>JAKFHU010000322.1:33361546-34676228 GCA_023783475.1 Daubentonia madagascariensis | reverse complement strand
GGGAAGGACGCACAGGTCCGTGCAGCGCAACCTGCCCCCCAAGCGGTTACACACCTCCCCATCCACTCATCAGGACAAGCCCAGAGTTGGGGCAAACGTTGCGCAAGGCGCAAACCCTGTGGAGAGGAAGCAAGTGTGAGAGCCAAACACAACTCACAGCTGCAATATACAGAGACCGCGCAGGGCTGGGGAGGAACTGGGCAGGGACGGAGCGGAGATACAGCTTCCCAGGACAGTGTGCGGGAACCCGTAGGCCGGCACTGCACCACTAGAAGTCAGCAGGACTGGGCCCAGGAGTTTAACGGAGAGCGGGACACGCCCTTAGAGGTTGCTAGCAACTGCCGCCGTGGCCTGCGGAGAAAAGCTGTGCTCCGGGCGTGATCGGAGCCCACCTGTGTGCCAGGCTGGCGGCGGCAGCCATCTTTCAAGCCGCCCGCGGGGAGCTGTGAGCCGCGTCTCTAGCTCCGCCCCGACCCGGCCCGGGGCTCTTCTGCTGGGGTGAGACAGGCTTTGCCTGTGGTGGCCAGGGACAGCTGCATCCGTGAGTTCCAGGTGGGACAAGATCCCGGAACTGTAGCGGCAGGACCTTTGTGTATTGGAAACAGTTTGCAGCTCGTCCATCTGGTCCTGCTACCCCGGCTCTGGCCTCCGACAAGTCTGCTACGTGCTGGTCCTAGTGCCCGCCCTTCAGGTCCCAGCCCTCCTGTACCCCAGAGATCGCTCATTTTGAAGGTTGCTGGCTATAGTGACTCATTTGGTATAACAGCTGGTTCCCATGACAACCAAATACCTCAAGAGCCACAGGCTGAACCAGAGCAGCTCCCCATAAACCTGCCCACTTCATTAGGGAATTTCACGCCATCCAAGAGCTCTTCCAGTGGACACTACTCCCCCCTCCCCATAGGAACATCCCCCCGGTGAAGACTGCTGGGGATAGAGATGGCCACCCGCCTCGCCATGGGGTCTAGTGGTGGTAAAGGGGTGCACAATTGGAGATCCCCCTATCAACCAGTATCACGCGGAGACGCACATCAGAAGGGCAGACACACGTGGCTAGATAAGCAACCTCTGAGCTGTGTAGAATTTTCCCAATTCAGCTCTCACACTGCAGCCAAAAGAAATTGTGTTTCTACCTGCACCTCAGGAGGAGCAGGGTCAAAGTAACCCCTAGGAGCTACAAGACCCCTCCCAAAGCACGGGGCTTTCGCATACCCCAACTGGGGGATCAGAGTCTGCCACGGACATAACAGAATACCTAGCTAATAGGGAGCTGTGGACTCATATCTTCAAGTACAATTCACTAGCTTAGAGCCCAAGCTGGGAGGTCATTCTCACCACACTCCACTGGGAAGAGGAGAAGACAACAGGCCAGAGATAACTCAAGATCCACCGAACTTGCTAAAATACACCTAAGACAATACAGGCCACTACTTCTCTCCCTGGCTTTGCCAAGGAATGAAAATTGTGGGCCTGGAGACAGGGCCATAAACTAGCTCTAACACCCCCAGCTCTCGACCAAGAGGCCAGATGAGAAAAAACCAGCGAAAGAACTCAGGGAACATGAAAAATCAGAGTGAAAAGTCACCCACAAAAGAAACCATCAGTTCCTCAGCAATGGATACCAACCCAAATGAAATGGGTAGAATGACAGAAGAGGAATTTCATTTATGGATTATAAGAAAGCTCAATGAAATTCAAGAGAAAATTGAATCCCAGCACAAAGAAACCACAAGAAAAATGCAAGAAATGAATGAAAAATTCTCCAAAGAAATAGAAATATTACAGAAAAATCAAACAGAAATCCTAGAAATGAAAGAAGCATTCAAGGATCTACAAAACACAGTGGAAAGCCTTAAGAATAGGCTGCACCATGCAGAGGAAAGAATTTCAGAGCTAGAAGACAACTCCTATGCACTAAATAAATCAGTCGAAGAGAAAGAACACAAAAACAAGAGGCAGGAAAAAAGCATACAAGAAATTTGGGATTATGTAAAGAGGCCAAACATAAGGATCATAGGTATCCCTGAGGGAGAGGAAGAAAATTCACGTGGGCTGGAAAATCTATTTGAAGGAATAATAGAGGAAAATTTCCATGGTTTAGCCAGAAATCTCGATATCCAAGTACAAGAAGCACACAGGACTCCTGGGAGACTCAACGTGAAAAGGCATTCACCACGCCACATAATTATTAGACTGACCAAAGTAAACACAAAAGAGGCACTCCTCAGAGCTGTAAGACGAAAAGAGCAGGTAACCTATAAAGGGAAACCAATCACATTAACTGCAGATTTCTCAGCTGAAACCTTACAAGCCAGAAGGGAATGGGGAGCCATCATCAGTCTCCTAAAACAAAACAAAGGCCAACCCAGAATTCTGTATCCTGCCAAACTAAGCTTCTTATATGAGGGAGAAATAAAGACGTTTCCAGATAAGCAATCACTGATAGAATTTGCGAAATCCAGACCGGCCTTGCAAGAAGTGCTTAGACCTGCATTATACACTAATCAGCACAACAGACACCCACCTATGTAAAACTACGCAAAAGCTAAAACTCCAGAAACCAGATTCCACAATGATGCAAGAGGTGAAACAAAAGACACCACCAAATAGAATAATCAGAAATTTACCCCAAATATCAATTCTCTCAATAAGTGTAAATGGCTTGAACTGCCCATTGAAGAGACATAGGCTGGCTGAATGGATTAAAAAATACAAGCCAAGTATCTGTTGTCTTCAGGAAACACACCTTACACACCAAGACGCATTCAGACTCAAGGTGAAAGGATGGAATACAATTTTCCAGGCTAATGGAAATCAAAAGAAATACAGAGTAGCCATCCTTATTTCAGATTATATAAACTTTAAAGCAACAAAAGTAAAGAAGGACAAAAATGGACACTATATAGTGGTGAAGGGAAAAATCTTACAAGAATATTTAACAGTCCTAAACATTTATGCACCCAACACAGGAGCACCCAGGTACATAAAGCAAATACTGCTAGATCTAGACAACATAATAAGCAGCAATGCCATAATAGCAGGGGACTTCAACACCCCACTGACAGAACTGGACAGATCCTCCAAACAAAAAACAAATAGAGAAATAAAAGACCTAAACAGGACTCTAGAACATTTGGGCCTAACAGATATCTACAGAACACTCCACCCAAATAACACTGAATATACATTCTTCTCATCAGCTCATGGAACTTTCTCTAAAATTGACCACATCCTAGGCCACAAAACAGATCTAAACAAATTCAAAAAAAAAATAGAAATCATACCATGTATCTTTTCAGACCACAGCAGAATAAAATTAGAAATCAATTCCAACAGAAACTCACATCTCCATCCAAAAACTTGGAAAGTAAACAATCTGTTGCTGAACGACTATTGGGTCAAGGAGGAGATTCAAATGGAAATCAAAAGATTCTTCGAACTAAACAATAATGGGGACACAAGTTATCGAAATCTGTGGGATACAGCAAAAGCAATCCTGAGAGGAAAACTTATCGCCTTAAATGCCCACATCCAAAAGACAGAAAGGTCACAAATTAGTAAACTAATGAATCATCTTAAGGAAATGGAAAAGGAAGAGCAAAGCAATCCTAAAGCCAGCAGAAGAAAAGAAATAACCAAGATCAGAGCAGAATTAAATGAAATCGAGAACAAAAGAACAATACAGAAGATTAATAAAACGAAAAGTTGGTTCTTTGAAAAGATAAACAAAATAGGCCACTTGCCAGGTTGACCAGAAGCAGAAAGGAAAGGACTCTAATAAGCTCAATTAGAAATGAAAAAGGAGAAGTCACAACTGATACCATGGAAATACAAAACATCATCTTTGAATACTACAAAAATCTCTATGCCCACAAACACGAAAACGTGGAGGAAATAGACAAATTCTTAGAAACATACTACCTCCGTAGGCTCAACCAGGAAGAAACAGAATTTCTAAACAGACCAATATCAAGCATCGAAATCGAAGCAGTAATAAAAAATCTTCCCACAAAAAAAAGTCCTGGACCAGATGGGTTCACACCTGAATTCTACCAAGCCTACAAAGAAGAACTGGTGCCTATATTGCAGAAATTATTTGAAAATATCCAGAAGGATGGAATCCTCCCAAACTCATTCTATGAAGCCAATATCACCTTGATACCAAAGCCAGGAAAGGACACAACAAAAAAAGACAACTACAGACCAATATCCCTTATGAATATAGATGCAAAAATTCTCAATAAAATCCTTGCAAACCGAATTCAAATGTACATCAAAAAAATAATTCGTCACGATCAGGTGGGCTTTATTCCCGAGATGCAGGGATGGTTCAACATACGCAAATCTATAAATGTAATTCACCATATAAATAAAAGCAAGAACAAAGATTATATGATCCTTTCAATAGATGCAGAAAAGGCTTTTGACAAAATCCAGCATCCTTTTATGATAAGAACTATTAACAATATAGGCATAGATGGTTCATACCTCGAAACTATTAAAGCCATATACGATAAACCCACAGCCAATATCATACTGAATGGGGAAAAATTGAAAGCATTCCCCCTTAAAACTGGCACCAGACAAGGGTGCCCACTATCTCCACTTCTTTTCAACATAGTGTTGGAAGTCCTGGCCACAGCAATTAGACAAGACAGAGAAATCAGGGGCGTCCAGATGGGGGCAGAAGAGGTCAAACTTTCACTATTTGCAGACGATATGATATTATACATAGAAAACCCCAAAGATTCAACCAAGAGATTACTGGAATTGATAAATGCATTCAGCAAAGTCTCAGGATACAAAATCAATACACACAAATCCATAGCCTTCATATATGCTAATAACAATCAAGCCGAGAAACAAATTAAAGATGCAATACCTTTCACAATAGCACCAAAGAAAATTAAATATTTAGGAACATATCTAACTAAGGAGGTCAAATACCTATATAGAGAGAATTATGAAACACTGAGAAAAGAAATTGCAGAGGATGTAAATAGATGGAAAGCCCTACCATGCTCTTGGATAGGCAGAGTCAACATGGTAAAAATGGCTTTGCTACCTAAATTGATTTACAGAATCAATGCAGTCCCTATCAAAATACCAACATCATTTTTTGCCGATCTAGAAAAAATAATTCTATGCTTTGTGTGGAACCAGAGAAGACCCCGTCTAGCCAAAGCAATCTTAAGCAAAAAGAACAAATTGGGAGGTATCTATCTACCTGACTTCAAACTATAGTACAAGGCTATAGTAACCAAAACTGCATGGTATTGGCACAAGAACAGACACGTAGACCAATGGAACAGGACTGAGAACCCAAATATAAAACCAACCTCGTACAGTCACCTGATCTTTGACAAATTCCAGAAAAACATACACTGGGGAAAAGATTCCCTATTCAACAAATGGTGCTGGGAAAACTGGATGGCCATATGTAGAAGACTGAAACTGGACCCACACCTCTCACCTCTCACAAAAATCAACTCACAATGGATAAAAGATCTAAACCTAAGACATGAAACCATAAGAATTCTCGAAGAAAACGTTGGAAAAACTCTTATGGACATTGGCCTAGGCAAAGAATTTATGAAGATGACCCCCAAAGCAATCACAGCAGCAACCAAAATAAATATATGGTACCTGATCAAATTAAAAAGCTTCTGCACAGCCAAGGAAACTATCACTAGAGTGAACAGACAACCTACAGAGTGGGAGAAAATGTTTGCATGCTACACCTCTGATAAAGGGCTGATAACCAGAATCTATACAGAACTTAGGAAAATCAACAAGAAAAAATCCAACAACCCTATTAAAAAATGGCAAAGGACATGAACAGAAACTTCTCAAAAGAAGACAGAATAATGGCCAGCAAACATATAAAAAAGTGCTCAAGTTCTCTAATCATCCGGGAAATGCAAATCAAAACCACAATGAGATATCACTTAACTCCAGTGAGATTGGCTCATATCAAAAAATCCCCAAACAACAAATGTTGGCAGGGATGTGGACAGATAGAAACACTCATACACTGCTGGTGGGACTGCAAATTAGTACAACCTCTATGGAAAATAATATGGAGATACCTCAAGGAATTAAAAGTAGAATTACCATTTGACCCAGCAATCACACTACTGGGTATTTACCCTAAGGAAAAAAAGACATTTTATAATAAAGACATCTGCTCACGAATGTTCATAGCAGCACAATTCACAATTGCAAAGATGTGGAAACAACCCAGGTGCCCATCAATACACGAGTGGATTAATAAAATGTGGTGTATGTATACCATGGAGTATTACTCAGCAATAAGAAACAATAGCGAATTAACACATCTGGTATTATCCTGGTTGGAGCTAGAACCCATTCTTCGAAGCGAAGTGTCACAGGAATGGAAAAACAAGCACCACTGGTACTCACCATCAAATTGGTACTAACTGATCAACACTTACATCACACAGGGCAATAATATTCATCAGGGGCGGGCAGGCGGGAGGTGGGTGGAGGGGATGGGAAAAACTCTCACTGAATGGATGCGGGGAGCACAGTTTGGCGGATGACCACGATTGTGGCTCTGACACAGGCAGTGCATGGGCAATGTGTATAGCCAAAGTGTTGTACCTACATGATATTCTGAAATTTAAAAAAAAAATCATCTGGGGCACTTTTAAAAAATGCAGACTCTGGGCCTCACCTCCAGAGACTCTGATTCAGTAGGTCTAGGGTAGGGGTGAGGAATCTGCATGTTTTAAAAGCCCCCCAGTTAATTCATATTCTGCAACAGAGGTACTGGATTAAAGGGTTTGGACATTCCAGACAGCACAAAAACTGTCATGAGGGTAAGGGTGGTGGAGGAGAGAAGCTCTGTAGGGAAAAAGACATCTCTGAAAAGATTTCCCTTCAGAGCAATCGCTGCTGTCGTTAATATCATTATCCCCTCAACATGGCTGGTTCTGACAGAAATTGGTGTCTAGCACTCAAATTAGTCATTTAATTACATTTACCTTCAGCTTCTCTTGGATTGTGCCAGCACAGGCAGCAGGTCTTAAAATCAAGGGTATGACAGAAGAAGTACTTTGGACAGGGAGAATGAGAGAGGCTAGCGCAGGTGTTTCAGAGGAGAGGAGTGTGTACTTACTCACCTGGTGTCAAGAACTGTAAAATGTCAAGGTCTGAGATTTTACCTATGCGCCAGTTAGCTTGGTACAGTTTCATGGATGCTGGCAAAAGATGTGAGCCTCCTGGGTCAGAGACAAAGGACTTAATCACTCATGACAAAGCAGGCAGCATAATCTTTAGCACATTAGTGTTGGTGACTTACCTCCAAGTCTGACAGCAGCAATGCAGAGGAGCCCAGGGAAATGCTGCACATGCAGTGGGTTTGCATTACAGATGAGTAACCCCGAGCTTAGGAAATTCCAGTTTTTACAAGGGGCTGCCAGCAAATCTGCCCAACCTTTGTCCTAGAGGGAAGAATTACCTTTATTATGCTTGTCATCAAACAAATCTGTTCCCTGCCTCAGAGGGAAACAATCTCTCTGTCTTCCAAGGCTGTGCACTATATGGACATCCTTGAAAAGATAATATGGAACAAAAGCTATCAGGGTCTCTGCTTGTAAGATGTGCAGAAATGTGAGAGACCATGGAGAATTGTCCCTGAGCACCTCACACCTAAGATCTCCCAGCAGTGGAAGCTATCCCTGTCTTCTCACCATATATCATATGCTCTAGGGAAGATGGAAGACACCGGTAAGCCTTTGTATGGAGTGGAGAATGTTCTGAGACACTAATCAAGTACCCATAAACGTTGACATCAGTGTATGCCCTTGAAACATGCAGCGGATTCTAGGAGTTATGAAAAAGGGACGTGGCGACCAGAGGTGGAAATACTCCTCTCTGTGACTACCAGTTCTTTTTTTTTTTATTTCAGAATATTATGGGGGTACAACACTTTGGCTATATATATTGCCCATGTACTGCCCATGTCAGAGCTACAATCGTGGTCATCCCCCAAACTGTGCTCCCGCATCCATTCAGTGAGAGTTTTTCCCATCCCCTCCACCCCCCTCCCACCTGTCCGCCCGCTGATGAATATTATTGCTCTGTATGATGTAAGTGTTGATCAGTTAGTACCAATTTGATGGACTACCAGTTCTTGACTCTGGAAAAGTCACATATGCAAGATTGTGTAAACAGCATCATCCAAGCAAGAATATATATAACAAACTTTTATATAGAGCTTTTCAGTTCACAAAGTCCTTTCCCATGTCACCTCATTTGAGTCCACAATTATTTTCTCCATTTTTTGTGAATAGACACTGAGGAAATGTAGGAAATGAGACTAATTAGAACCAGCTCAGATCCCATTTACTCCAGGAAGCAACCTTGAACAGGGTTCAAAGGTTGGAAGGTGGCAAAAGACTGGGATGGAGAAGGGAAGGGAAGTGCAGAGGGCATTTGGATAGGCAAAAAGTTGTATGAAAGCCCAGAAGCTGAGATAAGCAGGGAGCTTTGTATGGTTGGCCCTCTGCTTCTCCTCTGAACCCTTCCAGGACCTCTGACTTTCTCCCCAGTGGAGTTATATATCTGAGCACCCTACCTGCCTCCTTTGCATCATCACCAGCCCTGCCATTCGTCTGTGGGCAGCTTACTTGGAGCACAGTCCTACTTGAGACTGGGCATTGACCAGATCACCTCTGAAGACTGCCAAAATACTGGCCAGGCACTCCATTTGTTATTGCTGACCCCAAGACATAGTAGCGTGAAACAACCATTTTATCACGCTCATGATTTTGTCAGTCAGGGATTCAGGCAGAGCACAATGGGGATGCCTCATGTCTGCTCCACAATGCCTGGGACCTCAGCTGGGGGGCTCCAACAGTTGGGGATAGCTGGGACAGGTGCACTGGGGCCATATGTAGGGGGCTTCAGTTCTACCTATAGCTGTAATAGAGGTATGAAAAAGCCCAAAGTGTTTTTCCTACTCTCACACAAACCACCCAACACAGAACACTCATCTGTGATCACCAAAATGTGTGGGGATTTCTTCCTACTAGCAACCAATCAATTCTTCAGCAGACAGCAACTGGGTGTCTTATAATTAAATTCAATTCTGACACTCTCTACCTGGAGATAGATAGCCTCAGATCCCACAGATAAAGGGCTCAGTTCCACAATTGCCCCCCACTCCAGTTGCCAATTGCCAGCCCTAGGTTGTGACCTGTACTTCTGACCCACCAGCTAAAAATTGGGATTCCCATGATCCCCTCCTTGGGTTTGATTAATTTGTAGGGTGGTTCACAGGACTCAGGGAAACACTTTATTACATTTACCAGTTTATTGTAAAGGATATTACAAAGGATACAGATGGGCATCCAGATGGAAGAGATGCATGGGGCAAGGCATATGGGAAGGGGCACGGAGCTCCAGTGCCTATTCTGAGTGTGCCACCCTCCGGGAACCTCCACGTGTTCTGCTGTCTGGAAATTCCCTGAATCCAGCAGTTTTGAATTTTTATGGAGGCATCATTATGTAGGCATGATTGATAAAATCATTGGTCATTGGTGATCATCTTAACCTTCAGCCCCTCTCCTCATCCCACCCCTGAGGACTTTCAGCCCTACCCCTCTAATCATGCTTTGGTCTTTCCAGTGACCAGCCCCATCCTGAAGCTATCTAGGGGACCTCAGCCACCAGCCACCTTGTTAGCATACAAAAAACACTCTTATTGTGCCAGAGATTCTAAGGGTTTTAGGCGCTATATGTCAGGAAATGGGGACAAAGACCAAATATATATATATATATATATATATATTTTTTTTTTTTAACAATATCACAAACTACATTCCTCCCCACTCCCCCCTCCCATATTATGTTTGCTGGGACTGGAATGTCTAAGATGGTTTTTTCATACTCTGTCTGATGCCTGGGCTAGAACTGGTCTGGCCATCCATTTTTCTCTCTGCATATGGTCTTTCCACATGGCTAGCTTGGGCTTCCTCAAGGCAAGGTGGTCTCAGGGTAGTCAGATTTCCTATGTGGTAGTTGGCTTTCCCTAATGTGAGTGTTTCAAGCTCTCTGGGCAGAGGCTGCAGGCCTCAGAAGTCCAGAATGCCCCTTTTACTGCATTCTGTTGGTCAATCAAGTCACAAAGGTCAACCGTGATTCAAGGGAATGGGAATTAGACTCTGTCTCTTAATGAAAGGACTGGCAAACAATTTGTGGCCATCTTTAGTCTATAACACCAGGTCTCAGTGGATCAAACCGTATCTCCAGGTGGGGGCCTGGGAACCTCTGTGTTTAATAAGTGACTCCAGGGGGCACTTGTCATGGGGACAGTTTGGGAAACACTGGTTGTTATGAGCTGAATTGTGTCCTCCTAAAAATCATATGCTGAAGCCCTAACTTCAAGTGCCTCAGAATGTAACTGTATTGAGAGATAAGGCCTTTAAAGAGGTGATTAAATTAAAATGAGGCCTTTAGCGTGGGCCCTAATCCAATATGACTGGGCCCATATAAGAGGGAATTGGACATACAGAGAAATACTAGGGATGTACATGCAGAGAGTAGAGATTGTGTGAGGACATAGCAAGAGGGCAGCCATCTGCAAGCCAAAAAGAGGAGTCTCAGGAGAAACCAAACCAGCTGACACCTTGACCTTGGACTTCTAGCCTCCTGAACTGTGTGAAAATAAATTCCTGTTGTTTAAGCCACCCAGTCTGTGTTATTTTGTTATGGCAGCCCTAGAAAACTAATATGCTGGTATCAAGAGTTGACTGTTAAACTAGACATTATGTTTGCCTTGAATTAATTATATGTGTGTAAAATTTACATTCTCCAGAAAACTGTCAACATGTTTATTTCTTTATTGACCAGACCTAGAATCTGCCTGATACTTGATCTAATGTTTACCCTCTTCATGCTCATCCTGGGCCTGTTTGCCTTCAGATCCACCCTCCCAACTTCTCCTGCCTGCCCTGTTTTGCAGGGTGCCAGCCCCTATAGGCCGCATTTCACAGGCTCCTTGACAGCTAGCTCATGGCCGAGTTTGGCCAGGGGAAGGCACTGGTGGGAGATTGAAGGGTGGAAAGAAAGGGGGAAACAGGGTATCTCCCCTGGGCCTCTCTGACTCCCACATTTTCTGGATGAAGAAATGGGGCTCAGCTCTCCTGGTTCTGACTTCCATGGTGTGTCCCTGGCTCCTGGTCATCTCTTGGTTTTCTCTCTTTCCTATTTGGCTTCTTAGCTCTTCTGTCACCTGGGTTTCCTGCATTGAATTCTCTATGTTTTTAATTCCTAGAATGATTTTTGTTTTTCTGGTTGGACCCTGAGTGATGTACTCTTTTAATATTTTCTCCTTATTTAACTAATCACGTACACCTCTCCATTCCCAAGCTCACTCCCACTAGCTCCTTTCTACAAATAGAATCCAATTTAATGTTCATTCTGGAATTTCTGTAAAGTGCAACTTCTGGCATTTCCAAAAGAAAGATACAAAACTAAATGAAATAATGGCAGTCTTTCATAGTCCCACCTGCTGCTGATAACCCCTCTTTAACCTCTGGTATATTTCCTTCCAGTCTTTATTGTCCTTTTTTCTTTAATATAGTTTACCTAATATTTTTATGTAGTTTTTACATAGTTGAACTTGCATAGTGTGTCTATTTTTGCATCCTATCTTTTAGTTTGACATTTTATCATAAGAATTTTCCCATTTTTAAGAGCTCTTTATAAGCATCACTTTTAACTTGTGGAAGAGATCAAAAAGGTAGAATTAGGGAGGATTCTGACATTAAATTCTGTACTCCAAAAAGAATGTACCAGCTAGGTTTTGCATCTGTATCTTTCAAACTAACTGCTCAACGGGCATTAACTGAGTGCTTACAACAGTGCCCATGGTATAGCGGGAGAAGTGAGAGAAAAAACAGTCTGGGAGCAGGGACTGGTTAGGAAGCCAAGAGGACACAGATGAGGCAATTAGAGAGTAATAGACTCTGAGTGTAGTAAAAGAGCAGAAGAGGGAGAGATTGACGTGAGCTGGACTGGTCTCCAAAAGTCTCTTCCTGTGACACGATCTGAATAGTGAGTGAACCATGGGCAGGATTTGGGTAGGTCTGGAGCAGAGGGAAGGAACTCCAGGGGTAGGAGGGTATGAATTAGGGGCTTTGGGGTAAAGCAGACCTGGGTCTTAGTCCTGGCTCTATCCTCTCTACTGGCTATGTGATGACAAACAAGTTATGAGCCTCCCTAGGCTTCAATTTCTTGGTGGTAGTGATGAATACTACCTACTTCATGGAATAAGATGCAATATTCAAAAGGGTTACAATCTTATTTCTTCCCACCAGGATTAAAAATTCCCCAGGTGAGCATGGAAGTGAATAATTTTCATGTAAATACTTATTATCTGTAGTTAACACTCCATCTCTGTGTTACTAAAAGCATAAACGGCCTGCCCTACTAGGGCAGGGGAAGTTAGTGCATGAGTTGAATTTGAAGATGTATCTCCTGGTGTGGCTGAACCCAAAGGCACTGAGCTCTCTTCCAGAGCTCCTTGTATGCCAGGTACTGCCAGAGCTGGTGGGTCAGTGTGGCTTCTCAGATTTCAGCCTGGCCCTGTTCCCTTTCTGGATGGGCCCTTATCTGCTTCTCCATGGGAAGGAAGAAGGTTACATGCTGAAGAGAAATGAAGTATGTTTGCTAAAGACACATGTTTGAGGACTCTGAGCTGGTAGATCTAAATTTTAGGAAGAGAAGGTGGGGATGTGGGGTTGGGGGAATGACAAGGATGAGAACATGTATATGTAGTTGTTGTGAATGTTGCAGACTGGTGCAAATGTCTGTGGCCTCAAATACTTTTGGAATCGGTTTGCAAAGTTGGCTTATTAATTCTAGCAGAGACTCTGGGAAAAAAATTAATAAAGAGGTTAAGACTTAGGGATAAACCACATACACCCACTCAGAAGGTATGAAGGCATTTTTACTATAGCCCCACATCCATGCACTTCTCTCCTGGAGCCTAGCTAAGCTGGAGAGGGCTTGCCAGACCTCACAGAGCCTCATTCCTCTTCCCACAGATGAACTTACCTTACTCGAGACCTCCTATGCAACCTGCCTCTTGGGATGCTGCCTGCTCTAAACTGATAGGCTGTTGAGCTTCTGTGTTGGAAGGATCAAAGGAAGGAGCATGTAGAAGTACTTTGTCAATGGTGGGGAGGGGGTCCAGGGTAGCTGGACCTGATTTTATTTTTTAATTTTAATATATTTAGGGGTTATATGTGGTTTTTGTTACGTGGATGTATTGTATAGTGGTAAAGTCTGGGCTTTTAGTATACCTATCATCCCAAAAGTGTACATTGTACCCAACAGGTAATTTTTCATCCCTCATTCCCCCTACCTTCCCCCTTCTGAGTCTCCAGTGTCCTTTATATCACTCTGTATGACCATTCATACATATAGCTTAGCTCTCACTTTTAAGTGAGAATGTGTGGTATTTGGTTTTCCTTTTCTGAGTTACTTCACTTAGGATAATCTGGCCCTGGCTTTCTAAGGGCCGTAATAAAGCATGTCAATATTTATGGCACCTCCTCCTGAGGCTCCCCTGTGTGGGCAGGGTAGGAGAATGGAAGAAATCTTTTCCTCCCCCTCCCCAAGTGCCACATAGAGTCACCCATCTTGTCCAAATTTCCCTGAAGGGGAAGGTCTTAAAATACAGAGCCTCACTGAGTCGTTGCCCCTGGATGCATTATTCCTGGGCACAGAATTGGCTCTGCAAGAGCTGGTCTTTGCCTCCACTCTCATCTACCTCTTGACTCCGTTGTTTGGATGACAATGAAGAGCTGAGTTTAGCAGCTGAGCGTGGGGTGCTTTGTCCATGCTTCTGCACAAAAGGACAGCTGCTGAAGCCTGCAAAGGCCTGCCTACCTGCCAGAAATCTAATTTCAGACACCTGCATCAAACTCACCTGCACTCTAGTGCACTTCTGTAGTTGTTTTGGTTCTTGTCAAAACTGTTCTTTTGCCTTGGGAGACGGAAGAGCTTCACAGAGGGAAAGGGAGGGAACCAGGGACCTTCCATCACCAATTTTGTCCTCAAATCTTGGAGCTCTTTCCCCAACTGTACACTCTGAATAATCGGAATAAATGGGAAAGGGTTAGGGTGTTTTCCATGACTCCACTCATCTTAACTGAGAACCTCTAGAATTGCCCCTCAGTGATGTCTACACAATGTATGTGACTCCTTCCCAATTAGCGTGGCCAAAACAAACATCCTGATTTATCATTTAATTCCTAGCCCCTTGAGGTTGTCCATCTCAGACTGAGACAAGCTGCAGGTGGGGTCCTTCTCAGGTTGATTGCTCAGGTAGAGGTTGTTTTAAAGACCAGTTATGAGGGCTCTGAAAAAAATGAGGTGCTTTTCCCATGGTAGGTCTTACCACTGTTATTACTGACAATACTGTCAATAATGGAGATGCTGCTGCTGTTTCCTAGACTGGAGAGGCTCAGATCCTGGTTCACGGACAGAAGACGAGAGGGAAGGACAGGTGGAGGAGGGGTGACAGCGGTGACAGCCAGGGATTTTTTATAAGCTCACATCAAAGAAATCCCTCAGGAGCACATTCCCCTTAGAGCTTTTTTTGGCCGTATTGAAGTTGGTTTTTCTTTTCTTCATTTCTAAGGGAAAAAGTAATTTCTTATTCTCCTTGTCTATTTCTAAATCTTCATCTCAGTTTCTTGATCACCTAATTACATACACATATAAAATATATATAAATATAAAAGTATATAATAAAAATGAAGCATACATACTTTATAATCCTTTTAAAACCTAAACACATTGTTTGTAAACATCTTTCAATATTATTACATTTCTAGAAATTATTTTTGATGGCTCAATAGTATTCTATCTTATGGATGCATCTTGATAATGACAATACTACTAACTCATGTTTATTGAATGATTTCTTGCTCTACAGTTATCTAGGAATATATCAAGCCCTCTACTAAGTAATAATACTAGGAGCCAGGTGCTATCATTATGCCCATTTACAGATGAGGAAATGGAGGCTTAAGGAAGTTAAGTAATTTTCTAAAGGTCACACAATTATTGAGTGGAAGAGCCGGGATTTAACCTAAGTATTCTGATTTCAGATCCCACATACCTAACAGTTACACTATGCTACCGTCATTTATTTAACTACTCTCTTAGTGCTGGATACTTAGGATTTTTTTTTAATTTAAAAAGATGACAAACCCTTGTGGTTTACTCTTTGCATATATCCATAATGATTGCCTTGACTAGAATTGCCTTATATAATTCTATCTTTGAAGAACATAGTATCCTGCACACTTATAATATATTAAGCTTTTTCTCTGTATTCTACATTATCATTTTTTATTTGGTTTCTTAAACATCCATGATACAGGGGAAAGATGCCCAACTCCTTATGGGCCCATGAGTGGGCTTCTCTGGAGGTCTATCCAGCTCTATAATTGCATGGACATTTTGTGGATGTGTGTACATGTGCAGTTTACTAGGACAAAAATCTATGGCTGTCATCAGATTCTGAAAGGGGTCACTGACTCCAGAGAAGTTAGGAATCGCTGCTCTGGAGGCTCCTTTGGCTCCTGCATCCTCTTCCTTCATCAACAGTGCCTGTGGGCTGCAGTGGACAGGACTGAGGGATCTGAGGCAGGGCCTGGGAATGGATCACAGGGCCTCAGCTAGACTGAGGAAGTACCAGGAAACCAGAAATCAGGATTGTGTGATGGGTCAGTGCTAGGAGATAGTCAGGAGCAAGGCTGGGACAGGTGCCAGGGGTCAAGGTAAGGCATGGGGCAGACCTAAGGAATCCAAGGAAAGGCCTGAGTGGCCAGAGAAAGGGAGACTTTGAAGCCGAGGCCAGGCTGCCTGTGTCATTGCTACATTGATTTCCTGAGTGGGGGGCCCAGGGTGGAACATCAACACTGCAGTGCATGCCTGGCATTCGCACTTGCTGCTCCCAGGCTGGTCTTCTTCCCATTTCCCTTTCCTCTGCTTTCTTTGCACCAAGAGTCCTGCCTGCCAGAGGTCTAGAGACCATTCTCCTCACCTTCTCACTCACCTCACTGTACCCCAGAAATGCAGAAGGATCACCCCTAATGCCCTAGACCAGTGGCTCCTTGGACTCTTTCATCCTAAGGAGTTTCTGGATTCATGCTGAATGGCCCAAATTCTACCCTCCCTGGGATCTATGGAGTCCTAATTGGGCACCCATAGGAGTGACTAACTGTTTTCTTTTCCCACTCTGGAGAGGGCAAAAAGAAATGTATGACACTGTAATAAGGATTAATATTTTTCATTCATTTATTCAAATAAGTTTTAAGAGCTTACCATGTGCCAGGTATCAAGCCAAATGCTGGGAAAACAATACTGAATTGGACACAATTGTTTTTTTTCCTAAGGAGGAAAGGGTCTTGTGCAAAGTCGGAACAGTGCCAGGCATTTCCCATGCAATGATAGAAGTGCTGCATTGGAGTACTATGTGGCTAGCCTGAGCAGCATGAGCCTGCCCAGCAACATGCACTGGGGGTAACTGTAGATGCTCCAGAGAACATCAAGTTCTGTCTTGGCTGTTTGAGGTGGATAGAGAGAGGTGGATGGAAGAGATGACCCCCAAAAGGCATCTTCTATTCTTGGATTTGGTTTTTTAGTACCTCTTATGGGTGATCTTTGGAAGAGCATCCTCCCAAGATGAATATTCTATTGGCAAGAGTAAGAGGCTTCTGGTGTTTTTCATCCTTTAATGGTAAAGATTCACCATGACTGATGCTCCGCTTCTGCATGTGTCTAAATTTTGAAGTAGGAAACAAGCATTGTAAACAGGAAGGAGTACCAGCCACAGTCAGCTGTGCAGTGTGATAAGAACCACCAGTGATGCAATGACAAAAGCACTGGGTCAAGACTAGAAAACTGGGTTCAGAGCCTGATCCCACCACTTACAAACTGTGGAACATTTGTCAAGTAACTTCTTGGAGCCTCTCCCTCTTTATCTGTAAAATTGGGATAGGTTATCCTTACTGTCCTAGTTTTCTCGGGCTGCTATAACAAAATACCATAGACTGGGTGGCTTATAAACAACAAACATTTATTTCTTACAGTCCTGGAGGCTAAAAAGTCCAAGATGAAAGTGCTGGTAGATTCATGAATGATGCCTTCTGTGTGACGTGGCAAAAGGGGCAAGCGAGCTCTCTGGGATCTCTTTTATAAGGACACTAATCCCATTCATTAGGGCTTTGCTTTCATGACCTAATTACTTCCCCAAAACCCCACCTTCAAATACCATCACATTGGGGGTTAGAATTTCAACATATGAATTTTGGGGGATACAAGCTTTCAGTCTATTACACCTGCCTTACAGAATTGTGGTGAGGAATACATGAGAGAATGCATGAAAAAGTGATGCAGCGTGTTAAAGGGAGGGGATACACCTGGGAGCCTGAGAGGCTCCTGTGAGTCTGGGATATATTTCTTCATAGCACTTCATGTTGAGAAAGCAGAGGGTCAAGAGCCACCCCACACCATCCATCTTGAGAGGGTCCTTTTGATTTGTGAATCTGTGTGTCTGGCACAGATATTACAGGTTGGTGTGCTTAGTATCTATTCCAAACACATCTCTTTCCTTCCTTTTTTATAAACAGTGGATGGTGAAATACTTACATTTTCAGTTTCCCTTGCCACTAGGGAAGAAAGACCATGTGACACAATTCTGACTATCAATATATAGGCACAAGTCAGTGGGAAGGTCTTATCTCCTAAATAAAGATAAAGCCATCCAAAGAAAAAGCTGTTTGCTCTTCACCCTTCTTCCTTCCTGGAATGTGGGGATATGATGCCAGGAGGTACTGTAGCCATCTTGTGACCAAGAGACAAAGGCCACATGCAAGGATTGTAGATTAACAAGACAGCCACCAGCCACCATTGAGGCAGCCCTGGAATGCCAGCTCCAGACTTCTTGTTGCTTAAGATAAATAAGCACCTTACTTGTTTAAGCCAGTATGGTAGAGCTTTCCGTGAATCTCAGCCAAACATAATCCCAACTAATGCAGGATTCTGAGGTCTGGGAAGTCCCAGGTGAACCAGAGCTCAGAGGGTGGTGGAGACACTGCATGGCGCAGGCCATCCCTTTCTAGCAGGAAGAACAATGGCTTTCCTTGACTACATCTGGCTGAGCTCCTGGTCACTCCAGTGTCTTGGCACTTCCCCTGGAGGACTGGAGGCTTGTGTGTGTTTTCCTTTTCAAAACAAAGAAAACATCACTAGTTTTCAAAATTTTTTCCTTCCTGAAGAAGAATCCTTTGGAAAAACAGGGATTTAAAATGCTGTCTCTGTCAAAAAGCATTTATAAAGTCCAGGTATATGGAGGCTCTGCTGGGGTCTGTATAGGTTAACAGCGTGTGATCTCCACTCTCACAAAGCTCCTCGTGGGGAGGGAGATGTGTAGACCTGCCCCTGGGTGCTCCCAACCTGATGGAGGACACAGAACATAAACAAGTGATAGACTTGGGAGTGTTTGCTTTTTGAGAATGTTCAACTTTTAAGGGTGTGTAAATAAATTTGGTATAAATTAAATCTATAAATGAGCCAAGGGAGTTGCTATAATAATGTGGCTCCTGTCTTGGGGGAGAAGTGGCTTTTACTTGGGCCACATCCTCATCTCTAGTTAGGCTTGGTCCTTGGCACTGTGACCAGCAGCTGCTGGGAAGGAGGCTCATGCAGTCAGCAGGCTGGGCCAGCTGGAGCCTTTGATGGGGCTGGGCTGGGCCAGGTGTTGGGATGGAGCGGGAAGCATAACTTGTCACATCTAATCAGTCCTATCCCCACCCCCATCTCCTACATCCCTTCACTTGCAGGGGGAAAACACAGCAGCTTCAGAGCTAGCTCAAGTTGGAAGTGTGAAATTTCATATGTTTGGCATGTTTCATCTACATGGAAGTGATTTGCAAATTTTAAGTTAGAAAAAACATTAGCATGAAGATCTGGAAAGTTCCCTCCCTGTGTGGAGCAGTGGCAGCCACTCCATCCTAATCCTTTAATGGGAGGTTGAGCAACTAATTTCCTTGAATTCTCCCTCCTCCTCCTCCTGGCCTCTCCTCCACCTCCTTTCCAGGGACATTTCACAGGCCCATCCGCCCTCCCTCTTCACAAGTCTGCCTCCTCCACTTGTGGCATTCGTTTGTCTCTCCCGTGGGTATTTTTAGTAACAGATACACTGGGGCTGTTTCCCCATATTTTTGCTTCATCCCCTTTTCTTCAAGACATACCTTTTTTCCTCTCTGGTAGAGAACAAATTGCTGTTCCCTTAATTCCTGGGAATCTTCCGGAGTCTCCGGAGCTCTCAGTGCTGCTGTGGCCCTCAGTGGCTGTCCTGCTGGCCTTCTGGATGGCCGCATCTCACTTCCAGTGTGTCATGCCAGCTGGCAGGCTGGGCCAGCAGCACTCTCCACTCCTAGCTTTGCTTGTTTCCTTTACTCCTTGACAGTTCTGGTAGTGGCTTGAGTTCCATTAATGTTTTATGTGCTGCCCCCAGGAACCTTGGGTGCATTATTCTGGGAAAGTTTCCCATTGTCCCTCCTCCTCACTGCAGAACTCTGGGGCTGGAGAGATCATTTTGTTTCCCAGAAACCTGGTGTCATCTGTCATCAAGCCTCCAATTAGCTGAAGCTCAGCGCAGCAGTTTGGGGGTGCCAACATCCTCCCTGACCAGGGAGGGAAAGCTCCCAGGGACAGTGACAGGCTGGTTCATTAGCCCTGAGCTGAGTGTCAGCCTCCTTCATTAACCCATTCTCCTGGGCTCTTCATTAGAACTCTGGCCAAGACAGGTTCCATTTGATTTGTGCCCATTTGGCAGGGCTGGAAATTAAGACCAAGGAAAGTAGGAGGCTTGTTTTGGTTCATGTTGTGAGTTGAGGGCAGAGCCAAGATAAAGCTTATATCTTGCTTTCTGACCACTGGTGCAGTGATTAGCCTTTTCTGTTGTCCTCAGAGGACTGCTGGAGTGTGCTGTAGGCTACTACTGGAAAAGAGAGGTTGGAGGGACCCAGGTAGCAGCTTTATATGCATTGGCTTGCGATAATGTTCCCAAAACAGAGTGAAAAAGAAAAAATAATAATAATAGGGCAATAACTAACAATGACCTCCTTTGTGCCAGGAACTGTGGTAGGTGCTTTTCATCTTCCAATAGCCTAACAATTTAGGAGTCTCCTCATCAGATGAGGATTCTGAGGCTCAGAGAAGTTAAGTAACTTGCCCTCCAAACATACCTAGAAAATGGCAATTAGTCTTCCTGCTTTCCACTCAGAGTCCTGGCTAGATCTAATTGCAACCCCTTCAGAAACTGGAATCCTCTGTAGATTTTTGTCCTAAGTGTCTTTCTGTTCTCTGGCTGTACTTGGGTCTATGGGTCAACCTTACTTAGGTTTCTTCATAGGATCCTTTAATTGTCATAATTATTGTTTTGTTCTTAGGCTTTTATGAGTCTTTCAGTTCAGTTCTGGAAAACACCCAATTTCTTAGACTCACTGAATCTAAATCTAAATGTAGACAACAGATTCTGTATTTTTAAAAATCTTCTCAACCAAATCTGATGATCAGCCAGGTTTGGGAACAACTGCTTTGGGCCACAAGTTAAAACACTAATTTCTTTATTTTTCACATGGGTATTATTCTCCACATGTGGAGTGTTTACTTAAAAAGAAAAAAAAAATGAATGCAGGCTGACTGCCTCTAACCACTTCATAAGCTTCTATATTCCTTTCCCCAGATATTAGATTGATGTGTGCTCACCTAATTAAGAATGCACTTTGATTCAAAAAGGTAAATCTTGTGCAGTTGATCAAAGAAAAAATTCCAGTCATTTATCTTTGGCTTTGGAATTCATCATGTGATTTTAATCTTCTGCTTTGGATTATCTGTGCCACTGCATTAATGTGCTAACTGCACATTCACCTTTTTAAAAAAATAATCCCTGTTTTAGAATTTACCTCAAGGGATCTGTGTTGTCTCCCTCATCTCTTAGTGTAAAACTAAATCTCTAAGATCTTTCTTTCCATAGAAGTTCTCCACATTGCTCCAGAATTTAACTGCCTCCTCATCTAAAACTAGTATTGTGCTTCCTAATTATTTGTTACCAGCCTATTAGGAGAACTCCATATAGAACTGTCAGAAGCATAAGCCATGTTAAAAAGAACATACTTCGTCCTCATTCCTTTGTGTCTTTGTAACATTTACCTTTACTTTTGTAAGTTTTTGTTTAGAAAGTCTGCAATCCAGGGGCTATTTCCTTCTACTTATTATTTCTGAAATTTCAACAAAACTCCATCAGGATATAGTGTTGCCTTGCCACACTAGTCCAAATAGGAAGGTGTAGTCAGTAATGGTAATGTTACCAAGGAGGAATAAAAGCCCTAGTTGTAGTGTTTATAACATGTGCTGATTTCCATTGTATAAATACTCCTATCATAGCAGATTTCAAAATACCAACCTGTTTAACAATCAGCTGGCAAAAATCCTGAAAATTACAATTGATTCTCAGGAGCCAGAATAAGCAGGCTCCAGCATACCACCAGGTGTAGATCACTATTTAAGGGAACACTCCAATCAGTTATGGTGTTTTGCACAAAAGAAAATCGTTATCACAGCTCCTACTTACCAGTTGTATGAACTTGGGCAAATCATTTGACCTCTATGAGCCTCAGTTTTCACATCTGTGAAATGCAGGCAATGATATCGATCTCATAAAAGAATATGAGAGGGTTTAGTAAGGTAATTATTTAATACTCTAATGGGCCTGGCATATGGTAGGTATGAAACAAATGATTATTCCCCTGTCAGATATGATAGAGACACAAAGTAGAGGACAGCAGAAGGGTTTTGAACTTTGGGTGCCATCTAAGTGGAAACACCTACTGATGGTTGGAGATGCAGCTGGAGCTAGGCTGGGTGAGAGACAAGGCCAAAGATTTAGATTTGGGAATCAGAACAATCATAGTACCTTATGTTCATACCACTGTCTAAAATTTACCTGCTACTTCCACATTTGTTTGTCTGAGGCATGGGAGTGGATGAACTCTGCTAGTGAGAAGCATGGAGAGCCTGGCAAACCTCTCATAGCTGGTATCTAAGCTCTTCCAAGTTTTCCCTTCCCCTGCACTCATTGTTTTCTTTTTCTTTGAGTTCCCCTGAAGTCTTTGTACCCAGATCACTGACATATCCTTATTGCTTTTAGAGATACCATGTCTACCCTTTATATTAATAGAATATACATTATCACCTGACATAAGATTTTGAGATAGAGATTAGAAAGTAAATTCTTCAGAGTCTCCAAAGTTTGCCACCCAGTTTGATATTTTACCAAAAATTATGTCAACAATTGCAGTGTTCTCTGTTTATTGGTGAGCATAGGTTGATGACTGTAATAATTAGCAAATATCAGGCATAACGTAATAGCTGCTTATTTCTTATTCATGTCATAGTCTACTACAGATGTTCCTGGTAGATGACAACCCAGGACCCAACCTCTTTCGATTCAGTGGCTTTGCTATCCCTTTAGGGCCTTGGAGTCTTCTACTGGAACCTGTGCATCCAGCCATCAAAGGCGGGAGAGGGTGTGTGGAGGATACACATATAAGATGATTTCATGGGCTGGTCCTGGAAGGGGCATATAACACTTCTGCCCACATTCCATTGGCTAAAGCTCAGTCACATGGCTGCTCCTAACCATGAGGGAGGCTGGGAAACATAACAGAGTTGTGTGCTTCAGAAGAGGGAGTGGGCTTGGTGAGCATCTGGCCAATCTCTGCCCCAAACTCACACGGATTGGTAGAAATGGTCACCACTGTGGATGTAGGTCAGTCCAGATCACCAGAGGAGATTTCTTGTGCTTATCCCCTAGGGTTTTCTGGGTAGTGTGGCATGTTGAGAAGTACAACTTCATTCCCACAGTTGGACTAAGATTTTACCTAAGTTGGACTTACATTGTTACATGAGTTCCCAGAACTTTCTGGGGATTGGAGTACTTTGCTGAGTGTACCAGCTAGTTCCAAGTCAACACTTGAAGATGGTAATATTATTTGCTGTTGTGTTTATAATTACCATGTCATTAACAGTCAACAGGGTAGGGAGTTTCATGGGACTCTCCATTTCAATTTAACCACTTGGTATCTGAAATGCTTCAGACAGTCTTTTATGGGTTGTTTTAGTCACTTGCATACATGAAGAAAACTGACTTCCCGCCTGAAAACAAGATTGGCTTTGGCACTTTTGAAGGGGGTTGGCAGAATGGCTGGCTGGCTGAGAGTGGAGGGACAGTTGGGCTGGCCTGGAAGAGGCAAACAATCAGCAGTGAAATACATAGGATCCAATGGAGCATCACAAAAGCAAGTTTTCTTCAGGCCACCATCATCATCTGAAATGGGGGTGTGTGTTGGGGGGGATTGGGCAGTCCTGCAAGGGGGTGTCACCAGAGTCCACAAGTGGTGGGAGACTCTCAGCATCAGGTGAGTCTGTGGTCCTCACTACTGGGCCATCACTCCATTTCTGGCAGGCCCCTAGGCAGTGACTGGGGGCACAGGGACTAAGAAATCCTTCTTTCCTACCCCTGCCAGGAGAGGGGCATGGCAAGGGATGGGCACGCCCCTAAACAGGCAGGTGGTGTTTCAGAGCACAATGCTAGCTGTAAGGTGCTAACTGCAGGGCTCAGCAGGAAACTGAAGCAGAAACCCAGTGGTCTGGCTATCCTATAACTTCATAGAAACTCAGGGGCTGGGGGCTCATCCCAGGCACCTCAAATATTGTGTCTGAGGTTGCACCAAGCATAGCTAGGATCCCAACCCTGGAGAGATTGAAGCTCAGGATGTGCCTTAACCAGTGTGACTTGGGAGCTAGATGAGACAGACCCATATGTATGAGGCTTCATGTACAGGCTTTGAAATAGGATAGACCTGAGTTCAAATCCTAACTTTATCCTTTCCTAGCTCTGTGACCTTGGGCAAATCATTTGATTTCTGTAATCTCAGTTTTCCATCCATAAAATGTGGGAAACAGTATGTACCCCTTAGGGTAGTTGTAAGAATTAAATAACATAATATAGGTAAAGCACTTAAGGAGCCTGCACCTAAAGCAATGACCTTTAATAAATGGTAGCAAACATCTACCACAAGGTCCCACAAAAGCAGCAAGAACAAAACAGCAGCCAAGCAGGGCTTGGGAAGGCAGGAGCTGAAATTTGGGCTCTTGTGATGCTTGATTTACAAAGCCTGTGTTTTGCTATTACCAAGGGGCCGGGGGTACCTTGGTTATGCCTGCTGGCTTTACCAGCTGGGCTTTCCACAGACATGGTTAACTGTAAGTCTGGGCACATGCTTTTCCTCCAGTCAGGTGTCTTTAAAATGGAAAGTAGGACTATTAAGTCAGCCCACATCTTGGCCACTCAGCTTCTTTGTTACTTTCTACTTCACAGCTTGAGGGCCCACACTTTCTCCTGGCAGCCTGGAACATAATTATGACAGGTTGTCTTCTAACACATATGTAACTGGGAGCACAAAGATCTCTAAAATGGTAGGAAGGGGCTTTTCCTGTATTGGCGCTCAGGCCCTAGTGGCTGGAAGGTCGAACATAAATTGCTATGAAGTCTGGAGGGCTGTCCATGCCTTGGAACGAGGTTGGCCTTTGCTTTTAAGACAAGAAGGATGAATTATGAAAGGAAAGGACTTCTTCAAGAAGCTTGATTTTTAAAGACCTTGTACAAAAAGTTAATGGAAGGGCAGATAACTGTACTAAAGCCAGCGAGAGGTGAGCTTGTGAGCAGTCATGATAGAGGAGAGTTTTGGTTCTCTGCTTGGGGAATACGGTCTGTTGGCAAGGGAGATGGAGCAGGCCTATTCTCCTGCCTCCACTGTCTCCAGCCAAGAGAATGCACTTCAAATTGGAAAATGCAAAATAGGTTATTCATATAGGAACCAATGGCTGAGAAAAATGAGGAGAGAGTAAGAGTCCTAAAATACTTCAATAGCCATAGCCATATAACTACCACGGATGGTTTACCTACTATGTGCCGTAGGGACTTTATATACATTTTCTCTCTATGAGGTTGGTGTTATTAGCCTGATTTTACATGAGTCCACAAGGCACAGAGAGATTAAGCATGCAGGGTTCTTAGAGCTGGGAGGATTGGAACCCAGGCCAAAAGGTGGTGTCCACCTCCCCACACTGCCCTGAGAATAATGGCTCTGCCTCTCAGGCCAGAAGGAACTGCATCCCAGGGACTTGTCTGTGTGGACACAGAGAAACCACTAAGAAATCATAGAGGGGAGACAGGAAAATGCCTAGAACTTGAAAAGATGGGCATGGGAAGATTCTGGAAACTAAAGACTTGCAAGCAATCTTATTACCTGGCAAAATTCTAGAATCTTAACTTTTGTACTAACTGGCTGTGTAACCTTGGGAAAAATCACATAATCCCTCAGGGCTTCAATTTCTTTGTCTATAAAGTATGTGCTTGTATTACATCATCCCTAGGGTTCCTTCTAGTTCAAAGTATTTCATCCTAATAAGTTCCTTTAATGCGTTCTGACAGTTTCAGTGTTTCGGTCTGATCACCACCAGAGAATTCATTTTGACTTGGTATCAAATGCCCCAGCTTTTCTTCAAAGGGTAAAGAGTTAAGAAGGTGAAGTTTGGAGTGAAACAGTTATAGGTTCAAATCTCACCTCTTTTCCCTACTAGTTAGATGACCTTAAGCAAATTATGTGAATTTTCTCTACCTCAGTTTCTCCCCTGTAAAATACTGATCTTTCACATACAGGCATTTATTTCACAGGGTTGTTTTAGGGTTAAACGAAATCATATGTATAAAGCACTTAGCTCAGTGCCTAAAATATAGATTGTAACAAGTACCCAGTAAGTGCTAGTTCCCATATTTTATTGATTCTAAGATGCTCTTTCCCCCCCACCCCTGCCATTTTGTCATCTCTGAAATCAGGATGCATCTTATAGTTTATGGTGTGTAGTAGTTTAATTGCCAGCAGTTTTTTCCATCTTACTGACACATAAACTAACAATGCATTTTGCAATTCATTAAATATGGTATTTCCCCAGCATGATTCTCATCCCTGAGGTTCTCACTTCTCTGGGATGTTCCCTTCTTTACCTTCTTGCAGGCCATTATCTCTTCTACAGCAAAGCAGAATTAGGGAATGGAACAGCTGGGGAGGTGACAAGCTCAACCACCATCTTGTCTGGCTCATGTATTTTACTGGTGTTGAAAATGCAGGTCGGAAAAGGGCAAGGAAACAAGAAAAGAACCACTGGGGAACTCAGGTCTTCAGATTCCTAGTGCAGGGCTCTTCCCCAGGTCAGCAATGTGATTAGCATGGGACAATACCACAACTGTCACTCAGTTGCTCTGCAGATGCCTGAGCCCCAGGTGGATGGTGAATGCTTCCAAATCTATGTATGGATTTTGGTAGAAAGATTTTAATCTTAGAACCCCAAAGCTGAAATGAATAGATTTTGACTACTCTTCCAATGTGCACAAACACAGAATCATAAAGTTTTAAAGTTGGAGGAAATTTTTTTTTTCTGTGGGAACTACAATGTTCTTACCTTTGCAGTAGTCCGAATTTGCAAGGCATGGTTTCTGGAGGCAGGATAATTCCTCCCAGTTGTTATGTCTGCCATTTCAGGAGCTGACAGCATGTGGATGATTGTGTCTTAAATCATGAATGGTTTCTGCAATTTGGCTGCTCCCAGGTTTGTACAACTGAGCCCAGTGGCAAATCAATCACACAGTTCAGACACTTCATTGATTCATTCATTCACTCCATCACCTAGCACTTACTGGACACCAGCCATCTACCAGTCACAAGGTGCATACAAAATCTCAGCTAATTCTCTCAATAGCTTTATGGTGTTACTTACATTTTGCAGATGGAAAAACTGAGGAACAGTGATGCTGAGTTACATTTTTTTGAGATGGACATTGATGAATCTTCCGGGTGTTGAATAGGGGCATTCCAAAGCAAGACAGAACTTGATTGCTATAAGAAAAATGTCTGAAAACTTAAATAGCAATGTGAATTATTTTATAGTACAAGATATAAACATGTAAATATATATGCCCATAGTGTATAGAAAAGAAACAGAATGTTCATTGCAGATCCTATTAGCACTAAACGTTAATTGTGTCAGACACCCTTAACTGAGCCAATAGGACTCAGAGTAGTTCTTTTCCTTGTCTTGTGTATCATTGGAACTTTCGGGTTGAAAATAACCAGGGGGTCTGGTCTTTTTCTGGCCACTATCAGCAGCTAATTTCTCTATGCTTGGTCTCATGTTAATGATCCTTTATATTAAAAAGGATATCTTTATTGGAGGCTTTACATCCAGAAATTTTCAAAACTCATTTTTTATTGGCAGAAATGTTCTTAATCATGCTATTATTCAACATTTTTAATAGAGCAGAGCAAGTGCAAATCTGTTTTCAAAGAGTTTCTTCCTTGACTGGAATGTTCACCCTGTCTTTTGGGTGACTTCTTACCTTGCCTGCCATGTATTGGGCTGCAAGTGTCAAAGCCATCAGACAGCTTGGCTCCTTGCTATAGCACAGCAGCCTCAGGTACTCAGCTTTTTGTTGGCTTGATAGACACTACTAAGTAAGCATAGTGCAAGTTTTCAAATTTTCTCTGGAAAACGTCAAGTCTCCTAGCTTCGTGAAGACTTTTTTCCCATTAGGGAACCCGAAGGTTTCCCTTCTCATCTAGGCTTCTCTGCCTTTTGGAATGTAGCATGGCTACCTTCCAAAGAGCTCAGCCTACATGAGCACCTGCATGAGGCTTGGCAGTCAGTAATAGACACCTTTGATCCCCACTGGAAAATCTGATCAGGTTTTAAAAATAAATAATTATACTTTAAAAAAAAAAAAGTGAAGAGACAAAGTCACTTGTTTCTTCCCTAGGCCTGTGTGCTCAGACCAAGGAAGGCCATCTCAATGGCTCCCCTGGAAGGCAGATCTGTGTCTCCTGGGTCCTTGCTGGCTGAGCCCCTTATTGGTTCTATCACAGACTGTTCTTTCACTCACTCAGTCATTGGTTACGGGGCATGGAGAACATTCCTAGTACATTCCAAGGGAGCAGACACAAACCCTGCCCTCAGGGAACTTAACCATTTGTAGGAAATGTATCCATCTAAATCAGTGCTGTCAATATTTTGAACTTGCTATGATGTTAGAAGTGTTCTTTATCTGTGCTCTCTAATACAACGGCTACTAATGACTTTAAGTGTGACTAATTTGACTGAGGAACTGAATTTTACATTTTATTTAGTTTTAATTGATTAAATTTAAATAGCCATAAATAGCTATCTAGTATCTGACATAGCTAGTGTCAGATACTAGATAGCAGAGCTCTAAACTATCATCAACCCATTCTTGCATCTTAATATGTATGCATCTATAGATCTGCCCGTCCTTGCATTTTAATATGTGTGCATCTATAGTGGGGCACTCTTTAGGCCATGTGGTACGGAGCAGAGAATTCTTAGCTGAGATTGGGGTGTTAGACTCATCATGTGATTTTGAGCCCTTTCCCCTCACTGGGTCTTGGTTTTTCTTTCTGTAAGTGAAGGATTAGAAGCTCCCTAAGGACTTTCTAGCTTTGACATTCTGTTTGGTTCTGCTTGGCTTCAGCCCCGATGGGGCCCTCTTGGATGGGGTGTGTTTTGTCACAGCCCAGTGCTCTGAGGAGAAGGATGGTCATTGCCTCTGCTCAACTCATTGACATGGGCTGTTTGCAAAGCCGCTGGGCACGTTTAGGAGTTCTTTCTGGATGAGGGAAGTGGGAGGTGATGAGAGGAGGAGATGTATCTCTCTGGGAGGCTGGTGAAGATGTGGAGGGTGGAGGCCCTGGCTCCATTCCTGGATGGCAATCCATCTCTTTTTATGTATAAGAGGGGTTGCAAGCATGCATTCAGTTTTCAGAAGAGAAGGAGGTAGGCAGAAATGGCAGGACTCTACTGGGGCTGGCATTTCATGAAGTGCTAAGCACATCTTCCAAGGTTTGGTTCATCTGAGTGCTCTAGTGGGTATGCTAAGACAATTACACACACAGGAATTCAGGGAAGTACCTTTGCTTATTTTAACATAGACCTCACCCTACTTTGGGAACTATGCTTCCTGTGTTCCCTAAATGGGAATGCAACACTAGCCCTATAATTAACCAGCATCTAGCCCCACATGCACCCTGCAGATTAATGCCTGCCAAGAGTTCAGAGTTACAACAGCACATTTATGTCTGATGTAGTTGAGACATCAGAGTGGTGCAGGCCTGCCTCTCCCCCAAGGTTGGTGGTAGTTGGAGTGGGAGGGCTTTAGCTAGAACCTAAAAGCACAGGCATGCTTCAAGATCAGAAAGGCATAAAACCCGTAATTATTTCCAAAAAAGGCTACAATACAAGACATTATAGCTAATACCTTACTTTCGTATGGGGCTTTGCAGTTTTCAAACTGCTTTACCTTGGGTTTATTTAGTCCTTACTGGGGTAGCATTGAAATATCCACTTGAGGAGACTGAAGGCAGAGAAGATGAGGGGCCTCCCTGAAGTTGTTAAATTGATATGAGCTGAACCCAGATCATCACAAATCTGGTGTTCTTTCTGTCACTCCCATGGGGCTCAGGAGGTCCATAAGGAGCACAGTCCAGAAGCACTGGGAGAGGATGTGTCACCAAGAGGTGAAAGCCTCATCATGTAGTGTGGATGAGGACTCCAACAAAAGTCCAACTAGACTATGGTGCACAATAAGTTGGTGGGCTGGGGTGACTGGGATCACTCCTCACCAGTGTGATGGTGAAGGGAGGCTGCTGGCTGCCTTCACCCAAGCCTGTGAGTCTACGCCCCTTACCTGGGAGCCACCATGAGGCAGGGGCAGGAACCTCAGCCCTAGCTTCAGAGGCATGGTGGTCCTTCTCCTTCTTTGGTGCTTCTATTAACTGAAAAGCACAGGGCCACCTCTGGGCACTAGAAACTGTATGACTCTTGTGCATGTTCTGGGAAGGCTTCTTGGAGGAAGGGGGACTGACAGCCTGGGTCAGATCCTTCCTAGAGCCCTGCTTCTTATTCTGGGGTTAACCTCAAAGAGCAAATTACAGAACTTACAAATACACTGAAGAATAGACAAAGAAGAAGAAGGGCATGAAGATGAAGAGAACAAAGAGGCAGAGGATCGTAAAATCCAGAAAAGAGAAAGCAGAGCAATGGTTTAATACAGATTTAAATTTTGGGTGTTTTTTCATATGGTCTTCATATACTTCCACAACATTAATTTTAATACATATTAATTGTAGAAAGTTTGAAAACTATAGAAAAGTGTAAAAAAGGAAATAAAACATCCCCATAATCCCACAACCCAGAAATACATTATGTACAAATTTGGGATCGCATCAAATCACTATTTCAGAAGGTAAAAAAAGAAAAGTTGACTCTCAGCAATTTCATATGATTTAACGTAACATATAGGACATGTGTCATTATTATTTCTAATAAGTAAAATTTCTAATTTTTACTTTACATATTATGAACATTCTTCCATGAAAGCAAAAATTACTTAAAAATAAAAATTGTGATGGCTAATTGGTATTCCGTTTATACTTATCTCAAGGTTATCTAACTATTCCCCTTCCACTGGATATTTAGGATGTTTGCCATTTGAGGCCACAATAAAATGTGCTGCATGAAACCCCTTGTCTTCAAATATTTGTCCTTATTTTTCCTTTGTTCCTTCGGATAGACATCCAGAGGGGAATTACTAGGTCATTAGTTATATACAGCCTTATTATTGTGGTTCACGTTAACAAATTGCTTTCCGGAAAGGTTGTAGCAGTTTTACTTACGCTAACAGGGGTATGGGCAGGGAGACGTAGCACTGAACCCTTGCTTCCACTGATGATTATTGCCTTTGCAAATGTAATAAATTTTAAAACATCTTATTGTTTAGTTTGCATTAATAATCTAATTAGGTTGACTACTGTTTCTTATGTTTATTATTCATTTTTCTTTCTTTTTTGAAATGTGTATTGATGTTCTTTGCCTGTTTTTCAAATAGGGAGTGGTAATAATCTTTTCTCTGTCATATTTGTTGTAAATATGTTTCCCAGCTCGTCATTTGCCTTTTTAATTTTGTTTATAATCTGATGTATAATTTAAACTTTGCATAGACAAAAAACATGAATTTTTCCTTTCTGATTTCTTTAAAGGCTTTTGTGCCTAGAGAGCTTTTTCTCATTCAGGGATCAGTTAAATAATCACTCATATTTTTTTGTAAGGTTTTAAAAAATATGTCATTTTTAAAGTTTGGATTTCTAATCAGTACAACATTTATTTTATTCTGGTGTATGGTGTGAAGTTGTCAGGATTAACTTGATTTTTCTTTTCCAAATATTCAGTTTTTCTAGTGCTATTTATTGAATGAATACTTCATCTTTTCCTCATTGCTTTAGATTCTTCCCTTATTATATATTAAGTTTTAAAATATGCCATATCTGTATTAGGGCTGTGTTTCAGACTCCATTCATTTGTATGTTAAATCTTGTGTCTTGTTCTACCTTTTAATAATTTTAGTTTTAAAAATATACTTTAATATCTGGTAGGGCAAGCCCAACCCATTGTTCATTTTTTTCCTAACAAATGTTTAATTATTTTTATCCATTTATACTTGTAGATGAAAGTCTAGTTGAAATCCCTTTGGCACATAGTAGGTACTTAGAGATTCATTCAACAGATATCCACACTGTGCTCCCCAACCCCCAGGCCACAGACCATACTGCAGAGCTCTGCCATGCCGCCCCCCTGCCTCCCCCTGACCCCCGCCGTCCATGGAAAAATTGTTTTCCATGAAACTTAGGAACTGGGGGGCTGTAGGAGGTGAGTGGCGGGAATAAGCAAAGCTTCATCTGTATTTACAGCCGCACCCCATTGCTTGAATCACTGCCTGAGCTCTGCCTGCCCCTGTCCATGGAAAAATTGTCTTCCCTGAAACCAGTCCCTGGTACCAAAAAGGTTGGGGACCACTGCACTATAATATTGACTTTTTTAATCTAAAAACATGTTGATTTTATTTGAACTTTATTATAATACTTGAATCTTCTTTTATGTCTTGCATTTCAAAGGGACAAACCATATTTGCATACATGGCAAATCTTTAAATAACATTTAATGAAAAATGGAGTTTTCTTTTACAGCTCATTTGGACTTTGGTTTTTTTAGTCATATAGGACAACTTTATGATGAATGGTCGCCATTTTTTTTTTTTTTTTTGCCACAGGCTCACATCACAGAGTGAAGAGTTGCTCAACACAGTTGTCCTAAACCTTAAATAAGTTTGCTTTTGAAATGCAGTTTGTAGTTGTTATCATAACCCCAATCTAATTATTAAACTTTTTAAGTACATGAATATTTTACAAAGATCCTGTGTATGCAGGATAAATTACAAAGGAGGGAATTTGCTCTTCTCCAATTATTTCAAAAATAAACAAGAAAAATTTGACATAGAAAAACATTAAAGAAACATTAACAGGCCATGCCCAGTAGCTCATGCCTGTAATCCCAGCACTTTGGAAGGTCGAGGCAGGAGGATAGCTTGAGGGCAGGAGTTCGAGACCAGCCTGGGCAATATAGTACGACCTCATCTCTACAAAAAATAGAAAAAATCAGCTGGGTGTGGTGGCACATGCCTGTAGTCCTAGCTACTTGGGAGGCTGAGGCAGGAGCATCACTTGAGCCCTGGAGTTTGAGGTTGCAATGAGTTATGATGATGCCACTGCACTCTAGCCGGGGCGACAGAGCGAGACCCTGTCTCAAGAAAAAGATAAAAAAAAGAAGAAAGAAACATTAACAAAAGCCGTAATCCCACTTTCCAGAGATAACCATTGTGTACATGTATTTATGTGATTTTTAAACACACACACAGACACCACGATATATACAATTTGGATAAGGTTGTACATACTGTTTTGTAATCTGGTTTTCCCACTTAACAAAATACCATGAAGTTTCCCAAGGCCTTAGTTATTCTTCATAGTGTCACATTTAATGGGTGCTTCGAATAGATATACCATAGTTTATTTAACCAATCCCCTGTGGTTGAACAGGTAGGTTGTTTCTGATTTTTCAATAATATAAAGCTGTAATAAACTTCCTTAACTTAACATTATTCTGGTCTTAGCATAGAAACTGTGTTCTGAGCACATGTGCATTTATCCACGGACAGGACAACCTTATGGCTCTGTGATCATGGCAGGGGCTCTTCTTTTCCGGGGAGCTGGAAAAGAGTAGAGAGGACCGTGTATCCTGGCCTCCTGGAGGTCTTCTGCTCAGATTACTGGGGAAAATTCTGAGTGCTGGAGAATTGATGAGAAAATCATTTCAGAGAGCATGGAACTGATAATCTAAGCAACTTGGGGAAATTTATTCTACATGTAGCAGGCAGATTTTAGGGTCTGACTCACCTGGATTTGTATTCACCACTCCCCTGTGCCTCCTTGCCTAGGTCTGTGTGTAAAGGGCAACTTAACCTCTCTAGCTTTTCTTTCTCTGTGAACTCCTCCCATTCACACCAGTCTGACAACTCCAGGCCAGCCAAGGAAAAGACCCACAGGGCTCGTAATCTCCTCAGGCCTCTTCTAGTGGTTCTCTGAAGGTTGCCTACAGGTAGATTTGGGGGCTACCTCATCTCAGATGGTGGCCCTGCTATCAGGATGTTTTTTCAGTAGGCATGCTTTTCAGAAATGCCACCTGGACCTGTGCATCTTTTTGTAGAACCCAACCTCATAGGGGCAGGTGGGAGAGGCATTGGGAAAAAAAGGAACAAGTCCTGCTGGCCACAGGCACCAACCCATAGAAGCTGGTGTGGGAGGGGTGTCCATGGCCTTAGCCCTCTGGACACAGGAAGAGGGACAAGGATACCATCAGTTGAGCAGCTGGTCTCCCTTTGGGAACAGGGGCTTTCATTTACTGCTGGGGAACCGGGCTAGGGGTGCAGGAGTGGTTGGAGTGCTTGCCAAATAGCCTAGATTGGGTAGCAGAGGGAAATAATAAAAATTCAGGGAACCACATACATGGGTGTGAGCAGTGTGGCTTACAGGTGTGTAGTGGGAAGATGAGGAGGCAGTTTTTGGCTGCTGTTTTCTGAGTTTACTCCATTCACTTACTCATTCACTCATCCATTCATGTAATCAACACTTATTATTGAGCATTTACTATGTGTCAGGCTCCATGCAGAAGATACCAAGATGAATAGGAAATAGGTAAGGAGTGTTATGTTTACTTAGTATCAGTTATGCGTCTGGTACCTTCCAACAGAATTTCTCCTTTAATCATCACAACAGCCAATGAAGTAGATATTCTGATCTTGATGAGGAAAGAAAGATCCAGAAAGGTTAAGTTGTCCAAGAGCACACAGCTGATATGCACTGGAACTGGGAGTCACACTTCTGTCTGAATCCCAAGCCTGTGCTTGACTCAGGGCTGTGAGCTGCCTCTTGAGGCATGCCTGTCCTGGGAGAGCTTGCAATCTCATACAGAAGATTGCATGTTGAGCAAATAGTAGCCAGGGATACCCTACTCTGGCTGCCTGACAAGAAGCACTTGAGAACCCCTTTCTTATCCTGCCATGACCCGGGCTCCAGGGGATATTGTTAAATAAGTTTGCAAATTCTCTTTGCTGGCTCTAATCTTGACCTTGAGTCATGGATCCAGGAGGGGTCTTTGGTCAAGTAGTCATCCCTCTGCTAGCAGGGGTTTCTTCAATTTAGAAGGCTTCCAGGAAAGGCACTGCCTAGGTGTCTATAAAACTCATTTTGTGTTTAGCCTCAGTTCTTCCAGCCCTCAGTAACTCCATAATGAGAGAGGACCCACCTCTAATAAAGCTTATCCTTAGAGCACAGGATCCTCTGCACAGCCTTTACCCCCCCCCACCTACCTCAGTTTCCTTTTATATAAGCTAAGGAATCTAAACCATTTCATAGTTATTTCTCTGCCACCCCAACCACAGTATTGGGTCCTAGCTAAACCATGAGTGTCAGAAAGTGGGCCATGAAGGAGGCAGAGGCTGAGTGATAGGGTCTGGTGGTTAGAATCCAAGGTAAATTGTAAGGTCTAATTTTGGCTTTGCCTTAGACCAGTGGTTCTCAACCATTTAGGGAGCCATAGGCCCCCTTGAAAATCTGATGAAAACTGGTTTTATACAGATTCTATCTCATAAAAATGCACACATGTGGACATATATGTAAAATGATTTGCATACCATTTCATGAAGTTCATGGCCCTCCCTCACCACATACATTTTTGAGGCAAGCTTTGGAGGCCTGCTTCAGTTTACCAGGTGTTCCGGGAATGTACACCTTAGTCTCTCCTCTGGTGAGCAGAGTAGAGGCTTCCCTAGGTTACCCTCTGAAGACGTCTCCCTGCTTCTCATTTTTTTCCATAATTCTGGAGAAGGATTTTAGCTTCGTGAGATATTCAGGTCAACCCTGGTTTCCTATTTTGCACTTGACATTGTTTCTAGAGAAATAGCAGGCATCATGAGTTGGACTCTCTCCTGATCATGGCCATTTCCTAGCCTATGCTGGGTCCTGGCTATGCTAGGTCCATGGGAAAGCTTTGTTGCTTATCACTGGCAAACCTTAACTTGTCTCTTTGTTACTGTGGAGAGGGTCTAGGTCATGGGAAAAAACCCACTGTCTTAGTTACTTTCTTCTGCTCCCCTAGACCCACCAGAGAGACCTCAATACTCACCATTACCCTGTCTCCAGGACTTTGATGATGATCCCATAACCTTTTGCCTCTTCTCTAGTTACTGCTTTTTTCACATTTAGACACTTTTTTAGAGCTGGAGTTTTATTATCCCTTTGGGATTATCTGAATATTTGTACCTCTTTATTATATTTCTTATATAATATTGAAATTACATGTTGATATGTGTGATTCTCTCCCTATATTAGAAGTCCCTTAAAATCAGGAACTCTGTATTGTTTACCTTTGTACCCACAGTGATTGGAACTTTGCCTGTCACATGCAGCTGCTTAATAAATATTTATTGAATTGAATTGGGTATGTTTAGATACCCAATGCAATAACTTAGGGAGAGACTAAAAAATTGCTTAAAACTCTGGGAATCTTTCAGTCAGTGGCCAACCCATCCACCTCAGATATAGTTATCCAGTTTACCCAGAAACCTAAACATTATACGGGGGGACATACAGGGTTCATGCTGTCTCATTTCCATGGGAGCAACGTGTGTTTTTGTGTAGGAGTATGGGCATAGACCTTTCTTTCTTGTTTATTGTAATTGTTCGAAAACAATACCAAAGCAAGCCTTTTTACTCTCTTCAGTAATCTCTATGTATTTTTTTCCCTACAATGCGTCTTCACATTTGTTTGTTTCCCTGATATATCTTAATGTCTGTTTTATCTCTGCCTCTTTCTCATTTGGTTCACATATCCTGGGACAGCCTGAACAGCAGCCACACCGAGCAGTGACTACACACTAGTTCAGGACCAAGGACAGCAGCAAGACATCCTTGAAGGGGGAGACCGTTTTTTAGTTTGCTAGTTTGTTCAGGAATGTGACCTTTGGATGTGTCCCTGCTCACCTATCAGACTGCAAGTGCAGTTCTGCAAACCTGGTTGTTACTTTGGCCCTAGTTGTTCCCTGTCTGTGGTGGACCTGTGTCCAGTCTGTGCCCAGTGTGTCCGGTGACATTGCTCTCACAGATGGTCATGGTGGTGAGTGACACTGGAGCAGGAGTGGCACAGTTGTGAGATCAGAAAGAGTGGAGGTGGGAGCAGGAAGAAGCTCTGAGGTGAGAGGAACTTCTCCAGGAGCTGCCCATGAGGGTCTCCTGTCCTGAGCTCTGCAGTCAGCCATTGTTGCTTTAATGCTACCCACACCTGAATTGCAGGCCATGGGGATCGGGTGGGGATGGTGGAAGGAGAGGTGCTGGGCCATGTCATGGTTAGATGCCTGCCTGCATGCCTTCCATAATGACAGAGCCCAAAGCTGGCTTTTCATATCAGCAATTTCATCTTTAACCAGTCTTTATGCCCTGACTAAATTAAATACTATTGATAGCCAGGCTGGGGCAAAAGGAGGAGGACTGAGAGTGGGGGTCCCAAGGAACAAGGCTTTTATATGTCTGAACTTCCACAGCACACGCCTTTTGCCTCTGAGCACCTTTATAACTCTCTCTAAATATAGTAGCAAATATACGGCTAACGTTCAACAGTTGACTCATATTCATCACTGACAGGCTAATGTTCTGTGTTACTTTGAGGACCCATCCAAGACCAATGCTCAATGTAACAAAAAAGACAATAAATCTACCACCATCACCACTACCCATGATGTGTGAGCACTTTAAATGACCTGGTCAGTTAGAAGAGAATCAGTTAAAAAAAAAATGGTGGGTGGCTATTATCACTTTTGGAGTGGCCATTTTCTTGGGTATGAATTACACTCAAGATGTCAACATCTCAGGGGAGAGAGGGAGGACGAGTGAGTGAGGGAGCCTGTGTGTATTGCAGCTGAGGTCTCAATGCAAGCTAATGTTAAATCTTGCGAAGAATAAACAGAAAGGGTTTGCTCATTAGCTGGGCTTAGAGAGGTGTTACCCACATGTTTAAAGTGCTAATTATTAGTGATCTTTGATGGAGCTAATTTAGCAATGGCAAGTGTTACAAATTTCTGCTCTTCAAAAGTAGCCCATTAGCCAGGACTTTGTATCTAATATTGACTTAAGAAAGTTAATATTGAAATTGGCCACAATTAGAGTTCATGTAGAAGCATGACAGTTGGAGGAAGATGAAGATGGAGTAGAAATAAGCACAGAGAGGGACTGGGGATGGAGGCATAGCGGTTATTAATATTAAGCACCTTTGCTAGGGAAGGCACCATGGCCCTGTGGATGGGAAAGACTCAGCTCTGGGTCACTCATTGAGCACCAGCTGTGTGCTGGGCACTGAAGATACTGACATGAGCACCAGTCTCTGCCCTTACGGGGCTCAGAGTCTAGTGAGCAAGCCAGATCTGGTGGTAGACAATAGCATAACAGCAAGGGACATACCATGTGATACACAGAGAAGGAGGAACAAGCCCAGCCTTGGTGGTGGTGGAGCAGTGGGGAAGGTGCCCTGGGGAAAGTATACAGCTCACTATAGTGCAGGGCAGAAAATGGTTATTTTGAGGAATGAAGTTTAAACACATGTCAGAGTTGAGAGGAGGTAGACATTGCTTCTCTCTGGCTTAAAGATTGCCCAATCTGGTTATCATCTCAGGTCCCTGGCTCCTGCCTCACCTTGCATGAGGCCTGGTCAGTTTGCTTAGAAAAGCTCAGTATTTAGCAGCTCACAAATGAAGAACCCTTTTTTCCCTCCCCCTTTTGCACTGACATCAGGTTAACAGAAGCTCCTGAATGTCCTTGCTTAGAAGTCCCATGGGTGGGGAGGAGAACTGTGCCTGCCTCCTGGGGAGGAGGGATGTTCCCAAGTTTTTTGACATTTTCGGGTGGCAGTGATGAGGGACAACGACTGGGGAGCATTGGCCCCATTGTGCATGGTGGATTCCAAGGTTAGGGGGAGGCATGGGTCTCCACACTGTGCCGGGTGTTCTGCTGCTGACATAAATCTGCCTAGTCTCTCTCTCTGCCAGGTTTATTCTTTCCTCTCAGGACACACTTCCTGTCTCAGTGGTTGTTGTTTTAAGGAGAGCTCCAAGGAACATATTTATAGTTGCTGGAGGAATTTTTCAACAGGCAGTTTCCTGAATAGCTCATCAGCGTCTGTAAAGAGGAGGAGAAACATTCACCTGCATTTCCGTATGCACATGTGTGTGCATATGTATCTTTCCCTCCGGCTCTTTATCTCTTGTTCTCACCCCTTTTTCTTGTCATTTTCTCTGACTCTTGCCACCTCTCTCTCCTCTTGTGCCAACATTGGAAAGGGGGGGATGAGAGAAGGGAGAATGAGAGAATGAAGATCTTGCCTCTACCCACTAGTAGGTTCCCCACCAACCCCAGGTACACTGACAGTGCCTTCTCCCATGGGCTTTGCCCATCTAGTTTCTACACAGAAGGGGCCATGACCTTAAGTCTTTTCCCTTTATAATTCAGTTCCATATTGTATCTTCTTGAGGTCTTAACAAACTATCGCCTGCTCCTGGCCTGGCAGGTCCCAGGAGGTAACTCAGAAACATCCTTCCTACCTCTCTTGGGGCTTACAGAGAAGACCAAAAGAGATGAAGTTGCAGTGCCCCCTGGCTCCACATTCCACCACCAGCCTCAGCAGAGACCATATGCCCCAACCTTCCGCATCCTCTAAGACAGGGCAGAATGTGACCTGGAGGTTGGGGTCAGAGTCTGCTGGGCCCAGCCCTGTTCAGGAGCTACAGCCTTCCTCTGGGACCAGCCAGATTCCACCCCCTCTGCCCCTTGCTGCAGCATCGACCCAGCTCTCTGAGTCTCTGAAGGCACTTGCAGCCACATCTTTGCTGATGCCTTCCCAGGAGTCCACCCTACTGAGAGTTGGATCACAGAGCCCACCTACCTCCTCCATGCCCTCCTTTCCATCACCCCAATTCTGCTTTTCTGTGCAGTTGGTAAACTCTCTTCACTTGTGGCACACAGTTTCTTTGCCCCTTCCTCTCTGCCTTGGCATGTGCTGTTTCCCATTATTCTTTGTCTCTTCCCTTACTTAAAACCTAGTTCAAAGATCATCTCTTCTGGAGAGCCTGCAGGTAATCCTGATGGATCATCTCCAACTCTCCACTCTTACTCTGTCTTCTTAGTACCCATGTGTGCTCAGTGTCAGTACTTCTTGAGTCCCTTTTATGTGACATGCACTGTGCTAGATGCTGGGGTAAAACAAAGAGTATACAACATGGTCCCTACCCTCAAGGCCTCAGGATCAGTTAATAGGGAGTAAAATGAAAACACAAAAATGCCATTCAGGAGTGATGGAGTATAAGTTCAACCAGGGACAGCTCAACTTGATGGGGAGGTCAGGGAAACAGCACAGAGGAAATGATAGATTAGGGAGACATTTAAGAGGTAGAATCAACAGAACTGAGCAACTGAATCGATATATGTGATGGAGGATGAGGAGGAGTCCAGGGTGCTTCCCAGGTTTCTGTTTGGGTAACTCAGTGGATGATGGCACCAGGATAGAGTGGATAAAGGATGGCCAGGTTGGCGGCAGGGTGGGAAGGTCTTTATCAAAATCTCAGAATCTTAATTTGTTTTTCATATAGAGCTTCCTTGTATTGGGAGAAATGGGTACTGAGTATTTTATTAGGCTAGAAACTCTTAGAGGGCCAAAATTGGGTTTCCCCTGCAAGGGAGAGAATTGCCTGAGATGAGCACTGTGTTCTCTGATGTGGAGCTCCCCAGGTAAGGGCACCTCTCCTTCCTCTGTTTCTTGTCCAGTATTTCCCAGGGTTTAGGGCTTAGCATCCATAGTGGGGGTATAGGTAAGATAAAGAGGCATAAACTGACTGGCTCCTCTGTCCTACAGGGCCATCTCGGAAATGGCATCTTTGTCTGTAAACATAATCAGTGACAGTATTTATGGTACTGAGAGCAGTTAGAGAAGGCAGAGCTCTGAGAGTAGGGAGGAAGACTTATTGTGAAATTAAAGTATCTGATACATAAAGGAGTGGTTTAAGCTACCAAAATTCTGAGCAGCTTGGACAGACGTTATTATTCATAAACATTCCTGCCACCAAAAAATAAGACGTGTCTGGTCTTAATGCCCTGGAGGGGGAAATTATCTATCTCCCAGATAGCTTTTTTAATTCTAGAGCAGAATTTTAGTAATGGTAACAGGCTAAATCTCTGGAATCCCTGGGCAGTGGTGAGGGGTCTCCCAGTTGTGGGAGCAGGAGGGGTGATGACCAGTGCTAGATGAGATTTTAGAGGTCCTATTTAGGCCAGCCTAAAGGATGCTTTTCTCTGTCTCTGCCTCTGAGGCAACTCTGGAATGAAAAGAGATACTTTAGTACAGAGCTTCCCAAAATATAATGTACATATGAAGCACCTGGGTTTCTTGTTAAAATATAGGTTCTGATTCTATAGGTCAGGGGTGGGACCTGAGATTCTGTCTTTCTAGCAAGGTTCTGGGTGGTAGGTGATGATTATTACTTTGAGTAGCAAGGCTTTAGGACTCACCTTTTGTAAGCCTTTCTTTTGAGCCCCCTTGCATTCCATGCAGGTGATGTCTTGTCTCTGATAACAGCTCCCTGGTTGTCCTATTTGCATCCTTGTCCTCCGCTTGGAAGCCCCCTGGATCCATTCCTTATTTGTCTTAGGATCGCCAAAGCCTGACATAAGGCCTAGCAAATAGTAAGTGCTCAATAAAGAATTGATGAAAGAATGACCTTGGGAATAGGAAAACATCCAAACTACAGCCTAAGGTCTGGCCAAATGAGCTCTTGGAATTCTCAATAGTGAGCCAGGTCTCTTTTGTACAGCACATCATCCAGTGTCTCAGTGCCATTTTGAGCAAAGTTCTTATGCTGGATACCACAGGGACAGAGTAGAAACAGGAGGCAGAAACCTGAGCATCAGTAAATGTGCAGTGTTTTTGGTGAAACTGGGTTCAGGCCCACTTGAAGCAACATTAGAATACTTACATAGTAACTTCTAAATAAGTGCAAATTAAGGGAGTATGACTGAGTACCAAAAGGAAACAAAGAGCAATTCCTGGGTACTCTGGCAGCTTGCACCTCCAAATGCTCAGTAAATGCTCACTCAGTTGTTTGTTTCTTTGCTTGTTAAAATTGGGATTGCTTTCTGAAGGAAGTCAGCATGGAGCACAAGCAACTGCAATTCATGTGGAATAGCGGTGAATCCCCTGCCGCCCTGAGGGACTCACTGTAATTCCAGACCCACAAAACTATAGACAGGGCCCTTGGCACAAGAGCCAGTCCTGCCATTGCCACGTGGGGCCACACACAGCCTGGGAGCCAGAGTGAGGATGATTGGCATTTTCCAACGTGGGAAATGGTGACTAGGAAAATGAAAAGAGGAATAGGCAGCAGCAATGTAAGCATAACACATTTAAAGCAAGGAAGAGCAAAAGTGGGACTTGGAGAAGACCTATGCTGGAAGATCCTGGGGAGATGGTGGTGGTAATTTGTACTTCCCTAATAGATTCAGAGCATTTCAACTTTGCTAATTAACGGAACAGCAGGCTTGTAATTCTGACAGCAGCGGGACACAAATGTTGTCCTTAAGAAGAAGCACAACACACACATTGGGTCAGGTCCATAAGGGTGCCCTCTGATTTTTTTTTTCCTGCAGTAACTCCAAGAGTTTAGGAATTTTTATTTCTTCTCAGGCCTTCTTTAGAGGTAGCAAGGAGCCTACTGTTTCAACAGGCTTTCTTTTTAAAGGAGGAAATTGGTCTATGATTGGCCTAGAGTTTATAGTCTGGTAGTGCTATCAAATATACTTTGTATTAGAAATAGCAATTACAGTGTAAGCCTACCTCCTTCAAGGTGTGTATGCCTCACGGAAGTTCTTCCATCCCTATTCTCTCATTTTGGCAATTTGGGCTACCTGCAAAATGAAGTGACCTGCCCTGAGCATTCTAATCCCTAAACTGATTCTGGGAAAAGAATGGGCTGGGAAGCCAGGAAAGGGTTGTTTTATCTTCCCAAGGTACAGTAAATCTTGTTAGAGAATTTGTTCCCAGTACTTCCTTTCAAAGCATATTGATCTGATAAACTGAGGATCTTAAAGGCCAATAAATATGAAGAAAAGGTTTAGAAAGTCTCAGAGTATTAGAGCTAAGTGGTGCCCTGGAGATTATCTACTCAGATCACCAGTGCTTGGTGTGACAGATGAGGCCACTGACCTTATGTAAGTCATTTTAGAAAGAGTTAACATTTCATTCATTCATTTATTCTTTCATCAAATATTTATTGAACATTCACTATGAGTCTACCAAGACATGTACCTGGTAGTGAAAAAATGTTGCTATTTCATTGGTCCTGTTTGAGTTAAAATTCAATAAACTTACCCTTTATTATATACTCCAACAGCTGGTTTCACAGGGGCCCTGGGGGAATTGATACATAGGATCTTCAGCCAGTGCAAATAGGTTTTATACACAAGGTCACCAATTTATGAGCTGCTAGGCTAATTAGTTTAGCTCTACTTGGCTTTACATAATACATATATTGTTGAAAAGTTATTTGTAATTCAATTTTTTGGCAAATGGAAAATTAAATCAAGTCACTAAGGAACTTCTATTTAAAGAGACCCTGGAGCAAAACCTTTTATAATGTGAAAAATCTTGTTGTTGTTATTGGAAATGATTATCCCCTAGTTAAGGATTTTGTAAATCTGGACACTTTAGGTTTTCTTATGGTGGTCACACAACCAGGCAGATAGCCCAGCAGTGGTCTGAATTGTGTGGGCAAGGACTCTGGCCTGGGAGATGGAAGCCCTAGGGTTCTTAGAACAGCCCAACCCAAGATGTTGACATTTACTGGAGCCCATGATTGCAGGCTGCGTGGGCACGCTGCATGTCTCCTCTCAGGTCCTGGACCCGGGAGGGAAGAAGGAAGGGGTGGGGGGACAATAAGTGGGTGTGAGGATGAGATTTGGAGCTGCTTCTCCCTCTCCATGTGGGAGTGGGCAGGGCATAGGACAAGGAACCTGTTGCTTCCATTATAGCAGATTCAAACCCTTTAAGGTGTGGGGACTGTTTGGAATTAGGGCCTTCTTGTATACTTTAATACAGCAGGGCAGGAGAGGAAAAGCAGTGGAAAAAGCAGGACAGGAGTTTACGAGAGAAGAGGATTATGTGGAATTTCTTTATACAGTAAAATCTCATTAGTTTGGGCCTGGCTGTTTTTGAATTTGTAAATAATCTGGAAGAGGACAGGACTGAAATTTAACTTTTCATATTAAATTTTTCTTTCTGTAGAAATTAATAGAATGCATAGTGATGTCAAGGGAAGTGTTTTAAAATTGATGTATAGAAAGGTATATTTCACATATGAAAATAATTTATTTTGGTGTGGAAGCATCATTTGACACAAACAATTCATGTGCTAGTTAAAGATGATACTTGTCTAGTGAATAAAGCTTAATAGGATTCTTCCTGCCAAGGAAGCTGAAATGCCACCTTGTTGCATGAGGATGAAAACATTCTGTGTATCTACTTGTAAATTCTATATAATTTATATTGATCCTAATTAGTCTGTATTAGTGAGATTTAATTGTTTTTCTGTGTGGAAAATAAGGTTAGAGCATAAATATCTGTTGAAACCAAGGATAGAAAGAACAAAACAATGCCTATAGTCTTTGAAGTTAGAGCTTTCTTTTTATACTGTTGCTTTTTTCTTCTGTTGTTCAAGGTCTTCTCAAAGTGAGCCTTGAGTAGCTGGTTCTCTGTCAGTTTGTAAAAAAGAAGCAACTTACGAATAAAAAGCCTCACTGTCTTCGTTTAGTAACAAAAGAAAAAGAAGAAATAGATGAAATGGTCAGAAACACTTTGGAAATTTGTTTTACTTGAGGACATGACTTCTGACCATAGAAACTGACATTCTGGGGATACATTTCTCTTCCTCCTTGGTTGAGTGTGCAACAGGCCCATTTCCCTTCCCTAGGCCAGTGATCTTAATCCTGGGTTGTTGCCAAAATTCCCAGATGGGTCTCTTGAAACAATTGAGGTGTAGAGATTGGGGGATTGCTGTCCTCTGTAGCTTGTCAGATTTGGGTTCCAAGTAGAGAAAGGCCCAGCTGGGGTATCCATGGTCCCTGGTTCTGTCTCACTGAACTGACTTAGAACCGCTCACTGGGGTCCATCTGTGTTGTGTCCCTCATGGTGATACATAAGAGAGACCCCAGTTACAGCTGCAAAGGCTATGAGTGTGGATGGTTCTCCCTGAGAGCCCTTGTGGGGTACTTGGGTTAAATGATAGGGGTACAGTGGGCTAGCCCAGGGTTTTGTGTCTGTGTATATAAGCTAGGTCCTTCCTTCCCACACATCTCACACTGGGCTGGGTTGTCCTTTGCCTCCTGAGGCTACTGTTTCTCCAGGCACATCTTTATTTTCCATTCTTTGTGAGCCCCAAGCCTCTGCCTCCAGCCCCCTAATAGGAACTCAGCTAGACCCTAGAAAGGACTTTCCAACTGAGAAGGAAGATTTAGAAAGAGAACAAGTTAAAGTAGGTAGTGCATGTCCTTTCTGGAAGATCTGTGTCTCCCCACATCTTGTCCATTGTGGACTGAGGATGATGACATCTTGGGGAGAAGGAAGAAGGGTGGAGAAGGTATTGTCATCAACTTTGCTTCCATCCATGGGAGTTCTGAGGTTTACTTTTCCCCTTTGTAAAATGAAGACTAATAGTCACTGTGCCACTTAGAGGAAAGGCAAGAAGAATTATTTAGGGTATTGTAATTTATCTTGATATCAATTAACTACCTCAGCAAATATTTACTGAGTGCTGACTGTGTACCAGACACCGTGCTAGGCACTAGGGTACAAAAATGATTTTTTAAAAGCCCCTCATCTTCAAGTTGCTCAACAGCAACAGGGCCATCATTGTTTCCCCTAGAGCATGGAGCTTTGTACAGGTGGTGGGAGGTGACTCAGACCTTCTTCTCCTTGAGAAGGACCGGGAGGTTGTAGCCCTGGTCACCTCTGTGGCCTAGCATCACATGGAAGTGTCCTTCTGTTGTGGACCATCTCCTGGTCCACTGGGCTGGCCTGTAGGGCCTGAATGAGGCAGAACCTTCTGAACAATGACAGGGTTGGGAGGCTGAGGGTGGGACCTAGGGATTCTGCCAGCTGGCCTCTCTCACCCTGATTCTTTCTGTTATGTTATCCCACAGGGTCTTTTCGGAATGATGGTTTGAAAGCTTCTGATGTCCTTCCCATCCTAAAGGAAAAAGTGGCCTTTGTGTCTGGTGAGTATTTGTAGAACTTACCTTTGTAATGGACCTAGAGAATTTGTGTGTGCACATGCATTCAGACATTCACTTCTTTGTGTGCTAATGCGAGAGAAATGGGGGCAGAAGTTATGCTCAGGGCAGCTGCTTCCTTTCCACAGAGGCAGACAGAAGGAGAAAGGAGAGCTCTGGTCCCAGCTGGATGTTCTAGAAGATACTCACAACCATGAGTGGGTTCCCTACACACACCTTACATCCACTTTGCACACATACCCCACACCGCCTCACCCTCCCTGGCCTGACAGGAGCCACTGAGGCCCCTGTGAGAGATGTTCCAGGAATGTGCACTTGGCGCATTCCCTGAGGTTTTATTTGGGTTCATTTCTGAGAGGTCATGGACAGGAGATTAAAACATTTTTTTGGCTTCTTCTTATCTCTCTTTCCTGGCAAAGGGAACTCAAGTGAGTGTATTTAGGTGTTTTGTTTTTGTTTCTTTCTGAATAGTGACTTCCAAATATTTATTCCTGACTTCTCTCTTTTACTCATCTTGTACACCTGGACCTCTTAATGTCTAATTTGGGGGAGTCAGCAATCTAGCCAGCTACCGGTTTTTTTACAAATAAAGTTTTATTGGAACATAGCCATTTGTGTTTGTTTAGGTAGTGTAATAATTTCCCATTGACACTGTAACAAATCACCACAAACTTGGTGGCTTACAACAACAAAGATTTATTATCTCAGTTCTGGTGGCCAGCAACCAGTTTCACTGGGTTGAAGTCAAGGTGTCAGCAGGGGTGTGCTCCCTCCAGAGGCTCTAGGGAAGAATCCATTCTTGCCTCTCCCAGCTTCTGGTGGCTGCTGGCATTCCCTGGCTTGCAGCCACATCACTCTGCTCTCTGCTCTCTACCTCTATGGTCATGTTGCCTTCTCCTCTTCTGTCTGTGTCAAACCGCCCTCTGCCTCTCTCTTTTAAGGATACTGTGACTACATTTAGGGTCCACCCAACTAAATCTAGGATAATCTTCCCATCTCAAGATGGTTAACTTAATCACATTTGCAAAGTCTTTGTCATGATATGTAGTAGGCTGTTATTCCCTGGCAGGATTATGTAGCAGTGATTCCAGGATATGTAGCAGTCTGGGTACAGGCAGAGGTAAGACAACCTCCAAAGCCTTTGTAAGCTTGGATTCTGAGTGCTTGCTGAGCATATAGGAAGAATTTCTGTAGAAGCCCTGGAGGCAGTGCCAGGCCTCTGACCTCTGCTGATGCCCATGGCCCAGGTTCCCAAGGACGTGACCCACAGCCCCCTGAAAAGCCCAATCAGATCTTGTCCTCTTCCTCCTTTTTTTTCTTTTTTTAAGAGACATTATCTTGCTCTGTTTCCCAGGCTGGAGTGCAGTGGTACGATCATAGCTCACTACAACCTCAAACTTCTGGGCTCAAGTGATCCTCCCACCTTAACCTCCCAAATAGGTGGGACTACAGGTGCATGCCACCATGGCTGGCTAATTTTTTAAAATTTTATTTTTGGTAGAGATGGGGTCTTGCTATGTTGCCCAGGCTGGTCTCAAACTAACTGGCCTCAAGCAATCCTCCCACCTCGGCCTCCCAAAGTGCTGGGATTATAGGCATGAGCCACCATGCCTGGCCTTGTCCTTCTTCTTTTTATGGCATTTAGTTAACCTGATGTCCTTCCTGTCCCCTGGGTATCCTGCTAACCCTTCCATTTCTTTTGTGCCTGACACTTCCTCCCCTCTGCAGTGACTTCCCCACACCTTCTGCCAGTTTGAGCCTCTTCTCTCCTTTCCAAGTTAGTTCCCACTTTGCCTCCTTCAGGAGGCCTTCCTGGATTTAATGCATAATCTCTGAGCACCATCCTGTTCCATATCAGTTTGGGGCATGCGAGTGCAGACATGTTATACTCTGACAGAGGGACCCTTGCTTGATGTCCATGGTTCAGTTTTTTCCATGTAAATTCAGTCAGAGCCCTGGGGTAGGGCCCAGCCACCCCCAGAAAAGACCTTCCCAAGTGGTAGGGAGTTGTCCTAATGGAACTCATAGACGCAACATGCCAGGAAGGTAGTCAGGCATGAGGCAGGTAGAAAGTTCCCCAAACAGGACAAAAGGATCTGGGGGTGTGCAACTCACTCCCATGTGCTGATGTGAGCCGAGCAGCCTGGGGTAAGCCTTATTCATCTGCACTTGTGGTGCCAGGAACTTCTGGGCTTAGGGAACATTGCCCTTTCATGCTTGAGAAGGACACTGAGGGTGCCAGGGAGATAATGACTGGCTTCATGTAAAGAAACAAAACAAAGAACAAACCAAAAAAAAAAAAAAGACCACCCCTTGCATCCTGAGCTTTTAAAAGATAAAACACAAAAATAAAACAGAAAAAAACCCTGAATTATGTAATGCTGTGTAACAGTTGCATTTCTGAGAAGAAGAAAGCAGTGCAAGGAAGGTGGTGAGCACAGAAACTGACCATTAGTTGTGCCTGCCCTCCCCTGCTAGCACCCCAGCTGTGGCCAGGTGAAAGGGAAGCTGTGCTGCTGTGGGAACGTCCATCCAGAACCATCAGGGAAGTCCCACAGCTTTTGCATGTGGGTGTGTGCACGTGTGCGAGAGAAGGGCTGTGACTGTCCCTTAGGGGGCCTCCATTGTTCCTGCCCTGCCCTGTCCTCCTCTATCATTCACAGCCCGTGGACACCCCTTGGCCTCTCTGGCTTCCCTTGTGTAGCTTACAAGTCCAATTCACAGCACCCATTGTGCATTTGGTCCCACCTTCTCATGCAGGGACCACCTCAGCCCTGTCTCCTTCGTGTACATACACACCTTTCTTTGGCCACCTCCTGAAGATCCCTCTCTGCCTCCTTATCTCCCACCAATGTCGTCTTCCATTATTCCCAGGGAAATGCTATGCTGCCGTGGCACAGTCTTTTGTACTCTGGACCTGCGTCTCTCAAAGTGTGTTCCACCGAACAGCAGTTCCACAAGATGTTCCTCTACAAAGAAAAAGGGGCTCTACTCTCAGGGGCTCTTACTCTTGGGAAAGACTGCATGTTGTAGCTCTTCTTCTTGGAGATTCACAGTGTCCATTAAAGCACATAAACATTTTAAGACTCTGGGAAGTCCTGCAGTGAAGAACTTTATTTAATCTGGCATTTTCCAAATTGTGGAATAACTTCATTCCCTTAAAAAAATTACATGGGTGCGTATGTGTGTATGTGTATCCATTAACATCTCACAGATCTATTGTTACATTGACTTTAGTAGAGGGTTCTCATTCTTCATCTCTGTTTATTGTTCTCTGTAATGTCAGCACCATGCCAGTTATCAGTCAAATCCTACAGCTTCATTGCTGCTCAGCTTCCTTGGCACCAATGTCCTCTGCCTCCCTACTATGGTCATGCACATCCAGGATCTTGACCCTTGATACATCTGTTCGTTGCCTTAGTTCCTTACCTTTTACCCTTTCTGATATCCCCCTATCACTTGGGAGTGGATGGATATCAGAAGAACAAAATGCATGCCTTTCCCTCTTCTCTGGGATCTCATAATCCAGCAGGACATTTCCCCCCATCCCTAGGCCCTTCCCATTTGCACCATGCACTAGCTCTACATCATGGCCAGAGCCATCCGCAGAGCTTCCCCTGTGCCCCATAGCCTGCCACCGACCCTGAAACTTGTATGTACATAGTCCTGCCGTTCATTCTCTGGGGAAGCTCTCCAGGAGCGGCTTCATTCCTCTCTCCTCAGCACCCCAAGCCTACTCTGACCCTGGACAGGTGACCTCATCTCCTTTTCACCTGAAGAACAGTGTCCCTCAGGCGGGCTCAACTCCTCCCTCCCCATAACTCATCTCCATCTCCTCCTTGCTGTCCATGTCCTGCAGCCTGCCTCAGAGGGAGGGACACCCCGTCCCCTGTGGGCTGGGCTTCCCCTTGTGCCTGCTCTGAGGCCTTGCTCCATCTGTCGTCCCACCCTTTCCAGCATTGCAATTCTCTTCCTCTGTGCTCGTTCCTCCTCCTCTTTCTACAATCTTGCAAGGTATTTTGCTTCCTGAAAAATCAGATGGCTTGATCCTCCTGCCTCCTCTTGACTCCTTGTCCACACTTCCTGGAAGAAGGTGATTACACTTCCCTGGGCTTTCCATCCTTACCTCTCCTCCCCTGCCATCCGGAACCTTCCTCAGCCATGATTCTGAAACTCATGTCTCCAGGGTCAGTCCTGGCTCCAGCTTGGGAGGGACAGTACCAACCAGCCCTCCTAACCACCTGGTTGCCCTTTGCTAGTCAGAGCCATGGCTCCCCGTGTTCATGTGGTTCTACTCGTAAGGTGTCCATGGAAGGTCAGGAGAAAACCAACAGCTGTGGTGAGAAACCACCAAAGAGTGCAAGTGCTCAGGGTGAGGTAAGGCTAGAGGGAAAGTTTTTTGGGAAGCTCCCATTTAATCCTCCTGCTTGCTTTTCCTCATGCGGAAGGCAGCGGGGAGATGGGGACCATTCCCAAGGCAGAGGAGATGAGGTTGGTTATCAGTTCAGAGGACGGAGGCTGGTGGTATGGAAGGTGTGGAGCCAGGGCTGACTCTGAGGTATATGTATACACATCTGCCCTGGTAGGGTGGCAGGGGTGATGCTGAAGCAATCTCTCATTACGGCTGAATCTCTCTCAGTGGCCTTGATCTTGTTTGATCTTTCTCCCTGCAGCCTCCTTATTTCCTCCTCAGTGGTATCGTGGGTTGATTGTTTGTCAAGCCTGCCCTCTATCTGTGTGGCTCTGGACCCCACAACCAGAGGGAAACTTAATTTGTGAACTCACACTTGGGTGGGGGTATTGGGAGGCTTTGACTTCCTACTAAGAGATCCTAAGAGTTCAGAAGACTCTGCTCTAAGCTTCTTTTCCAGCACTGGCGATGGCTGTGCGACCCCTCAGCCCTCTTTCATTGGATTCCCGCGTGGTCCCCACTTGGGATGTTGGGTGCCCCCCCGAGATGTGGGGTGTAGAGTGGGATCACGACACAGAGGTTTTCTTTGTGTAGTAGCCAGTGCCCTATAAGGTCATAGGCACTACACCTTAGCTTTGTCCCTGCCTAACCTTCCTGAGAAACTTGGTTCTGCTTCTTAGTTATAGTGTCCACTAATGAATACATTTAAAAATCATATAATAAATAGTGAATAGGAAGTTTGGAAAGTAGAGGAAAGAAAAAGCAAGCATCTAAAATCCTAGCCTTCTAATAACAATGATTGTCACTTTGGTATACTCCTTTTAGCTTTTTAAAACATACTTAGAGAACATTTGTTGTAATCCTAGTGTGTACATGTGCATTTGCAGTGAGATTAAGACCATGAACATCCTTATTTCTGATAAGATTCGTGTGCTCCTCCAGCAGGAGTGACAGGTGGCACCTCAGGCAGGCAAGTGGAGGTGGCTTCTTGGCTGTGTAGAAAACAACGCCTTTTCTATGAATCTAAAATTCTTCTGGTAAGGCTGTCCCAGGAGGAATGCTTTGAGGTCCGCTCCCCATCGTAGTCAGTTCATCACGAGCACTCCTACCTCACAGAGGTCTGTAAAGAGAAGCTGATTGATTGGAAGTAAACTTCCAAAGAACGTAGCACTTTCAACCAGCTTGTTTCCTCAATACGAACAGTTATCATTATCTTCATTATCATCTCTACATTTGTAGAGAGCGTTACTTTCCAAAGTGCTTCCCCATGTGCTGTCTTATCAGGCTTTGCAACAGCCCTGTAATGTGCCCACTATTATTTTCATGTGCCTTTTACAGACGAGGCATCAGAAAAGTCAAAAGACCTGCCCAAGGTCACACGTTACCTGCATCCAGACCACCTACCTTGCCCTAAGCAGTGACCAGATTTCTCTGGACACTGTATTTGTGCCTGTTCATCCAGCACTCAGACAGAATTTTTTTTCCTCTGTGGCTGACTTTCTGGCTGGTTTTCTTAAACTCCCTCCTCTTCCTCCTCCCTGCAGGGGGCCGTGATAAGCGAGGCGGACCCATTCTGACCTTCCCTGCTCGCAGCAATCATGACAGAATAAGACAGGAAGACCTGCGGAAACTCGTGACTTATTTGGCCAGTGTGCCAAGGTAAGGGGAAGGGGAATGGCCTTCAGGGGAGGGGAGGGGAGAGGAGCTGGGCTGATGCTCGTGAGCTGGGAGGAGCTCCATCCCTTGTTGTTTCTGCCCTTGGAGTGGATTCTAATTATTCCTGGAACATCATCACCTATTGTTTGCCTCATTCCTGTCATTCCCATTGTTACTGCTGGGATGCATGTGAATGGGGTGGGAGCTGGAAGTAGGAACTGTGGCCAAAGGTGAGGGTCCCAGGCTAAGAGGACCAGTATGGGGCCTGCACTGGGAGATGACAGTGTGGCCTGAGGATGAGGGATGGAAAGCTGCTTTTTACCTTAGCAAATGAGAACTTGGGTTGATTCCACTCTGGCTTGCATAATAGATTATTTTCAAAAGCTCTGGCTGTGGATAGATTTGTGGCTTTTGGAGTTTGGGGTAAATAACTTCACTTGTATTACTCAGCTAGAGGAGGCCCTCAGTTTAATTTAGGTCATGAATTTTCAATGGGGATGATATTGCCCCCAAGGGGTGGTGAAAATTGGTTCTTGGGAGTAGCAAAAGAATTTTACTCTTTCATGTATAATGTTAATCACAGATATATAGATAGATAGATCGATACACACACATATACACAGTATGAGTATGTATATGTGTGGTATTAAAATTCATTAGGTGGGATGATTAGGGAAAAAAGTTTAAAAAGGCTCCATCAGGGCAGAGGGCAATAATGAAAAAAAAGTATGAGGAACACCAGTCTGGGTTGTGGTGGCCATGGAGGTGGGCTGTGGGAGACATGCCACAAACATGGTCTATGCCTTTTGAGAGGAGAGAGACGAGGCCTTTGCCTAGGCAGAGAATCACAGAATGTGAGAGCTAGGAGAGTCCTGAGGAACAATCTAGGCAAATGCATGTTATGTTCTGCTTAGGGAACAAGGCTGGCATGGAACGCTCACAATGGTCAGTGGCATAGGTTGGTCTAGAACTCAACCCCCTGACTCTAGCCCCAGTGCTCTCTCACCATCCTCACTTTTGGCCAGCAAGGACACTGCTCTTTGTCTCTTAGAGCAGCCAAAGCCTGTGAAGTGTTTGTTGTGGCAAATAAGAAGCGGTGCCTTGGGCTTTCAGCACCTTCATCTTGTCTCTGTGCATTTTATAGGAGAATTAGTGAATTACAAAGAGGCACTATATATCCAGCTCTGCCTTTGCTGGGAGACCTGGGATAATTTTTGAATGTGCTGATTAAGTTCTTACAGCAGGTGTTGAGTGAGGCACACGCTACATCTCAGATAGTGACAGGAGAGACAAATGTAAAGGTATTGGCTGATGGTGATGGGTAGGTGGTAAAGAGGATTTTAAGAGCCGTTGTCAAATGCTTGGAAGGATGTTGAATGGAATGGCGAGCCCTGACGAGCTTCCAGCAGAAGGCTGCGAACAAACAGATGCCGAATGGTGTCTTTTTTTTTTTTAAATGATATCCACTGGGGACCAGAAAAAGGATAAAAGGTCTTAGTCTCCAGTGAAAGGAATTTGGGTTATAAGAAGAACTTCTAAACTTTGAGTGCATGAGACAATGAGCTAAAGAATAGAAGATTTTTCTTCTAGATGTCTTTATAGAAAAGAAATATTCCTATCTGTCTCAGAGGCAAGAAGATGGACTAAATAACCCAAGATTGATATAGGTAATTTAGAAATTTAGCCATTTAGGAGCCAAGCAGTTTTTTAAAGCACCTTTTCCAAGTATATGACTAACAGGCATAAAACCAGGCATTTTCTAAGGCAATTTACAATAGAAGTTTTCATAGGGACCCATGATGGACTCTCAGTTCTTTTACGGGCAGAAGAAATTGGGATCCCAGGAGATAGGAAGGGTACATTTTTCTTTCTTGCATGTTCATCACATACCTGAAGCTAATTCATGCTCATCTTTTCTTTAGAATAAAAGGAGAAAGAGTTGGAGGAATACTTTTCTTCATTTAGACTTGTTAAGCAAAGAGTGGGACAAAACAGATTGGAAGCAATTAACAAAGAAAAGATTTCTGCTGGGGTGAAGGGGAACAAAATCCAGGAGGGCCTGAGAGGAGGGTCATGAAAAAGAAGGAGAAACTACACATTGTCACTGAAGGAACATACAAGATGCAGGCTCTCTGCTTCTCAGAGGGTGGTCACGAGCATTGCATCTTGTGCTCCTCGGAACAGAGAAGGTTCTTCACAGGTGCTGGCAGGTGGCAGGCAAGAGTCCTGTTGCCACCTTCAGTGGGAAGCATCATTCTGTGATGCATGTTGCATCCTTCCTGAGGGATCTGTGTTCATCAGCAGTGTGAGTCCCTGGCAGGCTGCAGAGTCCACCAGCTAATCATGCCCACTAGACACTTCCTAATTCTTTTGGCCACAAGTTCACACATGATGGCTGTTGGAAATGAATCTGGAACAGAATTGTTGTCAAGACAATGAAGTTTGGGTAGGAAAACTGAATAACTTAATGGGTCAGACAGTGTTTGCCACTCTTCTGTGTGGTCATGGCTTTGAGAGAGAAGAGGACTATGAAAATGAACAGTTAGATTAGGTAGATGATACTGATGAGAAGAAATTATTTATCTGGATCATGATCTAGGATGCTAAAAAGACAGGCTCCCATTGGAGGTGGAGCATTTGCTACAGACTGGTGTGATCAAGTCTGCAGGTATCATTTGCTATTCATTTATTCATGCATTTATTCATTATTTATTTAACACATATTTAGAGCCTCTGTATACTAGGTAGATTGAGGACTCATGGTGAGCAGGAATAGACATTTTGAGAAAGTTAGGGAAAACCTGGGTATTTTCCTGCCCAGTAACAGTAAAAGGCAGCTCAGGGTGTGACTGCACTGGTAAACCTAGGAGATGAATCAGCCAGCAGAAGATAAACAAAAAGGGACAAATGAGTGATAAAAGAGGATCCCAGAATCTAAGGAGTCAGCCAGCTTGATGGCTATTTTTGGCACCATTCTAGAACAGATGATTAAACAGATAGTGGTGATAATTTAGAAACAAATAGGAAGAAATAGTCCCACTCTCCTCTCTGCAGGCCAGGCCATATCTAGACCACTGCATTCAACTTTGCAACATTCAACTTGCCCCATTTTAAGAACTACATAGACCAGAACTATATAACACCAGAGTGCTGTCAGGGGAGCAGCACATTAAGGCACCCTCAAACCATGTCTCTGCCATTGAAGGAATGAGGTTTGCTGGCAGGCATGAAGATGGAAGAAAAAAGTGATTCTGACTCCAGATTTCAGGGGAGCTTCCCCAAAGATGAGGGAGGAGGCATAGCCTCTGTTGCATCAATGGGTAGAAGTTAGCATTAGGACTTGGAAGTGAAGACAGAATCTGCTCACGTGGGAGCTGTCCAGCATCAATGCTGCTGCCTCTGAAGAAAGTGAACTTATTGCTGGAGACTAGATGATCCTCTGTTAGGGATGCTGTAGAAAGAGTTCCTCTTCAGGGTTAGAGGTGGGCTTAGATAATTTCTAAGAATCCTTCCTGCCTCAAATTCTAGGTTTCTGTGATATTGGAAAAAACATACATCATAAAATGTAGGACCTCAAAACAAGAGTATTACCACCCCCATCAGCATACACACTCCCTTCTCAGGCTTCCTAAATAAGTTAAGGTCTGGGATTTCACTTGCGATCTTGTCTCCACCTTAAATCCTAAGAGAACTGCTTTCTAGTCCCCTTAGACTGTGTGTGGGAATTGTGGGGCATTACCCAGGACCAAGGATTATGCTGGGTTGTGGCAGTTTGGATCAGTCCTGAGTTACTCACTCAGGACCCATCTTGGCCTGAGAGGAATCCCTTTCAACTTACCTGGCTTGCTCCTGATGTGCTTGGGCATCCATCTCCTGGTGCTCTTCAGGCTTCCCGTTATCTTGTTCTGAGGAGTCATAGAATGTCAGGGTAGGAAGAGACCTTAAAAGTCTTCTAATTTAACTTCCCAATAACCCCACTGACTCAATTCAACAAATATTTATTGAGTGCCTACTATGAGCCAGGTCCTGGACAGGACTCTTAATGACTCATGTTATCTTTCCTGTCATCCACACCCTACACTTATCTAGCTTTTTTGTCCTTCTAGCCTGCTATCTGCTTGCAGTTACTTGTACGTGAAAGGAGTGGAAAGGAAATACGTAGATACAATCAGCTGATAAATGTCCCTAGAAATTGAAAGACTGGATAGAAAATCCAACCCGAGAGTAAACAAGTGCCCAGGCATAGCCTGCAGTGTGGATAATCTACCCACTGTGATTATTGGGAGTTGACTAAATGTTTAAATAGGAATTTCTAAGTACTACATCTAGTAAAGAAATCGTGGGTTATTTTCACTGCTTTGATTTCCTCCTCTTCATCATCACTGTTATCCTGCTTTGTCATGATCATCTTTCTGCTACTCCTAAGGGTGAAAACTGATGTATCTGCCACCTAATCCACTCCTAGCAGTGCCACTGAGATGATGTGTGTTCCACCAAGGAACGCAGGTGTCATATTGGTGAGGAAAGATGACAAGAAGTTAGGATGGGTTATTCTGTAATGCCAGTCAAACCCAGGTGCCTTTATTTGCAGCTTATTATTTGATAACATTTGCTCTTGTTCCACTGATTTCAGCAAGAGATAAATTGGGCTTATAGCCAGCACTGTCTTTGTGCAGCATCACCAGAAAATAGGCATAAGCAGAGAGAGCCAGAAAGTTAAAAGAAGAGGAGTTAAAAACTGCAAGGGTTTCCTCCCACTATTTTCAGCATGAGAGAGCCAGAGCCATCCAAACTGTCATCAAATGTGTCTTGCTGTAAGGGTCTATTGAAATGTGTTCTTGGCACCCTGCCCTTTGTTCTGGGATCATCAATTAAAGGATAATGCAGGGAAGAAGGGGAGAAATCAAGGTGAGGCAAGGGCCAGAAAATAGGACCAATAAGAACATTTAGGGCACATTGTTATTATTGACATTTACCTAAAACTTATACCTGTTAAAATCTGTTTTTAATTTCCTCTGTGGCCTATGTGTAAAGGGTTTATAATTTCTATTACAGTTTCCACATTTTACACACATTTCTAGCAATACCAGTTAAGTGTCCCTATTGTCAGCTGTATATAACACTAGCCCTGAAGAGCAAAGAGTGTTCTACTAGCTGCTAAGGAACATAACATCACAATAGTAACTGCTGTTTTTGGTAATCACCTTCTTTAAAGTCATATTGGCTTTTGCAGCAAAAGGTGGAACAGCATCTTAGACAGAAGACACTGAGCTTCGGATCCAGCTCCACCATTCTGCAGTTGGGAAACATGTGGCCACTCAACCTGGGTAATTTGAGAGACTTGAATTGAGGGACAGTTTATAAAGATGTGGACAGGGAACAGGGGAACCAACAAGGTTTGGATTCCCAAGGTATCTCAGGGCTAGAAACAGCAGGGAGGTGAGACATGGCCCATTCTAAGAGAAGGGAGAGCTGTGTAAAAGGCTCCCTGACAAGGGCTGTGGCCTTCGGTGAAAGACGTCACCAACTCATGGTGACTGCGTGATAGGGGGCAGGGGGATTGACACCCTGACCTCACCCTCCTCCTGCTCTCTGATCTCCTGTCATTATTTGTTGTTGACTGAATGTACCCAGAAGCCAGATGACAGGGGAGCCCACTGATGCAGTCCATGTGAGTCAGCCTCCCAGGGCACTGGGTACCGGGGACAAGATACAGAATCAATTCAAAGTGCAAATGAAAGAAATTTGGCACAGGGTGAGACCTTGGGCATATTATTCAACATTTCTGAGTCCAATATTCTAATTTAATTTGGGAAAAGAATGTCTATCTCAAAAGGGTATTGGGAAGAAATTTTCTAGCAGTCTCTTTGTAGCACCCAGGCACTCAGTAATTGTTAGTCTCTATCCTCTAAAAGAGCTTAATAAAAGTGATAATAATAATAACAAGATATTTATATGCACATACAAATATAGCAATATTTGCTACACATGAAGGACAAGATGTAATGTATATGAAAGTTATGAAGCACCCTAATGAAATGAGCACTTGAGAGCCCACCTTCCAATCTAAGAAGCAGAACATCACCTCTGCCTTTGACGCTAACTATGACTCCTCCCTCCCCTGACCCCTCCCCCACCTCCCCCAGAAACAAGCTCTATCCTGAGTTTTATATGTATTTCTCTTGCTTTTTTTGATATAGTTTACCATATGTTTTCATAAACAATATATTGTTTAGTTTTGCTATTTTTTGAGCCTTATAAAAATGGTATTGTACCATGTGTCGTTTTCTGTGACTAGCTTTTTTGAACTGTTGTGATATGCAACAACATGGATGAATCTTCAAAAATAATTTTGAGTGAAAAAGAAGCTTAACTTTTGACTCTGAGGGCTCAGAACCAAATTATTAATAGAAAATTAATAGCAGTCTGAATGGACCCAGCCTGAGAGGGCCAGAATGAAGCAGTACTAAAGTGTCTCTTGAGAAGTTTCTCTTAGTTAATGACAATGAGGAAAATCAATAATGATTATTTTTCTCAGTACTTTAGAATAGATGTCATAATTTATATCAATATCAAAGAATAAGTGAAATTTTTTTCTATTTATTAATCGTTGGTATTAAGTAAGATAAAGGATGTAAAGTCCTTACACAGTGCCAGGCACACAGTAGATTCAACAAATGTAAGTTTGCTTCTCCTTCTGTGGTCTGAGGATGTCTGGCATGCACATAGGTAAGTGTTGAAATAGAGGGTCAAACCAAGTGCTATTGACTCCCAGCATGTGGAACATCCAGCATCATTGCTGACTGAGGGTGAGGAGGCTTCAAAAGGGAGGTGCTTTTTGAGCAGAGGGTGGAAGCATTAAGAGAATTGTCAGAAGTACAAGGGGTAGGGGCAGTCCAGGAAGAGGGAAGGGCTCAGGGAAGGGGTGGAGGTGGGGCAGAGGCAGTCAGAGGGCATTTAGGTTAAGTTCCAGAAACTCAGGATGGTAGAAGCATGGAGTCTTTGGGGATAGTAGCAGGGGATGGGGCCAAGAGGCATGCAAGAATTCCATGGGTCCAGTTAAGAAGTTTTACTGATAAGCAATCAAGAGCTGGTGAAGAGCTTTTCAGCAGAAGAATGACAATTAAAATTGCATTTTAGAAAATTCACTATGGCAGCTGAGTGGAAGATGGAATGGAGGAGAAGTCTAGGAAATGAGGAAGCAATTGTAATAATGTAGGTTAAAGGTAATAATAATAACAGTTAGCATTTATTAATCAGTTCCAGGCACTGTTAGAAGTATTATTTTACATGCATTAACTTAATTCTCACAGTACTTTGAGATGAGTATTATTATTAATATCATTCCCATTTTACATATGAGGAAACTGAGACTCAGGGAGGTTAAGTAACTTGCCTACTGGCACACAGCCAGTATAATCTGGAGCCAGATGGTCTAGCACCAGGGCCTGAGCTTTTATCCACTGAAGAGATGAGGTGGCCAGAATGAAGGAAGTGCCAGTGGTGGCAGAGTGAGGGGACTATTTGAGGAGAGTAAGAAGGTAGAATCTGAAGGATGGACTAAGACTGTATTGGAACAGAGGGATGATGGAATAGGATGGTAGGGAGGTGGTGGTGGGGGCACACAGATGTAGCGATGGTGGGCAGGGACCACCTGTGCTTCAAACCTTCTTTCCTGACGGTTCTCTTTGGAGCATCAGTGTGAAGGTTGCTGCAGGTAGGAAATGCAGTTGCCTCAGTCCTGGGCTTCTGCTGACCAAGGTAGCCATGGTGGCTGTGGGTATACAAGACAATGGAGGTGGGGGGGTGGAGGTGCAGGTGGGATGCTTCAGAGTTCCTCCCCCAGGTGTTTGTGTTTATTTTAGATAGGTAAACTCTGCTCATTTATGCTCATCTGTGGATGATAGTCAACTATGATTTAGTTACCAAATTACACCAAGAGATATAGGGAAAAAGCAAAATCACTTAGAAACTGTTTAAAGAGATGACTAAAAGACTATCAGTAGCAGGGACCCTGAATGTAAAGCCTGGCTTGGTGGGGGTAGTCACTATTGTATTACGGCGATGGTCTTCCTATTCATTTTCCTTGGGTCTGAGATGTTTCCTTCACTCACCTGCCTGCATGTTTCTAGCTTCTGCATTGCTCTAGTGTCAGAAGCCCAGTTCTGGAATTAGTGCTCAGCTAATATGCATTTTGAGGTTGAGTCTCTTCCATGGCCCTGCCGCCACTGTAGGACTTGGTAGGTCTGTGTCTCTGCCTGCACAGTCCTGATGGGGCTGAGGGGCCAGAGGGGCTCATGGAAACACTGTGAAAAGGAACCCGTTGCAGGGAGCAGGGGAAGAGCTGGCCATGATGCTTCAAATGCAGAAAGAGAAAAACATTTGTGATTCCCTGGAGAACAATAACCGGAGCAATCAGAGGCGGAAACCACTTGGTCATGAAGGAACTATGAGAAGCAGCCCTGGTTATTCCAGGAACCAGTAAATGCCTTTGTGTGATAAATCAAGGACCCAGTACTGGACAAAAGAATTCCTAATAAGAGGAGGTATTATTTCTCCTTCACATGCATCTTCCATGTGTACTCTTGGAAGCAACTTTGAGGATCAACGTTGACTTGGTGGGAATGGAACTGTAGACTAGCAGAAAAGGCAAGAGTGGGCTCGGGGAAAGTACTAACACCTGGAAAATTATGCAGAGGGTTCCAGCCCAGGAAGAAGGAATCCCAGAACACTCCCCTCTGGAAGAAGAAATGCTCATGCTTGCTAACAAGTTTCCTCACTGTAAAATAGGCATAAAGACATTACCAATCATAACAGTAGTGAAAGTTACATGAGATAACACATATAAAGTAGCTAGCCTAGGACTCAACACACAGAAGGAGCCAATGACAAGTGGCAGTTTCTTTCCCTTGCCTTGCTTGAAAGTACGGACCTTGTTTTGTCACTTGTCCTTCATTGTCCCTAGTACTGCTTTGTCAAAGTTAGGATTAAGATTATGCTTACTGTTAGGATTAGAGCTAGTAGTGATAGCAGTTATAGCCGTAGGGTCAGTAACACTGAGTAGGTGTGTAATAAATACTGAATGAATGAGTATATATGCCTAAGAATGTGACAAAGTCTTGGCCTATTTTTTAAAATTAGAAAAGTATTTCTTTACCAGAGAAAATAAATGTAGAAAAATATAAAGAATTTTTTAAAAATCACTTGTAACTGTGCCACCTAGAGATAACAACTAATATATTGACATATTTCCTTCCTGTCTTTTCTAAAAATAGAATTGATTTATTCAGTCTTGCCTCTTGCTTTTTTCCATTAGCATTATACCATAAGAATATTTGCATAACATTAAAAACTTTTCATGTATAATAATGTGTCTTGGGATGCATCATATTTTAATTAACCTTATCATTAGACAATTAAGTCATTTCCAAAACTTCACTGTAATAAATGACCCTCAGGAAACATGTTTGCATATAAACCTTTGTCACTATCTTAAATGGTTTATTTGGGATGGATTTGTGGCCATCATGGACATTTTTTTTTTAAGGCTAGTGAAACAAATCACCAAATTGCTTTCCAGGTTTCCCAGTTTATATTTCCAGTATGACTTGCCTTAGACTTCCAATTCTTTACATTTCCCCAAATTTAAATGTATTTGTTTATCATTGCCCAGGTACCTCTCTCCCCAAATCGGTCCCCTCACTCTGCCACCACTGGCACTTCCTTCATTCTGGCCACCTCATCTCTTCAGTGGATAAAAGCTCAGGCCCTGGTGCTAGACCATCTGGCTCCAAATTATACTGGCTGTGTGCCAATAGGCAAGTTACTTAACCTCCCTGAGTCTCAGTTTCTTCATATGTAAAATGGGAATGATATTAATAATAATAATATCTATCTCAAAGTACTGTAAGAATTAAGTTAATGCATGTGCAAAAAACACTGTTATCATCATCGTCAAGAAACTCTAACTTAGGGCCACATATTATGTACCTAAACCTGATCCTGGCTTTGGAAAGACTAAAGGAATTGGTCACAGGGCCTGCCTTATGGGGTCTCCTAGGCTAGGATTCTTTTTGCTTTCCTAAACTAATATGGCCCCTTAACAGGGACCATGCATTAAATTAGGATCTGATATGAAATCTAGAAGGGGCTTGATTGTTTTTTCCCTTAGTGAATCTTTAGTTTTGCCTAAAGTGTTTCAGCTTCTTGGCTGGTTGTATACTCAGTCCCTGGCTCGGCTCAAAGTGCTTGTTAACCTCCTCTGTGCTTATCCAAACTGGAGTCCTTATCTGCCTTCCATCAAGAAAGTTAGGCCTCCTTGGAGTTTATCTCTGGGCAGCAATGTCAAATGAACCTCTAAAGCTTAGGTGTGGTCATTTAATTTCTCTTTTAGGCTACTGGAGTCTATGGCTCACCTAGAGCAGGCTGATTAGGAAGCTGAAGTGTCTGGTATCACCTTGATTAGGTCAACTTCAATATGTCAGGTGAAATAAGATCCGATGCATTCAGGTTTTTCTGGAGTTCATGCTGGGTAATCAGGATGATTTAAATTCAGCTGGGATTCATTTAGCTGGAATGTTGGAAATCAAGGAGTTCCCTGAATATAGATGCTGGAGAGACAGCCTAGTATTGGGGAAGAAAGATGGGTTTTTTACATGGTAGGTTCCAGATTTGGGGCTGTTTCTCTTTCCCCCAAAATTATAATTAAATAATAATTTTTGCCTGTCATTGATTAGGTCTTATTATGTGCCTTCACTGGTGTTTGGAGTTGTATATGTTTTCAGGCATGTATTAGATACTGATACTTCATGTTATGACACTTAAGTTTTGTAGAGAGAATGCCTTTATTATAACATATACACTTCTGGCAATTAAGGTATGCTGCCACCAAGTGGTAGAGTACCTCAGCTTAGCTGCCCAAGAAGACAGGTAGGCTCCGTCAGAGGCTCCAAATGGTAATATTCTGCTCTCTCCTCATTAAATCTTGGATTTTCCAGGCTTTACATTTAAAAATTCTATTGAAACACTGAAATTTAAGTCATCAGTAAGCAAAAATTATTTTTCTTCAACTACAGAATGGGTTTAATACAATCTTTCTCGAAGAGCTATAGTAAATGTTAAAATGTTTGTTAAAAAGTTTAGCCTATGTGTGCAATAATTGCCAGTTTAAATTGAAAATTTTATAATGATGCTAATTTTGAGAAAAAAATTAAATAGCTAAAATGTGGTGTTTCTATAATAATTCTTAACTTTCTTTCATAAAATCAAATCTTTTTAAAAATTAAAACAGAAACAAAAACAGAAAGCCCTTCCTATTGGTTTATCTTCAGTCCTAGGTAGATCTGAAGTCACAGTGCCACAAGCGTACTTGTCTCTTAGAACTCCCACCTCCCCCTCACCATTTTCGTTAGCCACAGACATTGAAGATAAAACACTGAAGATAATTTGTCTTTTTAAGCCTTCCCTTTCAGACACTATTTTCTTTCCCTGAACATGGAAGATGAGAACAAGAAAAACATCATCACCTAGGGCTTTTGTTGCTGAAAGTATAACTCTGGTGAATATGCCCACCAGTTGTAGAAAATGTCCGTACCAGTTTGACACAGTCACTTTTACTGAAAAAAGGAGGTCCCCCTCACCTTTCTCTCCCCATCTCATCTCTTCTTGAATTGCTTTATATAAAAAGATTTCCCCCAAATTTCTTTCTTAAAAGTCCACCATTACCTAAGCAGAACAAATGATTTGAGCACAATTTGAAGATTTTTGAGTCTAGAAAGCTCATCATATAGTGGAGATGGGTCCCCTCTCTCCTATGAGGTCAGACTGTCCACAAGGCTTTCTCTCTGTTAGAGGGTAAACCCCTTGAGGGTATGGATGGTGGGTCTTGTCCCTTGCTCCCAAGTGTGGGGAGCACCACCTTGCAAGTTGGCTGAATGCAGTTAGACTGGGAGCTCCCCAGGGGGAAATGGCAGGGCCTTACCCTTACCCCCCAGATTCCTCGGGGCCAATGCCAGGGTCTCTCTTTCAGACATGAAGTCCCTGAGGCCAGACTGAGGTCTCTTTCAGGATATCCTCTTTCCTCTGTAAGGGGCTGTACCCACAGGGGGTGCCCAGGCCTAGGGTGGGTGGACTGGCTCTGTGCCAGAGAGGGAGGCAGAGTCCTCTGCCTGGGGATGAAGCATGCAGGTGCCTGCAAGGGAACCAGGAGTGGACTCTGTCTCACCAAGGAGGTGTATTTCTGTTTCTAAATTGAGCAAGTATGACAGCCAACCCCATTTCTCCCGGAACCCAGACGGGAGCACTTTATCAGCCATGGTGACTCAGTGAGGACAAATGCTTTTCCGGATAATTTACTGACGTAATCCAAGCATGTGTCCTGATGGGCCTGGCCCCTCTTTCCTTTTTTTTCAGAGCCTCCCTCCTGCCTCCCTCCACACCCCACAGTTTGTTCTAGGTCAAGTGAGGACCAGCCTTCGTTTTGAGAGTTACTTAAAAACTCTAAAATCGGTACATTTTTCTCTCTCTTCGTCTCCCAGACTATTCTGTCTGAGCTGGAATTTTTATCTGTTCCCATCGCTAGTAATTCATGTGCCAGGTTTTGGCCTGGTGCCTGAGACAAGGCCTGGACCTGGTGCTGGACAGGTTCCACCCTGGTTCCCTGAACAGGAAGAGAATATCCTCAACCTCCAGACCAGACTGTTTTCTTTTGCAGGAAATTCAGGCTTCAACCTTATTTGCTGAAGAGAAACTCCCTGTTTGGATTGGAGGAAGGCAAGACCATTCCTCAGCCTTGTGCAGCTCTGACTGTGATGGAGTGCTCCATTACAGTGGCTGCAAATCAGTCTAGACTTAGTTTTGTGGATACACAGGGTGATTGTTTAGTTCTCACATACATACCAACTCAGAGGGAATGGTTGAATGATCCTTTGGCTGAACTTGTAGACTAACAGCAGAGGGGGCCAGAGGAGGGACCCAGTTCTTGCCCTTAGGAAGGCTTGTGGTCTGGTTGAGTTTCCAGGATCCACAGGAAAAGACAAAAACCAAATGTTTCCAAGGCAGTGGTCAAATCAGAGAGAAGTTATTGGAGATAAAATCTGACCTGGATTGTAAAGAAGTAGATGGATTAGAATCCTGGGGCTTAAGGCAGGAAGGGGTTGTAGAGGTCAGCCAGGCTGACCCCTTCCCTTTAAAAGATTGGAGTGCTATCCAGTGCTGTCCAGAGGGTGATGTGCCCAGGGCCACCCTGCTAGCTGTCAGTGTTGCTAGGGCCGGGGGTACCAGTCCTGGGCTTGCTGCAACTGTGAACTTACTTCACCATGACAGGGACAAAGCCTGTGGTACAGCAGGGTCCCCAGAGCAGCATGCACAGGGGTCAGGGCTTCCCTGGCATCAGGAGTGAAGGGATTCTGCCACCTGCACGTGAGCTTTCAGTGCCTCTGAGCTAGCTGTGACGGGGCAGCCTAGTTTATTCTGGTTTGGAGGAAAGACCTGGAGTCCTTGGTGCTGGCCCTTCCTGTTCCATTTCAATTTCCACACATGTACCACACACCCCCCACCACCTGCAGGGTCCTCTCCTGCCTCTCCTTGACTTCCCTTGCTGCCCCCAGGTTCCCACTAGTGCCTGAGACATCACAGGATTTTTCTTCCATGTAAACCATGGGGACCTCATCAGTCCTCTCTGCCAGGGCAGCCCTGGCTGGATGTCACAGGGAAGGCAGGCTGGCTGTAGGCCAAGGGCTGTCTGCTCTGAGAGAATTAAGCCCCTGAACTGGTTTGTAAAGCCAGTGGGCATAGCCTGGAGGGTGACTTTGTGTGAGGTGTAGTGTTGTGTGTTGGTGGGGATTGTTGTGCGTGTGCCTGTGTGTGCTGCAGGCAAATAGCACTGGGCTTTCCAGAAAGTGACTGCTACTTAAGGAGAAAGAGGAGGAGGGGAGAAGAGGAGGTGTACAAAGGACACACCCTCCAAGGGCTGTTTCCTGGAGGAAACATGTGGTTTATTAATGAGGATTCCACCTGCCCTGTGAGGAAACCAAGGCCCAGCTGGAGAGTGGGGCTTCCCGGGAAAGGGTGGGGATGTGGCAAGAGAGGGAGAAGTTGTGATGGCAACAGGAGTGGGTTGAGCTGGGAGAGTGGTTGCTGTGTCTCCTGGCCACAGGTGAGGCAGAACCTGAGTTGGGGCAGCGTGTGCTGCACTGTTGCAACCCTATTGGGTCCCCTTAGCTCTCTTTTCCTCACTGTCTTATGGTAGGGTGGCTGAGGCACTGTGCTCTCAGGTCATGTCTTTGCAATGTGGTCTCTGTCTTTGGTTTCTTGCTCACAGATGTATGTGCAGTGATCATAATGACACATCTTAAGTTATAAAATGAATTGTTCTTCTTACGGCTCAACTGTGGGGGAAGAAGGAATAGATGGAGAAGACCAGAGGAGATTGGCCCTGAGGTTTGTTGGAGGAAGACTGAGGAAGGTGGGAGGGCTGTATGGAGATGGTGTGGGTTTGGGTTTCCAGTTTGTTCTTTCCCTCTGCTGCTTTGGTTTCCATTTCATTTCTGCTTCATGTTCTGAATGCCCCAGGAGGAAGGGATGAACAGTTCTGTGGGAGGGTGGGAAATAGGGCAGGAGGCTGCTGTCCTGAAATGGTTATGTCAATTTCCATCCCATCCCCACTTGAACCCACCGCTCTGCCACCTTTCCTCTCTGGCCAGCCAGCCCAGACTTCTGGGAGCAATGGTTCTTTCTAGTCCTAGAGTTTCCAGTGGTGTCTTCTGTTAGCTAAGAGTAGCTGTTTCTTCCAGAAGCTGTGCCCCAGGCCACTCTGATTCAGCAAGTGGGTTTCTTCCCTTGGTGGATGGCAGTTGTGTTTCAGATCCTGTGAAGCTGTAAGATGACCTTGCTGATTGACAAACACAAGAGGGTTTGTGCAGTTGACCCAGGCTGGCCCCTCTGAGGTGTGCATCCTTGGGAAGGCTATGTGCATTCACCCAAACCTGCTGTCACCCATGCCGTTCCTGGAACTCACTTTGGGAGCTCCCTTCAGCTGTGGCATGCTCTTTTGACTGTTTGCAGGATGGCAAGTCTTTGTTCTTTCTGAGCAGACTTGATTTTTGGAAAGTGTTTCGTTTAAAGGCAGCATTGAAGACAAATCGGTATGTGAATGCAGAGACCCTGCTGTGATTTCAGGCTTCTGGACCTGTCACTTTATGGCCATACCTGGGGATGCTGGGTATAACTTTGGGGCCTGAGTCTGTGCTGTTGAATACTTCACCGTGCCCTGTCCAGGGGAGAAAAAGAGAAATGGCCACATCCCTGCTTCTGGTGTTTACAATCAGAGATTTTTAAAACACAGCCTTATTTGGGTGGAATTAGGTAGCAGACTTTAAAGAGGTAGAAACTATCAAGCTTCCTCATTTGGTCTCCAGTTAGTGTGTTCCTGGGACTCTGACAGGCGAGAGTTGGGTTTGCTTCTGGCAAACTTGAGGGTGGGGACCTGGCAAGGGGTAGTTCCTAGACCTGGAAATGAACAAACAAATCTCTACAACCTTCCCTTTAATGGTCCTTAACCATGGCTGTACGTTAGAATCACCAAAGGGAACTTTCAAAAACCATTAAGTCCAATCCCAGACCAACTAATCAGAATCTCCCCACTTCACAGAGCAGGAATTGAAGCTTAGATTTAGGGTAAAACATTACCTTTGCACCACCCTCCCCCTGCCCCCACCAGCCGTGGCATCATAGGTCAGAGGTACAGAAGCAAAAGATGTGTTGTTAAGTGGGTAGAAAAGACACCAACTCTTTGGAACAGTAATGGCCTGGGAAACAAGATAGAGGGTGTCTTCCAGTAAACAAGGACCACCACCACCACCACCACCACTTCTGGAGGGATTAACATGGATCCTGAGGAGGCCTTGATGGCAGCTGAATCCCATCTTGACAGAAAGTCAGCAGATGGTGGACAGTGCCCCCCGTAACACAGTGGGTAAAGGGAGCCCTCCCACCTCTCTCCTGCCTCTGGGCATCCAGCCATCCGGGGGACCTCCCCATTGTGAAGAACAAGTTTGAGAACTGTCAGTGGGAGCATACATTCTTTCACTACACATTCCCAGAAAGTGGCTCAATTCTCTATAAGGCACTGCTCTTCTAATTTTTTTTTTTTTTTACCACTTCTGATGATACCAATTAGAAAGCTTAAAGCAGGTGCTAATGTGTCTTTAACACCTGCTGACTTCTGGTTGTTTAGGAAAGTGGGTGTGCTCTGGCTTGGGGCAGTCAGCTGAGAACTGCTAATGCTGTTAGAATAGCAGTGCTCAGTGTAGAAAGCAGGATTAACATGGACCAGGTATAATGGGCAAGCGTTTGAGCAAAATCTACATCCTACAGCCAGAGACTCTCCGTATGTCTGAGGATGGCTGGAGAACTCCCACACAAATGGGTTAGGGGAATTTTTTTCTCCTCAGAACTCCAGGGACCTTTCTTTCTCCTCAAATTCTGAACTAAGAACTCAGCTCATGAATTGATTTCAGGGAGACATGGGTACAGCACAGTTCTGGGGGAAAGTGTGAAGTGGATGACTTGTTTGGGGCAACTTTTCCTCCCTTCTCCAGTTTCTGTCTGCTTGTGGTGTACAGTCTCCAGGTGTTCAAAGCTGTCCAGGCACCATGGTAAGACTTCTCCAGATCATCCCTCCAAGCCATCCTGCACTGTTAGTCCTGTAGGACCAGAGCTGTATTGTGGCGGGGCCTGGGCCACCCTCCTTCAACAGGGATCCTTACCTTGCCTTGTCCTTCCTGTCTGTCATTCGCTCCTCAGTGACCAGAATAGCTCCCTACCCTAGTGTTCAATTTGCCACCTTCCCTGGACACCTTAGTGAGTAGGTCTGATATGGAGGTTAATTCTGTTCCATCACAGCCAAAGCATTAGGCCTTCCTGGGCCCCCATACCAAGTGCCAGCTGAACCAGCCTTCCAGCAGCACACACTAAGGAGGTAAGCAGAAATCCTTGTCTCCTCAGTGGGTCTCCTGGGGTGGTGCTCATTGCAGATCTCCACTCCCTCACCTGTCATCAGGATGGATCAATGTTATATTTATTCCAACAGCTGTTTCAAGTGAGAATCTGCCAGACATTCATAGAAATGGGGTAAATCTCAGGTGGCATCACAGGTTCTGGGGCAGATAGGATCAGGCCATCTCTCTGCTGCCAGAGCACAGTGGAAACCATGGGCAGGATGGTCCTCATTCCTGACTTAGGGCCTTTAGTACTCACACAGGTTACCCTGGGCCTCCAAACCAGGTTATTTGATGTTTGCTTCTTCAAGGGAGAAATTTTCTTCATATTAGTTCCAGAGTTCTTATGGCTTAATAAAAGATCTGGAGTAAAACAGTTGACAGTTGGATGGATGCCTGGCCCAAATGGCTAAAACATCCACCAAACTGTGTGACCCGGAGCAAGTCACTTCCCTCCTCTGAAACTCGCTGCCCTCAGCTCTAGCAGGAGGGGCCTTGCAAAAATGAGCATTAAGGCTTCTTCAAGCTCAAGTGTTCTGTGCCTTTATGAGGCAAGATAACATGGTGTTGGTTTCATGCAGGTACTGGAGTCAAACAGACCTAGATTCAAATCCTGATTTTTTCCCCTTCCTGGTGACTTAAAGTAACTTCCCTGAACCTCAGTTTGCTTAAGTATGGGGTGGGATAGTTCATGTGAGGAATAAATAAGATAATGCATATAAAATGTTTAACACACAAAGCTTCATGTGCTCAGTAAAAGTTATCTTTTATCATTAATATTTGAATATGTCCCATTTTTACCAAAAGCAGCTGCTTCAGGTTTTAGTACTTTGGCTCTAATTTTATATGTCTCTCCAGCTTGAGGTTTTGAGGTCCTCAAGATTTAGAGCTCCAGCCCCGAGATGGCTGCTGTTCAGCTTCCTTACAGAAGTTCACAACTTCTGCTTCCTTCCTGCAGTGGAGGAGCAGCTGGCACAAAGGCTCTTTGCCCCCTCAGGGCCTTTGCCCAGGCTGTTCCCTTTGCCCGAATTATTCTTTCAGTGCCCTCTTAACTAGTTCCTTCTCATAGTTTAGGTCTCTGCTGAAATGTCAGTTCCCCAAGTGGCCTGTTCTGATCACCTAAGTTCTTAAGACTTATCATAATTTGCATTTATTCTCTTTATCTAGCTATTGTCTTATGCCCATCTCTCCTTCTAGAATGTAACTTTCATGTTTCTGTCTTGCTCACATTTATGTATCCCTGGTGCCTAGTACTGGACCAGGCAAAAAGTAAATGCTCAATAAATATGTGTTGGATTAATGAATTAATGTATAACGTGGTATGTTTATGTGATACCATATTATTTATGAAGCATCTTCATAACTAGGTTCTCCTCCAGAAGCCATTTAAACCTCTGTAAGGCCCTCTCCACCTGGATCCATCAGACCTGGAGCCAGTCCGCATGTAGTTCACAGCCCAGTGGGTCAAGAGATGACTCTGGGAACATCAGATGTGGGCTCAGGACCTAAGTGGTACCTAGAGAGACACCCAGGACTTGCCCAGAGTTTGAGATGAGGCTGCCATATCAGGTGTATAATAAGAAGCAGAAACTCCACAGTGATTTCATGGCAATTTAGAAGTAGAGAGGGAAGCCGGGGAAAGCAGATCTTCAGCAGGTGTCTGATTGAACACATCAGTAACATTGGGGAGGGAAGCTGCCAGGCCCCTCAGGGAAAGCCTCCTTAGGTCAAGAGAGGAAAAGCTCAGTCTATGCAAAGAGAACCGACATTTACTCCAATGGCAGAAATCCTTCCAAGCCTGTTCCTGCAATAAATAACTTCACTGGAGAGAGCATGAGGCTATGGAGAGAGAAACTCGCTAACATTTTCAGCAGGCTCCTGTATGGTGTAGCTATTGGTTCACCTTGCAAATGTTGTTCTGACTTATTTCATTGTTATTCTATCTGATATAATTGTGTTACCTACTGTTTATTAATTCATACCCTAATGTCTGATTTAGACAAAGTGAGTCTTTATCATTAAACTCTCATAAACCACACCTAAGAGAGTATAAGTGTTGTCCTTGGATCACCAGGGGAGACTCCTGGGCCTCATCCCAGGATGACTTTCATCAGAATATCTGGAAGCGTTCCCTGAAATCAGCATTTTTAAACAAGCATCCTGGGTGATAAAGTCACTAAAGTTTGAGAAGCATTGGCATAAAGTAGTGAAAATGCTTTTTTTGAGTTAGCACAGGCTTGCTGAGTGAAAACAGCCCCAGTGACATTTAATGAACAAAAGAGTAAATGGTCTAGAACTGAGTACAAGAAACAGCTGATCAATCATCCGGTCATTCAGTATACATTTATGACTTCTGGGCCCAAGAGCCCTGGAGAGTCTATGAAACAGATCACAGCTCAGTTTGAAAGGACTGTAATTTATCACAAAGGGTAAGAAGTTGGTCAAGGGGCCCCTGGGGGCCCAAGCCCCAGGTGGAAAGCTAGTGGGATGGGGTGGGGACAGGGGGATGGAACAGTGGCTGCCTTAATCCTCTCAAGCAGGGGAATGGGAGATGGGGAGAGGTCGCTCACTGTCCTTTCCTCTCCTGAGTGGATTTAAAGGCTGCTGCTCCAAACTTCACCTTTCTGTGTTCCCATCCTCACCATACACTATGCAAAATTCTGCCCCTAAAAATTTGATTTGGGATAATAAATATCTTTGAAAAGGCAAATCTCCTAAAGGGAAAAGGAGGGCTACCTGTTAGTTATATTCCAGTGTAAATTGGTTTGCTCAAACTGCCACCATCTGAGCACAGTGAGTGAAAAGGGAAGAGGTCTGGGAGTGTGGAGCCCTGGGGAGGGCAGGCTGGGAGCTACTGTGGGGCATGAGGGAGCCAAAAAGCACTGTTCAGACCATGGCCACTTCAGGAGAGGGGAGATGGGGTCAAGGAGCGGGAGTGTACCATACGTAGCCTCTGTGACTTTGACATTTCCTTCTCGTCATTCCAGAGATCAAGTAGGAAGACTGCTTTCCCTGCTCCAACATTAATTTTGGCCCCAGAACCCTACTGAAACTGCCCCAACCCATGGGAACATGGCCTCTTAGTTGCTCAGTGCAATAGTTTTGGTCTCAGTTAGTGACCTACCTCCATTTCTTTGACTTCACTCCTCTCCTGGTTCTCGCTAACCTCTTTGTGTTTTTTCCTCAGGCTCATCTACTTTCTTCTCCCATTTCTTAAACATTGATATTCCCACCAGTTCTGTCCTTGACTCAGAAGATGGTTCTTCTCTTCCTCGTTTCTGTTAGTTATCTCACTCACTCCTGTGCATATCAATTACCACTCACTCATTCATGGATTCATTCATTCAGCAAATGTTATTGAACACCTACTATGTGCCAGGCACTTGTGTGACTCCCAAAATTTCCAGCCCAGGTTTCTCTTTTAATCTCCAGACCATCTATCAAATTTCCTTCAGAATTTCGTATATGTATGAAATATACAGTTTGCTCTCTATATCTGTGGGTTTCACATCTGTGAGGATCAAAACCCATGGACAGAGGGGGCCGACTGTATATCATTTATACTTACATTATTTTTCATAACATAATAATAAAAATGACTGTCTCAGGCTGTGTTTCTTCAGATGAGGATTTGGGTGTAAATGATTTATTAAGGGCCTGCTATTCAGGAAAAACTTGTAAGGGAGTGACAGAAGCGGAGTTGGGAAAGAGGAAAGACCCAGTGAGGATGTGGTCTCAGATAAAGTCTAGCTGTAGCCTTACTAGGGGACTGGGCAGGCTGTGGCACATGCATCATGCTTCCGAGTTGCCCTGCTCTGAGGTAATGGGGCCGGGCTTTGTCACACCTGTCCAAGAGAGGCACTGGCCAGCCCTGGGGTAGGGATGTAACTGCCCAGGTTTCTCTTGGAGGAGTAGTGCCCATGAGCCACAGGCAAGGCTTCAGAGGTGCTCACAGGCATAATCTGACAGCTGCAGCACTCTCAGAGCTGGAGGACAGGCACAGTGGTCAACACAGGTGCCCTGGGTGGGGCACCAGCAGCATCTCCTACGGCAGCCAAGACTTACAAAGTATAAACTATGTGTCTGGCACCATCATAAGTGCTTTATGCATATTAACAAACTTAACCTCTTAGACAACCCTGTAACATAGTTTCTATTGTTATTCACATTTTACAGTTTGGAACTGAGGCACAGAGAGGTTCCACAATAAGTAAATGATGGAGCTGGGATTCAGACCTAGGAAGTTTGGTTCTCATTTCCATACCCTTAACTGCTACCTCTACTTTCTCAATGTATTGAGTCTTCATATGCACCAGGCGTGATATTAGGCACTTGGAACCCAGCAGTGAAATGAATACAAAAATTCTTTCCCTCATTGAGGTTATTTTCCAGTGAGGGAAGATGGACAATAAATAAAATGAAATGTATTATCCAGATGGTAATAAATGCAAAGGAGAAAAATCAATTAGGAAGGGGAGTAGGGAGTGCCAGGTGACAGTTGCACTGTTCCAATAGGGTGGCCCAAGGAAGACTTCATTGAGGAGTCATTTTAGCAAGGACCCAAAGGAGGTGGTCTCTCTGCTTCTATTCTCACCAATCCTCTGAGCTGACCCCAATGCGCTCCCTTCTGCACTGGAGGGTAATCTTCCCAAATCATCTGATCATTTTCCTTCCCTGAGTCACACCCTTCAGTCGTTCCTCATTGCCTTTAGGATAAACCCGGTGTCCTGCCTTTACATATGAGGTGTGTCCCGATTTGAAGCCTGCTTCCACTCCATCCTCTCCTCTTGCAAGGCCTCATTCTAACATTGTGATGCCCACATATCCTTTGGATATTTAAAATTAATGTAGCAAGCTAACAAACTGTTATTAATAAGTAAAACATGTTCTATTCTTCTATCTTGACAAATATATCTTTACAACAACCTAGGAGGCCAACTTCAGATTTAGATTTTTTGGATGACTCTGAGCTCCCAGACTGAAACATGGCAGCACAGAGATCAGCCCACACCCATGCTCTGACTCCCTTCTCTGTCTACTCCCCAGCTCTGTACTGCATGGCAGGGGGCCTCATGCCTGTGGGGGGACACCCCAGCTCATGCATTCATGTTCTAGCCACATCCTTGCAAATAGCAACCCTTTCTTGTCCTTCAGGCATCAGGGTACATGTACTGGTGCTGTCACTTGCACTTGGGAATTGGACCCTGGAAAGAGGTACCCATGGGCTCAGGAAGTAGGCTAAGGGCCCTCTGGGCAGAGAGTTATAGGGTTTCAGGTACTAGCAGGTTGGTCTAGAAGCAGGGGAGAGCTGTAATAGTTCTTTCCCTTTTTCCAGCTATGCCCCTTACTTGAAACCAAATATACAAAGCACCTTGGAAGATTAAGCTGTTTTCACAGAAAGATACCAATTAGATTAGTTCTCAGCATTCAGCCACTGGGTGTCTTTCCCCATCTTCTGAGTTATTGAGAACCCCCTAGAGAATATTAGTACCTGATTTCTACTTTTAGTTGTCAGAAATGATTAGTTAATAGGATGTAATCTACTACTGACCACCACCTTTAGATACTGGGATAGTCAACCTCCAGCTCTTGGTGGCAACACTGAATATTTGTTATTAGAGAGAGATTTCTCATGTCAGTGTAATTATGGCAACAGAATGGAGCCTGAGGAGCAGGGAAATAAGGAAGACTGTCATCTCTAAGGAAAGGCAAGATCCACAGTTACATTGTAGAACCTGACATAAGGGGGCATGCAACAAATGCAAGTCAAGCTAAACTAAATTAAACTCAGTGAGAAAAGCCATTAAACCCCACTAGAAAGCCATTAAACTCTAATAGAAAAATGGATAAAAGAATGGATAATTCACAGAAGAAATATTTATGGACCAATAAGCAATAGTTAGTAATCAAAGAAATGCAAATTTAAATGTAATGCAATCTTTTCCTTGGAAAATGGGCAAAGATTTTGAAAGTTCAGTGACCAGTGCTGGTGAGAATACCGTAAGGGGTACTTTCATACATTGCTGGTAGACATGTAAGTTGATAAACCTTTCTGTAAAGCAATAATGAGAATGACTAAGTTATGGGATAGGCATAAGATATACTATATGTCATTAAATATAACAGTTTTTCAAAGACATTTTAGACATGAGAAAAAAAACTGTGTATTACAGTGAAAAGTAGAACACTATACAATGTGAAAACTGTATGCACAAAAAAGATAGAAATGAAATAGGCCAGGGTATTATAAATTCCTACCATTAGCATCTCTTATGTAGATCTTTGAATATTTTAACTTGTCTGTAATTGTCAGGTGTTTCTCTTAGAATGGGAAAGAAATCCTGTAATTTAAGAAAAAGTCACTTTGCTTTCAGACAACAGGGCAGAGAAAATTATTTTTAGAAGACCTTGGCCACTTGTTTTAATAAGTGTCAGAGAAGAAGAGGCAACTCCTTTCCTTTGGGATGCGGGATTTGGGGAGAATACTCGGCCTTCCTCTCATGCTAGAGAGAGTCCCTTTACCTGGAGAATTTTCTGTCTGACTGGGAGGCCTAAGTAAGCTGCCTTGTGTTTGAGACACTCACATATGCACAGGAGCTGTGCACTCTTCACAGGGCTGTTCCATAGTGATCACTAGTCAAGATTTGAGAGGGAGGCCTGGAAAAAGGTTTTTGTTTCTTTTTTGTGGCCTAAATCGACCAAAGTGTGGCCTTACTGCCAATAGCTGCAAGCAACTGATGTGCAGTGGGCACATCTGAGGGTCATGAAACACACATGGTAGTTTAATCAAGTACAATCTGGGAAATGGGAAATCAAGTGAAACACCTTAAGGAAATATACCAGTGTTTATATAAAAAATGTGAATTAACCAAAGTCTATTTTGAGTTATAAAATAAAGGGATAAGTTAAATAAGCCAAAAATAAGAGAAGGAAAAGACCCCTAAATATCAAAACATACACTTTTTTCCAAACTGAGATGTTGTAACTGTTTGACCTTCATTTCTTTCTTCCTATTCTTGGAGTTATAGTTAAAGTTCAAATAAACTTTGCTACTTACTAAGTTATATAGCAACATTTTGATTCACTTAGCCTGTTTATATCTTGGTTTTCAAGATGGTCACTGTCACTTCAACTTGTCTTGATTTCAAGAGTTACTCCCTGCATTAACTGTACTCCCTTAACATCCTGAAATGTATGTTTTCACACCATGACTCTTATAATGGAAGTACATGAGACAGCTGCATTGCACCCACTGTTCTAATCAGTTTCACTCTTGGCTTTCTCTGAGTGATCAGCATGACTCAGTGACCTGATTTTTTAAAAGTTTACATACATTTTGAACTACAAGTAATACATTTTAAATATACTGGTGGCAAATACATATTATTAATATTAATACTTTGTGTACCATCTCCAATCAAATGGCAGAATTAGCCTGGAGCCCTTTACTGAAAAGGATTCTTTGGCCCAGTTTGAGTTCAGTGGTAAAGTGTATCAGTGTCTGTCATTGATGTGGGTGCAGGAAAGAACAGCACTTCTGTGAAGAATTTTCCACCTCAGATTTAAGGGGCAACAGGTTCCCTACCTTTAGAGAGCTTGAATTCAAATGGGGAAAATTTGATTCATTCTAGGAAGAAGAGAGGGAGACAAAAATTAAAAGAGAAAGCAAACACAATTGTGAATACTGAAATGGTAAACATCCCAACAAGTACAATTGACCACAGGTTGAGTGTCCCTTATCCAAAATGCTTGGGACCAGAAGTGTTTCAGATTTCAGATATTTTTGGATTTTGGAATATTTGCATTATACTTACCTTTTAAGTATCCCTAATCTGAAAATCTAAAATCTGAAATGCTCCGATAAGCATTTCCTTTGAGTGAGTGCCATCTCAGCCTTCAAAATTCCAAATTTTGGAGCATTTCAGATTTCAGATTGTTGGATTAGGGATGCTCAACCTGTATAAAGAAGGCTGAGTTATTTGAAAAGTGCTGGGAGAGGGCAGAATGCCAGGACCATTGGTCAGACAGGGTTAATCTAGAAGGGTTTTCAGAGGCAGTATATTTTGAGTTAGGTTGGAAGGTGGCCAGGAGACCTGGTGCAAAGTTGAAAGGGTGGTCCACATCAAGGGAAATGCAGGTTTCTGGGTGCTTTTTGACTATGTACTCTGAAGTCTCAGCTACCCAGAGTGACCGTGCCTGACTTCTGGCCTCCCCACAGTGAGGACGTGTGCAAACGTGGCTTCACTGTCATCATCGACATGCGGGGCTCCAAGTGGGACCTCATCAAGCCCCTCCTCAAAACGCTGCAGGAAGCCTTTCCAGCTGAGATCCATGTGGCCCTCATCATCAAACCCGACAACTTCTGGCAGAAACAGAAGACCAACTTTGGCAGCTCCAAATTCATCTTTGAGGTGAGCCAGACCTCTCTCTCTTAGTACCTTCTTTCCCTTCCCCTTCTGCCATCCACACATTTCTCCAGTTCCTCTTCTCCATCTACCCTATAATATGCAAGATGTCCAGGGCTGAGATTTCAGGATGCCTTGGCCACCGTGGCTTTACCAGTTAGAATCTGGGGAGGAACAAGAGGCTCAAGAGATTTTCCCAAATGCACAGCTTCATTAGACAATGAGATTTACTTTTGGTGGATGTGTAAATTGGGGCAACTTTGTGATTTGTATCAAAAGCCTTAAAAAGTTTATATCTACTGATCTAGTAATTCTTCTAGGAAAATATTCTTAATATAAAAATGAAACAAAACAGATTAAAAGCTAAGTGAAATTACAAACAAAAAATGTCTATAAGTGCACAGTTCATATGTTCATATACAATAGTATATATACATATACACACATATAAACATATACGTATATAATACATATACATACACATACATATATAGGTTGTATCCTAACTATCCATTAATTTTGGTGATATTAATATACAAATACTATGAAGTCATTAAAAACCATACTTAGAAAAATAGTATCATCAAAAAATGGTCATGATACATTGTTTAATAAAAGGCAGGTTATAAAACAATATGGGCAGTATAATCTGAAATTTGTTTTTTAAGTGTGTGTGTGGAGAAAAAGACTGAGACACATGAAAATGTTAGTAGTGGTTTATTTTGGGTAGCTGGATTATGGGTGATTTTTGTTTTCTTTGTAGTTTTCTATTTTCTTTCAAGGATGATATATTACTTTTATAATCAGGAAAAACATATTGTTTTTTAAGTAAATTTTCCAGAGGGCATATATGTCCCCTGAGAAGTTTTAATGACAACACATCAGATTAAATCAATGATTTAGGCATCTTTGTTCCAGCCAAATCTGAGCTGTCCCCTTTCTCAGGATTCTGGTCCTCATCTGCAGGGGGATGACCTTTGTATATACGTGTGTGTGTTGAAAAGGCAGAGCTGCTTTTAATGTTTAAGTAGCTTCCCATTCCAGACTTTTGTCCTCCTGGGGCCAGGAATGCCTGTGTGTAGTAGAGTGGCTCCAATGGGCTGCGATTTGAGCACAACGACCTGAGCACTTGGTGGAGGCAGTTCTCACTCTGTGTAAATAACACAAGAAATTAGGCTTAGTATAAAAACAGAAATGCTTTTTATATTTTTGGTTTGTTTATACAGAGGCAGTGATAATAAGCCTATAAATGTATAAGCTGAAGAGACTGAAAAGAATCTTTTCACTAAGTCTTGAAACTTCTGCATCAGCACAGCTGGCCTGCACGTCTCATCTCCCTGCACCTCTTTCACTCCAAGTTAAGCAAGCTTGTTTTCTGCCTCCTAAACAAGAGCTTCAAGAGAGATAGCTGGGGGCCTCCCAGTCAAAAGAATATTTATAAAGTAGTATCTTAAAAATAGCAAATTTAATACCTACTGCAGACTGGGGTGACAAGTGATACAGGGATGAGAGTATAGGCTTGTTCAATAGCAGATACTTAATGAATAATTGGTGAGTATAATCATGGAGAACTTCCTGGAAGTGTTAAACTTTGAGCCAAATTTGAAGGGCAAAATGTTCTAGAATAGGGCTTCTTAAAGCTCACTGCACACAAATCCCCTCTGGGGATCTTATAAATATAGATTCTGACTCAGTAGGTCTGGGGTAGGGCCTGAGATTCTGCATTTCTAACATCTTCCCAGGTAATGCCAATGTTGCTGGTTCGAGGGCCGTGCTTTGAGTAGCAAGGTTGTAGGTTAGCAGGAGTTTGTAACTCTAGCTGCAAATTAGAACCACCATGGGGGCTTTTAAAACTCCCCATGCCTAAACTACAATTCAGACCAATTCAATCAGAATTTCTAGGATGGAGTTTGAGCATCTGTGTTTTTGTAAACTCCCCAAAGGATGTGATGAGCAGTTAAGTTGGAGAACCACGGTTCCAGATCAGCCCTCCTGCCTATGGCAGCAGCTTCCTGTGTCTTAGGAGGGGGATGGGGGGAGAAGGGAGAGTAGCAAGAAAACAGAGAGACAAACTGCTTTTAGGGTTTCAAGTAATGATGCAGCCTTTGGAGCACTAACAGGGATTGAGCATGTGCTCCATGCGGGGCACCCTATGTGCTTTATACACATTGGCCTATTTAATCCCAGTAAGCCCTATGAGAGAGGAATTATTATCTCCATTATACAGAGGTGGAGACTGAGGCTCTCCTCAGACTTAAATATAAACTTAAATAGCTTGCCCTGGGTCCCAGTGTAGGACTGGGACTCAAACCCAGGTATTTCTTTGATAGCCTCTCATTCTTCATGAGAGAGAAGAGAAGCCTGAAGCTCTATAAGAAGGAAAAGATGGTTATTAATAAGCTGGAATGGTTGCCTGCACCATCATTTGCTGGAGACAGACATTCTCTACTCTGCTCTCCAAGAGCTTGTAGGGGCCTCACAGATAGAACCAAGGGCCCAGACTCCCTGTTGCCCAGCCCCAGTTCTGTTCACTGTACCACAGAAGGGCATCTGCTAAAGGGGAGGGCCCAACCTGGAGCAGAAAGACACTGTGAAATGCTTGCTGCCCAAGTGTTAACTCACATCACTTAGTCCAACCATAATGATACCCTGGGTCCATGGGCCTTGGTTTTAAAGCTATAGAAAACTGACCCCCAGGCACTGAGCCAGTTTTTTGTCAGCTTCTGCTTCTAGCATCAAAAGCCCTGTTGTGGTAGATGTAGGGAAGGTAGGAGGGAAGATGAGGGGAGCAGGGATATAAAGGCAGTTTTCCTGGGGTGGCAAATGGTGGCAGGTGGAGAGGCTTGTTGAAGCAGTCGGCAGTCTGTAGGAACTGCTGACTGCAGCTGATTTGTGACTCCTGACCAGGGGGCCCTGTGGTCTCCCACTCACCCTTTCCTAGGCAGGCTGTGCTCATTATTATGTGGACTTATCTTGTCCTTTTCCCTTGCCTTTCCCTCCACCTGCCTATTTCTGCCCTGGTCTTCTCCCTGTATCACTTGAGTTTCCCTGTCTGTGTCTGCCCCTTCCAGACGAGCATGGTGTCTGTGGAGGGCCTCACAAAGCTGGTGGACCCCTCTCAGCTGACAGAGGAGTTTGACGGCTCCCTGGACTACAACCATGAGGAGTGGATTGAACTGCGGCTCTCGCTGGAGGAGTTCTTCAACAGTGCCGTGCACCTGCTCTCACGCCTCGAGGACCTGCAGGAGATGCTGGCCCGGAAGGAGTTCCCTGTGGATGTGGAGGGCTCTCGGCGGCTCATCGATGAGCACACGCAGCTCAAGAAAAAGGTGCTGAAGGCCCCTGTGGAGGAGCTGGACCGAGAGGGGCAGCGGCTGCTGCAGTGCATCCGCTGCAGCGATGGCTTCTCAGGGCGCAACTGCATCCCGGGCAGCGCTGACTTCCAGAGCCTGGTGCCCAAGATCACCAGCCTCCTGGACAAGCTGCACTCCACCCGGCAGCACCTCCATCAGATGTGGCATGTGCGCAAGCTCAAGCTGGACCAGTGCTTTCAGCTGCGGCTCTTCGAGCAGGATGCTGAGAAGGTAGGAAGAGAACAAGCCAAACCTAGGGTGGGTTGGAGGGGGCATAGTTTTTAGGGAAACTGATGGAGGTTGCTAATCCAACTTTCTGATTAATGATGATAATGCTTTTGTGGAAAGCTTTAAAAAAAACGTGCCTACTAGTTTTAGCTGGTAAAGTTTATTTCAATTTTGTATTTGGCCATTGATCACTGACTGTTTTTAAAGCTCACCCTTATATAGTATTTATTATGTGCCAGGCACTGTTCTAAGCACTGTATGTAAATCAACTCATTTGAATGCTCTCGAGAGTCCTAAGAGGTAGGTGTACTGTCATCATCTCATTTCACAGATGAAGAAACTGAGAGGTTAAATAATTCGCCAAGCTAGAAACTGCAGTCTGGCTCCAGAGTTCAGGCTTTTTCCTACTGTTGGATGCTGCCCTAAGTGCCTATAATGAGTGGTTCAAGCCAGCTAAGCAAGAAAAACAGCAATACTATTAAAGCCACTATATCATTAATCAGTGATTATCACCCTATAATGTATTTTACTATTGACAGATCATTTTCACATGGAGAATCTTATTTAATCTGCACAATCCTTCTATCCTTATGAGTTGGGTGGTGATGTCTCTCTTGACACTCAGGGAAACTGATGTTCTTTGATCTTGGATCTATAATGGCGAGCTGACATGTGAATCCAGTTCTTTTCTGTTTCCATGTCCAGGGCTCTTCTTGCCATAGTACTTCTTTCTGGAGGTTTCTCCTCAGCTGCTGAGCACTTTCTCGAGTAATACACCATGTTTCCAGCAGTGAATTTGCAAAGCTTTCCCCTTATCAGGGGAAAAGTAAGATATGAGAATGTAAAATAGAAAAATGGCATATAGTGCTTCTTTTCTGAGGACACAAAAGTATCTTCTCTAGATTCTCTTCAAGCTAAAGAGAAGAAAGAAGAGAGTTTACTCTTATATCCGCTTTAAGAAGAATAAAAAGGGCTCTCTTATCAGTTGTCTGGGTGTAAGTTATATTTAAATGCACAATACTCTTCTTAGGAAAGCCGTGACACCTCTCAGTAACCTATGACTTTTACAAACAGCATCTGATGTAATGATTTTGTGTCTTTTAAGAGCCCACATTGAAAATGTCTCTAGGTATTTTTTAAGTGATGAAACCAGATATAAAACTCTCTGTGTATGATCCCAATTTATGTATAACTGGAAGAAAATGTGCTACAATATTAATAGTTTTGATTTCTAGGAGCCAGGCTTATGGTTGATTTTAATTTCTTCATAAATTTTCTGTTTTCCAATCTTTCATAGTCAAAAGGAAATCAATATATGTAGTTTATAAGGAATACATATCTCTTTCTATAACAGAACTTTTGAACATAATTTAATCAAGTTTTTGGAAGAGCCATGCAAAGGGGTTTTCCCTGGCCTTCCTTGGGACTCTTTGCCCAGTGGCCCGGAAGCCTGGGTCTGACCCTGGCCTGGCCTGCTCTGGGTGGGGAAGCTTGGACCACAGAATCCCTGCTCACCAAGTAATTTAATGCCAGGTCAGGAGTCAGCTGTTCTGTGAAGCCAGAGGCAGGTGCTTTGGCTCCTGTCGCCAGTGTTGGAAAGATTTGGAACATCTCCTTTTTCCTTGAGGTCTCTTCTGTTCTGGGGCAGGAAATCTGCTTTGCAGCCTGGCCTGAGTGCCAGTTTCAGTGAGCAAGGGACAGAAGGGGAGGCAGAGGACATATGTCTGCCTAGACATGTTTTGGGGCTCTTCACAGTATCCCTGAAGCACAGGGTTATGGGGAAGCCTGCATAGGGCACAGATAGTGCTTGTCTCAAAAATAAAACAAACAGCATACCTTAGCTCTAGAAGTCCCCAGGTAGAGGAGGCTGCCCTTCTAGAACCAGCCAAGTTCCATTCAACTTGGCAGTAATTGCTGCCACACGTATATCCTCTCAACTCATGGTCGCAATAATTGAATAGCATATTATTATTCCTATTTGACAGTTGAGGAAATGGAAACTCAGAGGTGAAGTGGCTTGCGCAAGGTCACATTGCTGGTTAGACAGGACCAGTATTTTAGTCTGTCTCCAAAGCCCACCTAAGCTCTTATCCAATAACCCTGCTGTCCCTCTGCTCCCAGGACCTGTCTCCCGCTACCACTGAACACTGCCTGTTAATCCATAGGTCCTCTGGCCCATGCCCCGATGACCCCGGAGAAGATCTCAAATCCTATCTTCTAATGCTTACTCTATAGCAGTGGCTCTTAACCTTTCTGTGCCATGGACATCTTTGGCCTGGTGAAGCCTGTGGACCCCTTCTCAGAATAATAATTGTAAATGTACAAAAAATACGTATAGGCTTGGGAAGCAATTATTGAAATACAGTTATTACATTTAAAAATTAACAGTACCGTATGTACTTTTTTATCAACATGCTAAATAATAATATCTACTTGAAGTCTAATAACTACCGTAAGTTTGAAGTAGTGATGAGCATAAATGATGTTTTAGGGCAACAATCCTGGTGCAATATGAAAATGTGTGTGTTTTTCTTGGTGTCAAAGACACCACTATCGCTAACACTAATGTAGTTTGTTGCCTATGTTCATAATAGAAGGGAATGGTATTAATATATTTCAGTTAGAGGTTAATGAAAATAAAGGCATGGGGTTTTTTCCCCTACCCAAGTACACGATCACTGAATTCTATCCATGCACTCTAAGTTTAGAATCCCTGTTTTATGGTATGCTCATACCTTAAAAAGAAGCACGGGGGTGTGTGTACATGCATGTGCGGTATGTAGAGGGGGGCGGAGAGAATATTAAAAACAAAACAGAGGGAGTGAAAAGGACTATGGGAAGAGGGGCAGCCCAGGAATGTTTTGATGTTGAGTCAGTGGTGTAAATGCTGCTCAAGCTTGACCCAACTGCCACTGAAAATGTGATGGTTGTGAGGCAGGGGAGAAAAACAGTCTTTTTAAGTTGCTTTAAGATTATTCGAAATATCTGTGCAGAGATATTTTAAATATCTCAGGCTTTGACTTATTTGGTGTTTTTGGAAGGGGTAGGAGGGTGATGGTTTCGAAAGAGGGTCATGTGCGGATCCACATCCAAACAAAGTGCGAGGAAGTAGCTGCTGCCTGAGCCCAGTCTGGGCCTCCCTTCTGGTGGGAGGTTTGTCGGCAGAGGCCTCTAATTCCAGATCTCGGAAGCTCTTGGCAATCAGAGGAGTCTGACAATTGCTCAGCTTCTATTTTTGTAGAAGGGGTGGGTACAGAGTCTCCCCTCCAGCCCTCTGGAGTGACTGCGTGTTTCCCAGGGCTTGAAAATGCACTGGTACTCCTTATTTACCAACTCGTCTTGGGGGTGAAGCCATCTCACACCCCCTCCCCTGGCCCTTGTGAAGACTCTCTGCATTACCCGTCTGGGAGGTGGTGGGAGGGAGCCATGCTCTCTCCCAGTTAGACATCTAGGGAAGAGGGACTCTGTTCCACACATAATTTATAAAGCAGGTCACTCATTCATTTAATAATGAATGTTGAGCCGTTGTCATGAGCCCCAAACAAGGCACGTGGATAAAGATGGGTAGGCCAGAATTTCTGTCTTAGAGCAGCTCACCCTCTAATAAAGGAGGTGGGCACATAAACTCCTATCTATTTATTTATATTTTTGAAGACAGATTTATTGAGGTATAATTGATATATAAACTGCACATATTTAATGTATACAATCTGATGAGTTTAGACCTGTGCATACATCCATGAAACTATCACCACGATCAAGGTAATAGACACAGCCACATCTCCAAAAGTTTCCTGGTTTCCCTTTGCATAAACTCTTATTTATTAAATGTCTGCTGTGTGCCCTGTGCTGACCTAGGCACAGCCTCTGTGCTTGGGGAGTTTTCAGAGAGGAGGGAACATTGCGGCTTAGGAACGACAGAAAAGCCTTAATGAGCAATTTGTGGATGCACAGGGTAACTCAGAGATGATTCAAGCAACACACAATGTTAGAAGATGAACCGCTGCTGACTGGGCCCAGTGCCCTCTGGTCTATAACTAATGGGCCTATCCTCCACTGTATTCACAGAACACAGGCTGGGTCACTCCTCATTAGCCTTGTGCAGATTACGGCTCTCTGTGCAGTCCTGTTTCACAGCTGGCCGCCCCACCAGCTGCAGTGGACCCTGTGTGATGAAGGTGTCTGCTCTGCAAACACATTCCATTACCAAAGAGAACGGATGGGCCTCTTCCCCATTGGGGGGCTGCATGTGGTATTAAAGGTCATTAAGTAGACTCCTTATAGATTTGCCTTTGGAAAAGAGAAGGGTGGATGCTGCTCAGTGGGGGATCTTCCCACCTCCCTTCCTTCCCTGGAGCTTGGTAGAACTGGAAGGAACCTTGAGGTCAAAACATCTACTTCCCACACTCTAGAAATTTCAGTCTTGTCATCTGATGACAGCCATTGTGACATCACGATGTTCAACTATGTGCTGATGCCAATAATAAGTATCAAAAAATGCTACAACTGCCACATCATCTGCCTTCTGATCTGGGGAAGGCCCACAGTCTTCCAGTCTTTGTAGGGAAGGGGGCAGTGCTTAGAAAAGCTCCAGTGCATAATTAGACTTAACTGATTGAGACATCTTTGTCCACTTTATTTCTGAATAAAGGAGGCTCTACTGATGTCTACCCAGGAGGCCCATTTTTTAGTCTTGTCCAAAGCTACTTTCGAGAGGAGGAGGATATTCCCATTTCCTATGGGAGAATCCCCAAGAGTGAACAAAGCTACCTAGTGGAGCTTCAGGTATTAAAATCATGTCTATTATTGGTTTATGCAGCACGTTGTATTTCTTCATGTGTAAATGCATGTTTGGAAAACGCCCAAAGCAGGATCTTTATCATTAGCTTGAGAGGATATTTTGGTGCCCACCTCCCCATGACCAAGCCATCTAGCCCAGCTCTCATTTGTTTTAGGTACTCATGGGAGACTGTGGCCTCAGTGGTTACCTGTGCCTGCCCTTACCATGCCACCTATGGGAAAGTTCCCCTTGGAGAACCCAATTTTTAAGTGCCTTCCTTCATATTCATTCATGCGTGCTGAAATTTTGTTCACCTCTATGGGTGCCGTGTTCGTGCTGAGATGGAGCTGTGGTGAGTGGGGCTTAGGATCTGTCCTGGGCTGCCACTTATCAGTCGTGACACCTTAGGCACATCTTTAACCTTTGACCCCCAATTATGTTTCCAGCAAAAAAAGATAAAGAATTTGCACTAGCCCAGTGTCTTTGGACTTTTCCTCTGCTTCTACACTGCACTGTTATCGTGTACAATACTCTCCCTTCATGAAAACATCTTTCAACAGGGGAGTGGATGGCTGTGCTCATGGTCATGGTAGCTGTGGCAGTGGTGGAGGTGGTGGTGCTAGAGAATAAACTTTTAAGGACTATCAGAATCTCCAGAGTGGTTTGAGAAAGCCCCCAACCCCAATCCAAATGTACCTGCCATTCCTCCTCCTTTAAGACTTGCTACACTAAATAAATATCTAAGTCCTTTTATAGCTCAACAATTTTATAACAACTTATGCTTTTTTGCTACTCATTCTCCCCTACATATCTATCGAGGTTCTTCTCTTTTCAGCATCATTGCCTTGGGTGGTTATGAAAAATAAATTTTTCTCAAAAAATAAAACCATAATGTCTTGAGTTCTTTTTCTGCTTAAAAAGACTAGCTGCTTCCCAGGGTTGTTATAAGAATGAAATGGGGTGGTGTATGTTGCAGTACCTGGCGCAATGCCTAGCCCAGCATACCTGCTCCCTGGACGCTGGCTTCTCTTCCTTCTCCCTGTGCTATTTTAGTCATGATTTACTCCTCAGTCATTGGTGCCTGCTGAGACCACACAGTGTCATTGACGCTATCTTCCAAATGAACTTACTCCAAATCATTTTCAATTACCCCTAATGGAACAAAGTTAAGAACTGATTTTTGGGAGAAGTTGGAAAGTATAGTGTAGATTCATGGGGGTCCACAGATCACCAGGCTGTGCATTACCCCTGGGCAAGGCACAAGAGAGGAGGACACAGGTCACACTGGGGTCATACCTGATGGGTCAGAGTAGGAAGATCCTCCACAGGGAAAGGTCTCTGGAAAAAACAGTGTCCTTGAAGCAGCCACAGAGGAAAGTGATTCTTCCTCATGTCCCATGAGAGGTAATCATCTCTCTCCATACACCTTCTATGTCTAAGACACTTGTCACCTTCTGCTTTGCATTATAGGTAAGAATGTATTTTTCCTTATTCCTTTGCAAACGTGGGGCCAGAAATACTTCCTACAATCCACCCAAGGCATACATCTAAGCATTTTGATATTCTTGGAAGTCTGTGCAAACAAAATAATGTTGCTTTTATGTTAATCACAGTGAAAAAATATACATGGGGCACCACTGGGTGAAGGGCATCATGGCAGGCAGCAGGTCACCTCACTCAGGGTTACGTGCTTACTGTGTTTTTGAGGTTTGTATGTCCTACTAGGCACATAAGCATTTCAGGACATCCCCAGAATGCCCTGTCACTGGGCAAAGTATCCACTGCTGTTTCCTGCCCTCTCCCTTCAGGGTATAAACAGTTCTGATCATTCCCCAGAGCCCAAAGCAGGACCCAAAGTCCCATCCTGCCTGGAGCAACCAGAACCAGGGAGGCCATTGTAGAGAAATTCCACTGCTGCTGCTTCCACGCTGGACTCTGGCCCACTGTCTCTTTTCTTTCCCACACCTCCAAACCCCCCATGCCCTGTGAGCCAGCAGTAAGAATGACTCCACAGTCATTTGTCAACATCAAGTGCCTTTGTAGTAATTACAATGCATCATACTTTTTGAGCACTTTTTCAAAGTGTTCTCACACCCATGACCTTAGAGGTTTTCTGGTCCGGCCCTTCCTTTTCATAGAAAACTTTGCCCCAGGGTAGTGACACACCCAAAGTCATCTAGTCAGTGGTTCATCATTTGGGTCTCCCATTTACCTCATGTAGTAAGCCCAGCAGGCGTGTATAGGAACATCATTTTACAAATGGGAAAGCTAAGACTTGGTGAGGTTGAGAGGCTTGCCAGGGATAGAGCCAGGTGGGCAGCGTCGGAAGGTAGACCTTCTGCTCTGAGGATGGTGCTCCTTCCCGTCCCCCAACACAGATACCAGCAAACACACACTCAGATACATGCATGCATGCACACCACACATACACACACACACACACACACGCACATACATGCGTGCACACACCAGCAAACACACACTCCCTCTTTGGGAGGCTCCTTGCTGTGCAGGACAGGTGGTGGCATGTGCCAGCAGCCTAGGAGGTGCCTAGAGGGGCTGGGGGCGGAATGGAGTGCAGGGATCACCTGGCATGTGTCCTCACCACTGCTGTGGTGAAAGGATAAGCACTGGACAGGCCTCCAGAGGGGCGTGCCAGGTCTCTGTGTGATGCAATTGCCTGAGCCCTTCATTTTATGTCAGGAGGGAGGCTTCAAAGAGCTGCGACCTTCGGGGTGGCCAGAAGGGCAAGGTCTTTACTGGGCAGTTGTAATTTCCTGCTTGTTTTGGAGAAAGGCTCCGGTGCCCTCTGGTTCCTGCCCTCCCCTCTCCTATTGCGACCTAAACCACTGAACCCCTCCACCTCCTGTTGACTGGGCTCAGAGCAAGGAAGTGTGTCTGTGTCCCGCCCCCTGACACAGAACACAGTGTCCTGTATTATTTCCAGCCTGCTGGTCCTGGGAATCTCTACTTACTTTTTCTTATTTCCTCCCCTTGAACATTAGAAACATTGGATTCCAAAAATAATCCAAGTCACAATGTTCTGCAGGCTGCATGTGTGTGTTTTCTCCCAAAGCTGTTTTTCTCCCTCTTACATTCTTTCTCCCTCTCTTTTCTCCCTCTCTTGCATTTTCAGCCCCATTTGTGTCCTGAGATTCACAGGCCTGCATGAGGAGTGTGGGTGTAGAGAGCAGAGTGGAGGGAGGATTGGGGAGGAATGCTCCGGCGTGGGTGGCTGGGCTCCCTCCCACAATCCTCCCGAGAGGGCTGGAAGGTGCTGAGACCTGCGCTGCTGTGTGTGAAGTCTGCCTGTTTGGCCTCTACTTATGAATGGACCCCACAGGACCCCTCGGGACTGAGAATGCAGGCGCTATGTTAACAGTACTCTCCAGAATCCAGTTTGTCACACTGATTCTGTCTGCAGCAATTTAGGTGAGCTACGGAAAGAAGGTCTCATCAGAGAGAAAACGTATGCATGTGAGGCACAGGGCAGCAACCGAGAAACGTTCACTAACTCATTCATTCATCAATAGACGTTGAGTGTCTAGTATGCACCAGGTCCTCTGCTACATGCTGGGGACTGTGTCTCTCTACTCATACACTGAGCATTGGGTGGGAAACAGTGTAGGGCAGTATAGGGAAGACCAGTCTAGCACCGATGCGTTCTTGATATCTGTAAGAAAAAGATGGCTTAGAAACAGAAACCACCCTAGTGGTTAGAACCTGGGCGAGTTAAGATATCAAAGTCTCTGTTGCTTACTGGGCTGGGGGTAGGGCTCGGGGGTCTAGTGTGTATGGGAGAGACAGCATGGAAGTTGTCCAGGAGAAAGAAAACATGTCAGCTTTGCCCCAGTAGGGAAGTGGAGAAAGGTCTTAGGTACCCTTTTTGAGGAACTATGGACATTCAGGTACAATTTATAAAGCAAAACAAGTTGAGTCTCTGTTTGGGCTGGGGAGCTTTTCCAAGGTTTCTTTCCAGGCATCTTACTCTGAACTTTTCCTTTCTTCTTCCCTACTCTCCTCTTCCCTTTCTACTTCCTGTCCCATTTGTGACCTTTCTAGTCCCTGCCCTGGGTCTCCCTGGGCCTTTCCTTAACCCACCCTTTTTGAGCACCTGTTCTCTCTGAGCTTGTTGCTTTGCCTTCCTTTTGCATTCCTGCTTCCTTCCTCGGTCAGAGTTAAGGAAAAGCTTCATGTGTGGTTCAGGCCTCCTGTGGAGGGCAGAGAGAGCACCGGCTTTGGAGTCAGGGAGACCTGGCTTGAATCCCTGCTTGGTCACTCACTAGCTGAGTGATTGTGGCCAGTTCACCCCCTGTAAGCATCCATATCTTTATCTCTAAAATGTATATTTTTATACATGCCTTAGGATTATTATATGAACTAAAGAAAATGCACATGAATTGTCCAGTGTGGCTGGAGCCCAGGAGAGCTCAACAAGTGGTTGGGGTGTGGAGACAGCCTTGTGCTGGCCCATGCAGATGAGTAGGATCAGCAGCGGGAAAGAGACATGGGAGGTTCTCTTGTGGGGTATGGTGGGGAGGACAGCCTCATCCACAGCAAGGACACCAGAGCAGACAGCATGTGGCAGTGGAGTGTGGAGGTGAGGTAGGGACCTGGTGGCTGGAGAAACCAGGAAGGGGTCTGGAGAAGGAACCTGTCAGTGGGTATTAGACACAAGGTCTGCTGTTAGCAGAGGGAAAAAGAAATTGAAGCAGTATCTTAGAACTCTGTTGCTGAAGATAAGCCAATTTTATAAGTGCCAAACACTGTGCTAGGGATGGGCAATTGGAAGATGAACTAGAGTCAGGCCTTACCATGTTGGAGCGGAGGGCACCAGCACACAAATAGCCATTGTATAGGTCAGTTCATGGCTGTATCTATCAATGCTATGGGAGCATAGTTAGGGAAACATTCAGCCAGGGTTGGGATGCAGGGAGAGGAAAGAGTGTGAGTGAAGGCCTGACAGCCTCCACATGCAGGCTGGGTTCTGGGAATGTCTGCAGTCCAGCGTGGTGTGAGTGCAGGCTCCATGGGGAGGAGTGCAGGAGGGCCATGACTATGTCAGTTTCCAGGAGTCAGAGCACAGCAGAGGGTCAGAAATGCACTGGGTAACCAGGGGACCATAGGGAAAACTGGATTCTGATGAATGGTTCAGGCCCTGCCAGGAGCATCTGAGAATCCTAGAATCTTTGGTTCAAGTCCAATCCCTTATGCAGGACAGATCTCCCTTCTAGCCTCCCTGACTGATGTGCATTTTTCCAGACTCTGTTGAGCATTTCCAGGGTTGAGGAAGCCACAGCTGTTAAAAAGTCCTTACAGTGGGTCAGAGTCTGCCTTCCTGGAGCTTCCACCTTGTAGTTCTAGCTCTGCCCCCTGGGGTCTCCTGGAACTAGTCTCTTCCTGCCCCCATAGGGGAGCTTTCCCACGACTTGGAGTCAGTCCTGTGGGCCTCCCCCATGTTTTCTGCTCCAGATGAAGCCCTGTGAGTTCTTTTAGCCTATTTTCATTTGATGTGGGCTCTATACTCTTCAATGCAGCTTTCCTGGGACAAGTTTTTCAAATATGAGAGGGGTGGGGAGAGGGGTCTGCAGCTCTAGGTCCCACTTGCACAGGTGAGAAAAAGAGATTTTGTGTTTGCAGGTGCACTTGCTTTTTGTAGCTCAAGTTAGTCTGAAACCCCAAGGGTCTACCCACCCAGAGAATGATGTTCTCTTACTCAAGTAGAGAAAGACACTATCTGATATGTAAATACAGGAGAATGTCTTCTCACATGTGAACATAGAAAAACTTTTCTAGTATGAAAGTGTTGAGTTAAAGGTTTCTGGTGCCAAGGTCAGTAGTATTCAGTGTTCCTCAGGGAAAAGCCCAACTCAAGGGTATCTACTGCTCCAGTCCCATTCCTGTGTCCCATGGCTCTTCCTGTGGTCATTCCCAAGTTAAGCCAAAGCCTCATGGTCTTATCTTGGAGAGAGGGAGAAAATCTGTGATAAACCACACAAGGGAATATTAATCCCTGTGGAGGAAATCTGTCTCTAACTGGAATCTCAGAAGGGTTCTGCCTCTAGGTCCCCCATCCCCATACCCCCCATGACATCCCACTCTCTTGCTCACCTCCAGCCCCCTCCTTAGTAAGTCTTTTCTAGCATAAGAAAGGTCCTGTTATAGGGGCAATTGCTGATGTGGTAAGAAGACATGCCCTGTGACATGCCCTTCCTGGTGTAGAGAAAAAGGAGGGTTTGGTTTCCTCCATGCAGATCAGGTGGGCCAGCTGGTCCCACCTCAGGGTTCTTGTCCTGCTTTAGAAGATGTCCCTGGAGAGCTGACCTTGTCATGAGGTGGCAAGAGGAGGTACAAACCAGAAGGGCCTAGAATGGGGAGTGAGACTGGACTTGGGCATTTAGTTCCCATCACTCAGGGCATGCTCTTCTGTGCTTTGCACCATCTGACCTTCTTACCTCTTTGTTTATGCCAGCACTCCTCCCACTTGGAATGCCTGTTCCACTCTCTGTCTATTAAAACCATAGCTGAAGGTCCAGCTCAGATGTACTCCTCCCACTCTTCCCTGTTGGAGGTGATCTGTCTCTCCCCTGAGCATCTTTCTGCAGCCCTTATCCATCCCCCTCATATTGGCCCTCTTGCATGCCATCTAGTATTATAGCTAGATGCTCAAAGACCTCATTTCCCAATTATATTGCAAATTCCTGGAGGTCAGGGCCAGTATCTTTGATAACTGTGTTCCCCAGAGGCACATAGTCAGTGCCAAATAAATAGTGGGCCGGGACACAGTCTATACTCACTGGGCTGCCTGATGGCACAAAACTTTTGAGACCACTCTGAGCTGGCACGAGAGCACCACCTACTGCTGAGTGGATTTAGAGAACGCCACTGTCACACCCTCACTGTTGAAAACTAGAGTATCAGCAAGTTTCATCTTGCAGTGGAGAGAGAGATTTGGGGGCCAGAAAACCAGTTCTGGTCCTTTTATACTAATCCAAGTGAGAGTAGAAAGGGAAGGGGCAAACCCTAGAGACACCCTAAAGGAAAGAAAATGGGAGCGGGTGGTGACCGGATGTCAGGGAGGAGCGGGAGTGAAGGTAGTGCGAAGGCCTTCATGTTGGGATGATCGCAGCAGGCAGGAGTGGAGACAAATCCAAGGGACGTTTTGGAAGAAGGATGGATGACTAAATGGAATTCAAAATTTAATTTAAGACACAGAAAAGTAAGAGAAGTGGTGATTAAGGTCACTAAAAACATTACCACGCATTAGCTGGTTGTTGCATTTCTGCCCTACGCTTAAGAACAACAGGCACGATCTAAACATAGGAATTCACCTTTGTCCTTTGACAGCTTTGGAGTGACTGGGCTCTTCATTCAGTAAGGTCTTCCTGAACTCTGCAGGTGATACGCTGTGGGGTCCAGAAGCTGGAAGATGACCAAGTGTCTCCTTGTAGGGGTGCCTGAGCCTGGCTCCCTGCATGGCCACTCACCTGCCCAGGGGCCACTGCTGAGGCTGCTGCTAGAAAAGCAGAGAAGAGAAAAAGGAGAGTGTCAGTCCCTCTTCCTAAGCTCAAGGTCAGGTCTGCCTAGGACAGACCAGCACAGCTAGGTGGTGGTCTTCTCGCCCAGAGAGGGGCTCCTGGAGGGAGGGCTGCCTCCTCCTTAGCCCACGTGGAGCTTGTTCCCAGATGTGCAAGTGATTGGCACAGCTTATTTTAGGATGTGTGGGAGGACTGGATGAGAACATCCAACAGACACTCCATTTTTGCAGTAACAATAATAGTTACCATTTATTGAGTATATCCTGTATGCCAGGAACAACCATTAGCTCATCTAAATTAACTTGCCAAGGGGCCAGATTTCCAGTTTATACCTAAATTTAGCTCTGGGATAAAGTTGGGTGCTATTTTCTCAGCTTGGATTAAATAGGATTTGACCTCTTCAATTCTACATTTTGGGAAGTGAGTGAAGTACTTTCCCTCACTCTTTTCCTGAAAATATTTTATCAGCATTTGTGGTTCAGATGGAAGGAATTTGGCCATTCAGAGTCGATATCCTGGGGCTGTCTGGGCTGACTCCTGGCTTGGTTGGGCCTGTTTCTCATCTGCTTGACTTGCTGGCTCCTGGATGACCATTCCTTCCCCATGGGAGGGCTATGCATTCGTTGCCAGTGCTGCAGGGAATAAAGTTCATCTAGGCAAACAGGCTAGAAATAAAATGCAAAAAACCACCTTATTTAAAGTCTGAAAATATTTATATTAATAATGGACTTGGTGAGACTTCATCACATCACTTAGCATGAGGAGGGCAAGAGTGAGGAGAGTAGCCTTTTAAGGCTTAGCTTTGAGCTTGAGCTTCTCCAGGCGAGCTGAGCTGTGGCTCGTCTGTCAAGAACAGCGTGTGATTTTAGCATGAAGTTTTGCAGCCTGAGTTTCTTTAATCAGAAATTGGCTACTTTTTGTGACTGCCAGTTTATCTGTCTGAATCCAGGGGAAGTGGAAAGGGACTAGCGTGCATTCTGCATCTGCTATGCATCATACACCATGCTCAGCACCTTTCATGTATTCTCATCTTATCATCTTTATCTTCTTTGACCCAGGCGTTGAAGAATTTGTAAGAAAAAAGTGGGGGACGGAAAGGAGGAGGAAGTGGAGGCAGAGACCATCAGTTGGTGAGAAGTCTGCCATATGCTAGTTGATTTTGTTTTGTGAGATGGAGGCTGGCTTGGACTCCCCTTTGCAATGAGATAAATGCCTGTGTATCTGGGAGGGTCTCAGTGTAGACACTCAGTTCTGGGTTAAAAGCAAATCTGAGCTTATCATGCCCCTTCAGTGGTTCCCCATTGCCACTGAATAAAGGACCAGTTCCTTTGCCTTGCATCTTTCACCCCTTTATGACTTGGTCCCTCCCTATTTCTTATCATCCCTTCTTAATACCCCTTACTATATGCTTTGGTTTTAAGCTTCTGGGCCTTTGCTCAAGCTATTTCCTCTCATTTTAAGATGCCCTTTCTATCTATACCTTCTTTGCCTGACAAAATCCTGTTGTCTTTCAAGTGTTGTTCAGGTGTTGCCATCTTCTGGAAGCCATCCATACTTTTCCCTAGCCTTACCTCTGCCAATCAAGGGCTCCCCTGCTGTCAGCCTATAGTATATGCCTTTTATAGTACTTTTCACATTTATTAAAGTTAACAGAATATTGAATGTGTTTGTCTCCCTCACTAGACTGTGACCTTGATCTTTTATCACCAGTCTCTAATCCAACATCTGGAATACAGTGAGTGCTCAACAAGTAAATAAAATATCATATTAAATGTCATGATCACATGACTGTTGAAAAGAAACAAAACTGGACTAAAACTGGCTTAAATATCAAGGAAATATATTATTTCACATTTTAAGTAACATTCAGAGACAATAAGAGCTTCAAAATTGATGAATTACTGCAAGCCTGTTATGAGGCACCCAGGGTCTTTCTATCTCACTGCTCTGCTGAGATCTCACTATTCTGCCAAGAGCTTCATCCCAAAGCTGCTGCCCCTCATGGTTATATGATGGCTGCCAGCAGTGACAGAACAGCATGCTTCATTGTTTCACCCAGTGATGGGGGTGGGGAGAGAGGGGGGAGAGACAGACAGGCAGATATTGGCTTCTCTTTACCAGGAGCCCCAAGCAAATCTCTCCTCAATTTCATTGGTTCATGCTAAGTCCTGCCTACCCCTGGCCCAGTAAATAACAAGGGGAGTGAAATTGGCATGATTGGTTTGAACAAATGATGTGGGGTAAAATGGATGTTGGGGAATCAACATCCAATATACTACTCTAAAAGAAGCTTTCTTGGAGTCTATCATGTCCCATTTTCTCTCTTCTTTCCTCTGGAACTCTAATTATGCCTATGTTATAGCTACAGTATCCAATTGGGTAGTCACTAGCCACATCTGGCTAATTAAACTTCAATTTAAATTAATTAAAAATAAAATTTAAACATTTCAAGTGTTCAACAGACACACATACCTAGTAGCAGCCCTCCTGGACAGCACAGATACAGAACATGTGTGCCTTCACAGCCACCTCACCAGCCCTGAACTCTAATCTCTGTTTTTTACACCTGTCAAGACTGTTGTAGCTCTCTGCTGAGCTCCTATTTCTCTGCTCCACAGTTTGGGAAATATCCTCAGGGAGAAAGCCTGGGCAAATATGGGACTTACATTGTGTATTTCCCCTCCTTTAAGGATCATTGGTCTGTGTTGGTTGTTGATCAGTGCCTTCAAAAAGTTTTTAGACGGTAGGGTTAAGTCTGATACCAGCTACCCCATCATGGACAAACCATAAGTCTCTACATGAACATTTTAAATAAAAATACAAGTACATCAGAATCACTTGGAGAGCTTCTACTGAATCAGAATCTCAATGGTAGGGCCTAGGAAGCTATATTTTTTTAAGAAAATATTTCAGATAGTTCAGAATTAAGGTCAAATTTGTGAACTACTATGGTAGACACTAGAGAAATGAGCTTAGAGGAATGATAACTCAGTATGGACTTATTTGGTCAAGGAAGGCATCAGGAGGAGATGAGGCTTCAATTTTGAAGGATGGGAATAATTTGGAGATTTGGATGCAGAGCATTTCATGGGGAGGAAAGATGTAGATGCCAATATGGGGGTGGAATGAGCATGGTATGGTGTGTTTGCTTGGTAGCAAATAAAAGAATTTGGCTGGAGAGGATGCTTGGTGTAGGACAGCAGTGTGAAATAACAGAATAATGCAGATTTGGACCAGTCTGGGGTGGAGACAGGCCTTGAATGCCAGGCTAAGGAGACTGGATTTTGCATTTTGGATAAAAGCAACAATAGGATTTGTTTTTTGTTTTGTTTTTATTATTTTGACTGAGGGAATGACATGGGAAAGCAATGTAATAGAACCTGGTGGGGGCAGATGGCTTGGTGTAAGGGACAGAATGGAGTCAGGGAGGCCAGTAGGGCACTGCGGGCAGAGGGATGAGTAGCAGCAGCAATGGAAAGTAAAGGGCATATTCCAGAGTTACTTGAGGAAATAATGAACAAACTGGGCTCTGGGCAATGGGAAAGATGTGGGAAGATAGGAGAAAGTAATACTTTTGATAGAAAGAGATATTGGTGGAAAATCAGGAGGATATTCATATTGGGTGCATAGGTACTGTCTTAGTCTGTTTTCTGTTGCTATAACAGAATACCTGAGACTGGGTAATTTATAAAGAAAAGAAATTTGCCAGGTGTAGTGGCTTGTGCCTGTAATCTCAGCTACTTGGGAGGCTGAGGCAGGAGGATTGTTTGAGCCCAGGAGTTTGAGGCTGCAGTGAGCTGTGGTCATGCCACTGCATTCCAGCCTGGGCGGCAGAGCAAGACTCTGTCTCTAAAAAAATTAAATAAATAAAAATTAATTAATTTTATAAAAAAGAAAAGATGTTTATTTAGTTCATGGACCTGGCTGGGAAGTTCAAGAGTATGGTGCTGGCATCTGGTTAGGGCCTTCTTGCTGCATCATAACATGACAGAGGTCATCACATGGCAAGAGGGAAAGAGTGTCAGCTCAGGTCTCTCTTCCTCTCCTTAAAAAGCCACTAATCCCATCATGGGGCCCCCACCCTGATGACCTCATCTAATCCCAATTACCTCCCAAAGGCTCCACCTCCAAACACCATCAACATATAAATTTGGGGATTAAGTTTCCAATACATGAAATTTGGGGGACACATTTAAACCAGATGTTTCATAGTGAATCCACAGACACCATGTGACTAGAAATATTCTGAAACTTAGGTGTGTATTTGGGGGACAATTTAATAGTGGTTTAAAGGCATGGCTTTTGGCATCAGGCAGACCTAGATTTGAGTCTTCAGTATGCCACCCTGAGTGTGTGACCTGACCAAGTTATTTAATCTCTCTGAATCTGTTTCTTCACCTAAAAACGGTGGTGATTATGGTATCTATTACCCCATAGGGCTGTCATGAGGGTTGAAATAATGCGTGTAAAGCTCATTGTGTAGAGCCTGGCACATATTTATTCCTGTCAGTTATCTGGGAAATTATGGTTAGGGAGCATCCTGAAACAGAGGAACTTGCATGGGATTTAGGTTCAGATGGACACTAGACTCTAAATTCATCTTCCATACTTACAAGCTTTGTGGTTTTAAGCAATTTATTTCACCTCTTAATATGGGTTTTCACTATGTTTTAAATGGAATTAACAATACCTTCTTTGTAGCATTATTATAAGGACTATGTGAGATAAACTATGGAAGTGTTTGGTGCATGATTTGGCACATGAAATAGGAAATACTATTAGTGTTGTTGAAGTTGTGAGCCTGGATGGATTTTCCTGTGGACAGGGTCTGATGAGTGAAGAGCAGAGGGCTGAGGCCCAGTCTCTAGACTGTTGCAGTAAGGTATGAGGGACATAAAAGGAGGCCATGAAGGGGCAGCCAGGGAAGTGGGAGGCGAGTTTGGATAAGTCAGCGTAGGATTGGAGGATTGGTGAGCTTTCAAAGTCAGGGTGTTCCTCTCAGTTTTGTCATGCTGAGACTAGACATGATATGTCAAGGAAGCTTTCAAGTATGTGAAAGCACTGACACTCCTGAGCACATGTTCACAAGTCCAGAGACTTGTGAAAGCAGGGGAGAAGCTTATCTTGTCTGCAGCCAGATGGCTGCTGCTGAAAATGACCTGGTCTAGGGGGCCAGACAGCGTAGAATTTCGAAAGGACTGCATCTGATTCTGGCACAAGGTCAAAGGGCATGAGAACGGACAGACAAACCACTCAGAAACGACGGGACTGCTTTCTATTGTGGATATAGACTCAAGAAAGTAGTAAAAGCAGGCCATATTTAAGGCTTAAGGAGGCAGTGGATGGAGGGAAAACAAAGGCAGCTGGGGCAGAACACTCGTTGAAAAGTTTGGTGATGAAGGGAAGGAGAGACCAAATGAAAGTCCGAGCTTATTGGAAGGTGTTGCATCAGGGTTCAGAGCATCAGCACTGGAACTAGACCTCCTGGGGTTGAATCTGTGCCACTTATTAGTTGTGTGGCTCTGGACAAGTTAATTAATTTCTCTGTGCCTCAGTTTCCTAATCTGTAAAGTGGAGGTGATGATATTGGGGGTTAATAATATTGGGGAGATAATCATGAGGTTATTAGGAGGATTAAGTGAATTAATATATGTAACGTGCTTAGAACAGTGCCTGCCACATAGTGAGCATTTAACAAATGGTAGTTGCTATGACTGTTACTGTTACCATCATCCATTATTGCTGTTATGGTGAGAAATTAAAAATGAGAAAGGAAGCTGGAGAAAGGGAAGACAAGGAGAGCACAGTCCTGTCATAGGTATAGTGTGGCTCTAAAATATGGGCGCAACAACTATCAGGGAGTCTTCTTAGGCTCTACTAAATGTTCAGACTTAGGAGAACTGCCATAGGCCACCTTTGGCACTGATCTACTGAGAACAATATAACATGGGAACCATAGGTTGCCAACAGAGCAGTCCTTGCAGCGGTCCAGCTCAGGTGCAAGGAGATAAGGTCTGCACTGGGCAGCTGCAGGACCTGCCATGGCTTATAAACTCCATGCCCACAGGAGCCAGTATGTCTCGTAACAACTCCATTGGCACAGCTTCCAGGATTTCTGCAATGAACATGCCAGTTGCAAGAGTCACCACACTCAGGGAAGCCCAGGTATGGTGTACCCATCACGTATTTGCAGTTCATTTATAGTTCCTCCCAAATCCAGATGAAATTTGCCAATCATGAGAAACATGATTTAGTAATATGTTGGTACATACCATCTTTTATACATTTCTAGGGAAACAGAACTTGGATGTTAACTGAAGTTCACATTACCATGAATAAGGGAAAAGGGTTTTTGTTAACTCCTTGCTCACAGTGGGATATTTGGCTGTTTTACAGAAAAATCAGGACTATTCTAGATTATGGGCAACATGTAAGGATGTTAGACATGGGATTTGGGACTTACGGAATTTGAGTATGGAGGGTGTAAGAAATGTGCTCGGGGATCCATAGCATGTCTCTACAGGTCAGAGACATAGCCTGGTCAGTGAAATTACCTGACATCCTAATTACTGAGGATACAGTGATGGTTTTGTCTCCCAGGTAACCAGGCTGATCTATCCTTCCTGGATTTATGGCAAAAGACAAAATGTCTTCTCTTTTATACAATATATAAAAATATGCCAGCTGACATTCCAAAAACATAAAGGAAAACAGGCAGAGCCTGGAACACCTTCTCTCCTTCAATAGATATTTATTATACCTACAGCCTATCAGGCCCATATCCCAGACACCTTCCTGTCTATAGCTATTAGGTAGTGATGATCTCTTCAGCATCTTGAATCCCTTGTGGCCTACAGGGCTTGCAGGATACAGAACAGGTGCATGTCAAACTTCCTATGGTGAGAAATTCTTGAAACCTGGAAATAAGTTGCATTTTGTGCTTTTTTTTCTCTCTCTTTGCCTTGTTTTGGAAAAGCAGGAAAGTTCGATTCTAGGAGAGTGGATAATTGAAAACCAGGGTTGAAGGGTCCTGAGCCAGAACACACACATGAGGTCTGTGTGTTCCCCTGTTTGTACAAGAACATGTGTCCTGGGTCAGTCTGAGTTCCCCTGAAAGCAGAATTTTAAAGTGGGAAGAATTTGCCTTTGGTTCCCCCCTACTTCTATTTTTAGGGCCTCTCTCCTTCTGTCTAGGGCCCCTCTGCCACCTCATTTTAGGATCTCATCCCTGGGCCGTGCTCACAAAGGGCCTTGCTTTCTTACTAAGCTGTTTCTATATCCAGCATAAACTAATTCCAGGAAGGATTGCAGGAAAAATTGCATTTTAATAGGCATCTCTCCTGAGTTAAAAACTGTTAAGAGCTACTAAGAGGACTGAGTGTCTTATGGTGAAGGAGTTCAGGTGTGGCAGAAAGAGTGGGGAAGGGGGAGTTTAGAAGCAAGGCAGGGGGAAGTAAGATCCCTGGTCAAGCCACCCAGAGACAGCAGGAAGGCACAGTACCCTCAGGCAGAACCCTGAGAGAGTATACAGTCTGAGTCTTGTGTGGGCATGGGCACCCACAGGGCCCCAGTGTGTGTGAAGGTGAGGGTGGTGGGTACCCTTGGGCTGTGTCTGTGCAGTGCCCTGTGGTTGCCCTAGGAGTGCATCTCTGGGTGGCAGGCTATGGATGTGTGTGTATATGAATTGCAGGTGTGATTCCCATTAGCCCATGGTGATTTTGCAGTAAGATGAACCTACTTCAATTTTAAATCCACACCTTTCATCTGTTTTGTACTCTAAATGAAAATATTTGGGAAATATGTGCGATAGAATATGCTCGTGTGGATTTTAAAATCTACTCCGTATGTAGCACTTAACAAAGCATTTTCACATCCATCATTTTATTTGAATCTCCCTGTTATCCTATGGTTTAAATAGTGTAAATTTTTACAGAAAATTTTTACAGAACTGAGTTTCAGACCAGTAATAAAACTTGTCAAAGTTTATATAGCAGAGTCTGCACTGGTTTGAATTCTGTTCTTTGCACTCTAACACACATACAATTTTATTTTGGAATTGACTGGACACCTAGTTTCCCAGACATAACAAGGTTCACCTGCAAGGAGAACTAGTGCACTCTAGAGCAGAAGCTTTTATGGATGCAATGTACAAACATGGTATAGCAGACACTGTAGATATTGGGTTGTGCATATTTAGGCAAAGAAAATCCATTGGTTGTCTTCTGTCCTCTTAATCAGCTCATCAAAGCTGCATATAAACATCTTTAATACCAATGTAAGCTATAATTAGAGTATAAAATACTAACAGTAGATGGTAAGGTGGTTTGAAAGTTAAACTCTAAATCAGATGCTATTGCTAAATTTGGCAAATGAAGGAAAATAAACACAAGATAATATACTTGCTCTATGAAATATTTTATGCTTCATTAAGAACAGAACAGTAATAAACTTTTAGGGATCCCCATCTTTAAAAGAAAAAGAAGGAAAAGGTTTGTTTGTTTTCCTAATTTGCATTTAAATAGATTTCTTTAACATTTACTATTTATTAAGAACCAGATTTGTATACTTTCAGTGGATTTTAGCCAGCATAAAAAAAAATACTTAGTTAAACATAAAACACGAAAAGGGGGAGAAAAGCCCCAAGTAGCTTATATATAACATCTATCTTCTTAATGAGACAAAACTATGTTGGTTTCAGACAAAGAGATATAATTTCATTATTTAGACATCAGCTTTCCTCTTGGAGGCATTTTTTTTCTCATATTTTGTTGAACCCACCATTTGTAGCTTCCCAAAAAAGAAAGACACCAAAAACTTTAAAGCCACTGAGGAGACATTTCCTTTAGTTTGTTTTTTTACATCTTTGAGTCAGTCTAGTTCAAGCGTCTTCCAGAGAGCCAAATTTAAATAGATCAAATCATAAAATGTACTAGCTAGAAGGGAGCTTAGAAAAGGTCTGCTTGTCTGGAGGTTAACAACCCTAGAGCCCCTGGCCAACTCATAGTATTCATTCACTCATTCATTCAATAGGTATTTATTGAGAGAAGTGGAGCTATCTGAACCAGCTGTCCCCACACACCTGCACTGCATCCTGATGGCACAGGCAGTGGGGGAGGAGGAGGCTGGGTGTTGGTGAGTGAGTGATCCTGTATGAGGGACAGCACCTTGCCCCAGCTGGAGCACCACAGGGCCCTTGTAGCTGCCTGATGGGGGTAAGTGCCCTGTGGAGCCCAGGCAGAGGAGGTCTTACAGCCATGTGAGCAGGAGGCAGGGCAGTGTCCCAAAAGCCTGGCTCTACAGGCACTCAGTAAATGTGGCATTGGGTAGAATGGATGAATTCTGGACCTTGGGCTCACTTCCTTTAAAGTATTTGCCCTATTTGTGAAATGGGCCTGATGATAGCACCTCATGGGATTTGAGGATGCAATGAGATGATGTGGGTGAGTGGATATTTTGAACTCAAGCATCAGACAAACGTCAGGGCTGAGACTAAGGAGCAGCCTTTCTCTGGTTATGAAACAATACCAGTTTTCTCACTGGCCTTTTATTTAAAAAGTTGGAAATGTAGCTTGTAGTAATGAATATACCTTCTGATCCAGGAGACTCAATAAAACTATTTTTTAGTTTTAATGGAAAAATGCATTCCATAAATTTTCAAGTCAAGCCTATTTTAGACCAGGATGCTTACCTCCATTCTGGGAACTGCTATCCCTTGCAAATGAGGAGAAGCCCAGAAATGAAGTGACTTGTCCACAGTCTCATGGGGATTTAGTGACAGAGCCAGGCCCTAAACTAGCCTAGTCCTCATCCCACCTGGCTGCATACACACATGTACATGCCCATGCACACATGCATGCATACACGCATCCTGTCCCGGCAGCCAGTTCCACGGAATGCAACAGAGATGACTGTGACCCTTGCAGATAGCCAGGCTTGCAAAGGCGAGGATTATATACAAATAGGCAGCAAATTTAGGCCCAGAAAAGACTTGTGTGATTGTCCCTTAGGCAATTGCTGTCTTGAAGAAACCCCAGTTCCTGATGCCACATCTAGTCCCCAGAGCAGGTCTTTTTCTCTCTGAGACATGTGTCATCTCTTTGGAGCACTATCTCCAATGCAAGCTAAATTCCCAGAATGCCCGGACACCAGTGAGCAGCTCAAGTGTTCCAAATGCAGGAGGCAGAATCAGGTGGGATAACATGGGTGCAGACCTCATTCTTTAAGAAGCTGATTCAGCAAGGTGCACAGTTTCTCCAGCACTCTCAACTCTTGCCTGTCTTTTAACTCACTTTTCTATTGCTTTCCACCCTAATTGGTCTGTGTTCAGCTCTCCTTGCTCTGTAGTCCAGCAGGGACCTGGCGCCAAGCAATCTAATCATTCTGGTGCTAGCACATAACTCAGCTGCTTATTTGCGTATATAAATAGTCATTTAACATAAAATACAGGGAAGGTCACTTCTCAGCCACTGAGATATCCAAGCAAGTATATGGAGTGAGCACTTTTCATAACAAGTTCCAAGGACTTCAGGTATTTCAGATTTTCATTAACTTTATTGATTATTTTGTCAATAAGGAAAAGAGATGAGAAATTATTTTAAAATGGGGCTAGGAGGCAGAATTTTAAAGATCAAAAACTACAGAATGAGAGTCCTCTAAACTCCTAGGGAGCTTGCCTTCTTTACCCCCCTTGTCCTTAATAATGATTAAAGAAAAGAAAAAAAAATAGCCCTGACAAAGTACCTGAGACGTGGGGCTGGTTGTGGCTGGTGGACACAGGATAGGGCACGCAACACAGATATCGACCCAGTCTCTATAGGAGCCCCAGCCTGAAACAAATTCCCTGACACAAGTGAAGGAATGATACTTTGGTCCTTTCTTTACTGTTGGTATAGGTAGGCAGAAGTGCAATTCAAAAGGAAGAATAATCTTGAAATCATGTACGTTTGCTTTCAGAAGGTGGCGATTTTCTACTTAGGTGTGAGTTGTTACAGCCCTGATTTCTCTCTCCTGACCTTCAGATACAAATCTAACTGCCCACAGGACACCTCTGCTTGAAACTCATAAGTCTCTCAAATTCTGCACATCTAAAATGGACTATTATAAACCCACTATTCCCCACCCTCACTGAAGCTTCTTACCCTCCTCTTTAGGCAAGCAGTTGTGGTGGCACCTTTTATTACAAGGCCCCAGGGTGCCATGCTGGAAACCTGGCTGTTCTCCCTAGTTCTTCCTTACCCTTCTTTCTCCAAACAACCATGAGTCCTCAATCCTGCTCCCAGTAGCTCTCAAATCTGCCCACTTCTCAGACTCCACTGCCACTCCCCTAATCTAGTTTTCCAGGTCCTTAACCTCACCAGGATTTCTGTAATCCTCACCAGGATTACTGCAACAGCCTCCTAACCAACTTCTCTGTCCCATTTCTCCCCCTCCAATCCACTTCCCATGCTGCTATCAAAGCTCCTTTCACACTTCACTACTCAATTTAAAACCCTACACTGACACCTTTCAGGCGGCAGTGTGTAGTCCGAGTTCCCTGACGCCTACGTGCGGAGCTCTTCATGGTCAGCCCATCCCACCTCCCTCCCCAACCACCCCTCCTCCTTGAGGTCAGGCTCCAGAGGCACAGCTGAGGAGATTGCACTGTCCTGCCCCATGACAGCACTCGGCTGCCCGCTGTCCTGCCTCTTTGCCAGGAGCACGGATCTCACTGGCCTTCACCTGGCTGATTCCTGCCTGAGTCAAGACTCAACTCCTCTGAGAAGGCTTCTCTGCTCTTCCCCCTTCCCACTCCTTCACAGATGGGTGAGGTGCCCTCCTTTGTGTTCCCTCAGCAGCCCATATTAGCCTCTATTGTATCGGTAGATGTTGTTTGAGTTGTAATTTTAATTGAGTTACTTGCCAGGTTGTAATGAAGTTGTATCTGAGTCCATGTCGGTTTTCCACACTGGCCTTTAAGCCACTTATACTGAAGAATGACATTTTTGCCATTTCTGCCTGTCTGTTGCTCCTCTCAGCTGTCCTGTGCTCAACTGCTTCCTGCTCCACTCTGCAACTGGGCCACAGCCCTTAGCCCATCCCAAACTGTAGAGCATGAGGTCCAAGTAGTGCAGTCCTCTTCTCCAAGTGTACTGTTTCATACATTTCCTGGCTTTATCACTTGACTGCTTTGGGCAGAAAATTACAGAAAACCTAACTTAAACTGGCTTGAATAATAAAGAGGATTTCTTGGCTCAGGTCCTAAGGAACTCCAGAGAGAAGGTGGAGATCCGGCAAGGCTCAGTCAGGTCTCTGTCTGTTTCTTGCAGTTGTCTTGGCCCCATCCTTTCTCTACCCGTTGGCTTTACCCTCCGGCCGACAGAAGAATGGCTACAGCAATTTGAGGTCAGGGCCACATATAACAGTATCAGAGGAAGAGAAACCATAGCTGAAGAACTAGGGGTCTGTTTTCCCAGAAGTCTCCAGCAAACTTCCCTTCACATTTTAAATGTACTAAATTGGATCACATTCTCATTTCTGAGACAATCTCGTTGGTTGGGAAATGTCACGTACTGGTTGGCTTAGGTCTGGTGTCCTGAAGAGCTAGGGGTCCTGGTCAGCTCCCCTTGAAGTGTGTAGGCTGGAGGAGGGGTAGATACTTACATGAAAACCAGGGTACAGAGCTCAGAGGAGGAAAATGGCTCAAGGCCCACTGTGCTAGCACCAGGCAATACTTACTCTATCCTTACAATCCTCCTCTTCTGGCTCCTCGTGGGTTATAGCAGAAACCCTAGAATTGTGAGGTTATGGAGTTACAAGAAAAGTATATTCAGTTCAGAACCAACTCAACAATGTGTGTGGTTGGGCAGTGTATACGTGAGACAGGGCATGTAAGGATGCCCCTGTAGCTTCCTATGAGAATTTGTCTCCTCCACTCGTGCAGTGGGGAATGGGTTAAGCCTCCTAGCTTGTCTCCTCAGCACCTCTCCCTAAAGTAAGCATGGGACCTCTATGAGGCTTTCTGAAGGTTTTACAAAGGGGCAGCAGGTGGGCATAGTAAACAGCTTTCTCTCCCATTTCCCTATCTCACTGGTTTTCTCTTTTGCTCTTAGGCTCTGTAGAGCAAAATAGAGGCTGCTGGTGGGTTCTTATGCTCAAAGTGAGGGCTCTTCTGAGGAACCAGGCTGTGGCCCAGCCCTGTGAAAACTCTGAGAACAATGACTGGTTCTCACTGAGCACCAGCAGGAGAACATCTGTTTCCTTCCAGTAGCTCTGAAAGTTTTGCCCTATCAGACCCATGACCCTTCTGATTACTCTGTGCCTTCTTGTCCCCTCTAGATGTTCGACTGGATAAGCCACAACAAGGAGTTATTCCTCCAGAGCCACACGGAGATTGGAGTCAGCTACCAGCACGCCCTAGACCTCCAGACGCAGCACAATCACTTCGCCATGAACTCCATGGTGAGCGAGGGACTGTTCTCACACTGCCTCTGGGGGCAGGAGAGCTGGGAGGAGACGAGGGGCAGAAACTGTGTTCCCAACAAGTAACAATGAGGAACTCTGAACATATGGACCCTATAGCCTTCCTTGCCAGGATAGGGCCTGTGCAGGGCACGTGGCCAGCCAGCTGCTCCTGCGGCAGATTATGGCCCCATTTCTGCCTCTAGACTTTGCTTCACACCGTGAAAGGAATGTGCTCAGGGTTGTAGGAGGCACCAGCTCAGCTCAAGACTTAGAAGAGCAAGTCACCAGTTCCACTCCACTGATTTAACCAACATTTTTTGGTCCCCAACATGTGAGTCACTGAGCTGGGATGGTGCAGGGCCTCAAGCTATGGCACACTGGAAACAGTTTAGTGAACTGGGGCTGTTTAGACTGGGGTATAGAAACCCTAAGGGACACATGATTGCTGCCTTCAAATATTTGTAGGGCTGACTTAAAGAGAAAAGAGTAGAATTGCTTTATGTTGGTCTAAGAGGCAGAAATGTTCAGGGCATGGCAGTTTGAGGGGAGGCAGGACATGGCTTGGAGGGTGGAGGTGGGTGGGATGCAATGGGAGTTAGTGAGCTCCACATGATGGGGAGTGTTCAAGCAGATGCTGAATTTGGAGAGGGATATCTGCTAGCTGTGTGGCCAGATGGAACTTACTTTACCTCTCTACACTTGTTCTTCACCTGTAATACAGAAATTATATACTAGGTACTTTATCAGATTGTTGTGAGGATTCGATGAGTTAATTGTAAAGCAATTGGAAGTGTGCCTGGCACATGTAAGTCCTCAGTAAATGCTGGTATTATAATAGTGACAAGGATATAGGAGTCTAGTCCAGATGACAACTATTATCCCTCATAAGCCTAACACTTCAGGATACATTTATTTCTGTGTGGTTGCCCTAAGACTTTATTTCAAAATCCTTGAACTCATTGTATTTCTAATTCCTGCAGCCTAAATATGCTTCAACATATCTCTCTCCCCTTACCAGCTCTTCCTACTTGCACTGTGGTACAGAAGAATAGCTCTACCATTCCCAATATATTCGAAAACCAAAGACACCTTATCATTGTAGCTGGTGATGCTGGGAGTGGGTCAAGTGTTAGAAAAACATAAACATGGGGGAGCACAGAGGCCAAGAAGGAAGAGAATTTCATTTTCTACCAGGTTGTTTTAAATATGTTTAAGCACTGGAGTTAACACACTGTAGAAGAAATAATCCTGGCCTTAAGTTGTTTAGGGTCTAGTTAGAGAGAAACTCAGATTTCTCTGATGGTGTAGCTTGATATGTGCAGCAATAGGGATATGCTGTGTTAACTAAGAGCCTTCAAATCTCAGTGGTTTAAAACAACAGAGATTTCTTTCTTGCTTTTACCACACACCTATCACTAGCTTGTGGGAGCTAGGCTTATCAGTCACCCAAGGACCAGGGCTGATGGAGCAACCACCATCTCAGATGCTGCCAGTTGCCTTGCCAGACAAAGTGTGTAGCCAGGTGCACATGCTGGCTGTGAAACCTTCTACCTGGAAGTGACACATTTGCTCACATTTTATTGGCCAATGCCACTCACATGACCACATCTAACTTGTGGGTGGGGACATCATACAGTCCTACCACGTGTTCGGAAGGAGAGAACGGGATAGTTGTGAACAGCCCTAATGACTAGCACAGAGAGCCACAGAAGGGTGTTAGATAGAGATGACATCATGAGATTTGCGTAGAAGGTTGTGAGACCAGGCAGGGAAATCATCAACTCCAATCATGTTATCCCTTTTGGTCACAACACGGTCTTGTGTTTTCATTTAAATGTAAAGGCTCATTTTCTTCCAACTAGTCTCCTATAGTTAGTTCTCATTTCTGGCTCACTTTAGTCACAGAGGAGGAAAGCAATTTCACAGGTGATTTAGAACATGAACTCAAACCTAGTTTGATTATTTGCGTGCCTGTGGATTTCCCCTGGTGAGTTTTACAAATTCTGTGCAAGAATCCTCACTTCATCCAACCGCCTGGCCCTAAGGTAGACAAACTCATTTTAATAAGAAACAAAGACAAATATAATTAGGGAGGTAAGGCTGCCACCAAGCCCCTAGAAACAATGAACTCCAAAGTTAAATAGAGCCTTTGGCTTTGAATTATCTGCAGGACTGCTTTTCTCTGTTAGTGTGGATAACTGAGAGTTAATGACACATCAAAAACCTTTGCTCTGACAGATTTACTGTTGAAGTCTCCATTTTTAGGACAAAAATGAGGAAGGAAATTTACTGAAGGGAAGTATCTTCAGGAACTGAGAGAGAGGGAAGAAGAGATTTACTATACCACAGCCAATTAGCATGTTCGAGCCCATCTTGTAGCCTCCCTCTGCTGTGAACGCACATAGCACTCAGAGGCTCCTTAGCTTGATTAGGCAGGATCTCCTCTCTGGCTGCAGGGTGAGGGAAGGGAAATCCCACGTTGTTGGATCAAATTGCCTGGGTACCAGTGCGTTATAAACACAGCTTGGTGCCTTTGTTAACCGGGAGGCTTACAGGTTTGTTATTAAAAGAAACTTCCTGCAAAGAAGGATGTCAGCATCCCAAGCAGGTGAAAGGATAGAATTGCAGGCTTCTTTTTTTGGCCCAGTTGATGGATGTTGCTGCCAAGAAACAGATGGATGCCAGCGGCTACTGTTCGAGCCCAGTGACTATAGAATGATCAGTTCCTCAGGGGCCGTAGGAATGTGGATTGCTCTGTAAATTCACTGAGGCCTTTCTGTTCTTGGAAATTATACACACACATATACATACACTTACACATCCCTGCATGTAAATGTAAATGTATCACACTTTCTTTTAGGCTACAGGTGAGTTCTTTGGTATTGAATCTTGTTTTACCACTGAATAGGCCAGTGATTCCTTATGTTTCAGGGAGGTCACAGATCCCTTTGAAATCTAATGAAGGTTGTGGGTCATCTCCCCGGAGAAATGTATATATGAACAAATTTTTTTTCAGGCCATTTCAGGAGTTTCAGGGGAATCCTAAAGCCTATCAATCAACCTCCCCAATTTAAGATCCTAAGAACCTCATAACTTCTTTATTCACTCATTCAACAAATGATTAAGGATCAGACATTGTGCTGGATGTTGAGCATATAGTGGTGAACAAAATAGAAGATCATGTCCCATGGAGAGTCCAATGGAGAAACATGTTAAATATATGATCTCACAAATAAATATATAATTATAAACCAATAAGTCTTATGTTGGAAGAGTAAAGAATGTTGTGACAGAGTGTAACAAAAGGGCCCAATTTAGATGGGGGGTCAGGTCAGGTATATTTTTCAATCAATAATCAGCATTGATTTAAGGCTCATTTTTCATTCATTGACAGTAATTAATGGCCTGTGAATTAACTCTACTGTGTACCAAAGAATTTATAATTTAACGAAGTCCTAGGTATATTGTTTTGTAAATGAAAATGACCAACTAATAACTTACCTGTTAAGTTTTGTTTTTATGTGTCGTGTGTTTATATACTGGTTAAAAACCCAACTCTAGCTAAGGTGACCATTATTGAGTATTAGTTTGCTAGGGCTGCCATAACAATACCATAGACTGGGTGGCTCAAACACCAGAAATTTATTTGCCTCCTGCTCTGGAGGCTTGAAGTCCAAAATCAAGGTATTGGCAGGTCTAGTTTCTCTTGAGGCCTCTCTCCTTGGCTTGCAAACAGCGACCTTTTTGTTGTGCTCTCACATGGCCTTTTCTCTGTGAGCACACATCCCTGGTATCTCTCTGTATGTCTTAATTTGCTCTTTTTATAAGGACACCAGTCAGAGTGGATTAGCTCCCACCCTGATTGCCTCATTTAAACTTAATTACCCTTTAAAGACCCTATCTTCAAATGCAGTCACATTCTGAGATACTGGGGGTTAGTGCTTCAACATATAAATTTGGGGGGGATGTAATTCAGTCCATAACACAGAGAAATAATTGCATATCATTAAATTATGGAAGGAAAATCAAATTTTCCAAATTTTATCTATGAATTGGTACCAATAGAGACCATCAATTACTAACATACCAAGAGTGTGGGAGTAATACCCTACTAATACCCCAATAAGTATGGTGTATGAGCAACTCTGAAAGGAAAAAGTTAAAATTGGTTGATCTTTAGATTTTTGTCATACCACGTTTTTTTAAATTCCCATTGGGGTATCCTATTCTGCTGATCTTCAATAACAACAACAACAACCCACCTACTAAACCCAGTAGGAAAATATTCTCCGGCTCCTTACAGTGCCTCAGAAAGCCAGATTTCCTGAGCTGTCTTGAGGCCCTCCTCTTTCTTGATTCTGCCTTCTATTGTGGAAGCCTTTCTCATAAATTCTCCTTCCCCTGAGTGTGGCCTTCTTCTCTGATGGGAGTGTGGACAGATGGAAGTGAAGGCGGGTTGTAATATGCATGGAACAGTCTTATAGCCATCTATGCTCTGGTTCTTCATGAGACACTCACAGGAGTACATACAAACACAACACAACCTTATTTACAATTTTAATTAGCTGGTTCTTTGGGAAAAAATAAATTGCTAATGGCTTCTGTCTAGAGTTTTAAAATATGAAATGATGTTCATTTTCTATTATTATGACTGTGAGAATTCACATTAGTGATAACAACATGCATCTGGGTGGTAGGAATCCTCTCTGCAGCAGCAGGCTTGATAGCTGCTTTAATCCTATTAATTTGCTCACCAGAGGCACACGTTGCCACTTGACGGTGTGCAAATCAGACCAATTGCAGCAAAGACTATGGTGTTCTCTCTTTGTTTTGAGGGAAGTTTACTGTTTAGAAAAACTCAAACCGTGTTTTTCCTTTGCTTTCACACCACAATCATCAACACAGAAGATTTCCATAACCAATGTCAGGGGGTGGGGTTCTCCCCACCAACAAACAAGCAATCTTTTCTGCAGCTGACACCAGCTGGGTGTACTCCAATTCAATTTTGACACAATCTGCCTAGAAATAGCATCAGATCCCATAGGTTGAGGGCTCAGTCTCCAAGACTGCCCCCCTTCAGATACCATTTGCAAGTCCAGGCCTCCAGAACTTCTGACAGGCTTGGAGTTGGGAGTTCCCACAACCTCCTCTTTGGATTTGATTTGCTGGAGTAGCTCACATAACTCAGGGAAGCATGTTTACCAGTTTATTATAAAGGATATTACAAAGGATTCAGATGAAGAGATGCATAGGTATGGGGGAAGGGGTGTGGAGCTTCCATGCCCTCTCCAGGTACACCACCCTCCAGCTATCTGGAAGGTCCCTGAACCCAGTCCTCTTGGGTTTTTATGGAAGCTTTGTTATGTTGACATTCCTCCAGGGTATACAGCGAGACCCTCTCTGTAATGAGAGTCTTATGACCCACAATCAGGAAGGTGGAGGAAGATTAGAGTCCTTCCTTGGGGCAGGTGAAAGGAGAACAGGAGAAGATCAGAGAGATGCTGTTTCCTAAGGCCTGCTTCTGAGGCCTAAAGCACCCAACATTATAATAAAATACTATCACAAGGGCTATGGGAATTATGAGCATGGAAACATGGATAAAACCAATATACACACACACACACACCACACACACACACACGCACACACCAAACACCACAGTTACAGATGACAGCACCAAGGAAAAGTCAGATCTAGCGCAAGAGAAATAAAGATTCTAAGGCAGGTGGTCTCCTGATACCAATCTGAGAAACCTTGCCTGGAGTCCTCTGTTATCTTTGATTCTTGGCAGCCCCAAACTATTATTCTGCAGCACTTCTCCACCTCTAAACAAACAGCACTTCCTATAATAACAGAATTTCTAGATTTTGGTGTAAATGCACATACACACACTTGCTACTGTAATGTTTAAGTAGCCAGAGTTTGACCCTGCCATAGCTGCAAGGCCCCTTAGTAGACATGGCACCTGTTTAAAAAAAAAAAAAAAGAAGAGATCAGTTTTATCTGATATGCATTAGTCTTTTTAGTATAATTTTTCTTTTCAAAGAATCATGTAGGGAGCCTGCTAAAAATGTAGATTTCTTTTTGACTTTCACGCTAGTTCTGGAAAATCATAATCTCTGGGAGTAGGATCCTAGGAATCTGCATTGTAAACAAGTTCCCCAGGTGATTTATATGCACATTAACGTTAGAGAACTGTAGTGCATAAAATATATGCACAAAATAGTATCTAAAACATCTCAAGTTCTAAAGGACAGTCCACTTTCAGCATGACAGTATGAAGAACTCTACAGACCTGTTTTCCATTGAAACTAGTGAAAATTATTTTAAAACAACCATTTAAAGTCTCTGGAAATGGTCCTAAGTGTGTATAGGAAATGAAAACATTTATTCAAAAAACTGCTAAGACTCAATAAGAACAGTGAGTCTGTGGTATTTGAACCAAGACCCACCTACTCTCTCCCTTTCCCCTCCCAGCTCAGTAAGATGGAAACTCCACTCCACACTGCTGCAACCAAGAAAACAGGGTCCCTCTCCCTCCCAGCTCCCAGTTGAAGAACTATCTTTCCAGATAGGACATTTCTTATCCTGCCCCAAGCTACCTATTTCTGAGGCTAAGTTCTGGGTGAGTGTGAGTGAGTCAAGAGGTGGGGACTCCCTTTTTCTGCTCAGCTCTCATTCATGGAACAGCAGCTGTACCATGGGTACAATGCTGCTGAGACTACTAGGGTCCCAGTTGCCCTTCGGCAGAAGTTCCAGGCTAGGAAAGTCAAGCCAAGAAGACCTGAGGCTACTCACTCCACTCCACTGAATGTTCAGCTCCTAGAGTGAGGATGTCAATCAGGAAGGCACATCATTGTCCCCAACTCCAACTCCACAGCCATGGCTCAGAGATTTTGGTTTAGGGTAGAAACAAACTATAAAAAGAGAGCTCCAAATCTTTCCCCAGAGGAACTGATCTCATTTGCAACAGAGAGTGGAGAAGTTCAAGCTACTTTCAGAAATGCCCTTAGGGAGGTTCTGATGAAAGGCAATTGGAAGAAGATTGGTAGATTCATTGGAGATAAAAGCTAAACTTTAGGCCAGCTAGTTTGCCACAGAGAACCAGGGAAAGGGACCTCCTGGGTCCAGGAAAAATCTCAAGCATGACCTCAGAAACTATCCCTTCAAAGGGTCCCAGATTTGATTGGATAGGTCTATGGAGCAGTTTATGCCCCAATATATTATTGAAAACAATAGAACAATCGGCTGGCAATTAGTGGAATTTAACATCTGGGTGTGGTCAGGGAAAGAGAAAGTCAAAGAGAGCACTGCCAAAACCACTGTTATCCCAGGGTGCTTGTGGGCATACCCAAGGCTGCGCCTCCTCCAAGGAGTAACATCAGAGCTTCCCATTGTGGGGGTGGGGGTGGGGATGGGTGGGAATAGACTTTACTAAAATAATGAATCACTATACTAGCAAGCAGATAACAGTAGCAACCCCCAGAAGTGGGGGACCAGTACCCAGAGTTTCTACAATATATTATCTAAAATGTCTAATATTCCATAAAAAAATTGCAACACATTCAAAGGAATAGGAAAGTATGACCAGGAAAAAAAAAAACCAAAAGCATACACCAGAAAAGAATATAAATAAGTCAACTGAAACTGCCTGTGAGAGCAACCAGATAGATATTAAATTTGACAAAGACTTCAAGTTTGTCATGATAAGTATGTTCAAAAAAATGAAAAGGGAAACCATGATTGAAGAAGTAAAGGAAGGTATGATGACAGTGTCCCATCAAACACAGAATATCAGTAAGGAGAATTTTAGAAATTACAAAAATTTTAGAAATTATAAAAAAGAACCAAAAGGAAATTTGGAGCTGGAAAATACAATAACAAATGAAGAATTCAATAGAGGGATTCAACAGTAGATTGGAACTGGCAAAAGAAAGAATTAACTACCTTGAAGACAGAATAATAGAATTTATGTAATGTGAAGAACAGAGAGAAAAAAGAATGAAGAAAAATGAACAGAGCTTCAGAAAAAATGGGACATCATTAGGTGCACCAACCGATGTGCATAATGGCAGTACCATAAGTAGAGGAGAGAGAGAAAAGGATAGGAAAAAAGTATTAGAAGAAATAATGTCTGAAATCTTCCCAAATTTGTTGAAAAACATTCATCTATACAGCCAGGAAGCTCAAGGGACTCCAAGTAGGCTAAATGCAACAGGATCCAGAAACAGATACATCATAGTAAAAATACTGAAAGCCAAAAACAAGGAGAGGATCTTGAAAACAGGAAGAGAAAAATAACTTGTCACTTACAAGGGAACCTCAATATGATTAACAACAGCTGATTTCTCATCAGAAACCATGAAGGCAGAGGATGTGGGATAAGATGTTCGGGGGGGGGGCAGCAAGGAAACCTGTCAAACAAGAATCCTATATCCAACAAAGCTATTTTTCAAAAACTAAAGTGAAATAAAGCTATTCTGAGATAAACAAAAACTGAGAAAATTTGTTGCTAGCAGATGCACCTTATGAGAAATAATAAAGGAAGTTCTTCAGGTTGAAAGTAAGTGACCCCAGACAGTAGTTTGAATCTACACTGGAAGACAAAGAGCACTGATAGAGGTAATTATGTAACTATAAAAATAGCATAAATACATACTTCTTCTCCTTTTCTCTCTTAATTGATTTCAAAAGCAGTTTGCAAGAATATGTATATAATGTCCTGTTGGGCCTGTAACATATAAAAAAGTAATACGTTTGCCAGTAACAGCACAAAGAAGGTGAGTGGGAGCAAATCTGTATTGGGCTAAACTCCAGATGGTAACTCAAATCCACAGGAACAAATGAAGAGATTCAGAAATGGTAAATAAGAAGGCTAATATAACAAAAGCTATAAACATATCCTAATTTTCCTTTCTTGCCTCACCTTCTTTAAAAGACATAAAATTATAAAAAGTGATAATTACAACAATCTAATGTTGGGTTTGTAACATTTATAAATGTAATATGTATGTCAACAATATCACAAAAAGTAAGGAAAAGGAATAAAGCTCTGTAGGAGTAACATTTTTATGTCTCACAAGAATTAAGTTAGTATACAGCAGAAGCTGACTGTCATAAGTTAAAGTGTGTATGCTAAGCCCTAGAACAATAGCTATGAGAATAACTCCAAAAATGTAGTGGAAAAAAATCAATCAGTAAAGATATTAAAATGCTACATTAGAAAATATTTACTTATGCAAAAGAAAGCAGTATAGGAGTAGTAGAGGTATAAAAAACAACATGTAACACATAGGAAAAAAAAGCAAAATGGAAGACGTAAATCAAACTATATCAATAATGACATTAAATGTGAGAGGATTAAACTATACAATCAAAGGTAGAGGTTGTCAGACTGGATTTTAAGAACAAGATCCAGCTCTATGCTGTCTACAGGAAGCAAACTTTAGATTCAAAGATACGAATGGATTGAAAGTAAAAGGATGGAAAAAGATGTATCATTGCAAACAGCAACCACTAGAAATCCAGAGCGGCTGTACTAATAACAGACTTTTAAATGGACTTTAAAAAAAAATGTTACTAGAGATTAAGAGGGACATTTTTACTGATAAAATAGTCAGTCTATCAAGAAGATGTAACAATTGTAAGCACATATGCACGTAACAACAGAATACCAAAATAAAGCAAAAGCTGACATGAAGGGAGAAGTAGACAGTCTGGCTATAATAGAGACATCAATACCCCATTTTTAATAATGAATAGAACAAATTAGCAGAAGTTCAGTGAGGAAATAGAAGACTTGAACAAAGAAATAGAACACTATAAACCAAATTAACCTAAAAAACATCTATAGAACATTCCACCCAAAAATAGCAGACTATATATTCTTCTCAAGGGCATGAAACATTGTCCAGGATAGACTATATACTAGGCCATAAAACTAACTTCAATAAATAAAAAGGATAGAAATAATATAAAGTATGTACTCTGACCACAGGCAATGAAATTAGAAATCAGTAACAGAAAGAATTTCAGAATTTCACAAATATGTTAAAAAAAATATACTCCTAAATATCCCGTGGCTCAAAGAAGAAATATAAAGAGGAATTGGAAAATACTTTGAGATGAATAAAAATGAATTCCATACCAAAACTTGTGGGCTATAGCTAAAGCAGTGCTTACAGAAAAATTTATAGCTGTAAATGCCTGTATTAAAAAAGAAAAAAGATCTCAAATTAATAAACTAAACTTCCACATTAAGACACTGGAAAAAGAAGAGCAAACTAAACCTAGAGCCAGTGGAAGGAAAGAAATAATAAAGATTAGAATGGAAGTTAAGGAATAGAGAAAACAATAGAGAAATTCAATGAAACCAAAAGCTATTTTTTTGAAAACATCAACAAAATTAACAAACCTTTAGCTACAATGACCAAGAAAAAAAAATTACTAGACTCAGAAATGAAAGAGGGGACATTACTACTGACCTTACAGAAATGAAAAAGATTATAAAGGAATACTACAAGCAATTGTAAGTCAATAAATTAGATCACTTAGATGAAATGGACAAATGCCTAGAAAGATACAAACAACTGGCACTGATTCAAGAAGAAATAGATAATCTGAATAGACCTATAACAAAGAGATTGAATTGGTAATCAAAGAAATATTCTCAAAGAAAAGCCCAGGCCCAGAAGGCTTCACCACTGAATTCTGCCAACATTTAAAGAAGAATTAATACTATTAAATAATTCTTCACAAGCTTTTACAAAGAATAGAAGAGGAGGGAACACATCTTAGCTCATCCTAAGAGGCTGGTATTATCCCGATACCCTGATACAAAGCCATCATGCAAAAAAAGAAAACTATAGACTAGTATCTCTTATGAATGTGGATGCAAGCATTCCCCAAAATACCATCAAACCAAATCCCTAGTACACATATAGAAGGAATTATACACTGTGACTAAGTGGGAATCGTCCGAGAATGGTGAGTTTGGTTTAACATCAGTAGAATAAAACCCAAAAACCACATGATCATCTCAATACACCCAGAAAAAACATTTGACAAAATCCAACACCCTTTCATAACAAAATCACTCAACAAACTAGGAATAGAAGAAAACTTCCTCAACCTGATAGAAGGCATCTACGAGAAACTCACAGCTAATGTTATACTTAATGGTGAAAGACTGGATATTTCTCCCTTAGGGTTAGGAACAAGATAAGGACACTCTTGCCACTTCTATTCAATATTGGAGGGTCTATTCAGGGCAATTATTCAGGAAAAAGAAGTAAAAGCCATCCAAATTAGAAAGAAATAAATAAAACTCTATTATCAGATGTCATGATCTGGTATATGGAAAATCCTAAGGCATCCAGTAAAAAGCTATTAGAACTAGTAAATGAGTTCAGCAAGGTTGCAGAATATAAAATCAATATACAAAAATCAATTGTATTCTTATACACTTACAATGAACAATCTGAAAATCAAATTAAGAACATTTATAATACATAAAGAATAAAATACTTGGGAATAAATTTAACAAAAGAAATGTAAAATTTGTACTCTGAAAACTTCAAAACATTGTTGAAAGAAATTAAAGACATAAGTAAATGGAAAAACATCTCATATTCATTGGTTAGAAGATTTAATATAGTTAAGATGGCAATACTCCCCAAATTGATCTACAAATTCAGTATATCTCTATCAGAATCCTAGCTAGCTTCATTGTAGAAGCTGATTCTGAAATTCATATGGAATTTCAAGGGACCTAGAATAGCCAAAATAATCTTGAAAAATAAGAACTAAGCTAGAGGACTCACACTGCTCAATTTCAAAACTTACCACAAAGCAACAGTAATTAAGACAGTATGGTACTGGCATGGGATAGACATATAGATCAGTGGGATAGAATTAAGAGTCCATAAATAAACCTATGTGTCTGTAGTCAACTGACTTTTGACAACAGTGCCAATACCATTCACTATGGAAAGAATTATCTATTCAATAAATGGTTCTGGGACAACTGGATAGTCACATGCAAAAGAATGAAGTGGGACCCTTACCTTACATTAAATTAAAAATAAATAAATTGGACTTCATCAAAATTAAAAACTTTTGTGTATCAAAAGATACAATCAAGAAAGTAAAAAGACAAACCACAAAATCAGAGAAAATAATTGCAAATTATCTGATAAAGGACTTGTATCTGCAATATATAAAGAACTCTTAAAAGTCAATAACAAAAAGATATAACCCAATTAAAGTGGACAAAGGATCTGAATAGACATTTCTTCAAAGAAGATATGCAAGTGGTCAACAAGCACATGAAAAGATGATTGACTTCATTAGTCATCAGGGAAATGTAAATCAATACCACAATGAGATACCACTTCACACCTACTAAGATGGCTATAATCAAAATCTCTGATAATAACAAATGTTGGCAAGGATATGGAGAAGTCAGAACCCTCATAAGTGGATGACAAGAATGTCAAATGGTGTAACCTTGTTGGAATACAGTCTGTCAGTTCCTCAGTTAATCACAGAGTTGCCATGTGACCAAGTGATTCAACTCCTAGGTATGTACCCAAGAGAAATTAAAACATATGACCACACAAAATGTCTATACGTTGTGTACAAATGTTTATAGCAACATTATTTGTAATAGCCAAAAGGTGGAGACAACCCTAATGTCAATAAGCTGATGAATGGATAAACCAAATGTGGTATATACATATAATGGAATATTATTTATTTGGCCATAAAAAGGAATGAAGTGCTGCTGTGTGTACTACAACATGGATGAACCTTGAAAACATTTTGCTAAGTTAAAGAAGCCAGTCACCAACTACCACCTATCATATGGTTCCATTTGTATGAAAAGTCCAGAATAGGCAAACCTTTAGAGACAGAAAGTAGATTAGTTGTTGTCTAGGGTTGGGATGGAAGGGGGATAAGGGAGTATATTAAATACTAATAAAACCATGGAATTATATATATTAAATGGATAAATTGTGTGATATGTGAAAAACTTTTTTAAAAATATGGAAAAGAAGACAACTGGAGAGTGAGGGTTTTGTAAGTGGGTCCTAACTCACTTTAAGATATAACCTTCTTAAACGTTAAAGAGAGTGACTGTGACAGAACATGGACACCAACCCTGATGGTGTTGGTGAAGCTGAGGTAGGAGGATCTGTGTGCACCTCTCAGCATTCACTCATTTGTGCATTCAACAAACTTTTGCTGTTTGTATTCTCTGTGTCCTTTACCAAATCCTGAGAACAACAAGAGTCACAAGACACAAAACTATCTTCAAAGAACATGAAATTTAGCCATCCTCAAATTCATGTACCTAATGCAAAGAGAATTTTGCCCATTAGAATATAAGCTCCTAAGGGCAGAGTTTTGTCTGTTTCATTCACAGCTGTATCCCCAGGACCTATAACACTGCCTGGCACCTAGTAGGTGCCTAATAAATACTTGTTGAATGAATAAAGATATAAAGCATGCCATAGCATCTGTCACCAACCTTGAACAGAGTTTGGGCAGCAAGGATGCAGAACTGGCCAAGACAAGCCCTTACTTTTGAGGGAGCCCAATAGGGTGTGACTCCAGCAGAATCTGAACAACCACTAAGAAGAAGGTGAATGAGAGCACTTGTTTCCATAAGGGATGGTCCTGGGAGCTAGGATGCTTCCCGGGTCCCCAGGTGATGCACACTAACATCCAGGAACTACTGGACTGGATGATCTTTCAAGTTCCCCCTAACCCCAAATGTCTTTGTTTCTGAGATTCTAATCCAAAAGATGGAAGTAAAGCCACTAATAAGTGCCCCTCTCTGACAAGAATAATTGTGATCCAGTGATTGCTATTAACACTGGGGTTCCTAAGACAGGCCTTCTAGGGAAACCTGTGATCTCAAAGTACTGCATGTATCCCCAGCTAGACCTGTTCTTACCAATCAAGTTGAACAGTATGCAGTGTTTGTATCTCCACAGATAACCTGGTGGGTAGGATTTTCCTTTTCTTCCAACTCAGCACGAGGATTAGACTTCATTTTCTGATCTGGTCAGGATCCATTTATGACCCTTGCTCTTGGCACCATTGTCAACATTAAACTAGACCCAAAGGAGAGAGGAGTGTGCTTTGAACTCAGCTGTAGTGAAGCTACTGCATGTGTCTAAGGCAGCAGTCCTCCACTCTGGCTGCCCACTGGAGTTACCTGGAGAGCTTTTAAAAATACCACATATTGGCCCCACTGCCTTAGATTCTGACTTAACTGTATTGTGGTGGGACCCAGGAAATCCTTACAAGGTTGAAAACCAGGTTGAGAATCACCAGTGGTCCAGGGTGAAGGAAATAAGCCAATTGACATTAGCTCTGTGGTCAAACGCTAAAGCTACTGAGTAATTAACCTGTGGAGTTGGGACTGGAGGACTTCCCTCCAATGTCAAGAGTATACAGGGAGAAAGGGGACCTGTCTTTTACTCTCTACTCCTTGCTCCCCACCCAGCCTCTCTAGATGCCCCATTTGCCTTTACCCACTGTCTCTAATCACCCTTGTTTGGGGATTGGCTCCTATTCAAACAGAGAAGTTCCTTGGCTTAGGCAGTCTTCTCAGCACCACTCTAGTACACAATGCTGGCTCCTCTTACCTGCTGCCAAGTCACCTGACCTGGGTCCCTTCTGCAAGGCTTCTCCGAGCTGACCTGCAGGACTTGGCTGATGATTCAGATTTCTGACTCGTAGTTGGCGCTGCCAGCTCAGCCTTCTCTCTTGGCCACTCACACCCCTGCAGGCCCCAGAGTTCCCTCTTCTTCTCTTTCACTCCTGGTTCTCTGCCCACAACCCTGGTACCCTCTTTTCTGGCTTCAGTCCACTGCTTTCTGGGACCCTCTGTCAGTATGTTCCTTGCCCCCAGGTTATTTGCTGTGCCTTCGGTGTTTGCCCCCTGAGCCTCATAGCTCAGTTTACCCACACACTTACACATACTCATCTGCAGCCACTGCCTTCTCTCTGTCTGGTCTGTAGCTGCCAGGCAGTTAATTGGTCTGAAATTCAGCCAAGGCTGACTTATGCCTTTCTTTGAGGTCTCCTGGAGTTGAATGAAAGGCATGAAATGGTCTGTGAAACCTAGTGCATCAGATGAGATAATGTCCATGAAAAGTCTTACACTGTAAAGTGGGGCACAAATATGAAGTATCAAAGATAATAAGCAGCTGCAATGTTGTTTATGCCACTCTGGGACATGGGTGGTAGCTGGCCAGGAGCACCAGATGAGGGACAAAGACTGATAAAGGACATATAGATGAGACATTTGCAAGTCAGGAAATTCAAGAGATATGAGAGGTTGGGACCAGGTGGTTAGATGGGAAGGGAGCAGTACAAAAAGCAGAGGTGAGAGTTCATCACACAGCCAGAGGCCTGGAAATGAGGAAGAGTTAAAGGGTTTCCTCTAGCAAGTCCTTTCAGCTCTATCCTCAAAATATATCCAGAATCTGGCCTCTTGTCCCCACCTCCACAATCACCACCCTGGTCCAAGCTGTCATAGCTCCTGCCTAGACTGGTACAGTAGCTCCTACCTGGTTTCCCTTATTCCGTTTTCAATACAACAGCCCGCGTCATCCTGCCAAAAGGTGAGGTACATTACATTGTGTCACTCCTCTGCTCAAAATGCTTAATGTCTTCCCATCTTTCACAGGATGAAAGCCCAAGTCCCTCACCATGGCTTACTGGGCTCTGCATAGTCTAGACTTGTTACGTCTTACATCTCAGCCTCTACAACTTACTCATCTTCCCCAGTCACCCTGGGCTTCTTGCTGTTTCTTGGCTCACCAAAGTCATTTCCTACCTCATGGCCTTTGCCCCTGCTGCTCCCTCTACCTGGAGCCACCTCGTCCATGCAGCCACATGGCTCACCTTCTCACTTCATTCAGGACCAAGCACAGGGGTCACTTCAAGAAGCCTTCCATGGCTTCTCTGTCTTAGGTAGCACTCCCCAGCCCCCTCACACTTTATCCTTTTCCCAGCTGTATTTTATACAGCACTGAAATAAATATATAGTAAATATTTATTAATTTATTATCTGAGTCTTCTACTACACGTAAGCTCCATGAGCATAGGAATTTTGTCTCGTTCCCTGCTTGTACAGTGCCTTGCATTGTTGAATTAATGAATGAATGAATAAATACATAGAATAACAGATTTAAGACTCCAGCAATAAAACAAGATATTGATTTGGGGGGCAAAGATTTACCTTAATCCTGAGCTTTCTCTTGGTTCTGTGGAGACAAAGACCTGTTCCCCAGGGTGACTGGCCTCAGGTTTGTAGGTGGAGATTATTGCTCCAAGGAGGGAGAGGGCAAGAGAAGTCCACCTGCCAGGCTCCTGCTCATTCTGGAGCTGGGCTAATTTGGGAATTCCAAGGGCAAGTCAAGGGCCCAATGGGGAAGCTTCACAGATGCAAACATTTTTATTAAATTATCTCTCCAGGAGTCCTATTTCTCTGGGATATGATTTTTAGAAACTTTGGGAGAAATTTCTCTTCATCCTCTCCCCTCTCCCTTGAGGGACTTCCTTGGCCAGCCCAACTACTTTCACATTTATGGCAAGGTGAAACAACACAGTGGGTAAGAGTTTGGTCACTAGGTCTAACTGGAGTTTTATATTTCCTTCCTAGCTGCGTGGTCTTAGGCAAGTTATTTAAATTTCCCAGAGCCTTACCACCTCATCAGTAAACAGGGGATTATGATTGTGCCCTTGCCAGGGATGGTGTAGGGATGAGGTGTGGTCTTGCATTTTAGGCACAATGTTTGGTGCAATGTTATGTCTGGCAAATATTCAGTTATTCTTCTTGTCAGGGTCAGGAGTGCCAGATGAAATAATTCTCACTAAGGGCAGCTCCTCAGAATTCTTAGCTACAGAGCTTCACAAAGGTTAATGTGCATACCTATCACCTGGAACAATCTTGTTAAAATGCAGATTCTGATTCAGAAGGTTGGGGAGGGGCCTGAAATTCTGCATTTCTAACCAGCTCCCAGGTGATGCTGGTGCCACAGACCAAGCACTGAGTAGCCAGGCCCTATAAAAGAGATGGCTAGAGGATAAAATACTGATGACTGTATTTTCCTGAAGTCTTACAGCCTCTGATTTTAACCTTAAAGGCAGCCTGAAATTACTACATCCTAACCCAGAAGAGCTGCACTGTTCGCAGTCACTTTCCTTGCTGGCGTCCCTGAATCTGATTCCAGCTTTATCCACCCTTGCCTACCATTTCAATTCTGCAAGGATGCCTCATACAGAAACACTCACTCCTCCCAGGAAGTTTTACTCAAAGGTGAGAAAGGAGAGGGAGAGAGAGGAGCTTCTCTTTTTCTTAAACCTGTTCGTGGGTTTCATTTCCTGTAGCCCTTGGACATATGGCCAGGCGCTTGTTTTCATGGCTGCTTAATGGTTTGTAAAGCAATTGCTGGAGGAAACATTGCTATAGCAAGCCAGGCCAGAGGGACAGAAGGACTCATGAGCCAATGTTATCTTTGCTGAGCACTAGGGCTATTCCTGCTCCTTTCCTCTCTCCACCTGACAGTGACAGATGGCTTCCACATGGTTTGACCTACTGTTAGGCCAGACCTGATCAGATAATCATCCATCAGCTACCCCATTTGGCCCCCCAGAGGGCACCCTGTGGTTCATGGGAGGCAGAAATTGGAGGTTTCCTTTAGAGCTCATCACATCTCAAAGCTATTGTACTATAGTTTCAAGCATGGACAGTTCTTATTCCAGATGTTACTATCCCAGTGTCCATATGTTTTGAGGTGGGATCAGCAGGTTTACATGGTAATGTTAAACTAATTAATCATAAACTAATGATTTAACAGCTTTAGAACCCAAAATGAGTTTGGTACTGGCAAAGATGTAAGTAATACATATGGTATTGTTAAGCTGGAGAAAGGAGGTGAGGCTGAGTTTTTTCCATTGCTTTGGCACGATCTCTTTATTTTCTTACTGATATTGAATGTTACTCACAAAGCCTCTGAAAGCTGTATGGGGAAACCTTTAAATATTCCTCATGGCTCTCTGTGAAAAAATAAAAACTTAAATTAATATAAGCTGCAAGGCACCAAAAAAAAGGTAGCAATAAGCAGAGAGGTTGTGCAGAGTGGAATCAAGAAGCCTGGATTCTAATCCCATTTTTCCTTCTTATTTGTGACCTTGAATATGTCACTTGATTGATTTAACAAATATTTTTAAGTACCTACTAGGTGGATTCAAGACATGTTTGGGTTCCTCTTTTTTTCTAACTGTAAAATAAGATTGTTACATGAATTGGGTTCTAAAAATCTTAAATAAAGTGGTTTTATATTCCTTTCCTTATAAAAGCAGTATTTGTTCATTAAAACCCACCCCATTCCATTATATGTAAATTATACTTTACTTTAAAAAAAAACAACTTTATCAAAGTGAAAAGAGATGGAAAAATTTGAGTACTTACAGCTTTGATGGAGTGAAACCTGGCCAAATCTACATATGTATCTCATTAAAATAATTTTAAAATTAAAATTAAAAATACCAAATTCTAGCTGGGCATGGTGGTGCATGTAGCTGTAGTCCCAGCTACTTGGGAGGCTGAGGTGGGAGGATTGCTTGAGTCTAGGAGTTCGAGTCCAGCCTGAGCAACATAACAAGACCCCATTTCTAAAAAAATTTTTTTTAAACCCCGAATCTATTAAAATAAAAAATACCCAGCAAACCCTAGCATTATTTATAGTAGGGAAGAAAGAAACTAGAACAACCTTTGTCCCCTCAATAAAAAGAATGAGTTGAATAGAAGTAGGAGGTTGAACGTAAATTCCCTAGCTTCATTACACACAACTATCTGATGTTTGATTATTAAATTCAGTGGTGAGGGAGAGTGTCCTCTATATAGTTTTAAAAACATTTTTCCTGATTATTAAAATATATATATATACACCAAAATTATTTTTTTAAAAAAACTTTTCTATATATAAGAGAATAAAGATGAGAAAAAGACCCTAAAGTTCCCACCATCATGTCTATCTGGTACAAAATAAGCATTCAATAACTGTTAACATTTGGGTGTGCTTCCCTGATACACATAATGTTTTCTCAGTTGAGTTAATACTGTTTATATATTTCATATTAGCTTTTTTATTTAATATTTGATTTTTATTTGACCTGATGATTTTGCTGAGTAACTTGGCTCTTGGCTAGTTGTTTGCCTGGCCTCCCTCCCTTGACTTTTGGATTTGGACAGACGAGGTCTTGAGGGCTTGTCGAGAGGCCTGAGCCCCTTTAGGGAAAGTGTCCCATAAGTGGTGGTTATGCCTCACCTCCTGTGGTGACCTGACAGGCAGATCTCAACTTTCGTTTTCATAATAACAATTAAAAAGCTGTAGCCCCATTAACTGGGAAAGAATTGAGAACCCTGTGCTTAGGACTCATTCCTTGCAAAGATGAAACAGCTCTTTGATGCTTTCCTCTGCCTCTCTGGAGGTGAAGACCAGTTACATTGCCCCTAGACCACAAAGTGAAGGATCCCCCCCCACACTCAGCATGGCGAGGAGGCTTCTGCCACCTTTTGTAATACAGTTCATGATAAGAAGGATCTGTCCTCTTATGTGAGGACAAGATGTTCCCACTTCTGTATGCTCTGGATGTGGTTAACACATGCCAAGGTAGTGGTGGTGTCCCAAGAAGGCTACCCCAAGAGACAAAGACCTCTATCTTTCAACTTAAGGTATGGAAGAACACTGTGTTGAAAGAGCATGGCTCAAAAAGCGAGTTACTGGCTGATTCTGAATTCTCTGATCTCTCTGGGTCAAGGAGAACCTCGTAGGCAATTCAAGGTTCCTAGGGGGAGAGTATCTACAGCTGAGGGTGTGTGGCATGTAGGGCAGTGGACTGGTAAGTAGCTAGGGCAGCAGCAGCAGCTATAGTAGGGAACAGTAGGGGATGTTGTTGTGTGCTCTCTGTGAAATTTAGTGGGAATTTCAACGACTTATTTTGCCTCTTGTTGGAATAGTTGATAGATTTTTCTTTTTTATACTTTCATTTGGTTTGCACTTAACTTGGGGAGTTAATGCCAGTTTGCTGGAAGTGGAAAAGGGAAAAGATGTGACATTCATTGTGCTTTGGTTATATGCCAGGCAACTGGCTGGATGCTTTATGTTATCTCTCATAACCCACAGAGAGAGTTGCCGATTCAGGGTGGGGACCTATGACCACAGCAGTGTAATGTTCACCCCTGCTTTTAGGAGTGAAATGAATGGGATTCAAATAACACACACTCTTGGCAATGAGCTTCTCTTACAATCAGCCCCAAAACACAGAGGTTAAGGTTATCAAAATGATAACTTGCATCAAATGATTATTTCTAGAAGAACCAGTATCTCTTTCAGAATATACCACATAAGAAACCTCATTTAAAGAGAAAAATTTAGCTGAGTTTTAAATAGTTATCATTATTTTGTAAGCAACTTTGCATGTTTTGTAGCCAGTAAGGGTGAACTAGGAACCAGATTCAGGGAGCCTTTTCAGCAGAGCTGAAAACTTCCGTCAAGATTTTGCCAAGTGGTTCTCTCAGGAGAATGACTCTGCTCCATCAATTTCAGTTAATCACGGCAGGGGACGAGGCCTCAGAAGGAGCCCTCTGTCCTGTGATCTCCAGCTAATCACTTTAGGAATGAAACAAGAAAACAGAGAATTTTGTAGGTAACAAAATTGGGGCAGGGTGTCAATATAGAGGATTTTTCAGTTAGTGAGATTTTGCTGGAATTTAGTTATTTTTCCTGTTTGTGACCAAAGTGATGGGAGGAGAGGCTTTGAGAGGAGGTAGGGTGGGGTGGATGATGCAACAGACCGTGCTGCAGACACATTGCATTCTGCATGGTAGATTGTGTTTATATCTCGGACATGCCATATTTTGAATAATGATAATAATAATAGCAGCACTGCCGTATATATGGGCATTTAGATTTACTAAAGCAGTTTTGATGTAAGGATTTAAGAAGATACTCATCAAGCCTGAGTTATTAGACAAATTACTATCTTCCGGCCAGGGAATCTGGATGGTCTGGACAGCTCAGCTCAGGGGAAGGGGCTGAAGAGGAGAGGGGGAGAAGGGCAACTGGCCCTTGGTCACCTGGAGGCTGAAGAACTCAGGGGGTCCAGGTCCAGCCTTGGTTCTTACACTACAGGGCAGTGAGCAGAGATGGGAGGAGGTGCTGAGAGGCGTGGACAGTGAGGCTGGGCTACATATACCTCTGGAGCAGGCAGCACTACTGTCCCGTTCTCCTAGAACTGACACTACTCACTCAGAAATGGAATGTCTGAGATCGTTAGGTCAACTCCCTCATTTTACAGATGAGGAAACTGAGGCACAGAGGAGTCAAGTGACATCTTAAGTGAGTGCCAGAGCTGGGACCAGAACTCATGTCTCTTGACCCCTGGCCCAATGACTTTGATGCCCTTGGCTGATGGGCAGCTCTGCAGATGGAGAGGCATTTAAGGCTGGCAGGAGAGAATGGTAGGAGCCAGGCAGATGGGAGACAGTGGAGGGGCAGCTGGGAGGAAATAGAAAAGCTGCAAAGAGCCAAATATCCAAGGCTCTTGGATATTTGACAAATTACTACCATTTCTGCTAGCCATGCTCCAAGGACAAACATGACTCCTAAATGTTCCCTAACAGAGGTATAAACAACAGTCACCCAGAAGAACCACACAGTGGATTGACCAAAGGCCATGAAATGCCATTTACATTTAATGACTAAGCACTCCTGTTTATTCAGACTCTTAATCCAGCTCTTTAACCTCACTCTTTCCTTTTAAGTCGAGACCCTCCCTGCCATTCCTCCCTTCTCACTTGGTTTGTGGCTGTCCTTGTATTCAGAGACAACTGCAGTTTAGGATTCTATCTGCCCATTCTCTCAGGTTCTAGGGTAAAGGAAAATGAAGAAGAAGATGATGAACTTGGGCAATGTGACTTGCCTGAAGTGTTTTGATATTCTGAAAAGAGTCTATAGGGAAGAACAATGAGCAAATTCATGAGTCAACGTTATATTTATCCCTCTATTGTGAGGAATAGTGCCTCTATGTCTTTTGTGAAGCATAATCATTTGTTAGTTTTAGTAAGACATTTCTCTGCCTGCTGATAAGGAAACATGAAAGCATTTATTGTGCTAGTCTAGAATGTAAACAGTAAGCTGTGGTCTTTTTTGTTTATTTGATTTTAGTTTTAATCTATGATCACAGGCTTAAGGGTTGAAGGGTCCATGGAGGACTGCCAGCCCCTCTACCCCATTCTGTGTAGGGAGCCCCTTCCCAGCATCCCCACCAATGGTTCAGAGCCCTTCCCTCTGAGTCCCCACAGTGAGTTGCTTCTGCCTCTGTGGAAGCATTTACTTCATTTTACTTTAAATTACAGTTATTGGAGGACTTGTCTTAAGTCTCAGCTGTGAGCCCCTGAGGGCAGGGGGTGGGTGGGCAGGAATCCTGCCTCATTCCTCTTTGATCTCCTGCAGCCCCCAGCACAGAGCCTGGCCCACTCTCCATAAATATTTGAATGAATGACAAGGTGTTAACAGTCTCCACAGGCAGCCACAGTTGGACATCTCCAATAGCTAGAAAGTTCTTCCTAAAAGTAAGCAGAAATATGCCTCCCTGTGTTCCCTGGGAGGGAGAAGAATATAAACAAGTGGTGATTACAAAGGGCTGGGTGTCCATAGGATGTACCTGAGGACAGGGTAATGCCTTGCTCTTATTGCTTTTCTTGCATCCTATCTGGCCAAAGTACATAAGACCTTTTTCCAGGACAGGAAACAACCTAGATAGGTCTGGATAATTGGAGGGGTTGGGGGGAAGGGTGGGTTCCAGGATTTGAATCCAGTTTGGGAGGACAGTTGTATCAGACGCTGTCAGTGTCACACCCATATCCCCTTGGCCTGTCCTGGGGGTCGTCTGCTGGTGATTCCCATACAAACTGACAGCTTCCTGCATTTCTCTGCCATGGTCACTGTGACCTTGGGAGTGTGCTTTGTGCTTTCTCACCCCTCAGTGGGACAGCTCGGAGCTGTGTTTTATAGTTTCTCAAGAGGTCTTAGCAGGGATTGAGCCCCAGTTGCTCATAGCACTAACCTACTAATTAACACATCCTTTACTCATTTCCTTCCCTCTCCTCTTTGACTTCCTCTCTCCTTTACTATGCTTCCTGGGAACATGCCCAAATACACTCTCTGCCCCACATCCTTGTCTCAAAGTCTGCTTTGGGGGAGAACCCAAACTAAGACAATGTCATGAGTGGGAAATTTGGGGGATTCTCAATGTTATTTCTATAGAAGACAAAACTTAGAGTCAGTGCATGCTTTTTCCCCTCTTTGTCTCTTCTTTCCCTCTATTACTAGGTGCCGAGTTGGTTTTTCTGTCAGGTCTATAAATAGAGTTTAATTTTAAGTAGAATTTGTGTCCTAACTCAGAAAACAGGGCTGATAATGATTCCTAAATCTTTGAGGAATAGTTATCTCACATAACAAGGGTCAGAAATATTCTAGCTCTGTTAAGGAAATGCACTATGTCAGAAAGGTCTCAGGCCAGACTAAAAAAAGAGATGATGCCTGGGGGTCATTAGACATCAGGATGGATTTGTACTCAAGTACTTCACTTAACCTTCTAAACGTCCACAGAGACCGTTTAAATTAAGAGAGAACTTATCAGCCTGGCCCAGGTTTGGGATGGAGTGTGTGGAGGTTGGGCAGAGCTAAGATGAATGGGACCATGAGGGAAGTGGGAGAGGAAAATGAAGAACCTTCATTAAACCTGCCCAGTATCAATGAGCTACACCTGAGCTAAGAGAACTCAGAGAAAATGCTGAAGCTAAAGAATATTTATAATCATTCTAGAAGATTTGTAAGAAAGAATGAAGGTGTGTGGATAACCTGCCTCCCTAGTCCTCCTTTGGGCTGACATTGTGTGGTTCAGAAAAGCTGCCTGTGGATGCCACAATATTACTTGATTGTTTTGACACCTCAGACAATTAATAGGAGCTAACAGTTTAAAAGAATCATAATTACTACTGTCTTATGTTTGTGGGGTTTTTCTTTTGTCTTATTTCTTCCTGGGGAGTTTTTTGCTGGACTAGTAGGAAACAACACACATGTTCATGAGTTTTTAATTGGCAAGCAACTATGGGAATGAATGTAAACAAAACACAAGATGAAAGGAGACAGTGGGGCCAAGAGAGCCCCCACAGATGCCTTTTGGGGTCAGGTGGGGAAATGTTCTTAAATCAGGCAGAGATAAGAAAGGATTCTGTAGACCTTGTTTTTAGCATGGAAAAGTGTGTAGCTTCACAAGCTCTCTTTGTTTAAACCCTGACTGATGGCTGGTGCCTCAGCTCTTTTGGCAGGGGTAGGGGGCTGGGAGGAAGGGAGGGACATCTTTGCTAGGTGACAGGAAGATGTGGAATTTCTGTGTCTCCTTTGCCCTCTTTGGTGAGTACTGTTGCCCTGTTGTAGGTGGCAATAATGACCTGGGTGCAGCTCTCCCTCCTGAGCAAGAGAGCTGTCTCTGCCTCCTTCAGCTTGTATCCTTGCTTCCAAAGAGTGCTCTTGGAAGTGCTGTGCCGTCCTCCTGGAATGACCTCATGAGATGGTTGTGAGGATTACATAAAATAGTCCATGTAAAGTGACTGAATTAATGTGCATTAATAGTTGGCACAAAATCTATGCTGATTCCCCAAAATGAAAGTTCTCAGTTATTGTCCCTGCTACCTGCCAAAATTTTATGTCATAGAGAAAGACTTCCCTTGGACCCAAAACAGATAACACAGTATGGCTTATAGCAGCCTCTCTCAAAGTTTTTGTTTTGAGTAGCCTCCTTCCCCAAATATGCACCGCCTAAAAGTGCTCAGTGGCTACCTGTTCAGCCTGCCCCACTAAGCACTCACTCTCCTTTGCATCCAGAATGCCTACGTCAACATCAACCGCATCATGTCTGTGGCTTCCCGCCTTTCTGAGGCTGGCCATTATGCCTCGCAGCAAATCAAGCAGATTTCCACCCAGCTGGACCAGGAGTGGAAAAGCTTCGCTGCCGCCCTGGATGAGCGCAGCACCATCCTCGCCATGTCTGCCGTGTTCCACCAGAAGGCCGAGCAGGTGAGGCCCAGGGACCTAAGGCAGCTGCTGTTGGTGTGAAGGGTGAAGGGTGGGGGGAGGGCAGGGTGGAAGTGCACACACGCTCTCTCTACAGAGAGCCCCTATTGTCTTTTTGAAACACCAAAGACCCTGCTGAATAGTTGCAACAATAACCTATGTATTACCACTTTCATGGCCCTCATGTACACAAAAAAACACTGGTTAAGTCTTGGTGGTTTTGCTTGTCATACAAACAAGAGGGGACTCAGAGCCTGTTTATATTCTGCTTGATGGTTGGTTGTGGGGTGCCTGTGCTTGCATGAGCGTGTGTGTATGTGTTGACTCTCTGCTTAGTGTGCATTCTCTGAGCACAGACTAAAGGGGTGAATGCAAAGAAATCATTGAGTGCTGAGGGCATGGGGAAACTAATTCTACATGAAGTATTTGCTGTGGATAATAATAAGGTGATAATAATATAATGAGTAAAAATGATAATTACTTGTTGCCATTTACTTACTAAGTGGCCAGACATTGGCCAGTGACGTTACTAACCCATTTTACAGAGAGGAGCACTGAAGCTCAAAGAGATTAAGTGACCTGCCTAAGATCCCATGATGTGTCAGAGCCTGGCTCAAACCAGCTCATGGAAAGCCAATTAAATTTTCAGGAATTTTGTGAACTGGTTGTTAAACATAGCCATTACTTAAAACTAAATTATATAAGTTTATAATTAATTATGTTATATTAAAAACAAAGTTAATAAATACTCAAAACTCATCACTTCCTGATTATTTTACTATATTTTACTTTTTATGTTGTTGAGGTTATTTTTATCTGTTTTTTCCCTATGGTGGAAATACTATACAGTTATGTGCTACTGATCATCTCTTCCAAATTCCACATTCAGTGATGTCACATTAATAGCTTCAAATAAACCATGGTAGGAGTTTTATGCCATGGAAATTATCAAATGCTACAAACTAGGGCTTGATTTATCATCTGTCGGTTGTCTAGAGTCTTAAGAAAATGAGGGAGAAATGTTTTTAAATGCAGACCAAAAAAAAATGTGTCCTGTCTGTAGCTGTTACACTGTGAATAGCACATGAAAATAAAGGAAATATTCTTCAGATATTCAAAAACGATTATTCAATTGAGCAAAGAAGTCACTCACATCATTGATGAACAAGTGATGGTCTGAAATAAGTCTTCAGGAGTTTTTCACTTTTTCTTACTCCTTAACATAAGTGAAAATGTCAACCAGCATTTGTGTCAGAACTATACAAGTTTGTCCGTTGCAACTATAAGTTAACTATGGATACAAAAATTCAACAAAAGCACCCTGTGAGAATCAATTCACTAAATGAAATTTACAATAAAGAGCATTGTACATATTATTATTTTGTAAATTGCATTACACATCCTTTATATCAGTAAAATTTGTAATGCACTTACCTGTGTATATGTAATGTATACATACATATATACACATTCATATACACACATACATGTATATGCTGGCAGTTAAACATTTACTAAGACACCACTGCTAAAATCCCACAATCTATGGGCAGCTGGGGTTTCAACCCAGGTGTGTCTAACATTTATGCCTGTGTTTTTAACCTCTAAATTTCTTTCTTTGTATTACATTTGGGTAACTCACAGGTAAAGGAGAGTCAGACATGTGGTCGTACCTTAAATATCTCCCTGTGTTGCCAACTCTAACATGGAAGGCCACATGTGATAATCAAAAGAGTCTAGACTTTGAGGCCAGACATGTGTGTTCTGATCCCTACCCCGCCATTCATTAACTCTTAGGCAAGTTGCCTCACCATTCTGAGCTTGTTTCCTTGCCTCTAATGTGGGCCTAATTATAAACAGCCAATCACAGGGCTGTTATAAGGATATAACATTAGAGATGGAACATACAAGGTGCCAAGTGCACTTACTAAATAGTAGATTTTACTACTATGGGTATTTGCTGAATATCCTGGTATCTTTTTATTTCCTCTACCTATGTCTATTTCCAGCTGAGAATTTCACAAAGACTGAAATAAATACTTCTGTCACAAGTCAAGCACAGCCCTGTACTTTGACAGGGATTATTAGCCATACGTTTTTTTAAAAGGATGATGGTTGTAGTGACTGATAGGGACTGATCCATTCTTAGGACCATGAGAATACTGATGTTCAATCTCATTCTCTCTCTTCAACCCTATCACTTGCGTACTTTATTCACGGTTTATCCAGATTGGCAAGGAAAATTCAGTACTTCCCCCTGTCTCTCTGGCTTCCTCTCTTTGAGCTGACCATTTTGTGGGATCTGCTACAGGACTCCTGATAGGGTGCTCCCCCTATGATTTTTTAAAAATTTTAATTAAAAAAATTTTTTTAGAAACAAGGTCTCACTCTGTCACCCAGGCTGGAGTACAGTGGCATGATCACAGCTCACTGTAACCTTAAACTCCTGGGCTCAAGAGATCCACCTGCCTCAGCCTCCTGATTAGCTAGGACTACAGGCACGTACCACCACGCCCAGCTAATTATTAAATTTTTTGTGCAGATGGGGTCTCACCATGTTTCCCAAGCTGGTCTCAAACTCCTGGCCTCAAGCGATCCTCCCACTTCGGCATCCCAAAGTGCTGGGATTATAGGCGTGAGCCACCATGACCGACCTTGTTTCCCCTGGAGTTGACACAGAATATCAAGTTCCTTTCAGATTCCTTTGTAAAGTAGTTGTTGGTGGAGCAAAGAAGCTTCTGAGATGTCAGCAAATACATATAACCTGACACTGGATGGCATCCAAAACTCCTCCAGAATTGCTAGGAAATGGCCTAATGTGTTAAAAACATACAGAACGAAAAATCAGCCATTATAGCCAACAGGCCAGGGACTGACAGCTGACAGTGGCACAAAGACTAGAACTCAAGCAGAAGAAACGCAGGGCCAGAACTGAGAGTAACTGGAGGAGCTAATTTTTATTTCATGTTTCCTGACTTGGATTGGTTGGGATCAGAAGCAATTTTATTTGTATCTGTTTTTTAGTGTGATTTCCTCAGCTATTACTAGTCGTTCAGAAGCACTCATAAACCATGCTTCTCTTTAACTGGAAAAAAAAACTGATTCAAGGCTATTTTTTTAATATGCGTTTATCTAGGCAGTTCTTTATTGTCTTCATATGGGTTCTCAGCAATGGGATAAAAAGGTATTTAGGCAATTAATTTAAATGGAGCCGTGCACCCAGGCGAGAGAAATCACAGACAGAACCATTCCAGACTGTTGGTTGAAGAATTATTTGCATTTTAAAGGTGCATTTTTCCACCTAATAAATGAGTGATTTCAGTTAGCTCACCCTTTGTGCATGGAGAGCCATAGTCTTCCACAGTTGTTAATTTTAATTTTTAAATAATTTGATGTCTGTCAAGATCCATATCTATAAACCATGTCCCATCCCAGGAGCCACTGCCACTGTAGGTGCAGCACAGTCTGTCCCCCTGGGCTGCCCTCCTGCTCCCTGCTTCAGGGCGCTGACCCAACAGTGAGAGTGCTGTTGAGCGCAATCTCCATCCCCTGTGGGAATGCTCTCTGAAAGTTCCCTGGGGTTTCTGTTGGTCCTGTGTTAGGTGTTCTTTGTTCTTCCTCACAACTCATCATATACCCTGTAAAGCACAGGTGTGGGAACATCTCTCCACGGTACACGCACACTCACCTATGCCTGTGAGTGTGCACGGGGCAAGAAACCCTAATGTATCCATGGAATGCAGTGAGCTGTGTCTGCACCTGTACTTTACAGTCAATGTGTGGGTATAACCTGTTGGACATCCATACAGCTCATGCTGCCTCCTACAGTTTCATAATAGTCATCTTTGTGGAAACTACACTTCCTAAACAGGTGCCTAGGTCTGATTTCTTACTAAGGGTTAGTGTTTATAAAATTAAAGAAAAACTCTACCCTCTGCAGTGGTATCTGAAGGCTTCCAGAAGTCCCAATGTTTCTTCCCAAGGCATCTGACCCTCTCTCCATAACCCATTCATTCCCCACCCCCAGTGCTCCCACACTGACCCACCCAGCATCTCCTTCCAGTTCCTGTCGGGAGTGGACGCCTGGTGCAAGATGTGCAGTGAAGGTGGCCTGCCGTCCGAGATGCAGGACCTGGAGCTGGCGATCCACCACCACCAGTCCTTGTATGAGCAGGTGACCCAGGCCTACACGGAGGTGAGAACTGAGCTGGGCAGCCAGGGGTGCTGGGCATGTCTGCATATGGGTGGGTGGCGAGAGAGCACTGACCTGCACACTGTGAAATAGCCTGGACTAAGAAGAAGAGAGGCTGTTTCTCTCCATTTTTAGGAACCTTGATCTATGAACTGTGGTGTCTCCAGCCAGGAAACAGAAAAAATTGGGGCCATTAGCAGGTACCACCTTGGTACACGCACTCTCATATTCTCCCTCCCTCCCCCTTTCTTTTACACACATATACACATGGCTACACATCTGCCTTACCCTGTTTGTGAAGATTGGACTTTCTCCTCTAGGGAGAGGAATATAAGACAACAAAGCGATGCTTTTCTGGAGTTTGCTTTCTGGTTGGTGAATGGACACACTAGCCCTGCCACCCTTTTATGGAGCAGCTCATCAAAAAATACTGATTTTCTCACTAGAAGATCCAGAGGAGAGCACACAGGGTAGAGATAAGTGTTTACAGGAGTGAGAAGCTGCCATGGATGTGAAGGACAAACTAAAAGCCTCTTCCACTGAAAAATCAAAGAGGTGGGGAAGGGCAGTGCCAAGTTAAGAAGGAGAAAAAAACTCTTGACAGTCCTTTCAAAGTAAAAGGAAAGAGCCATATAGGTGCATCTGTGTGACATACACAAGTAAGTAGGCTCTGGGCATGAATTTTCAGGGAAAGGGGCTGAGTGATGGACAGAGATGGGCTGATTAAGGAAGGTGGATGAGGACAGGAAAGTGAATTCACATCTGGCCCAAGTATTTCTTCTGGGGCAAGGTCAGTTAAAGGAGTATTTGTTAAAGTGGGTTCCTGGACCACCTTCATCAGACTCACCTGAGGGGATGGTTAAAGATGCAGATTCCTGTCTTCCACCCCAGACTGAATTAGAATGTCAATAAGTAAGATCTAGAAACTACATTTTTATAACTATTGCCCAAGGTGAGTTTGATGTATATTGAAGTCTAAGATCCAGTGGCTTCTGAGTAACAGTAAGGGTTTTTGCCATAGGCAAAACTGAGTTTGAATCCTAGCTCCCCTATTTCCTAGCTGTGTGGCCTCAGGCAAGTTACTTAACCACTCTTAACCATTTTATTCTTCTGTGAAATGAAGGTGGTAATACCTGCCTCCTAGGGTACTGTTAAGGGTTATGAAGATAATGTATGTAATGCACTTGGCCCAGTGCCTGACAGTAATGAGTACTAAAAAATTGTAACAGACTTTGTCATTGTAGGGGGCACAGAGGAGGGCTTGTGAGCCAAACCTGATCTCATCAGCTCTGATCCAAATGGCCCAAGGCTTTCTCTGTTATAACAGAACTGTGCCCACAGGTCAAGAATCTCTGAATTTATTCCTTGTAAAATAATAAAAAAAAAAAGAGAGTACAAATGAGATTAATATTATACTTACATGTTTCACACTTGTGAGGCATGGGTGTAATTATACATATAGACACAATATTTCTCCCAATTAATTCTCAGGCCCTAGCATTGTGAGACTTAAGATGTTCCCTCCAGGCCCACTTCAGAGGTCAGTGGGCTATCCCTGCCGCCTACAGATGTGAAGACTGAGGCAGAGGACTAGAACTCATATTGACTTGGATTTCTAGGACTTGGCCCTCCATCCCTAACCACCTTCACCTAGACATAGCATAGTGCCAAAAGACAGCATTTGCTCAGGACTCCCTGAGGAGAACTCTCCTGGGTTTGGCCATAGAATATTTGTCTTGTTCACATCCCTGGAGGGCATTACTTCTGCATTATTTATAAGCTACTTCCCTCCCCCTCCCCTTTCCCTGGCCCCCTGGCAGTAAATTATGGGAGCTGGGGATGGTGAGATTGGGTGTGTGTGGGGGGGGGTTTCCTCTCCTACCTCAGCTGCACCCTACCCCAGCACTCTTCTTAGCCACCCCCCAGCCCCAAGAGCATTTCTGTGTCCCATGAGCAAGAGTACCAGGTGCCTGTGTGTTCCTAGACCCCCAGCTGAGCTATTCAGGGATGGAAGGAGGGGTGAGAGGAGGATGCAAGCCCAGCAAACAGCTCCCCATTCATCTTCATGGGGCAGAGATGGAAGCACACCTCCTTCCCTGCTTTGCTGGTAGGAAAAGATGACCATTTCAAATTCAAATCAACTTTGATTTAGTTATTAAACAAATTAATTTGGAAACTTAAAATTCCTGTCAATTCCCCAGCCACCACTGTTTAAATTGGAAAGATGCAGTTCTGCCATGTACCCTGCCAAGCACTGGAAAGCCACAGGTATTAATCATATGATGCCACTTCCCAGAATTATTAGTGCCCAGGATGGTGCCAGAATTCCAGTGAGAGGAATGGGCAGGGAATGTCACCCCACTGCTGTCAGACTTAGGGAAAGTATTAGGGAACTCAGGAGCATAGATGGTGTGTCCACAGTCTAAGGGTCCCTACCTTACTCTACGTGTTCTAGAAAAATGGGAATGTCACTGATTTTCAGGAGAAAGAAGGGGGTTGTATAGAGAGAAAGAAAAAGATTTTTTAAAAAAGGATAAAGATAAAACAAAATGACAAGGAAGTAAAGAAGACAGGAGAGAGAAATGATGATGATGATGATGATGATAAAATTGGTAGCGAGTACTACCTGTTCTAAGCACTCCATATGTGTTTCAGTGGTCCCCCACTTTTTTGGCATCATGGCCCAGTTTCATAGAAGACAATTTTTCCACAGACTAGGGATGGGGGGTGGGGGGGTGTCATGCCGGGGAGTGTGGTGCGGAGTTCAGGTGGTGGTGCTCAGCCATTTCCTAACAGGCCACGGACCAGTAATGGGCCACAGCCAGGGGGTTGGGGACCACAGTGTTAACTCATTTAATCCTCACCACAACTTTATGAAATATGTGCCATAATTATCCTTCTTTTAAAGGCAAGGAAACTGAGGCCCAAAGAGGCTTAGTAACTTGCCTCTGGTCACACTGCTAGAAGTTTGGAGCCAGATAGAAGAAGTTGAGAAAGAAATAGTGGGGGAGGATTTTGGAGGCAACTTACATTTGACTTCATTTACAAAATGAAGTTCTGCCACCTGACCTAGTCAGTGAGTCAGTCGAAGTATTTATCAAGTGCCTACTGTGTGCCAGGCACTGTTCTGGGTGCTGAGGAGACAGCAGAGAGCAAGACAGGGTCCCTGCACTCATGCAGCTGAAATTAAAGAGGGGAGAGAGTCTCACAGACAGTTGGCTAGGCTCCAGCAGCTCCTCTCCCCAGGATTCCGGGATGCTCTGCCCTCCCCCTGGCTGCAGGCGGGGCACCACAGCAGCTCTGGCCAGCTAGCACATTCTCAGTGATGATGGGTCTGGAAAGGACTGAGATTCTCAGACAGGCCTAACTGGGGACCCCTGGGGAGACTCCCTGTCTCTCTCTGTGCCCTGCTTGCCACTCCTGTCCCTTGACCTGACCTTCTTTCCTTCCTGCAGGTCAGCCAGGATGGCAAAGCACTGCTGGATGTGCTGCAGCGTCCCCTCAGTCCTGGGAACTCTGAGTCCCTAACGGCCACAGCCAACTACTCCAAGGCAGTGCACCAGGTGCTGGACGTGGTGCATGAAGTGCTGCACCACCAGCGACGACTTGAGAGCATCTGGCAGCACCGCAAGGTGCGGCTCCACCAGCGGCTGCAGCTCTGCGTCTTCCAGCAGGATGTGCAGCAGGTAACAGGCTCTGCTCCCTTCACCCATCATCCATCCCAGGAGGCAGACTGAGTGAGTCCCTGACCTAGGGGACCAGGCCTGGAAAAGCCTGGATTGATAGAGGGAAGATCGCAATTTCCCCCAAATAGCCTCCAAATACTCCCCAAAACCCCACCAACAAAACAAAACAAAAACCGTACTTGTTGATTGCATGCTTCTTGCCTAAGCGGCTTTATAGACTGGGCCTTCTGTCCATGTGGTGTTGGAAAGAGAGGCTCGGTTTCAGAAATAGCAATTCCTTGTAGTCATATGACAGCTGGAGGGTTATCTGAGCACTGTCAGGGTTGGACCCACGTAAAGTGAACTCACTTCTCAATCAGGGGTGCAGGTGGCCTGCCAAAGTGTGGTGGGGTAGGATACAGGGACTTCTAGAGGATTCCTTGGCAAGGTTGAACCTGGGAAACCAGCTTTAAACATAGGCTGTTGTTCACTAAATGCTCTATGATTAGAGGTTATTTCTGACTTTATCTGTTTTGTTTTGTTTTGTTTTGTTTGCATTATTACACCAGTCATGGCTTTTTCCCTTACCACAAATAATAAAGAAATGGTTATGTTTCTGACCATAAAAGGATAGCCTTGCCACAAATGCCATTTCAGATGAAGTAACCCATTCTTTTCCCCATGTACTTTCTCCGCTTCTGTCTCCTTGGGGACCTTGGGAACTTTTCTTAGGGGACTGATATGCTAGGGGTGGGGAGCTCGGTGGGAGCTGGGGCCTGAGACTGAGGCTTAGTGTCCTCACCCTCTTAATTCACCATGGGAGTCAGGGTGGGAATACTTGTGCTCAAATGCCTGTTACCAGATTTTTCTGTAGCTACCATGTAATTTCAGGATTATATATATAAAATAATGATTTACTCTCCTTTCATTTTTCTGTGATATTGACCAGGTATAATCCAAAAGTGTAGTAAAATATGCATGGAAAATTGAGAGCCAACTGTACATGTCTTTGGGGTATTGGTTCCCTTCATAGCTGTTTTTGGGAGGGGCCCCTGGTGCTGGGTGCCTGAGGTAGTCAGGCAGGATGGAGGGAGAGTGGGGCATCCTCATCACTGTCTGTGATACCATCTGGGAGGGTGGGTCACTGTGCAGTCAGTCCTGGGTAGACGGGCCTTCAGGCATGTCGCCCCTTCTCAGGCTGCCCTAATTCCCTTGCAGCACCCCCTCCTGACTGGGGCATTGATTGAGACTTCAGAGGCGACACCTAAGCCCCAGGAGAGACGGGCACTGCTGATGTGTTGGCCCCAGCTTTGAAACCCCTGTGGGTCCTGTCAGGAATGATAAAGCAAATGAATTACTTGCCCACTCCTGCCATCTGGAGCCATCCAGATAAATACATCATCCCTACACACAGGAAAGCATGGGGGGCAGTCTGTGACAGAGTGGGGCGCCACCCTCCAAAGGCACAAAGGAAGAGGCATTACTATTTCAGTGAACTCTCCATGATTCGCAGAGATGATCTGGGCCATGGATCACACAGTATCTGTGGCATCTTCTTCACCCTCCTGCTATTTTAATGGCTGTTGTCCTAGGATGGTCTCTGGAGAGCTCAGAGGGGCAGCAGGGAGGGTGGGTGAAAGACCTCCCCAAGAGGAGGGTGGTATTGTGGACTCAGACTACTGGGGAACTGTTGTTATCAGACTTTTCTGTGGCCACCATGCCATCTAAACTGAAGCCAAGAAAAAGTATGATAAAACTACACCTGAGGCTATTCTACATCATGCTTATAAGAATGAGAGCCTTTCTGGAATTAAGACCCTGTCAGTTCATCACATTGTTGGCACTGTGTGAAAGCAAGCAGAAGATTATGAAGTAGGTACGATGGGGGCTTGGATGTTCTGTAAGAACTGAATTTCCCAGGATGGTTAATTCCATTGTCCTTTTCAGGATATGTGAATATGATTTCTGGGAGCATGACTTCATTCACCCATTGTCACACCTGCTCATGCTATGTATCTGACACTGGGACAGATGCAAGGAAAACTGGAAAAATGAGGGCTCCCAAACCTGGCGATGGGTCTCAATTGTTCACCTGATACCCAAACAACCATTAGTGCCTGACATATCGGACCTGTCCTTTAGAAGGGTGCTGAATTTATACACTTGAAGATTAGGGTGAAGGACTTTGTCTTTGGTCTCCTGACTCCCAGCCATGCATGAGCTTATCCCAGTTTTCAGGATCAGACTGGACAAGTAATTTCGCTGTTCTATGCTTCCACAGTTAGTTAGTTAGATAGATAGATCGATATGCCCTCTGTCATGGGCCCAGCACTGCCCTACTGCCCTAGGTAGTGGCAAGATGCCTGTTAATTAGAATAGCACAAGACACACACATTTGAAAATAGAAAGAACAAGTCTACCAGAGCATACCAGCCCATGTGCAGGGCAAGAGAATATTGACGGAACAGTTTTAGGCAGAGGTCAGAGTTGGTGTCTCAAGGAGGAGAGAATTGAACCATAGAGTCTGGATCCAAGATTCCTAAGCACACTTGGGATCCAGAGGTGTTTGCTTAGTAGCCTACCTGGGAAGCTTGTGAGTGAGTATGAGTGGCTATGGCAATGCAGAACCATGGATAAGAGCTTGAGCTCTGGAGTCAGACAGCCTGAGCTTAAGTCCTGTTCTGACATATCTTGTCTGTGTGACTTTGAGCAAGTTGTTTCACCTCATGGTGCTTCAGTTTCTTCATCTCTAAGATAGGAACAATAATAGTACCTGTCTCATCAGACTGGATGAGATGTGAGTACAGTGCTTAGCACAGAGCCTGCCTAGCACATGGTATACCCTGTGTTGTGGTCTCAGCCTCTTTAAGTGGTGCTCGGGCGCCCCCTGGTGCTTGTGCTGTTGGGGACTCCCCCAATTCTCCTGTTACTACAACAGCAACTGCTTGGTGGGGCAGCTGAGTTCCATTTCATTTAGCAATAAAAGCTCAGAGCTGCAAAGAACCTGAAAGAACACCCAGTCTAACCTACTATATGACTGAGGAAATCGAGGCCCAGAGATGCAAAGTCACTTAGCCATAATCACACAGCTAGTTAATGGTAGTGCCAGGACCAGAAACTAGGTCTTCTGACTCCTAGTCCAGGTGTCCTACAGGAAAGCCACACAAGACAGGATCCAGGGAGACAAAGAACGAGAATGGGAAGAGAGACAGGAAGCACACATGCATACTTGCACGGAGAAGGGAGAGACAGACACACACTCCCGACAGGGAGGAGAGGGAGAGACAGAGACATAGACAATGGGTAAAGACAAAGAAAGGGAAAGATTTAAAGACAAAGGGCAGAGAAACAGACATGGCTGGGGTGGGAAGAGAGAGAGGAGGAGGAAGGTGGGAGGAGACAAGGGAAAGATGGGGGCTCCTGCTAGGGGAGGGAGAGCAAGCCTGCCTCTGCCTGCCTGGCTTCTTGCCCCATTGCCATTTCTCAGGGTTGCCTTTGCCCAAGTAGGAATACTTTGCCCTTTAAGGGCTCAAATCAGAGTAAAGCAGAGAGATGTAAACCAAAAATAGAATCAAGTAAAAAAGAGAGTCCATTTAAACATCTGCAGCCAGAGATGGCCTGACACATCATCTCTGTGCTCCCTTTCCCTTGGGTCCCAACAGGTGTACTCTCAGCTTTCTCTTCCTTGCTAGGCTGGGAGATGATGGAAACAAGTCTTAAGGGTAAAACTGGAACTTGGATTCATTAAGCTGAAGGAAGGCATGGAAAGGGTGCTCTGCCTTACTGCTGCTAGTGGAATAATGTTCAGCATTGTTATTTTTCTAGCTTAGTGTTGAACAGTACTGAGCAATGGCTGAAAAAGCACTCAGTAACAACGTCATATCTCCACCTTCACTCTTTTATTCTCCCCTAACTCCTCTGGCTTCCTGTGCATGTAAAAGGGCTCGTTTCAAGCCCAGATAGATCTGACTTGTGGTGGAAAGAACAAGGAATAAATAGATTCTTGCTTTTTCTGGGAGATGCAAATTCCATTCTATTTTTTCTTAGCCAAAGCGACAGTTTTCAGAGCACCCCCTGCAGGCTGTCTTGTTCTGCCTCCCCTTCTTCTTCCTCACCTTCTGTTTTTTGCAAGAATAAATCTATAAAATATTTGGAACATCTACTGTATGCAAGGCTCTGTGCTAGGAGTTTGTGGTCTCTGCCCCCGAGAGTAGATACATACACTGAAGAATATATTAATGGCATACAGCTTTCTAAGTTTAGGACCAAAGAGGCAAAATAACAATGAGCTGGTGAAGTCAGAACAGAGAGAGTTCCCTCTGCTTGGGGTGGGATTTGTGCTGGTCCTTGGAGCACAGGCAGAGGAGATGGGGTGGTGGCTGGGAAAGGCATAGAGGCAAGAGCAAGTATACTGGTGGCCAAGATGAGGAAGTTAAGTGGATGCCACCTGGAGTGGATAGTGTGATGGTGAGGCTGGAAGAGTAGGGAGTGGTCTTATTAGTGTGAGTGGGGCAGTGACACATTTGAGGCTCTGTGTCTTCCCTTAAAAGTGCTGTCTTATTTTTAAGCAGTCTGGTCAGGTAAACTAGTAAGGGGCACTGCTTTCAGAATTTTTCTAGTTTGGTGACTTTCTGTTCTGAATTAATGAAAATTAATATTAATTTAAAGTCCGCAGTTCCTGTACTACAAATTGATCATACCTGCTTCCATCAGTTTTTGTGGAGCTTCACGTAGAAAATTATAGCTTTTATTATGTCAGCTCTTGCTTGCCAAAGAATATCTGAAAGAGTTTTGAGAGTAATTTTTTAAAACTCCAACTAGTCACTCTTTTACTAGATGTAGTAACTGCAGCCCCTTAATCATACTAAACCAGTTTAGTCATTGTATAATCCAATTGACAGCTTTGCATAAAAAAAAAAGATGAGCACTTTGGATTGCTTTCAGAATGATTAGTTATAAAAAAGTGACCAGAATCATGATGGGTCTAGAAACCAACTCTTCATATGTGAAAGAAGGATTAAAGTGGCTAAGAAGGAAAGGCTCAGGGCATATTCTGTACCCTCTGTTAGATCTCTGTTAGATCAGAGAATGGACACAGGAGGAAAAAAATCTTCAAAATTTGAAATAGACTGGTTACTTGATGAGTACATTGGGAAGGGGATTCAGATATCAGAGGGATGATTGGACTCCAACCCTGAGATTTTTTTCCTAGAATTAAATGTGTCTATAAAAGTTACATTGTTCAAAGCTCGAGATTCATCATTTGAGTAATTATCATTGAACGTCTAATCCCTTTGCTTGCCTTTTCTTATTTAATCTTCCAACACTATAAGGCAGGTGATAATTTGGTCCCCATCTTTCTGGTGAGGACATTGAGGCTTAGAAAGGTTAAATACTTGCCCAAGGTCACACAGCTAGTGGCAGATTGGGGCTTCAATCTCAAATCCACCTGATATCAAACTCCATGCTCTTAGCCTCTCTGCTATGCCATAGGCACTATGCTTATGATGGGAATAAGAGAGACACAGTCCCTGCCTTTGAGAAGTTTATAATTTAGTGCTAGAATATTACTGATCAAAAGGCCCTGGTAGATTACTTGGTCCCAGAGGATGAGACTTGCCTAACGTCATATAGCTGCTGACAACTGAGATTTGTCTTCAAACTACCCACCCAGTAAGATCCACAAAGACAGTCCTACTCATACCCAAACACCCTTTTCCGTATGTCCTGTCATTCCAATCTCCCTAAAACAGACACTACCCATTTTCGTTTATTTTTCACAGTCATAATTATGTTAACACAGCATTGCTGATGCTGTTCTTTGGAGCATGTATCTTGAATAATATCCATCTATTTGCCCATGGTTGTAATTAGAAGTTTTAAAGTTCTCAATTAAGTTTTTTGATGGTTATAATCCATTCATTCAAATGTTTTCAAGTAGCTAGTAAGTGATTCTTTGGGCAGGTTGAGGCTCCTCTGAGTTGGGGCAGGTAAGGTGGGGAGAGAGGGAGGCTCCTGCTTTTAGAGTTGCTTTCTGATTGGAGTGAAAGAGAGGGGGCACTCCATCTCTCTCCCTGTAGTGGGAGGCTAGTACTGAGAGCTATGGGTCCCAGTCCTCTCCAGATGTTCCCTAGCCTCTGCAGGGCTAGGGAATGAGCTAGAGGTTAGCCTCTGGCACACTCACACCCTTCCTGCCTGGGAACCTCATGGGCTTCTAGTTCCATGGTTCCCCATATCCAACTCTACACCCCAGCCCCACTGTTCTCTGCCCTACTTTCCTGCCTGCCTCTCTTCCCTTCCTCACCATGGCCTTCTCCCTTGGTGTTCGCTTTGATGTTTACTTTGATTTTATGAATGCAAGCTCTGTCCTGACTGAGGAGTGGTCCTTCCATGGTGAGCACCTTCCAAAGAAGGACCTGGGCATCTCCACCTGGAAAGGGTGGGAGGCTGGTGAGGCTGGGAAGGCAGTGAGAGGAAGAAGTCCTTTCTCAGGAGTTACTGAGCCACCGGGTTTTCTTGATACACAGCAATTTTTAACATCTTTAATGACCTCAATTTTTTTTTACTATGTTAATGAGTAAAAAGACAGTCACTATCCAGGGTTACTTCTTTCTGATAACCCCTATCCTTAGCATGTCCTTGATCTCAACATGTGAATTCTGGAGCCTTGAATACCAGGATAAAGGACAAAGGATTTGTACGTGATTACTAATAGGGAGCTGTTAAAGGATTTTGAGCAAAGAAGACATGAGATCAGAGGAAGATTGAGGTAATCTGGTGCCAGTGGGTGGGATGGGTTGGGGTGGGAAGAGATGGAGAGCCATAGTCATCATGTGTGGCCATAGAGCATGAACTAGGGCAATGGAGCAAGTGTAGATTTTAGAGCGTTTATGAAAAAAGGATTACTAAAAATTGCTGTCTATTTTGTTATAGAAAATGAGTGAGGTGTCACATGTGAGCTGTATTTCTCAAAATGTGGTCCTTGCACCCCTGGCATTAAAATTATCTGGGCAAAGTGTAAAGTTTTTTAAAAATGGATCATCAAGCCCTGTTCCACACCTTTTGATTCAGAATCTGAGGATGAGGTGGTATGTGTATTTTAAAAAGAACCCCAGGTTCTAAAGTTCAAAAACTCTGACAAGAATTTCAAGCCTTAGTGATGAGAAATATGGCAACTCCATAAGCAGGCATCCAGCACCAGGTGAGGAGAGTCTCTCGGGGAGGTGCCAGTTACCCAGCCTCAGCTCTGTTGGGAAGGGACAGGTGCAGGCTGGCTGGAGAAAGAGGGGCCCAGGGCTGGGGGCAGCTGAGATCTTCAGCCAGCTTCTACCCAGCATGAGGTATGTCAGGAGACAGGATTGCAGCTCTCAGGGGAAAGAAAGTCTATACACTGGCTAATGAGTCTCAGCTGAGCCCTCTCAGAAAACTGATGTCTTCTCCCACCATAGCAAGACATTTATTTTGATCATACTTGTTCTAAGAGGGGACAGAAAATGAGTTGCTAGTAATTGGGCATTTCATAGTGGTGCCTGCGTGCTCTCCACTTGCAGCCCGATGGGCAGCTGGGTGGCACAGGCAGCGTTCAAGCTGCCCCCTTCAGAACCAACACTCAGTGTACCGTGCGAGGAGACAGAAATAATGATCTGATGGCCTCTTCTGGGTGCTCTTACACATTGTGTGTACTTGAGCCTTTAACAGAACAAAATGTCTTGCAGACGCCTGATGGTGTGTGCATGTTCCTTCATTCACCTCAGAAAAACAGCCTTCTAAACAGGAGCAGGGTGTGGGGAGTTGGGGGGAGGTGGGAGCTAAGAGGGAGGAGTTCTTCAGTTTACTTAATACATCAAGCATCTTGCTTGTTTTACCCTGCAGATCAAATTAGGACACAAACTGAATGATCTATTTCAAATAAGATGATTTGTCAGAGAGAGCCAGCTGAGGGAATCAGAGAGTTGGGATTCTGATTCCACATATGTTTGCAAAACATTTCCATTTCCTTTCATGGTTTTTGCCCTTTATCACACAAGAAGTTCCCAAGTCAGATTTGTTGAGTTCGTTCATCCTTTATTCAGCAAATGCCCTTTGAGAACACAGCAGTGAACCAAACAAAGTCCCTGCCCACATGGAGTTTACATTCAGGGGGGTAGAGATAAAATAATAACAAAACCAAACAAGTACATAATATGTCATACAGCAATAGCTGGTGATGTGTGGGTAGAGAGCTGACTGAATAAGCAATGGGATGTGTTTAAGAAGAGGTCCCTGGCGTGTGGGATGGAGCCTACAAAGTTCTCAAGACCAGAATTGTCTCTCATTAACTCAGTTGCATTCATGGCCACTATTCAGAGACTGTTAATAGTTCTCTTCAAAAGGACCTTTTCCCTTCTCCTTGGCAACTAGAAAAGACTGTCTGCTGCCCTGAAAGACATTCCTTCTTAATTGTATGCTGGTTGGAATAAACATAATTAGATGAGAAAGAAAGGGGGTGATTAGGGAATTATGCATAATGGCTTTTAGATTGGCTCCCAGATCTAGTTCAGGATGTGAGTATCTTTTCTGGAAAAGACTGTTCTGCGAAAGGACTAATTTCTGGTTGAAAAGTCAGAGCAAGAGAAAGGAGAAAGAGCTTTACAAGTTATTACAAGACTGCCTGCCTGCTGTAGTGGGCAAGGAGTCCAGGCTTACCTGTGCTATTGTTCCCAATGACAGGGCCAAGTCAGGCCTATTCCTGAATGGGGTGGCACAGCTTCCCTCAGGACAAGCAGGGCAGGAGCTTCAGCCACGTATGTTCTTGGCAATTCATTGTGTATCTCCTGAGTGTGAGGTGCAGGCAGGGGTGCTGCTTGGTGGAGGAGAAGGAAGCATAAGATTCAAATGGTGAAAACCCCATACTCCTTTCATTCCTCTAGGAACTTACTTCCTGCCAAGCGGGGCGGTGGAGAGGGTGGAGACACACAAAGAGAACTGAGTGCAGACTATGAGGTAGAGTTACAGTGGGAATGTGGCGTGGGAGACAGTCACCCCAAAGTGCTGTATTGGAGGGATCAGTTTGCATTCCGTTCAGTTAAATGTGTATTAAGCAACCACTCTGTTGAGTACCATGCTGTGTCCTGAGATTACAAGGACCTCAGAGTCGAGTGGAGAGCCAGGCCTGTGGGCAACAATTGTGGTTTGAACAGAATCAAAGAAGAGCAACACCCACCCCAGCCTGGATGGGTTGTTAAAGAGTAAAGGCTTTCCATAGCCAGTGATTTTGAGATAGAGCTTAAAGGATGAGTAGGAGGTAGGCTGGGAAGTGAGTACAGGGAGAGAAAGGATATGGATTGTTCAAGTGAAGGGAAAAATAGTGAAATCAAAACTCAGGAGATGAGAAATTGCTTTTAGGGTGTTGATGGGTGAGTGAGGCAGGAACTCACTGGAGGTGGGGTTGGGGGGTGGCCACAAAGGACTTTGTATGTCAGATTAAGGGGCTGCCCAAAAACTATACCCCAGGGAAAAGCCCTTTCAAGAATGCATGGATTAATTCCATGTAAGTCTGAGGTTATGTTTTGTAAATGGATTTGGTATCCCTAATTTTTTTATTATTAGGATCCAGTTAGATTAACAATTTATAATTTATGTTTAAACCTTAGTGTATAAATTACTCCCTTGAAACCAAAGGCACATCTTGCCAGAATGTGATTGAGAACTATCATTGTGTGCTACTTCCCACTGAAGTTCAGGGACACAACTGTCATTTATGAAAACCAGAGCATGAGTGTGGAAAGAGAAAGAAATCTTCAGAAAAAATCTGTTATCTTTCTGCTACCTCTCATAACCCCTTGGCTTCTATACCAGGACTAGTTCCACCTTCTACCCGATTATTCAAGCCATGCCCCTGGAGGTCAGCCTTGCCACCTGCCTCTGCATCACCCCCACACCGAGTTTCCAAATTCTGGCAATTCTTCCCCCAACCTGTCTCTGTGTGGACTCTGCCATCGGCCCTGCCTGAGACCCATCACCTCCTGTCAGAATTTCTGCAGAGTTTCTTCCCAGTTGATCCTCCACAAAGCAGTCAGAGCGATCGTTTCAAACTGAGACTCTGACGATGTCTTTCCCCTCATGCAACCCTTTAGTGGCTCTTAGGATACATGCTGGAATCTCCCACTCAGCACACCAGGGCTCACCACGACCTGGTTCCTTTTCTCTGGGCCCATTTCCTACTTATCTCTACTCAGGCCATGCTGGTCTTCTTACTTCCTCACTTGGTTAAGTCCTACTCTCTCTCTCAGATCTCAGCTAAACCTCACGTCTTCAGAGACACCTGCCCAGACCCCCAACTAGGGTGTGTCTGACTATTGGCACTTTTCACCTTTGCAATTAATGATGAATTGTGTGATTTAGTGTTTAGTGCTTGTTGTCCCTATAGACTGAGTTCCCATCTGGGCCATGCCTGCCTTTTTTACCTCTGCACACACCTTCCCCCACTCAGGGCTGCTCTAGTGCCTGGTGCTAGGGCACAATAAGACTAATAAGTAAATGTCTGTCTGAACATATGAATATACATATACCACTCATGCTTCTCTGCTGCCTGAGGATCCCTGAGACAAAAACAAAAGGATAAAACTTCCAATGTTGGAAATACTTAAATATCAGTTCAAAGTCATCAATAGGTATGAATAACTATCATCCTGGACTACCCTGACTATAATTGGTAATTGAATATTTTAAGTATAATCTTGTACTTAAGAGAGAAATTCAACAGGGAGATGATTATAAGGGGTACCTTGATGGGTACTTGTACCTAGATAGGGTCCAGGGTTTGCCTAGAAAGTCAATTGATTCTTCAGCCAGTGATGTTCAGATTCTGGAGCCTGGATCATACTAACTGGACTCACCAGAAACTGACAGATATCCATAATTCCAAGGCTGCACATAAATTTATGGTATGTAATATAGTTGTCAGGCACTGCTGTTGTCTGCTCAGAAACACATTTCTCTGCTTGCAGAGTCTACGTGGGAAGTGGATTATACTCCCAGTGTTGCAGGCCATGGAAACAGGGTCAAGAGAGCTTGTGGTCTAAATGTGTGTATCATGCAATGATGGCTCTGCATGAACTGTCTAAAACAAAATAGTTAGAAATCAGCATGTTACTGTTGGTGGGACTGCAAACTAGTATAACTTCTATGGAAAGTAATATAGAGATACCTCAAAGAACTAAAAGTAGACCTACCATTTGATCCAGCAATCCCACTACTGGGTATTTACCCAAAGGAAAAAAAAGACGTTTTATAAAAAAGACACTTGCACTCAAATGTTTATAGCAGCACAATTCACAATCGCAAAGATGTGGAAACAGCCCAAGTGCCCATCAATATATGAGTGTTGATAATTAATAAAATGTAGTATATGTATATCATGGAGTATTACTCAGCCATAAAAAAAATGGTGAACTGATACCTCTTGTAACAACCCAGATGGAACTGGAGAGCATCCTTTTAAGTGAAGTATCACAAGAATGGAAGAACAAAAACCATATGTACTCACTACTAAATTGAAACTTATAGATCAACACTCATGTGCACATATGGTAGTAAAATTCAACAGAAATCAAGCAGGTAGGAGGGGGAAGTAGGGGATGGATAAATTCACACCTAACAGATACAATGCACACTATATGGGTGATGGACACACTTACAACTTTGACTCAAATTGTATAAAAGCAATTCATGTAACCAAAGTGTTTGTACCCCCGTAATATTCTGAAATTTAAAAAATAAATAAATAAAAATTTAAAAAAAAGAAATCAGCATGTTAAACAATACTTCATATATTGATTATGTTTTTCCTCAAGTACTTTTTTAGTCTTTTTGTATTACTGTAGTAACTTTGTGCACTTCCTAACTTACTTGCTTTCTAATTTGTTAAATTGATTTCTGCATGGTTTCTGAAACATCATCAAGGTTGCACATATTTTCCCCATAGCTTCAATACTAATGGCAGAAATTGGACTAAATTGTGGCAACATAACATCACAGAGCATCAAAGTTATGTTTTAACTAAGTAAAAGCCTCTCAAATATGAAATAAATAGGTTTTTAAGTGATGGAGGCATAGCTAATTAAATAAACTAAGTGTCACTAACTGAAAATGAATTGACATTTTAAAGAAAGCAAAATAACTTAAAAAGGAAACAAATTGCTTTTTAAAAAAAGTTTAAAAGTTGTGAAGTCACTCCCAGGGAATACAAGAACTACACTCTGCTCCCAGGGAGTACAAAAACTACACTATACTTGTTCACATACAATAGATGAAAAATAGTCCTCTTCACCCATGTTTATCGCAGCACTATTCACAATAGTCAAAATATGGAATCAACCTAATTGTCCACCAACAGATGAATGGATAAAGAAAATGTGGTACATATATACCCAATGGAATACTATTCAGCCATAAAAAGAATGAAATCCTGTCATTTGCAACAACATTGATGGAACTGGATGATATTAGCTTAAGTGAAATAATCCAGGCACAGAAAGACAAATAGCGCATGTTCTCACTCATATGTGGGAGCTAAAAAATTTGATCTCATGAAAATAGAGAGTAGAATGATGGTTACCAGAGGCTGGGAAGGGTAGTGGGGAGCGGAGATATAGAGGGGATGCTAATGGGTACAAAACTACAGTTAGTTAGAAGGAATAAGATCTAGTGTTCAGTAGCACAATAGGGTGACTATAGTTAACAATAATTTATTGTATATTTCAGAATAACTAGAAGAGTGAAGTTGGAATGTTCCTAACACAAAGAAATGATAAATGTTTAAGGTGATGGATATCCCAGTTACCCCAATTTGATCATTACACATTGTATGCTTGTATCAAAATGTCACATTTCCCATAAATATGTGCAACTATTATGTTAAAAATCAAAAATAAAAAAATTTTTAAAAGAGAAAAATAGTTCCCTTCAACAAATTTGTTTTAGAATAAACAATTTTCTTAAAGCCTGAGATAAAAGCTGAAATAAAATAAAATTCATTAAAACAATTGCCAGATAAGCATATCCTACTTAATTGCTCAAAACTAGATTTAAAAAAATTATAATCTGAAAAATCTGTTGTAAATTCCAAAGCATTCATGAAAGACTACAGACAGCTCTTTTAATATACAAAAATTTATCCTCAAACCCCAATTCATTCTCAAAAGAGATTAATGAAAGTTTAAATATGCATAAAAATTCTAAAATTTCACTATATGTGGTGTACAATATATGGGAATCTTTGTGATTAAAAATATTTATCTTTGACCTTGCTGAAGCTTGTAACTTCCTTTATAATACAGAATTTTGGAATCTAATTATGACAAACGAAGTAAACATACACTCTTCTAATTTTTTTTGGTTGAAATTTCACCATAAGTAATTCGAGAGAAACATAGGCTCTTCTAAGAAAGGAACATGTAGTACTGCCTTTCAGTGTTTGTAAAAAGTTAAAATCCAGTACTGCCTCAATTTCTTTTTATGGATATGCCTCCAGAATGTTTTTTAAAATTGCCAGAATGTGTTATGTGAAGTGTTAGAAATCACCATACTTAATATTTAGATAAATAGTCATTTTTGAAAAAAAACTTTATCTTCATTGTAATGGACAGCTACTTGACCTTCCATCTTCATTAAGTGGATGTTTGTTAAACCTTATTTTTGCATTCACATACCTTTCTCTGAACTAACACAGTCTTGGTGTGGGTTTTGTGATACTGTCACTGAAGACTTTGAAGACTTCCATACTTTGCAAATTGCAGGCATTAATTTATCCCAAATATCAGAGGAAGTGAAGCCAAAGGCTAGATTGTAGAACCAGAACTCCTATACCTGTAGTCTGTGGAATGATTTGGTCTACGTCGGCTTGCCACAGGGAAATCCATGTAAGAAACAGAGGAATGAATTAAACCATCCTTTTAAATAGACCTGTTCATCTAAATCATTTTCCAAAAAGGCCTTCTAAAATCTGGAAAGGCCAGTACATCATTAATCAAATGTTTAGTTGATGGTTAGTATGGCAGGAGCGGAGTGGGCCCAGTTGAGTCTTGGCAGGATCTATAACAGGTGTGTCTATACTATAGTTCTGATTTAATTGTGGCCACCTGATTTATTGAGTGCCAGCTCTTCAGAGACCAGAAGATGAACTGCTTCCCTTGTTCCTGGGAAGCACACATTTTTGTTAGGTCATCTGCGAGAATGCAAAATGGGTGTTAAAGGCTTTGGTCCTCCCTGAATTTCAAGGTCTTTACTAAGGAGTTCCCCTCCCCCCTCTCAAGTGCCCCTCAGGAAACCTTATTTTCTCCCCTTCTCAGCGTCCCCGCTCTCACTCCTCTTCTGTCCCAGCCACCTCTGTCCCAACTTCTCTAAACATTGAGGTAAATGGCTTGAAGCCAAATCACTAGATCTTTACCTGGAAGAACATGGGGTCTCCACTGCTTCCGAAGAGAATCACAGATACTAAGGGCCTTAGGATGCAAATACCTGAATTTATTTGGTTAGTTGGTGTTGATTGGAGGAGAGAGGTGGAAAGAAGCCAGAGGGGCTGTTGTCCTTGAGCATCCGGCTGGAGACCGACTACTGGACTTTACTTCCACGATTAGGAAGGGAGTCCCCGGAACACTATAAGGCCAGATACCATGCCTGGTCACGAGTGCTGTGAGTGTTTCTATGGTGGGGTGACAGATGAATGGTGGGGACCCAGGTACTGGCTGACCTGCCACTATGTAATTTCCTGCCAGTATCTGGCTTTATGTGGTTGGGTAGAGGTAGTGAGGGAGTTAAGCTGTGCCTGATGGTCTGTGTAGCTTGTTTAAAATAATGGACTAATTAAGGCTAAGAAAACCGAAAAAATAATGGGAGAATATTCTGGAGATCAAAGAGGATGAGTTGAATTTAGTTAAAGGTGGGACTGTTACATTGCCAATGACAATAATGAAATCTCTTGTATTCACAGTGGATTGAACATTTCCACCTGAACTGCTGCTTTCTGATTGGGAGGGGTAGGTAGTTAAGACTCTAGCAGTTGCTTGCACATGTTGTCACATGTCTTTCCTTCTGCCAGAAAGTCATTGTTTCTGTCTTCCTTCTCTGACCAGGTGTTGGACTGGATTGAAAACCATGGAGAGGCCTTTCTCAGCAAACACACTGGGGTTGGGAAGTCCCTACATCGAGCCCGGGCCTTGCAGAAGAGGCACGATGACTTTGAAGAGGTGGCTCAGGTGAGATGCCATGTATGTGGCTGTGTGTATAGCCAGGTGAGGAAGACCAGGGCTGTGGCTTTGGTATTTGGTGGGGCATGCTGGGTTGATAACCTGTGGCTTGCTGGGCTGCTTTCTTGCCTGATGCAAGGAGACCCTTGTCTTCTCTTGGATCACTAGGTGAGTGGTAAGTAGACCCCCAAAGTTTCTGGTCTTCAAAGAAAATCTTCCTGCCAGCATGATCTAAAATGCCTTGTCCACAAGGTGGTGCTGGAGGGAGGGATTATTAGATCTGTCATCACCCCAGGGCTACTGCTTATGGTTGTCACTGACTGTGAGTAGGAGTTGAGAATCAGCCCTAGCTCTGCTTGCAATGCTGTGTACCTTCCTGGACCTAGAGAAAGAGATGGCACCTGTTCATCAGCCATGTACCCGCAGGGCTGAATGTGCCTTGCTGTCACTTGTACAATATTTAGTCTGCCATTTACACAATATTTAGTTGTTTAATTGAGCTACACATCTGATCCAAAAAGGGCACTGTTTTCTAATTTGCCCAAAGATGCTGTATGAGAGGTCCTGACCATTTGTCTAGTGGTGTAATGATCTAAAAGTATTTCTGTTCAGAGCCTCCACCTCAAAAATTTTATCCTAACTCTGTTATATTTCTTTATTGGGGAATTTTCCAAATGGGTCCTGAAAATCTTCACCTTCAAGATGAAATGCTGCCATCTAGTTATTTTGTCAGATGTGATCAGTTGCAGTGAAAAATAAAACTATGAAGAATAAGGCAGGGGAGGGTGTCCATATGGGTCAGAGAGGTGGGTGCTGCTGAAGTAATGAGGTTAAAAAAGCTAGGTTTTGCCACATCACAGCTTTAGCCAGGGCTGACTCCCATCCTACCGTGCTGGCAGCCCTCAATGTGGGTTCCACTCTGGGCATTCTTCAGACCCCCAGCCCCCACCTAGGCAGATGATTGCTGTGGGTACATGAAGAGAGGGCCTGTGAAGAACCAAGTAAAAACAGGAAGATCATGGAGTATTACTGCGTCTCTAGGACAGCTGCAAGTATATCCTGAAAAGTGAGAGGCCTTCCAGGAGCCAAAAAGACCATGTCAGCAGTAACCTGAACCCAGGGAACGCGGGTGGATTGGATCCAACCTGTGGGGTAAAGAAAGCCTCATATGGAACCCTTGTTCACTGTTGACGGGGAAGTAAAATGGTGCAGCCACTATGGAAAACAGTACAGAGGGTCCTCAAAAACTTAAAAATAGAATTACCATAAGATCCACAATTCCACTTCAGGGTATATTCCCAAAAGAATTGAAATCAGGGACTCAAACAGATATATTTGTGCTCTCATGTTCACAATAGTTAAAAGGTGAAAGCAACCCCAATGTTCATTGATGGATACATGGATAAACAAAATGTGGTATATTCATGCAATGGAATACCATTCAGCCTTAAAAAAGGAGTAGATTCTAACATAGACTACAACATGGATGAACCTTGAAGACATTATGCTAAGCAAAATAAGCCATTCACAAAAAGACAAATATCGTATGATTCCACTTATACCTAGACTACCTGGAGTAGCCAAGTTCATAGAGGCAGAAAGTAGAATGGTGATTGTCAGGGGCTGGAAGGAGGAGGAAATAGGGACTTATTTTTTAATGGGTATAGAGTTTCAGTTTTGCAAGATGAGTTTTGGAGATGGATGGTGATGATAGTGGTATGATGATATAAAAGTGTTTCTGTGTTCAGTGTTGCACAACACTGTGGATGTGCATAATGCCACTGAACTGCACACTTAAAAATGCTTAAAATGGTGAGTTTTATGCGGTATATATTTTACCACAGTAAAAAGAAAATAAAGCCTCATAACCACATGAGGACCTTCTGCAGAATGAGCTGGATTTTACCAACATAATACAGACACAGGTCCCAATATGTCCTCTGATGGACAAGATGTAGCACAGAACCAAAATATCTAGGTGCCACGCATCCTGGGTGCCTCTCCAGTCTGTTAGGGGGCAAAGGATGGGGGAGGACACATGCATCCCCTGACTGCTCAGAGTGGGTGTTGTGGTAGCTGCAGTAGTCTATTTGAGTGGAGACATCCCACAGCTTTGGTGTGTCTGCCTCTGGGCTGTCCTGTGGCTCAGCCTCTTCTCACTTAGGACAGACATCCCAAAGCCACCCACAGCCCTGACCCAGCTCACTCCTCCTTGCTTTCTGCCTGATGTGGCCTCATAGGCAATGCTATCCATAGTTGTAGGCTAGAGTTTTTGTGTTGTTTCAACCAAGCAAGCCTCATGGCCACCCTAACCCCATTTCTTCTGACTGCTCCTCTCTACCTTCTCACTAATGTCTGATATCCCTTTCACATGGGACAATGCCTTTCCATCAGCAGCGGGGACACACTAACTTAAATTAATACTAAAGAATGAATGGACACATTTTTACAGCTTGTGGTTCCAGTACATATTTTGTCTCATGCCAATCCCCAATGGTAGATTGGTATTAGCCTTGTTTTATGGACAACACCACTGAGGCGCAGAAAGTTCTTCAGTGTTCCCAAGTCATCCAGCTTGCCAGTGGCTCTGCTGGTATTCAAACCCAGGTCTGTTGGACTCCAGAGTCATGTTTTTATCCTAATTCCATGCTGTCCCTCCTTATTGGGGCATAGGAACTGGGTATAAAATGTATTTCTGAGTGCCCATTTGCTCATGGAAAGTACAGGGCAAAGAGCAAGAATGGGGGATGGGTTTGCCAATGCAGCTGTCCTATTTCACATCCATGACAACTTTTCTCTGGCCCTGACAATGAGTAATCCATTGCTATAATCCCCATCTCCCTAACTCTGCTTTCTGATAGGACTATATCTTTTTGAGAGAAAAGAGAGAGTTTTAACATCCAAAAGACTCATGCGTTTAGGAGGAACAGTTGCTCTGGAAAGGAAAGCAGCAGGTGTAGACTACAAGGGAAAATTTAAGCTAGGGGTCCTGAGCCATCACATGGCTCTGTAAATAGTCCTCTAGAGATGGATCCTATAGTCTGAAAATTGATCCTGTCTCATTCCCTCCTCACCACTCTGTGGAAGGGAGTAGACAGCTGCTTAGCATCTAGGAATTGTTAGTCCACATAGGAAAACCAACTCTGACCATAGTGAAGGCAAGTTGACTATCAGTGGCAGCCTGCCTGAGACCTCCTTTGTTCCGCACAATGTAATTACCACGTTCAGGTGGTGAGAATGGGGCGGGGGGAATCCAGGCAGGAAAGGGCCCTTCTTTCTCTCTTGCTTGCTCTCAATTAGGTGAGGGCCACTGGGAGAAGAAGAGTGGATTTAATCAGGAATCGGAAAATACTTGAGTTAGAAGAGCAATGACAGAAAGCTTGGAAATGCTTGTTCTTTATTTGTTGTTTGGGGTTGCTATTTATGAGATATGGTCAGGAAGGGTGCCACACATGTTGTGGAGTAGGAGGCTGGGAGGTCGCTTACAAGCAATGCTCCAGAGGGCTGTAATTCCATGAGAGAACCTCTTCAACCTTATCACTTTATGGTTCTTTGACCTGGGGCTGATATGAGAAGGGAATTCTGAGCACCCGTTCTCTGTATTCAGTTTCAAAAAATCATCTTGAATCAAAGCAACATGAGAGCTATTGGGTCTGTTACAGCTCCTGGAAATTTGCCCTTCTACAGGGAAGAGCAAGCCCTCGAGCAGAGAAGATGGCTGCCCATGGGGAGAGTCTGAGGCAGTGTTAAGGCCCTGAACAAATACATCTCCACTTCACTATTGGAATCAGGGCTGGGGGTGGGGATGGGGTACATGTGATTCTCACCATTGGTCACTCTTTGGGGTAGAGACATTTAAGGCAGCTGTTAAAATAGCATAAATGGTATCTATGAAAAATTAGTGTATCAATCTGTCATTAAACTTTAAGTTTTGTGTTTAATAGCTCTTGAACAAATTTTAAACAAATTCTTCAAATATCATTTGAAGGAGATGAAATAAGTATTTGAGTCCTCCATTCATCCTGCAGATGGCACTCTTTGAATAGCCAACATAGAAGCAGAGCTGACTGGGGAAAGGCACCACAGTCATGACAGTTTCCCTGGGGAGGCACCCAACATTCAGGGGTGAGGGTCCAGGGCAAGGGAGACACCAGGGGCTCTGTGTCAGCAGGTCTTTCTAGTCCAAGCTACTGAGGTTGTGCATGCTTGAATAGAAGACCTGGGCACTGATGGGAATCCTTCCTGGTCCTTAAATCAAATACTTGACTCAGGTTGCCTATAATCTCACCAAATGATTCAGGCCATAGGGTAGAACAGGTTTTAAGAGACACTTATATTTTTTGTGGCCATTAGATGTCATCGGGAGTATAAACAAGTGTTAGATGGAGCTGCTGCCCATAATAGCATAGGTGACAGGGGATAGATGTGTCCATGTCTACCAGGTGGTAGAATAGGATATGGTACCATTCTATTGTCCTGAGAGATTTGCTATTACTTGGTAGGAGAGTATTCAAGTGCCTGTGGTTTAGATAGCAGCTGTGCCTGCTCTGTTAGTGGTCTGCTTTATGGCCTCATTATCTGAGATGCCAGATTTTCTGTAAGCTAATTTACTTAAAAATTAGCAAGCATTTACTTTTAAATATATATTATCTAAAGTCTCAAAGCACCAAATCACATTTAAACAGCTAAGCATGTTAAGTAGCATTAGCGTAACATTTTTGAAAAAACAGACAATTTAAAGAAAGACTTAAAGAAATATGAAAACAGGCACAATTAAGTACTTCAATTCAATAATTTCTGGTTAGTTGTTTCCCTAACTGACCCTTGTTTTTTTCTCAAACTTGACTAGAACATACTTTTTAAAAAATCATTCTGCGTCTCAGGGTCAAAACAGGTGAAAATAGAGGGAAAGCATTTTAGTGGATCTATCAGTGACCTTGCCCACCAAAGATACTCAAGGTACAATCAGCAAACCTACCACAGTACTAAGGGCAAATAAAATAGGGTTGGTAATCCATAGAGATGGAAAGTCTGTGCCCTCAGAGTTGGACAATAGCTCTCATCACTTTCCTTATCCCAAGTCTCTGTGTTGAGCACTGTGATAAGTTGAAAAGATCCACAATTTCTGTCTTGAGGAACTCAAAATCTAGTGAAAAGCATGTATCAAATATATTCTAACCCTCTAAGAAATTCCATAGTAAGAAAGGAGGCATAATCTTTGCTCTTTTAGGGGTTTCAAGCATTTCTAGTGGCAGCTAGTTCTTCTGGCAATCCAATAAATATGCCTGCCTAGGGGATGGTGCAGTGACCTTCAGAATAAGTTCTATCTTTTTCTTCTTGACTGAGATGATGACCAATTATAGCAGCTGCAAATGCAAGCAGAAGGAAAAGGTGGGAGAGCTTAAATAGCTGCTTTTTCACACTCCAGCTTCTTAGCAAGGATGAAAGATTCTTAGGCAGATGAAAAAAAAAATGAGGAAGAAAGCCAGGAAAATGCAGAGAAATTAATGTCATGAAGTGGGCAAGTGGAAGGATGTGAAGCAGTAGAGAAATAAAGGACAATCTCACCCTTTGGATCTTGCATGACACTTTTCCCATTGGGCTGGATTTAGGGCCTTCCCTCCAGGGAGCACTGGGGAGAAGTTGCTGGCATGAGCTGATGGGGGAGGGTCTTGGGACTGCACTTGAGAAGAAGATGTTGCGTCTTGTGGATAACTCCCAACCAAGGGTTTTGAAAGGTCACTTTGTGTAGATATGATGTGAAAAATCGGGAGAGGGTAGGAGCCAGTGTTATAGATATTATAGATATTAAGATATTATAGAGAGCCTACCATGAACCTCCTATCAAGCCCATGAACTCTCCCCCCTGCCCCCTGACTTTTGCTGCTTCCTGCGGGGAATAAATGGCACACTCAGAAGAAATTGGGACTGCATTCCTAAGGATTTTAAAGTTCTGGGCAACAAATTGAAAGATTTGAAAGCACCGGTGATGTTTTTATCTCTTGTTCCATATGCTGGCAGTGACTATGGAAAAGAAGGGAGGCTTTGAGAAACAAATGGCCATGTGGCTGATGTTTTAAAGAAATTTCTGCAGAGCCATGATGATGGACTTCTGGCAAAGGGTGGAGTGCATATTTTAAAGATTGGGAAGGATATATATTGGCAAAAACCATATTGATCTATGTAGACGTATTTAAGTGAAATTTGAAGGAGAGGAAGAAAATTATCCCAGTAAAGCCAAAACCAGATATGTCTGGCACAGGTGACATAGAAATAAGGACCTTATGAGGGAAATGCCCTTAGATCACTTTAGGTTAAAAAAAAACAAGAATGCAGATTGTAAACACTATTTATAGCCTCCTTTTTTGATAAACCAACAAAAGGCATGTGTAACAAGTATTGCACTTAAACTTTTAACACAAGAAGATAAATACAATAAGTAGTTCTGAGACCTTAGGGTATTGAGCTCATAACTAGCAAATGGCAATAGAAGAGGACTCTTTGTTGAAATGACTTGTTCTAACAGGAGGGATAAGGGCATCTCAGGATGTGTCACATCTATATGAAATCTACAAACTTGAGGTTAGTACACTATGGAGAAATAATATGAAGATAAAAGGAACACAAAAAATAAGCCATCATGTTAGTGGAGAGGGCCACAGTCTGCTCCATCCTATGGAGGATATGGAAAATGCTGTTCTGATATGATTTCAATTCTGGCTCAAGGAAAACTGTGGTGATGATGGGCATCTTCAAATTTCCTGGAATCTCCTGGAAAGTTTGTGACACTATAAATAAAATTGGGTTTAGAGCAAAAGGTTCTAACTGCTAAAAAGTGAATCATTGTAGAAAAGCTCAGAAAGTATAGGTTTTGTCTAAACTCTCAAGAACCTTGATCTTTAGATGCAAGGGTTCAGACTTTATTCTTGGAGCAGAAAGGAATGTTAAAGGCTTTTGGGTGATAATATAAATTAAAATATAAACTCTAAAATAGAAATAATTTCTCTATACTCTGACTATTTAGATAGCATATAGAATATGCCTAATTCTAGAAAATGTATTTTCAAAAGATATTGATAAAATATACTATATTGTTATAAGGCTATCAAGAATGTGAAGTTGAAGTTGGATATGTCATTGTGAGTAAATAATGTTTCATGGAAGGCGGGGGTGGTGGATTTGATAGTTGAACTCTTCCTACGGAAGAGATAAGAAGGAAAGGTATAGTGAAGCCAATTTTAGCTTAATTCAGTTATAACTTCTAACCCACAGGTTGCTTCTGTCTAAAAACAGAATGAAGTGCCTTGAGATATGGTGTGTTTCTTGTCCCTGGAGGTTTTCTAGCAGAGGCAACCGTTTTTCCTGAGGATTAAACATCTTCAAGTCTTTCCCCTCTTAAAAACAAATTAATTTTTTTGAAAGGCCACCAAGAACACCTTCTCTGAACCCTACTTTCCCTTGTTTCTCCTTCCGTTTGTAGCCCAAGTTCTTGAGAGAAGAGTTTATATTTGCCATCTCTACTTCTTACCTCCTGGATTCCCTTTGACCCCTGCCATTGGACTTTTGTCCTCTCTGGCCCACTGAAGTTAACCTTACCAGAGTCTGTAACAGGACCTATTTGTTGCTAAATCTCAAGGATACTTTAAAGATCTTAATTGGGCTTTCTGAAGCATTGGACCCTGTCAACCACTTCCTCCTTTTAAAATTCTCTTCTCCTAAGCCTTCCATGACATGGTGCTATCCTGGTTTCCTTCAGCCTTTCTGGCTGGTCCTGCTTAGACTCTTCTCCCTTTTCCCCAGGATTTGTTCCTCAGACCTTTTCTTCTCGCTTTGCATGCACTCCCTGCATAACTTAGACTCTACTCTGCCGCCCTACTCTGATGGCTCCCACATCTACGTCCTATCTCTCATCTCACCCCTGAGCTCCATATTCATGAACCCATTGGCTTTCTGGACACCTCCACTTTAATTTTCAGAGGGTTCTTAAACTCAGTGTGTCCAAAATTTATTTTCTTTTCTTCCTTCCTACCCTTCCAGTGTGCTCTTACTTTTGCATTCCTCATGCTAGTTAAGGACACGAACCACCCACTTGCTCAAGCCATAAACTTGGGAGTCATTGTTGACTCCTCCCTTGCTTTCACCCCTCTTTAAGTCTATTGCAAAGTCCTATTGATTCCACCCCTTTAATATGTTTCTTTCCTTCCACCCCCATTGCCACTATCTTAGGTCAGAGTCTCATTATCTCTTGCTTGGATTAGTGCAATATCCTTCTGTTTTCCCTGACTCTAGTCGTGATCTCCCAAAATCCATCCCCACACTGCCAGAGTGGTTTTCCTCAAATGCACATCTCATCATGATCTCCATTGGTAATGGAACCCATAGATGGCTTCACATCAGGATTAAGTTCAAACTTTTGATATTATAGCCTTTATAACCTGGCCACTGCCTTACCTGGCTTTAGCTTTTACCCCTCCTGTGTTCCCTGTATCCCAGCCTGTATTTCTGTTGTCCTGGAATTTTCCTGAACATGCTATGATAGTGGCACCTACCCTGAGGGGTGATGTGAGGGTTAGAAACAACATTTGGAGGGGCCAGGCTCAATGGCTCATGCCTGTAATCCCAGCACTTTGGGAGGCTGAGATGGGGGGGGGATCTCTTGAAGCCAGGAGATTGAGACCAGCCTGGACAGCATAGTGGGACCTCATCTCTACAAAAAATAAAAAAAATTAGCTGGGCATGGTGGCGTGTGCCTGTAGTCCTAGCTACTCTGGAGGTGAGGTGGGAGGATCACTTGAGCCTAGGAGTTCGAGGTTACAGTAAGCTGTGATTGTGTCACTGCACTCCAGCTTGGGTGAAAAAGCAAGACTCTGTCTCTAAAAAAGAAAGAAAGAAAGGGAGGAAGGGAGGGAGGAAGGGAGAGAAAGAGGCCGGGAGGGAAAGAAAGAAAGAAAGGAAGGGAAGAAAGAAAGAAAAGAAAAAGAAATAACATGTGGAAAGTGCCTAATGGAGAATTTATTCATAGGAGATGCTCAATAAATGGCAGCCTCTGTGGTAGCAAGTGGTGACCATGGTAGTGCCAGTGGCTGGTTATGGAACACATCTAAGTTTCACTCCCTTTCATGCTAAGTTATCAAGCACCATGCTGTCATCTCTCAAGACTCAGCTTGGCGTGGTCTGCTTAGCCATGTGGGAGAGAGTAGGCCCATGCTTCGAGATGGCCAGATCAGCTACAGGCACTGACCAGCAACGCGCAAGCATTGTGGAAGACATGCTCACCCAATTCGACCAGTCAGAGCCAAAGAAAGCCAATAGAGTGATGGTGTATGCTGCATCTAAGAGCCAGTGGTGTTCAGAGACCTGAGGCGCAGGATGGGCAGCTTGCATTGGGAAGGCTCTTAACAGATAGCAGGGCTGTAGCCACCTGGCTGCAACTCAGAGGCAGGATTCCTGGGGCACCAGGAAAGGAAATGCCTGGCTCCTAGGAACAGGACCAAATCGTAGTTGTCAAAACTGAGCACCAGCGCAGGGCTGGGATGGCTGCTAATGGGATCTGATGTGGAGTACCAGTCTGTTGGTGAGACACGTGATTCCGTTTAATTTCTGTAACTGGGCTGGAGCTGAGCCATGGGGCCTCAGAAAAGGGATAAGAAAGGAGAGTCTGTGAACCAAGTGAAAGCAGACTCCCCCTTCTAAAGGATTCTCTGCCTTAGTGGCCCTCCTCAGAGGGGTACCCGGTGTGTAATCACTAGAGTTTCACAGAGTGACAACTATTTACCCTGCACAGTGAGAGTAACACACAGATGGGAAGGATAAAGTTACTGTCTCTCAGGGAGCGTTGGCACAGTTTCGAAAGGAAACAAGGAGAGCTGTTCCAGAGGAAAGCTTTCTCCTCTGCCGGTATTGATTCTGAAAGCAAACAATTTATTACTGTGTCTTCCAATAATTAATTTCTACACAGGTCAACCTGCCCAGATTAAGAGAAACAGAATCGATGTCCTTTCTCTTCCCCCTTCCTTCATTTCTAGGATGCTTTGTGAGCAGGATGAGCTCAGGAGTGTGCTTGCTGCTGGAGAAGCCAGCATTTGTCTAAGCTGAAAGTAAGAGGGAGCACATGATGAATCTGCTTGCAGGGGGAATGTATGCAAATTCCACAACAAAACTATTTTGCCTGCATAAAAAGATTTGGAAAAGTAGTTGAAAGGTCTTAAACCTGTGCTGTGGAGACAGACATACGAGGATAAGTGATAACTGCCACTTATTGAAAACATACCTTTACCAGGTATATCTCATTTAATCCTTGAAACAACTCTATAGAGTTGGTGTTAATATCTTCCAGATGAAGAATCAGGCTTAGAGAGGATCATTCAAGTGCAGGAGGCAAGATCTGAACTCAGACAGGCTGACCTCAGAGCCAATGCTTCTAGCACACTCACATTTAAAGGAACTGGGAAAAACTGGGCTCATTCAACGTTCCTTCTGATTTTTTTAAAGGAAGTTTCTATTTTATTTTTATTTATCTTTTTTTAATTTTTAATTACAAAGCTACACATTTTTCAATATAAAACATACAGACAAGCAAAAAAGGAACAAAAATAATCCACCCACTTGGTTGTATAACTGTCTAACAGTTGCTAATACTTGGTGTTTATTCTCCCACCTATTCCTCTATTGATGTGTATATGGGTACATTTAGTAACCAGCTTTTCCCATTTAGTGATATATCCACGGTAATAGATACGTATCTACAATGTTAGTTTTCTTTGCTAGTGGCATCTTTAATATTAAGACTTCTTATTCTTTTCCCAATTCTAATAGTAACTTATAGGCTATTAAAATCAGGTACATTATAAGTGTGTATAGAGAAGCAAAATTAGCACTGAAAAGAGAGGGCTGGGTTTAAGCCAAGCATTCAGAATTTCTTCCCAAGAGAAAGCTTCAGAGAATGGCAATTTACTACCTTCCCAAGCCCTTCAGTTCCTCATTGTAGGTATGCATATGTTACAGGGCTGTGAGGACCTTCTGAATCCATAAAACTGGCTGGGGTGGGAGTAGTGACAGTGGTAGTGGTGGTGGAGGGGAGGGCTTCAGAATAGTAACATTTCTAGTGTCTTTCCTCCTCTTTGCTGTCCCCCCTCCCTCCTTCTCCTCTAGTCCTTAGCCCTGGTCCAAGTGTGATTTCAGGTGGGCAGTGTTTTCCAGGACCCCCGAGACCTCCATGAGGCAAGTACTTTTGGGCTGTGGCATTCAGGGTAATGGGGGCAAATCAGGATGTGGGGGCTGAAGGGTAGGGCTTTGAGAACATGTGGGTAGATGAAGCAGTTGGTGCAGGCAATGAGGACAAGGAATCAGCACCAAAGAGCCCCGAGGGAGAGGGCTTCAGGAAGTATATTACGCAAACCAAAAAATAAACATACATCACCAAGAAGAGCAACCCACCAGGCAGATCTGTGTCTTTTTTCTCTGCCAATGAGCAACTGGAGGCAATTTCATGAACCAATTTAGTTTGGAATAAATTTTTAACAGAAGAAAGCCCACTGCCAAGTTCTGACAGGAACAAATCATTACATCTGAGTTATTCCCCCTAAAAGGGAAGCCAGGTTTGGGCTAGAGGGAGCTGAATTATGGCCTCCTGCAGGTACCAAGGGACATCCAAGACCATCAGGATTGGTGCCTTTATTTGTCTTGGAATACACAAGGCATATGCCCAGCTAGCCCAAGGCACCGCCCTTTGGGTTTAAACAGAGATTGGTGCAGCTGTCCTGCTACAATCTAGGCGCCAACAAAACAAAATACTGGCAACTTCAGCTGTAATTACGTATCTCCATGATGCTTCACACTGTGGGATATTTTGTACTATGTATCTGAGCCTCAGTGATGCCAAATGTGGGTTGAAATAGCTCTGGTGGACTTTGGTCCATCACCTGTCTAGAATTTGAAAATATCACTGGGGAAGGAGGCAGAGGGAGAGGCTAAGAAGGGAACTGCAGTCCAGGAGATGGACATGTTTTATTTTTCTTCTTCTTCACGACACTTAGACTCTGCCTAAAATTTTGGGCTCTTTAATGTCTTGGGAATTCCCAAGGTCAGTCTCACGTGCTTTAAAAAGATACAGCTAAAGAGGAGAGTATTATCTGTATGCAGACCTTGGGTTTGATCCACCTACTGTAACTATCACTAGTGAAAGTTTGCAAGTTTATAAAGTTAGAAAAGTTCAATGTTTGGATATCCAAATTATCCTGATTTGATTATTACACATTGTATAAAGTATCAAAATATCACATGTACCCCAAAAATATGTACAACCATTATATATCAATAAAAAATAAGTTCAAAAAGATTATAAGGTTTGCGATTTACTCCAAGACATTACATTCCATCATGGCTTCAGGGTGCCAGATGATGTGGCCCCAGATGACCCGGACACAGGATAGTTTCCTAGATTCTCCCTTTCCACATTCTATGCCTCACATGAAAACAACTTGAAAAATTAGTGCCATAATCTCCCCATCAACAAAATGGGAGGTACAGATTTCTCCTGCTTTCTTCCTTGTGGGAGGCAACAAGATCCAGTGAGAAGGATATAGGGATTGGACACCTGGGTGGGAGGCCCAGAGCAACCCCACCTCTGGGAACAGTTCACCTTACCTTGCCAAGCCTCAGTTTGTACATCTGTAAAATGGTAGTAATGTCTGTTCAATTGTAGTTGAAGTAGGCATTCAGTAAGATAATGTACTCAAAAGCACTTTAAACCTGGAGCATAGAGCAAATGTAAACTATCATCATTATGATTCAGGGGATGTAGTGACAGCGGATGAGATCATGTCTGGAACACACTTAGAAAAGAGGAGCTAAGATATAGAAGAGATTGATGATATTGCCCCATACCGGGAGTTTCCCAAGAGAGGGAATGTGCTGACCACTCTCTGAGTTTAACTGAACTCTTGATGCCCTGGGCTTCTTTCACTGTTTGAGGGCCAGATTCCCATGTGTAGCAGGATTAGCCGGGAGACTTTCCACATTCTAAAGCTAAAGCTAATGATTTAATGAGCGAGGCTCTCCCTTGTTCTGATGTTTATATAAGTTTAGGTCAATGAGCCTTTGGGGGCAAGAGTGGTTGTAAAGGGAAACAGCATGATGCTTTGTATGTAGAGCTCCCTACCTGCTTCCTTTACCTGCCTTTCTAATCAGAACAGGAGTCCTGCCCAGTGACCTCTCAACAGCAAGCAGTGCTGCCCCAGCCCTTCAAGGCGGCACTAAGGGTCTATAGTGCCTCTCCCATCTACCTTTTGGGGTTCTGTGAAATTATTCATGCTGTGCCAAATCCTGCCTCCCAACCAGCTGCTTATTCATTGTGTTGCCATCCACAGAACCCCATTGCTTAATTTTCTTTTTCTAGTATTGAGAGTGGGTTTGTATGGAATTACTTACAGTTCTTGCCTAGGCTTTCATGACTGGGGATTGTGGGTGCAGTCTGTGGTCATGGGAGATAGCTCTTAGCCTGTGAAAGTTAGGAACTTTCAAGAGCTCCAGATAATGAGGTGAGTGATGGGATGCAAGCCTGAACCCCATGACCCTTCCCTGTCTCATGGTCCAATCTCCAGCTATTTGGATTCTGCCCTTTCCCTGAAGAGCCTTGTGTGGGGATACTATGATCTCTTGCAGCTTCTCTGCTCTGAGGGAATGTTCTGATGGTTGAGTCTCTTCACTTAATCTCCTAAGGAAAGGGAACAGGAAGAACATGTTGTTCCCTCTTTGAAGGTAGAGGTCCTTAGATCCCAGTGGGCCCAGGGTCTTGGCCAACAGTGTATGGTGAACAGTCCTTAGTGGATGTGTGTTGTCTTTCCTGTCCTGGAGCGAATCTCTCAATCCAGCCCTGTTTGAGAAGGGTGTGCAGAGGGCCCCATTCTTAGGGTAGGTGTCCTTCCTCTCTCCTTTGCCTCCTTCACACCCTCCCCCCAGTTTTCCAGTCCAGACAGCCACTGTCTGGGGCTTATCCACAGTGAGGACTAGTGCTGGGCTCTCTGACTTCCAGACTATTCTTCTCTGAGGACAGCTGGGCTGTTCTGCCTGGAGAGCCATTAGCCACTTCTGCTGTGCTTCTGTAGTGAGCTTCCCATCACCAGCCCTGGCTTGAAGGAGAAAATCCGGGCACTGTGTCTCTCTTAGTTCCTTACCAAGGCCCTCATGTCTTCCCCACTTCCAAATCTGTACCTCTGCCCATGCCATTCCCTTGCCTAGCAGATTATTCTCTTTGGCTTTACATTTTAGAGTTTAAAGTTGGCTTAAAAAGTCACCTCCTTCTGAAAACATCTCCAGGCTTATCCATCCAGCCCTGGCCACTCCTTTACCTAGTACAACTTCAGTGTTATATCACCACTTTGTCATACTTCATTTCTTTCCCGTCCTTGGGGAATGAACTATTCTATATAACTTAATTTTACAGAGAAGCAAGACTTAATCCTAAGTACCTCATGCTGAAACTTTTCAAATTTCATTTTTACTGATGTAAATTCTGAAATTCCATGCCTCATATACAGAGTATTCTGAACATATTTACCCTTTTTAAAAACTTTTTTTTACTTAAAAGTTACTTTATTAGTCTTACCAAAGCTATCTTGGGGAGTTTTTTTTTATTTCAAAGTATTACGGGGTACAAATAATTTTGGTGACATGAATCGCTTTTATAATGCTTGAGTCATGGTTATAAGAGTGCCCGTCACCCAGGGTCTTTCTATGTGCCCAGGCTGGCCTCAGACTCCTGGATTCACGCAGTCCTCCTGCCTCAGATTCACCCTTTTTTTCGTGCCTCAGCAATGCCCACTAATCCTAGTCATGAGAAGAGACACCCATAGGGCCACTGAGAGGCTAAGCTTTCTCTTTTCCCTTCCCTCCCTGCAGTATGGTTCTAGGGCTGGGCTGCATTCAAGGGGGCCTGATCATGGACTACAGCCCCTAGAGCAGAATGTGTCACTCCCTGTGGGGCCCAGAGCAGCCCTGTGCCTAACAGCTACATTTCTCTTGGATCATGGCAATGATGATTTTAACAGTATACCTGGGGAAGGTGAGATATATGTGAACTAGGCTTTCTAAAGCCATGCTGAGAGCCCAGTCCCAGAGTGAGCCAGTGAGACTGGAAGAGGGGAAAATGGTTATTCTAAGTCTGGATCTCTCCTGTCATCCCTTTCACTCTGCATCACTCCGTCTTTGTTTTGCTAATTTTTATTTAAAGAGCCTTAAGCATTTCAATCCACATCAGCTTGTCAGTTTCATGCATGGAAACACCCATGGATGGTCCCCTGCCTATCACTTTGTGCTGCCCTCAGCTCTATGCCATGGGCGTTGAGGCTTTTGGTATTTATATGATATTTATTTGATAGAGAAACCTTTCAACCAAAATTTACAGCCCAACTTTGTCCAACATCCAAGAGCCTGCCTCACTTTTAAGTCTTTTCAAATTTGACGTGTCTCTTACTTCTGACTGTTGAGGAAAACAACCCAGGGTCATCAATAGCTGATGCTGGTATTGTGCCTGGGGAGAATAATTTCTAGGATTTCATAGGTGATTATTTTTAACTAGATTTTTTTTGCATATATATGTCATACCAAAATCATATTTCTTCAAAGCTATGATGAGCAATGTCATAAAGTCCAAACTGAGAAAGGTAAAATTTCTGATTAGAGATATAGAGAGACTTTACATGTTTTGTGATTGTATATTTTATTGTGGTTGATCAAGCATTACTGTCTTTAGGATCTCTAGAACTAGGAAATGTACCTATTTCTAAATAAATACATTTGTAATGAAATATATTTGTATTTCTAAATGCACTCAGATTTTCACCTGTCAATTCACAAAAATATATTGAATCCTTGTATTTCCCTTTTAAAACTTATTTTATTTGGTATTTTTCAAATTTTGGAGAAATTCCTGATTATTGTAGTAACAAGTAAAACAATGCAAAGATATGTAAATAAAAATGCTAATTATTCCTCTACTCCCACTCCCCAACCCCACCATTTTAAAGTAATCACAGTTATCTTGCACATCTTTCTTCTTTTTTATTTATTTATTTTTTAATTTTTAATTTTTTTAAGTTGACATATAAACTTTTACGTATTTGCCGTGTACAAGGTAGTGTTTTGAAATATGTATACATTGTGGAATGACTTAATCTGGCTAATTAACATGTGCATTACCTCACATAGTTATCATTTTTGTGGTGAGAACATTTTACATCAACTCTCTTAGCATTTTTGAAGAATACAGTATGTTGTTAACTATAGTCACCATGTTGTACAGTAGATCTCTTGAATTTACTCTTCCTATCTAACTAAAATTTTGCATCCTTTGGCTAACATCTCCCTAAACCCCCCGCCCCAACCTCCTCAGCCCCTCAACCACCATTCTACTCTCTACTTCTATGAGGTCAACTTTTTTAGATTCCACATATGAATGAGATCATGTGGTATTGGTCTTTTTGTGCCTGGCTTATTTCACTCAACATAGTATCCTGTAGGTCCATTCAAGTTGTTGCAAATGACAGAATGTCCTTTTTATGGCTGAATAGTATTCCATTGTGTGTACATGCCACATTTTCTTTATCCATTCATCTATTGATGGCCACTTAGGTTGATTCCATATCTTGGCTATTGTGAATAGTGCTGCAACAAACATAGGAATGCAGATATCTCTTTGACATACTGATGTCATTTCCTTTGGATATATACACAGTAATGGGATTGCTGGATCATATGGTTGTAGTTTTAATTTTTTGAAGAACCTCCATACTGTTTTCCACAATGGCTATACTAACTTATTCTCCTACCAATAGTCTTGCACATTTTTATTCTTACAAATACAAAAATAAGTAAACATATGTAAGTACAAAATTTTCTGTTTATTTTTTGGAATAGTTTCTAAACAATGCCCTGCGTATAATTTTTATATTTTAAGTGATTTTTTCCATTTTTCCTAATTATAAAATTAATACATATTCATCATAAAATGATTGAAAAACAAGGAAATAGTAGAAAAGAAAATTTGTCCCTAATATCACTCAGAGATTATCCACTATTAATATTTACTGGCAAATTTCCATTCAGCATAGCACAATACTAAGATTGTTTTGCTTGGGATCAAACAAATGTGAATTACAGATCAACATCCACCATTTACTGGCTATATGAGTTTACTCAAGTTCTTTTATTTTTTCAAGCCTCAGTTTTCTTATCCGTAACATGATATAATAGCATAATCTACCACATATAATACTGTTTATGAGTGGATCCAAAACTGATAGCTATCATTATCAGTAGTAGTATTTTTGATAGATAATAAAATTAGAACCATACTTTGGTTTATCCTGACTTCTTCATTTAATATTACATTAGGAACATTTCTTCAAGTCATTAAATATTCTTCAAAAACATAATTGTAGTGACCAGGTGATATTGTATCATGTGGATGTACCACTGTGTAGTGAACCATTCCCCTATTGTTGAACATTTTGGTATTTCTAGTTTTTACTTTTATGAACCACAGTTACTGTATTTAAACTGCTAAGCAAGACGTTAAATATATTGCAGTCCTTAATTCTCCTGAGCCACTTTGAAGCAAAAGACTAATTTTCTCTCATGTCGGAATTTCAGCCCAGGCTTTGAGCCCTGCCCTTAGATAAGTGGTTTCAAAGGTAGTAGGTGAGTGGCTACAATTAGAGTCACCTGGGGAGTATATAAAACATATAGCTGCCAGGCACTCCCCCAGCCTCCTCCTCAGCCCATCCTGATTCAAGTAGCCTAAAGTACACTTGGGCATTGCATTTTTCCCCCAAGCTCCTTTCTCTACCCCTCCCACTCCCTGACCTCCCCCCAGCCTGTGGGAACCACAGGATTAGATGATTCCTTAAGAATCCTGCCATCTGGACAGTTATCAGAAAACACTGTGAGCTGGGACTTGTATGTTCTCCCTCTATGGGGCTCCGCATGGCCTTATGTTCTAAAACAGTGGTTCTCAACTGGAAGACAATTTTTGTTGCCCTGGAATATTTGGCAGCATCTGGGGACATTTTTGATTATCACATCTGGGGAAGGGGATGCTATTGGCATCTGTGGGTAGAGGCCAGGGGTGCTGCTAAGCATCCTACTGCACACAGAAGAGCACCTATATTTGTTCCCTAGCTCTACCGTAACAAAATTTCACACACTGAATGGATTAAAACAACAGAAATGTATCATCTCACAGTTTTGGAGGCCAGAAGTCTGAGATCAAAGTATCGGCAGGGTTGGTTCCTTCTGAGGGCTGTGAGGGGGCATCTGTTTCAGGCCTCTCTCTTAACTTCTGATAACTTGCTGGCAGCTTTGGTGTTCTCTGGCTTTTGCTGCACCATGCGTCGCCTTCGTGTCACTGTCCATGTGTATCTGTATCTTCATGTGGCCATCTTTTTACATGCACACCAGTTGTATCACATTATAAGCCTATCCTATTCCAGTATGTTCTCATCTTATTACATCTGCAACAATGTTATTTTCCAGTAAGGTCACATTCTGAGGTACTGGGGGTTAGAGCTTCAACATATCTTTTTAGGGGGAAAGAATTCAACTCATAAGAGCCCCATAAGCAAAGAATTATCCAGCCCAAAATGTTAATAGTGTTGCCATTCAGAAACTCTATTCCACATAATCTGTGGATCAAACCCAGGGAAGTCGGCTAAGGTAAAAACAGGGGCAGGTAGTGGTATGGTCTGAATGTTTGTGTCTCCCCCAAATGTATATGGTGAAACCTAACCCCAATGTGATAGTATTAGGAGGTGGGGCCTTTGAGAGGTTATTAGTTCGTGATGGCAGAGCCCTCATAAATGAGATTAGTACTTTTATAAAAGAGTCTCCAGAGAGCTAGCCAGCCCCTTCCACCATAAGAGCACACAGCAAGAAGATGTCATCTATGAGCCAGGAAGTAGGTCCCTCACCAGACACCGAATCTGCTGGCACCTTGATCTTGGACTTCTCAGCTTCCAGATCTGTGAGAAATAAATTTTATTTATAAATTTTAAGGATTTTTGTTATAGCAGTATGAATGGACTAAGATAAGCAGAAAGAGTCCAGAGTCTGGGAAGGTGGAAAGTAAGCATTAACATCACCGTTAAGAGGTCCAGGGACCTCTGCTCTTAGGTCAAAGGCTGTGGACTCCCTATAGATCTACATAGATATGGGCAGCCCTGGGCCCACAGGGTGATTTGTGACCAAAACAGGATGAAAGGGCTTGAAGGAGCACTATGCTAACTGGGTGGAAGCAGAAGTGTGGGCCAAACCCTCTGATTTGGTGACTGCATCATCTGACCCACAGCTCCCTGGGTCAGATGCAGCCTTTTCCTCTCTGTCCCCTTTGGGGGTGGACCAGAAGAGAAAAATAAATCCACACGCCCCACAGTTTTCAGCAGTATTTTCAAGCCAACTATCTTGTCTTTCCAAAGCCCTGTCTTCTCCCTCTCACACCCACTGACACCCACTGACAGCCAAACATAGAATAAAGAAAACAGGAAAAACAGCAACACCGCAGTTACATCTTTTGAGAGAGAACATTGCTTTGGGTACATTTCCCCCTATATCTCTTGAATTACCAAACCCTGCAGCAGGTGGCCTCATTCTGTTCTATGGGGATGCTGTCTCACCAACTGCTTGTCTCTTTGGCTTCAAGAATCCCACACTAGAATGAATTTCCACAGGGCTGGGGCCACTGGGCATTCTATGTATCCATGTCTGAATACTTATGTCTATCTTCTTCACTTTTAAAATATTTTTGCCTACATTCTTCTGTTGTGGCTACATGTTCCCCTTCATTATTTTGCCAATTTGAATAGAGTGAGGGAAAGGAGGGAGGGGGAAGGATGGCCAAAGGAGTGGAGATTGTGTTATCAAATTCCAGGAGTGATGGGTTGCTTCCCAGCAGCAACATGAACGCCAGCTGGCTACATCTGGGGCCTGCTCAGTGGGAAGAGGATAAGAAACTTCTCTCCACAGTGTTTAGAACTTTGTGTCTCTGTGTGGTGCTTTCCTGGTTGATCTCCTAATTGCTCAGCTCTCTTTGCTCTCCATTGCTCCCTCTGGTTTGTGCCAGGCAGCAGCTCTGGGCCAACCTCTGGCTCTAGTCCCCTTCCTGTCTGCACCATCTTCTTTGTGTTCTAGTCTGAGTGCCAGTCCTGGCTCTCCCAGGCCTTGCTCACAGCCCTGCTGCTGCCTTCCACTGCTCTCCATGCCCTGGTGTGTAGATGGGGAGGGGTCAGGGAAAAAGTCCTTCCCTAGTTTGCATCTCAGGACCCTGAGGGCATCCGTAATTTCTGGTATCTGGGCTGGTCTTTTCTTACAGGCTAGACCTGGTGTTTTCCGTTACATCATACCTTGTACCCTGTATTGACAACCTCTAAGATTGACTCTGCCTTTTGGTCCAGAAACAGGGGTATTTCATTGTTGTTATTATTATATTAAGTAAATAACATGCTAACAGTTAATTCTCATTATTTCTTTTGCTTTCTTGCCTGAGAGTGCTAGATATTCAACTTCCAGTCTACAGCCAAGAAGAAATATATTGAAATTCCTTTAAACCATACTATGTAAATGAAGAGGGTTCTTGAGGACTGGAAAGAAAGAAAAAGAATCAGTGAAAGAGAAAACACCCCAACGAAGAACGACTGCAATTCTTTTCTCAGAATTTCTAGGCCTAGGTTCATTCTTAAACATAAGTTAGACTGTAGGAAGATAAAACTTTACTTTAAAAAATGTGGAGTTCCAAAAATATGTCATTTATAGGAAAAGGTGCTGAAGTATTTTAGATATAAAAGAAAAGAATACTCTCCAGCAAGTAGAGATGTGTATAAAAATGGACAGGGTGATGATTGCATATGTACACATGATAAAGTTGGTGTTTAAGTTCCCAGAGATAATCTCAGTACCCAAACTATTTGTGTGGGGATCGGCATCTGCAATAGTTATTTTTAGTATCAGTCCCAATTAGTACCTGAAGATTTGTACAGATAGTCTTCAACTTAAGGAGCATCTGGTTAGAACTAATCATTACACACTCCTTATTTGGACATATGTTATTCTAATGGAGGCAACTTATTTGTTCAGGGCACCTAAGAAGATGTTGTCCTTTCAGCAGATGTCATGCGGTAGGTCAGTCCATTACTGGTACCCAGAAGTAGTTTCCTCTGTTCCTTCCTACAGCTTCACACCAAAGACCACTTTGCCATTGCCACAGTACATCCTCTTCCAACCCTGCAAGAGTCAGCAGATGAAGGAGAAATGTATTCTTGGTGTTCCAGGATAAAAACTGAAAAGCATTTTTCTATATCACGCTCAGTGTTTGTAGATGATGTGCTATATCAGTACTAAATTTTAAACATATTATGTGCTTAACAGAATTTCCTTTATTTTATCCTGGGAACCTAACCCCCAATCATATGGCAAATATATTTCCAGTGCTAAACTTAGAAATGTGGCTTACAAAAGATCACAATGGATCACTATTCGTTCTTCAACTGGAGACTACCTGCATTGGGAGATAAGGGAAACATCTATTTCAAAGCCTTACTGCTGACAAGCTGCTGAACTGCAGAGTTTTGGGGTTCAGTGACTGTTGAAAGGAAAGCACCGTGCCCACTAGGTACATTGGTGAGTAGTTGAGAGAGAAAAGATGAGTACGATAGGACTTACTTTTTCCTTCAAGGAGAATAGAATTTTCTCTTGAAGGCAATGTGTGCACATTGGAAGTGTATTGTGGGGAAAAAAAGGCAATTGCAAATGAACAATTACAATGTCAATTTAAAAACCAAATGCATAAAAGTGAGTGTAATGCAAAATAATAAAGAAGCAGAAGGGATGGAGATTTTACACTGAGTTTTGGAGAAGCACGTGGCTCAATGAAAAGTACTGGAAGTTATAGTTAGAGAGACGTGGCTTACCATTTTCTAGATATGTAACACTCTTAAAACAAGTTAATTACCTCTCTGAGCTTCAGTTTTCTCATTTGTAAAATGAAATCAATAATACCTGTCTTATGATTGATCCCAAAGCTTAGAGATGATGTAGATAAAGCTCCTAACTATGCCTAGCACACTATAAACACCTGGTTAACTGATATTGCCTTCATTGACCTGTGGGTGTTTAGAAATGTGTTATTTAGTTTCCAATAATTTGGGGATTTTCCAGACATATTTCTATTATTGATTTATAATTTAATTAAATTATAGTCAGAGAAAATATTTTGTATGACTTACATCCCTTTACATTTGTTGAGACTTGCTTTATGGCCCAGAGTATGGTTTACCTTAGAATATCTTTTCAAATGTTCTGTGAGCACTTGAAAAGAATGTGCATTCAGCTGTTTTGGGGGGGACTGTTCTATAAATGTCAGCTAGGTCAAGTTGTTTGAGAGTATTCAAATCTATAGCCTTACTAATTTCCTATCTGCTTATTCTATTAAATATTGAGAGGGAAAATTGAGATCTCTGACTATAATTGTGGACTTCTCTATTTCTCCTTATGGGTTTATCAGTTTTTGCTTCACATGTTTTGAATCTTTGTTATTAGGTGCATAACTGTTTAGAAGTCTTATATCCTCTTGATAAATTAACTCCTTGTTCATTATGAAATGCCTTTTTTTCCTGGTAACATTGTTCACTCTGAAACCTACTATGTCTGATATTAATATAGTCACCAGCTTTCTCTTAATTAGTGTTATCATGCTATATCTTTTTCTGTCCTTTTACTTTTAACTTACTTGTGTCTTTATATTTAAAGTACATTCCTTATAGACAACATATAGTTGGGACTTGCTTTTCTATCCAATCTGACAGTCTCTGCCTTTTGATTATGGTATTTAGACAATTTACATTTAATGTGATATTGATATGTTTAGGTTTAAATCTATTATCTTGTTATTTTTTTCTATTGTTTCAACTATTCTTTGTTGCTTTTCCCCATCTTTTTCTGCCTTTTTTCGATTAATTTAATATTTTTGTGATTCTATTTTATCTCTTTTGTTGGCTTATTAGCTATAACTCTTTATTATTTTAATGGTTTCTTTAGGGTTTATGGTATTTTAACTTATCACAGTTTACCTTCAAGTGATATTATACCACTTTATATATAGTATAGGAATCTTATAATAGTACACTTCCATTCCTCCCTTCCTGGACTTTATCCTTTTGTTGTCATATATTTTACTTATACATATGCTATAAGCCTCACACCACACTGTTGTTATTTTTATTTAAACAGTCAATTATCTTTTAAAGAGATTTAAATAATAAGGAAAAAAAAGTATGTATTTACCCAGGTAGTTAGCATTTCCAGTGCTCTTCATTCCTGTATATGGATCCATATTTCCATCTGATACCATTTTCTTTTTTCCTGAAGGACTTCCTTTAACATTTCTTGTCATGAAAATATACTCGTGAAGAATTCTTTCCACTTTGTATATCTGAAAAAGCTTTTATTTCACTTTTGTTTTTTAAAATATTTGCACTGGGCATAGAAGTCTAGTTTGACAGGGTTTTTTTTCTTTCAGTACTTTAAAGATGTTGCTCTGCTGTCTTTTTGCTTGTCCTGTTTCTGATGAGAAGTCTGCTGTCATCATTGTCTTGTTCCTCTGTATATATCTTGTCTTTTTTTTCCCTCTTGCTGCTTTTTAAGATTTTTGTTTTCTTTCTCTTTTTTCCCCACTTGGTGTGATTTGATTTTTATGGGCTGTGATGTAGTTTTCTTCATGTTTCTTGCATTGAAGGTTTGTTGAGTTTCTTGGATCTGTGGTTTTGTAGTTTTCATTACACTTGAAAACTTTTTGGTCACTATTTCTTCAAATACCTTTTCCAATCCCCTCCTCTTCCTCCTCTAAGGGTTTCAATTACATGGATATTAGCCTGCTTAAAGTTGTCTCACAGCTCACTGATACTTCATTTTTTAAAATTCTTTTTTCTCTCAGCATTTCAGTTTGAGTAGTTTCATGGCTATGTTTTAAAGTTCAGTAATCTTATCTTCTGCAGTGTTCAATCTGCTATTAATATGATCTAATGTGTTTTTCATCTTTAGAAGTGCAAGGGTTTTTAAACATGTCTTCTATTTCTTAACACTCTGAATATATGGAATACCGTTATAATAACCAATTTAAAATTCTTGTCTGCCTAATTTTAACATCTATGTCAGTTCTGGGTCAGTTTTGATTGATTGATTTTTCTCCTTATCATAGGTGATATTTTCCACTTCTTTGTATGCCTGGTAATTTTTTTATTAGATATCAGACATTGTGAGTATTACCTTGCCAGTTGGTGTATATTTCTGTATTCCTATAAATATTCTTAAGCTTTTTGGAGGGGACACAATAAAGTCACTTCGAAAAACTTTGATCCATTCAGGTCTTTCTCTTAAAATTTACTAGGCAAGACCAGAGCAGTGCTCAATCTAAGGCTAATTATTTATTCTTCAGACCCTTCTGAGTACTCTACCCAATATCCCACGAATCATAAGGTTTTCCAGGCTGACTGGTGGGAACAAATACTATTCCTAGTTCTGTGTGAGTGCTGGGCACTGTTTCCTTTAATCCTTTCAGGTGGTTCTTTCTGCAGCCTCAGATAGTTTTCTCACAGGTAGATGGATCCTCAGCAGATCTGTCCCAGAGAGGGTAGGGAAGGAAGGTGAAAGAGTTTTTATTCACTGTCTCTCTCACCCCTTCCCTTTAAAAAGTCTGCTCCCTGCCCTTCTGATTGAGCCCAAGAAGTCTAGAGTCCAAAACCATACCTGTGTTGCGGAATTCCTGTATTTTCAGAGACAAATTCTCCTAGAATGTTCTGTTTCATCCTTGGGGAGAAAGCAAAAAAGTAATGGGTCAAGGCTGCAGCAGGGGGATTGACGTTAGACTTAAGAGCTGAATTATCTAGGGCATTATACCTAGTTGAAACAGGGATGGGGGGTTGAAGAGGGAAGAACAGGAACTGTAACCATCTGTGTGGGCCAAATCTTTAAATCAAGGGCTCTGGCTACTACGTATCCTGCCAGAAAGCCCCAAAGCTGAAGGATCTATGTCCCAACACTCGTAACCCATTTTTGTCATATCAGTTGGGAAATGTCAATAGGGGTCAAGTCCAAGGCAGGGACTAAGAGGCTGGGAAACCAAAGAATGCCTAGGAAATACACTCAGAATAAGATCAGACTCTGGCCGTGGGTCAGAAGCTGTTGTTGATTTGGTCACAAGGTGAGGAGAAACCTGTTGTGATCCTTGCCCCAACTTGGGGGCGATGACAGGAGTCAATGTATTGCTTTGGTAATACTTTAGTTGATATTCTCTAAGCACATTCCTATTTCAAGCCTGTGCCAGGTGGTAGGATAAACTAAATGGGGTTGAACATTGAACATGAATTCTAGCATGTAAGGTCTTGTACCAGATAGTTGATGAGGGCCAAGGGTTGAGTATTAGGATTGATGGGGATTGATGTACTCTTTAATTTATTAACTCATTCACTAAATATTTATGATGCCAGGTGCTGAGGGAAAGTGATAAAAGACATTATCTTCCCCTAAGAGGGCAGATTTGCAGTAGAATATGGCAGGTACCAAGGAAGGGATTGGTACAGATCACTCTGAGGGCTCAGAGGAGGGTACCTGAGCCAGTCTTTGGAGAGAAGAGGGTATGAGGGTGGACTTCCTGGAAGAAGTGATGCCCTGGCTGGTTCTTAAAAGGTGAATAAGAGTTGATCAAGTAGAAAAGTGAGGGGAAGGGCATCCCAGGAAGAAGGAAGAGCAAAGGCACAGAGGCAAGATTCAGTGCAATGAGTTTCTGGGAATGCAAGTAATTTATTTCATAGGCTACTTGTAGGGGATTGATGTGGGTTGAAGCTGAAGAGAAAAGGCAAGTGTCAGATGAAGAAGGGCCTTGTACACCATACCAAGGCATTTCACCCCAAAGGCAGTGGGAAGTCACTGAATAGTTTTAAGTAGAAAAGAGTTGTAATTGGATCTGAATTTTAGAAGCTCTTTCTGGTAGTAACGGAGAGGAGGGATGGACACGGATAGGGCAGGGAGCCCAGCTTTTAGCACTGACCCCATTGCCTTCCCCCCCTGTCTTTATTGTCCCTTTCTCCCTATAAATTCTATCATTTAGTTCTTCCCTACCTTATCCAACCTGATTTCATGCCCCTTTCCAATTTTTGTCAGGTTGAGTCAACTTATTCAAACATGCCTACGCATTCCTATCTTTGTGTCTTGTTTATTTAACAGACATTTAGTGAGTGCCTATTGTGCACCAACCTTAGTGCTTGGCATGGGGGAGCCAAAGATGAATGAGACACGGAACCTACCTTTAATGAACTCACAGACCAGTAGGGAGATACCATGGAGATACATTGTTACTATGGAATATGATAATGGCTGTGGGTATGGGATAAACATAGAATACCCTGGGCACAAAAAGAAGAGAGTCCTGTTTATGAGAATCTTTCCTGCTTCTCTGCAAAATCCTACCCATTTTTAGGCCCCTGCCTACACTGTCTATAGAAATAGGGTAGCATGATGGGTTGGAGCTTGAGCTCTGAAGCCAGACAACAGGGTTTTAATCCTAATTCTACCATTTACTAGCCATGTGACCTTGGCCAGAAATTCTCTTTTTTTTTAATTTTAATTTTCTTTCTTTCTTTCTTTCTTTTAGTGATGGGATCTTGTTCTGTCACCCAGGCTGGAGTTCAGTGGCGTAATCATAGATTACTGTAACCTTGAACTCCTGGGCTCAAGCCATCCTCCTGCCTCAGCCTCCTGAGTAGCAAGGACTACAGGCATGTGCCACCATGCGTGGCTAATTCCTTAAAATTTTTGTAGAGATGGGGTCTTGCTATGTTGCTCAGGCTGGTCTTGAACTTCTGGGCTCAAGCCATCCTCCTGCCTTGGCCTCCCAAAGTGCTGAGATTACCAGCGTGAGCCACCACACCCGGCCCAGAAATTCTTTGTACCTCAGTTTCTTCATCTGTAAAATGGGTCTGATGGCTGAATCAATTTCATAAGGTTATTGTGAGGATTAAAGGAGATAATATGCATAAAAGCCTTTAGAATGGTTCTTGGCGTGTGAAAAATATTTAATAATTATTAGCTATTATTCCAGTTTTTACTTATTTTCTTTTTAGCGCCTATATTGTGTCAAGAAACTTTAACCTCTAGTTATCTATTATTATGTTGTTTGCCTTATTTTATGTGTTGGCATGTTATTTCTCTCAAGGATGATTTTATTCTCCTTTGAGATACATATTTTATATGTATCTGTACTCCTGAGGTACTCCCAGTGTTGGGTATGTATTAGGGTGATCAGCCATACCAATTTTCCCAGGAGTGAGGGGATTTCTGGGACACAGGATTTCCGTGCTAAAACCAGGGAAGGCCTGGGCAAACCAGGACAAATTGATCACCTTACACCTCATAGACACTTCAGTTTGCTTTTTATTTATCTCTTTTTGGTCTCAAACCTAATTTGCAAGCAGGTTCACTTTGGCGTTGCCATAAATTTTTATTTATTGTCTGGAAAATATAAAGTTACAGCATCTGAGTTTCTTTAGGGATTCCTGAAATTCCCTAGGGTTTAAGGTAGATAATTTGAGGGATTCCTGAAAAAACCCTCTACCATCAGCTATAGGTATATACACTAGAAATTGTGGACAACCCCATGAGAGCCCTCCTTAATCTGGCTCACAGCCCCAGAGGAATCCCTCTGCCTGTCATTCCCCATCATTACCTGCATTTCCCCCATGAGCCTGGATGACTCCCTTCATTTGCTTTCCACAATTGCCATACCCCCTTTAACTCAGTGGAAAACCCCCTTTCTTCACACGAGGCTGCTCTCTTTTTCTGTGAATTTCCCAGTTGGGGCCAAATGGTTTTTCCTCTTTTTCAGCCCCATCTCTCCAGCATTGGGACAGTGTTTGCTTTGGGAAGTTGCTTTTCAGGCAGCATTCCTTAAGGATCCCCTGGGGCCTCTCTCAAAATTCCTACAAGCCATGACAAGTGTTTGCTGACTGTCAGCCCATCTTCTCCAGGTTCTATGCCAGTACAATCGACAGGCTGGGTCAACAGCCTCTGAAAGAGTCAACCCTAGTGTATTAGTTTCCTAGGGCTGTCATAACAAAGCACTGCAGACTACATGACTTAAACAACAGAAATTTATTTTCTCACAGTTCTGGAAGCTAGAAGGTTGAGATCAAAGTATCAGCAGGGTTGGTTCTTTCTGAGAGAGATGAGGGGGAAAACTGCTCCACGCCTTTCTTTTAACTCCTGGTGGTTTGCTGGCAGTCTTTGGCATCCCTTGGCTTGTAGATACATCTGCCAATCTCTGCCTTCATCTTCACGTGGTGTTCTTCCTGTGTGCATGTCTATGTCTTCACATGGCATTTTTTTTTGTAAGGGCAACAGTCATATTGGACTAGGGGCCCACCCTACTCCAGTATGACTTGATTGTAACATAACTAATTACATCTGCAATGATCCTATTTCCAAATAAGGTCACATCCTGAGATATTGGGGGTTAGGACTTCAACATGTGAATTTTAAGGGGACACAATTCAGCCTGTAACACCCAGGTCTTCAGGTGAGTCCAAAACACTCCATGGAGATGTGGAGGCCACTTCACCATGGGCAAAACAAAGCACCAGTCATTGCTCATAAATCCATTTCAGTTCTCTGCTCCCCAGGTCTTTGATACTGACTGCTCTGCTTGTTTACCACTCCCTCTGGCTGCAGTCCCCAACCTCTGGGCTGTAAACTGGTATGGTCCGTGGCCTGTTAGGAACCCAGCCACACAGCAGGAGGAGGTATTTACAGCCTCTCCCCATCACTTGCATCACTGCCTGAGCTCCGCCTCCTGTCAGTTCAGCTGCAGCATTAGATTCTCATGGGAGCACCAATCCTACTGTAAACTGTGCATGTGACGGATCTAGGTTGTGTGCTCCTTATGAGAATCTAATGCCTGATGATCTGAGGTGGAGCTGAGGTGGTGATTCTAGCGCTGAGGAGCAGCTGCAAATACAGATTATCATTAGCAGAGAGGTTTGACTGCACAGAGACCATAATAAATCAATTGCTTGCAGACTCATGTCAAAACCCTATCAATGAGTGGCAAGTGACAATGTAATAATAATAGAAATAAAGTGCGCAATAAATGTAGTGCACTTGAATCATCCCAAAACCATCCCCCACCTTCTGTGGAAAAATTGTCTTCCATGAAACTGGTCCCTGGTGCCAAAAAGGTTGGAGACCCCTGCTGTAGGGCATTGTGCCGACTCTAGGGATATTAAGAAATATATGTACACCTGAGTCACCAGCTCTACGTCAGGATCTATGAGGAGATGTTTTTAAAGAGAAGCCTGCTGAGGAAAAGTTGTATCCGTGGCATATAATGTAATAAGTATTATAAAGGCAGTGACTCCCATCCTGATGAATAATAATTACAAGTTGGTTGCCTTTGAAAATGCTCTGGAGAATACCATGGTGTGTACAGATGGAGGTTGGAGACACATGTGTTCACATGTGCATGCAATAGCTTATGATAAACAGAGTCACCAGACTCCTCCCCAACCTTCCCGCACACATTCCCTGGGCTGCCGGGAGCAGCCTGCATCTCTGCCTTCCAGAGGCAGCCTCTTCCTTCAGTCAGCTCCCTGGAGCTGCCGACCAATTCCCCTCCAAAGAGATAACTCTGTTCCAAAAGATAACACCAGTAGTTACAGGGAACTTGGGGGGCGGGGGAAGCAAAGCGAGTCACCCAGTTAGTGTTTTCCTGGTGTTCTCACACAGAAGCACAGACCATCTTTGTGGATGTGCTATTTCCGATCCTGGCGGTTCAGCCTGAGACGTGAAGGCAATGATGGGTCTTCATGAGGGTGGGGGCTAGGGAGTGAATGGGGTACAGAGCTTCTCGCAGGTCTCTTCACTTCTTTCCAGGGACGCTGCACCTCCAAGAAGTCTCAGGGGCGGACGAGGCACCTGGCTAGCGCCCGCTTGTGCCAAGCAGCCAGACAGGCTGCTAGCTTGCTCGGAGGCAGCGTGCCAGCTCCGCACACAGCTCCTCGGTGCCAGATCAGGGAGCTGTCGGCTCCGTGCCTATGCCCCTCCGCTTCAGCTCAGGGGTAGCCCCAGGGTGGGCTGCAGGAAGGCGAAGGCGCGACTGCAAGTTGACTTTGCCTCACTATTGTTGCTGACAGAATACTTACACCAATGCGGACAAGCTTCTAGAAGCAGCAGAGCAGTTGGCTCAGACCGGGGAATGTGACCCCGAGGAGATCTACAAGGCAGCTCGACACCTGGAGGTGCGCATCCAAGACTTCGTGCGCAGGGTGGAGCAGCGGAAGCTTCTTCTGGACATGTCTGTCTCCTTTCACACACACACCAAAGAGGTAAGGGAAGCTAGTGGAGAGAGAGCATTCGGTCCTGGGAGGGTCAGGTCCGCTTCCTAGTAAAATGGCCCTGAAAGTCTGACCAGGGTCCTGGGTGGGTTAGTAACCCCTCTGTGGGTTACTAGGGTTACTAGCCTCCTAACTTTGGTAATATTAACAATTCAGTCCTGATAACCTGCATTTAGGTCTCTATCAAAATGGCGCATCATCTCCAGTGAGGAAGGGGGACCATGGAGGCAGGTAGTTTTGGGGGGTCTGCTAGAGCATTCAATCTGCAGCTAGAGAGATTGGGAATCCCTGGTTACAGGAATAGTCACTGCCAGGGGAAATATAAGAGGAACACAGACTTTCTTCCCACTCCACACCCAATTTCTCTTAGTTGCTGTTTCCTGTCAGCAATCAGAATCCCACAGAACTTTGATCGGATATCTTTGCTACCAGCAAGGAGTATACAGAGTTTGCAGAGGTGTTCTATGTTTTTACTTTATTTCCCATTTTATTGTATTTATTTTTTTAAACAGGGGACTTCATCTTCTTAATGAGGTCTGCAGCAGGGTGATGTGAAGTTGGTCCTCACCTTGCCTGAATGTGGTGTGGTGGGCAGGGAAGGAAGGGGAACTGAGGTGTCCTCCACAGAGGAAACCAGTGGGGCTTAAATCCCAGCCTGAATCATTCACCAGGTGGAGAAAGGGGAGGGGAGAATGGATCATGTTAAGCTGCAGGCAAGACAGAGGGCCCCCTTAGAGAGGAGGAGGGTTGTAGACCTGTGATTGCTTTTCACTTCTGATTCACATGGGGTACTCTGAAACTGAGTAAGTGGCCAGTAAGGAGGCACATTTAGCATCTTGTATAATAACACCCTTGGCAGATGAGCTCATTAGGTGTGTGCATGCTCATGTTCCCCCAGGAATTCGTTTTAATAGAGTATTAATTAAAGTTTGATTGCTGCTCAGGAAAAAAAATTAACCCTACTCAATTAAGTTGAAATTTGATATTGGGAATGCATTAAGAAGCCTGGTTGTTACTACTTCATGAGCTTTTCTGACACTTTGCAGGGATGAATGGGAATCATTGCAGAGAAAAACATGAAATGATAATGTTTTCTAAACTGAGATTCCCCAGGCAGATGAAGGACTGGCGAGCTCCCTGAAGCTGGCTCTGCGTCTTCTCTGTGGAACCCACAGCCACTCTCTGATGAGTGTCTATAAAGCAAGGGGATTAGCTTTAATCCAGGGTTTCCTGCCTGGTTGTCTGCTTGCTTGCAGCTCACTCAATTCTTAATGATGGTCTCAGAAACCAAAGGCATGTGTATTCTCTTGTAATTATGAGCCTGTAGGTGATAGAATAGAGCATGAATGAACAGGAGTCATGCTCCTCATGAGGGCTGTGGGGGTGCTGGCTGCATGGAGAGGTGATGGAAAAGGTCATTTTCCATGGAACTACCACTCCTTTGCCACAAAGACTTTTATGTAAAGGCTAGTAAATAGAGACTGGGAGGAGTTTTTTCCATCAGGGAATTAATTCAAACAGGGGGCTGTCAGGTAGTAGCATAGTTTCTTTCCCCTGGATCTAAAAATATGAGAAAAATTTGGAGCCCTCTTGCCTGGATACAGAGGGGTGTGTTGTTGTGAGAATCTTTCTGTTCAAGAGGTCTGTAACTCTCAGATCATACAGATTTTAATTTTTTTCCAGGATGGACAGAAAAGCAACATTCTGAGTGGCTGCCACAGAGGAGCTGATCACAGGGGCCACGTAGTAGGAGTTTGTATGTGCATGTTCCCTCTCAGTCATCTTCACACCCAAATAGCCTGTATGAAGCCCCTTTAAGTGATTTGCAAGGCAGGGTAGAAAATAAGATGTGTGTGTATGTATGTGTGCACACACAGGTATATGAATGTGTATATGTGTGCATATATATGCACACACATACACACATATGAAGTACATCAAGATCTTGGATGCCAGGTATGTGTGATTTCCAGATCTAGTTTTTCATTGGGCGTGCTGTGTACATTTGGGAGAATAACTTAATCTCTGTTACTTTGTAATAATTATGAGGATAATTATTATACAATAAAGTAGTATAATACTAACATCTATCTTTTTTCTAGTAGGAAAGTTCTTCCCAAATTTTCCTTAGTGCCTGTTTAAGGTAGGCTTAATAAGGAACTTGATGACTCAACTCAGGCATCATTTTTTTAAAAATTCTTTCCTAGTGCTTCCAACTTCCACCCAGACAGGACTAGAGCGCCATGGACATACCTCCATTAGTGGTGCCAGGGTCACACTGAGCTGTGATTATCTGTTCCTCACTAAATTGGGAGTGCTTTTATGTATGGTACACCTGTAGCTATAGATGTGTTGATATAGATACTATGATATATCCCTGCCACTGTGTCTGATACATAAAAGTGCTGAATAAATATTGAATGAATGGGTTTACTTGACAGTGGAAAGCTAGTAGTCTCTACTTAAAAAAAAAGACAAGAAAAGAAAAAGAAGGAAAAAAAGAGGGAAAATCTCATTGAACCACATTTCATCTACTCCAGTTCTTTTACGTGAACTCTGCAGACAATATAAATAAAGGGGTCTTGGGTGGGAGATCTTAATTGCTGATGGGAGATTTCCCCTAGGACCTACAAAGCAGGCAGAATGGATTAATAGGTAGGCAGAAGTGAGCATCCTTGAATGGTCTAATGAAAGAACTCCTGTGGTTTGATTTTTTCATATTCTGTTTAATACCTCTCAAGATTTGTCACCTCTCAAACCTGGCTCAGTGTGGGTCCTATTTGCTCCTGCATCTGTTAACTCTTGATTCCTTCCTCTTGACTCTAGAGGCAGGAATAATAGTCAAGTCTCCTAGTCTAGAAGTCTGCTAGGGAATTTTGAGTTGCCGTGGTAGTTCTTCTCTCTTACCATGAAAGGAGTGAGTGGAAGGAAAATCTTCTGCTTGGCCTTGCTAAAGTGGCTGGCCTTGACTGTTGCTGATAAATATTGTTACAGATTCTTCCTGCCTACCTGTGGCTAGCTCCTTCCTTCTGTCTTTCCTTGCTTCTTTTCTTACTTCCTTCCTATGAGTTTTTGCCTTGGTGCCAATGTATAATAGAATGCCATTGTAGGCTATAATTTAATGTGGAATGAAAGCTCCCTTTATAGGAGATTTCTGGGTGGGAACTGAATACCCATCTTCATAAATGATTTAACCTAGACTTCCTATGACTCCCCAGGCTGAAGTTCATAATTTTACTTTTGCCCACTTCCCACATCAAAAGATTTACTCTAATTAGGATTAGAGAGGAAACAGAAGGAAGATATAAAAAGATAACCTCCAGGCTCATTTCTTCTGTAAATTGAAGAGTCTGATTAATCCTATTGGACTTGCTCTGTGAATTCTTCACTATGGTATGAGTCTGGAAGGTTAAAATTGTCTAACCATTTCATTATAGCATTATTCATAATCTTAAATAATTAGAGACCATCTAAATGGTCCACATTGGGTGATTGGTTAAACAAATCGTACTGCATCTATACAGTGAAATACTACACAGTCATTATAAATCACATTGCCAAAGATCATTAATGACATGAGGAAGGGCTTGTGATATAATATATAAAAAACTGTGTTTCCAACATGACCACAATTTTGAAACACACATAGAATGAAAACTAGCAGTAAATATACCAAGAATTTAAGAATGTTATGGGTGATTTAATTTTTTGCATGTTTTTGTTTTACAATTTTCTTAAATGATATTTTAAATTTATAATCAGAAACAGTCCTAATGTTATTTTTCAAAAACAAAATTTTTTATCCCTACTTAGGAGAGCTACTCAAAAAAGAGAGGTGACAAACATGTGCTTGGGACCTTCTTATGTATCCAGAGCCTCAGCTATTAATACAAATTGTGCTGAACTTTCAAATATCTTCTATTTTCCTGGGACCAGGAGGGTAGCCAGCTCTGTTTGCTGGTCTAGAGAGTTAGGAAGGGTATAGGGAGAAGCATTGACCCAAGTCCTTATTCTCTCTGTCCAGGGACAAATCATTTGTAGAAAGTGTCATCTGCTCTCCAGAGATTGTCCAGACAGAGTTCTCTTTCCTTGCTGTGTTTCCATGGAAATGCTACAGTGGCTGGGCTTTTAAAATATTCATATTTAGATATTTTTGTAGTAAGAACATGACAATCCAATTAACTAAGGATTGTGGCCAAAGTAAGCAGTCTCAGCTCTTTATGAGACAGCTTAATGAAAGACCCACTTCCATTTGTTTCTCACCTTGTGGAATCATTCTGCCACACCATTTCCTGCTCAACTAGATACACACACCCCACAAGCACTACAAACACTCACATATACACATGTTCCTCTACCCACCCACTCTGGAACCAAAACTGAATGTGTTTTCAAAAGGGATGGTGGCCTCAAGAACAAAACAGCTTCATGCTCTATTGCAATTGCCAAACTGTTGTGCTGTTTATTTAAGAAATAAAAGCTGGTGGTCAATGCCACAGAAAAAGTATGTCTTTAGAATGAGGGAGGGGCAGGTTCATCCTGTGGAAATGGTCTCCTTTCATAATCCCTAGGGTCAATCAATCGTGTCATCACAATGGCTGCCAGAGCTATGCAAATCGAACAGCCAATCAGCAGGAGAAAATGATGACATAAATGACCTCTTTCTTTAACCACTCATCCACAAGCTTTATTATTTTTTCACAAACCTCCTAGTTTCTCCCTTCCTTATACCCCTTTCCTGCTTTTATCAGTTGCCATTTCCTCAGGCTGCCCCGACTATGCAAGCAGGATAGGGTCCATTGGGGCTAAACTTATATAGGGCTTTGAAAGGCTCCCTTAACTCTACACTCTTGCCAAGGTTCTAGAAATTCCCAAATTAGATCCAGTCTTTTGGATGTAGGTATTTTTGGTCATAACCACATGTATTTTCTGAGAGAAAGAATGCACAAAGCTATCTAAGTATATATATCAGCATGGAGCAAGTAGTCATTGCCAAGCAGAGAGCAGGATTCTAAAAGAATGGGTCAAGGTACAGGTGCATTTTGATCAAGAAGAGAGAGTCTGGAAATGGCTTAAACATGGGAATTTTTTCTGGGAAGGGGGTGGGTAGGTGGGGAAGGTGCAGTACTAACATGTTAGACCTTAGATAAGCAGAGGGTAGAAAAATTTCCCAGGGGGAGAGAAACCAAAATGGGGAACAGTAAGGGAAAAAATACATGCGGTTGGTGCTGCCAACCCACCTCACTCACTCCATAGTTTTACCTAATTAGTTCTGGCAGTCATTGGTTTGTGGTAGCCTGACAGGAGAGATCATTCTGGCTGGTTCTCATTGGTTGCCTGATAATTAGTAAAGTAGTAATCGAAGTCTCTCTCTAATTTGGACTCTTTTCAAAGCATACTCTTCAAGGCTAAATCAGATGGGCACACACAGAGGAGACCCACAGGACATTCCAATAGTAGGAAAATTGTAGCCTAAGAAATGGAATATTAACCTTTACTCATGGTTTAGCAATACCAATGTTTATTTCTGTCTACTTTATAGTACTAAGCCTTAGAGGTGCTTATTCAAAATTATGAGCTTGCAATTTAAGTTTGCTGCCACCAGGCAGTGATGTGTGCACATGGTCTCATGGGATTTTATGTGGCTCCTACTCAGGCTTCACTATTAGTACCTTAACTTGGTATCACAATTGTCCTTGAATTGGTGCTGAACTCTCTAGTCTTTGGATGTTTTAGTGTCAAAGCCATGCCTGCAGTTTTTTAGCTTAGAGAAACATTTCTATTACTGCTCTCTTCTTTACATCAGTGTCTGAAGAGAAACCTTAGCATATTAGAGCTGGAAGGATCTTAGAGACAAGCTAGAGAAATCACACACACAACCCCCACGCACACTTCATCTTAGATATGAAGTAACTGAAGTAAGTCAATTTCCCCAAGGTTACAGAGCTAGCCAGACAAGGGCAGAATCAAGAATTAGCCCCAATAAATTCCAATTCCACTCAAGAATTTCTATCTCTCTGGTTTTTTGTCACTATTGTTTTAACAGAAGGAAAAATTGAGAAAGATGCCACTAATCCTTTGTCTTTGGTGTGTCATCCCCACTCCCTATCTCTGAGTCAAATCTTTTCAATCAGCCAACTTTTATTGGGCATTTTATCCTCTTGAAGGTAGAATGACCCCTTCCTTTCCTCATCAGGCTGTTAACCCCTGGACTTAAGCTGCATCTAGTGCTGTACTTGTCTGTCTCTTATCCGATTTTCCTTAGCAGTAGGTTCTAACTCTTAGACAAGAGTTTCTTTATAATATGGTAGCATATGTGAACAGAAATCTGATAAATCATGTTTTAGTTCACTGATCAAAGAATAATTTAGGTGAGGACACCCTTTCTTGGCAATATTGACTTCAGAGGTCACTATGTATCCTCAGATGTCCCTAGTATTCCTCAAGAAGGCTTTATGTTTGCAAAGCGAATGGCTCATTTTTGGCCATCTTTATCTTTGACTGTCCCTACAATTTATCTGCATGACCACCAGGAGGAGATAGTGTTATGAGTCATGGTGGATTTCCTCAGAAAGGAAAGATGCTGACATTTTTCCCTAGACCTACACCAGAGGTGTTCAAGTTTTTATTAAGCAAAAAGCCAAAACAAAACAAACAAAAAACTACTAGGCTATAAAGTCACCAAAATAGCTTAAGGATGGTACTGAGAACAAAATTATTTTAAATAAAATAAAATCCTTAAGACACCTACAAGACTCTTTCCTGACTCTCTTATTCCTGTAACAGTTAGTGCTGGCCTTACTCTAATTAGTCTTCAGTCTTAATGCCTTCCCAGTATCTGCCCTTTGTTAAGACTTTGAATATATTTTTCTTCTCCTAAATGACCTGTTCCGTGTCTAAAATTTTCATCTCTCTCCTCTTTTTTTTTTTAGATCTAGAATTTTTAGTCTCTAGGCTTTCCTCATATATCCCTGGACAAAGTTGCAAAAACAGAAAAGAGAAGCCCAGCTCAACCTAGTATCTTGAAGGAACAAATCTACTGTTGATCTTTTATTAACTCCAAAATGAAGTACTTGAAATTTTCCCACTGCCCTGTAACGGGAATTGGAGATGGCTTGCATCAAAAATATCTTTTAAATGTAATACAAACTAGCACTTACATAGCATTGCCTATACATCAGGTACTCTTTAGAAATGAGATATATATATCTCACTTATTTGTATATATACACACATATATCAACTTATTTGTAATCTTTACAACAACTTTTTGGGGGTAAGCACTATTATTATCGCCTTTTTACTGATAAGGAACACCAAGGTGCAGAGAGGGTAGGTGGCTTACCCCAGGTTATACAGCTGATACGTGGTAGAACTAGAGTTTGAAACTCTTAATGACTTTGCTATATTGCCTCTCTGTAAAATAATTTTTCAGAGAATCCATTGCCTCTTACCCAAGAACTTCAATAGACTTTGAAAATGGTTGTTCTCTCTAGACAAAACTATAGCCAGAAGGTATGAAGCGACCAATATCTTGCACTTTCAGGTGTTATACTGATTCGAAATCAGTACATTCATACTTATAGGAACATATATCCCAGCTTAAGTGGTCTAGAAAACTTGGTTTGTGTTTTTATAACAAAGTGCTTATTTAGAAATGAAATAAACTGAACTAATTACAACCAGATTTGCAAGCTGATAAATGACAGGGACATTGAATAATAATTTGCATTCCCTATAACAATCAGTAAGTTTATTTAAAGCATTAACAATAAGTAAATCATTCAATCCTCATAATCTTTGAAGTGAGCAGGGCAAATCTGGTTCTTCCTATTTTGTAGATCAGGAAACTGAGGCTCAAGAGGTTACTCAACTATATAAGAAAGACATTCTTTACACTTCTTTGTTCACTACCTCCAGGGCTTATTAATCTTCTTGTTAACCCAACTTCTTCTGCCACATCTGGGGCTTCTCCTGTCTGAAGAACAAATAATAACTTGTCTAGAATCTTGAAGACTATTTTTGTCTCTCTTTATTGTTTTCTTTTCTTATCCCTTATTGCAAAGGCAATAGCATGGTTTGCCATACTGAGACTCAACTAGATGAAATAATATTCTTGAGTTAGATATTTATCTATTCTTTTTTTTTTTTACATGGAAGACTTAAAAATGGTAGAACCAGATGGTAACTAACCACTTTATTTTTTGCTTTCCCCAACCTATTTTACACATGAAGTCATGGAAATCAAAAGCATATAGTGATTTGCTCAAAGGCACCACAAGTAATGGGAGGAAAAGGGGCCAAAATCCACATCTTCTGACCCCATCTATCAATTTTCTCTTTCTACCAGCTTTTTCCCTGATAGAGTCCTGAGCTTATCGTTCCTACTAGCCAGGTGAAGTCTCCCTGTTTCAAAGCAAACACCAGACGTATCATCCCCTCTCTCATTTATGAAAATTCTCAGTAAGAGCAGTCAAAAATGGAGCCCTGTGGCAGGCTCCACTGGAGACCTACTTAATATTTTCAGTATGAGGAAGAGCTATCAATAAATGAGTTTTCAGTAATTCAATTTAACTCATCGTTTTCAGTGCTTATTCTGTTCAAACCTCTATAGTTAGCTCTTTTAAAATGATCTGATCGGTACTATTATCCTGGTTGCATTTCATCATCTTGAATATCATGGGAAAATGTCTTGTACTTTTATTGAAATTAAGGTAAGTGACAACTTTAGCATTCAACTTTCTAATCAACCTAGCAATTCTGAAAAGAACAAAATAGTTTAGCATAGCACAGGTTATGCTTAAATAATCTTCATTTGGTTCTTATTGAGCATCATATTTTTTGCATATTTGCAATATCATGATAAATTTCTAGGAATCAATGTCTAGCTGCCTGAAGGAAGTGTGAAGAGCCCTCCCTTTCCTCCTTCCTGAAAGATGATATAGTATTGTCCATTCTAGTCTCCTGTTCTTCCTAGTCTCTCAAAAATGAGTGATCTCTTTGCTCTAAGACCTCACCTGCAGATTTCCGTGAACCACAGGGAAGTTAAGCCAACGGTGTGGTTCCTGTCCTTAGGGAATGCCAACACTAATGGAGTAAATGTAGCAATGCTGAGTAATGAATGTAAGTGTAGAAACACAAACTGACCCATAGCTGTGCTGGTGGGAAGGACAGTCTGACATTGCACTGACTGGTCGAGAGTAGGTTGGATGACTCCAGGCTGGCTTCCTTGCCCTCGCCCAGCCCTGGCCTCTCACGCCTGCCCTGAGTGGATTCTCTGCTCTCTCCCTCACAGTTGTGGACATGGATGGAAGACCTTCAGAAGGAGATGCTAGAGGATGTCTGTGCGGACTCTGTGGATGCAGTCCAGGAACTGATCAAGCAGTTCCAGCAGCAGCAGACAGCCACCCTGGATGCCACACTCAATGTCATCAAGGAAGGCGAAGACCTTATCCAGCAGCTCAGGTCAGCGCCTCCCTCCCTGGGGGAGCCCAGCGAGGCCAGGTCAGCATGGGCAGTGCCTTCCAGTGGGAAATGCCTCGGGCTAGACGTGAGATAAGTCCTGTCCCAGTCTTGACTCACCACAACCTGTTTAGTGGTCATGTGTGAGCCTCAGTTTCTTCATCTGTAACATGTAAAAATGTTTGTATCATACCCAACTTGAGTCTAAAAGGAAATAGTAAAAAGCTCAAATGGTTCAAAGCATTGAGATGTTGAATGATAAATCAATAAGTAACATAATTACAACAAAAATTAATAAAATTCAACAAAAAATAAATAATATCTTCATTAAGAATTATGGCATATTTGGTCATGTGGAGAAATAGACATTATGTAAGATAGTGTTATTGGGCATCTGATCTTAGGCTGAACTCTGAACTCCAGTGCCCCAGTCAGCAGAATCTGAACCATTTTGCTGGTGTTTGACTCTGGCCCCACAAAGATATAGAGAATATGCGATGTTGTCCCACCAGCTCTCCATTACCTGTCCGACCTGTCCAGCATTCCTTGCTGCCCAGAAAATAAAACTCCTTCTATATCAACCTAAACAACCATAACTAAGAAGGAAAATCCTGTCTAAACCCTTACATTTGTTTAGAATTACCCACACCATTGCCTCCTTTCTATTGGCATCAATATCTAGTTTCTTGCCCCTGTCAAGGGTACTGGCTCCTCAGATAAAGTGTCATCAGGCCTTGATCGAGCCCTCGGCAACCAGCCCCATGCCCAGGTGCTGTATAAATAGGATTTGATGGTGCTAACGATGCCTGCCCGAAGGGACTTGTTCCTATCCTAAAATCACTGAGTGTTGGGGTCTCTGCCAACTCTGGACAGAAATAATCTCATCAGCAAGTCCCAGGCCAGCCCTGGGACCTGAGGGAATTACTTCAATTGGAGAGGGCTTTTTTCCCCCCATACCAGTTGTCCAATTGAATAAACAACGAGAAATTACCTTTGGAAGACCCTGGCATGTTTTTCTTTTGGAAATTAATGATTTCTATTCCAAACATGCACATGAGATGTTCTGAATCCTCCTGTTGCATACTAACAGGACAGCCTCTTTCCCTTCTTCTCCCAATTCATCATCATGACTATATTATACATGACAGTTCTGTCTGCCTCTCTAGGAACCTCCGCTGTCATTTGCTTCTGAAGGAAATTCCAAATAGTGGGCAGTCACTTAACCTCTCTGGGCCTCAGCTGCTTCATCTGTGTAATTAAGGGGTTCGCTGTAGGAGCTCTGTCAGTGCTAGAATTTTGTGATGCCTTTTGTGTTATCTCTTCGAACACTTTCCACAAGCTTAGCTGGCTTTTCTGTCTGTGGGGCTTGGCCTATGGAGATGCCACTTGTTCTTAACAGCCACCAATGTTAAACATGCACAAATGCCTAAGGGCATAAGGCTACTCGGTGATGGTGAAGGCAACAGTGTGGGTGATGCCTGTTCTACAAGAGTAAGTTTCATGGATTTTAGAGAGTACCATAGGCGTGTGACCAATGGTGACCATTCATTCCTCCACTAGTCTGACTCTAGCCAAGGCTCCCCTCCCTGACATCTCTTCTCAAAGAGAGAGAGAAGTAAATGGTGCTTAGTGGATGCTGGCAGGATGCCCCCCCCACCAGAAACACATCTTCCCCAGGTCTCCATAGTTCTTCAGACACCCATCAATGGAGCACCTCAGGGGGCTTTTGCCTCATCTCTGTGCTTCCTAGTGAGTGTGACACTGACACAGGTACTGTACAAAATGATCAGAAATCATTCTCTTCCTTCCGGAAGCCGTGTGATGGAGAAAGACTGAAAAGAGAAGTCAGAGAGAACAATGATATCCTCCCAGCATCAAAGCCCTGAACAAACGCATGATGGATATCACTGAGTACATTTCTCGTGTTCTTTTCATGACTGGGCGTGTCTATGCAATACTGGGGCTAGGAACCATGCCTGTTTCATGCCCAAATAGGCCAAGGTAGGAACTGGGCACTCTGTGAATGACAGAGGGAGGGGTGCTTGACAAACTGGCTTTATACTGTCTTCAGAAACAGTGTGAGCTCCGATACCATTGCTTCTGAGACAAGCACAGGCTAAAAGATGTGGCTTTCAAATAGCCTGCACATGAGAAACTAATGATTTTCCCCTTGTCCTCTGACTTCTTAAATTGTATAAGATACCAAGATGTCACAAGATAATGAATGTGCCAGTTTATTTCAACTTTTAGGGCTCAAAGTCCTATAGAATCTAAACTTCTTAACCTCCACGTTTTTTTTTTTCACAGTTACCTCTTTGGAGGTCTCACCACCACCCCATTCCTCTGAGCAGGTCAATCTGTTGATCTCTTGGTTCCCCTCTACAATATGTCACCTCCCTTTGCTCAGAAAGCATGCCCCCTCCCATCTACTTGACTGTGTTCATCTGTTTCTCCAAACCCCAAAACTCTTTGAAACCTTTGCTTGTTGTCCCAGCCTCTTGTGATCTAGCCTTTACTCTTCCAAGTTGGGCTTGTGCCCCAGTTAGCACTTGACACTTCACTCACATCCTTTCATGATTAAGAATCATTCATACAGTGCATTACTGGTCACAGTTCACATGCCTCATTTAACAGCGAACTGTGAAGTGAGCAGGGCAGGGATTATTAAATCCACTTTACAGGTGAGGCAGCTGGGGCCATCAGCCTATGTATGTCAGAGCAGGGACCTAATTCAGGTTTGCAGACTCCAAACCCTGTGCCTTCCTAACTACAGCTTGAAGCCTGGTTAATAACACCAGTAACTTTGGCAGAGCATTATAAAGTGAATGCTTGCAATTTGGCAACCATGACGTCATCTTATTTTAACAATCCTGTGAAGTAAAACTAGGGAGGGTTTTTTTTCGTATGTCTTTAATGTGTCTACCCTTATGTATTGTGATATGTGTATGTATTAAAACTATACATATTAGACTAAACATATGCATGGACCCATTCCATTTCTCTAATTTATGTTTTGTAGAGCCCTTTCCCATACATTATTTCATTGTATTCCTTTCACAATTCTGTCTGAGGAATAGGAGAGCAGCTAGTCTTAGAAATAGAGTTGTGAACCCAAAAAAGGATGCATATGTCATTGGTTCACGTACTAAGCAGATAGTGTCAGGCTCACAGCAAGAATTTGTAAATATCTGTTGATTGAATGACTCAACTGATTCACATCCACCTTGCTTGGATGTGGAAGGCCCCCTCCTCTGTCACTTCTAACATGGCAAGTCCTCTCCCCCTTTCTTCTCCCCCTGCCCCTCTGCTCTGCCACAGGGACTCAGCTGTGTCCAACAACAAGACGCCCCACAGTAGCTCCATCAGCCACATCGAGTCAGTCCTGCAGCAGCTCGACGACGCCCAGGTGCAGATGGAAGAGCTGTTCCATGAGCGGAAGATCAAGCTGGACATCTTCCTGCAGCTGCGCATCTTTGAGCAGTACACCATTGAGGTAAAGATGGGGAGACCACGGAGGGGAGGTAGGGAGGGGGCCAAGGAGAGCTTCCTGGCCAAGGGCACTGCGCCAAGGGCAGGGCAGTAACCTAAGGGAATTAGAACATTGAGCATGCATTTTTAAAACTCAAGAAATTATTGGTCCACCCTGATATATTCCTTCTAGTCCCTCTCATCCCCTACTGCCAAGCAGAGCCCCTCTATTTTACTTTCTGTGTGTGGATTACTTCATTGAGAAGTTTTTTGTTGCTATTCATTGAACTCTTACTTGGTACTTTGGTTCCTGAAAGACCATGGAATTGGCTGTTGGGTGATTGAAGTAGAGTCATTGAACTTCATAGCTTTATGAGTGGGTAGGTGTTAAAATTAGGTGGCCTCCTCAGATGATAAATGTAGGTCAGGGATTAGATGCAATCACAGAGCAGCCAAGAAGCCAGGAGCCACAGGAAGGAAGACTTGTATCCTCAAGTCTTCCTTGTATACTCAAATCAAGGCAGTTTGATTTCTGCCTATTAAGAAAGTAAGTTTTTATTAAGGCCATTTGTAGGTTCATTTCATAGACTCCTCAGTCCTTTTTTAGAGGGTGGGAATCACATATTCTGGCATATTTATGCCTCCTTTGTGATACAATTAACAATGTCTGCCCCACATAATTTCTGCCTTTTATTATTTTCTGCTCTGAAACCGTAACTAAAGCCAGGACAATAGGGGTATAAAGAATATCCAACACATGAGGCACTTTTTCCTTTTCAGGGATGATAAAGGGTTAAATTAAAGGCACTATCTTCTTTGCCCCTGGATGCTATAGTAGGAGGGAAAGCCAATTTTCCACCTCCCCTTTCTTTTTAACTTTGTTTTGCATTCCAACCATCTCCTTGAAGTTGGGGCTTCTGGGTTCCTGGAGACTGATCTTCCCAAAACTATCTGTGGAAACGTCAATAGAACTAGTTTGGAAGGAAAATGATTTCTTTTTAAATGTGAAAGCTCCAACATCCCATCCTAATCCAACTCAGGACCAGAGGACTGTCTTGGCAACAGCTGACCTTTTCTTCTATCCTGGGACCAAAAATGTTTATATTGAGAATCTGAAATGTAAAAGAAAAGCAACTTAAAGGTATTCATCTTCCTATCCCTTACTCTCCTGTGATCCTTCTCTTATGAGCACATCTCTACACCTGCCTCCCTGGGAGCCCTTGTAATTTCTTGCTTAAAGATTTCATGTTTGAAAAGGTCCTTTCTGGATAGTTTCTGGAACAAAGGAGAAGATAAGTCTTTAAAGCTATATCTTAATTATCCTTCCAGCTGATTCCATAACTTTAGGTGAATTTATTGATACTTTTCCTTTATTTTGAATCTATACTCAGGATTTCAGGTAGCAAGTAGTATTAAAACATATTTTAGAAGAACAATCAAAATGCCAGGGGAAAAATAAAGATATTGGCGTGCAGTGAAGAGTATATGTAATGAACTTCATAAACGTGGGGTGACTAAGGTAATAAAGAAAAGAAAGAGAAAGAGTATCAGTCATTATTCTTTATTCATTGGGAGTGAGACTCACAAAAATAAATAGAGGTTACTTTTGATTAAAGTGGTATAGACCCCAGGCACTCCCACGATCCTTCCTCAGCTCCATTTTGCCCACTGGGAGTGAATATATCCATGGGGGAAATTATGTTAGCGGGTGTGGTGATTTTGCTGTTGTATTCTTTATTTACTCTGCTATCATTCCAGGTCCACATCAAAAAATGCTTAAGGGGAAGGAAACAATCTGAGGGTTTGGATGTTTACATTTTATTTGATTAGATGGCTGTGGTCTGGACATCAGTGTTGTTGGTTCAGTCCTGGAATGGGTTGGTGAGCTTTCCTTCGACATGGACTGCACCCCTGATGTAAGCTGGGGGAATCACAAAGGTGTATTTGCCTGCAGCAATTCTGAGAAAATCCAGTTCCACTCCTGAAAAACAATCCAAAGCATATGCAGAAAATATTCTTTAAAAAAATATGAGTGCTGGCCGGGCATGGTGGCTCATGCCTATAATCCTAGCACTTTGGGAGGCCAACACAGGAGGATTGCTTGAGCTCAAGAGTTCGAGACCAGCCTGAGCAAGAGTGAGACCCTGTCTCTACTAAAAATAGAAAAATTAGCCAGATGTCATGGCATGTGCCTGTAGTCCCAGCTATTTGGGAGGCTGAGGCAGGAGGATTGCTTGAGCCCAGGAGTTTGAGGTTGCAGTGAGCTATGATGACGCCACTACACTCTACCCAGGGCAACAGCGTGAGACTCTGTCTCAAAAAAAAAAAAAAAGAGTGTAAATCAAATACTTTAAAATTGGATCCTACTTAAATGTTGCAATGGAGGAACTTGATATTTAAATGGTAGGATTTGCATTCTTCAGCCTTTCTATATATAAACCTTCCTCTTCCCACCTCAAGTACTGGACAACAACTTGGACGACTTGGTATGCAGTAGAGCAAAAGCAGGGAAATAGTGTGAGAGTCTAAGAAAATGAGGGAGATAAAAATAGTGATTTGAATCTGCATCTTCTGGTGTAGGCTATGCCATCCACCTTTTCAAAGAGGTCTTGTTCCCCATCTGGGGGAGGCCCAAAGCTTGGGGAAAATGCTGCATTTAATCTTAGATAGAAATGGAAATCCTGCCAAACCTATGGAAAAGCTCTGCTTCAAGTCAGATTCTCAGAAGTTATTTTTGAGGGTGATGAGATTATTTCAAATACCAGCTATGTTTCACTGTAGGGATGAAGAGCAGACTTCTAGAGAAGCTTCAGAGTGTGAAACTGAGGGTGGTTTCTGTAATGAGAGACGAGTCAAAGCTGACATAAGCCAGGGCAGGGTCTGTGATTGCAGGACCTACAGCTGTGGTTTCTTTCCTAGAGGGAGGCATTTGATGGACATATTCCAAATTCCTAGGGATTACTGAACACCAGAGCAGGCCTGCTACCCTGACATCTGGGAAATCTAAGCATGACTCCTTAACTGATGGCTGAGATGAGACAATTAATTTAAAAATTAGGATAGCACATGAGTTGCTGCACCAGTCTCCTTTTACTCAATAACAATGGTGTATATGGCTCCCACATTATAACCTGGAATGAAATTATAGGGCACCCCCACTTAAAGTGAAACATCTCAGATATTTTAGGCAGATGTTCAAAACCAGGACTGCAGCTGAATTCCTGACATACCTTTTTGGATTCCATGGAGACTTGACAAAGTGACCTAGAGTGGAACATGATGTTCTATACAGTTTTGTCCTATAGGTTCAGCCTGCCTCTATGAAAGACATTTTATATGAACTAGTTATGATAGAAAAGACACTTCACCAAGTGTTAACAGTGTTTATTTTGTGGTGGTAAGAATATCAGTGATTTTTTTCTTTTTGATGTTTTCTTGCATTTCCCAGTTTTCTACAATTAGAATGATCAGAAAGTAATAAAATGTATTTTTAGAAGCAAGAATAGGCCCATGGTCTCCAAACATTTTTAATTATGTACCCTCTCAATAAAATATTTTTGAACTTGCAATCCCCTACATATGTATATTTATTAGTTTATAAATTATAAAGATGTTCTATCACTACCTAATAATCTTGAAACTCAATATGCCTTCCAGGTGCTGTTTAGCTTTTTCATTAGAAGTTGTGGTTCCATATTTCAAATACTCTTGAAAATTCCAATTATTTTTGTTTCTTACAGCCCATAGATTGGACTGCATGTTCTAAGCTCCTATGTGCTGATGGAGAGTTAGATTCTTACTTGCAGTTTTTTAGCTTTAAACTGTGTCTTTTGCAATTGTTAAAGGTCTTTGTGAAGTTCATTTATTGGCACGAATAAACCATAATTTGAAATAATGAGACAATAATTCTAAAAAGATCAAGCCCTTGAAAAATAGCCACCTCAACCCCTGGAGTTGCACTCACAGTCGCGGAAGCCACTGTCCTATTCAGGCCCAAGATACCCTCCACCAATTACTAGTGAAGTCTCGGAGACTCTTATTACTTTTAATGTTGGGTAAATTTATGTCTTATAATTTATGGTAATTATGTAGAGAATTTTCTCTCTGCTATCAATTGAGAATCTTGGCATTCTGATGGGCATACTCATTTGGAGTCCTAGAAATGACAAGAACGATTCTAGGACAAAACTTTCTGAAATAGGGCACTTAATAGTTCTTTAAAACTACTCTGAATTGCAACTAGTGCTCAATGTCTGAATTTTTTGAATATTAACCTGATGAAGAATGAGCGCCAACTTAAACCTAGTGTTTCATTAACAAAGGTGGGGACAGCCATGGCTGGGGACGAGCTCATTAAAAAAGGGGCCAGCTGGAGGCAGGAGAAATGCTTGAATAGCATTCCACTGGAGGGATCTATTCTTCAATTGCGTATCAGAGGGTCTAGCGTTTTCAATTGTGAAAGAGATGTTCAATAGCGTTTTCACTTAGAAGATTTCAATCAGTTACATTAATAGAAATCTAATTATGAAAATGTTGTGGCATTGAGGATAAAACGTGCCTGCCCTTGAGGGCAGTCCGGGAGAGGACACGAGAGAAAACAGAAACAAGAATATACAGTTTTCTATGATAGAGAGAGACTTACAGTTTGATGAGAACACTGAGGGGAGCAGAGAAGGGAAGAAAAAGGAGGGAACTCAGGATTTCATTATTGTGTTGAACCAAAATCTCCACCTTTTATTCTTTGGTCCTTGTTCTGCTCTCTGAGGGAAAAAAACAGAACAATTCTGTTCCTTCTTCTATTTGGAAGCCTTAAAAATATTTGAAAATGTTTATCATAGGCCTCTTTTCCTTTATCTGAAAAATGATGACATTGTATGAGTTATTTCTGCAGTCCCCTCTGACTCTAAAAATTCTATGACTATTTCTCTTTATTGTCAGCCCTTCTCTATGGTACATTTCCCCAGTTTATTCACCTCTTTCTGGATAGGACATGCATGGTCTCTAGACACTAACTCTCCTGGTGACTCTCTGCTGAAGGGACTCTTGTTAGCTAAGCCCAGCTCACATACACACACCTTGGATGTGTGCTGTTCAGGACACTTGCTCTGGTGCAGCCCAGGCGGTAGATGCCTTTTCAGTGACCTCATCACCTGTCTTGAATAGGCTTTGCTCACTTAAAAGCCTCTGGTTCTCTTTTCAAGGTAAGTACTTCCATTACACTGACTTTTTAAAAATTAAATGGCAGCTTTTATATTTCTCCCCTCAAAATTTACTTTATTTTTTACACAGTTCTTCAGACTATGAAAACAGATTTAAATTTAGTTTATTATCACTATCAATGTTGTGGCTGTTTGAAATGTTGGCCAGGTGAGACAAGGCCCTGTGGTACTTCACTGCAGGTTCTCCTCCTGGGACACAGAGCCATTAGCCTGCACAGTCACTGTCAGCTGTGGATCATCTAGGGGCACCATCATCTAGTCCAATTTAATCACTTCTTCTTCCCTAGATACCATGTGAGACTGCAAAGCCTAGCTGTTCTCCATGTTTGTAATATGCCAAATCCACCAACGTAGTAACTATATCAAGAAAGAAAATAAGATCTGTTTGAGGTAATCTTTGTGGATTCTTCCCTGGTGATCATGGTAACATTTTCTAAATGTACCCCAGACCCTTTGGGAAAGAAATGCAGAATGAATGCAATGAAGTATACCAAATTCCTCACAAAATATTTAATAATCTCTACTAGACTTTTTCTCAAATTAATTTCAGGATCATTGGGAGGTTTCCCCTACCATCTTCCTTTTTTTAAAAAAAAAATCATGATTATTCACACAGCTTTAGTATTCTGGAAAGTCAACTGTTTTCAGTAAATTATCAAAAATCCCTGGTAAAAACTTTCAGATCACTCCAGTGGGGTGGATTTGGGGCTGTGGACCTGAATCAGGTAACGTTGTCAAGGTTCAAGTGTTGCATGTGTCTTCTTTCTGGTAAGGACAAGGGGGTAAGGAGAAGGGGGCAGATGTAAGCTACAGCATTAGGTATTTAGCTTATAGGGGAGAAAAGAACATTCCAACACTCAAGCATTGCTAGGTACTAGAATGAGTGAGCAATATGTGTTGTAGGAGCTTTTCAACAAAGGGGAGATCTTCTGAAAACAGAATAGAATTCCGCAAGTCTCAAATTGATAAGAGGCAAAGGTATAGACAAAATTACTACTCAAGATCCCCTCCAACCCTATTAATTGGCAAAATCATGATTATATCAAAGACTTACGTTTAATCATAATGATAGTGAAGAAAAGAACATGAAATTGGCCATAGAAATTATCTAGTTATCCAAATTATTCAATTGGTATAGAAATTAGGTAATTGAACACTAGAACTCATCAATTACAGCATTTTGCAATATGTTCTTACATTATTTTGCCAATAATTAAAAACAACTGAGTGGATTTCATTACTGCCAAGTCCCTCTGCTTTTCTGGAAAATTCTTGCAATGTCCCCAAAGGTCTTCATTATAACTATTTAAATAAATAAGTTAACTCTTCAGACAGATTATATATATTTGTAAAATAGAATGAAAAGCTATAATGCATTTAAAATAATCTGTTTTACAATTCACTAATCTTATCACTTTATAAATTGATTAACAGAAAAGAACATTATATTGGACAAGAAGAGTAAATGACTATGGTACATTATTTTAGTTTCACAGTGATAACCTGTACACATTATAGATAAACTAGCTCTTCCCTTGCAATGAGACAGTCTCTTTAGCTGCAATATGTCTTTCTTTATCAACCAGCACTTGTAGGCCAGTGGAGAATATTTAGCTTTCACTTTTCTCATCTTAATAAAAATAATGACATCATAAAACAAAAAAATGCTCATTTTGTGACTGACAGCCCATGTATGTCAGTAGCATCTCATCACAATGAAATGCCATGGACCCTTCCTCCTCACTGTTAGTTGGAACAAGATTGAACCTTAATATATACAACATATGTAGTGTTGATTAATATATTAATATATAATCACCTTTGTTGAGAGGCAGTAGTGTCTTGATCAAGCATGCAATATTTTGAGTTAGACTACCTGGGTTTAAAACCTGTTTCACCAACTTTACTAATTGTGTGACCTTAGGCAAATTACTTAAGCTCTTGAGGCTCCGTTTTGCTCATCTGAGAAATGGGGATGAGATAATATTTCCCAGCCCATAGGGTTGCTCTGAGGCTTTAATGACTTCACACATGTAACATTTTTAACAAAACTCTGGGCACTTAATACATGTAGTCAGCATTGTTATTATTCACAATACATTTTCATATCTATCTATCTATATATATGTATAGATATTTGCTTCCAGATTTTAAGCAGTGAAACATCCCATCTTATTCTTCCCCATTGTTTCTCTCCTAATGTGTTACTGATCATACATATTAGGAGATCCCGGAGTGTTTATGCAGAGCACCCACTGTAGGAACCAAAGGCATTCAAGGAACAGGTCACACGTCTTTCTGCTGCAACTTTAGTCTGTCCGTACCCCAATACCAGATTTCAGATGTGTCTCCTGTTCATGACAAAAGGCCCCTGGGGAACCAGAGAATTCTGGGTAGGTTAACATTACCTTTATACTGAGCAATCTGGCAGAGTCAATTAAAAAAAAAATTACCAAACCCTTAAACAAAAATACCCTATTAGCGGAAGTCATTTTGTTTTCTTGCAAAGATAAATTATGCCTGGCATTTATATAAGGCACAAATACACAATTGATTTATTGATCTTCTCAATGAATACACGGTTAATTTAAAGGTTTAGGTGAAATGGAGAAAACTGCATTATCATGGGTTTTTTTGGAGGAAGAAGGAGAAGAAAACAGAGGAAGGGTAAAACTGGTACTTTTCTGAAGTGAGAATAGTAAAAAGAAGGATACACCCAAGAATCAATGCTTGGAGCAGCCTTATTGATGTAACACCATGGTTAAGAGCAGCAGGCTTTGTAGTTGAATACTCAGCTCTGCCACCGCCAGCTCTGAAAGCATGGAGAAAACTATCCGACTTCTCTGTTTTCATTTCCTCCTAGAGTTTCCATGAGGTTTAAGTAAAAGAAAGTTAGTCAAATGCTTGACACACTGTCTATCCCATAATAAATGCACAATACAAAGTAAAATGTCTTCTTCAACTATTTCACCATCTTTATCACGATCATAATCAGCATCTAAAAATGATCTGAAGAAAGGACTACACAGTGAGATTTCCAGTGTTGCAGGTGATAAAGACTGAAGTTGATGGGAATAGACCCTGGGAAATGGGAAGTGGGAAGAAAAGGGGCAGGTGAGTTTCGATTCAGGCATACAGAAAACATTTGGAGAAGAGGGACTAAAGTTTCTGTACACAGTTGAGATGATCCAGAAAATGGGAGGAGCCAATGGAAAGGGTTCTCTGAGAACAGAGCCCAAGGTGGCTGCTAAACCAACTCCTACGGAGCAATTTTTGGCAGCAGAATTCTGGATTTGGTGCATTTTATCTGACAGGAAATTCTTGGGCTTCTTTTTGAAGTGAGCCTTCCCATTTCCCACTGCCTCCTATCCTCTCTAAATTTCTTTTTACCTCCTTTGATTTTTCTTATTGCTGTGTCTCTAGCATAGACAATTTTTAGAATAGAAATATTGCCAATGTATCTCTCAAAGAGGTCATCATATCCTACACTCCAATTCAGGAAAGTGAAAGAGACAGAGGCCGCCAGAACCAAGACAGGAACTGAGCAGACCAGGAGCTGAGATGGAGCTAATTGAGTGGAAGGAGTAAGCAAGATAGGTTGACTGAAAATGGTGGGCTCTGGGGCCCTGTGTTCCATCTTTCATTCATTGGGTGCAGGCCCTAGTTTCTGGCCTGAACACATTCTCTCCAAATGGAGTTAAATCTGGTGTACATTTTTCTTTTCATGGTCTTGTGTCTGTATCAACAAATGAACCCATGTCCCATGTTATAGGTAATCCAGAGAAAGACTTCTGGGTCTGGGGGTTGTCGTGAAGCTCTTCATGCCACAGGGTTTCCTCTGAAGGGCCGTGAGGGCTTGAGCAGACTTGGAGGAAGGTCATGGGCATTTCAGGGCTGTCAGACCAGGGAAGGAGGCTGAAGCGGGCAAAGCCAGCTCTCAGGGCCAGCAAGGAGCCACCTGACGGGTTCATAACAGAAGCATGAGGAGAGGCTGGAAAGCCAGGTTTGTTTACTAGCAGACAGGCAAGCTTCTGGTTTGAAAACAAATATTTTTCTTAAAACACAAAAATGAGCCCCTGTCGTAACTAGCCTTGTACCCCAGGAAGAAGGTGGAGAGGCGGAACTCAATGAAAAAACATTCCTTGAGGAAACAGAAAATACACAGGAAAGAGAATAATTTAGACTCCAATAAACATTAAAAACATACAAATGGGGAGGGAGGGTCCAACAGAGTGAAGAGTGTGTGGACCGAGGGAGAGCAGCCTTGGGGGTCAGGCTGTTCTGTTGAGGAGACCCTGGAAATTCTCATTCTTCAGGCTTCACAATAGACTTGGGTTCTTCAACTTAATGGTGTCAGGTGATGAGGGTGGAGGAAGGTAAGGAGAGGGGAGGAAAGAATATAGGAACACCAGATACAGGGTCCTGGACATATTGCACATGCAGTTTAGGTTCAGATTCCCAAGATGCCAGACCTCTGAGCTCACTCTCTCAATTAAAGTACCTCAACCTTGCTCTGCTCCCCTGGCCAGACCCTCCACTCCAGATTCCTGGCCTTGGAGCTCCTCTGGGACCTTCCTACAGCAAATAGATCCTTCATAGACTCAGTTTCATGGAAACAAAACAAAAGCTGAAATGAAAAAAAAATTGGGGGCAGGCTCTTCCTTTCATGCTTGTTGTCTTAGTTTTATTCTAATTTTCCTTAGTTTGTAGGCAGGGAAATGGAGTAAAAATTGTGGTTTGAGCTATTTTCAATTATTATCTGATAAAGGACTTATATCCAGAGCATATTTAGAACTTTTACAAATCTACAGTCAAAAGATAATTAACTCGGTTTTTTAAAAGAAATGGGCAAAAGACTTAAAAAGACACTTTATGAAAGCAGATACCTACCCTATGACCCTACAATTCCACCCCTAGGTAATTACTCAAGAGCAATGAAAACTGATGTCCACAGAAAGACTTGTATAAGAACTTTCACATCAATCTTATTTATATTAGGCAAACACTGGAAACAACCCAAAAGTTCATTGGCAGGAGAATGGATAAACAAATTGTGGTATATCTGTACAGTGGAATACTACTCAGCTACAGCAAGGAATGAACTAGCAATGCACACAACGTGAATGAATGTTAAATACAGCATGTTGAACAAAAGAATCCAGACATAAAAAATACATATTGTACGATTTCATTCATATGAAATTCAAGAATAGACAAAACTGCATCAACGATGACAGAAATCAGAAAGAGCTACCTGGTTGGAGGGTGGGGAAGAGCAGGAACGGACTGGAAAGGGGTACTAGTAGACTCCCTAGAGTGATGGAAAGGCTCTATAGTTTGTTCTTGATGATAGCTACACAGGCATATAAAATTGCCAAGAATTATAGAACTGAATGCTTAAAATATGTGTATTTTACTGTATGTAAATTATACTTTAAGTTTTAAAATATGGTAAGGAAAAAGATAGTTATAGACCTAGTCCTATAAAAACTATAAAGGCCTCTTCATCCTCTAAATCTGTGGTCCCCAACTGCCAAGCCGCAAATTGGTAAATAGCCTGTTAGGAACCAGACCACACAGCAGGAGGCGAGCGGCGGGCTGGCAAATGAGTGAAGCTTCATCTGTATTTGCAGCCGCTCCCCATCACTAGTATCACTGCCTGAGTTCCACTTCCTGTCAGATCAGTGGCGGCATTAGATTCTTACAGGAGCACAAACCCTAATATAAACTGCACATGTGAAGGATCTAGGTTGCGTGCTCCTTATGAGAATCTAATGCATGATGATTTGAGGTGGAGCTGAGGTGGTGATGCTAGCACTGAAGAGCAGCTGCAAATACAGATTAATTGTAGGAAAACAAGCTCAAAGCTCCCACTGATTCTGCATTATGATGAGTTGTGTAATTATTTCATTATATATTACAATGTAATAATAATAGAAATAAAGTACATGCACTTGAATCATCCTGAAACTATCCCCCCGCACCCGGTTCATGGAAAAATTGTCTTCCATGAAACTGGTCCCTGGTGCCAAAAAGGTTGGGGACCACTGCTCTAAATTATCTCTTATAAATTATCTCTCTTATTCTCCTCTAGTTAGAGAACGAAGTACTTTTCAAAGATGAGGCTACAACAAAAACCTGTTTTGCCTACTAACCTGCTGGTCCCAGATCCCCCAGGACTTCCCACAATAAGTAGATACTGGGTTTTCCTGCTGGGCTCTGCAGATCCCTGAGTTGACTTGAAAAGATATGGGGGCATGAAGTGAGAACCTGGGGCAGTAAGAGTGGTGTTTTCAAAGTTCCCCCATCTCTGCTTCAAAGAGAACAACTACACTTTCATCTGTTTCTATTTTGCTTGAAGAAAGGTCTTACTATTAGATAAAAAATAAAATCCTGCGACCCGGACAGCAGCACCTTGTGAGGGACTGCTTGGCTTTCCCATCCCGGCAGGCATGGCCCCAGCACAGGATGTATGAACACTTGCCTTGCTCTGTCTTCTATTTCCCTCTGTCCCTGATGCTCCTGGAGCAGCAGTGTTTGGTAAGAAGGTTATGCTACATGTGAGCTGGGATGAGATCTGGCATAATGAAAACCACTCAACTAGGGCTCTGGCATATATGCTTAGACTGCCTGGGCCATACTGCAAATATATGACCTAGGGTGACACTTCCATTTCTTCTCCTGGGAAAAGAGGATGGCAGTACCCATGCTAATGCCTTCACAGGGCTGCTGTGGGGGCAGCACAAGATAACAGATCTGAAAACCACATTTAACAGTTTTAATTTTGATTCACATATCAGAGGGAATTATCTAATTCAGTACTTCTGGGTTCCTACGCTGGGTGAGATCTCTGTGCAGGAATTGTAAAGGAAGTAACAGGATTTAGTCTCTATTTGCAAAGAACTGAGAGTAGGCCAGGTGAAGTCATGTGAGCTAAGATGTAGAACAACAAACAATCAACAAGTTGATGTTAGGGCAATGTTTCTATTCATTGCATGCTTCGGTCTTCATTAGAATCTTTAATGCCTTTCAATTGATTATAATCTGCTTGAATTTCTAGAGTTATGCTATATATTTACACTTTGTTCAGTCACTATTTCCAAGCATCAGAGGGAAAGAATCCTGCATAACAGAACACCAGAAAGGGATTGGGACCCCTGGGCTTGATGTATACCACCTCTTTAACTGATGTAACCTTGGGCCATTCACCAGGCTTCTCTAGCCCTCAGTTTCTGTTTCTGAAATAGACTCACTACTTAATTTTTGAGGACTGCTACAATTACAAAACTTTTTTAGAGCCACCATGTGAGATGGTAGACTGTCTTTGCAGTCAGTAGAACTGAGCTATGTCCAAAGCTTTGCTCCTCCCTAGCAGGGTCAGTCATTCCATCTGTCTGAGTGAGGGTCAACTTCCTCTTCTAAAAGATGGATCTGCAGATCTCCACCATGTCTGCTTCACTGGATTATTGTGGGGATTGAATAGCATGGAGTATAAAGCAAAAGCTTTATAAATCATAATTCATGATATAAACATTTGCTGCTGCTCCTTTGCTTGTCGCTATAGGCATTGAAACGCACAGAGAGCACTTTCAAAGCTATGTATATGTCGGTGCATGGCAGTGTTGCTTAAATATAGTCTAAGGGTCAAAGAGATGTGAAACAGAGACTGATCTGAGGGGTGGGTAAGTGAATAAGGCTTGGAATCATGAGCTTCAGCCTACCAGTCTCTCGTGGACCTGTGCTGATGACGGTGGCTCCCTTGCAGGTGACGGCAGAGCTAGATGCCTGGAATGAGGACCTGCTCCGGCAGATGAATGACTTCAACACAGAGGATCTGACCCTGGCAGAGCAGCGGCTGCAGCGCCACACAGAGCGGAAGCTAGCCATGAACAACATGACCTTCGAGGTCATCCAGCAGGGCCAGGACCTGCACCAGTACATCATGGAGGTCCAGGCCTCAGGTGGGTGACCTCTCTCGTTCTCCTGTGGGGGAGATGATGAAAACAAGAATACCAGCTAGCCTCCAGGGAGCACTTCCACCTTGTTTGTTCATTTTATTCCTATACATACAAAGAGTAGAGATTTTTACCCCCAGTTTAAAGAAAAAGAAACAGAAGCCATGAGAGCTGAAATAGCTTGTCCAAGCTTGCCCAGTTAGGCTGTGGTGAAGATGGGAATAGGGTCAGGGTCTGCTGGTGCTGCAGAAAGAATGACAGTGCCAGTGATGGAAACTAGCACAGACTTTTTTAAGTGGTGGCCTGGAAAAACAAACCAAAGCAGTCAGACATCCATGTGAACTGTATTCAAATGTGTAGCTGTCTCCCATTCTGCTCCCTGTCCTTGCTGCCAGCACACATTCTCCAGCCCTCTCCCCTACTCCCCGCTCATCTCCTTGTCTCCTGTTCATGCTTCTCAGAGTCCTCAATTTTTTATCACTCATCTGCAGGTAAGTGTAAGCACTGCTGATAAAAATTTATGGCAAGGTCATATAATTTTATAACTTCTCAGAAAAACATGGCTGAGTTACCCAGATTTAACTTCTTTTCCTGCTCAAGATTTATTCAAAATTTATCCGACAAATGAGTGAGCCCTTACTATTATTCCTGCCACTCCCCAAAATGGCCTTTGTTATTGGAACTGGAGAGAGCCATGCTGAACCCTGAGTACATCTAGTCCCAGAAGAAAAGAAGTCACTTGTCTGGTCACATCCCAGTGGAGTGTTTTCTACCACCCACCCCAACCCACTGCCTTCCTACCTGGGTCCTTGGTGGTGTAGGCTCCTGCTCTCCAGGATGAGGCAGACAAAAGCCAAGGCCATCAACTCTGTAAAACACATTTGGGCCACGTCCCTGCTGATCATGAAGAATATTAAAACCATGAGATTGTTGGGGGCCTTAGCAATCATACTAAACATTAGGGTACTTTGGTTTTTGGTTTGTTTTTTTTTTGTTGTTGTTGTTGACCCAAAAGACTAACTACCAGCATTCAAAGGAACTTCATTCCTAACCAGAGGAGAGACAATCTAGTAAATTCTGTTCATTTTTGTCAGCACAGTCTTTCCTTAAATTTTTATTTGTGCTATAAACAGACTGCCTCTGAGACTCAGGCCTGTTTACAGGTATGCAGCTTGTTCTCTGCACAGTCCCAGGAAAGGCTACTCACCTGCATCTGTCTAGGGATTTTTAAAAATGTGACAATGCCCAGGCTCCATGCTCAGATATTCTGCTTTAACTGTCTCTGAATGAGACTTGCACAACAGCAGAAAGCTTCTCAGATGATTCAACAGTTTAGCCAGGACTGAGAACCACCACTTTTTACCATGATAATTAAATCCCAGCAGCTGACATCTATGGAATGCTCTAGGCCTAGTGGATCTCAAAGTGTGGTCTTCAGATCAGCAGCATTAGCATCACCTGAGAACTTGTTTGAAATGCGAGTTCAAGGACCCAATCCTAGAACCTGTCACATCAGAATCTCTTGGGGTTGGGCCCAGAAATCTGTGCTTTAGGGAGCCCTCCAGATGATTCTGATGCTCTGCTGACCTAGGACCTTGCTTCTCAGCATGGGCCCTGGACTGCAGCCCCAGCTTCACTTGGGAGCTGATTAAAAATGCAGAATCACCAGCTTTATGCCAGATCTATGAATCTGCATCTACATGTTAACAAAATCTCCAGGTAAATCGTGTGTACGTTAAAGGTGAGAAGCAGTGTTCTAGGACGTGGATTGTATCTTTTCAGAGCCTTGTTAGGGAAGTAGGGAAACTGTAATCCTTTCTCTGTGATTGAGAATCTTATCTGGATTCAGGGTTTAGCCCTATGGCTTACCCTCATGATGCTCACCATGGCTGGCTATCCAGCTAAAACTGGGAAGCATGAGAGAATGCAGACACAGTGTCTAGGAGAGAGGCTGTGAGGAGAAGCTGTGCAAGGATGCTCACTCTTCATCCCTCAAAGTGGATGTGCCTAGCAGGAGAAAGAGTCTTGTCTGGCTGGAAACCTGCAGTACCTTACTACGAGGGTGCTGACATGACCTTGGGCAAACCAACCTCTGTCCCAAGAGCCAAGTATCCATGGTAACAGAAAGACTGCTGGGAGCTGGAAGCCCCTGAGGACTGCTTGTAACTGGGGGTGCTGTGCTTGGTGTCCACCTAAACCATGAGGGCTCAGTGGGTGATGACACCCCTAGGCAGATGGGCTGCCCGCCCCCCTAGTATCCTATACTAGAAATGAGCTTTGTCAAAAGAGGTTTGATTGGCCTCTCCAGCGCTGTCTGCTGAGGGCTAGCTGTTCCCCTGCTCCTTCAACAGCTGGCTGTTCAGTCTGGCATAGTTCATGAGGATTTGACAGGAATGAATCCAGGGGTCCAGAAAAGCTCACTCTCTGTCTATGGCTGAATGCCTGGTCCTGCAGAGGAGGCATCTAGCTCATCTCTGAGCTTAGGAAAGGGGAGGGCAGAACCACACCAGAGCTGGGAGGTGGGATGGGGATGGGGTGAAGGGTAGGCCTGGATGGGCCTTGATCCCCTGCACCATGGCCAAGGAATACAGGACTTCAGAGACACAGGACTGAGGCAATGAATGGCTTGGGCATTTACAATGTTTGTCTAATGAACTATATTTGGACTAAAGGTAAAATAAACTGTTGTCTTAGAAAAAGAACAATTAGCACAAGTAAGACTTGTTGGTATTTAGCTCTCCATGCTAGATTAATTAAGGGTTTATGCTTTGATTTATTAGTGGCAAATGGAACTAGGAAATTTTATATGCTTATTTTCAAGCATGACGTTTGTAAGATTGAGCCAGGTTCTACTAAATCCCTTGAGTGTGCCAACAATTCTAACCAAAGCAGAAAGCCTTTGCTTAAGTCAACATCAGCCTCAGGAATAGAGACAAATAAGAAGAATTTCTTAATTTGCTCATTGTTCTTTCCTCACTATAGAAATTTGAGCTTCAAGTTAGGAGGTGGTAGGTTTTGCTGGAAAGAGCCAAATTAGGGAAAACATGCTAACTGAATTCAAGGTCCAGTTCCACCACCAATGAACAGTCTGACTTTGGAAGTCCCTTTTCTTTCTCTGTAGACTTTAGTTTCTTCTTCTGTCTAGTGTGGCAGATGGGCCTTGATTTCTAAAGTGCCCTCCAGTTATCACTTTCCATAATTCAGCCAACTGCCTCATTGTCTATGCCATAGGTCTTCTCTCCGATGGAATCTGGCCATGTGACTGTCACACTTGACCTTAGGAATAAGACAAGAGCTGTGTATCTTATGGATATGTTGCTTTTTATGGTTTAATCAAAGCATCAAGTTCTCCCTTTATGCAAGATTTTTAAGTGAAAAATCTCTGGAGTCTGTGGCCATGATACTTAAAATTACTGTGCTGAAAAGAACCCAGGTCTGATGTTTAGAAATAAAGAAATTCTTAAAATAAATTAAGTTTTATGAAGATCACTCTTCTCCTTGAGCATAGAAATGAGAATATAGATACAAGAGGAAATCCTGGGTTGAAATCCTGGCCATGCTTCTTACTACCTAGTGTCTGTGAATATGTTACCCAATCTCTCTAAACCTCGCCTTCCTCCAAAAAATGGTGATCATGAGAATACTTACCATACAGGGTCATTGTGAGGACCCAGTGTGATTACACAGGAGCATGGAAAGGGCTCAGTGAAGCCTGACAACTACTATATTTTATACTCATATTCTGGCATATACTGCATTCTGTTGGGGTGGTGTTCCTGTAGTTTCTCTAGCAGCATGAGGGCAGGATTCTTTTTTCCTTCTCTTTACATTCCCAGCATCTAGCAGAGTGATTATGTCTTATGCATAGCAAGTTCTCAATAATGTTTGCTGAATTAGCCAAAACTTAACATCAGTGAAGGTGGAGCAGATATAGGTAAAAATAATGGACCATAAATAATCTTACTGGTGTCAAAAAAGGGAAGAAAAAAATGCTTGTGTTTTTTTCAAATGGAATGTGGACCTGGCGGGGCTGAGAGGAGGGGGAAAGAATCTTGATGTAAAACAATGGCTCTCAACCTGGCTTCATATTTAGAATCACCCGGGGAACTTCTTAAAAATACCAGTGTCTGGGCCCCACCCCTCAGGGAGTCTTAGTTAATTGGTCTGGAGTAGGCCCAGCTTTTTAAAAAACTTCCCCGGTGATTTTAAGGTACAGCCAGAATTAAGAACACTGATCTAAAAAGCTGATTAAAGGACTTTGTAATTTCAGAACCAGGTATTATAAAGAGGGAGTGACACAGAAAGAGGAATGGGGAGGGTAAGGGAAAAGAAAGATGTTCTCTATCTGAGGCAGATACGTATTTCAAGAACACACAAACAGTTAAAAAAAAAAAAACATGTTACAAGTAGGAACAGCATAGCCAGAAATACCCAAATCCTACTCTAGACCACAACCCCCTCTCTTTGAGGCAGCAAAGGCAAGCAAACTAGCATTATTAGCTATGGTTTTTACCCCTAAATAAACATCTGCGCAGAGCCTTCTGGTAACTGAGCGTAGAATAAGGAATCTCTGTTTCCCCGGGTTGCTGGCCATTGTACCATTTTATCCAGTGGTTCATAATCTTGGTTGCATGTTGGAATCACCCTGGGAGCTTTAAGACTTACTGATGGCTGGGTCCCACCACAGAGATTCTGATGTTATTGGTCTGGGTGTGGTCAGGACATGGTGATTTCTAAAAAGTTCTCCAGATGAATCTAATGTGAGCCAGGGTTAAGAGCATTGGTCTAGTAGCATTCAAACCACCATAGTTTCCAGTGATATACGTTGAACAAATACATAAACACCTGTCAGTAAGATTTTATATTTCATACAGACCATTCAACTGTCCCATCAGTAATCAAAAACATATTCACTATAGTTTCCTTAAAGGAAAGGAAAAAGTGGGAAAATGAATATTTTGACCCTACTAGATGCCAGGCACTGTATATACTATATGTCTCTTAGTTCTCACAACATCCCTGAGACGTCATTGTTGTGATTCCCACTTTACAGATGGGGAAACCTAGACTCAGAGAGGGTAGGGAGCCCAGACTTTCACTGCTAATAGGTTGTAGAGCTAACCTAAGCCTGTCCCTTCCCCAAAGCTCTCAGGTACTTTCAACCTCAGCTCTGCCCTAAGGAGGCCTGTTTATTCATTGAACAGGTAATTATTGGGTGATATATGAGTGAAGCATTGTGGTAGGGCCTGAAGAGGCAGAAATGGATAAGACTGACATGGTCTTGGCTTGAGAGAGCCTGTGTTCCTGTGAGAACATGGACAAGTTAATAAGGAACCAACCTCCATGGAAGCATTCTGATGGGATGTGAGCATAGGACATTGTGGGGGCACATCAGAAAGAAACCTCAATATGACTTTTTTAAGGGAGACTGACAAACTGTTTAATTAAAAATATATTCCGCTATGTGATGGAAAGAACAAACGTGTCTTTTTGCATTTCTGAGAGCCCTTAAGAAAGACAGACAAGTCCGTGATTACATTGAGAGCAGTAATGTCAACACTAGCAAACTCTACCTGCTGCTGATTGATGGATACTTACCAGTTGATGGGTTTTAACTGGGACTCACGTCAATGTGTTTGGGGGCAGTGGGAGAGAGCGGGTAGTTTCTATCTTCTAGGTGCAGCTGGAGTGAATCTTCATGTTCCTCCCATTTACTTCATCCACAGCATGATGTGTTGCTGAGGAGTGTAGATGTGCAATAAGCATCATCTTCATCCATTTTGTTTCCTGTGTTCATCTCACATAAAACAATGTCAAACGAGTTGGATGAATATGCAGGGCCTGAGTCCTGGGACAGGCTGGGAGCCTGTCCTGGATGATGTCCTAAGCAGGTGGCTGGCCTCTTTAATAAGTTACCAGGCTTAGAGAGCCCATTTATGTATGGTGTGGCAGAGGTGAGCCATGAGGTTCACATGGAAAGATACTTTGCCCAAGCCCAGCATACAGGTTCACATGGAAAGATACTTTGCCCAAGCCCAGCATACTGAACCCTAGAGACACGTGCTGCAGTAAATCCACACTGTGACTAGAAGTGAGGAAGAGCTTCTACTTCTGCAGAGGGATCTTAAATTACATTTCCAGAAAGTAGACATAGGATCAGGGGTCATCCCACTATGCCAAGCACTGCAGAGGTAGAAATTTTTGTACCATTTTTTATTTCAGTCAAGAAGACACTCTACCTCATCCCCTTGGTAATTGAAAATAGTAACTATAGGGAGTTGCCTGCCAAAAGAACAAGCCGTTCTTTTCTCTGTCTCCCACAGATATTTTGGGAGCTGGGACTTAGAATTATGAAACTGATAGAAAAAATAAACATGAAAAGATACTGAAATTATTACCATGTAACACCAGAAAAAAATGTTCCCACTCTCCCATATTGTCCTTATATAAAACACTATTTTTGCCTCCAGAAATGAATTTCCCTTAGCTTGTATAGACTTTCCTTATACTCCCCCACTATATGCTGCAGGTGTGTTGGTGGTGGTGACAATTAATTTCTGACGGTGTGATTCAGAGTAATGGGGAAGTCTCCCGAAGGGGATGTATTTTTTAGGTGGCTGTATGTTGAGACTGTGAGCTCCTTTGGGTTTGATCCCCAGGGAAGTACACTACCCATTGGCTACTTCTTTGCCCAGCTTTTGAGTCTGAACTCCATTATTGATTGGGACCCTATTCTTCAGCATCTCAGACAAGGTGTCAGCATCAGGACCACAGCTGCATTGGGTCATAGATTACAGGATGAGGAGCCAGGGAAAGGATTTGGACAAAGAAACTGCAGAGTCAGGCAGACTCAGGGATCAGAATAGGCAAGCAATCCAGAGATAGGATTTTCCCAAAGCCAAGGATCTGAGCAAGGCTGAATCAGAAATAGGTAGACAATCAGAATCAAGAAATATGGGTCACTTGCATCAAGTCAGAGACAGGAACCAAGAGGGCATGAATGCAAGAGGATAGAAAGTTGAGATTTTGAGGCAAGAGTTAGGAACCAGGACAGCCACAGGACTAAGGAGCAGTGATCTATATATTTATATATGTATACGACAGATACTTTAAATGCATCATGGAGGTAGGTAGCTTATGAAGTAGGTAGGTATGTAAAATCTTATTTTACATATGATGAAGATGAAGCTTCTGAGAGCCTAGGTAACTTGCCTCAGTTGAGGGTTCCAGCTCAGGACTGTTCCAAAGCTAGTACACTTCCCATGTAGTCTTTTTTTTTTTTTTTTTTCAGAATATTATGGGGGTACAACACTATATTGCCCATGCACTGCCCGTGTCAGAGCTACAATCGTGGTCATCCCCCAAACTGTGCTCCCCGCATCCATTCAGTGAGAGTTTTCCCATCTCCTCCATCCCCCTCCCACCTGCCCGCCCCCTGATGAATATTATTGCCCTGTGTGATGTAAGTGTTGATCAGTTAGTACCAATTTGATGGTGAGTACCAGTGGTGCTTGTTTTTCCATTCTTGTGACACTTCGCTTCGAAGAATGGGCTCTAGCTCCAACCAGGATAATACCAGATGTGTTAATTCACCATTGTTTTTTATTGCTGAGTAATACTCCATGGTATACATATACCACATTTTATTAATCCACTCGTGTATTGATGGGCACCTGGGTTGTTTCCACATCTTTGCAATTGTCAATTGTGCTGCTATAAACATTCGCGTGCAGATGTCTTTATTATAGAATGTCTTTTTTTCCTTTGGGTAAATACCCAGTAGTGGGATTCCTGGGTCAAATAGTAATTCTACTTTTAATTCTTTGAGGTATCTCCATATTACTTTCCATAGAGGTTGTACTAATTTGCAGTCCCACCAGCAGTGTATGAGTGTTCCTATCTGTCCGCATCCCTGCCAACATTTGTTGTTTGGGGACTTTTTGATATGAGCCAATCTCACTGGAGTTAAGTGATTATCTCATTGTGGTTTTGATTTGCATTTCCCTGATGATTAGCCCATGTAGTCTTTGAGAGCTAAGTAAGGAATCAAATTCAAGTCACTAGCAGAGAGAGGGACTTTGATAACTAAGGCAGTTCCTTTGCTCTGTCTCAGAGTTTAATAATGACCCTTTCTAAAGTAGAAATGCATTTCAGGAGGCTACCTTGGGCCTGCTGGTGATAATTTATTAATATAAATAGAACCAGAGTGGTGAAGAGAGAAAGTGTGTGTGCACATCTATGCTTGTGAATAGGTAGAAGTGTACAGAAAAAGTAAGGGTGGTAGACAAGGAGTGGCGCCACAGCTTCTGGCTGGCAGATATTGACTCAAGGCTCCCATTATAGGTCAGGTGGCTGACAGTTTATTAATGTTGGGTGATTTATCCATAAACATTGGGAACACTTGTCAGTGACTGACTGGGCTTACTAATTGCTGTGAATCAGTAGAAAAATGGTACACACACTCTCCTTGTGTGGGCACAACTGTAACATGATGGTTTTCCTAAATGGGTAAGCACTCAATATCCCTGTGGTATTGCTGGGGTATGTTTATTGGGTGTGTTTGCCTGTGTTTGATAAATATATGAGAGCTAGCATGTATTTCTAAGAGTTGCTTTTTTAGGGGACTTAAGTAGTTGGCTAATAAAATAATGACTGCCCAGCTACTCTAATCAGAGTGGACTTACCATCTAATGATAAACTATATCTGACCTGCTAAAAGAAGGTATCTTTGGCAGAAGTTCTTGAGACAGAGCCTTTTTGGTTTGGTATTGTATTTTCCAATATGATCCAGAGGCTTGCTTGTCAATATTCTGGGTGTTGGCAAATCCTCTGCAAGGAATTGCTGGGTGCTGTCTTGTCTAAGGATGGACTTCCAGAGAACCTCCTCTCTCTCTAATTCCAGTTGATAATAAGGAACTGATCATCTATTGAAAAGTAAATCCCAGGCAAAGGATCAGTTAATACAAAAGAGATGGCATGGTTTGAGCATCCCAAACAAGGGCCCATTATGGCAATCTGTTTAAATTCACAGAGGAATATGTACAGATTGGGAGAGTACTGATAATGGCTATTTCCAAATTACGGTTTTCTTATGCATATTGAAGGAAATGTAGTCTTCACAATATTACCTGTTTTTTAATTGTTTGCATTCTTTAAAATCAGGAATTGAGTTGATCTGTGAAAAAGACATTGATCTGGCAGCCCAGGTGCAAGAGCTACTGGAGTTTCTCCATGAGAAGCAGCACGAATTGGAGCTGAACGCAGAGCAGACCCATAAGCGGCTAGAGCAGTGCCTCCAACTACGGCATCTCCAGGCCGAGGTCAAACAGGTGAGCCTGGCCCTTCCACCTTCAGCCTGGGCTTCTCAGCCAGCTGAGCCAGGCCTGTGACCTGCTTCTGGTATGGGGCTAGGTATACAGAGCCACAGGTGTACCCCTTTAAGTAATCAGAACTTAGAAAATACACAAGTTAAGGACTAGCTGTATTAGTGTCCGAAAGCTTGATTGCTATAATATAATAGAGCCAGTGGTACCATGGGTCAAACTAAAAGCGTGTTATTTCTTTCTCACATAACAATCCATTCCAGAGCTTTTCCAAGTCATCTTCAGTCACTGAATCTATTCTATTTTTATCCTCAATCCTGTCAAGCAGTCCATGGAAAATACAAATCCTTTATCAATAAACATATTCAGGCTTTAGAGCCAGCTTGATTAATTTGGGGCACCTGTGTGCCTAGTATAGTGCCTGACACACACATAGTTAATAGTCAATGTGTAGTAGCAATGACCACCATTATTTCTAATGTGTGTGTGGTTATTATAAGAAAATTTTTTGCCATATTAAAGTCAATTTTAAAAAGAAAAAAGAATTCTTATCTGCATGAGGCATTATGCTAGGCATTTTATTGAAGGACACACCTAAATCTCTAGGAACCTCTAGGAACATACACACAATGACCAATGTCACATTTTTAAAATATCACATATTATGAACAGACTAAGGAGGTAATTGTTATAATTACCTATTTGGACAAAGAGGGGATTGAAGAAGTAAAAGTGTAATAATAGTTTCATTTATGGAATGCTGTGTGCCTGTTACACACATCTCGATCAATCCTCACAGCCATTCTCTGAAGTAGATATTATCCAGTTTTACAGATGAGGTCTCTAAAGCTTGGAGCCGTTACCCTGAGGAAAGAACATACTCCCCCAGGTCCAGCAGGGGCAAGTGCCGTATCACTTCAGTGGTTGCCCCTTTCTGCTCCACATTCTCCCAAGCAACCCTACCCCCTGCTTCCTCTAGGCAGAGTCCACCCAAATTATCCGCAGCAGAGAAACATCTTTCTCTTTTAAATTTTTTTTTTTCATGTGTACAGTGGCTGCTGGAGCTTTTTTTTTTTTTTTTTTAGAAAACCATAGGTTCACCATGCTGGAGCTTTTAAATTACCAAAAATGTCATCTTTTGTTTAACTATTGCTTGATCCCTTATATTCCAGCTATTCCTTGCTAATGCCATGCCTTAGTTATTATATTGTTATTTATTATAGTGGGCAAAATTACCTTCTCCACTCTTCTCTTCCAATCAGTGCTCAGTCAAAGCCTGCACACACCATGCTAAAGACCTGTATTTGGCACAGATTAAATCACTGAGCCCCAAGCAAGGCCAAATTTCAGTGCTGCCATTCTGGTTGTTTTCTGCTTAATTACACTGGGATCATACCTGGATTTCTGGAGAGAAATGTTATTCATGGAGACAAGATGGAAATCCTAGCAGGCCCAGAGCAGTAATGAGTATACAAATTCTGAAACTTAGTAGTTATGATTGTACTTTCTTTTCATATGAGAAATACTTTCTCATTTATGATCTCATTTTAAGAGAACAGGCTCATTGGAAAATGTGGTATACGCTTACTTTACAAATGAGGAAACCAAGGCACCGTAGGATTAGTGCTCCCAGAGGCCTCTGGACTAGTTAGCTGAAACTCGAGCCCAGGCCCCCGTAAGTCCAAGATCCTCCAATTTGCCTCTACTGGCCCCCACTCCTACATGGGTTTCCAGGAGAAATAGAAAGAAGCCCTCCAACCTTATGTTAAGTGAAATAAGACAAGCACAGAAAGACAAATATTGCATGTTCTCACTCACATGTGTAAGCTAAAAGAGTTGATTTCATAGAAGTAGAGAGTGAAATAGTGGTTACCAAATGCTGGGAAGGGTAGGGGGGAGGGGAGGATAAGGGGAGATTGGTTAATGGGCACAAAATTACAGTTAGATAGGAGGAATAAGTTCTAGTGTTCTATAGCACAGTAGGGTGACTGTAGCTAACAACAATTTATTGAATATTTAAAAATAGCTAGAAGAAAGGAATTTGAATGTTCCCAGCACAAAGAAATGATAATTGTTTGAGGTGATGGTGATCCCAATTACCCTGATTTGATCACTACACATACATGTATTGAAATACCACATGTACAATTATTATATATCAATTAAAAATTTAAAATAAAATTAAAAGAAGAACAGAGTCTGAGGTTTTCCTGGCCTTGGCAGCACCATGTCTGGGAAAACAGGAGCAGGCATGCCTAGGCTTGATAGAGAAGATGGCACCTGCCTGAGGTTAGCAGGGCTCCAGCGGGTCATTGGAGTCCTCTGCTGTTCATACTTGGTTGTTTCCATCAGTGACAAGAATGATCATCTGAACAAAACCAATAACAGAAGAATCATTCCTATTTGACTTTGAAATGAAATATACTAATTTTGCTTTTGTTTCTTGTTTTTATTTATATTTTCCTCCAGCATCAGTAGTAGAATCAGCTCCCTAATTCTCTTTTTCTTGGCTGATATTAAAATGGAAATGAATTTTCATTCTCCACATTCTATATAAAATGGAGACTGGGATGATGATAAATACTTTGCAAGTGGGGAAGTACATTGTCTGTAGATAAATAATCCAGGATGCACTAATATCTATATACATTCCCATTTATAATTTCATGAGTTGGAGAACAGAAAGAGAATTCTTCTGCGGGGATAAGAAAATTCCTTATCCCCACCATTCTCATCATGGTGATGATGTAGGATTGTAGTTCAAGACTGTACAAGATTGTTCAAGTCAGACTCTCAGGAAATCTACAAAAGCCTTTGCAAAGGGCAGCAGCCCTTTGAGGTGCCAAGGGACTGCTGCTTGGTTAAGCCACCATGCCTCATTAGACAGACTTGTTTTCCTTGTCAATGTAGGCTCTTTCTTTAGGGAATCCTCTGATCTAGTTTCAGAGAAGGCATTTGTGTTTGATGGAAATTGGTGGAGCAGGAAATATTGATTTGGAAGCTGTTGACACTTGGAAAAAGGGAGTTAATTTAGATGTCAGTATTGATCAATGAGGCTAAATTTAGACACTAGCTAGCTTGAGAGTTTCTCTTTTGAATATACTCTTTAAAAAGAAAATAAAAAGGACACCTTAATTGAAATGTCATTAATGGGCACAGAAAGGGAGAGAACAATAATGTATTGTGATACGGCTATGTTGTTAGAGCATGTAGATTAAAGATCTATATTTGACCATGTGGCCATCATACCCTTAAATGTAGTTTCACCAAAGTTATATTAAACTGAAGCTTTGAAGAGCAAGGAAGGCACAGACATGAGACTGAAAATTATTTTCAAGTATTCAGAACAAATGAAATTGATTAGTGCAATTGATTTTCTTTCTGAGGGGTCACATAGGACTTTATGTCCAAAATGATGGCTCAAACACCTCTGAAGAAATTATGGACCTTGAAGGGAAACCAGTCCCCTGATACAGCCCATGGTCCAGGTCCCTAGACCACCCAGATGCCAATAACTCTCCAAACCCCAAAGAATGTTCTGATTGCTACCAGGAAAATTACTACCCTAGTAAAGATGACCTCATACCTATTAGATAATTTGGAAAGATTTGAAAAACCTACTTAATCAACATAAAACTAAATGAATTTCCTTGTGTATTCCTGCAAAGCAGCGCATTTAGCAGAAAGTAAGCTAAAATGGATCTATAAAATGTCATGTCTCTAAGCTATGGGGAAGGAAATCAAACTTACTTGACTACTAAAGATGTTGGCTTACTTTGCTTCTTTGGATCAAATACTAGCCAAAATTTGCATATGATCAAGACGGACATTCAAGACAAAGGATAAAATATTAGCCTATCCTCATATACCTACAGATAATATTGTGTTCCATTCTGTTGACTGAATATAAAAGTTAGAAAGGAGTTGGAATAGATCCAAAAGAGGGGCAACCAAAGGGACAAGTACCATCCCTTTTTTTCAAAATGGAGATGATTAAGAAGACATATGGCCACAGTCTCTAAAACCATGAAGGGTGAACATGTGCAATCTCATAGATCATGGATTTTTAGAACTAAGGAACACTAGAAATATGACAGGTTCCCTGCTACCATCTGAGGAGCTGGTTATTTTTCCTGTGGCTAGAGTTTTAAAAATAACTGCATCTTGTGGTAAGTCCTCTGCAATAGCAGTCAGTCCTTAGAGTCAGTTGCCTTCAGTGCAACCTCATCACTTTACTGTAGGCACAACCTTGAGAACACAGCCGTCTACAGACAGCTTTCCCAGCTACATGTTTACAAGGCCCAGCTTGTCCAGCTTAAATGGAATCATCATTTGTGGACATCCATGTCCGGTTATTCAGATCCACTCTTCTCCTGACTTGGGTTTATCTGAGCTTCCTTGGCCTGAGGAAGCAATAGCTCTCCAGTTTCATTTCTCCCTCTAAGCTCGGACTAAGTTGAACTCTTGGCCTAGCTCTTAAATCCCCAAGCAGTGGTATTGTTTCAGTCCTTCATTTCTACTTAACTAGTTTTCTGATATCCTATGGATGTAGAGGCACCCTTTGAATTTTGAAAGAAATGTGGAATGTTAGAGCTGGAAATGACCTTTAAAGATTATCTAACTTATTGGATAAATTGTTGCCTAAAATTATTGACCAATGTGAATGTTCATTTTATGGTTTGAAAAATACTTTTACATTAATTATATCATTTTATTTTTCCCCTGTGCCTTAGGAAAGGAAAGTGATCACATTTTACAGATGAGAAAACTGAGCCTTAGAGAGATTAAATGATGTTGCCAAGGTCACACAGCTCAAGATTAGTAAAACCAGCATTTTCTCATTTTAATTAATGATATTTCTTCTAGTACCTTGCACACATTTGGATGCTTATGGAAGAATAACCACTTTTATGAACCAGGAAGATAAAAGATAACAGAAATGGAAAATTATACCAACAAGGGTTGTCAGTGATCAAAGTACAATGAAAAATGATGACAAAACAGCTGAGAAACCTACATCACATCAGAATATTCAGAATAAGCTCATACAAATTCTGGAATAGCTTGGCGTAGTGGCTCACGCCTGTAATCCCAACACTTTGGGAGGCTGAGGTGAGAGGATCCAAGGAGTCCAAGACCAGCCTGGGCATTATAGCTAGACCTCATCTATACAAAATGAAAAATAAAAAACTTAGCCAGGTGTGGTGGTGCATGCCTGTAGTCCCAGCTACTGGAGAGGCTGAGGCAGGAGGATCACTTGAGCCCAGGAGTTGGAGGCTGTAGTAAGCTATGATTGTACCACGGCACTCCAGCCTGGCTGACAGAGTGAGACTCTGTCTTCAAAAAACAAATAAACAAATAAACAAAACAAAATAAAACAAATTCTTAAATAAAGCTTAATATTCCTAAATTTTTTCTCTTCTTGTTGGGAAAGGTATAAATGAAGGATCATAGTATTACCTAGCTTTGCTCCAAACTAAAAATCATCACTAACACAATCATAGTCATCAGAATTTATGTTTTATAGTATGTTATGTTAACCCTGTAATGCAGAAGGGGAAGGTACAATTATCCTTATTTTACAGATAAGAAAACTGAGGCTCAGAGGGTTTAAGTGATTTTGCCAGGTAAGTAACACAGCCAGATATTCTGACTTCAAATGTTGTACTCTTTCTATATACTATGCCAGTTGTACTTCCAAGACTGATTCATTCATAGGGATCAGTCCTACCCTAGATGTAAGCCATGGATGTAAGCTACCATGCATTTTTATCTTCCTAAAATCACATCTGCCACTCTAAAGTCCTGGAATGCCTTTATAAATAGCATTTGGGAAATAAAAATGAACAAGGATGGCATGATTTAATAAAAGAATTAGGTACTGAAGCCCATGATATTTCTAAATGGAAAAGCTGATAAATGGAGATGCCCACCACCATAGCTATAACTGATGTTTCCAGTTGGCTGAAACTGGAGAGAAAAATATTCTAGCAAGACTCAGGAGTCCCAAAGGAAGTCAGATTGTCCCACAAGCATTGATTTGTGATGCACATGGATAAAATGATTCTCTGACACCCTCAGATGAATCTCCAAAACCAAGCAGAATGCAATGAATCGTGACAGAGGGGCATTGTGAGCTCCATTTCTCAAAGAGATAAAGTATTTGGGCATGCAATCTATGAATGTGTGTACCCAAACTTACAGACGACTTTGCGAAATCATTAGCACCTAGCCAGCTATCCACAGTCCACCAGTGACAACAGGGATTTCACATGAACACTCTGAGCAGTTATTTCCTGCAACTAATTACTTTACAGATTGGTATCTCATCCACAATCTGCCAGCCTGGGTGTAAATTAATATCTCAACCCAAATAGCCCAGCTTCAGGAGGATTTATGCCCCAATGTTATCTATGCACAATAAGGCATCAGTCATTTTCTGGGATGAAATTTGAGAGATGCCTATGAGAGTTATGGAGTGGGAGACTGGGCTTAGTGTTTTCTAATTGTTCAACATGAGGATGTTGAGGGGAGAAAAATCTGAAAGCAAATCTGAAACAGATTGTGGTGTCTTCTCCTTTGGCATGAGGTAACAGATGGATGGTATTTACTGATCTTGAAATTTCAGAAGAATTTTTATTTCGTCTCCAAGCAAACTCTCAGACTTCATAATAAAGAAAATATTTGACAGTGTTCTTGTGACCAGACACCAGGTAGGCTTTCAGAGCCTAACTTTCTAGTTGGATTATTTGTGCTGACTCTATTAGCTAGACAATTGCCACATCTCCGTTTCACCTAGAACTGTCTAGACAGTAAGTATCAGCTGCTTCTTCTTTTATCTTAATATTCCCTAACTGAGTTTTCTTTCCACCAGTACTCATTAAGGTCATATAGAAATTGTATTCAGCCTAGCCATAGCCTCTAAATAATTTAAGTTAATTATAACTTATTCTCCCTTTTTTTGGAATGATCCAGTGTATGGATTATTTATGCTATTTTGCTTGTTTGTTTTCTTTCTCCTTTATCCTTTTTTTGGGTTGTTTACATACCGAAGCTCAAACCTGTCTACACTTGGCTATTTTGCAAGGTATAGGAGGTTGGACCCATTGCTCAGGTGTGACCTGGGCATTCTCCATTACTTTGAAAACATTACTACACCACACCCATTATATGCAACATACTGTACTAGGTACTATGTGAGATTAAAATGTGACTAATATATCACTGCAGACTTTAGGAAGTTTATATTCTAAGGGGAAGATGAAACAGTTTGAAATAACTGAACCAGCAGCCTGTGGTGAGTGCCATAAAGGTGATACATACAAAATGGGATGGTTGCACTAGATGAGGAAGAGATTGTTTCTAGCGGGAGTAATTAGGTATAGGAGTTTTCAATAAGTTGTTGTTACTTGAACTGGGCCTTTAAAAAAAGAAAAGGATACCAACAGATGGAATTTATTTGTACCATTTTATGCTCCAGAAGGAACTTTAGACATACGTACAACCAGATTAAGTAATGGTTAAATTAAGTGGGTGAGAAAATTGGGACCAAGGAGTGGTGAGGGGAGGAAATAAGATATGGAGCTGGTAATGAAGTTGGTACATAAAATTAAGTACCTCATGGCACAGGATGCTAGGTGGGATTGGGGAGATGACTGTTTCGATTATTCAGACCCTTCCTGCCCTCTCTCAAAAAGAGGGTGAGGATAGCGAGCTCTCTGACTGAAATGCCTGTGAGAGAGGCCACAGCTCTGGGGAAGCTGCAGAAGGCCACTCACCTGTGTGCGTGTCCCTACTCCCTAGGTCCTGGGATGGATCCGCAACGGAGAGTCAATGCTCAACGCCAGCCTGGTCAATGCCAGCTCTTTGTCGGAAGCAGAGCAGCTGCAGCGGGAACACGAGCAATTCCAACTGGCCATCGAGGTAACACCCAAATCTGGCTGCTCTGTCCTCCCTTCCCCTTCCTGCTCTGTGCCTCAGGCAGGGTAATTCCCTGAGGTGTGGGCATTCCTTCAGGTGGTAAGGCCCTTACTCTTTCTAGTGGAATGGTCCAGGGAGCCTCCTTATTTCCCAGGAGCTGATGGGGAAGCAAATGCAGGCATTCATCCCCCTGAGGAGGCCTGCTTTTAGAAAACAAGTATCACACCACAAATAGAATGTTTGCTGCTCATCGGTACATTCAACCTTTAAGGCCAGTGGTACATTGAGATTTTTTTTACATTCTAGACATGTACCATATGAGGAAATGTAAAGCTAAAAGGTTAGAAGTCACTTCCAGTTGAAGATCACTGAGAATTCAGGATAAACCAGTGCAAAAGTCATTAGTAAATTAGGATCCTATTTTTAAACATTTGGTTTACATGTAACACTTAGATACTGTTGTCAGAGTCTGCCTTTTAACAAAGTTAATGAGAGTTGGAACATATTGCACCAGATAGTTTACCTCACTGAAAGTTCAATAATGCTAGTAGAAGTCATATTTAAAGAATAAACTGCAACCAGAAGAAATTCACCAAGAGGGACTTTTTAAAAGGCTATTTTAAAATAAAAATTCATTTATGATAACCCAATATAAATTTTGTCTTGCTTTAAATACATTTAATTATCCTTTCTACTAGGACATTCTCCTTCCCAAAGAGATTTGAACTGATTACTCTAGAGTGGTATGGGGAAAAGAGTAAGAAATGGGACATGGGAACTATGTTAAAAATAAAATAAGTTCAGTACCAGCGGGAAAAGAGATAAAGAGTGAAAACTTCAAAGACACTCGTTACTTGTTCAGTATAGAATTCAACCCACTTAGGAGTGTGTAAGAAATGCAAAGGTGTTATCTTCTAAAAACAAAAAAGATTGTTAATAAGAATTTTCTATAACAATGTTGGCAAAATAAAATTTTAACTGTCTGTGCCAAAGTCTTTTTATGCAGTAATCCAACTGATTGCTAACCATTTTTAAACTAGTATTGATTGGATTCAACCATTTAATTTTCCAGAAACCATCTTGGATATGTGAACATAGTATTGAAATGCTTGATATCTTCTTAGGAACCATTACTAGTACTACAAGTACAGTCTGGGATTTGAGATTTAAAAATAAACTGTATATTCTGAGTGGCGTAATAGACATTGGAGACTCAGAAGGGAGAGGGTAGAAATGGGATAAGGGATAAAAAATTACCTATTAGGTACAATGTACACTATTCAGGTGGGTACACTAATGACTTAAGCTTACCAGACTTCACTACTATATAATTCATCTATGTACCAAAAAAATTTGTACCCCTTAAATCTATGGAAATTTAAAAATCTGGCAAATTTCAGAAGTAATAAAATCTAATGTCAAGGGAAGGTTAAATAAATGGTGGCAAATCTCTAAAAAATAAAATTTTTTTAAAAACCTGTGTATTGCACACACAGTATGAATAATCATTTTCTGAGAAAAAATTAACCAAAGGAGATAAGTTTTATTATCATCAGCTGTCTCTATTTCAGTTTGCAGACACACCCAAATACAACAGTGTCAGGACCTATTCGCTATAAAGGAAAAGTCAGGATTGGGGTTATAATCAAGAGTCAGGCACACAGTGGTCAAATTCCCAAAGTCATAGGCAGCATTGAAGAGAATGAGGGTTGGGCAATCAGATTAGAGGCATGGCCAAAGTTACGAGGGATGCTAAGCAGAAAGACGACAGCTTTCATGGCTGTACCTTCTCTTTATTTATCTTGAATGAGAAGGTTTACATACCCTGTCAGGTAATTAAATTTCCAGTCCCTTAATCAAATGTTGGGCAAGTAAGACCAAATGTCATGACACACTCAAGCATCTCAATGAGCTTGTGGGAAAGAATGGGCAAATGTATTCACAGTGCTATTGAGAAGACTAATTTCAATATGACCGCATATGCAGCATGTATTAATTTGTATTAGATGCTGTTGTGTCCATACAGAATAGAAGCTCACTAGGCATAAACATCTCTTAATCACTTCTGGGTTTCTACATGGGTAAAACTTGGTCAAATATTTTTGGAGCTGATGTTGAGATATAGGCCATTCCTATGTGTCTGTGGTCTCAAGAGGGCATGGCAGAGCAGATAGGATTTCCAGAAGATCTTGGGAATGGATGATAGGCAGGGTCTGCAGCATGGCTAGAATAATGGAGAGAACAGGACCAGAATTTCAACATATGTTCCTTCTCCAGGTGGCCTGAGCCTCTCTTTAAATGTGTCAGTTTAGACCAGGTTCTGCATCAGGAGGAAAATATGCCAGGGAGGATTTAAGCAATTTTAAAGGGAGTAAAAGTAGTCTGGTTGGCTTAACTCATTTTGACAGTGTTATTGGAGGCCTTTGCAATGCTTGTGGATGGGGAGCATAATCTGACTTCTTGGACCCTAAGAAGAAACCCTGGGTTCCATAAGAGAAAATAGCTATAAGTAGGATGATCATATAATTTATTGTTTAAATGAGACACTTTTAAGAATGGAGGGAATTATTAATAACTAAGCCAAAAAAATAGGTACTGAAACTGTCATGAGCAAACCAGGATATCTGCTAACATTAGCCTGGACAGCCTCATCAGGTTGAAGATTTTGGTCTTCCCAAGGAAGGTCAGAATTTTTACCTGAAGTAGCCTTGGTTTCAGGAAAACTTCCCTAGGGCCATTCAGAATGAAAAACAATACACAGCATGTAGAAGAAGCCAACCTATATCAAGCAAACCTAGATTATTATTTGTTAGTATCCAGGATGTGGCTAATGTATCTTCAGGAACTGTGAACTTCACAGAGACAAGCTCAATTTCAAAATCTATTTTTATTTGAAATCTTCTTATGCATTTTAAGCATAAGCATTATGCCAGAAGAAGTAGTTAAAACTGGATAATAAATTCAGTTGATTCAGTTCCATTTTCTTCTGTGTACTCCTGCTAAATATTAATGCCCTTGATAATCCATGTCTTAAAGATATAGCACTCAATAGGATTAGATAATGTGGAGTGGAAATAAATGCAAAATAGTGACTTAAGCTTAGCAGAGCAAAGATTATGTCATATGGGTAAGAGTTTATCATTTAGGAATTTAAAGGGGGGAGGCGCTCCCAGGACTATTAGATGATAATGAGTTTCAAAGTAAGAAAGAGAATTTATTACATAGCATAAATTATGGGAAAATCAAGGTTACTCCTCCACTCTCAGAGAAAAAGAAAAAGACATAAGGTTTATGTAACAATTATGTGCTGGTTTCACATATTGAGAAGAGGCCAGATAATTATCATAATCACTAATGTTCATTTGGTTAACCCTTCCTCTGAATGAGATATTATAGATACCGTGCTAATTGCTAGAGACAAAATGATATGGTCTGATATAGTGGAAAGGACATGGGTTTGGGAATAGGTCAAATATGAGTCTTATTCCTGGTTTCATCACTTCTTTGGTTGCACATTTTTGGGCAAGTCACTTAACCAGCTGAGCCTCAGTTTCTTAATCTGTGAAATGGGGATAATAATACCCAACTTGTAGTAATATTGGGAGAACTAAAAAATATATGCTTAAGCATAGTGCTCAGCACTGTATACAGAGTTTACCCTCAGATAAATGACAGCTATTTAAATGCTCTTTCAAACCCTCCTTGCCTTGAGAGTTTCACTGTCTAAATAAGGAAAAGCAGCCAAGTGTTAGGTGAGTCACATAGGAGTTCAGAAGAAGGTGGTTTTCAATGAGTCTCAGACTGTCTGAAAAGGCTTCACTGGAGGATAGAGTTGAGCTGAGTCTCAAAGGAAAGCTAGAATGTAGACAGGGAGGGACTTGGAGCATTTATTAAAGGCAGGAAGAATGAAGGTAGCAAAAGCAAGAAATGCATGGGTATTTTCAAAGGGTTTTTGTAAGAAAGTAGTAGGTGATAAAGTCATAAAAGTAGTTTGGGACCACATTGTGAGGGGCTTTTAATTACAACCTCTGAAGTTTGGACTTAATTTTATAGCAATGGGGAAACCACTGAACGCTTGAATTTAGAGAAGAGAGTGATATTTGTGGCATAAAATGAGAATTTTAGAGCTGGAAAAGATATTAGAAGTCACGTAATGCAAGTACTTCCTATTACAGAGAATTAAACAAATCTGTTAGAAATGTAACAGATGAATCTGATGGATTAAAAATGGAAAGTAAGGAGACTAGTTAGGTCACCACCACAGCAATCTGTGTATGAAGTGGTGAGGGCTGGGTTAGGACTGGGGAGTGGGAAGCAGAGGGCAAGAATGATGTCAAGATTGCGATCCTAGGAGACAGGAAGAAGGAGGGCACCATCAGAAGTGACAGATTACCATGGGAAACTCATCTTAACAAGAGGAGGAGTTTAGTTTCAGCTGTGCAACTTGAGCTATCTGGGAGGAGGTAGAGGCTCTGATAGAGCAGTAAAGCCCTTCCATTCACTGGCAAGGGCCCTCCTCTCTCTAGGAAGATCACTTTTACTGAGAATGCATCTTTGTAGCAGGCTAACATGGGACAGCTAGATCAATTAGTGCTGCTTACTAGGGTGAGAGGTGTCAGGCAACTCACCCTTGCACCTGAAGACAAAGGGAGGGTCAGATGTCAGACAGGAGATGTAGACTTGGGAGTCATCTGCAAAGAGAAGATAGTAGAAGCCAAGGGAATAGATGAGAGCTCTGCAGAAGTGAACAAACAACAAGAACTGGCCTTGGTATCTCTACATTTAGGAGACAGGAAAAGAAAATGGTGCCAATAAGTAAAACAGAGAAAGAAAACCAGGGATTTGTAGTGGGTCGTTTCTGCCCATCAGTGTACTTTCTTTAGCTGCATTTAGCCAGTTAGGAAGCCAGATGCTGGTATGGTCATCAGGATTGAGGGCTGACTCAGTGGGAAGGCAAGGGAATGAAGGGGTCTAGGTTGCTAGAGGTCGTGCTAACATAGCTAACATCGCATACAGATTCAGGAGAGTGAAAAGGCTAAACAGTGGGGAATAGACCGAGGAAAATCAGTAGGAGTGTGCAGACTGCCATCTGGGACGAGGGTGACGGGCCAACATGGTGGGAATTGGGGAGGCACAGGTGACCCAGGGAGTGCTGAATAGGTTAGCTTTGGGGACTGCCCCAGAACTGCTGCCCAAGAAGAAGGGCAGAAAATGATTCTGGAGTAAATTACTGGGTTCTAGCTGCCCCATTTCACTGCCAGCTGAGCTCTACTTTCCTAAAAGTGCAAAAGCCAAATCAGTACTACACCATTAGCCTGGAACAATCCCAGCAGTTGAGGTTGGAATGATATTAACTCTTTTAAGTCAGTGAGGCTCTAATATTCTCATGTGGATCATCCGCATTAGTACTTTGTCTCAGTAAATTTTAATCCCATTTGGTTCTCTCCCCACCACCCAGTTCTCCCCACCTCCTACTGTTACTGTGAATGCAGGGAATGCAAATCACATGTAGCCTGAATCAGAAAGCATTAAAAAAATAAACCTTTTTCTACTAGATAGATAGATACATGCACACACACACACACACACACACACAGGCACATACATGGGCACACACACACATATATATATTTCCTAATGGCAAACATAAATAATGTGGGGATTATGTTGAGGTAAATTATCTACTGCTCTACTCCCTTGGTGAAGTAATTAAGGGATGATGTGAGAGGTTACTCTTTATCTTTATCAACCTGCCAGATTTATTCCTTCAGCTCAAATCCTTTTCAGCTAATTATTAATGTTTAAAATGGTTGCATTGTTAGTTGAGATTTGTATTACATGGAGTTTTTTTTTTAATGTGCTGTGTTTACTTGATCTATAAAATGGGACTGCAGTAGTAACCTCCTTTGAAAATTCAATGATGAACAATTTTATGACTAGATTTGTAAAGGCAATTTAACTGACTTGTGAAATAATTAGAGAGCAGATTGATATACAACTTCTGTTTCTCTGCCACAGAAACTGAAATGTCCTTAAAGTCTAGAGTGATGCAAGTAGAAAGAAAGGAATGGGGGCAGGAGTTAGGGTCCTGCGAGATTACTTAATGAAAATGTGTGATATTCTTTTTTTTAAAATATGCTTAAAAACAATGATGTATTAATCGTCATGACAAAATGGATCAGTCATTTAAAGCTCTTTAACTTTTCTGCATCTTTCCACTCACGCCTCACTCCACCCCCTCCCATACCACACCTGGGTTGTTCCCACGGACTCTCTCTCCTCCCCTTGTGCCCAGTCCCTCTTTCATGCCACTTCCTTGCAGAAGACGCACCAGAGCGCCCTGCAGGTACAGCAGAAAGCTGAGGCCCTACTCCAGGCCGGCCACTACGATGCCGATGCCATCCGGGAATGTGCTGAGAAGGTGGCCCTCCACTGGCAGCAGCTCATGCTAAAGATGGAAGACCGGCTAAAACTGGTCAATGCCTCTGTGGCCTTTTACAAAACTTCTGAACAGGTGAGGGAGAAGGCTGTGGAACATGTGGGGCTCAGATTGACAGGGGGCTGTTTTCTGCCTCATGGTGCAAACCTGCAGTACCTATTTGAGCAAGAAGCCAGTCCTCTCAGTACTAACCTTTGAGAATACAAGAATGATTTGTGGAAACACCACAGTTGGCTTCCTTATAGTCCTTTCCATTTGAGCACTGGCCCATGTGATTTGTTTCTCATAAATTTCTCAAACTCATCTAATCTATATGGAGGTGTTGAAATAGAAGTTGGGGACATGCTGAATGCTAGATTTGAGCAGTCTATTAGTCAGCTATTTCCGCAATAATGCTGTGTAACAAACTACCCAAAAATTCTGTGATATAAAACAATAAGCATTTATTTTTTGCTGAAGTGTCTGGGGTTTGAATGATGTTGGCTGAGCTTGGTAGAAATAGGCTGCAGATTGGGACTAGATCTCTCCCGTGTCTCTTGTCCTCCTTGTCCAGCAGCTACCTGAGGCATATTTATAGTTAAAGGCAGGAGTGCAAGTGCGCAAAATCTACCATGAATGTGCATGTCAAGTCTTTGCTTGTGTCACATTCTCTAACATCTCATTGGCCAAAACAACTCACATGGCCATGCCAACATCCATGAGGTTGAAATGCCTCCTATGAAGGTTGGGAGAAGAGAATGAATATTTGCTGAACAATAATCAAATCTACCACAATTAGGCATTGGGCACTGCTTGAAAAATATATGATTCTTTCTTTCATGGGGCTCCCAATCTAATGGAGGAAACATAGCTCACTGTCATTGGGGAAGTAGGAGCCTAACTGGTAAGATGGTGCTGCTGTGGGAGAAAAGGCAGGAAATTGAACAGCAGGGCTATAAAGATGCAGATATGTTACCATTACATCTGTACAGCAATATGCACAAGGGCTAAGAGGATTCTTTAAATGATTTGGATGCCATTAGGGAATTCTTTTCATGACATAGAGGTTTAAAGCAGGAGTAATTTTATTCCATATAATATAGTTTCCTCATTTGAATTGCTCCCTGGGAGAAACAAATCAGAGGATCAGTCTCCTCTGGGTGACTTACAGAGACCAAGGGAAAGTCTGCCTTGGAGCAAATATAACATGCCCATCAGAGGGCTCTGCACCACAGTTATAGTGTCCACACCTGCTCTCAGTCCTTTCTGTTGTTTCAGAGAGATGATGCCTTTGATGGCCACAGAAGTGGGAACAGCAAACTAAGATGATAAAGAGCTTCCCCAGCCAATCTATAGATTCAACACAATCTCAGTCAAATCCCAGCAAGCTTTTTTTGTAGAAATTGGTACACTGATTCTAAGATTTATATGGAAATAAAATGCAAATGCAAAGTATGCAAACACAAAGAACCTAGAATAGCCAAAACAATATTTAAAAGGAAGAACAAAGTTGGAGAAGTTACACTACCTGATTTAAAGTCTTACTCTAAAGCTGCAGTGATGAAGACAGAATGGTATTGGTGTAAGAATAAACACAATGAAACAGAATGGAGGTTATAGAAGTAGACCCGTATATATAGACAGTTGATTTTTGACAAAGCAATTCAATGAGTGAAGGAAAGTCTTTTCAACAAAGGATGCTAGACAACTGAATGTCCATATGGAAAAAAATGAGGCTTAATCTTTCCTTGTCTAATATCATATACACATTTTAATTTGAGATGGATCAAGATGATGAAGGGGACAGAACACTGGATTAAGAGTCAGGAAATTTAACCCTGAACTGACCTTGCTGAAGGTTACTTTACTCTTCTGGATTTCTGTTTCCTTGCCTGTTAAATTAAAGGATTTATACTTAATAATATTTTCATTTCTTCTAACTCCAAATTGTTTGTTTCTAAATCCAGTTCTATCATGAGACAGATCTCAAGTACTCTTTTTCTTAGAGTTGTTGCATGTCTATAATCTGTTTTATCTCAAGACGTGAGCCTGCATGTTTTCATGCCTTGCATAAACAGAGGTGTGGTACTAGAGATGGGACTAGAGAAGTCACTCAGAGTTCAGGGAAAGACCTTCTGATGACATAGGAAGCATGTCTGGCTATGAGGGTGTTCTGCCTGGGACATCGTTCAGCTCAGTTCATGACTCAATGGGTATCCTATCCAAAGACACATCTTTTATCAGAAGCGATTATGTTCTCAGAGAAGGCCAAGGATAGTTATAGTTGCTCTCCCTGCTACCATATCCAAGCAGATAATCAAAGTCTACTGAAGGACAGTACAGAAGCCCCTCTGTATCTGCAGAATATTGGTTCCAGGACCCTCCATGGGTACCAAATCTTCAGATGTTCGAGTCCCTGATATAAAATGCCATAGTACTTATACACATATGTGTGTTCTCCCCTATGCTTTAAATCATCTCTACATTACTTATCATACCTAATACAATGTAAATACTGTGTAAAAAATTGTTATACCATATTGTTTTTATTTGTATTATTATTATTGTTTTTCCTGAATATTTTCCATCTGTCGTTGGTTGAATCCATGGATGCAGAATCCACAGATAAGGAGGGCTGATTGTATAAGAATACAAGTTTCTATTTTCTGCATCCTCCTCTATCCCTGATACTAGGCTGCCTTGGGTTTCTCATTGTGGGACCCAACCTACCCTTCCTTCTGAAACCCCTTCAAAATGCTTCTGCTTTCTTCTGAGTTCATTTATAAGGTCATTAAGCATGGCTTCTCAGCATTTTTAGAACTGAGAAGCTTCTCAGCTATCTTTTAGGTTAACCCATATCTGTCTTCCCTTTGCAAGAAATGTGTATTTTGTAATACAGGGCCTAGAGATGTCATTGCCTTATGGTAGGACTTTGAGACATTTTTCCCCAGGGTAGGGGAAGGATGTCATTCATTTATGGCCCATAAATTATACAACATAGGGGACTTCCTCCTCTACCTCTGCTTGAGGCTGCATACTATGGGACAAGTACAGATGATTGGTCAAGTCACGTATCTTCTCCAAACCTCATTTCCTGTTCTGCCTAATTCACAGAGTTACTGTGAGGTTATGATATAATATGTACAAAACATTTTGAAACCTCCCAAATACTAGTCTTTCTTCCTTTCTTACTCTACATTCTATTCCTAGGTGATGTCATCAACCTCCATAAGAAGGTTATTCCAAAATCCATATCTCCATTCATAATGTCTTCTGAGTTTCAGACACAGGATTGTCATTGCCTCCTGGACTTCTCTTAGATGTCCCAGGGGCGCTGAACATCGAATGAAAAACGTCACCTGTGTAGAGTTCTGAAGGCTGAAGGTCCTCAGAGAATACTTCCTGACCAATTCACTTACTGAGTCTTTTCTTCTGTGATTCGCCAGGTGTGTAGTGTACTGGAGAGCTTAGAGCAAGAATACCGGAGAGATGAGGACTGGTGTGGTGGACGAGATAAACTGGGGCCCGCAGCAGAGATCGACCACGTCATTCCACTCATCAGCAAACATTTGGAACAAAAGGAGGCCTTCCTTAAGGTCAGAGCACATTGTCATGCAAGGGCTCAGACTCGGCTTTGTTCTTTCATCTACCTCTTCTCTCTCTCTCTCTCTCTCTCTCTCACACACACAACACACACACACTGCTTCATATGGGCTTCCCATACCCCCAGATTTTTTAACCTCTTATCTAAAGGGGGAGGGGGTTGTAGAGAAAATGTTGACTGGTTAATTTGAATGGTTTAAAGGTTACACTTCATACACTTATTTCTCTTTTAGCATCTCCGTATAACTAGGCAATTAGGAGACACCATTACTACTGCTACCATGTTTGAATATCTTGATATACCATGGATGTTGTTAATTGAGAAAAATACATGCTTTAACTCTGTTATGTTTGGTTTATAGAATTATTTTTTGATTGGAAGATATAAGCCTAGCTATAAAACACTATTAAAATAAATCTTTTATAATGGATGATGCAAAATTTAGGGCAAGAATTAAAAAGATAAATTGACACCCTATTTATTTATCAATCTAGCAATTACCAATTACCAATAAGTGTAACACTGTTTATTCTCTGTGTTAAGAGAGGAATACCTTGTTTGGGGTTTGTGGTAGAGTCCTGGCTTCCTGGGGAGGAAGCATAGTCCTGCTCTGCACAGACTTTCAGCTGGTGTGGGAAGTGCTTGAGGGTCTCCTTCCTCCAGCTTTTGATCTTCCCTCATACAGAGTCTTTTGTGTTCAAGCTTATGTAAAGGCTCCAATTGCTCTCAAATTTCTTTTTTTTTGTTGTTTATTTTTTTAAATTCCAGAATATTATGGGGTACAAACGTTGAGGTTACATATATTGCCTGTGTGCTGACTGAGTCATAGCTACAAACATGCTCATCCACCACCAGTGCATATCGCACCCATTAGGTGTGAATTTACCTTCCCTTCCTCCCACCTCCCTCCTGCCTGACACCCAATGATTGCTACTTGCATATGTGCACGTAAATGTTGGTCAATCAGTACCAATGATTGATCAATGCGTGTTGATCAATGAGTACATGTGGTGCTTGTTTTTCCATTCTTGAGATACTTCACTTAAAAGAATGGGCTCCAGCACCATCCAGGATAATATAAGGGGTGTTAGTTCACCAAGTGCCCATCAATACATGAGTGGATTAATAAAATGCTCTCAAATTTCATGTTCTGTTTCCTCTTAGGTTTCTGAAAGTACAAAAGAGAATTTTTATACCTGCCACATTGCCATTGCTTTTATTCAATTCTATAATTAACTGCCTTTCTTTTTTAGGGGTTTTCTGTCTTTGACCACCTCTTTGAGTTTATTTTTCTTCTTTTTTTAAGCTGGCCTCTCCCTACCCTCCTCCCATCTGTTATCTGTACCTGTATTGGTCACAACCCTTAGTAATCAGGTCTTACTAAAAAGATTAAATGGAAATTCTTCTGTACAGGGTTTATGATGATTTTAAAAGTCTTCCCTATTAGCAAAGTTTAAAACAAAACAATTTAAGTAGAGCATATACAGATTTTAAATAGAGATATGCAGATATTTCTTCAAAAATTAAAATGTTTCTTTGGAAGAAGAAAAAAATCCCTCTGGTCTGATGTTTTCCATATGTTCCTAAAACCATAGTGAGAAACTCCCTATCACTGTGGGAATTATATGCCCAACAAATAGAATATCAAGTTCTCCATTTGTATTCATTAGTTGATCCATTTGAGATTCCTTAGCTTTAGACCACCATCAGGCTGTCATATTCATGAGCCTCAGAGTTCATGGACTCACCAGCAGGCTTTTACCAGAGATCCGAGAAGCCTTTGTTGCTAATTTTTTATATAACCAGAATATTATATAATTTAAAAATTATATTTATATTATTATATGTTATGTAATTATATGATTTTTAATTATATAATTTATAGGCTCAGAGGTTAAGTGTAAGAAGGTTTTAAAATTTAATAATTTTGTCTAGAGATAAATTAATTCTGAAAACTATGCATTAAAAATTAGAATGCTAGCATGTATTACTTCACAACCAGAAAAAACTGCTTTTTAGAGAAATCCAGAAAATATGTGGTCTTGAGAAAAACTAGAAAGACTCTGTCAGTAGTCCTGACTTCTAGATCTGAGTTACTCCCCGACTCCTGCCCTTCCTAGGCCTCAGTCTTGTCTACTGGTATAACAAGGAGAAGGAGACCTACCCTTTACCACCCACAGCTAATGTGAATCTTCAAGGGGCTGATATAACAGCTCTTAGTCCTTTATGTAGATCAGTATTTCCCAGCAATAGGATGCTTGTTAGTGTTATTTAGATAAGGGAGACTTGCTGGACAAATAAGCTTGAAAAATGTTGATAATTCCCATTTAGATTCGGAATGTATAGTTAATAGGTGTGTTTCCCTGATTTACTTGCTCAAGTCTAAATCACACTAATGTTAAAGTGGGTTTGTGTTCCCTGGGTTTACACCAGTGGTCACATAAGAGGCATTCCAGTGGCAGAGGAAGACCAGCCTGAGAGTGAACATTAGTAATGCTAAGTCAACATATAGGTAGTCAAGGGATGGCCAATTTCTGATTTTTATCTGAGATCAAAAGGGGAGAGGCACAGGGAGTAGTTCTTCACTTGACAAAAGGAAGGCTCAGAAGGGTGAGCCTCCTAAATTGGAATTGAAGTGTTTGTGAACCAGATGTGACCTCCAGAGCTCTTCTTCTTCCTGATTCCTCCAGAATGCTCATCACCATCAAGTCCTCGAGCTTCCTACAAAGTGGAAGGAGGGCACCCCTTCTCCAGTGTCTTGGATGCCATAAACCTGCTGGGGCTAGGGGCCTCACACCTTTGTCTCTCTCAGGCCTGCACCCTTGCGCGGCGGAATGCTGAGGTGTTTCTCAAGTACATCCACAGGAACAACGTCAGCATGCCCAGCGTTGCCAGCCATACTCGGGGACCTGAGCAACAAGTGAAAGGTCAGTGAGAACCTGGTAGGCCACAAGACACGCCAGCAACATGGATGGAGGCCTGCCCCTTCCTATAACGCCGCGCATACCTAGTCTCCATGCAATCTCAACTCCCCTCATTCTTTTCCGTAAAGAAGAAAAAGTACAATGTGGGGTGGCGCGGGCAGTAGTGATTCATGGTCAATTTTTTAACATGCATCAAGATCTGGAATGGAAAAATAAGGGTGAAATTTTCCCAAGCTTTTTCATTTATCTTAGATTCTAGGGCAGCCTAATAGAATTTTCTGAAATAATGGGAATTGCCTACATCTATACTATAGTAGCCACTAGTCATGTGTGGCTGGCTATTGAGCACTTGAAATGTGGCTACTGCAACTGAGGAACTGAATTTTTACTTTTATTTAATATTAATTAATTTAAATGTGAATAGCCAAATGTGGCTTGTAGCTAACATATTGAACAGTGCAAGACTGTAGTATCTTGTAGCCTGGGAATGAGAGATGGACTCAGAATCATAAAACCAAATTCTAATCCTGGATTTGTCACTTATTACTTAAACCTTTTAAAACTTTAATTTTCTTGTTTAAAATTGAGGGGGGTGGATGTCTAGTCCCTTGCTACTCAAAATGTGGTCCCCAGAGCAGCAGCATTGACATCACTTGGGAGCTTGTAAGGAACTTAGAATCTCAGGCTGCACCCAAACCTACCAAGTCAGAACCTGCATTTTGGCAAGAACCCCCCTCCTATGCTCCCAGCCAGGTGATTTGTGTTCATACAAAATTTAGATAAGTACTATTCTAGATAATCTTTAATATCTCTCTGAATTCTATAAAGTCTATGATAGTATGAAAAGTATATAACCTTTAAAAATTGCTTATTATCTGACCACATTAAGCTTAAATTATCCGTGGAATTACTCTGACCATGCAGAAATTAGCCATTGAGTAGGTTAAGAGTTTAACAAACTTCATCTTACCAAGGCAGAGAGATACAGTCTTGGAGCCTGAGGCTAGGGAGGGAACCTAAGCTGACTTGCAGTGAAGGTTGAGACAGGCTTGGAGATGCCATGGGGGCGCAGGGCAGGGTGGGGCAGGGGGGCATGGTTTGCTTTAGGAAGGGCTTCCCTGCCTACTCAGACAGCTCAAGAGTTGGAAAGGACAGAGGCCACTGGAAAGAATGAAACCTAGGAATCAAAGTTCCTACAGAAAAGAGGGAGCAGGGTTCCTTTTCCAGATGTGCTATTCAATTTGCAGTCAAGAGACCTGTGGCTGGCTGGCAGTATGTCACCCTCTCCTTCCAACACATTTCAAAGCATATTTCTAACTTCCAAATGCAGGCAGGAGCTTGGGTGAGGCCAGCTGCCTGCTGAGAGACCACACACCCCACTACACCTCTGTCTGGTGAAGAGTGACAGGCACCCAGAGAGAGCAAGAAATGCCTACATTTTCTTGGGGACAAGGCCAGGTTGCTGCCCATATGAAAGCTTTCAAGAAGGGGGAAAAAGGAATCCTGAAACTCTTTAGGATTTTTGCCTGATCTGGGTTGGTTCTCTCAGCTACACCATAGAGAAAGCTGCAATAAGCAAAACTGTAAGAAGCATAAAGACTAAAGGTTCTCACTCCATCCTTACCTGGTTGAAGCTTCCACCTGAGCAGGGACCTATAATCCCTCATATATCAGTTTCCTTTTCACTGCTGCCTAGACTCAAAGCCAGTGCCACGTATTTTTGGCTTTTGTTATGGGAGCAACTACTGCTGCATAACAATCAAAAAATTCAGTGGTATCCACCTGTAAGCATTTATTGTTTAAGTGTCTGTGCATTGGCTGGGAATCAGCTATCTCAGCTGTGTGTCTGGGTGGCTCCATTCCTGCACAGCAGGTAAGGTTCTTGTCTGCTCTGTGTGTATTCATTCTGAGACCTGCATCAAAGAGGCAGCGGTTACCCAGGAGAAGTTCTTATAGTGGTGATGGCAGAGGTATAGGGGCAAGGTCAAGTCCACAAGCACTTTCCAAGCCCCTGCTTGTGTCATAACCTGTTAACAACCCATTTGCCAAAGCAAATCATGTGGCCAAGCCAGAGGTCAGTGAGGGAGTGAGGTAGTATACTTTACCTCTTTGGGAAGGAACTAAGAAGTTACATGATAAAGGCATACATATAGGGAGGGGTAAATGGGACCCATACAAGCTCTCAGTCTAAGGGAACAGACAGATTCTATCCTTAGAGAGCCACACCTCTGGTGGGGGGTAGGGAGAAAGGCTATAAAAATACATAAAATCAATAAAAACTTCCAAGTGCAGGCACTGCACTTTGGGTTGTATCATTTTTGTAAAGGACAGTAACTTGTACTTTATACCCCCAGTAACATGGGAGACCAAGATGACTAAGGACTCAGGCTCTGAAGTGAGGCCTGGCCTAAATCTGAGCTCTACCCCTTCCTATCTGAATGACCCTAAGCAAGTTACCTTCCCTAAGCTTTCTCTAAGGCTTTCTCTAAAGCTCAGATTCCTCATCTGTAAAATGGGGATAATAATGGTGCATACATCATGAGGTATTATAAAACTATGTGCCTACCACATAGTGAGTGCTTAAGAAATATCAATTATTTATATCATTATTGTGTATTTTGGTAATATCTAATGTGGTTGGCAGGAAGCAAGAAGAAGACATAATATAATAAATTTGATTGCTTCAAGCATAGAACGTACTATTTAAAACACTTAAGAAATCTATCCATGTAGCCAGCTGCTCCTGGAACAATAGAAGCAGTAGGAAGGGAAATAACATGGGCTAAATACCTATTATGGTCCACCTGTGGTACTCCGTGCCTTGTGTATATCCTCTTGTTTAACATCATTAGAGGTAATGTGAGAACAGCTTTTAGTTTTTCTTGTGATCGAATCCAAAACACCATGGAAGTTTGGACCTAGAGACAACATGTAGACATAATTCCAACACAACTTCCCTATGCCTACTGTTTAGCAGTATTAAAATTGAGGCTCTGCTGTTAAAGTGCTTCATGCACAACCTCGTGTGCAGGGCTGAGAACGTGGCTCATGATGTGGGTTATCCAGACAGTGACACCAGCCCTCACTCCACGCTCATCTCCTACCCTCTTCTAGCAAGTCCTCAAGAATGACTAAGACTCCTGTCAAAGACCATCCATGCTCATTAGACCTTGGGGGCCAACTGAATTAGTTGCTATTTTAGGGAATAACACTTCCCAAGGACTCTTGCAACCAGGGACTAATTTTGGTGTGAAGAGGATCAGGGCCACTTGTAAGTCACTGATGCCATATTCTGCCCCCTCAATTGATGGAACCCTCATTGACAGGCTCTCCCCTAGTCTCCCCGACCTTGCTCCCTTCTGGGAAATTTTCTCTGTACCCAGCATTTGCTCCCTTTCTTCTGATGCTGGATAAGTGCCACAGTCACCTGACACCTGGGCCATGGGGCTGAGGTGGTTGGTTGGATCTGCCCAGAGCCTCCCTGTGACCAGCAGCCGTCCCCTCTGCCCACAGCCATCTTGAGTGAGCTCTTACAGAGGGAGAATCGCGTCCTGCACTTCTGGACCTTAAAGAAGCGGCGGTTAGATCAGTGCCAGCAATATGTGGTGTTTGAACGCAGCGCTAAGCAGGTACGTCCAGAGCCTTCCCTGGCTTTGCCTCAATTCTGGGGAGTATACAGAGGCCCAGATGACCAAGGTTCAAAACCGTTCAGAAGAAGGCCACAGCAGCAAGCAGACTGGAGATGGGAGGTGGGGATGAAGAAAGGAAATACAACAAGTGAGACCTGTCAGTAATTCAGCATTTGCCACGCACTCTATTCTGAATCTGGTACCAGGAGCTGTGAGGAGAGGCCAGGTCACTCACTATGCCCTTAACTCACAGATGGTAGTGGGCCTGGCCTAGAAGAGTCCCCAGTCTACTGGAGGAGACTCTCTCTTTGCTAGTGGGATGTTCATAGGGTGGGCTCATTCATAAAAACAACTTCAGAGCTACATGTCAATCAAATCATGTCAGCATTTCCTGGGTCCATCATGTTGTCCCAACCATAAACCTTCATTGTAGTGTGGCATGTTTCCCTACTGACAGCTGCCTTTTGGGGGACTTGGTGGGTTGTTTCCTCCCATAGGCGCTGGACTGGATCCAAGAAACAGGTGAATATTACCTCTCAACACATACCTCCACTGGAGAGACCACAGAGGAGACTCAGGAATTGCTGAAAGAATATGGGGAATTCAGGGTGCCTGCCAAGGTAGGAAGCATCCCAAACCCCTCCCCAAATCCACCCAGCACTGCCCATTCTGGCCAAGTTCACATTACACAAGCGAGAGCAGCCCCTGTAAGCAGAAATGCTTGGCCATAGTGGCAAGGAGGAAAACATATTTAGTATTGTCTTCTTAGAAACCTGAATACCCAAAGAATTGCAGCTGCTAGGCAGAGCAGCTCTATGCAGGAAGACAACTGCTATACACTATGCTTCCAAATACTTATCTTCATACTCCAAGTTCTGGAATCTGCTATATTCTTTCAGACCAAGTAAGGAAAAGGGGTATATTCTTGTCAAAATATGCATGCATGTGTGAACACCTGCATATATCCACATATTCTTGAAATTTGAATGGCCTTAGAAGTCCACCTTATGGGAAGGGCCAATGACTATATGTGGGTTCACAAAGCAGGTGAGTGTCTTATTTCCTGAGCTATTTCCATCTGGCTTCAGACCTGCTAATGAGCCAGGCTGGGTCTCTGGGGAGCAAAATATGCACAGGTGCACATATCCCTCATACCCCCATTCATGCTGAGGGGGCGGGGAATGCGATAATAGGAAGAAATATGTTTTTCATCTGTTTTCACAGCAAGGGTTTGATCCAAGGACCCTTGGGTTTGGATGAAAATATTACCTGTGTCAGCTCCCTCTTCATAGCATCCTTGTCCCTTACCCTGGGCTCCTTGCCATGTAGGAGCCTTTCTTGGCATCACTGCTGCACACAGAAGATGCTCTTCCCAGTTTGAGAGCTTCTTTTTGTGTGGGTCAAGGGGGGAACATTTTAATGCCCCATCCTATCCAGAGATCCCTCTGATACTTCAGCAAATGTTCCTCTAGTTTGATGTGACAAAATTAGACCCTTTGCCTCATTCCTGAGCTGATATTTCAGAAGCCATTATCCACTTGCTGAATGCTATGCTATGAACTCTAAATATTGGGGAGCCTTCCCCTGCATCCTTGTGAGCTTTGGGCCTTTTCACCCAATGTGAAAAGCTGGGAGCTCAGATAAGATACTCATTTCAATACCAGCTAGAGCAAACAGCACAAAGAAGGCGGCAGATGCACTGAACCCTTTTCAAATCAAAATGAAAATGGCTTTTGAATTAACCAGTTTGGGTCTGTCTGCCCCTCTCCGAATAGTGTCAGTAATGAACCATTCATAGGCTGAATAAGTATCAGTTCCATTGATGGTTCCTATCTACATAGGATGGACCACAGCAGCTGCCTAGAACTTCTTAGGATCAGAATCTGTTTATAACTGAAGCAGAAATGTGAAAAATTATTCAGTCAATTTAATTCATCCTTCCTTTACAACCTCTTCATACATTTCTCCTCTTTTCCATTCACATTGTTACCACCCTAGGCTACAATAGCTTCCTAATTGGGTTCCATGCTTTTGGTCTTTCTTTCCTTCCAATCCATCCTGCTCTCCATTGCTATTCATCTTTAAAACACTACTTTGGTCACATTACCACCCAGCTCGAGAACTTTAATGATTCCCCAGTGCCTTCAGCTTAATACTCCACACTACAACTGTACCACCCTACCTGCCCAGATTTATCTTCAATTATTCTTTAATGCAGGTTTTATGCTCTAGCTGAATAAATGTATTTTCTTACCCTCTGAGAGATACATCATATAATTTTTTGCCTCTGTGCCTTTTCCATACCATTTCTCTGCCTAGAATATCCTTCTCTTCCTTCTAGTTTGTGCTTTTTATTTATTTATTTTTTAAAAAAATTTTTAGACAGAGTCTCACTCTGTTGCCCAGGCTAGGGTGCAGTGGCATCATCATAGCGCACTGCAACCTCAAACTCTTGGGCTCAATCAATCCTCCCACCTAAGCCTCCCAAAGTGCTAGTATTACAGGCATGAGCCACAGCACCTGGCCCTAGTTTGTGCTTTTTAAAAGGAGCTCACCTTTCCACTCCAGTGCCTTCTCTTCTGTGATCCTGCCTACATGCCAGGATACGATCTGTCCCAGCCCTACTCTACAGCCCTTGACTGTATAACCCATAAGGCACCTGGCATGGACCTTCTGTTCTTCAGTAATCTGTGTGCAATGTTATCTCCTATATGAGACAGGAAGATCCTGAAGGAAAAGAACCACACTTTATTCATCCTGTGTTCCCCAGGTTACTTGACACTATCTTGTACATTGAAGAGAGGTTCACAATTTCTGAACATTAAAAAAAAGGAAGTTTGGATAGACTTCAACAACCCTCCCCCCAATCTATATTTAATATGATTCTTCTACTTTGGCTCTCTATGTCCTCTCTCCCTCCTGACTTAACTATTTCTGCCCTACCCCAGTCCCACTTCCCAGAGACAAGCCCCTTTTAACCAGCCATCTTTGGTTTTAATCTTTATAACCAACAAAACGAATTTTAAAAGGAAACTAAATTGACTTTGAACCACGAGAGAGTAAATATGGTGGCCCTTATGATTGAATAGAGCAGTTGAGTGTACTGAATTATTATACTATGCTCCAAAGAAACAGATCGAGTAGAAGCAGCACTGAATATAAAAAATGCTTTCTATATAAAAACCCACAAATATAAGAATAAAAATGAGATAAAAATAGTTTGGGTGAGGATAAAAGGAAAACAAAATTTTCATGTTGTGATGTGCCTATGGACAATACTATTAAAAGACTACAAATGATATTTCTCTATTGTGGGTTTCAAAATGTATAAGGGGTCAAGGCACAGTGATGGGAAAGCTTCATAATGTTGACATTTGGGAAGAACTCCATTTCTTCTAAAACAAAACATATTTTTAGGTTCTTTTGTTTTTCATTTTTTACAATTCAGTGTTTTTTACTATAATTCACAAGGTTGTGCAACCATTGCCACTGTTTAGTTCCAGAACATTTTCACCACCTCAGAAAGAAACCCCATCCCATTAGCAGTCACTCCCCATTCCCCTTTCCCCTTAGCTCCTGGTAACCACTAATCTACTTTCTGTCTCTATAGGTTTGCCTGTTCTGACATTTCGTATAAAACAAAGCATATAATATGTAGTCTTTTGTGACTGGCTTCTTTCCTTTAGCATAATGTTTTCAGAATTCATCCATGTTGTGGCGTGTATCAGTACTTCATACCTTTTTAGGGCTGAATAACGTTTCATTGTATGGATATACCACTTTCTGTTTACCATTAATCAGTTGATGGACATTTGAGTTATTTCCAGCTTTTGGCTATTATGAATAATGTTGGTATAAAAATCTACATACAAGTTTTGGTGTGAACATATGTTTTCAGTTCTCTTATGTATATATCTGGGAGTAGAACGGCTGGGTTATATGGTGCTTCTATATCATAAGTTTGGATTTGCCAACTCTAAAATCTATCAGGGAAAGAAAAGAATATTTAAATATTCTAAGAAGAAAAATTATCTTTTGGACCGGAAGAAAGTAAGTCCAAAGTTGGGTCATGATACAATCTGGATAACTGAGAGAAACTGAGCCAGAAAAGTCACCAGAGCACTGTAGAAAAGACAGAAGAGACTTTCTTTCTCTATTCCACCATCCTCGCTGCCCCCTCCCAGGCTCATCTACAGCCCCTCCCATGAGAGACTGACCCTCCCAAGAAGCACCAGTGAGGGAGGGCTTCTGAGAGGTGAGCAGAGGGCTTTGCCTGCCACATGGCCAGGGAGATTAGGGCTGCAGCTCCCCGGCAACTCACTCAGCACATCTGAGTCCGCCCTATCGCAGGGCAGTGGGCTGGTGCCTAGGTAGGACACAAGGGGCCAGAAGAGCTTCCGTGTGAAGGAAACGAGGTGGGTATGAGGACAGCAGACACATCTCCTCAGCCGTGAAAAGGCAAAGAGTAATAACAGTGGGAATTGGTTAAGAAAAGATGCCTGGTATCCTAAGGACTTTCATGTTATTGCATGTATGGGTTTTTTTTCCTGAAAACAGTTTTTTTAAGTTTTCTATTTACTTAAAACAGAGAATAATTTTGGCTGCTATAATTAAAAAATCAGTTTTTATGGAAAAGTCTTGGAAATACATATTCTCTGCTCTTCTAAGGTGACTCCACCTATGAGACAGGGTTTTACAGCCAGCTGGTGGCAGCAGCCATTCCAGGGCAGCTCTATCAGAGGGAATTATATCCTAAAGCATCAAATCAGTGATTCAGAGTCAATAAAGCAAATGGTTTGTGACCAAGCATATTCTAAGTATGCATGGGGCCTGGGGGAGCAAAGAGAGAGAAATTGAGCAGTGTACACAAGCCCTTCCCCATGTGGCCCCAGCTACCTTTGCAGCAGCCCTGTCTCCACTGCACTCCATGCCCCTAAACTGGAGCCATGTTGAGTGTCACAAGCCCCATCTGCTATGATGAAGGTTCTTGCTCATCCTCACTCTCAATGCATGGGCCCTCTTTCATCTCCTTTCCTTCCCACAAGACAAGTGGGGGATGCCCTTCTTAGTGTTGCCACAATACCACATATATGTCTCTATTTTAGCGTGTTTTACATTGAGTCAATCATGTACCTCCTTCATTAGATCATGAACTCCTAAAAGGTAAGTATTATATCATTCATTGGTACCATCAATGTTGAATGAATAAACGAATGAGTGAATGAATGAGCAAATCTTATGTTTGGAAGTGAATTAAGCTAGACCAGCAAGAGTTGAGGGTTTATATTGGGAAGAATTAGATGATAAATTTGGCCCATGAACCGGACAAGCCCACTGAGATACCAGTCATAGCTATGGCCCCTACTGGGAGCAGTCTGAAATGGTTTCTTATACATGAGTGACTCTGGTGGCACCGTGTGACTTGCCAAATGTCTGGCCACGGCTTATGAGATCACAGGTAAAAACTTATCCCACGAGGGCAGCCCATTAATACACAGCCAGTGAATTCTGAGGTATCCCAGCCTAAAAGTTCTGTCTAAACAGGGACAGTGGCAATATGCTAGGTCAATTGAGGTTGTTTCTCTGGGGATTTGAACTACAGACACAGGGATCTGGATGGCTGGTTGCAGAGTAGAAGTGAAAACATAGAAAGTAGAGAGGAAGGAGAAAAAGGAAGCTAAATCATAATAATGGTTAAATACTACGGAGATCCTGATCCCCTGCTCTGAGAAGACGACCAGATAATGTGGCTGCTTGAGCTGCATCTGGTATGGGTGGCATCCCAGTTTTCATCTCGAGAGGAGACTGTGCTATGCTACATTTCTTGTTCTTCCCATAGGGCTGAGTCATTGAGCTTTTTCTGGGCTTCTGGGAGGTTCAGCCACATAGCTTCTATCTTTTTTATTTCCACACATAGCCATACAATATCTTTTCCCCTTTTCAGTGTAAGCCAGTTTGAAACTCAAATCTTGCCACCAAAGACAGTAACTTATAGACTAATAAAATGGGGGTCAGATTGTAGCAGTTCTTGAACAATAGGTTCAGAAGTATGAGCATGACCTTGTGAACAAAAGGGAAACATTGGGGACTATAATTCATCTGGGCCTGGAAATCTGGAACTGACAGCTCACTTATCTTTGGCTTCATGTGTCCCCTAATGTATGTTCTGCCCTTTACACCTGAAATCTATATTATCTGCTGGAAAAGACAGAGGACAGAAAAAAAAGAGGTTCAGTAATTCTATTTTTCCTCCTTTCCTCTTTCTCTTCTTCCCTCTTTCTCTTTCCCTTCTTCGCCCCTCTCCTGTCCTCCCTTCCTTTGTATCATACCATCTTCCCCTAATCAGTGAGCCTTACTCTGAATAACATTGAAAATCTCTTTTGTCTTTAGCACATTTTACAAGTCTTTAAGATTTAGCCTTCTTGATATTATTCTTATAATCTCATTATAATCTTCCATATTTGCCTTTCACTACTGGTATTTCTTGTATTTATCATACGGTTCTTTTGTAGATATGAGCTCCTTGTGCAGGTGAACATGTTTCTTGAGATACATTCTCATATTTAGTCCACAGGGGATCATTTGTCATTATATGTGGAAAATGAAATTTCTTAAAAATTTCCATCACATATGAGCTATATTCCTGTTAAAATCTCATGCCCATCTTTTATCTGAACTGTTTAGATTCCACTTTTCCAGGTACCTGTCTGACAACCTCAGTGTTTCCTTTCCTTATTATCTGAATCCCAAGAAGACATAATTTAGTTCAGCTAGAGCTCAGGTCACTTTCATTACTGCTTAATTCTCTTTTGTTAAGAATTTAAGTCCAGTTTATCTCACGGCTTCTTTGATTTTCAGAGATAAAATTACCACTTTAAAAAATGTTTTCTTAACATCATTAGTCAGTGGCAAGTGCAAATCAAAACCACAATGAATACCACTTTACAACCTCTAGGATAGCTGAATCAAAAAGACACAATAAGGAGTGTTGGTGAGGATATGGAGACATTGGAACCCTCGCCCAGGCCCCATGTATACTTGGAATATGCTTGGTCACAAACCATTTGCTTTATTGACTCTGAATCACAGATTTGATGCTTTAGGATATAATTCCCTCTGATAGAGCTGCCCTGGAATGGCTGCTGCCACCAGCTGGCTGTAAAACCCTGTCTCATAGGTGGAGTCACCTTAGAAGAGCAGAGAATATGTATTTCCAAGACTTTTCCATAAAAACTGATTTTTTAATTATAGCAGCCAAAATTATTCTCTGTTTTAAGTAAATAGAAAACTTAAAAAAACTGTTTTCAGGAAAAAAAAACCCATACATGCAATAACATGAAAGTCCTTAGGATACCAGGCATCTTTTCTTAACCAATTCCCACTGTTATTACTCTTTGCCTTTTCACGGCTGAGGAGATGTGTCTGCTGTCCTCATACCCACCTCGTTTCCTTCACACGGAAGCTCTTCTGGCCCCTTGTGTCCTACCTAGGCACCAGCCCACTGCCCTGCGATAGGGCGGACTCAGATGTGCTGAGTGAGTTGCCGGGGAGCTGCAGCCCTAATCTCCCTGGCCATGTGGCAGGCAAAGCCCTCTGCTCACCTCTCAGAAGCCCTCCCTCACTGGTGCTTCTTGGGAGGGTCAGTCTCTCATGGGAGGGGCTGTAGATGAGCCTGGGAGGGGGCAGCGAGGATGGTGGAATAGAGAAAGAAAGTCTCTTCTGTCTTTTCTACAGTTGCTCTGGTGACTTTTCTGGCTCAGTTTCTCTCAGTTATCTAGATTGTATCATGACCCAACCTTGGACTTACTTTCTTCCAGTCCAAAAGATAATTTTTCTTCTTAGAATATTTAAATATTCTTTTCTTTCCCTGACAGATTTTAGAGTGGGAAATCCAAACTTATGGTAAAGGGTGAGCAGCTGACTGCTTGTTGAGTATCTCTCTCTTCCCTTAAGTGCCACCTCCCCGTGAGACCTTTCCTATTCGTGCCAGTCCACCTTCATTTTCTCCCATTTTAAAATTCCTGCAGTGTTACCTATACATTCTTCTCACTTTGACATTCAATTACATAATGCCCTAAGTTATTTAACTACTCTGTGTGAAATGAACATCTTTTTTTTTCTTTTGTTTACCCCCCAAGCCGTCCTCACAGCCCTCTGCCCAGTGCTATGGACAGAGTAGGCGTTAAACAAACTCTTGCTAGAAATGCAGTTAACCCAGTACACGTCAGAGTTCCACCTTACCTAACTCTGTAATAGACACTGGCTTCATTAACCCTTTTCTCCCTCTCTCTAATGGAAATTAAAGACAAGATCCTGGTGGTGAGAGGGACAGGGTTTACTCTTACATTTGCTAGTTGGATTTCCTTAGATCCTGGCATGTGTCAAGTTACATGATGTTCAGAGCCTACTTCAGGCTGGTACAGTGAAGGGAGAGAACCAGGAACTAAGGGTCTGAGGCAGAAAGACTCTATTACTTCCTGGTGGTATGAACTTGGACCATGCTAAGCCTCTCCAAGCCTCAGTTTTTTTCATCTGCAGCTCAAAGAGACCTGCACCACCTCCCTCCACATACTTCCTAAGAATGCTTTAAGACTCAAGTGAGCCTCAGATACATTAACATACTCTGTAAACTGGTAAAGCACTATATTAATATAAGAGATTCTTACATCAATAATTATAATAACATTTATGGCTTATTGAGTTCTTACTGTGTTCCAGGCACTGTTCTGAGCATTCTATAGTATCAACTCATTTAATATAACAACCCTATGCTGTAGGTTCAGTTAGCCCTCTATATTGGTAGGTGTTGCATCCATGGCTTCAACCAACTGTGGATAAAAAATACCAAAAAAAAAAAAAAAAGAGGATGATTGTGTCCCTATTGAACATGTATAGACTTTTTTGTTCTTGTATCATTCCCTAAACCATGTAGTATAACAACTATTTACATAGCATTTATATTGTATTAGGTAGCATAATAATAATAATTAATCCAGAGATTAATTTAAAGTATACAGGAGGATGTTCATAGGTTATATGCAAATGTTACACCATATTATATAAGGGTTTGAGCATCTGTGGATTTTGGTCTCCATGGGGGGTCCTGGAGCCAATCCTCCACCAAGGATTGGTGTAATACTGAGGGACAACTGTGTGATTATGATCCCTGTTTTGCAGATGAAGGAACTGAGGCACAGAGGGTTTAAATAATTTGCTCAAGATCTCCCAGCTAGTAGACAGAGCTGGGGTGCAAACCCAGGTGTCAGCTATGAGGTGTCTGTGGCTGCTGTGAAGAGGGAAAGGGGAATGCAGTGAAGGGGGCATGAGAACAAATGTAATCCAGTAACTTAAGACCCTCTTTTGGGGCAGCAAACAAAAGAGAAGGTGAAGCTTCTGATTCAGCTGGCTGACAGCTTTGTGGAAAAAGGCCACATTCATGCCACGGAGATAAGGAAGTGGGTGACCACGGTGGACAAGCACTACAGAGACTTCTCCCTGAGGATGGGGAAGTACCGGTACTCCCTGGAGAAAGCCTTAGGAGTCAACACAGAGGTAGGTATGGGGTGTCACCCACTGGGACATCTTCCCTTTTCATCTCCCTCGGCACCACTGCCCTCATTGCCATAGAAGGAAAGCATGTTTCCAGAGTGGTCCTTCTGAGTTGGTGACCCCTAAGCACTTGCCTTATGTGGTTTTTCTAGTGATGGGGTGGCTTTTGCTGATCCAATCACCTCTAGCCCCCATGATTAGTGCTCTATATGTTGCAAAATTGGCTGCCCTGGAGTGGGCTGTGGCTACAGAACAGAGTTTTTCTCTTTGTAGAGTTAACCATTGACTTTGAGGACTAAACCCTTTATCTTGGCTTCATCAGTACCATCTTCCACCCAGTTAAGTTAATCAGCAAATGACTAGAGTCCCCAGTATGTATAGTAGTGCTTTTTCAAGAATAAGGGGTGCAATTTGTACAAGGGCTATTTGACATTTCAACTGAAAAGAGGCACTATATGCTATGAAGCAAGAAGAGACTGACTTTTAATCTCTTCTTTATAATAGGGGTCAGTAACCTATGAATTAAGAGCTAAATACAGCCTGGCAATTTAATCTTAGGATTTCTAATTCTTAAATTTTTAAATAGGCTCATGCTCTGAAGTAGAGCAGCCTAGAGAGTGAAGTGGTCAAACTTCCTAAAGTTGAGGCAGTTAATGCCTCCCCCAGGCCTTAATCTGTGAGTTTTTTTCTAGGGGGTTCCATCATATATAAGTACCAAATGGTGATTGAAATAAGCAGGGGTGAGCAATTAGAAAGTTCAGTCATTGTTCTATCATTTAGCTTTCTATTTCCAATGAAAATTGCTTGTTTAAATAAAAATATTTGGTTTGATTAATTTCCTTTGGCAAAGGAGAGAGGTTATTTAATGTCTTTATTTGTTTTTCACATCTACTTTAAATGGCTAAGTATCAGTCTTACACTAATTTGTGTATTAGCATTCAGATTTAATCAGGACCAAAGGCCTTGGGGAAATAGACACATAATTATCAACTGTGTTCATTGTTATTTCTTGCTGTGGATATTAGCCCTAAACATTTGATTTGAATATTTTATATCTTTCTTATTTGAAAAAAAGAAATGATCCCATAAAAAAGAGTGCTGTGCGTGGGAGTTTGTAGGGTCCCTTGTCTTTTCATCTGTTTCCATTATATCTTGCTCTATTTTTCCTCTTCACCACCTTCCCCAACTTGGTGAGTCGCTTTCCCAAAAGCGTCTCCAAGGTGACCTCTGTTAACTTTCTATGTGTAGGATAACAAGGACCTGGAGCTGGACATCATCCCAGCAAGCCTTTCAGATCGTGAGGTCAAACTGCGGGACGCCAACCATGAAGTCAACGAAGAGAAGCGGAAGTCAGCCCGGAAGAAAGAGTACGTGATGTGGAGCTCTCGCCCCAGCTAGCTGGCTGCTCATGCCTGTGCCTGGTTTTCACTACCCCCTGTCCCTTCTGATAGCTTACCGTGTCCTCATGACCGACTATAGTGGGTGGAATGGACAGGCACAATGCTTCCATTCAGAATATGGGTTTCTTCTAAAGACTTTTAAGTCTCTCCAATCTGTCCTTCACCTGAGTTCTCCAGTAACTTCCTAGAAAAAAAAACCCTTCGTTTTAGAACATCAGATTTCACTTCACAATCTCAAAACTCGACATGGACCAAACCACGTACTTTTTCTCCCCCTCCAAATTTAACTCTCCCTCCTGATTTCCTAATTCCTATCAACAGTGTGACTGTCCTTCTGGTTTCCCAGCCTTGAAGCTGTGAAGTAAGCTTCCACTTATCCCTGGGTCCCTTAAGTCAGTCCTTACTCCAGAGTTTCTCTTGTCTCTGCCACTTTTTCCATCCCCACAGACTCCTGTCTGTGGCCCTCATCATCAGAAGTCTGCATCACCTGTAGAAACTCCTCCTAGCCAGCTCCTGCCCGTTTACCCACACAGTGATGCCAGTTTGACCTTTCTGAAGGAGCATTTTATCATTGCTAGTACCAGTGCCCTTCCTATTGCCACCACCTAAATTTTTTACATGCTAAAGACTATATAAAGTGCCTTATACACATTTTCTCTTTTTATCTTCCTATCACTTCTCTCAGGTAGCTATGATTATTCCCATTTTACATATGAGAAATAAGACTTAGAAAAACGGAGCAAGAGCCAGGCACAGTGGCTCACGCCTATAATCCTAGCACTCTGGGAGGCTGAGGCAGGAGGATAGCTTGAGGTTAGGAGTTCGAGACCAGCCTGAGCAAGAGCGAGACCCTGTCTCTATTAAAAATAGAAACAATTAACTGGGTGTGGTGGTGCGTGCCTGCAGTCCCAGTCCCTCCCTGTACTTGGGAGGCTGAGGCAGGAGGATCTCTTGAGCCCAGCAGTTCGAGGTTGCAGTGAGCTGTGATGACACCCATGCCCTCTAGCCCTGGGCAAGAGAGCGAGACTTTGTCTCAAAAAAAAAAAAAGAAAAGAAAAGCTGAGCAACTTTCCCCAAACCACACAGATAGTGAACAATGAAGCCAGAATTTAAACCGGCTCTGACTCTTCACCACTTTGTACTTCACTTCCATTATGTCTCTCACCAGGTGCAAATTTTAAATGATTTTATACTCCCCTAGGATAATGATCAGACTCCTCAAGGTGCTATCATTTGGCCTCATCTAAGTCAATCTTATTTGAAGTACTTTCCAGTTCAAATGACATACTTCAGACAGATCACTTGCATTGACTCCTTTCACATCTAAGATTAAGTTGTATACAATTGTTCATGCAGTATTCTTGGCCTAGAATTCTCTCCTTTTTGTTTGTTCTTTTCCCTTCCTTTTGTTCTTTTTTCTGTTCAGTTTTATTTTGCCCTCTCTAAGTCCTATTGATTCTTTAAAATCCAGCTCATAACCTATGCTGCTATGAATCCTTTATCTACAATCTTCACTGTCATTGGTCCATCCTTTTCTGAACTCCTATGCTTCTTTTCTATACTGATTCCCATTTTACTTATTCAACTGATTCCTGAGTATATCTCTCTAACTAGATTGTAAACTCCTTGAGGACAAGGAGTATTTTATAGTCTCTTGTGTGAACCAAGGGACTAGGAGAGAAATGAATATAACATAATTGATCAAGAAAAGCTTATAGAATATAGTTGGATATATAAATTGAAACCTTGGGAGAAGAGCAAGAAGTTATCTAAAATCACATAACAATTAAGAATTGTAACACCAATTTCCTTACCTGAAGTTGAAGGATGTACCATTGGCCAGAAGAAAATAAGGCTCACTCTGGGAGGTGTTCCAGTGCCAGGTGGACCCTCTCTAGATTTGGTCTAGGTATTCAGATTTCAGGGTTTTTGCCTGGATTTTAAAAGGAAGGAAAATGTACCCAGGAACTGGTCCAGTGAGTGAATTGTAGAGGTCAGGATGTAAAGCTGCCACCTAAGTTTACTCCCAGGTCAGCAATAGCCTATGAGGAAATGAGGCATGGGAAAATTGGCAGAAGAGAGTGGAGATGCTGGGAATCAAACATTTTGGAAGAATCTGAAGTTGCCTGAGATTTTCATAAATTAGACTCTGTTTTCTCAGAGTAAGAATGGATGGTGCAGAATCCATTCAGAGGGCTGGGACCAATTTATCATTACATTCCTACTCTGTTCTTTGATTATCTCAGCTCTAGTCTCAGAAATTCCTGACACCAGGTAGGCAAAACACATTTTGCTTCTTTGGTAGGTAATCATCTAGCCATGTTTCACACTGATCAAGAATTATAGGACACTGGACAGCAGAAACAATGAACTGTGCCACTCTTACAACCCATTTCTTGACACTCTGCTTCCTTTACTTTGTAGTTACAAAGTCACACATATGCAGAGAGATTTCTGGAGGGCCTAATGAAGAATATTTTGACAGACTCTGTTTGGGTAATGCTAGAAAAAAATAGTGTATCCTAAGATTAAGAAGCTCTATGTAGTTCATTTTATCAAAATGAAGTAGAACCACAGGTTCCTTGGAGCTGAAGAAACTAAAGCTGGTCTGTGAAGTCAGAGCCTGTTTCATATGAGGAGTGTATTAGCTTGTTAGGGCTGTTGTAACAAAGAACCACAAATTGGGTGGTTTAAACAACAAAAATATGTTGTCTCACAGTTCTGGAGGCCAGAAGTCCAAAATCAAGGAGTCAGCGGGATTGATTCCTTCTGAGGGCTGTGGGGAAGGAGGCCTCTCTCCTTAGCTTGTAGATGGGTATTTTCATGTTCGTATGGCATTCTTCCAGAATATATGCCTGTATCAAATTTCTCTCTTTTATGAGGAAACCAATATTATTGGATTAGGGGCCCCACTCCAGCACTGTAATGACCCTATTTCCAAATAAAGTAAAAATCTGGGGTACTGGGGGTTAGGACTTCCAGATATGAATTGGGGGGGCACATAATTCAACCCACAGCAGGGAGGGGAATGAGGGTACTACAGTGGCCAAATCTGCCTCCTGGTCTCTTTCTGGGACACCAAATAGCCAGAAGAGCTTAATGGATGGGTAGAAAATAAAACAAAATGGGTTAGTGGGTAGGAGAGAGAAATTATGAAGAAAGACAGGTAAAACTGCAGGAAGCAGATGGGAAAAAAATAACAATACCAGAAAACCTAAGTCAATAAAATTAAAGACAAATTTTCAAAGCCCATTGGTTTATGACCCTTCTGATCACCCTTCTTTCCTAGTTTCATAGCAATCTACAGATCACTTAATCACTGAGTGGTTGCTGAGCCCCTACCATGCATGCACTAGGCACTTTGTTTACATGGTCTTGTTTCATCCTTGCAGTAATCCTGTGTGAGCAGCTATTTTATATGTAAGGAGTCTGAGGCTTGCAGAAGCAAGTCCTACCTCTGGCAAATGACAGAGTTGTAATTCAGTTCCTGTTTGTCTGACTCCAAAGCTCGTGCACTTCCTACTCTACCAATAGAGTAAGAATAGAAAGCTAGTGGCTAATTAACTTCTACAAAAGGGAATTTTTTGAACCAATACTTTAATTTTAGTAGAAAGGCTACTGCCAGAGCAATGTATATTACTTTAAGGAAAATCCTACCAAGATGAACATCCAGGAAAAGATGCTTCTCATTTAATATTTTTTGTGAATTTCCAATAGGGGACACTTTGGGGACAAAATTTCTCAAAATTTTCATATGATGGAACACAGGGAAATAGGGGTTCTCATCATGAACTAAATGAAAAACTGATACAGAAAAGGAAAGATAAATGTATGAATGTATGGTTTTGCTAAATTAGATATTATATGCCAGCTAGCAAGCACCATTTCTAATAAAAACTTTTGGAGAAAAAAATGAAATAGATACACTACAATGAAGCCATGCATCATAAGTTTAACAATTGCCCAAGTACATTGTGTTATTTAGGGGCAAAAGGAGGAAGGAAACCCTCTCCTCAAAGAGGTACAGCACAAGCTTCTCTATATCAGGGCTGAGGAGCAGTCATATAACATTATTAATTTATACTATGCTTATGGTTGCATTTTCAGCTTTATGCACAACCATTTATGACATAAATAAGTCCCATTAAAAATAGTGTCTAGGCCAGGAACAGTGGCTCACTTTGGGAGGCCGAAGCAAAAGGATTGCTTTGCTGGAGGCCAGGAGTTCAAGACCAGCCTGGGCAACATTGTGAGACCCTGTCTCTACCAAAAAAAAAAGTTTTTTTAATTAGCTAGGCATGGTGGTAGCGCGTGGTGCATGCCTGTGGTCCTAACTATTCAGGAGGCTTACGTGGGAGGATCACTGGCTTCAGCCCAGAAATTCCAGGCTGCAGTGAGCTATGATTGTGCCACTGTACTCCAGCCTGGGCAACAGAGACCCTGTCTCTTAAAAAAAAATAGTGTCTAAATATAATAGATAATAGGATAATCTAAGTCAGAGGTCAGCAAACACAGGCCAAATTTGACCCACCAACTATTTTATATAGTCTATAAACTAAAAATGATTTTTTATATTTTTAAATCATTGAAAAAATCAAAAGAATAATATTTCATAAAATGAAAATTAGATAAAATTCAAATTTCAGTATGCATGGTTTTATTGAAACACAGCCACACTTATTTTTTACACATTGTATATGGCTCCTTTCACACTATAACAGCAAAGTTGAATGGTTGTGACAGGGACTGAATGGCCCACAAAGATTTACTATCTGGCTCTTCACAGAAAAAGTTGCTAACCCCTGGTCTTAGTGGTGTGTTAGATACCTTCTCCTGGCTTTGAAGCCTAGTTTAGTTTATGGAACTGAGAACTGTTTTGGTATACATATACAAACTCTACTGTATAGAAATCATCATTCTGGGAGCTGTAAGAGAAATGTAAGAAGCTGAGATCCAAGCTCTCAAGTTGGCGAGATAGAACATGGATGGTCCTGCATGCTGGTGCCCACATGCATGCACACACATGCAATTGAGAACACATGCACATCAGCACAGGATCACAAAATGGTGGAAAGGGAGAGAGCATATGGAACTAGCTGAGCACAGACATGCTGAAGGGATACAGGGCAAATGATTAGCTTGACTCATAGGAAGATACTCATAGGAGAGGGAAGGCGTTTTGAAGAAAGGAAAAAACACAGTAAAGGAGAAAAATAGGACATTCAGTAATGTCATAAATGCTGGGGTAGGGAAGTGAAGTTTGAAAGAAGGGAGGCATTATCTAGCTCTATAACCAACTAAAAGCCCATTTGTTTCCTTCTAGGTTCATTATGGCTGAACTACTCCAGACAGAGAAGGCTTATGTAAGGGACTTACATGAGTGCTTGGAGGTGAGTCTTGCAGTAGTCAGTTCACAGCTGCATTAGAAAAATAACATCCTTGCCAGGATCAGCTCCTTGAGAGGAGCTTAGCGCTCTTGATCTTCTCCCAGAGAGGAATGAATAAAAAAACCAACAAGAGGAAACCTTTCTCTCAGTGTCAACAGTAATTGCATGGGAGTTTAAAGTGCTTTTGAAAAGAAAGTTTAAACTTTTCTCAGACTGGAACTAGACCTAGGGGGAAAAAAGTATATAAGACGCTTAAATTCAAAATCAAAACCATGACAGGTCCATGAACTTAAATTGTGTCTGAAAATATGCATCTCCCTTCCTCCCAACTCACACACATTCAAATCCACACACATTGCATAAATAACAGGAAGACTGTGGGGTTTGTGTTCTTGCTAAAGTTCAAGATAACGAAATATTTAGGTTCTATTTCTTTCTGTTCTGTTTATTTAATACCTCACTTTTTAAACTCTGCATGTGTTCTCAGTCTGAGTCTTGCCCCACGAGTTTGAGGGCCTGTTTATTTTGTCTGTATTTCATGTGGCAGGACTTGCCAGTGATGAAACCGTTGCTGTCTTGCAGACCTACCTGTGGGAAATGACCAGCGGTGTGGAGGAGATCCCGCCTGGGATCCTAAATAAGGAGCATATCATCTTTGGCAACATTCAGGAGATCTACGATTTCCATAACAAGTACGTTGGTGGAAGGTGGAGGGTTTCAGAAGAGCATCCTTGGGGCCATAAATACCAGACCACAGGGATTCCCAACAAGTGGATCAAAGCAGATTGGTATATCTTCCCCGGTAAAGTCTTACCTGGTCAATTTCCTAAGGCAGTTACTATCAGACTTTATTCTTACTCACCCCCCTTCCTCTGCAATTGTCCACGATCCCTAGTGGAGCATGAAGTCAAGTATTTAGCAGTGTTCTACCCCAGTTCTCCTCAGGGACCTAACTGGCAGCATCTTCAACTACCCAATCAGAATGATTACCAGGCTTTGAGGAAATAAAAGTAGCTTCTCCTCGTTAAACCTTGTGGGAAATCCTGACATTCATCTGAGGCTAACCATTCTACCTTGTGGTCTTTGCGTTTCAAATTCCATTGAAGTTTTCTTTCAACCTAAATATTTCCTCCATCCCCACCTTATTTAGAATTTCTTGACAGCTTAGAGGGAAGAACATTAACTGATACTCTGTTTTGTTGAAATGAGTAGAACCATAGAGCCCTAAAACCTCACAACTCATTTTTCCTAGCTTCCAACTTGATTTAAGAATCTTTTCCACAGTGTACAAAAAAACATGTTCCACTATTAACAGAGGGTCAGCAAGAAAATTGGTGTGATCAGTTACGTAACCAACCAATGGGAATAGCTCTGTTTCCAAAATATAAATAGAGGGAATCCCAAGACCCAAGGAAGAATGTTGGCATAAAGTCCTAGTGCTCTCCCAGGGCCCTGCTGCAGAGAAGCACTAAGTTGTGCGAGTCGAGGCTTTTACTGAGTTGAGGAGGCATGCTGGAGATAGAAGAGCCAGCTCCAAGAGTTCCCAAGGAAGCCATGTACATAGACAGGTGTAGCAGCCACTGCGAGGCAAAACTCTGGAACAGTAGTGTCCAGCGGAGCAATGATGGAAATATTCTACACCTGAACTATCCAGTACAGTAAGCCACTAGATATGTGTGGCTACTGAACACTTGAAATGTGGCTAGTGCTACTGAGGAACTGAATTTTAAATTTTATTTAATTTTAATAAATTTAGATTTAAATAGCCACAAATGGCAAGTGGTTGCCATATCGTACATCCCAGCTCTAGAAAATGAAACCTTAGTATGGCCCTGTGCCAAAAATGACCAAGAGGCAAGCAAAAGTTGGATGTAAAAAGATCCTGGGCTCTAAAAGGTCTAAAGTCTAAATAATTTTTCTCATCATCTCCTGATGATTAATCCCTGTGTGTCATCAAATGGTATCAGTTTAAAAAGAACATAAAATATATAGCTCCCATGACACGTTAACCTTGTCAGATTATTAAAGCAGTAAGCTCTAGGGGAAAAACACCTCCTGACTTTCTGGAATACTTAATAAAAGTTACCAGGCTTTTTTTAAATCATAAATTTTAACATTCCCCTTTTGGTTTGTCTAGAAATTTCCAGACATTGAAATATTCTGTTCTCATGCTTATCATTAATAAGATCCCAGTAAAACCACTCCTGACCATTGATCCCAAATTCCATCATGAGAGCCCAGCTCACTATCATCCCATCTCCCTCAGGATATCCGAGAAGACAGACAGGCAAAAGTTAAGTCATGCTACTTTACTTTTCTGGCTTATGGTCTCTGGGATTTAGTCAACATGTTTCACTTTCCCCATGTTCTTATCAAATTGACTAAGTATGAAAGAGATCACAGCATGCACTTTCTGTGAGACCTACTTTTGCCAAATCAACTTCTAAGGGGAAAAAGTATTCATTTCAAAATTGACCAATTGTGACAAAATATTTAGCTTAACCATGCCTCTTTTTCTGGTTTCATGATATCACTCTAGTAAGTTTTGTAGTTTTTAATTTTTATTTTATTTTACTTATTTCTGTATATTTAGGGGTTTCAGTGCAATTTTGTTACATGGATATACTGTGTGTCAGTGAGGTCTGGGCTTTTAGTGTACCCATTGCCTGAATAGTGTACATTGTATCCAATAGGTAAGTTTTCATCCCTCACCCCATCCCACCCTCCCACCTTTGTAGTCTTCACTGTCTATTATTCCACTTTGTATGACCACGCATACCCCTAGATTAGTTCCTACTAAATGAGAACATGTGGTATTTGATTTTCCATCGTCTAGGTTACTTCACTTAGGATGATGGCCTCAAATTCTATCCAAGTTGCTGCAAAAGACATTATTCCGTTCCTTTTTATGGCTAAGTAGCGTTCCATGGTATATATACCACATTTTCTTTATCCGCTCAGTTGGTTTTTTAAATAGCTGAAAATCTACCTGTGGGTTATGATATACAGTTCTAAGAAATCCTTTAAAAAACAAAACAAATCAAATTAAACCATCTAGAATGCTGCATTCTGTAAATAGAGGAATAAATTCAGTATCAAGAACACAGCTACCCAGGACATGTTACCTATTTAGAACATTATGAAGAAACAAGAAGAAAATAAAAACAAGCCTCTGGGCATCCAAAAGAGATGTCACAAAGATAACATTTTTGTGTTTTCATGGAAACATCTTTCCTCCCTAACAACCACTTTACCTCTTAATTATATAGTTTCCAAGCCCACAGCAATTTAGGAGCAGCAAATAAGAATCAAGAACTTGAGTGAATAGTTGGACACCAGCAGCATAAAGTAAGACCTGACAGGAAAGAAGACAGATAACATGCAACAAATAAATAAATAAATAAATGGCAATCGAACCAAAAAAAATCTTAGTGGTCAGGGGCTACTCAGTATTGGCACAAACCATCCTATACCCCACTATAGAGTCCAACACAGCCACTGTATTACAGTATAGCATAATAATTGATGTTAATAATAGCTCTGAATCATTAATATGTTCTGCACTAAGAGCAAGGAACTCTGTAATGCATTTAGAAAGCTATCAACTAAAAAAGTTAATGTTTTAAATTATCCACAATTTAAGGGAATGTCTAAGAAAATCAAGGTTTATATTAATTTCCTGGAGGATCTGGGGGCTAAGGCTTTACTCATAATGTGTGCTTTCAACTTATGTCATATAAATTTTGATTGATGGAGAAAACACACCTCTAAAATCTCTAATAAATAAGAGATAAAATAGCAATTAAGCCAACATAGAAAATGCAGAAACTATAAACTCCATAAGGGACCATGTCTTTCACTGCATAACCAAGTGTCTGGTACATAGTAAACTTTCAGTAAATATTTGTTGGGTAGATGGATGAATAGATGAACAAACTATTAATAGAAATAAAGTTACAATTTAAAGATTTATCACTAATGCCATTCAAGTCATAATTCAATCTTTTGTTTGTGAAAGTCTCAAGACAGGGAAAACCATTAAGTATGATTTTTCCTCCATCCCTGTCAGAACCTTATGTAACAGCAAAGTAATTGAATTTCTGAGTGAAAGAGTTTCTTGGCAGCTTCTTAATGGAAGGACTATATAATTGTCCTAACATCTATTGATTCTTCAGGAATACTTCTCTGACATGGTCACTTTTTAATCTGGAAAAATCAAAGGATTCTTTTTAACCTCAATTGTTTGTATGTTTCCAGAGTTGCAATTAAGTACTATCTAACAGAGAAACATACTCCTCTCATTTCTGGCTCGTAGCTCAGTGTCATCTGCTATACACGAGAGAGAGTATGGGAGGGGGAGGGAAGGAGGAACACGGGGGCCTGAGAGAGGGGTCGAGACTGACACCACCTGGCTTGATCTAATTAGCTGAGTCACTGGGAAATTAGTACCTAGACCGAGGGTTTTATCATGAATACGTTACATAGCTCAGATGTGTGTGTGTGTCTGTCTCAAGGACCTTTGTCTTTATAGGTTTTGAATGGAGAAATTCCCAAGCACCAAAATTTCTTTAAAGAACAATTCAGTGTGTAGCATTTGATACCGACAAGCGGTGGTTTTAACACAAATGGGAGGTTGAAGTGGAATGATACTGTTTTGCCCTCCCACTCTCCCCATTTTGCACTACATCTCTTTCCTATAGAACTGAATATAAAGATCATGACATTTACTCATCTACACAAGACTTAGACACATTTCTATTGCGTTTTGCTGAGCACTCAGACAAGAGAGCCTATTCTATAAATAAATCCCCCAAACACTAATGGTTTTGTTAATGTAGTCTCCCCACTTTGCCTAACCTGCAACTTGTAATTCAAGAAAATAATTTTTCAGCTTGCCTTGATTGTTAGATTGCAGCTTTGGTAAGGACAGCTTTTTGCTTAAAATGCTCATCACGTTTAGTTAAAGCTGAATTTCTTTCTTTTGAGTTATTTGGAGATATGGTTGTATGTGAGTCTGAGCAATAACATTTTTATAAAATCTGTACTGCCAGGGCTCAGTGGGTTCTTTTAACCATCAAGTACAACCCTCTTCACTTACAGATAAGGAGACTAAGACCCATAAAGGAGCCAGTGTATGACACACACACCCCATTCCTTAAAGATCAGACATTAGATCCCAGGGATTGTCTCTCCCCTGCCCCCACTCCACAGACCATCAACTGTGGCTGCCAAATTTGACTAGTTTGATTCATCGCTAAGCAGCTTCCACATGGATCCCCAAATTTGACAAACGTCTCCACCCATTTCTGCCACTGCTATGTCATTCTGGTATCACACCCCTGAAATAAATCCATTTTCAGCAAGGGTTGGAAAGGCAAGTTGGGGGCCAACAACCAAGGCTGGATGCCCCTCCTGCACAGTCCCTCCCTCCCTCCAAGCCTGACCAGAAGCTATTAAATTGGACCTTGACCAGTAGCCACTGCACTCCCAGCCTGGAGTTCCCCACCCAAGGCCAAGGAAGCAGAGCCAGAGCTGTGTGGGACTGAGCTGGGGGTCCTGGCCGGGCCAGCATGGCGAGGAGCAGTGGATGGTAAGCAACAGGGTGAAGCCAAGGTGGGGAAGAGGGGGATGCTCCAGTGAGCAACGGAACCACAGCCACATCTCGATCATCTTCCCAGAGTACCTCCTTCTGGGCTAGACCTGTGCTAGTTTGGAGATGAAGCTAGTACCCAGTGATGAATCAAACCCAAGCTCTGCCCTCTGAGTTCCGAGAATGACATGCCTGTGATAGGGTGAAGGTGGGGCACAAATGCAGAGAAGGAGCAGAGAAAATAGCCTCTGCTGTTTTGAGTTGAAGCAGTAGGAAAGGCCTCCTGGAGAAGGAGGCATTTGAGATAGAATTTAAACAATGGGTGGGATTTTTACAGGCAGAGACAGCTTCCTGGATGATGGAGTAAAGTTTGAACAAAGGCTCTTTGAAGGAGGAGAGTGGTGAAGTCTAGCGGGGAGGCTGAGAGAGGCAATGGGGAGGACTTGGTGAGTGAGACTCGGCCCCGGGTCACGGGGATGTGGGGAGAGGTCCTGCTGTCACTTCCATTAGGGTGGCCCTGTGAGGTTGAGGGCGAAATGAGAGGCAGTGGGTGGAGGAGTCAGAAATGGGTGGGAAGGACACAAAGGAAAGGAGGGCAGAGACCGAGTGAGGTGGGGAAATGGGGTGAAATGCCTAGATAGAGGGTAAGGGAGAGAGAACACTGAACTGGGTGGATAGTAAGGGGGGCGATAGAGATAGGGAGGGAGAGAGGGAAGCAGTAGTGGTGGGGATGGATGGATGGGTGGATGGATAGATAAGTAGGTAAGTAGATACGTAGGTAGATAATTAGATAGGTAAGTATGTAGGTAGAGCTATCGATCTACAGAGGCTGTAGGGGACAGGGAGAAGATGAGGAGAGGGAAAGTGCTGGATAAAAACCTAGCACTCCCTGGGGCTACTGTCCTATTGCAGGCAGGAGAATGAGCAAGATGGTGTTTTTCAAACATCTTTTGTCATGAACCAAAGAAAAAGATTCTCCATTATGTCCTAATATACACATGCTTATATACTATATATTAATATAATTGGGAAATTAAATGTTACAAAACAACACCCTCACTATGTATGATACACTATGATATTTTGTGTTAGATTCTATTTCTTCCTCCCCCTCCTTTGTTTTTATGCTGGTTGTCACTCATAAATCGATTTTACAACCCCTTGAAACACAGTTGAGTTGCTCCACAGCTGCACGGCGGGGCACTGGCTCCACCAGGTGGTGAGGACAAGGATGTGCAGCTGACGGCCCCAGAGCAGGACCACACTGCCTGCTGCTGCAACCTTTCCCTCCCTCTGTGCCTCTCCTACTCCTTCCCAGCACACACACCTTTGCTTAAAATGTGCACATTCTATGTTTTCTATGCTTCTTCCCCCACTCCAAATGTCTTGGATATTAGTTGTATCCTGTTTACAGAAAATCATAGAATTATTTAATGTTAAAGCCTGGAAGAATTCTTTAAAGATAGTCTAGTTCTAGTCCCTTGTTTTATAGAAACTGGAGCTTACAAAGATTTGTGATCTGCCCAAACCAATTAGTGACACAACCAAAGAGTTCAGCTGTCATTTTCTAAATAGTCAAATGTTAAGGAAAGAAGAAGGGGAAGACCTGTCGTGATTTCTCTTGGGCTCCAAACCCACACTCTAAGGGATAGCTACAGGCCTTACACAGCCTATAAGAGAGGCCCTATAAAAATGTGGCTGTGGTCTTGTTATTGTTGTTTGTTTGTGTTTTCAGTAAGTTGTCAACATTGGAGCTGATTATAGATATTGGGGAATACCCAAAGCAAGATGACATCTAAACATTTGATTTGGATGTGTCAAAGTAATGTTAATTTTAGTTTTACACACTAACTTCTTAGCATGCATGCCTAGTTGCTAAACAGCACCTTAATGGATATGAATAACATTAAATGTGAGATTAATTTTTTATATTTTATTTTAACATTAAACTTGGTATATATCTGGGCAAATAAATTTTTATTCATCTGATCACACAAGTTAGACAAAATAAGGAAATATCAGTAAAACATATTTAACAGGTAGCAGTACAGCAAGGTAAAATCTTGCTGCTTGAGGTTGGAGGCTGAGGGTGAGATATACTGAGTAGGAGTCCAGCCATGCACACTTGTCCCCTTTGTCTGTAACCTGGGCTAAACTTTCTGGTGTGAAATGAAGAGACAGAACCAAGTGATTCTTGTGGCTCAGCCTGGGTGATCAAACTGTGCTGGAACTGTTCCATGAATAATCCAGCACCTTCCCCTGATTGCATATGACTCTCCCTAGTTTAATATCTGCCCCAATATGCTAAGTAGCTGTCTTAGCCCTGCACTATAGAGTTCTAGTCTAGATTCTGAATCCGTCTGATCATTAATGGATTCCTTAGACATAATCTCTAGCTCCACTTGTCTGAAAGCAATAACCCAGCCCTGCCTTGAAAAGAAGGCAATGTTCTGGACTTTCTGCAAATAAGTGAGCCTGATGCCTTTCTCCTCACCCTATTTCTGACTTAACTTGTTAAGGTAAGCTCCTCATTGTTCCTCTTTTCCCCCTTGCCACAGTACCCTCTTCCCCTTCTCGCCACCTCTGGTATTCCAACAAGCATGTGCACATGTACATGTGGGTCATCAAATAGATATTCCCCTTTAGATGTGGACTGCAGACAACATCCTTGATGTAAAGATCTGTCTGCTGGGCAAGGTTTTGAGCCCTTTGGTGAAGGATGTGCTTCCCCAGAACCAGCGAGACTACAGACCAAATTTACCTTCAGAGAGAATAACAAAATGATTTGAGTACCTTTGGAATGATGCTGTTTCCATAATACTTAATGACAAAATTCAGAAATCTTTCTATCAATAAATGCTAGAGGTTTCATTTCCTGGGATTCTGTATAAAGACAAAAGGAATTTTCCTCATAAAGTAACTATATAATGTATTACATTGTAATAATTTAATAGAGTAGTAGCATTGGTTAGATCTTTATATTTCTTTGAAATTTTTATTTCTGAAAGAATTCCAAACGTCGCACAAACACATAAACTACTTGCTTTGCTCATTCTTCTGCAATTTATTACATGTAATTATTGGAATGGTGAGAGCCAAGTTGTTGCTGTAGAACAGCTGAGGTGGAATGTTCCATCATTTGTAGAGAGTGTTGTGAGATATTGTGCTTTAATTTAAACTCATCATTTCTACTTGAAGTAGGTGGAATGATATTGATCAGACTTACATAATCTGTCATCTTTATAAGTCTCAAATTAAAAAGCAAAGTAGAGTTTAATATTGCCAGTTACCTTCAAAAATTACATTGAGGTGGTAGTGAATATCTTATTCAAAGTTATGAATTGATATGCCCAGCACAAGGTAAATAGGAGTTTTTTGACACTAAAGTCCTTTTATTAGTTATCTTTATAACTTTCTTTATTTCAGAATATTACAGGGGTATGAACGTTTTGGTTACATGAATTGATTTGTAGAGACTGAGTCAAGGTTGTAAGTGACTATCACCCAGATAGTGTGCATTGTACCTGTTAGGTGTGAATTCACCCATCCCCTTCTCCCCCCCCACCTGCTTGATTTCTGTTGAATTTTACTACCATGTGTGCACATGAGTGTTGATGTATTAGCTCCAATTTAGTAGTGAGTTCATGTGGTTTTTGTTTTTCCATTCTTGTGCTATTTCACTGAAAAGGATGGTCTCCAGTTCCATCCAGGTTGTTACAAAAGGCATTAGTTCACCATTTTTTTAATGGCTGAGTAATACTCCATGGTGTACATGTACCACATTTTATTAATCCACTCATGTATCGATGGGCACTTGGATTGTTTCCACATCTTTGTGATTGTATGGAGATACCTCAAAGAACTGAAAGTAGACCTACCGTTTGATCCAGCAATCCCACTACTGGGTATTTACCCAAAGGAAAAAAAGGCATTTTATAAAAAAGACTCTTGCACTCAAATGTTTGTAAATAGTTCCCCCCTAAATTAAATCATAAAGAGTTGGTGTAGGATTTGCCATCTGGAAGCACACTGGAATCTAGGGCACTTGCCTTCAAATACCAATCTATGGACTGGGTGCATTGGAATTACCCAGGAAGCTTTTCTAAACAATGCAGTTGTTCAGATCTTAACCCCAGAGGGCAATGCACAGCTAGGTGCGGGGAGCACTAACTAGGGTTTTCGGAGAGTGTTCTTTGAGACAAAGTCTGATACTCCCCCTAAAAATGTTACACTCAGAGAAGTTTGGGAAATACTGCATACTTTATCTACTTCAGAGATTTATAATGTACCTCATCATATTTTAAGATTTGGGGAGTCCTACAGTGAAGAAACCAGCTTAGCCCTACATTTTCAAACTTGAATGATAGGTGACCTTGGAATCCATTTTTTGCATAACATTCAATCAAGATTTTCCCAGGATGTGACTTAGGGAAAGGTAACCTGCTATAGATTTTTCAACAAGGGTTTGGTGGGAAGGATCCCTGGGTATAAGTCTCCAGGAGTGGGAGGAGTGTGAGATACGTATGTTTATCAAATAGAATATGACTTTATTAAGATTGAGGGCCGTACCACTGCACTCTAGCCCAGGTGACAGAGCAAGACGGTCTCAAAAAAAAAAGATTGAGAAGCACTGATCCTAAAGAACTACTTTTTCTTTAGTATCTACTGTCTGCCAGGCACTGGGTTGGATTCTTTTTACCTGTGGATTTATTAAATCCTCACAAGTACCCCATGAGGTGGTGATTTAAAGATGAGGAAAACGAGACTTTGGAAGGCCCTTTCACAACTGTGACCAAGTGTGAACTCTGGTTCTTTAACTTGATGCCTGGTTGTGGGAGGAAAGGAAAGTGAGACCTGGAATCAGTAAGGGTGAGCTAGGCTGCTGTTAAAACCTTCATTTTACAGAAAGGCATCAGTCATAGGAATCATATGCTAGGCATTTAGTTCTGTTTATAGTGTTTTTGTTTCCTGAAATTTTTCAAACTGAGTATCTTCCCATAGGTTTTTGGTAGCTGCTATCACAAAAGTCAGGGTATTGCTCTATTTAAATTAGTAAGATTTTTAGTAAAATTGCTATCACTCTCTTTATCTGGATCAATTATGAATTCTGTAGGTATAATTACCACTGTTTAAAATTAACCTTAAGAGACTAGGCCAACTGACTGTGGGTCACAAGTCAAGGGAAAAGGGAAACTCTCCCTGAGTCATCATGGGTGTCCTTGTAACTTCTGAAACAAAGATACAATTTTATATCCTGTATGGAATATCCTGATCCAGGCTGTTTTACCATTTCTTTGGCTGCCCTTACAGGAGAAGGGCCAATATACCATGGGGGTCAGACTTTAGGGGACTGGAATGAGGATAATAATAGTCGTGGATAAAGAGATCCTGACAATGGGGATGTGGAGATTTCCTACAAGCCGAGAGCATTTATCCTAGGTTCCCAGGGCTTCTGTATTTTCCCCTTTCTTCCCTTTCTCCTGTTCCATGCTCTCTTTTCCTTCTAGACCCTACTTTCTTTAAAATACTTCATTTTCTTTCACCAGTCCTTGTCCTAGAATAGCTCATCAGATTTTCTTCGCCCACTTGCTAAGCCATTCAGCCCCCTCAGGCTCTGTGCAGTCCACCATGGCTCAGGGATGGATTTCCATTCAGTGTCTTCACTGAGATTCATGCTGAGGGCCAAAATGAGAAATGACCATGGGAAGAATATCTCAGTACCTTCTGACATTGTACATTACATTATGAAGTGTTCCTTGGGATAAAGGGTCATATGATAAACATATTTTAGATTTAGTTCCAAAGATTAAAAAATAATATATTTACATATAAACATATATATGTATAAAAGTGTACCTGTGTATGTGAGAGTGTGTGTGTGTGTGTGTGTGTGTAGTGATGAACCAGATTGCTTCTTTTTGCAACAAAAGAGTATGGTTCCCTTTCGGCCTTGAACTAAGTTTGATCCTCAATTATAGCATTATATAGTATGTTTTCCTATTTCTATTTTAGAGGTCATATTAAATATCTATTAAATTAAATGTGTCACCTATAGTCCTTTGAAGTGTAGCAATAGATATGATACCATATTGATTCTGAGTACTGCATATTTGCATTTCTAAAACTCAAATTCCATGATAATTATTCCTGCCCCGTGATTCAGTCAGGATACTCTAAAATTCACACATGTAAAGGGGAAGATGATTATTGCCAAATGGGTACTACTGGGAGTTCCCAAAATTTTTTAAGTGACTTTTTTCTTATTACTGAAGCAATGCCCATTTATCATAAAAAAATTTTAAATTGCAGATGGACAAAAAAAAGTCATATGATTCCACCAATCATTAGCATTTTTTGCTTTCCAAATGACTTGCCAAACATTTTTTTATTGCACATATATATTTTTGAACTCCAAAACAACATCTTTCTATATCATTGAAGGAGGAACACATGTAACATGTATATGAAACTCGTAACCATTTGTAATTAATTATAAGATACTGCCAAAATGTGTGGACAATACTAGCCAGATAGAGTAAGTCAAATCAAAATAAAATTTATTTTTTTTCCTATGGTAAAGGTAAGTAGTGGAATAATGCAGAGGTACTTTATATCTTTTAATCTGATTCTTGAAGGTAATACATTCATGTAATTTTAAAATCAAAATTAAATAGAAAAGTAAACATTGAGAAGTCTCACCCACCACTGTCTTTCACCCTGTTCCTTTACCTGGTTCCCTATGGTAATGACTTTTGATAGTTTCTTGGGTCAGAAATAAGAATATGTATTCTCTACTTAGACAAAAGGTAGCATATTGTATACATTCTTCTGCACCTTGCTTTTTCCACTTAGCTTGTCCTGGAGTTCTTCCATATGAAAACACAGAAAGCTTTGTCATTTTGTTATAGCTACACAGTATTCAGTTATGTGAATGTACCATAGTTTAAATACTTTTTCTCTACAGACCATCTTTTGCTACTATAAACAGTGTCATAATTAATACTCATGTATATATATCATTTTATACATATTATATAACTACAGGAATATTTCCAGAATTAAAATTACAGAGTCAAAAGATAAGTACATTTATGATTTTGATAGATACTGTCAAATTTCTCTTTGTACAGATAACAGCATTTTCCTTTTCCATTAAGATGTGTTTTCAAAGCCTCCTCATAGTTATTTTTTATTTGAAAAATGTTTTGTGATTTTTTAAAAAAGCAAATTCCATTCTAATAATGCTGGCCTGTTAGAACTTATATTCTCTGAACCCAAACCAATTATTTAATACATTAATTTGAAATTAGTATAATTATTTCTTTATTAACATGGAAAGGAACCATGGCACAGATATCCACAGTGGCAGATAAATCACTAGTAATTCAGCTTTGGAATACATTGTGATCTTCCCCCATTAAATTTCCTTTCCTAATGGTGTCTGTACCATAAAACATGAAGTTGAACTCATAGTTTTTAGTATAAACTAGCTGCTGGTGGAAGAAGGCAGCCAAGAATTAGGAAGAGGCCAATGTAGGATTAAATTTTTTCCCACTTTATCTCTGGGATCACAGGTGATATTATATTTTGTTGCATTTATATTTTTAAAAATATTTATGATGTGTTCAGAGTACTTATATAAAAATGTAGATTCATAGTTGCTGATAAAATAAAAGGTCTAACACAAGTACAATATTTCATTATTTATTTTTACCCCAAGAAATGTGAATCCCTGAGGAAAAGAATATTGTTTTAAGTAGCACCATTTAAGCAATTAACATACATTTTAATGAAATTAGTCCTGACATACTAAAAACTATACCTCACCATGTATCACTTAGAGAGTGGAGAAGCCATGTAAATAATTGAGAATTTATGGCTGTGTTGGCCTTGGTATGACCCTCTTAAGGGGGTCAACTATACAGAGGTGTCTGATTCAGCCTTTCTCTCCCCTTGCAGCATCTTCCTCAAAGAGCTGGAGAAGTACGAGCAGCTGCCTGAAGATGTGGGACACTGCTTTGTGACCTGGGTAACCAACCTGAAATCCTTCTCCCACTGTCCATGCCTCCAGGAGTGCACATGGCACCACCCTTCAGTGCCTGACCTGAGGATTGGGGTCACTGCCAGTCTCACACAGGACTGGGGCTGTAGAGAGGGGCCATGAGTAGGCCTGAGAGAAGCAGTCCATCACCAAGGAGCAGAGCTTTCCTTGGGAAAAGTCCTTAGACATCATGTCCAAGCTCCATCTTAAGCTCTCTATGAAGAACTTTCTAAAACTATGAGAGCAAGACAGTGGAACAAGACTACCACCCTTGGTGGAGGAACTACACCAGCTCAGTTCACTAGTTACTAATATTTTTACAGTATATATATTAGGGAATTAGAGCTTTAGGAAGCCACATAACCATTGGTTTCATTTTCTTCCTTAATAAAGAAGAACAGACTCCTTGGGTATCCTTCTCAATTCTGACCTACAAGATGAGTGTCTAGTCATCCTCTTGGTACTGTGGACATGGGCCAAGTAAATGGACTAGATGTACCAAAACATTAGTCTTCATTAGCATCTCCACTCCACACTATTCTGAGGTCAAGCTCATGTGCAGTATATGAATGCAAAGATCTCAAGGAAAGTCCACTTAGGACACTGAGTGCAATGAAACGTGGAAAGCCTTCCCCAGGGTCAGGAGTTCTACTATTTAGTAATTACCCCATTATAACTTTCACTCAAAAAGGGATAATTACTTTTCAGAATGTCTTCATGATTCAGGGAGTTTATGTTCTCAGCAGCCCAATGGAGTAGGCAGGAATATGTTGATGTTTTAGATTTTAAAGATGGGAACATCTCAGATGAGATAGGAGGTTGACTAGTTCACTGACATGTAATAAATATCACATCCAGTCCCATAACTCAAGACCTGACTCCCAGATAAGCTTTCTTTTCATGAAATCTTAATGTTTGCTTTCAAGCATACTCTCATTTCTTCAGAAAGTCTCAGACTACCATCTTACTTTGTTGTAATATATGTTCTACCTCTAAATACATGAGCCAATGCATAGTTCATATTAACATTGATTAATTTATGATTCCTTGCACAGCCAATGTGGAGAAAAACAATATTGGCAATTAAGTAAAGGGATTTTTTTGCATTTTGTTTTTTGCAATTTGTGGATTTTCTTTATAATCAATCATTATTATGATTTATCATCATCTCTTAGGAATGATAAATAACCTCCTAGGTAGTATATAGCCCCTAAAATTGGTTTCAGAAAACCTTTGGTAATTGGATAAAATATGCACATTTTGCCAAAAATTATTCCAAGGTGACTTTGTTAAATCTCATAATCTTAATATATGAGTATAGTGCAGGAATGACAGGTAGAAAGAGTTGTTTGTAATAATATATGAGTATAGTGCGGGAATGACAGGTAGAAAGAGTTGTTTGTAATGTATTGAAAGGCAATGGCTAGGAACAAGATGGCTGAAATCAGATTGCCTGAGCTCTACCACCTGCTAAGTGTGGGAATTTAAGTCACTTATAACCAATCTGTGTCACAGTTTTCTCATCTATAAGATGGGGAAAATAATAGAACCCACTTTGTAGGGGTCACATGAGTACCAAATGAGTTAATATATGTAAAGCACTTAGAACACTGCTAGTGTAAATGAAACCTGCTATAATGAACACATATTTAGGCTGCTCTCTCAGCAGAGGGCCTCATCCCAAATTTCCAAAGTCACCGAGATGGGCAGCACATCACCAATAAGAAAAATACTTGGTGGCCAAAATACACACACCTTTCCCAATAGAAGGGTGTATAACACAACCCAGAGAGTCTTGAGAGAAATAAGAAATGAATTTTCACCCAGCCCTAAGGTTCTTGGCTTGAAGTAACAATCTGGTTAGGAGTCATTGTTCAGACTCTGCCCCAAGTGGTCACTCTGCTTTCTTTTTCCCTTGTCATTGCTGCTGGGAAGTTGGGATGATCGCATAGTTGTTTGACATGCCCCTGAAGTTCTCCCCAGTGGGGACTTGTAGAGTACAAGCAGATCTATCTCTGAGATCATACTTTATTTTCATTCTGTATTTTTGTATTTCGAGCAAATGCTGTCCTTTTTCAAGATGGGGAGCACAATTGTAGATAATCCAAAAAAGGGGATAATCTCTCTAAATAAATTCTGTCCAATTTCAGAATACATTATGATATATGAGTTGTTTTTCTAATTCTTTCTAGCACAGAGTAGTATTAAAATGAGCTCACTTTCAGCAAGCTTTCTCTACCTGCTGATAGGAGGAAAATCATGCCAATGTCTATTAGGGGACAATGGGTCTAAATGAGCACAGAACATTTACTGCAGAAAGTCTAGGCACTGATATCTGATGTTTGACTATATAGCCTTTGCCAGGCCCTTTGGCACAGTGGACAGAAGGGAGCAACGAATGGATGCTTAACTATTACTGTCTTTGTTCTTTTAGGCAGACAAATTTCAGATGTATGTCACCTACTGTAAAAACAAGCCTGATTCCAACCAGCTTATCCTGGAGCATGCGGGCACCTTCTTTGATGTAAGCTGTGGTTTTCCATTCTTGAGCAATTGATGGGCAGGTGGAAATGCTTCTCTGCTTTGGAATAATGGGTGTTTAGCTTTCCTTTGTTCATTTTTCTTTATTGGCCACTCCAAACCTTTATCTCATAGATAAAGCATGGAGAAAAACAAAAACAGTGTTTGTCTCTTATTTTACCCCATCCCATCTCAGCTGCTGTGATTTTGGACAAGGCAAATTTGTCTCCATGCCTCAACACCAACTCTAGCTAGCTGTAAACATCATGTTTAGAGGAGGCCCACTATGATGCAGCTGTTGATTGAGATGTTTCACTTCTGTTTCATGTTCAGCTCCCACAAATGCAGTGGTTCTCAAAGCGTGATCCTCAGACCAGCCACAGCAGCATCACCTGAGAACTTGTTAGAAATGCAAATTCTTGGACCCCACTTCAGATCTATTGGATCAGAATCCCCAGGGTGGGGGCCCAACAATCTGAATTTTAAGGAGTCCTCTGGGTAACTCTGATGCCCACTCAAGTTTGAGAATAACTTCTTTAATGCAATTGTTTCAACCTTGCTACACACTGGAATCACCTGAGGAGCTTTGAAAAATACTGATTCTTGAGTCCCATGCCTGAAATCCTGATGTGATTGACTTGCATGTGGCCCAGGTATTAGGATTTTTTAAAGTTTCTGGTGAGAGTGACATTCAGCCAGAGCTGAGCACTTGTGCTATAATGGAAGCCAAGAAAAGAGTGGGGCTGGTATGCCTTGTCACATCCTTTAGTTTTGAATGAGGACACAATCCTACTGGTTAATGATGTGATAAACCTATTTAGTGCTGGTCCCCAAAGAGAATGACCTATTGGCTGTAAAATAAGCTGAAAGCAAGATCAAATGGGTCACTGCAGGATTCAAGGGATGAACAAGAGGGAAAGATGAAATTAGGGAAAAAAGTACAATGCAAGACAGACTGTAGCAGTGATGGCCATTCTAGTAGATATATCAGAATTGACAGAAACTTGAAATTCAGAACCTTTTAAAGGCTATCAGTCTATCTTTCTGCCTACCTGTTTTCATTTCTTTCACAAATATTTGGATGTCTACTGTATGGAAAATAGTGTGCTAGGTCCCATGGAGAATACAAAGACATTTAAACATGGTTTCTGTACTCAAGTTTACACAATAAACCTCTGAGCATCTTGCTAGCCTGACACTGCCATAACAGAAATATTTCTACAAGTATCTTGTTGCTCAGTAAAGAAATGACACTTGAGTAGACTTTAAGTAGGAGAAAGCCAGATGAGGAAAAAATGTACATGATTTTTTTAAATGAAGCAATAATATGGAAATGGTCATATATGTCCCAAACTGGAATTTCTGGGGTTAGATCTGATAAAACAGAAGAACCCAAGAAAGGTGCATCTCTAACCTGATATCTGAATTTATTGGATACTTTATACTACCATTATTTTTGATTGGCAATGTTTTCCCCTTAAGTTGCTTCTGGTTGGTTAGTCATCAGCAGTATCCAGAAGGGTCTTTTTGAAGTTTTAAATGCACTGTGCCCTATCTTAGCATTTTTCTAACATATGTCCTGTGCTCTGAGCATGCCTCAGATTCTTCTGCTTCCTTATCTTTGCTCACACCGTTCTCTCTGCTTAGGATGGATTGTGTCCCCTCCACACACCACATACCACACACCACACATGCTCTTAAAGATTCTTCCTGTCCTTTAAAGATCAAATGCTGCTTCCTACATGAATCCTTCCCTTTCTTTGTACATGCATTATACTTTGTATCTCTGTTAAAGCATTTGTAACAATTTGCCTTTTGGCATGTTAACAATGTACCTTTCTGTTGTACACAACTCCCTCCACCTGCCAGCCCCTTGAGGCCTGACGGTATGCCTGATTCGTATTTGTACACATATTAGTGCCTGGCACTAAACTGTATTTTCCATTAGTCCTACATGCTTTACATCCCTGTTTCTAGCCAATTTATCAACTTTGACTAATAAGTCAGATAGACCCCAAATTTCCCACCCTACCCCCATTTGCAGAGTAGTGCCTCGTGAGCCTCCGCGTTAGCTGGGAAGGCCCATGGAAGCCAGAAAACCAGTCTGGTAGGAGTTCATTAAGTCTGGCCTAGAGGTGGGGAAGGGGAACAGTAAACTATCCAGATTGTTCCCAAAACTTTCTACAAAGAATAATCTTTGTAGTTTATTTCCATCCCATCAGAAGGGTTTCCCTCAGTTCTACCCTTAGGAACCATCTGCTTTAGGCCCTCATTCTGTAAAAGATAAACCCTTAATAAAGGCAGTCTCTTAACATCTATAATTGTAAAGAGAAAATAGAAAAGTAAAGTCCCAGAAAGGCCTGCACATTCACATGATTTTTTACCTCAATGTAGAACAGCATGGGTGTGATGTCTAAGCTTGGTTTGGCTGATCTAGCCTCTAGGGCAGCCCCTTCCTTGCTGCTCCACATGCAGCCTTCCCAGAGCTGGGCGTCCTGACAGAGAGGGAAGAGTGTCAAAGGTGCATTGTTGCCTGTGCTCTCTTGCCAAAGCCCCCAAATAAACTCACAAGGTTCAGTTGTCCAAAGAGAATCAAGCTGTCAGCGGTTCTGCCTACCATCATTGAACAAGTCTTGTTGTAACCGTGTACCTCTAGGGAAGAGGCAAATGAGTGAGAAAATTACTACTTTCTGGAATAGTTGGTGGGAAAAAGAATAAGGAGTAACTTTTTATTATTATTCTCCGTCCTTCACTCTCCTTCATTGCAAGTCCTAGCTAGTCTAACTTTAAAATATTCCTTGTGTTTTTCGCAATGCTTTATTCTCACTAATTCTAGCTTAGGGCAACCCCCTATGTTGCACACCTGGACTTTTTTTTTTTTTTAAATAACAGCTTCATTGAGATATGATTCTGCTATAATTCATCTATTTAAAGTACACAATTCACTGGGTTTTAGTATGCTAACAGATATGTGTAACCATCCCTACAGTCAATTTTAGGGCGTTTCATCACCTCAAAAAGCAATCCTGCATCCTTTGACTTTTATACCACAAACCCCCAGCCCTAAGCGAACACTGATCTACTTTCTATCTCTATAGATTTGCCTTGTCTAGACATTTCATTAAAATGGAATCATATAATATATGGTCTTTTGTGACTGGCTTCTTTCACTTAGCATAAGGTTTTCAGAGTTCATCTACATTGTTTCATACATCACTACTTCATTCCTTTTTATGGCCAAGTAATATTCCATTGTATGTGTATACTACATTTTGTTTTTCCATTCATCAGTTCATAAACATTTGGGTTGTTCACGCATAGACATATATTTTTATTTCTCTTGAGCGTATACCTAGAAGTGGAATGCTGGATCATGTGGTAACTTTATATCTGCACACCTGGACTTTTGCAATAATCCTCTAACTTGCCTCTCTGTCTCTGTTTCTGCACCCTATGTTTCTATCAGTTACATTGCTCTTTCTGAAACATTACTTTTACCACCTGTTTCTTCTCTTTAAGATCTATAATACTTTACCATAGAAAAACTTACCATCAAATCTCAATTCTTTTTTCTAACTCAGCCCCATCAATGACCTAACTAACCTTTCATATCTAACTCTATTTTTTGCTTCTTATAGAATCTAGATGTGTATCTTCTATACCATTCAGGCATGGTCTTCATTATCATCTAAACACAGTTTGTATATTTTGTGTTTGATCGTCTCCCTTTAGAGAGTGTCATTCCTCCAACTTTCTACCTAGTCAACCCCCACCTAGCCTCTAAGCCGCAGGTTAGGCTTTCTCTCTACTAACCACCTGGACCACTCCAGATGCAGTGATCTACCGCAGTTCTCGTTGCCTGAGATATACACTCTATTGTCCTGTGTTGTTCTCTAGTTTGTATGTGTTCAGTATTCTCAGCTAGACTGTAAGCTTTTTGAGGGCAGGGACAAAAATGTACCTTTCTATGACCTTTATAACCCCTAGACATTGGGGAATAGAAAATCATTTTGGAGGTAGGATAGAGAGTGGATTTAATGGAGAGACTAGAGGTGCAAACAGCATGCCATGGCCTTAGCCTGGGCATGAGGGAGGAGGGTGATGTCCATGGAAATGGACAGGAAAGATTTGTCAGCAGGGAAAACAGGGGGGAAATGACTAAAAATGACTCCACGGTTTCCAGCTCAGGAGACCTGAAGAATAAGGGAGGTGCTGTTAATCACAGTGAAAAATTTATAAGAAATAAAGTGATGGCCCTAAGTTGGGATGTGTTAAATTTAAAGAAGAGGGATGATAAAAGAGATTGTCCTTATGCTATTTTAAGGAGACTGAGGGCAGAGAAAGACTCATCAGGAGTCATCAGAACAGAAATCAGAGCCCTGTTCTCTGCCTTCCCTTTCCCCTCATCTTCCCTCTTATCTTTTACTTCCCCCGTTTGGGGGTTTATTTCCTTCACTCCTACTACTTCTCCTCTCCTCTTCCCTTCTGTCTGTTATTTACCTTATCACTCTCTTTTCTACCTTTATCTTCCTCCATTTTTACTTAATTTCTATTACTGTTTCATAAATCCGCCTCCTTCCCTAAAGCTTTTCTCTCTTTGCCATCTCCCCTATTCTCTCTCTATATATATATGTATGTATCCTGGTCTCTCTTGTTTCTCTTTCTACTCCCTTCTCCCTATCCCAGAACATTTCCCCATAATTGCCCATGTTTTACTCTTGTTGCCCCTACCTACCTCCTCCCTTAACACACACATACACACACCCTTCCATGTCTAATTGCACCTTGTTCTCATCCCTATAGGAGATACAGCAGCGGCATGGTCTGGCCAACTCCATCTCTTCCTACCTAATTAAGCCTGTCCAGAGGATCACCAAGTACCAACTGCTCCTGAAGGTACCTCGCCCTGTATACCACCCTCCACTGCACTACTGTCCAGGACAAGGGAGTCCCAGCTTTGCCCCTAAGGGTGGGAAAGCTTCCACTGAAGACCTTTCTTCTACCTGGAGCAGAACTTCAGAGATGAGCCCACACTGGCATTGCTATCCTATCCATGGAATTCCAGATGCTTGTTTTGGGGCAGAAAGAGAAGAAATGGGAGCAGCAATAAGTTGTGACTATTTTCACATTTACCCACCACTACACAACTTTTAGCAATTGCCACCATAAGCACTGGCTGGCTTTTTGAGGATTTCTTGTCCCTCCCTCCTGGAGTAGTTTCCTCCTGGTATCCCCTGCTTTTGATGGAATCAAAGGTCAGGGTCTTAAGGGCAGTGCCGGTTTGCATGGGTAGTGCAGGCCAGGGTGGCAGCTACCATTGCCGTAAGCTCTGTGTTTGTCAAGACTATGAAGTTTTTGAGGAGAAATAGTCCAAGGGTGCATTTTAAAATACTGTGGTGCTCTTGTATCTGTTAGGGGTTCTTCTTCCAACCAATAGATTTGGATATTTTTTCCAAATTTTAAAGAAGTTTTTTTTTCAAAACTTCTTTAAGAAGTTAAATAACCAAATTATGTAAAACGCTCAGTAATTTGGGTTGATCCTTCTTATGTAAGAATGTACTGATACTCTGAAAATATGACATTTCCCCAGAAAGCCTGGGAAATTGATATAGGCAGCTAGATAGCCCCCATCTATATTAATTTCCAAAGTGTAAGGGTGGGGTTTTCCCTCATTTGGAATATTTTGCTGGTTGCTTCTCTAATGCAAAGGATAAAGGGATAGTGGGGGACATGTTATATTTAAGAACATAGTGTAGTTTCAGAGAAAACCTGATGAAATTCAGCTCATGTTTAGAGATGCCTGCAGAATCTTGCATATTCTAGCTTTGCTGAACCTGAAAACCAGTCAAATTTCAAATCTAGTGTTCTAGTCACACTGGAGTGAGCCCCCCATTCCTGGCCCATGGGGTCTCACTGGCATAGCACCTGTGGTTCTGTGATGAGAGGTGTAGGGGTGTCTATGAGGTGGGGGTGCAGCAACCTGTGCCCTGGTCATCTCTTCTGTCCTCTGGGTCAGGGCAGGGCCACACACTATTGTTTCCCTTCAGCCTCCTTCCTGCGAGCCTTCTTGTTCCTCATCTCCAAGGAGACTACTGGCTTCTGCTTCCAGGACTCAAGTCATCCTACCCTGCAGAAAAGTGTAGAGAATCATAGCTGGGCATCACGCTCTCAGCCTTTAGTGAGGACTAGTGTGAGAAATGACAATGTGCAGACATCTCAGCTGTTTGGGCAGATTACTTTTGCTTCTTTGTTTTTTGAAGTTTCTTATATAAAGACTCGTAGAAATTTTCATAAGATCTCAGGGTAGGGGGAGTGGGAAGGCCTGTCTCCTGAAAAATTGGCCTGCTTTCTACCTTTAAACCACAGACATTTAGGCCCTTCTTTGCCTTCAACTATTAGAAAGTTAGCATTGAATTTTGTGGTTGCTTACAGTAGATTCTCCTTAGCCCAGATTTCAGTGTATAATCATCTTCTCCTTCTCTATTGCATTTAATGCTTGACCCTTCTAAATTATTTCTTATGGTAACACACTCTAAAATTGATTTTTGTGATTTTTAATTTATGTATCCCAAAGCCTTTTCAAGAATTGATGGGATTGTGAATTAAAAAAGAAAAAAACCAATACTGACTCACCTATCTACACTGCCAGTGTCTTAATTAAGATGCAGTTCTAAGAGAAATATAGCTTTTCACCTCTCCCTTTTAATCCCATAAGGCTGAAGCTCCCTGGGATTAATTATGTGACATGGACAAGGGCAAGGAGTAGAGAATGTGTTTGGCTTTAGGCAGATGGGGAGGTGGGCTCTGGGCCTGTGTTCTGGAGTTGGGTGTTTTAGGAAGAGGTATCTGTGCAGCTAACTGAGAAGTGGAAAAATAAAGTAGTGGGAATTTGATTGTGGGAAAGCTATAAAATTATTTTTTAAAAAAAAAGAGAAGATAATTGTGGCCTCTTTTAAATGTGCTGGTGGCAGAGTGCCTGCTGAGTAAAAGAAAAATAATTTGCTGAGTTTTTAATGTAAATAAATAATACGGGATTTATTTTCTTAAAGTCACTTTTATTTCAAATAAATTGATACTTAACTATCAGTATCCTCTGGCATTCAGCACTTTAGGTATTGCATGAAAGTAGAAACTCTATGTCAGTTAGAATGCTCAATATTCTTCATGTAAATCTGCTACAGCTTTACAAAAGGACTCTAAATTAAATGCGGAGTCTTCGCCTTATCATAAACTATAGCAAAGATCCAAGGAGAATGTATTGACTATCCTGGTAGATTGGTAGACTTGCTAAATTGCTTTGGGGGATTAAACTAATTCATGTGTTCTCTTGCAAACTGAAGCATATTTCTTGTTTTCTTTCTTATGTTCTGCCTCAGGAGTTCCTTTGATGATGTATAAGAACAAGGTTGGGAGGGTTAAAATTAGAAAAGGGGTGGGAAAATCAGAGAACTTCAGGCTGGCAGAAGTAAATACAACTTTCTGAATAATAAAGACATTATACTGACTGGAAGCCAGGACAGAGCTGAGAACTGCTCACTTCTACCTCCCAAGCGCATGGTTCCCTCTTCATTGGACACTCAGAGCTCCCTTATTCATATGGGAATGTATCCAAGATAACACCAAGGATTAAATTTTTATATCAGACTCTCACTAATTAGATATCTTACCAAGTATAAAGCTTTACTAATAATTTGAGGCTACAAATAATCCCAAGGCATAGGTGAAATAGAGAAAGGTCTAGGACCACCAAAGCAAATCTAAGTTCTTTCTTGCGGCATCAGGATGTGCTCTGGCCCAGATTAATATACAAGGTCTCTAAATGATGTATGTCTCATTGTATCACCCTGAAAAGAGCCATTTTGGTCATGAAATGTACTCACTTTTTACTTAGATAGTTGCATAGCTTATGTGACACTTTCCAGAGAGCCATGCTGCACAGATTCCAGGTTTGTTTACCGTAAGAGTCTTAGACAGACCAGATATATCCTTTTAAAAGCATTTCATAGATAAATCTCTCCTGCCAGCAAATACCATTAGTTTATTTGTCAGGAGGTCTGTCATTAACATGTTTATAAAATTTTATCTGGTGAACTTCTTGAACTTCTTTCTTTCTTGGAAGTGCACCCCACTCAACTGCCCATCCCCAGCCCCCTCAGGGAGAGTGTATGCATTACAGATCTGTTGCTTAACTATCTCCTTCCCAGTTTCAAAGTGAGCAAGATACAATAACCCTGATAGGAAAAGTGAAAAGCCAGCATTCTTCTGGTTTGGGCAAAAAATCATTCCAAATGGTCTTGTGATTCTCAAGATAGTTGGAAGTGATCTTTTCTCCATCAACCAGATACTATATATCTTTTATGAGGATGGCAATGACTGAGTCTCCAATGAGGAAGTAAAAAAGGAAGTGCATGCTCCCTACCTCCCTAGGAAGTAAAAGACAGAGGGTCTACTCCTGGAGGTCTCAGTGTGGTGCAGGATATGGAGGAGACGGGCTGGAGTGGTGGATGGAGTGCCGGACGTGGATTTGGGAGACCTGGGTTCAAGTCCCTGCATGGCCCCATGGAGTTATAGAACCTGGGGGAAGTCACTTTATCCCTCTTAATCAGTTTCCTCATCTGACAATGAAATGATCTAGAATCCCACCTATTGGCCCCAGGTTGGGAACTCCTGGTCCATATGATCTAAAATTCTTTTATTACTCCAAAATGTGGTAAACCTATAACGTCTCTAACCTCAGGTTGCTCCCAGAGGATGGAAGTCAGCATTCAGGCAGTAGAGGCTCATAAATAACAGCAGTGTCAGCAGTGGGCGTGCAGGGATGTACGAGTGCTGTGTGTTCTGTAGCACACCCTGTATCTTCTCTCTGTTCTTCTCTTTGTTCTCTTCATTGTGATCCCACAATACTGCACCTCTGTGTGCTTTGCTGGGGTATTCCCTTCTCCAGGAGGGCAGCCCAGTAACAGAGAGTACCCCAGTTGCTGACTTATAGTTCCAGCCATTTGGGAGTTGTGTTGGACTGAGTTAGTTTGGACTAGATTGTGCTAAGGAAGCTCAGTCTGGGAGAAAAATAGTGGTTGAATTCTTTGGAGATAACCCCTGACCCCACCCCACTTTCCTTATAGCTTAGAGGGAACCATTACAGAGAGTGAAGCTGGTATGTAATTTCCTTGATGGGTTAGGTGGTGGGAGGGTTGAGAAGCTGGGGAAAATGATCCTAATTGTGTCTGAACTTTTTTCCCCAGGAACTTTTAACTTGCTGTGAAGAAGGGAAAGGGGAGCTCAAGGATGGCCTGGAAGTGATGCTCAGTGTTCCAAAGAAAGCCAATGATGCCATGCATGTCAGCATGCTGGAAGGTAGCTGTTCTCCCAGCCCTGGGGAAGCCTCCTCTGTTCCTAACACCGGGGAGCTTGTGTCATGGTAGGCAAGTGGCATGAAGTCAGGCAAGGGGCAAGGCTGGGAGAGAAGAGAAATGGCAAGTAGGTACATAGGCCCTTGGCATGTGAGTCTCCACAGGGACCAACCTGGCTAGCATCCTGCCTCCAGGTAGGACCAGGCCTAAGCATGGAAGGTATATGGACACCTTGTTGCCCATGATATAGTCCAGGACAGGCCATCATCCTTCCTGTCAATGTGCTAGAGCCCCCAACCCACAGCAGTCTTGTTAATCTGCATAGCATTTGCATTGCCTCTGTCATCAAAATAAGTTGAAATCCTGATTACACACACACACACACACACACACACACATGCACACGACACCATCTTCAGCCTTATGCCCTTTTTTTTTCTTATTTTGGTAAAATATACAAAACATGCATAACATATATTTAACATTTTTAGTGTGTTCAGTGGCATTAAGTACATTCACATTCTTGTGCAACCAGCCTTTTGTCCTTCCTAGCTGGTTAGAGAAGTCCAGCCAGATAACCCTGAGAGGACTTCAGTTTGCTAAAGCTACATTCTTAGGACCAGAAACTTGAAGAGCAAAGTTCCAATAAAACGGTCTTAATGCTGCAAAACAGATGGGTAGAGCAGCCATACTGGGGTGGAATTTGTTAGATGAGTTAAGACTTAACATTCCAGTCTGGGCTGGCAAACAGGTGCTAAAGGAAATAAGTGTAGTCTGTTGCAAATATGTAAGTATGTGGGTTGTTTTTTCTCTTCTGGGCTCCATCCCACCCCACCATTACCACTACCACCATCTAAGAAACTTGGTCTTGTCTTAGTACTTCCTGGACTATCCTTAGCACAAGAGGCCTTAATTCTTAGAGCAAAGGAGCCCTGGTTATCTTACCTCAGCTGAGTAGGAACCATCTGAATGTATTCCTGTTGTCACAATTTCTTCAACCCTTTCTTTTCTGTTTGCACCTTCCCCTCCACTCCACCCTGGGTGTCCTCCTCCTAGGTACCCTGCTCCTACGGCCTGTCCCTGACCTATATTCTGGATCCAGCTACTCCACTGTGGTCTGTGGACCAGCAGCAGCAGACCCTGGGAGCTTGTCAAAAGTGCAAATTCATCATCTCCACCCGAGACCTACTGAATCAGAATCTCTTGGGAGGTTGGGGGCAGGGGGCGGGGAGTAATCTGTGTTTGCACAAGCTCTCCAGGTGACTTTTATGCACACTAAAGTTTGAGAACCTCTCTTAAAGACTTAAAGCGGTGTAAATATAAACTACACAAGGCTTGTGTGGTGCAATCAAAGGGAAGAATCCTAGGAATGGAATACAGGAAATAAGGTACCAAGAAATTAAGTGGAGCCAAGGACACTCAATCAGGCAGTGCTTGTCCTCAGCCCCACTCAGAGCTCCTAGTAGGGAACAGTGGGGGGCTAAGAAGGAAGGGGCCATAGGACTCATGCTTGCAGGAGGCCCCAGCCTGGCCATGGGGTGGGGTGGAGGGTTGCATAGGACCTTTGCAGAAGATTCCACAAATATTGGTTAGGTATGTAAAAGACATGTTGCAGGAGTTCTAGAGAGATATCTTTGTAAGTGTTCAGGAGTCTCTGGAGTCAGCAGAGAGAGAAAAACCCTTTGGGAACTAAGGGCTAACGATTAAGAAAGCCTTTCTCTAAGAGGGGAGTGGACCCTGAACGTGGCAGTAGAGAAACGCCGCATGATGGAAATGGGTGTTTTTCAGGGTTCGACGAGAACTTGGACGTGCAGGGGGAATTGATTCTCCAGGATGCCTTTCAAGTGTGGGACCCCAAGTCACTGATCCGGAAGGGGCGGGAGCGGCACTTGTTCCTCTTTGAGATCTCCTTGGTGTTTAGCAAGGAGATCAAAGACTCTTCAGGACACACAAAATATGTTTACAAGAACAAGCTACTGGTAGGTGGGGCAGGTGGGGTAAGGCACCACTGCCTGCTTTCGTAGAACCCTCGGGCAGGAAGGGATGTTGACACTCTCATCTCATCTCTTCCCCTGCCTCCACGCCACAGCCATCCTGGACAAATGAAAATGTCTGCTATCGGGAAAGCTCCCACTCTCACCTCCCACTTCTGCATTTTAGAGTTCACGGTTCTTCTTTCTGTTTGCTCTTAGCGCCTCCCTCTTCACCTTCCCTCCCTGGTACCTGCTAATCAGGCACATGCCTGTAGGTCCTTCCATCCTGGGTAGATGAACAAAATATCCAGTCTGTTTAAGTTTGATTGACAGAAGCCCCTCCCTCGGTCCTCTCCTCTTTGTCGCCTTTCCCTTCCCACCCCAGCCCTAAGTTTCCCCACTGCCCTCCCCTTCCCCGCCTCTCACAGGCATTTCCTGTCTACAGACCTCAGAGCTGGGTGTGACCGAGCACGTGGAGGGTGACCCCTGCAAATTCGCCTTGTGGTCTGGGCGCACCCCATCCTCAGACAATAAAACAGTGCTGAAAGTAAGTACTGCTCTCTGCTGGGCACAAGACCAGGGCTGGGGGTAGTAGAAGGGGGATGGAGGGATGTGGGCGTGTGGCACCTAAAAGCTAAGGCCCAGAGACCCCACTGAGCCACTGGGCCTCTCTTGGGAACAGCAGCATCAGATGGGTATTGAGAAGCAAATGCCATCATGAAGGCAGACCTGGAGCCTCAAAGGCAAATGGTCTCCTCAAGCCCATGCAGTTGTGTGAGCGCAGAGGGAAGAAAGGGAGTGGCCTGCTGGGCCCCCTCCAAAAGGCCCACTTGAACTGTGTTCTGTCCATATGTACCATTCAAGGGGCAAGAACTACAAATGACCCTTTGACAAAAGACACCCTGATTTGCTCCACATGCATGCAACATTTTTTCCTAAACACCTTCTGTGTAAAAGATGTTCTGCCCAATGCTGTGGGGATAACTATGTATACAATATGGACCTTGTTCTCTGGGAACCTACATTCTAGAAGCCCCCATAAATTACATCAGCATGGGGTCCATGCTGATTAAGAGAAGTGTTGAGAAGGGGCCTTTCATCAGAGGACAGCCTTGAGGAGTCACTTTAGCTGTCCAGGGTGCAGCCTGGGAATGGAGTCAGTGCTTGTGGTAATGTTGGCCTAGCAGAGCAGTGACCGTGCAGTCGTGGAGCTCCCACCAGTCAGTTGCTTGTCAGGGAAGTGCCCATCACCAAGGGAAAGATGGCTCAACCCCGACAAGAGCTTCACATTTATTCACTCTGAACTGCCAGCATAGCTGCTGCCTGTCGTGAGGCAGAATTACCAGAAAAAGCTTCCACGAAGACAAATGGTATATTCAGGAAGTGATAATAATGCCTTCAGCTAACACATTTAGCATGCTAAAAACCCGGGACTAACTCTCAGTCAGTACAAGCCTGTGTGGCCGGGCATGTGTTGGACATCCTGACATATATCCATACCAGTTGGTAAATAGATGCTGCCTTCAAATGCCCCCTGGCTGCCCCTCCCAGAGCCCCCTAGACCTCCTCAGGATCAAGCAGCTCAAATGTGAATCCCTGGCCCTGTAAGGGCCTCCAGATACTGCTCCAGCTCCAGGGTAGATATCAGGATTGATTGGTGCTTTACGAGTCATTAAATACTTTGACAATTACTCTTGTACAAGTCTGCATTGAGACTTGAGGTCAGAGCCCTGTTCTAGGAGTTGGAGAAGTCTGTCCATGGGATTGAAGAGTCACAAGCATGAAGTGGGAAATAAACTCCCCAAACGTTTGGAATCCTTGAAAATACCAGAGGATGCCTACAAGAGGAGGGTTGAACTGTTTGGCAGGGTGAAGGGAACTGGGGTTCTCAATCTTTCTCCCTGTGGCACTCCAGGCCTCCAACATTGAGACCAAGCAGGAGTGGATCAAGAACATTCGAGAAGTGATTCAGGAAAGGATCATTCACCTGAAAGGAGCTTTAAAGGAGCCAATTCAGCTCCCCAAAACACCAGCCAAACAGAGGAACAATAGTAAGAGGTAACCAGCGTCTCTCCCTCCTGCACTTCCTGCCTCACACGCTTCCGGGAGCAGGAGTGGGGTTAACCTTTGTTTCTGAAGGGGTGGTGTGCCCTGCAGGTGGTACTCCCTGGGAGGGCCTGTGAGTTCCATGTAGGATGAGCTATCTCATCTTTAAGCATCTCACAAGTTACTGTCCGTTAAATTCAGCAGGGCTTCATTGCTAACTGCTCTTATTTGATAAACATTCCGCTAGGTGCCACAGGAAGATAAAAGGATTCTCTCAAGACCCATCTAACAGTCAGGTCTTGCACATGGAATAGTTAGACAAGAAGAGCCAGTACCATCCCTAGGGATAATAAATGCTATTAATATAAGAATTCAAAGAATGGGGACTTTAGATAAGCCCTGGAGTGGAGCATCTGGGGGTAGATTTGGAAGGCAATGAGCCGTGATGGTGAGCTCTCTGACTGGCACTACAGTAAGGGGCTTTGTGTGCTGTGATGTGTGGGGTGGTTTGGTGTGTGGCCATTGCAGCTCTTACTGCAACTCCTTCCACCCCTGACCCCGAGTCCTTGCCTTCATTCACCTGAGATAAGCAATGTTGTCAGGCAGAAGAGGACTTATTCCTTGTATCTCTGTGGACCGTTCTGAATCCCGGTTTCCTCTAAATCAGTGGGTGACTTCTTAAGTATTTTTTTTCTCAAGTCTCCCTGTGACACACTTATAATGACTTTTTTAGAGGGCCCTTCAAAAGAGAACATACAAAAACTTCACATAAATTTTGGGGAAAAAATACAGCAAAAACAAAGTTCTGGGGGTGACAGTCATTGGTGTTAACAGGTTCTTCTTTCCTCCCCTATTCGTAAATGGAGTAAGTCCTGAGGACTTAGCTGACCCTCAGGCACCAACCAGGAGTACAAGTAGGTGGGAAGCCTCTTCAGGGCTTGTGGAGGAGCGGCGTTAGTCCTGAATGAGGCAGTAGCCAAGAGAAGGATGTGGCTTAAGTAGAGACACCTCCTTGGCAGAAGCCCCAAGACCCACATGGCCAGGATAAGGTCACCTCCTCAGGTCCAGAAGGACAATCACAGCTGCACGGAAGGAGGGTCGTTTTGATTTCAGGTGCCCACGTCCAGAGTCCAGGAAAGGGATGGGCTTGGTTTAGCACTAGAGACAGACCCTGCTTCAAGAGCCCCTCCTTTAGTGAAGAAGATAGAAAGGAAACATTTATAAACAACAGATGGTCCAGGGCCATGGTGAGAGAGTGTACTCAGGTGAGGTTGGCTAGAGTTACTCTGTGAAATAGCCCTTTTTCCTAGAGTAGGAGAGTTTGAGCATTTCTAGAACATGGGATGGGTGTATCTTGGAAACACCCTGACTTTTTCTTTGCCCCCCACCTTTGTGGTGGGAGGGTGAGAAACCTTGGCAGACTCCACAGAGAATAGCCAGGCAATCTGTAATTCCGTTAGCGTGGCACCCTGGGTATGGGGACAGAGTTTACAGAGGAGTGGATTGGCTTGGAGAATACCACCTGCACCCCCGGGTGGGCTTCATCTGGAGTGGACCAGAAGGGCCCACAATGGGCCAGAATAGCAGGAAGCGGAAAGTACAGCCGATTCTCAACCGTCTACAAATGGTGAGAAGCACTGGCCCAACTCATCCAAAACAACAGATGATCTAAAAGTCCTTTATTTTTGGTTTTGAAATTCATCACATAAATTCTTTTTACAGCAGATTTTCCTTCCTACAAATGTGTGTCTTCTGTTATTAAAATAAGTTGGCATTTCCCAAGTTCACAAGTGGTGGTGAGCGAGCAGTTGACTTAGAAGTGTTCTGGGTGGGAGAAAATACTTTTTATGATGAGTAGACACTATATGTGACATATGCACACACATGAGTACCTGCATGTACATGCACGCACACCCACACATGCACTAGGTTATAATTGTTTAGACTCTGTGAGGTGGATTCATTATTTGTGGCCCTTTGGTCCATGTGGTAAAATTCTCAGGCTTTGAGCTCCCCTGTGCCCTAATGCCATTACTTCTCCACAAACAGCATCAGGAGTGTAACTTTCATAAAAGCGTCCATGGGAAGAGCTGTCATTTCCTATGCTAATTTGGCCAATTCTGGCCTCACATCTCCCCCAGTTCTTCCTGACACAGACCATGCAGCCTTCATCAGTTCCCAGACATCCAGTCCCTCTTGGCCCTGGCTATGGGTTCAATACAAGATGGGGGCACAGTTCTAAAGTGGAAGAGTTGAAATAACATGTGAGTAGGACAGCTGTGTGGTCCAGGGGCCCAGGAAGGGTTCTAAATGCCAGGAGTGTGCTCAGGAGACTGTCTTAGCAGACACTCAGGAACACAGCTGGCTCAAATGCTGCTGTGGAATCTGTGACTGTTCTCCAATCTTTGAGAAATGCCTTGGCCTTCTATGTTGATAAGAAATCATCACAAGTATGCATGAGATCATCAAGACCCACCAAAATGAAGGCAACAAATTCCTCCTCCATAATCCGTGGATGGAGGGTCCAACATCAGGAACTTCCCAAAGGTAATCTCCTGTGGAGAAAATATTCCACCCACCCCCATTTTCTTGAGCAGAAGAAACACAACGTAAAAAAATGTCTCATAAGTACTGTTTTCTCTATAGGCCAGCTATAAACCAACCCTCATCCTAGTTACAGCATATGAAGAAACTTGAATACCCTGAACTCTGGGATTATTGGAATGACCCAGTCAGTTGGATAGAATCCTAGGTTCTAAGTAGGATATACATCTTCCTACTGCCTGTTATAAACCCATTCCCAGTAAAAAAAAAAAAAATTGCCCCCTCTGCAGCATGGGCCAGAGGAGTTATAGGGAGGGGTCATTTTGCATTTGATTATTAACATAGTGATTATGTGTTTACTAAGTGCAAGAAGTGACATCAATGAAAATCACAAAGGGCTGCTTCCTTTAGCAGGATAATTTTAGACAAATCCCTATTAGAAAGTGCTGAGGCACTGTGCTGCCAACCCAGCTGGAAATCCTTGTGTGCTCTAAACCCACAGTGGTTCCCCCCACCCCCACCCCTGTTTTTTTTCTCTTCTTCCTGCAGAGATGGAGTGGAGGATATTGACAGCCAGGGGGATGGCAGCAGCCAGCCAGACACCATCTCCATTGCCTCTAGGACCTCCCAGAACACAGTGGACAGTGACAAGGTAGGACAGAGTCCCAATCTTCCTTCCCCCAAGACTTCTTGTTGGCTTCACCATCCTGGAGAGGTTCCCCCAGAGGGATTTCTCCCACTATGGAGCCTCACTTCAGGAGCTAATTGTCTCTTTGTGCCAGCTGAAGGGGAAAGAACAGGGCTGGAGGAGGCATGTCACAGCACTTAGGTCTTGCCTGAGAGGAAAGGGTAAACAGTGAGAGAGAGTCTAGATTTCTTCTCTTTCTGAGATGCCCCACCTGGGCTGCTTGGGCTGCTCTACCTTCTGGGAGGACGGGTCTCAGGGAGGCTGAGGTTGGGATAGTTTCCTGAGACCTTAGTGGCTGTAATTGGCTTAAATTTATAATGATTTGAATGGGGTTCATCTCAAAGTTAGACCAAGAACAATGGTTTGGGAAATGGCCACAGAGATGCTGCTTAGTCCACAGGGACTCTAGTGGAAATGGTGCTTTCCTCTGGCCAGATTATTTGGGCTGAGTTCTGAGTGACAGGAGGACCAGGAAGTGGTGTGTGGAGGATGTAGTAGTCTTGTGAGAAAGCCTAGTCACTTGCTCTCTTACATCTTGGAGCAAGTAAGCAAAAGTTAGGGGCTCTGGTGGGGAGCAAAAGAAAAGAGACTGTAGCGAAGACTCTGTGCACTTGCCCAAGCCAGGTGAGGAATGCAGCCGTCGGAACTGCAGCCGGGGAGGAAAGGGTCCATGTCTGAGCCTGCTTTCATTTGCTTACCCCAGGGTCTAGAGAGTATGAGATGATCTTCTGCTGCACATTAGTGATTTTATTAATGAAGTTATGGATTTCCAAAGACTATTTGGCGCTAGTTTATCCAGACCTAGTATTTGGCCTGCTCCGTCAGCTTCAAGCAACAGGCTATGTCATTGCTTCATTTTAGTTTTCTAAGTTATGAGGATTTTTAAAGATTATCTGCATTCATTAGGATCTTTCCTAATTTTTTTTTATTATTTGAGAAAAAAGCCACTGACACCTTAGTGTGGAGACTGTACTCCAAACCTGCTAAAAGCATGATGCCAAATCACCCTAATCATGCTTTAGGCTAGTGTTCAAGGACATTCAGGGTAATTCTGACAACTGCCTTCCAGTTTTTAAGCCATTTTTGACTGACTGTTAGAGTAGATGGAAAATTAGTTTTCTTCCACTTGCAAAAACATACAAAGAAAACTATTTCTGTACTCTCCTGTCTCCTCTGATCTGTTGTCTACAAATATAACCTAGAATACCCTAAGAACAAGTGTCCCTTTTTAAATAGTTAGTGGGTAGTAAGTCAACTGCAATGTTTCCCATGTTCAGACATAGACTGTTAGTGTCATGGTCCAGGGAATTCATCCCTTCCAGTTGCTAATCCATCTTCCCAGAAGCCCTGACTCTGACACACACTCCTCTGCTAGAGCCATTTGTCTTAGGAAGACCTCAGCTCCAGCTGTTCCTTGTCTTTCTGCCAAAGTACATGAGGCTAAATTAGAAGACCTCCAACAGCAGGCATCTCGTTATGAATGAGGGATCCTGGTACTTACATTTTATTCTACCAATAAGGATACTGAGGCTCAGAGAGACTGAGTGACTCACCCAAGGAAATTCTAGTAGTTAGTAGAAAAGCAGGAACTAGAACTCAGATCTCCTGACTTGCTATCATGTTTTCTCCCCTCTAAAAGTCAAAGCATTGAACTCCCGATGCTAAGATTAACCCAGCTGGTCAGTCTTTCTGCATATGCCACAAAAACAGCACCCACGTATGAATGTAAAAGCACCCACCATGTGAAGAGCTCTGTGCTAGACACTGTAGAGAGATGTGGACTATTTGTTGAGTGTGAATCCCTATTTGTGTAATTCTTTGTTTCATGTCCGTCTCTATAGCCAGGTCATTGAGCCCCGAGGAAGGCAAGGGCTGTGTCTGTCTGTTTCACTACTGTACTCCTGACATACAGTATATGTAGATGCTCAGGAGATACTTGTGGAGCAAATGAACTTAGGGGGCATAGTGATTGGTCTCAGGGAACTACAGGGTTAGTAGGCAGCTAAAACCAGTGGTCTGAAAGCAACCAGACATATAAACATTGTGTTTTCAAGTATGTTAAAAGAGCTTAGATGTGTCCTTACCTCCAAGCACAAAGCTTTATTAAGCTGAAGAACCTGGCCTGTTGAGAACGTTAGCACCCAACTACCTTCTCTGGACTTAGGGGACATGGGCAGAAGATCGGGAGATGATGAGAGATTCTATGTTCTGTACACAAAACCAGAAAAGTTACTTAGAAATAGTCCCACTTGAAAAATAAAATAGAGGGTAGGTCTATGACTATGCACTGTAATTTACATGTTCTTACTCTTCTGACACACAACAGTGTTATCGGGGCAGCCATGTATCCTCTGTAACCTATACTTTCCTTCAGCTGTGAAATCATTCATTGTATCTTTGAATTTGTAGATGTTATCAACAGTGTTAGATTTCCCCCTAACTATACTAGAAGGCTAGGGAACCCTGGTTTCCAAGTGGTCAGGTGAATAGACGTTGAAAAGGAGAAAGATAACAAAGTCGACTGACTCAGGTAAACTGACTCACATTTGGCAGAAGGGCCAACAAGGGTGGCCGTGGGGAGGTGGAGCAGAGACGTCTCACAGAAATCAGGGTCATCTCACAATGGATTTCTGGAAAAATGCCCCAGGCTTCCTCTTGTAATCCAGAGGAAGGATAGTAACAGTGTCTCTGTAGGGCTGAGTAGATGAGGAAAGAGTAACCATTAAAGGGCCATGACACATGGACTTGAAGAGCTGTGGGGCCCCAGGGTACCCCTCCAATCACTTCCCACATGTTTTATATGCTGTGGTGTGGTGGAAGGAGTTGGGCACACCTGGATTCAAATCCCAGCTCTGACACTTACTCTCTGTGCCACATTGCATAGGTTACTGCACCTTCATTCCCTATCCATAAAACAAAGGTAATAATACCTATCTCACTGAGTCATTGGGAAAATTAAGTAAAATATATTAACTTGGTAACTGTTAAACATTCCACCCTCACTAGAGGGGAAGCAAAGGTTTAGATACTGTGAATAAGGGTGCACAATTATTTAGCAGACTGTGAGGATCTTTAAAAATTCTTGAGTAAGCCAGGTGTGGTAGTGTGAGCCTGTAGCCCCAGCTACTCAGGAAGCTGAGGCGGGAGGATCACTTGAGCCCAAGAGTTTGAGGTTGCAGTGAGCTATGATCATGCCTGTGAATAACCACTGCACTCCAGCCTGGGCAATATAGCAAGACCCTGTTTCTAAAAAAAAGTAAAAATTCCTGAGTGTACAGTATCCTCCCTGAGATGGTACACCATGTTTAGTATGTGTGCTCAGTGTTGGCTGATAAAATCTCCATGCCTCTTGTCATAGACTACCCTTATTTGCACAGGTGATTTAGTGTACGCAGGTGATTAGTAACATGAATGTAGGACTACTTTACATCTGTTAGATTTTTCTCTTATTTAGTTCCATCTCAATGTTCCAGCATGTGTTGAATATAATGTATCTTGTCCAGTGTGTTAGCTGTATCTCCCAGCATTATTGGATAAACATACCTTCTGTGGCTTCATTCAAGTTCTTGCTAAAAAGACAAGATTGAGGACAGAAGACCAATGCCCAACTCCCCCTCCTCATTTCTCACCCAGGGTTTGGCACCTGGTAGCCTCCTTGTCTGACTCTTCTTTAACATCTCCAGGGAAGGAAACTCAACCACTTTTCTCAATAGCAGAGGAACTGGACTGTTTGCTTAAGCTATAAACCCTCCATTGGTGAGAAAATAGTCTAATATTCTTGATTCTGCATTAAATACTGGCAGCCAATATAGATACCTCAGTAAATTGCATTAGTAGCTTTTCCAGGATTGCTTTTGTTCAACCCTCAAATGGGTCTGCATAATTAGACTCTACCTTACACCTGTCCAATGTGTTATCTCTCTGAAGGTAAACTGGTGTGCTTACTTTTCCACAGTGGTCTGAGCCCCTCACTGTTCTATCTAGGAATTGGTTCATGGTATTCTGTAAAGGATATTCCACTGTAAATTGTTCTTTGCCTATATGTGTATTACTAAGTGATGGGGCTTTGCAACCGCACTTCAAAGAAATCAAGAATTCTAATGAGTAATGAGGTGGCAGCAAAGAAGTTGTTGTTTAACATGATAGATATCTGCTGAAATAATTTCCAACGAATGGTACAAAAGGGGCCATCTGCACCGTAATGGTCCTGGTACATGTATTTACCGTTTCAATAAATGCATATTTAATTGAACATTACAAACCCATCCCAGCAGGGATACTCTCCGCCTAAAAATCAGTATGAATTCCTAGACATGTCCAGGTTTGCTGGAGACAGGGAAATCAAAGTGAAATTGAGTTGCAGGTACTCTTCCCTGCAAAAATTATAAAGGAAAGAACACTGCTGGACCATCTCAGGCTGACATGTGATTTGAAGAAGAACTTCAGTAACCAAGCCAATGTGATCTGAGGCACAAAGTGGGCTGGTAATGGTGATGTGCTGAAGAGGAATAGGGAAATGCCTGGAGAAGCCTGGAGGTTTCAGGATCTAACTCAATCATTTTTAAACTCTGAATTGTCAAATCAATGTGGTAGGTCATGACCAAAATTTTGCTTTACTGCTTGGGAAGGAAGGCTCGGGTCAGAGTTGGTAAGGACCCAATTAATGGGAAAATCAAAGGATTCCTGCAGTGTAACTGCTGCTTTGATAATGGGCCATAGCATCATGCACATAACAAGGGGCAGGGCAGCCTAGCTGCAGGAGCATCTGGGAATAGGCCCCCTGTAGAGCTCGCCTGGCTCATCAGAACCTGACAATCCCAGTGCCCACACACTGGGAGCACATAGCAGGCCATGAGGTGCAAGGGTGCAAGGGTGGTATCAGAGAGGGGACCCAGTCCCTGCATTGGTGATGGCCTGTCCCTGTGTTGGCATATTCCTACCTTCTTCCTTCATGCACTGTGTTGAGGCTAGGAGTACAACAGTGAACAAAAAGAGACCCTGCCATCCTCCAGCTTACATTCTGGTAGGTAGGAAAGGTAGACAACCAGACAGCTATCCCTAATCTTCTACTGATAGCATCAGAGATAAAAACCTTCTTGGTTTTTCTTCTAAGAAAAAAGTGGGCTAATGCTGCAACTGAAAGGACTTGAATTAGATGTAAGAAATTATTTTCCCTGTAGGGATTAGTGTTGATGGAAGACAGATGGCTGAGGAGAAAATGAAGTATCTTTACTTAAATGGGTTCATAAATAGAAAGAAGTAGCCCCAGAGAATAGGCATGGAGTTAGGGCAACTAGGAGAGCATCCTAGGTCCTATTGCCTAGAATCTGAGTCTTCGACTGAGCATGTGGTTTATCAGAGGTGTGCTCTCAAGGAGGGAAACAATGGAGGGAATTGGGGGCCAGGGAGAAGGAGTGAAAGCAAATACGCACTTGGTTTTTGCTGGAGTCCGGCTCTGTCTGATCCCTCCCAGTGCTCTGGAGCAGGAATTGCATGGAGTTTGCCCTGCCTTATGGCAAGGGGGCTGGCCTTTTGTGTCAGCTGTGAGCTGTGAGCAGCCAACAGGCACAAGAACTGGGGTATGGGTGCACTAGCAGGAAAGGGGATTTGGGCTGCCAGAAGTGCCTACGGCAGGGAGGAAATGTGATGTAGAAGAAAGGGCATGGGATTTGAGATCAAATATGGATTCAATCCCTGACTGTGTACTAGCTGTATGACTTGAGCGGACATTTAATCATTTCATGCTTCCATCTCCTCATCTGTACAGTGTAGGCAGTGATTGCTACTTCCCAGGATTTTGAAGGACTAGCTGAGATCCTGTGTGAAAGAGTGTCTGGAGCACAGGGGACCTGCGGTGGGTCACTGTCTGGGTGACCACAGAGCACTCCTGTGCAAGAAAATAGGCAGCAGCTTGTTCCCTAGAGCTTTAAGGGGCCACAGACCACTGTGTTTTGCCACTGAAAAGAAAACCAAACATCTGGAAATGTGGATACTTGGCAGTGTCAGAACTGATAAAAAACCTTATCAATTCATACTAGGTAATACTTTTTCACTTGACAAATTCTTAAAAATCATCAAGATGGTCCACCCAGAATTGGGTCTCTAGCGTGTCATTGTGACAGCATGCTACATTTAGCTGTGGTCCCTGGGCAATTGCACCATTCACTGGAGATTCAGCCCATGAAATGTACTGTATTAAAGGCAGGGGAAAAAATGTGCTAGGAGAAATTCCTCAGTACTTCTATTACTCTGCTCTTTGTCTCAGTGGGACTTAAGAGCCCATGAAATATTTCTTGAGAAGGAGAGATTATGCTGCCTCCCATTTAGTGACAAAACACTTTCCAACCCTTAAATAAATACTGGAAGAGTATAACACTTCCTGTTACCAGGGCTTTGAGTGGATATATCTGAAATCTAAACTTGGACTTTATAAGACATGTAATCTTGAGTCTCACTATAACCTATGCCTGACAGTACATAGGATCAGAATTGCTGTATAAATCCCAGATAGAAGCATTCAAAGACTTATCAAGAGTCCCTGACCTATTAAGATAGTCACACCAAAGTAGGAAAAATGTCATGTCCACTTTAAGATTTTTAAGCCCAACTTGTGGGGTTTTTTTAAAAAGGCTTTCTTAATAATTCAAGTCCAGGACTAGGTTTGAAAGTAACTTTTATTCCTAGCATAGTTCCTATGTTATTTTGTTTGTGGTGAGCCAATGGCAGGAGGAGGAGGAGATAGCAGCAGTGGGCAACAAAATGCAGAGGATTCCATGGTCCTTGGGACGCCTGCTGCTCCCTCTCTCTGGCTGCTATATCACCTCCCAGAAGCACAAATCTATCCTTTCCTCAGTGACATTCGACACAGTATAAATGTGCTGGCTTTCCAGAATAAATTGATAATATGTGAGGAGTTAAAGTCACAGGTTTTCCTCTAATTGAAAAGTTTCTCAAATAAATGACTGGCTTCCAGCTGTTGCATACCATCAAAGGGTATGAAATGTACTTTGCTGAAAAATACAACCTAGGTTCACGGGGAAAAATCTTTTATATCAGCATTATTTTACTTAATATTTTGATTTATATCGCATAAATTGAAAACCTCCCTCAAGAAAGCCATCATTAAAATTGCCAATCACCTGAAAAAGTAAATAAGTTTCATGAAATACAGCAGCCAATGAGTAGTTTGCTGAACACAGGCAGATCGCAGGAAACCTCAGAGGTGCTCTCAGGATGCTCAGAGCACTTGGGCCCACACAGAATTTCTTTGTTTGAAGTTTGCAAAAGTATTTGTTACAGAAATAGGGAAACTAGAAGAGGTGATTTGCCAGTAGATTAAATGTATGTGTGGTAGCTGCAAGGTTGGCCAGAGGCCAGATTTGATTCAATGTGAGTTTGGAATTTGGAATCATAGAATCTTAGAGAAGAGAGGAATCTTAGAGATCATTTAGCCCTCTTCCTTCTTCCTGCTTAAAAGGAACAAAGTGACTTGCTCAGTCAGAGTCACAAAGCCCGAGTTACCGGAAGAACTAAGACTCAAACTCAAGTCAGTCTCCTGCCTATTAAGTTGAGTTAAAAACTCCTTTTGCCATAACCCTGATAGTTCAGCTTGTTGATCCTTGAAGCAGAAAGCAAACACCATTGATACCCGCTCTCTGACTGCCCCTGCACCATCCCCTACTCTGCCCCAGCAAATCTACAGCAACCCAGAGTAAATTACAAAGTGGTTCTATGGCCCAGTCCAGGGTTTCTGGGGCTGGCATGTGGCAAGTGTTAATGCCTATCACAGACTCCTCCATACCAAGTACTTGTGACTCACATCATGGTCTTGATGGGAGTGTTACTCTGCCCCAGACAGACTCTTCTAGCCTCTCAAGGAAATTCTCACTGGGCTCTGAGAACTTGGCAGTGAGCACTCAGATGTGGCAAGGCTGACCCCTGCGTTGGAGCTGCCTGGGAGGAGTGAGTTTCCAGAACCAGTTTGGCCCTGCCACAGCCCAGCTCAGATTGAAATTCTATCTTACTGTTAAAATTTTGATGGAAGGAGAAAGCAAATCTGAGAGCAAGCCAGGATGTTAAAGTGGATTAGCTGGCAACAATCCAAGGCAAAAAAGATGCACGTGAGTATGCCCCCAGCCTGACACATTCTGCCGGGGAGAAGGGGTACAAGAAGGGAGACGTCATGGATGGAGGAACGAGAGGATGAGCAAGGCTCTGAGGCTGCAGGTGGAGAGAGAAGTGGCAGCTTTCAGGGCAGGGATTTTATTGGAGGATTCTGCACAGACCTCTTGGCATATCACGTACCCTTTTTTCCTTCTGTATCAGTTAAAGAGAAAAAGTTATTTTTGTACAGAACAAAATGACTGAATCTACCTTGTCAAAGCTAATGGTAGGGAGAACAGGCTGTGGGAAATATTCTTCAAAAGTTGAGTTCCTGGGTGACTAGAAGTGGTATTAGCAGTATGGTACCTAAAGGTAAACTCTTCTGGTAGGTATGAAAATTAACTCTTTTAGAAACTTCAAGCAAAAATTTTGCTAGACAGGAACACCTAGAGCCAAAGCAGTATAAAGTAGATGGGCCAGGCTGGAGGTGGCTTTGACATTGTGGCTCTGCTTTGGCTGGAGCTGCCTTTACCTATATGTGCTATGGTATAAAACAGGACATGTGTTATCTGTGGCCATAATATAGAATTCTTGAAAAAAGCTTTTTGGGCAGACCAATGGGTCAATATTAGCCTGTTTTGTGATCTTGAGCTTGGATTGAAAATTCTTGCTTGGGTTTCACCTGCCTGGCAGCTTAGTCTCACTTCTTCCTTTCTGATGACTGCCGCCAGTCTGTCTGCCACGACCAATATGGTGGAATGATGATGGGAATAGGTAGAGTTAAGGGTGTGTGGCATTGGAGTGAGGTGAGGTGATCCCTATTGCTAGAAAGATGGCTTTGTCAAGAGAAACAAGTTTGAACATCCTCCATGGTGACCTCCTACAAGGAGCAATAGTATGTATGTAACTTTTGGGTCAGGGCCTCTTCCAGGAGCAGTCAGCAGCAGATGCCAGCTGAGGGGAGCAGCCTGCCTCTGCCTTGAGAGCTCTTCTTTTTGAGAGAAAACTGCTTGAAGGTGCAGAACTGTGTATCGGATGCATGACAGATGTCCACTCCTATTTTCAAGCAGACCCTTGTCCCACTACTAATCAGTCTTTTCTTTCTTCTACTGCCATGTTCTGTGCAGGTATGGCCCTGCCTGTGTTGAGCAATCATGTCCTTGTATCAGGCTGACAGTTTTCAGTTTCTCCCATTTGTAGGGGCTTAAAGTTGAGTCTTACAAGTTCAGAATGTTCAGATACTGTCTTTTTTTTTAAGGCTCTTAAATTGCTAATTGCAGAGCGATGTGTACATTGACTAGAATTTCAGGAGAGATGCTCCTCCAATCTGCATGGCCCCCACTGATACTGGCTATGGATTGCTTTGTGGATGCCCCTATATACATTGCTCTCTGCCCTGTGGCAACTGCAAGGGCTTATATACCTCTCTGAACTTCATGATGTACTGGGAAAACAAAAAACAAACAAACAAAAAAAACCACACTCTATCTTTTGCTGTGTCTGTATCCTGTCTCCTGCTAGCTAGTGTCCTTTCAGCTGCAAGAATGGAGTTTTGAAAGTTTCATTTACTGCTTGCTGTTGCTCACTTACACATGGAAAACAGATTGCCTTAGTAAGCAATAGAGGATATTAAAATTCATTATCTTGTCTTTTCGTCAGGATTTTGATATGTGCTATCTTTTTATCTCATTTATTCATCAGCCATTTGCTGAGCTCCTACTATGTGCCAGGCACTATTCTAGACACAGAGGACATGGCAGTGAACAAAACAGACAAAGAACCTTGGTTGCCTGCTTAGACCTTTCTCTGCTGTGCTGATGTTAGCCTAAATATGCTCAATTTTGAGACATTTGGAATTGTTGTAAAAGAAAAAAAAAGGAAATTGTTCTAAAAACAAAAAAACAAACAAACAAAAAAGAATTTGAAGGGATGTGGAGTGGGGAGTAGTTTGCTAAAAATCTAGCTCATTTTTCCTCCCCACCCTACTTCATCCCACCACTCCCAAAATAAGACAGTCATATTTTTTATGCCTATTTCCACACAGGCTATTAAAGGGTAACTTTTATTGCATTTATGAAAAATTTCTTTAAAATCCAAAAAGAGAAAGATTTTTAGGATATGGTCTCTGACATTTAAATTTAAGGCAATAATGCTAACAGGGGAACACATGAAGTCCAAACCACTAAATTTGTTATGTTGTTTAGAGAGCAAACTACTAGGAACTACCACTAACACTTGACCAAGCAGAAAAATCTGTTAATAGAGAATTTTTCTCTCCATTATAATAATTATATAATTTCTCTAAAATTAATTAGAAGGAGAATAGAAAAGTGTTTCAAATATATTGATACACTGAATTTATTCTTTTATTCAACAAAATTTCTTTGCCTGTCTGCTGGTGCCCAGATACTGTGGAATTCAGAATATATAGAAACAATCTCTGTCCTTGCCTGTAGTCTTCTGAGTTCACACTCCAAGTGATAATGTGTGATAGTATGTGATAATAGGGTGGCTATATACATGGTACATGCATTTATGAAAGGAGACAGTTGTACTTAGCACTTCCTTTGTGCCAATTGCTGTGCTAGGCATCACAGAAGTTACAAAGACGAATGTGTCAGATGAGATACATACTTACCACACAATGTGCTATATTTTATACCAGAAGGATACTCACTTTGAAAGATAAATGTAGCCTGGAAACCCAGAAGACTTTTACACCAGAACTGAAATTTGAGTTTGGCCTTGAAGTTCATCTTCCTTTCTATTTTTTCTCCTTTGTATCAATTTTGGCCCCAAAATAATTATTCTAATCATGGACAATATGTAAAAGAGCAGCACTACTGATACATTGTATTTAAAGGAACATTTTGTTGCGATGTAGAATTAGACTTTTTTTTTAAAGTGGGCTATTAGCTCTCTGCATGGGAACTATTCAGAAGTTCCCTCAGAATCTTTACCAAAACCTTCTTGTACTTCCTCATGATCATCTAATTAAACCTGTTTTCCTTAAACATATGCATTCAAGATTTTTTAAATGAATTTTGAAGCAATAATATACACAGTACAAAATTTAGGTATTTTTCCAGAGGCATTCTTTAAAAATATAAAAGCTCTCACACATATTCTTTTTAAAAAATGTTTAAACAAGTGGTAGCATACAATATGTATTGTTTTATACTTTTTTCCATGTAACAAAACCTGGGTAATCATTTCATAACAGGACATAAAGCTACTTCGTTCTTTCTGATGGCTACATGCCCCATTACTTATGGTACCATAATTGATTTAACTCATCCTCTATTGATGGGTATATGAGATGTTTCCAATATTTTGCCGTCACTAAAGGCTGTAATTAATATCCTTCTACGATATAGTTTCTCACACTTGTGAGTATATTAACAGGATAACAGGATAAATTCCTAGAAGTAAAATTACTGCATCAAAGGGAGTATACACTTTTAAATTTTGATACACATATAATATCTCTATAGATATTATACCAATCTCTACCCCCCAAGCTGTGTATGTGAGTTCCAGTTTCCTCACAGCCTTGCAATCTAGTGTATCATCAATAATTTTTATCTTTTCCAAAATGGTATCAGATAATTTTTTAAAATCCTTATTCATTATTTCTCTTATATATTTTATTTGACTGCCAATATTGCAACTATTATTTTCTATTATTTTAATTGAAAGTAATAGTATTTAATCTATACTATTACCTAAGTGAAAGTTATGGGCCCATCTGATTGTTATTTATAATTTTATTTCTATGGATAAAGTGTATTCCTATTTATAAACATTTGATTTACATTAAATCTTAAATTTTTCAAAATGTAAAATATATATGCTAAAATGCACAAACAGAACTGAACAATTTAATAGATAATTATAAAGTGAACATACATATAACAACCATACAGGTCATGAAGTAGAACATCACTACCCTTCCAGAATCCCCCTCTGTGTCCTTCCCTAGTCACCATCCTATGCTTCTCCCCTGGAGGTAACCACTCTCCTCACATTCATAATAATAACATCTTTACTTTTCTTTATAATTTTACCTCCTATGTAGGTAAATATAGTTTCAATGTGGCTGTTTTTGTATGACCAGAATCACACTTTATGTATTCTTTTGTGTCTTTCTTTTGTTGCTTAACACTTCTTTTTATGGGATTCATCCATGCTGGTGTGTATAGTTCATTCATTCTTATCGTTGCCTAGTATCCCATTGTGTGAATATACCACAATTTACTTATCCATTCTGTACATGGACTGTTTGGGGCTATAGTGAACAGTGCTGCTATGAATATTCTCCTATACATATCCCTGTGCACATGTACTTGAGTTTCTCTTGGGTATAAAACTAGAAGTAAAATTGCTAGGTGATAGAATGTGCGTGTGTATCTTCAACTTTACTAGATGGTGTCAATTATTTTCCAGAGTGCTAGTGCCAGATTTATACTCCTACCAGTATATATGAGATTTTCCATTGCTCTATATCCTCACCAATACTTGATATTGTTGGACTTTAAAATTTTTGCAGATCTGGTGGGTACGTAGTGATATCTGCTCATGGTTTTAATTTACATTTCCCTGATTATTAATGAAGTTGAACATTTTTTCACATTTGTATTGGGTCTTTGGATTTTCTCTTTATAATGTCCCTGGTTCAAGTCTTTTACCTATGTTTCTAGTGGGTTGTTTTGCTTTTCTTATTCATTTTTAGAATTCATAAATTCTGGGTATTAGTCTTTTGTTGGTTATACAGGTAAATATCAGTTTTTCTCTGTGGCTAGTCTTTTCACTGTTTTTATTGTCTTGATGAACATATAATATGACATTTTGAAGGCAATACATTGGTACGTTAGAGGCTCATATGATGTAACATGTGAAGCATTTCTTACATTTAGTATTTTAAAATACAGTTCACCATTTATTTCTCCACAGAATAGTGTACCAACATGGAAACTTAACATATAATGCAAGTTTTGGTCAATCCCTAAGTATGCCTCTGTTTTAATGAAAGAATAAGAACTAGTTGACCTTTTAAAATATATGTCTGTTACATTTTACTTTATAGATTATATGATAGATAATAGAGCTAAAGCAATGAAATATGTTAGAAAAAAGATGACAAATACATTGGGTTTGGGACTCAGGTGTTTGACAAACAGATCCAAGACCTAGGAAGGAAGTTTTACATAGCAAAACTAAATATCTGTGCTCACATAAAATCTTAATTTTATGTGTAATCCTTACGATCTTGGCCATCTAGTTACTCAGCCCACAAAAGAATTAGAAGAGGAGAAAGTTACTTCTATATGGGTACACTTACAGCCACAAAGGCTGAGCTATTGACAGCCAGGGAGGATGCAGAAAAGCTATGAAAGCAAAAGCTGAAAGAGGAATTAAAACTCCAGGTATCAAGAGTGCTATATGACTGGGCATGTTCTGAGGACATTCCTTGTATTTTGCACTATACCATAATTGTTACTCACATTGATATTTGCAATGGTAAACAGAAGGGGAAATTATGTTCAATGTAATCTGCTTAAGAAGTCAGAGATGTAGGCCCAGTGCAATGGCTCACTCATGTAATCCCAGCACTTTAGGAGGCCGAGGTGGGAGGACTGCTTAAGCCCAGGAGTTTGAGACCAACTTGGGCAAAAAAGCAAGACCCTGCCTGTACAAAAACAAAATTAAAAATTAGCTGGGCATGATGGCACTCACCTGTAGTTCTGGCTACTTGGGAGGCTGAGGCAGGAGGATCACTTGAGCCCAGGAGTTGGAGGCTGCAGTGAGCTGTGATCATGCCACTGCACTCCAGCCTGGGTGACAGAGTGATCCCATCTCTTACAAAAAAAGTCAGGGTTGTAAAGACATTTGTAAAAATGGGTAAAATGGGGAGAAGAAGTATTGATGTTTACCAGTAGTTATCCAGAAAACTTGATTATCTTGACAGGCACATTGCCCAAGGGTTCTGGAGAGTTGAGGTTATGTTGATTATAGTTTATATTAGTGCAATGACTTGTAGAGGTGATACTCAACTTTTGTCAGTTCTAGTGATTAACTCCAGAAGACTGATACTGCACTCCTTTGCCATTTATTAAGTATCTGTATTCACCCTAGTCCACGCCACTGTCCTATCACACATGGCCTATGAACAAAGCCTCCTAATTTGTCTTCAGGCACTCACTCTTAGCTCCCTCCAATTTCTTCTCCACTCTATAGCCAATGTGATTTTAAAATGCAAGCTTCCATATCACTGCATGGCTTCAAGCCCTCCTATAGCCCTTTGCTCTTAGGATAAATATCAAAATCCTCAATATGACCTATGAGGGCTGGATGATCTGGACCTTGCCCACTTCTCTGACCTCCTTGGAGCCACCCCTCCTCTTTCCTGCCTTGCAACTTCCCTGGCCTTCTGTAAATATGTCTAGCTTTTAACCATCCCAAGGCCTTTGTACATACTGTTTCTTCTGCCTGGAAAATTCTTTCTCTTGCCATGCCACAGTCGACCCCTTTCATCCCCTCTTCTTTCAGATCTCAGCCTATTCTGATGCTCTGACTAGGTCTCCTTCCTAAACATATCTCTCACAGCACGCTAGTATTTTTTCTTGGTACCTATCACTATTAGTAATTATATAAGTATTTGCATAGTTATGGGATTTCCTCTTCCACCAGACTTTAAGTCCATGAGGGCAGAGACATGTCTGTTTTCTACCTCCACTGCATCACCACATCTAACAAAGTGCTGACTCATAGAAGGTACTTGTTAAATATGTGTTAAATGGGTATATGGAGAATGAACAAATAAGCACAAAGTTATATGTTTGGCATTGTGGGCAAGAGAGAGATCTAGAAATTGGGACCAAATATAATTAAGAAAATCAAAGCTTCTAGTTTGGGAAGATCAGAGAAGATTCAGCACTAGACTTTACTAAACAGGTAGAATTTATTCAGGCAGGATTAGTGTTGGGAGTGGGGAGGAAGGTCATTCCAAACGAATCAAACAGCAAGAGCAAGGGAAGGGAAAAAGGAAAACATAGGGTACGTTTGCAGCAAGGAGAGTAAGTATGCCTGGTTAAAGATCAGGGTTTGTCCTACCTAATGGGTACAATGAACACTATTTGGGTGATGGGCACACCTATAGCCAGGATTCAAGCATTACAAAAGTGATCCATGTAACCCTGAAACATTTGTACCCCCTTAATATTTTGAAATTTTTTAAAAAATCAGGGTTTATGAGCTGAGTTGTGGGAAATAACACTGGAATGATTGGTTGGGCCACATCATGGCAGACACTGAACACCAAAGGAATTTAAACTTTATTGAGTAGCACCCAAGAAACACTGAGGGTTTTTATTTATTTATTTATTTATTTTTAGCATGATGGTTAGAGAACTACTTTCATCTTCACCTTGATGCTTCGTTGTCCTTTTATTCTCTCATTCTTTCTCCAGATTCAGAAACAGTCTCCACAATACTCTGGATCTCATCCTTTGTATCTACTTTCTGTAGATCAACCCAACACCTCTTCTCTTTCTCATGTGGTCAAACACCTCCTTTTCCCTGCCATCTGACGCCTACTTGTCACCTCATGCTCCCAATGAGAGCTACACTTGAACTTTTACTCCTGGTTCTTCTTTCTTTAGGTCCCCCCACCCCTACCTTCCACAGCAGTTTTTGTTGCTTCAATTCTGGTATCCATGACCAAAATTTCAAGACTGTATCTCTGACGTGACTTTACTCCTACTGGCAGTTTCACATTCATTTATTCATTCATTCACCACATTTTTTCCGAGTACCTACTATGTGCCAGGCACTTTTCCTAGATGGAGCTGTAGCAGGGAAACAAAACAGGCCATTCCCCGCCCTTGTGAACACTGCTGAAGAACCAGAAGATCGTCAGGCAAATATAAGGCCAAATGGCGATGCAATGAGCGTTGCTACTGCAAGATGTAGTCAATCCAATGCCCTGCTTCTCCTCAAGCTCAGCATCAGAAAATTGTTTCCTTTTCTCTCAAACCAGTAACCTGATTTGGCTTCCCTATTTGGGGCAAAAGCAGCATCATTTCCCCAGTTACCCAAGTTTGTATCTGTGAACTCATTTTTGGCATATTCTCTGACAGCGAGTATGCTGCCAGGTCCTGAGCACAATTCCTTCAAAGTTTCTGTCACACCACCCTGGTCAGGCCTCGGTTACTCTTGGCTTAAATTCTTTCAGTGGCCTCCTAAATGCCCTCCTCGCTCTCTGGGATTTTACCCCTGCATTTTATCTTTTCTACCAACACCAGATTCATCTCCCTGAAACATTTTTTTCAGCATCTCACTTGTCTGTTAAAAGCCTTCAGTAGCACGTTTACTTAGGATAAAGTACAGGCCCATCTCCAAAGACATTTATATAGTTTTCCCTCCTACATATGATCCTTAAGAAACCCTTATCTGTTATATACACTTTATTAGATTGAATCATATGAAACAGCCACTTTTGTGGACCCAAAATATGTTTCAGCCTAACTGCACTTATTAATTAATGGGTTGCCTGTGTGTCTTTCTCTCATGTTATATTGTAAGCTCCAGGACGATCACATCTTGGTCTTCAGGATGCCTTTATCTTTACTGTCTACCACGGCATCTGAACACGGTAAATAACGGTCATCGAATGCCCCCACCCACGTCATGCTTTGCTTCTGCTGCTTCCGTCTCCTGTAAGACACACTGACTTTCCTTAATCACATCCAGCCCACCTTCACTGCTGGCCTGACTCACACTTCCTTCATTTCTGGAAATTTTCATTTCTGGAAATGCTCACTACTTCTCCACATTGATCTATGTCCCCCCCAGCTCCGGTGAGCCATCTTCACCAATATTGCTTCTCCACTCCCCAAAATATCAAACATTATTCTTTAATATTCAGGGCATACAGTGCCCTGAATTTACTTTGTATTTGCCACATTGCTTAGCATAAAGCTGCACTCTTAACAATGAGTTGAATGATCTCTGTTCCTAGCCTTTGTCTTTCACCCCGGGATCCACACCATATTTCCAACTTTCTGTGGTATAACTGCTCTTGGAGGACTCACTGCACTCTGCTCAAAAGCACTGAAACTAAACTCATCATATACTATCTCCCCAATCTGCTCCCTTCTCAGGCGCTATCCACAGCTCTTCCCTTTGACATTATGGCTCTCTTTCATTCTCCATCCTCTTCCTCAAATGACTGTCCACTGGAGCACTGGCATGATTGCATATCCTTCGGCCTGGCTTCGTAGTCTATATAATATGTAAAGTCTGTCCCTGGGAGCTTCGAGAGGAGAAGCATGTCTCCCAAACCACAGTAGCATTTTCTAGGACAGAACCTCCTAATGAGCAGGCCCCTTCCCTCTGATCCTGCTCCTCCCCCAGGTCCCGTGCTGTCTGCAAACCTCTCCTCTAATGTGTGTTTTCCAGTATGTGTGTAATTATCTTCACTAAAATATAATGATCTTTCAACTCATAATCTCCTTTGCCTACCAACCTATACTACATTTCTGTGTCTCCAAAATTATTTCTCTCTTCTAGTAGATAAGTTTCTGACCTCAGGAAGAGTGTTGTTGGAACACATCCTCTTCATTATTAGAATGATTGCTGGAATCCCATCCTTCAGCACTTTATGAGGCAGTATCTTCTTCCAATTTACTGTTGTTTCCCATGGGTTAGTTTTTGCCTCAGCATAAACTGAATTATGAAGACAAGGCTAATGTTTGATACTTGTGTTATCTGTAGCACACTGCGATAGAGGTAGGCTTTCACAGAAAGTGCTCAAAAAATAATTATTTGAATGATATGTTTTATGTATATTTCTTCTGTTTGTGTGTATTTATAAATTTGTGTGTGTCTCTGAATGTGTTTCCCTGTGCTCTTTAAGAAGTATTATCTATATAGTTTGGGGGTCAAGGATATCTGAATATTTTCCCTGGCCATGAGGCCAATGACATAAACTAATGAGTCATGTGCTCCATACACTCCTAACTGTGGCTGACACAGGTGAAGGGCTTACCTGAGCTGTAGCCTGGAGTTATTTTTTTCCCTAAATCCTTTTCTCTCTCAAAATGAAAGACTAATTTTGCTGTTAAACATAAAAGAGGGATATATACGTGCACATATGTGTTTGTATTGTTCTTATGTATGCATATATGTACACATATATACAAATGTGTTGTGCATGTATGTATGCATGTATGTATATATGAATGAAATACACCAAAATGTAAAAAAGTGGTTATTTCTGGATGGTGGTTTTGTTCCCATTTCTCTACAATAAGACATATTACTTTTATTAACAAAAAAGCCTAATAGATATTATTTTTTTAAGGGACAGGAAGGGACAAAATTATTAGAGGTTGCTGAGGTCCACCCTCTGCATGAACCAAGGGTGAGGGGACAGGCAAGTGCCTAGTAGAGAACAGGGTGATCCATTTACTAGTATCTCAAGATTTGAGAAAGTGACCAGAGAGTGACTTTGGGCTGGCATGCAGGATGGGCCAAGGTTGTGAGCTGAGGAACTGGCAACTTTGGTTGTGAAGGGCGGAAGCCTCAGGCTGCAAAAGGAAAGGGAAGGAAAATCTAGGGGGCAGGAAGGGGATGGTAAGTTCTTCAGGGTTTTCCCCAAAACTCAGCTGTTTAAAGACATATGGAAAAGGTGAGCAAAAGCTTGAAATATATTTTCAAGTTCGTTAATAGATTTCACAAAGAGACATGCAGTGGGAGAGAGAGAAAGCAGATGTGTTTCAGGTTTGGTTTTAACCTCCTGTGATCCCAGAAGGGAGGGGTTTCCGGAGTGACTCAGTGTGGGGACACTGGGACCCAGGTCAGGGGGACACAGAGAGTACCCATTAAGGAAATTGGTTGCCACTACACGGGCAGCCAAGTTGAACAGCTCCCCTCTATCTCTGTTACCCCCTCTTCCCCCACTCCCACAGTCTAAAGACAGAAGGAAAATTTTCTGGTAAAGAGGCTGTTTCTAACCTTTCTGAACTTGAAACCAAAAAAAGATGATATGAAACAAGTATTTTTAAGGCTGTCTCTCCTATACTGCCTAGTTTCAGAGTTCTCTCAGAGGGTTCCCTGAGCAGAGGAAGAACAGGGAGATTGAATATTGCTGGCCATGGCTGATTTCTTTGCACTGGGTGGTCTGGAGGTGAGGAGTGCCTGGCCTGTCACTCGGGAGGCAGCGTGACAGGTGGACGTAACTCTGCACCACCTCTGAGGCCTTCCTCCTTGTCACTGCACTGCTCAGGCAGGCTGCCCTTACTGGTAACTGCCCCCCACACCAAGTTTGGGGTGCAGAGCCCCGGGTCAGCATGAGCAGCAAACACAGACATCTAGATCCCACATGGACCTGCAGACAGAGCAGGATGCATGAAACAACACACAAGAAGGGCACAAAAGTCAGTTGTTGAAGAGAGCTGATAATACGTTTCATGGTGTTTATTTATGTCTTCTCTCTATGCAATATTTAATATTTTTATTATTGTGTATCTCAGTTTTAATTCTGATGGCTACATCAAGAAAACTTTCCAGTCTGGGCTCTGGTTTGAAACTTAGGGTGGAGAAAAGATTTTTTAAAACCAGTTAATATGGATGGTATTTGCGGAGTTCCCGGAATGTAATGAAGGAACACAAACAGAGCATATAAAGTCCCCACCAAGGACAAAATCCCCCACCTCATTTAATGGGAGAGATGCAGTCCTTTCCCTAAGAAGTCACTGCTAAATTGGGCAGGCAGAGAGAAGCACAAAGGCTGCCTGCCATCCGGAGCATTACAACTGACAGTAGCAGCTGCCTTTCTTACTGAAGTCCTAACATGAGCCTGGCATTTTACATATAGTGTCTCATTTCATCCTCACAACAGGTCTTCAAGGTAAGTATCATTATCCTCATTTTGCAGATAAGGAAAATGTTACTCAGAGAGGTTGAATAACTTACTCAGGGTCATACAACCAAAAAGTGGCAGAGCTGAGATTTGAACCCAGGTCTTTCTGATATCTGTTATACATACTGCCAAGTTGTTCCACTGGCCAAGTCCATTAAAGAAAACAATTGGATGATTCAGGCAAAAACACACAAAAAAACATTTTGGCCCAAATATTGTGAATCCTATCATTTCCCTTTCCTGATCAACTGAAAAATCAAGAACATCCCATGTTCCAGGTATTGACTGTGCCAATCACACACTGTCTTCTGCGCCTAGCAGAGCATGGCATGAGTCAGGAATTCAGAGGGGGCTATTTATTATGTCTTAGCCATGGGAATAGCAATTCAGGCACATCTATGCCTCTGTGGTCCCTAATCCAGACAAAAATGTTGAGAAAATGCCACTGCATGGAGACGCATTTAAAAATCTATTGCAAAAATAGCTGCCTCAACTTATTTTGTGGAACAAGAAAGGATATAATATAATAAATATTTTCCCCTTTTGTGGCTATTTTTATATCACTGATGTCCAGTGAGTGCAGAATATCTCTCTATAGCTCAGAAAGCTCGTTTTATGAGAGTCCAGTATTAGAATGGGGCCTGCAGTGTATTAAATAGACAGCATTTATATGAGGGGTCTGTAGTTGAATGGGGGGGATGAGGAAATCTCCATCCCCCACCCCAATAAAAAAAGGATGTCTGGGAAGTCTGGTTAATAAAAGCCATTGTCCTATAAAGTAGGTCTCACTGATTTTTGCCCCTCATGGAAAATGCCAAAAACAAGTGTTTCTGGCCAATGTGTGTTAAAAGACTTGAAATTGCAGCTGAAATGCTGTAAAACTCAGATTTTCCAGTGATGGAGTTGTTGGCACATAGAAAAGGCCTCTGCACCAAGAATTCCAAACCAGATGGCTCTTAGAATTACCAGGTAAATATTTCAAAAAGCTGATCCCGGGCCCTACCCTGGCTTACAGAATCAGAAAGCCAAAGTATAGGGTGATTGGATATGGACCTTATGTGTGAATTCTAAGCTGAGAGCTGTTTTCTAAATAAGAGAGATCATTAGCATTTCAAAAAAAATTTAATGGTCTCTTTTTTACACTTTCACTTAAACTTTTTCCACTAATTCTTGCTCTAGGCCAGATTTTTTAAAAACCATCTCAGTGAGGTCATGAAAGGCTGTCATTTTTAAAGTTAAGAGCTATGCATTGGTGTTAACTGCTCTTTAAAGGTACAAACTGGGCTATCTAAAATAATGGCTTCCTGCGTAAATGTGTATGTATGTCCTCGGGGTATTAGGGAACCAAGTGTTCAGGTTGCCTATGTGGGTTTATTTCCTAAGTGTCTCACACGTCAAACCATCATAAGACAGATTTGTGGGTGCAGAGAGAAAATCATAACTTGAGGTTTAAAAGGGGATAAGAAATTTTCTATAACACCTAATGAATGTTTGTAATGAACTGACCAAAATCACTTCAAGTTAGGTTCTCAGGGATAAGATAGATCCTTATGTGAGGGAGGCTTTCCAAGATCTTTGGAATCAACAAACATGCAAATGTACAAATATCATTTAGTAGAAGGATTCTCCTTTAGAAGAGACAACATACACAATGGTTAGTGGCAGCTTTGGAGTCAAATGAACCTTGGTTCAGATCTCACCCCCTCCACTTGCCAGTGCTATGATCCTAAGGCAGGACCTCTCCAGGCATCAGTCTGCGAAATGGGGGTAATGGTGTTACCCACCTCATAAGTTTGTGGTGCAGATGATGTGAAATGACGCATGTAAAACACTCAGTGCTTTGCCCGGCGTGTGGTAAGCACTCAATGAATATTAGCTATTAATAATAAGGACAATAAAAATATTTTTTAAAGCTGCTCTCCCATTCAGAATTTTAACAACCACATAAAGAGCAGAATGTCAAGTTCAGCATTTATATAACTATTAAATTCTGCCACTAAAATAAATTCTACAGATCTTATAGCACATCCATAAACTCACTTGGTAATGACAGTGAATTACGGTTTGGGGGACTAGCTAATCAGGACAGTTGATGTCACCTCCCATGTTAGTGTTAATGTGACATTATGTGCCAAAAAATGTGATTTAAAGTGCTTGAGCCACTTTTGCCCCGGTAAAGGTGAGCTCAGCAGGTGCCCAGTACATTTAATATGAATTACTTCACAGATGCATGTGTATGGCTCCTGGCTTTCTTCAGAGTCTCATCTCCCTTCTGAATCCTAAATATCCCCTATCTTCCTCAAAACTCAGGGCAACTACCACTTCACCTTGACACTGAAGGATTTTCTCTCGCTTAGTGAACAGTTTTTGCCCAGCTGGAGTTCTGACTAAGAGAGTTTCAGACTGTTTCTCTCTTTTCTGTGTGGCAAGTATGATGGAGGCTTTGACATCACGGAGCTGAGCCACTATCAAATGTGAGATCGTACTCTTTAATTTATCTTGGACTTTTCTCTTGGCTAAGAGCCATTACTGTTTAGAATATTTCACTCCTCCAAAACACTAGAAGTTCACTTTCTTTGAAGGGTCATTTTTCTTAAAGAAACAATGATCTTGTTGCTGCAAATGGCCCAGTTTACAGGTGGTGTAAACCACGCTGGAGTATGGAAGCTGGGTAACTCAATACCTCACTCCCTCAGCCAGCCTTGCAGTCTGCCTCAGCCAACCTCATGCCTTGGAAAAATTACCAATTGCCCCCTCTCATGGCCCCTGGAAACACCTGAAATCATAAATTCTAAGTCCATTACCACCAAAGATGTACTACATAAATTGGTGAACTTTTCTCAGTTTCTTTCTCCCAATTAAATGTTATAGCAAGACTTGCTGTAGGGCATAGGGACCCTAAAAGAGTTTAAACAAAAAACCAAAACAAAACAAAAGAGTATGAAATGAACACTAATGATTACTGCCATTAGGAACTCATATTTAATGTATCCCTGTCTATATCATTCCTGGTTCCACTCCTGCTTATTTATATGTCTGGAATGTTGGGAAGCCACTGCAGGACTGGTCTACGGGGGTGTCATGGGATGAAAGTGTATGGATCTGAGCTCTGACAAAATTAGGAAACGTGGCCAATCAGTGATCCTCATCTGGATCCTGGACCTGGTGGGGTTTTTCTGAACCTTCGGGCCAAGGAATGTCTTATACAATGCTCTCCTTCCTCCATATCATCTTCTAAAAAAAGAGAATGGGTATTTACTAGGTTGCATTCTGTGCATTGGGTTCCTAGAAATACAGTAGGTTGCACTGATGATTTAACTCTGTTTTCTATAAAGGGCTAAGGGATCTCATGCAGATTTTTGCAAAGTCATATGCAAATCACAGAGCCCAGCCCTTTTCTTAACAGGATGGCAACCTTGTTCCTCGGTGGCACCTGGGACCTGGAGATCCTTTCTCCACTTACGTTTAGCACGCAGCCTGGGACTTGTCCCTGCAGCTCACCAGGTTAGCCGTGGCGCCGTTGGGACCTCCCACCGGGACTCCAATCACCCACCTCTCTTGAGACTGCTCTGGCAGGGCTGGTGTGGGGTGCAGCCTTTGCTCAGAGGGCAACATGTTCCAAGCAAAATCTTCCCATCTGGGCCATGGGCTCACCCCTCGGGGCTCCCTTCTTCTCTACTGGGTGCAATTTGAGGTTGCTGAGCTTCTCTCCAGAGTTGAAAATGGTGGGGCAGCAGGGACCTGTGAGAGGCCCATGGCCCAGTGTACTTCCCCCAGCTCCCACTCTGAACAGCAGATACCCCCAGGCCCTTGCTGCCCTAGAGGTCTGCAATGTGAGTGGACAGGTTAATTAGGGGGACACATTTGTCTCTGAAGTTTTTCTCCAGGTTGAACATTTCTATTATCAGTGGCCCCCAATCTGGAAAAACCCATCATTCTAATCTAGCTTGCTCCCCAAAATCATGAGAAAGAGGGGAGAAGAAGAAGGGATGGTTTATGGTAGAGAAGAGGAGGGTTAACTCTAGTCTTTCCCAAATGCCAGCAGCAACCACTTCCACAACAAATTTTCTATTTGCTTCAGCCTACCCAGGTTTTGTCATATTTTTCTAGCTCCTCCCTAACCTCACTCCCTCCTGAGTTCTCTGGTTCAAAGACCACCCTTCCAACCCACATTGCTTCAAATTATCTTATTGAGGGGTGAGTGGGAAGTTTGAGAAGATGTAAATGAAACAAACTGGCCACGTGTTGGTAATTGCGGAAACTAGATGATGGGTTTATGGGCATACCATTCTCTCCACTTTTGTATATGTTTGCAATTTTTCATAATAAAAATTTTTTTTAAAGTCCTCCAGCTTCCACGACACTCAAGAGAGAGCCCCAACCCTTAGCTCAGAGTTTCATGGAAACCCCACACCAAGGCAAGAGGCAGAGATGGTGATTCCATTTCATATATACACTCATTTTCTAACTTTTTTTTAAGGCCCACTGCTTTATTTTCAATAGACTAAACCTGATTTCTAAGAGGTCCTGAAATTGGGCTCACTTCCCTGGCTGGGTTATGGGGGAGGGTAGGGTAAAGGGTCCCTTAAAAGTTTACACTTCCATGTATCTCACAATCTTATTGTGAGGATGTAACTTGTTCAGTGTTCTGAACTTTGCGAAGGAAACGTGTTCTCAATGCAAAGTGTCATTCTCTGGAATTGCACCTGGCTCAGGAAAGGACTGTCTTTGTACTTGAATTTAAATCCAATGGAGAACCTTAACACGGGCATTTGCATGACTGAGAATTGCTGCTGTCTTTTTTCCGTATGTCACTTTCTTGAATGTGTTCTAATAAAATGATTCTAAAGCAGGCTGTTGATATACAGTGATTTATAAATACTTTCTGTTGAGTGCTGAGGCCCTTAATTCTCTGCCAAGAATCCACCCCATCCCACTTTCCAGAAAGATCTGTCAAGCTGGGGACAGATGCAATGAGCGTGTGTCCAGCATGATGGCGGCACCACTGCAATTGCAGTCACTGATAAGAATCATGTCAACCACAGCAATTTTGTCTTCTGATTGCCTAGCAACAGAATCTGTTTTTCAGAATACAGATGATCATATGTAGAAGATGAGTGAGGTGGGGGAAGGCAGAGGGGCAGGGCAGGAATAGGAGTATAATTCACTCTACTAGGGAGGGAGGGAATGAGACGCAGGCAAAGTTCAGACGCGTTCTGTTCAGTGACAGTTCTCAGCATGTTCAAATAATTGTTCAAATTTATTTACAAAATTGAACCTTTTGATATCAAGCCATAGCAAGTTACAAATCTCAAAATCTCATTAGGCAAATGGGAAACAAAAGGAGAAAATACATATTTCCAATGGTAGATATCTTGAGAAACACTTTTTATGCCAATCTTTGTGCCCCTTCAGCAAAACTAGCTAGGGAGTTCCCATGAGCTAGTAACAAACTTAGGTCAATTCTTTGGGAAGGAGGCATTGTTAGAAACCTCAGGGCTTAAAGAGCTCATAAAGGAGAAGGGAAAGCAGAACCAGACAAAGAGGCTTCCATTTACTGAGCGCTTCTCTTACACCAGCTACTGGGAAGGCACTTCATATACTCCATTACTTTTCACAGCCATTCTAAGTGGCAGGCAATAACTGTCTTCATTTTCTGAATGAGCAGGCTGAAGCTAAGAGAAGTAAATAACTTGTACAAACTCTTACAGCTAGAAAATAGCAGATCTGTGATTCAAATTCAGGTCTCTCATCCCCAAATCCACACTTTTCCAAGCCACTGGGCTGATGGCCCTGGTGCCCAGCCTGGGTTCTCCCTTGTATATCTCTCACAGTTATTCACGTCTGTGAACTGTGTGGTTCTGTGTGCCCTCTGGGTGCAGAACAGCATCCTGCTCTTCCTTCTGTGATTGGAGATCCCTGACAGGCCAGGGTCTTTGCAGCACACATCCATGTACCTGTGATTTGGTTGTGTAGGGCACAGGCTGATGAGGCTAAATCACCATTTGGTTTTCATAGGGATTTGTCTACTCAGCAGATATTTTTCGAGTGCCTCAAAGTGTTGCACATTATGTAGATGTGCAAACAGTCCCTGTTCTCACAGAGCTTACCAGTAGAGGACACAGACATTGATCAAGTCACACATGAATATAATTGCAACTGGAAGGGACCTTGGAGATGATTGAGATCAACAGATGATCTGAATGCTGTTTGCCCAAGCAGTTTGCATAAAATCATATAGCACGTTAGGGGCAGAATAAGAACTAGAACTCAGAACTCTTGATTTTTATTCTTAGACTACATTTTTTCCCTAATATGTCATACTCTACTGTCACATACTCATAGACTGTCACATACTCACATACTCATGTTGATCAATAGGATACCATTCTCATTCCTAGGAAAAAACAGAGAGTACATTTTGAAATGATAATCAAACAGTATAGTGAACTAAATCCTTGAGGATGGCACTTACTAAAGCCTTGTTTGCAGAGTCATCTCAGAGCCCAAACCAGAGACAGAAAGAGGCATAGCGACACTGCCTGTTAAGGGTGCTCACAGGTGTTCCAGTGTTTTGGACTGACCCCAGTATTTTCTCATCTCCCTGATTCAGCAATCACTCATATACTCATTAATTCAACAGATATTTACTGAGTGCCTACTTGGTGCCAAGCACAGTTCTCAGAGCTGAGGGCACAGCAGCGAAAAAAACGTTGCCCTCATGAAGTGTACATTCTAGCTGGGAGAGAGGGACAATAAACAAAATAAGTAAATATAACATAGCATATTAAAGAGTGATGGTGCTATAAAGTAAATCAAGAAGGGCAGGTAGGGAGTCACAGAGGTAGGGATGCATTTTAAAGTAGGGTGGTCAGGAAAAAGACCTTCCTAAAAAAATGATTTACTGGGTCATCATTACATATATACACATATGTACATGCATACATATATATACTAGATATTATACATATATATGTGAATGAATTGGTAGATACATCTCCTCTCTTTAAGAGTGATTTAACGTGGTTTAACATGTCGCTGTGGGCCCAGCTCTAAGTAGCCAGCTGTATAGTGTAATTTGAAAAGTCCTGCAAGCTGTGTCCTATTAATACCTCCTTCAAGGAAAAAAAAGGTGGGGGGCTTCTCATGGCGTGTTCCAGTGTCCAATTCCAAGCTTTCCCTTTTTCCCTTTGGGCCAAAGCAGTGGTTCTCAAACTTGAATGTACATCAGAATGACCTGGAAGGCTTGTGAAAACACAGACTGCAGGGCCCCCCCTCAGAGTTTGTGATTCAGTAGATCTGGGGTGGACACGTGAATTTGCATTTCTAACAAATTCCCAGGTAATGCTGATGCTGCTGGTCCAGGGACCACACTTTGAGAACCGCTAAGTGCAGTTAGGGCTGGAAAGTTTCTGTTAAAATGAAACTATTCCCTGAGAAAGGATGCATTCATTCCTTAGTACGCATGGACATTATCAAAGTAGTTATCCTTAAAAAGCAGAATCCTTAAGAAATGGGACAATTTTTTTTAACTGAGGAAAGTTTCAGAAGCCACAGCCCAAGACCTCAAGCACTGAGGAGTTATGGCAAGAGACATGTCCTGAATAGGAGGTGCCAACAATATTTCATTGTTCATCCAGCAATGCTTTGCATTTTCATAACATGTAATACTTTCATAAGCCCTTTTGCCCACTACTTTCTCTTGACCAGTAAGCCTACTAGGTAGGCAGAACAGGTATCATATTACATTTTATAGATAAGGAAATTGAGACGTAAAGAGGTTATATGGTCCCCCTTGGGCCTATCACGTGTGAGAGCCCCAGTTGCCTTACTCTTGGTCCAGTGTTCTTTCTCCACTAACACTAGCTATAGCTTCCTCCTAGGGCATCTATTCCTGGGTTATTAAAATCCAGGACCCATAGTTGTTCTTTGCCTTTTGTTCTGTTCAAAATCCCACTTACTGCAAGTAGATTATCCATATAAGTGATTAACTGTGGCAAGTCCTAGGCCCTGGATGAGTTTCCTCTGCCATAAATACATTTCTCTTCTTCTTGTACCAGGTATTATACACAGAAAATGCTAACTCATTTTATTATTAGTCTAAGCTAGAACTAATCATTATGAAAGAAAACCTTCTGGGGGAAAAACACACATAATACTTTCCAAAGGCAAATAGAAATTACATTTTGATTATATGTACCATTGCTTTCATTCCATTAGTAGAGATAATTGAAAGTTTTCTGTATCACTAAAGCATCCAGCAAAATGAGAGTTAATTTTTTTGAATCTGGTGGCTGGTGAATCACATTCTCAGGTGTTTAAATATACTCCCTGCCTTAAAAAAAAGGAAGTGAAGGATAAAATCCTCCTTCCCAGTACTTGCCCTTCTGGTCATTTTCTCTACTCCTGCACTGATTCTCATGGTGAGAGAGTGAGGTTTCACATTGAATCTCGCAGATGGTGACCCTACAGTCACAGAAGCTATCTCCCTTCAGCTTCTGTACTGTCTTTGACCACCCAGGAGCCCAAGGTTTTAAAAGTTTAATTTCTAAAATTGCCCTCATCTGTCTCCCAACCTATTGATATTCTGACATCTTCTTCCCGTACTTTGCCATTGGCACCACTCACTTATTCAAGAAACATTTATTAAACACTATGTATAAAACACTATAAAATCTACTGAACAGGCTACAAAAATGAGTTAGAAATAATCCTGTCCTCAAAGAACATGGCATATAATAGAACCACTCTCTAAATCACATAGAGTCATCAACATTCAGGTGTATTCTAGATGTAGATTATAGTCCCATGCAAGCTGCTCCCCATTTTCATTCTCTGTACTCATCCTATGCTCAAAGAAAGCAAACTGATGAGTTTTTTAAGCTTCAACATAAAATAGGCACTACCAGGAAAGAAAATATACCTGGGGAAGAGAAAAGTGGGAGGAGGAAGGAGCACTAGTCTGGAGTTCTGAGCACATACAGAAATAGTTATGTATCAGCAGCCCAAAAGCGTAGTAACTAGGGAGCAGTGCAGGATCTAACATCTGTAGATATTCCACATGTGGTCCATGGAAATTGAATTTGTGTGGGTCATAAAGCTTGGATGATTAGAAATTCCATAACGATGAAAGGTCCGGTGTGAATGTGTTTTTGCTGAGCTTTAGACTCCACAAAGTGTGCTATGAAAATGACTATTCCTTTAAAAAAACTCATGTGCACAGAAGCACAGGGACTGAGCATATAAGAAAACAGGTTGGGCTGGGGGAGAGACAGTGGAATGCAGAGGATACAGTTAGCTGAGTCAGTATTAGAGAATCCATGAGAAGAGATTCAAGCCATAATCCAACAACATGTGCATGTGTGTATGTGTGTGTGCAGATGTGTACACAAATACATATGTACATGAAAAGTGTTGAAGACCAGTCATAAGGATTTTATGAGGATGAAGCCCTTTAAATAAATTCCAAATTCATATTCCAGAAAGGAAGACAAGTTTAGAAAACCAAAAGTGCAATCAGAAGTTAAGGATTCTAGTTGTGGTGACCAAATGGCTCAAGGAATATCACTGACATATCTTCCTCATATTTATATTGAGCCACGTGACTCTCCGCAACTTCAAGAGGCTGCTCAGGCTCTGACTCCACTCTTCTTTAGGTTGGGCTTTGTGAATAGTGGAATCCCAGTCAGGGCTTCAGGGCAGATATGCAACTGGTTCTCAGATCTGTCCTTTCAAACATATTTCTACCATCTCTGCAAACCTGTCCTGGCCCTGGAAGGAGTTTTCTCAGCACAGGCACTCTATCCAGGCTTACCAGTGACCATCAAAGATGCCAGTGGCATGATAATACAGCCAGCCCTACCATGGGTGGGTGTGGTCATGGATGGGGCAGCTGCAGGAAGAATTTAGAGGGTTCAGGAGTAGCAGTGATGGGGAAGAGGGTTCTATGTATCTGCCTTTGAGTTTCTAGGATGGTGGAATAAGGAGTGTTATTCTATTTGTAAGGATTCCTACAGATTCTTTTGCCTGTCAGTAGTGACCCTTAATGGGCCTTATACCCAAGCATAATGTGGAGTTTTTAGATTTGGCTATGCTGAGTTCTGCTGGGTGGTTGTTATGGCACACATCAGAGTAAAGGGAAGTACCAGGGTTGGGTGGGGGTTAAAAAGTAATTTATGTAGAAGTAGGCCTTCAATTTTATTGATGTGGGACTCTCACTCTGACAGTGACCCATAAGTATGGCACTCTAGATGCTACTCTCGTATCTCATAGATTCACAAGGACTTGCATGGGCATCTTGGCCCTGAGAGGAGCAAGTTGGTAACAAAATTGATTACACAGTTGAGTTCCTTCAAGGCCAGCTGGAAATTAGCAATGGAAATTGGAGGCTTTGTACTTCTTGGACTCTTCCTGCATTCTCATTTGCTCCTAAAGATGCTGAAATATTGTTTTATTCTTTGGTATTACTGGGACTATGGAACCAAGAAACTTGTTGGAGAGCCATAGATATAAGCGTCAAAGCCAGGCCATCACAAATGATCTAAGTACTCTCTGTCCACCCTGCAGGGCCACAGAGGCAGGCTTAGGGATGGAATAAGTTATTAAAGAGGGGGGCCCTTGCAATGTTCAATTGGTTGGTGTTGTGGAATAAAAGCAGTGATAGTTCAGGTTAATGGTACAGCAAAATATTGCTTATAGGGCTACACAAGTGCACAGCCTTCTAGGAGCAGCCAACAAGCTATCTGCCCAGCATTTCTGGCTTCTAAGAAGTGAATAATTCAGAAATTAAAGTGAGAAGGCAATCAATCCATAAGTCTGATGGTCTTGCAAAGGTGGTTGCTTAGACCATTACCACACACCCATTTCCCATTATGTCCCAGACCTCAAATTTGGCTGTAATAACCAAAAATCTGGATCACTGATTTCTTCTGAATTAAATTTCTTATAATAGAATGCATGTGGGATTGGGGAGGGTGGTGCAGAGGATAGAGATAGGATGGCACCAACAGTCACGTTGGACACACTGGTTTCTTTAGTAATTGTTTGACATGGGGGAGGGACGTCAAGCATTACACCTAAAGTAATGTAATGATTTGGGTTTTGGAGAGAGTTCTTCAACTATCAGAGACTATGGGAATGGCTCATATGTCCTCCAGAGGTCAATGAGGGGGTCATTTGTCAAAAAAAACAAGAGAATTAGTATTGCTAATAATTAGTGACTCTCAACAAGTACTGAGTATCCATCATGTTCATTCATTTATTCATCCAACAAATACTTATTAGATACCTACTATGGGCCAGGATCTATTCTAGACAGCAAAAACAAAACAACCACCAAAAATAAATAAATAAATAAAGACAAGAATTCCTGCCCTCACAGAGCTTACATTCTGGTGGGAATACAGATGAATAAGTAAAATATATAAAATGCCAGATGATGCTACATGCTATGAAGAAAAATATAGCTGCAAAGGGATGTAGGGAGTGCAGGGGATGAGGAAGGGGGAAGGGGAGGACCTGAGTTCTGGTGACTGACACAATCAGAGATACAGAGTGCAATGAGATTAGTCCAGATGGTCTCGAGGCAGATAGTGATAATGAGGCTGTGAATGTTGGAGGACAGGGAGAGGTGAGGGTTTTTTCTAGAAACACAAGGTTTTAGAAATTTCTCTTCTTTACTCTCCCAAAAAAGCATGAAGACTTGGGGAAGAGCAGTTTTTTCTAGGAGCAGGTAGGAGATCTCAGGTAAGATGGCCTCTCCCCTAGTCTCCACGCCTCCATTGGAGCCAAGAGGGTGCCCAAAAACGTGCACCAGAAACCAAGTGGGAACCTTACACTATTCCCCCAGCCTGCCCCAGGAGTCAAGGGAAGCCTTTCTGATGTGACATTAGCCTAGGTGAGAGGAACCTGGATTCTATTCAAAGTGATGAGGACCTCACCTATGGTGTGGTTAAACATCTCTCAAGTTCACATGGTGAGATTCTTGAAACTAAAACAAGGTTTTAATCCAAGTTCTATATGAATCTGGGAACCAAGAACTCTAGAATGCACTATTCATAAATCTCTGAGAGCTCAAAGGGGTATTGCAGATTCTGAGTGGTATGATAAGGTATTTGTTTTGTCCTTAACAGATTTAAAATATTGATTCCCTTTGTTTGCTTCCCTTGATTCCCAGAAGACTGTAGGGCCCCTCCTGTCTGGTTTGATAAAGGTTCAGCAGCAGCAGGAAGCATAGTTTATAACAATGCCTGCCTAGAGACCCACCACAGTAAACCAGTACAAAGAGAAAGTCCCAGTTTGCTTTATCACAAATAAGACAGAGCCCCAGGAGACCCAGTACAGAGGTGTAGGAAATCATGCTAGAGTTGTGGGGTAGTAATTCATATAGAATCTGTTCCTTGGGTCCGAGTAATAGGTATGCTCAACCTAGATGTGAGTCCCTGACAGCAAGAAGATGGTTTATCACAGCTGTGGGTAAATGTAGCTTCCCCATGTCCTCTTCCCAAACTCCATTTAGGACTCATCAAATTTATGCAGCAGACTTGAGAGGTAAGGATAATCTAGCTCTGTCCTCCAAGCTGTGTCATCTTTCCCTCAAGGGACAAGCTTTTAAGGTTAAGGCCAAATGAGAGGGGAGCTCAGGGTACCAGCACATGCACATACCCTTCCATTCATTATGTAATAGCTCCCATCTAATTCTAAGCCCTATCTTTAGAGAGATGCATTGCAAGACTAAGTATAGAAGGTTGTCTGTCATAGATGTATAGAAAGATTAGTCTTAGGTGGCATTGGTTAGTGCCTCCAGATAAGAGCTGCATGGGACAAGTTCATTCCAACTCAGGTTTTGTTATAGGAGCCAAGTGGTATAATGGCAAACAAAATCACATTCTCCATGTGGCCATGAGAAATCAAACGTAACATTTGGTTATTTTCTTGGATCTACTCATATGCTTAGTAGGGGGTCTCTAACCATACCTGTATGGGTCAACCATCTTTTGGCCTGTCCTGATAAAAATTTTGGACATGACTCAGACTCAGATCTATAGATTACAAAAACTTTTGAACTTACATGTGGATGTAGATCATTAGCTGGATGAAGAACCAATATAGTTTTATAAAATCCGTGTCAAATCATACTGCTAATTGGATTGGTGATTACTACAGTAAGTTCCATGAGGGCAGGGATGGATTCTTGTCCGCTTTTTACACTGCTGTATCCCCAATGCTTATACTAGTGTCTGACACATTGTAGTATTACAATTGCATAGTATATAGAACAAGTGCAATCTCCCTCGTGTGCAGAAATACAGAGAGAAATATTGTTCATCTTTAGTGCAACCAGACTGGCAGGTGCATACCTCTGTTGTACTGCTGAGGAATAAGAAGGAGTTCTGCAGAATAATGTCATACTTGGCAAGAACAAGAACCATGCTGCTTGAGTTCCAGTTATTGATAATACAAGGGTAGAAGGCAGGTTTGGTGCATGATCTGATAGGCAAAATTCAAATCCCGAATTGAGGGTCAGGACAGATATACAGGGAGGGCAATTGAAAACCTAGCAAAGACGCTCCAAGGCCATAATCCAAGGAGCAAGTGGACAGTGGAAGCCCAGGTACACAGCCAGGGGTGGGAAACTAAGTGTGGTTTGTTCACCGACAATTCAGAGATAAATGCCAACTCTTCTCGCAACACAGTTTTTATGGTGTTACCTACCCATGAATTTTTAAGTGTGCTACTTGACTTCTGGGGCTCTGTGGATCATTTTTAATTAAGAATAGCAAATGGGAAGTTTGAAAAAAGGAAAAGAACCAAGGGCCAAGAGCAATAAACAGAGTACATGTCAAAGAAAAAGAAAGAAGGAAAGAAAGAAACAATTGCTATGAGAAGTCAAATTTTAAAAATGTCTCTCATTTGGTTTGCTTCACTGAGTTGGTTGCCAATAAGAAGGACTAGAATTCTAGAGACAGAATTGCTTGCAAAGGCACTTCTCCTCTCTGCCCTGCCCTAACCCCATGTGCATGATTCTCATTAAACATTCCTGAAGCTCCAGGAAATGAAAATGTAAGAATCGATCCATCTTTTGTGAGTCAGCCCAAGAAATGGTCAACAGTAGGTTCTGATGCCAGTTCCCTGATGGCAAGTGACGCTGGTCTTCAGCTTGACTTTATTGAGCTTTAGGACTATGCTAAAAGTACACAAAAGGAATGTAAAATATGATATTTAACTAGAAGAGTCATATAGTCCCTTTGGGAGACAGAAAATATAAATACTCAGAGAACAAAATTCATTCTATGCAGGATAGGAATAGCTATTTCATTATCCTGAGAAGTCCAAAAGCTAAAATGATCTCCCCTTCCTCTGTATCTCTGTCCAACACCAAGGATGAGTCATAGCCTGTAATGGCAATATTCTTTAGGTTGTTTTTGAAGACTACTACTATTAATAATCATAGTAGCAGTAGAGTAACAGCAATAATAAAATCCAATAAGCCTGCTAGAAATGCATTGAATTTGTATTTGTCTCATTATGGCCCCATTACACCTCTCTCTCCCTCTCTCTCGACTTTATCGTTCCTGCCACTCTTTCAGTGTTCCTGGACTCCTGCCAATATTCACTCCTAAGACAGTCCCATCCAAAGAAGAGAACAAAAGCAAGTGTACCTGTCAGGATAAGCTAGGTTATGCTGTGGTAACAAACAACTCTAAAAATTTTAGTGGCTTAAAACAACAAGGACTTATTTCTTGCTAATACTACATGTTCATAATGAGTTGGCAGGGGGCCCTGTTCATTATAGGCAATCAGGGACTCTGTCTGAAGGACCAGCTTCTAAAGTTGCCAATTACCATCCCAGACAGAGAATTCTGAAGGTTCCTGCACCCACAGTTAAATGCTTCAGCCTGGAAATGACTCATCAATGGCCAGAACTAGTCACATGGCCCTACTCAACCACAAGGAGGCCAGGAAAAACAATTCAGTTATGTATCCAGAAGGCAGAGAGCTAGAAATGTTTGGTGAACATCAGAATGACCATCTTAGCAGTTAATATCAAGTCATATTTGCAAATAATTTACATTTTGGCTCCCATTCAATGTTTACATTTTGGCTCTAACTCAAACAGATTTTCAAATTTGGGCTCTACTGAAAAGATTTGTGTGTGGGAATTCCAAACTTATACATTGAAGTCACATTATTCACGTTTAGCTCATGGATTGATTTCTGTTCATCCTACTACACTAATTTCTAATAGCCCCACCAATGAATATCAGATCCTATATGTAGTGGTTCAGTGCCAGTGTCAATGCCTAGTTAGAGTATAAAGATAAGAAAGCTTCTTGTTCTTCTCAAAACTTTTTCCAGACTTAGGGAACCAATTTTTAGGGTACCATGTCCTGATGAGTCTGGTGGGACATGAGCCCTTCTGCATCTTAGAGCTTAATTTATTACATTGTTCATATGCTGACCTGTGGAGTTCTCTATTAGCATCTGGCATAAGATTCTGTAGATGCTACATGGTAGGGATGTGAACTTATTGAATCCCCAACAGCAGTGTCACTGACTAATGTTTTAGAGACTATTTTACCTAAGCTTAAGAACCCGATGCATTAGCCATGTTGCTCCTATTGTAAGTAATGCTATAAGATTGCATGATCTTGCTCTAGAAATCACTTGGTTACTCCACCATTAAGTAGCTTATGATATCAGTGGGAAGCCAGGGTAAATTCTACTATAAACCACATTCAGATTGTCTGCAAACATAACATATTGGACACAAGCAGACCTGGGCAAGAAAATAGAGCACTGCAATGGTACAGAAAGGACACTGGGATGGAATTAGGAAATTTAGTTTTGGTCCTAATGCTGCTAAATATATATTTTTTTTTTGTTAAGGGGGAGTGGGGTTCGTGACAAGGGTCGTCTAGTTGCATTGTTTTTTTGTGTGTGTGGAGACAAAGTTCATTGTTTAGTGTGTGTGTGTGTGTGTGTGTGTGTGTGTGTGGAGACAGAGTCCTCGCTCTGTCTACCCTGGGTAGAGTGCAGTGGCGTCATTGCGGCTCACCGCAACCTCCAACTCCTGGGCTCAAACGATCCTCTCGCCTCAGCCTCCCAAGTAGCTGGGACTACAGGCGCATGCCACGACACCTGGCTGATTTTTTTTTCCTTGAGATGAGGTCTCAACCCTGAGCTCAAGCCGTGAGCTCAAGCAATCCACCCACCTCGGCCTCCCAGAGAAGCTAGGATTACAGGTGTGAGCCACTGTACCCGGCCCTAATTCTGCTATTGATTAGCTATATGAGCTTTGAAAAATATTTCAGCCAACTCATCTATGTTTTCAAAACCTGTTTCCTAATCTGTAAAATTGGGAAGTAATAGAAACTGATTTCAAAATTTCCTTCTTGTTTAAAGAGTATATTCTTCTGTTACTGATTTAGTTGTGACCCATAAATCCATGACTTTTACTGGGAAAAATCAACAAACACACATCCTAAGTAATGTAGAATTGGGAAAAAAATCATATTTATATATAAAGGATAACCTAATTTTATTTGTATATAATTATTACCTGTACTGATGAAAGAGACATAGGTACTATAAAATAGTAATTTTTAAAAATTGTTTAGCTTTACAATATGAGCAAAGAGGTTCTCAGAAATTAGCATATATGCTCCATTTTTTCATTCATTTAAAAATATATTGAGCATCTACTATGTAATCAGCTGGGCTAAATGAGTGGAGAGGGGCAGGGAAATTGAGGATGTTGGGGAGAGCATTACTGAAATAATGAGTCATGGCAACTAAACTATAGAATAAATGGTGAAAATGCTCCTGTGGTTGGAATTTGTGGGACAGGACACTGGGGCAGGTCAGATGAAGCAGGCTGGGAAAGGCATTGAGACTTACAGTTAGTGTGCAGGTGAGTCTCTGAGGACTGTGGCATCTACCTGGGGCAGTTTCCAGGGCTGTATTCACACAGGTGGGCGAGAGATTATAGGCTGTGACATTAAAATTCAAGAAAGAACACGAAACAACCAGGGACAAAGAGTTTGTGGGTGCAGACAAGGATAAACGTACACACAAGTATAATGTTGGGTGCAAGACTTGGCTGCTGACTATATGAACAGCCAGAGGACAGGAATCGTCCAGAAGTTTTACATTTGGCAAAACATGGAAATTCCAAGATGAAAATAGGCTAGATAAAAGAGAAGACTGGTAGAAGTCAGGGGCTGGGTTTTTTGGGTTAAAGCTGAGTTGATTGATATTTATCACTACTTAATAGGTTTAGCAATTCCAGACTAACTCTATAGAGGCTAATTACCCACTCCTTACACTTTTCCTACAATTTTTGTAGCTCCTGTCCAAGGGTCTTTTAACAAGTGGAAAAGCATCAGAAAGAGTCTCCTCAGGAATGTACATTTAAAAAAAAAATCAGTACATGATTGCACAGTCAATTAGGTTTGTAGGGGAATATTTCATATAAAGTGGACTTTTTTTTTGTTTTTTGAGATAGGGTCTCATTCTGTCGCCCAGGCTAGAGTGCAGTGGCATCATCATAGCTCACAGCAACCTTAAACTCCTGGGCTCAAGCGATCCTCCTGCCTCAGCCTCCCGAGTAGCTGGGACTACAGGTGCAAACCAGCACACCCGGCTAATTTTTCTATTTTTTGTAGAGACGGAGGTCTCACTCTTGCTCAGGCTGCTCTCGAACACCTGGCCTCAAGCAATCCTCTGTCTTGGCCTCCCAGAGTACTAGGATTACAGGTGTGAGCCCCTGTGCCCTGCCTAAAGTAGATTTTTTTAACACTATAAATTTGTAAACACTCTTGTAGATATTAAAATATATAAAATGAAGCAAATTGGCAGGGGGGAGATTATCTACAGGGATTCACACAAAACCTCAGTCATTGTCAATCCTAAATTTGCCCTGCATTTACTTCTTAGCCAATTTACAACTTGTCTTTAATCTTTTCTTTTAGCAAGAGGCTTTCTGGGCTCTGCTTGTACCAGCAATACTTGAGTTTTCCAAGACTGCTGACCTGTTATGAAAACTTGCCCTTTCAGTCTGATTCAACCTGTCTGGTCACAGAGCAGCTGTGTCGCAGGCATTGCTGGGCTCTCATAATTAGCTCTCTGGCATTCCCCTCACTTCTGTCTCCTTTGTCAATGAGATAGGGTTCTTTGATCCAAGCGGCTTTTGAATTTTCTTTTCTCCCCTGACCAGCATAGAAAAATGTGGAGATCAAACACATTTCCAACCTTCCCTTGTCTACCTCCATAAGACTCTATTGTCTATATCAGAATTAGAAGGCTTGGCTACATATAAGAGAAAAGCAAACCACAAATGCCATTGGCTAAAATAAAAGTGAAGTATATTTTTCTCTCACATAACCAGAATCCTGCAGGTAAGCAGTCTAGGACTGGTAAACAAGATCCACAAAGTCAGCAGGTGCCCAGGATTTTTCTAACTTATGACCCCACCACTCCTATGGTTTAGTCTAATTCTCATAGTCCTAGGTGTATGCTGTTCTAGGGAGCAGGATGGGCAAAAGGGAAGAAGTGTCATTCCCTGTATTAAGGAGACAAGTTACAACCAGTGCTAAAGATCACATGTCATTGGCCTAAGCATGATAACATAGTTATACTAGCTGCAAGCGTACCTGGGAAATGTAGTCTTTTACTGGGTAGCAATGTGGGCACCCCCCATCCCCCAAAATGAGTCTTTATTACCTAAGAAATAGGGAAGAACAGACTTTGGGAGGCACCTGGAAGTCTTTGTCATACTATTTCTTATTATCAGAAAAATTACTAGTGTTAATCTCTTATACATCTCTCTAATTAGTTCCTTTCTCTACATTTTGTACCTAATTTGTACAGAAGAAGGTGTTACTTATTTTGTACAGTAGAGGATTAATGTATAGCAATGGTATCCTTGAGACTCACAACTCATAACTTATCGCATATATCATAAAGGAGCATTGCATTTTTCCTCTTAACATTTAAAATATATTTTTTTAAAAATCAATTTTTAAAGAATTATGAGGTATTTCCCTCAAAATTGATGATGGCACATTGAAAAATCTGAAGTTATAAGCCAATAAAAGACATTTAAAATGTATACTTTACCTATTTCTAAAAGGACTGGAGAGAGTTTAATTAAAATACTAATAGAGATACATGTAAAAATATATATGCATAAAATAATATGGTGTTTGGGATTCACTTCCAAATAATCCATTTTGGGTCATGGTGTAATGAGTGGCAGTATAAATGAAGCAAGTTCAGCCATGCTAATTGTTAAAGCCGGGTATTCTCTCTGTTTTTGTATATGTTATGAATTTTTCATATTAAAATGTTAAAATTTTTTTAAAAAGGAAATACCTTAAGTCAATAAAGAAGATCTATCAAAAGGAAAAAAAACACTAAGAAAGATGTGAAATTTAAAAATTAAACATAAGAGAGTCCATACAAAGGAAGCAGGGGTGTAGAAGTTTCATAAATATGATGAAGCAAAGTACAGAACTTTCCATTTACTTCAGCAAATTCCAATCCACAATAATTAAAAATCTACTCTATATGAGAAATTTTTAAAAACCACAGTCTCTACTGTTAAGACATCTTCAATCCAGTGAAAGACACAGGAATGTAGATATATATCATCCAAGGCAAAAATGTGCTGTTATAGAGATACAAATAGCATTCTGCTAGAGTGGAGAGGTAGGGAGAAGTTACTTGGAACTGCTGGTGGCGATGGCTGGATAGGAGCAGCTTGTGGGGGATTCATAGGTGAGGCTGCCTTTGAGCTGGGCTTGATGGCAGGAAAGGATTTCCAGAAGATACCCAGGGTGTGGTTTGGGAAAGGAAGGCAGAACCTATTCCAGACTGAGAAAACATCATAAATAAAAGTCAGGGAGTTCGGAAAATGTTGTGTATGATTGGGAATCAGTAAGTGTAGGTTTGACTTGGAACCTCAGGGTCAGTCTTGGTAGCAGTTGAGTTGGGAAGCTTGAGAGATTGGATCTGAGAAGCCTTAAATGATATGCTCAGAGATTTGGACCTGGTTCTCTAGGCAGTAGAGGAATAGGAGAAGAAGGAAGGTGAGCATGTTCATATTTGATGACCTCTATTTTCTCAGAAAGTAGTGAGCAAGACTACTGTTGATGAGATGTTTGTTAGTTTGTAAAGAATGTAAAGGGTTTAGAAGAGGATAATATGATGAGGAAGCAAAAAAAGAACAAACAAAGGGGTTGTTAGAAACCTTAAAGTCCCCACTGAGGTACTGGAAATAAATTTGTCTTCACATTTTCTGACAACAAAAGCAAAAGGGCAAACATGTTGGGCTAAATAACATTTTGGCTTTTGACAAGTGCAAGCACATATAGCATGATGCAAAAACACACATGCCTTCTCTCACCACTACCTTCTTCAGCACAATGGGATGATTTTGAGTGACCTTGACATAGTAACCAAGGCAGGTGACAGTGAAAAGCTGAAGTATGTCCATGCATGACAGAGAGAGAGGGAGAGGAAAGAGAGACAGAGAGAGAGAGAGATTGTGAGAGCAAGAGAGGGGAAAGAGAGAGGAGCGTTAATTGTCAGTTAAGTAGTTAAGAAGAAATGATCACTGGGTAGTAGTTTTTGGTCAGAGGAATAGGACATGTATGTACATTATGAATAAGCTGGCTGACATTTGGGATAAGTTCTTAAAGCAATGCTGAATATTCTGGGGCACAGTGACACTAAAAGTAGAGAAGAGAATTTTCCATAAAGAAACTTGTAGTAAGGGAAATTTAAATGAGAACTAAGAGATATTGTCTGATAGAGCAGAAGGGAGATAGACTTTTCCCCCCACTTCTTTCAGAAGGGCATTGTAATGTCAAAGACAAATGTGGAGATTTAGCAGAATACCTTTCAAAATGACAAGGCTGTAGCAGAGCAAATGGTGGGGCTCCAGAAGGCCACAGAGCTCAGAGTGGAGCAGCTCACCCACCACACTCACACTCTGAGTCCTTGGCGTCTCCATCATGTGGTTCTGCCAGGGGCAAGCTGTGAATTGGAAGACAAAGATAGAGCTGAAGGATGCTTTTATATCTTTTTTTCAAGTGCCCAGTGCTCTCATTTTATAGATGAGGAACTAGGTCCAGAAAGATCCAGTGGCTTGCCCAAGATCACCGCCCACTTACGGGCAGAACTGGATGGCTGTCCAGACTCTTGACTCATAATCCAGTGCTCTTCCCACCATTTCTACTATGCTATCACATGGTGTCCTGAGGCTGGTGCAGTTCACTGTGAGAGTGCCACCAAGGTCTGTACAGCCCTAATGGCTGGGCACCTCATTCCCAGAGATGCAACTGTGGGGACATGATCTGTAGCCTGCCAGATGAATGGGAGCCGAGGGAAGCAGTCAGATGGGGATTTCAGGAAATACTCTAAAATGGTTTTAGAGGGTTTTAGAAAAAAAATCTACTTACCATCCTGTTTCAGGGATATTAAAATGCAGTGCAAACCTCCCTCCTACATTTAGGATTTCTATGCCTTCTGGGGACTGGCAGATCTTCTCTCTAAAACACACTGATCCTCTGAGGGAAATAGACCACAAAGTTCCAAATCCTCTCCCAACTGACAGGTAGAAGGCTGGAAGCTTTAAAACATGTTCCATTAGGAGGGACGAACATAGCAATAATTATGAGTAACTTTTCCAGCCGCTGACCATCCCTCTCACTGAGACCCACCAGAACCAGGCGCACCTGCACACCCCCCCGCAGGGAGCAAGCTCTAGGGCTCAGCACACAGAACCGGAGGGGACTACAAATATTTTGCCCAGAGGTTTAGTGAGGTGCTGAGTAAAGATAGGAGTATGACCACTGGCGTTTTTATAGGAAAGCCTGAGAGAAAGAAGCTAGGTAAGCCTTAGGATTTCCAGATTCTTTTTAATGGAAGTAAGGGAGAAAATAGGGCAGAGTCAGAGTTGTATAAGTTTTTATACACTTGACCTTGAATCATTTTAAATGTATATGAGATAAGAAATGAGCCACGCAAAGAGGTCCCTTTTATTTTTAGTCACCTATTCAGGCCCTTTTAGAAGAAGAATATATGCCCCAGTAGCTCTGTGCCCAGGTCTATACATAAGTTTATGGAACAATTTATGGAACTATGTTCCATAGTTTATGGAACAGTTCTGATTTTAAAGAAATCTGTCCTACAGCCAGACCGTGTGTCCTGGTTTTTTGGTTTGTCTGGGGTTTTTACACATAATATAGTAATATGGGTACCATATGTGTAAGGTGAATGGCTAGCTGAGTGGCTAGCTATGCATGGGTATTTGAGACTCTTTGAATCACACATATATACAATTTTAGAGCTGGAATGGATGAACCTTGAAGATCTTTTAGTTCAACCCTTTTGTTTTATAGATGGAATAACCATGGCTTAGAAAGTTGAAGTTGATCATCCAAGCCACAGAGCTGGGAATCATATCCAGAGCTGTTCACTTTTAGTTCAGAACCCTTGTCACACTGTATCTCTCTGTCCTGGTGCTATGAAGGTCTCCCTTGGGGAGATCAAGGGCCACTCAGTGGATACCATTTACCAAAATGCAGCCTTTCATGAGCCCCTGGTTTATGTCCATCCCAATTGACATTTTGGAGTTCACAAGCCTGTTCCCTAACTATATTGCACTGAAACCCCCACAGCAGAGCTTAGGCCCTATGTATGTTTTAATTGGTTTTTGTATTACTCTAGGCTGATTTTCACCTCGTTAGCACACTTAGGAGCAGTTTCTTAAAAACTGAAAAACAGTTGGTTAGTTCCTAGTCACAGCTTGTTCTGTGAGGGAGTAGAGCTCATTTCCTGTATCTTAGTGCCGTGAAATAAAGCAGTCTTTGATATCAGAGTGTTTTTGTTGCTTAACTGTCGGAATCCATGAAGGTCTTTGTGTTTTGTTTTAGAAAACCCTTATGATTCTTGGAGTTTTATAACCACACAGCTTTAGTTTTTAAATTTTACATTAGTCATGCCAGCTTTAGTTAAATTCATTTAGTTGCTGGGAGAGGAGCTCTCTCAAGACAGCTCAAGGAAGGGATGGATATTACCAGGAATTGAATACTAGTGCCACAGTAGATCTGGGCCTTGCGCAGCCTGGGTCTGTAGCATGGTCCTAAATCCAGGACAGTTATAGGGCCCTCACTTGTGGTTCCAGTTTAAGCTCCTCTCCCCAAGTCTGCATTGTCCTGTCCTCCTACCACCCAATCTTCACACACTCTGTATATACCTTTTCTTCACCTATTGCCTCTGCTTATTCCAAGTTTCTGTTCCCTCGTGACCTTGGCTTGCCTGTGGCCCATCTTGGCCCTCTGACCTTTTTCCCTATCATAAAAACCTTTCTATCCCCAGGTAAGTGTGTCTGTCACACTCTTGCTGTTTCCTAGTTTACATTCTTGAAAGACAAAATTTAATTGGCCCCCACACTTTTTTTTTGCCCGAGGCCATATCATTTGTCACAGGTCACCCTGGTCCAATCCCCTGTGGGTATAGGATGGAACAGAGTCACGTGGTAGAAGACGTTGCTGCCCCTGGCTGGCCCTATCAGCAGCTACAAGCAGGGCAGCTCCTCACAGAAGGGGTTGCAGCCATGTCCTTGGCCTAAGTCAAGTAAGTAAATCATCAGGGAGGCAGCTGAAAACAATGGAAAGTAGAATTTAACAACAGAGAGTTTGTGATTCACTTTTCAACTCTGGAACTTAGTAGCTGCGTAATGTTGAGCAACTCTAAGTCTCAACTTTCTATCTGTATTTGTGAAGACTAAATGAAATAATATACATGAAAACACATGGTAAACCATGTGGCATCACATCCATGTAAAGAATATTACCCCTCTAAGTCCCTCCTAAGCATAAAACTTTCCATTTGTGGGATTTTCGTGTATCTTTTTCTAAATTGAATATCACCTCCCAGCACAAAGCTTGTACCCTGAGGTTCAGATGATGAGCCCCTTGTTTTCTGAACCTGCAGAATTGGCACAGAGAGATCAAGCTTGTTACCTTTTATACATAGCTGACTCAAACTACAGTATTCCTAGAGTGTTTTGTTCAGAGAGCATAGGGCGTTAGAGCTGGCACTCTTTAGAGTCTTCTGACCCAAACCTTCTTTATTTGCAGATGAAGAACTAAGTCTTAGAGAGGTTAGTTGACTTCCTCAGTGTCACTGATAGATCCAGAACAGAACTCACTCAATTAATCTATTGCTGCATAACAAATTACTTCAAAACTTAGAGACTTAAAACAACAAACATTTATTATCTAGTACTTTCTGTGGGTGAGGAATCCAAAATTAGCTTAGCCTGGTGGTTCTGGCTCAGGATTTCTTGTGAGGTTGCAGTCATCTGAAGATGTGACTGGGGCTGGACCTACTTCCAAGATGGCTCCCTCACATGGCTGTTGGCAGGAGGCCTCAGTTCCTCACCTGGTGGACCTCTCTCTAGGACTGCTTAAGTGTCCTCATGACATGGCAGCTGGCTTCCCCCAAAGTGAGTGATCCAAGAGAGAACAAGGAGGAAATGGCAGTGTCTTTTATCTCCTCTTCTCAGAGGTCACATGTCAACACTTCCACCATATTCTAGAAGCAGTCACTTAGTCCAGCCCACATTCGAGTAGAGGGGAGGGAATTACATGCCACCAACCACTGAAGAATGTAGTATCAAAAAATTTGTGGACATATTTTTAAAACATCACAGAAGATTTCCTTTAATATTATATTTTCCCTGTAAACGAGTTTCCATAAGAGATCAGCTTTTTTTTTTCAGTTACTTGATGAAAGATAATTCTCATTCAGAAATAATTAGTAGAGGGGAAATTAATTTATGAGGATACCTTCTCAGGAGGGTATTAAGAAAACATCTGTTGCAAACAAAAGAGTAAAACAAGAAGAAAAGGGTATAGGAAAAGAAAGCCAAGAGGGGAAAACAGAAGCAAGGGTGCATTAAATTCTGACTTCTGTGGTCAGAGTTTTCTTTCAATTCAGGAGGCACTGAGTGAACAGATGCTATGTAAAGCATGTCTAGGGGCAGGGGTTTGAAGACACAAAGCCTTTAGGGACCCCAGCTCTGGTTGCAGAGCATGACCTATGTGTATATATATATATAGCCCAAATATAAATAACAAGGAAGCTTATGTTAAATATTGTAATAGAGGGATCTAAACTTATGTTGAATACTGTAATAAAGGTACCTATCATGTGCACTGGGAACATGTAGGAAAGAAACAGTTCTGCAGTAGTTGGGGTTTTGGAAAGTGTCTCAGAAGATATGCAAACCACCCCCACCATCACACACACACACCCCAGCACTTCTCAGCCCCTTCCCTTGCTTTGTTTTTCCCTTCAGCACATATAAATATTAAACATTTGGTGTGCCTATTTATTTTGTTTACTGCCTGCTTCTCCCTCAAGAATGCAAACTCCATGAAGGCAGAAGTGTTTATTTTGTTCAGTGCTATATACCCAGTGCCTAAAGGAGTGCCCAGCACACTTATGAAGTACCTCATAAGTATTTGTTCAATGAGTAAATAGGATAATTAATCAGTTAGTAAGGAAATGGAGCTCAACCCTAATGGAACAGGACAACTTGGCAGATGGGGTGTGGAGACAAGTATTCTAGGCAGAAGGGACAGCTGACCAAAGGCACTTGGATGCCCGGGGCCTGTAGATTGTTGGTTGCTGTGGCAGAGGATGCCTGTGAAGGGGGTAGGATTTTATTGTGCACAAAGGGGTTCCACTTGAGTGTTAAGGCCAGGAGTGACGTCTATGCTTTTTCTCTATGCTCCTGCTGTATTTAAGAATATACAACACTAGGAAGATCCCTAAAATTCCTGTATCACCACATTGACCAATAATCCCATCTCTTCTACTGTAGCAACTAGCTTTTCATTCTTCATTTTCTCTTTCTTGGATAGGAAGGGTAAAACTGTAAATATTGGAGTCCCTTAAGTTGTCCCCCTTTGCTGGTGAGCTTGAGGTTAACATTAGGCCATGGAAAATTCAGTGGCATTGGTGGCAGAAGTAACACAGTAGTTTTATGCTTAGGGAATGAATCATTAATTTCTTCTATAACTTTCAGCTGCCCTGATGTGTAGGGTACCTTTCTTTTCTCAAACCTTATGTGCTGAGATTTAAAAATGAAAAAAAAAAAACCCATTTGGCAGCTGCTAGGAGCAGCTGCGGAAGTGTGAGAACCTCACACAGAGACACAAGGCTGTTCTGGAAGCCCAGTGGGTGAGAGACCTCCCCTTTCCCAGAAGAGAAGCAGCCCCTGGGCTCAATTCTCAGTGGTCTCTTAGCAGAGGCTGGAACAGGAGGCTTGGCCCCACCTGCTGTGAAGAGATGGTTCCACCTTAATCATGGAGATGTCATTTAATCTCTGCTTAAGGTAGGTATGAAATCCTGACAGAGACCTTATGCCAAGCCCACACCCTGATGGAGATTCTTTGATGTCCTAGATAGCCCAGGCCTCTAAAGGAACATTATTTTAGATAAGTATGGCACCTGTCTTAACTCTGACATCTCTCAGCCTACCCACACCTGACTTTGAGAAAAGAGATACATTATGGTTGAGAAAGCAGAGATCATGCACAGGAGAGTTTTTGTCCTAAATTGTCTCCTTTGTTCCATTTTCCTTCATGTAAACAGAAGCAGCCAGAAATCCTAGAAAGTGCAACTTACCATGGGAAAGGGAAGGCAGCCTGGCAGAGAGCACTCATCAGCCACTATTTCCATTTTTTTTAAAAACAGTGTCCTGACATATTTAAGATTTAATGCCATTTTCCAAAGAAGATAACCACCATTGTTGTCCTTTCTATTGACAAGTCTCCATTACTTTGCCAAAGTGCTTAATGATTGAAAGGCAGTGGTGATTTTAAACAGTGACTTTACTTGGGCTCCAATATAGAAGAGGGTTTTTGTGGAAGTCAGAGGGGGTGGGGAAGGGGGAGTCCAAAATCAGAACACTTCCTTCCCCATGGAAGCCTTGTACCCTCCCAATACAGGGGATGGTCTTAGAGCCAAAAGCTCCCATGGTGAATCCATCTTAGACGCAGCTGAAAGGAGATATGAACTGTCTCAAGAAGGTCATTGCAGGTCTCAGAGCCATGTGCAGCCTTTCTCAGGGAGCCAGGACGCAAGTGGAGGAGGTTGGTGGAATTGCAATGTAGGACGGTCTTAGCAGTGAGGGAGCTGTGACAATGTGGAAACATCCGCGCCTAAATATGCTGGACATACATATCTGTGAAGTATTCCACATGCCCTCAATGACTCAAACAATCATATCAAATAATGACAACAACAGGCTGGGCACAGTGGCTCACGCCTGTAATCCCAGCACTTTGGGAGGCACAGGCAGGAGGACTGCTTGAGGCCAGGAGTTCGAGACCAGCCTGGGCAACATAATGAGACCCAGCTCCACAAAAAATAAAAAAACTAGCCAGGGCTCGTGATGTGTGCCTGTAGTCCCAGCTACACGGGAAGCTAAGATAGGAAGATCACTTGAGCCCACAAGTTCGAAGTTATAGTAAGCTATTGTGTCACTGCACTCCAGCCTGTGCAACAGAGTGAGACCCTTTCTTTTAAAAAAATAATAAAATGAAGGATATATCCTTCTCACTGCTTGAGTGTTAAAATGTGAGAGACAGTCAAAATTAGTCCCAGGAAGGGGAAGTCCCACTGTAGAGACCACCGTCAAAGAATGAAAGAGATGTGGGGAACTGAGGGTTGTATTTGACCTCCAAAGGTGGGGAAGACAGAGTCTATAGAGGAAAAGGAAAACTATTTGAGTTGGAATGTTGCTCATCCACAGAAATCCAGAAGCAGAAATGACGAGGACATATTCAGGTCACCATCAAGAGACCAAGCAGAGGAAATATATAGACAAGTAGTGGAAGTTGGGGTTGAAGAACTGAGTAGGGGAGTATTACAAAGGGCTTTGAATGCCAGGACGAGGCTGGTAGAATTTGAAGGGGCAGACAGGGCAGAGTCTATGTAAATTCTGAAATAAGAGACTGTTATGATGAGGACGGAGAGTGGAGGAGAGCAGCCGAAGAGGAGACCCCCGCAGGCATGTAGAGGTGGGTGGTGAGCATCTGGATTCCATGGGGGCCCGCCAAAAGACAAAGGAAACATTTTTAATAACTTGACAGGACTAAGCGATAGATCAGATATAAGGGATAGAGAAGAGAGTCTCAAATGACTATAGTTTGTCCAAAAATGTCTTGGGATTTGGATAGGCAGGTAGTTCATCTGGGCTGAACCCCAGTGGGGTGAGCAGGCAAGGAGGAGGTGGCAGAGGCCTGATGTAGTGTGATGGAAAGGCATGCTGGCTGAGAACCAGCAAGACTGGGCTCTGATACTAAGTAGTTTTGTGATCAGATCCTGTAACTTACCATCATCTCTGCTTTTTCGTTTCTAAAATTAGGAATTCTATCTAGGGAAACATTTATTGAGCACCTACTATATGCAATTGTCTGTCTTGTGTTTCCCCTGTGGTCTGGTAGCGTGCCCCAGTCAGGGTAGGATGAATCTCTATGGGACCAGTCTCTGGTCAAGCAACCCAAGTGTGTCTGTGTCCTTTAGTAAATCTTAGCTTTTGCTTCCCTCTAGTGGCTACTTAGTGTCACTAGACCTGTGCCTTTGTTCTTCTTGTCCCTGGAGAGCTGGTCTAAATGGAAAGTTAGGAAGATGGAGTTGATCATAAACCATGCACATGGCCAAGGCACCAGTAGCAAGTGGTGTCCAGGGGGCATGTCACAATAGTTGGTAACCAGACAGGGCAACAGGGAGGCAGTGAGGAAGCAAGGCATGGTGTCATGAACCAGACATGAGAGTGGGGTAGCGGTCAGTCCCAGAGCAAAACCCACCCAACAAGCAGGTCAACCTGGGCAAGGAAAGAGTGTGGGTCACAGATAAGGACCCATCTTCACACTGAAGGGGAAGATAAGATCAGGGACAAGGGGAAATCCTAACAGTAATTCATCAATGGAAAAAACCACACAAGAAGGTGCTATCACACACTGGGAACGCTTTCTGTTGTTGCAGCCGCTTCTACTTGTTGCTGGGTGCATGTTCTAGACCTGGCGTGGTGCCGGCACATTCAGAGATGGCCTCGTGGTGATGGAGCACAGCAGACTGGCTGGCACAGGAAAGAGGCAGATGCTTGGGGGTCCCGCTGGCTTGTAGCTAAGCAGGAGTGAAGATGTTATCAGCTGTCACAGCCAAGGGAGGGCTCAGAAGCTAATGATATAAACAGCTGTATCAAGTGGAGCAGTCGAGTGAGGCAGTACTTGGAAGGGCCAGTCCCTTTCTGAGGGACCCCATTCCTGACCCCTTGCCAGCACCCCACGCTTCTGCTGTTGTCACACTCAGCATGTACACATGTGATGTGTGTTCCCCAACAACTGTTAGCAGGGTGAGGGGGGGACATCATGGCTGTCCGCCGCTGTGCTCTATGCCCCATGCCCAGCGCAGTGGCTAGTGAAGAGGAAGTGCATGGATGAGGGAACTGGACACACTAGACCTGGAGTCCTGCCTTTGCAATTTACCATTGTGTGATCCTTAGCAAGTCATTTCTCCTCTCTGAGCCTCAGTTTCATCATCTATAAAATCAGATGATAATGCCAACCTTATGGGATCCGTAGTGTCTATGAAACAGCTTATAAACTATAAAGGGTCATCCAAATGTTAATTACTATCTTATTCTATCTGAAGATGATAAATCAGCAAGATGTCCATTGGCATTTCCTCTGGCCTGGGAGGCAGTGCTGAGGCATATTTGCTTTCTGAATCAAAGCATTTAGAATGTGCTGCTTCTTCTGAACATGAATTTGTAGCTCACCTCCCCTCCAGCCTGTCAGCAGCCAGCTGGCCCCCTTACCAAGACAGTTCCCCAGACAACCAGTTCAAGAATTCTCTTTCCTGGGCTCACGCCTGTAATCCTAGCACTCTAGGAGGCCGAGGCGGGAGGATTGCTTGAGCTCAGGAGTTCAAGGCCAGCCTGAGCAAGAGCAAGACCCTATCTCTATAAAAAATAGAAATTAGCTGGGTGTGGTGGTGTGTACCTGTAGTCCCAGCTACTCAGGACGCTGAGGCAGGAGGATCACTTGAGACTAGGAGTTTGAGGTTGCAGTGAGCTATGATGATGCCACTGCACCCTAGCGGGGTGACAGAGTGAGACTCTGTCTCAAATAAAAAAAAAAAGAATTCTCTTTCCCAGCCTGATTCCAATCTGTTGTTCCTCTAGGAGGCCTGGTATAGGAAGAGAAGGTCACATCCATGGCTCTACAAAGGGAATTTTTAGCCTAAATTATAGCTTAAATCTTTTAACCCTGGCTTGGGAATATATGGTTGCTTTTAATTTTTTTTCTAGTCTGCCACTTTACTTCAATATGTGTCATTAAGAGTGCTTTGGAAATGGATTTCTACTCCCTAGACACAAGGTATCAGTGTAGGAAAACACATCTCAGGCACATGCCAAGTTACGATTAGTGGATAAACAATAGGTAACATTTACTGAGCATGTAATATGTGTCAGGGTTTACCTGTGTTAACTCATGTAATCTTTGCAATAACTCTATATATTAAAAATTAATATGATCCCTATTTTATAGATGAGGAAATTGAGCCAAAGGGAGGCTAATGAACTTGCTCAAGATTATACAGATAGTAATGATGGAGACAGATTCAAACCTAAGCAATCTGGCTCCAGATCCAATAATCCACAAAATGGGAAATGGTGACCCACATCTGAATAATTGAGGTTTGATAACATTTTGCACTTTTGTGAAAATCGTCTCTGGTCTTTAGCCTGGTTTCCTCTGAAGCTACTTTCCAGTGTTGCAAAATCCACAGAGTGGACCATTTGTAGGAATGCCTGGGGTGTTCAGAGAAACCCACAACTTCTCATCTCTCTCTAACTGATGAGTTGCTCTTTTTAATCTCAGGCTTCTCCCAGCCCCCCTCACTTTTCTGCAGGTAGCCTTGGGGTTTTCAGAGCTATTCCCATGGGCTCTTTCCTCTTTCCCAAGCTGTGGGTTGTGTTGCAGGACAATGCCTTCCTGCCCAGGCACAATCAAAACAGCAGTATAGACAGCAGCCTCAGTCAAACACAAAGGAGCTGGGAGATGCCTTCTTCTTGGCAGGACACTTACCTCCAAGATAAAGGTCAGTGTTGCAGAGGCCCAAGTTCATTGTCCAGCCCCATCTCTATTGACAGCTTGTGTGGGTTCCCCAGGAGCAATGAGATGAAGGTAAAAGGGAGGGGAAGTACCAGTTGCTAGTGCTGCTTATTCTTTTCCCTGAGGGGAGGAAGGCTCCGCCCTCACCCACACTAAAGTCAGTGTCTAGATGTTCTCTGAAGCTTGGGTAGGGAGTACGGAGATAAGGAGTGGAAGAATTTTGTATCAGTTAGCATTTTCCTCCTCCCTTCCTGGAGAGCTCTAACCAGCATTTGATAATTTCCTGTTGAATGAACAAACTAATGAACATTCAGTGGAGTCAGATCTAAACTCCTGTAACTTCCACCCTTGGTGTTAACTATGCCCAGGAGTAGCACAGAGCAAGTCTGTTCCTCCTTGGGTGGATCTGTGTCCATCTGTCAGAAGCCTACAGTAGAGTGTCCCTGAGCTCTGTCCTTGCTCCTGCCTTGTCCCCCATTTTCATCTCTCACTTGGATGAACAAATGGAAGCATCCACTTTAGGTTTGCAGATGACAAAGCTGGAAGGCATCACTACTGCGGTAGATGAGAGAACCAAGAACACTACACCTTAGCTAGAAAACTTAATTGAACAATGATAAGTAGAAGATTCTTTGAGTTAAAAGCCTCAGGAGCCCAAGTACAGAAAAGGGAGGAGCTGGCTTGAGAAGCCCCTGTGAATTAGATTGGGGTTTTTAGTAGGCTACATGCTCAATAGAAGCTAACAGTACGACTTGGCCAAAAGGCTCTCAAACCACATTGATGGAAATATAGTGTCAGAACATGGGCAGTGAGCGCCTGATTTTTCTGTGCTGGGCAGGTCACATCTGAAGGATTGGTTCAGCTCTGGGTACCACCTGTTAGAAGGGACAATGACATACTGACATTTATCTAGAAGAATAGAATATAATAGAAATATTGGAAACTACACATCTGAGAGCAATTTAAAGGAAAATTTTGGAAAACATAAGACTTAAGGAATTCTTGTTCCAGTTTTCACATTTATGAAGCCCTGTGGGAAAGATTTCTTCTGGATTACCAGAGAGGGCAGACTAAGAACGAAGGATGGAAATTACAAAAACAAGGAAAATGCTCTTAAAGCCACAGCTCTGCACCAGGAGGGAACACTTTCATAAAGTAAAGTTAAATATTTTAGAAAGGGCCCTGCCTTGATTAGGAAGTTAGATTAGAAACTTACTAAGGCCCAGGACAGTTTCTGTGTTTCTGTGATCTGTAATCTTGGCTGCCTCTCCCAGCTTTGGGTCCTCTGCAGCTTTGTCAAGCCTGACTTTGAAAGTCGTCTTTCCACATTGACATTAATCCATATATCAATACATTAGGTATAAGGGTGGACCTGGAGCTTTATGACATTCTCTAGATTGATGCAATCATTGATCTAGCAAGGTTTATTGAAAAGTGCTCTGAGCCTAGAATTTGAAAACCCGAGTCTGGTCCTTGCTCTGCTACCCACTAGCTTAGTTTTTCCGTTCATAAGATAAGAGGGTTGGATAATCTCTGACTTAACTCATTTACTCACTCACTCATTAATTCAACAAATATTTATTATCTGCTGTCTTCTAGAAACTGTCTTCCTTAGATAAGTCCCTTCCCTTTTGGGGATTCATTTTTCTTACCTGTAAAATAAGAGAGTTGTATTAAATGAACTTCTGATAGGCCATGAATCTACCTTAAAGTGCCATCACCTCAGCCCACGTTTCATTGTTTTGGCTACAAGGTTGTCATGTAAGGCTCAGGTGAATGCTTTGCTAAATCAAAAACTATTTTGTAGTTGAGGCATTTCTCAAATCTATTAACTTATTTTTTAAAAAGGGAATGAAAGGATCAATTTTAATTTGTATATATCAAAGGCATATCACATTAAGAGAATAAAAGGAAACAGTGGGAGGACAGCAAATGCCAATCATAATAGTTAATACTTATTGAATCATATTGAAGCAAACTTTTGAGACTTTGAAAGTCTGAAAATGCCTTTATTGACTGATGGTTTATCTGGGTATAAATTCTGGGTTGGAAAGAATTCTCACTCAGAATTTTGAAGGAGTTGATCCATTTTCTTTTACATTCTAAGGTTCCTGTTGAAATCACCTGTCATTACGATTCTTGATGTGTTGGCTCTTACTGATTTTGTTTCTTCCTCTCTCTGTAAAATTTTTTAGAATGTCCATTTTACTGCCAATATGTCCTGATACTGTGCTTTATAGTGGGTCTTTTTAAAATTCATTACACCAGGCACTTGGAACATTGTATCAATTTGGCAATTCCTTCCCTTCAATCCTGGGACTTTTTCTTTACTATTTATCTCTTTCCATTCTGTGTGTCTAGAACTTACTAGATCAATTCTGTAACTTTCTTATATTTTCTCTTTTATTTTCCTCTTTCACTGTTCTTGTTCTACTTTCTGGAAAATTTCTTTGACATCATCTTCCAACCCATCTATGAAATGTTTCATTTCAACCATAACATTTTTAACTTCTAAGAGCTCTTTCTCATTCTGTAATTTGTTCCCTTTATGTAGCATCTTGTTATTTTTTCATGGCTACAGTTTCCTCTCTTATCTTTTTATAGTGTTGTTAAAGTTTTATTGTTCTGCTTGCATTTTGTTTGCTATTAGTTCCTCGTCCTTTTTGTTTATTTATTTTGGTGAGACAGAAAGAGAGACAGAGAGAGAGAGAGGTTTTTCTGAAAAGTCTAGTGATCTATAGCGGAATATTCACATTTATGTATGAGGCACAAAAAAATCTGACTGGATATTCTGTAGAAGGGAAGGAGCTTATTGACTGTAAGTTCTCACTGTGAAGTGATCTGGCAGGGCACTGGAGGTCTGGGGTCAGGGAGGGATTTCCAAATGTCAGTATTTGAGTGTCTGTACATCTTTTTGCTTTCTCTAATGAATGATCCTAAACTCTGCCTAAAATATTTATATTTGGCTGCTAGTATTCTGGGAGCCAAGAGGGACAAGGATGATGGCCATCTCCCCATTCTATATTTAGGCTATCATTGAATTTCAATTTGTTAGGAAAGAGCACATAGGATAGAGGAGGGATCTAGGGGTCTGTACAGACATTCACCCCATCTTCCTTTCTTAGTCCCACCTATACCTCCACCCTCAGTGGCTTCTACTTCCTGAACCTGTCTGAGGGTTGTACAGAGATAATTGGCAGGAACATGCATCTCATCTTCTCATTCAACCCAGTCGGATACTACTCTTGCATCTGCTTTCGGCCTTTCGAAAAAAAATTGACTTCTCTTATTCACTATTACCTCCCATTCTCTTTGTTCTTGTGGGTTTATATCTCCCCCCACCACCATCACCTTATGTCATTTTTGTCAGGTCTAGGAATTAGTGAAGACATAGCCAAATGATTAAAGGGCAACATAATTTTTTGAAAAGGGGCTCAAAACTTATAAACTGTGGGATCTGTAAGACATTGATAGGAATAGGTGGGTAGTCAATGAGAGAGACCTCTCATACATTGTAGCTAGACATCTCAGTTATGTATCAGGCAATAATTCATGGAATTTATTCACTCATGCATTCAACCAGTATTTATTTATTACCTGCTGTGTGACAGGTATCGCTCTAGAGTTGGGAGACAGGACCATGGGCAAGACAGAGAATGCTTCTGCTCTCCTGGATCTTATATTCTGATGTAGGATGAAGGCAACAAATAAGTTAACAAATAAACAAGATTAATGATAAGTGCTCAAGAAAATTAAATAGAGCTGTGTGCTAGAGAGTGAATACAGAAAATACTCTACTCACAGAATATTAAAACTGGAAGAGGCCCTGAAGTCCAATTTCTTCATCTTAAGAATGAGAAAATTCAGGTCTGGAGAGGGGATTGGCTCAATGTCATGCACCAGGACCAAGGCCTCCTGATTCCCACTCCTGCATTCTTCCCACTATTAATTACTATGCAATTCACAAGACCTATGAGATCAGGGTACTCAGTTAAGTACCATGGGAAACAACTAAAGCAAATAGCTCCTTCAGTTGCAGTCAGTAGCAGCCCCAGCTCCAGCAAGCAAAGATAAAGCAAATTGTAAGCTTTAGCCTCTTAATTGGACCTGGCAGCTCCATGGGCTACCAACATGCAAATAGAAGAAATCCTAGAGCTCCACAACAGTGTTCCTAAATGCCCAGACATTGCTTTATACATTTGTTTCAAAAATTATAATCAACTCAAGATAAAACACCCAGGACAGTGTCACGAGCAGAGTTAGCTCAAGTTAGCTCAGCACTAAAGTCGTGTAAAGGGACCTAGTTTCTGGAGAGCTCATCCGAGTTTGACAGTAGTGCGGACACAGAGATTTAGTCGGGGAAGGATTTTGAAGCCACTCCACTGAGGCACACCAGGAACTTGGGGCTTTCCTGAAGCTTCCATAGTGTTTCTGGAGCAAAAATGGAAACTACCCATTCCCTGCCCTTTTTTCCCCCTCAAAGTATTATGCTTTCTTGAAATATTTGCATTTTTTCCCATTACATGTGTTGATTTGCTTTAGAGATTATTATTGTTGATGTTATTGTTACTTTCATTATAAAACAACACTTATGTGAGAAATATGGGGCAGTATTGGAAATTAAAAAGGGGGGGGGAATTACCCAGAGTCCACCACCCAATAAAACCAATGCTAACATTTTGACGATTTCCTTACTATTTGTTTCCTGTGAATAGAGTTAAGTTGTTGATGATGTTCTTCATATAGGTATATAGGCAACTGTACATCCTGTCCTTTTTTTTATTTGTGACTTTATATAAGATAAGCAGTTTTAAAGCTATTACAAAGCTTTATAAATATCTACTGACTGCATAATTAATCATTCACTTAATGGACATATCATAATTACTTAACCATTCCCTTCTTGTTGGATTTTTATATTTTAGTTTTACGGATGTTTTGATATTGTTGTAAAATTTTCCTCATTTGAAAAAATGCTGTTCTGAACATCTTCATGCTTAAAGCCATATAAGTGCAACTGTATGTCACTCATACGGTACACCTCATTTTTTTTGCAATTAGAAAGGAATCATATAGTACTCTGCTTTGAGGCATTTCATGGTAAGAGATGTTACCTAATTAAACGAAATGACTCTCTGACAGTGGAATTCCAGGCATTAGCAGCAGGTGCAGGGAGTGCTGAGGGGAAGAGAAAAAGAGTTTTTGCATAGGAGTTGGCAGGACTCCTCGGTGCCCTTGAAACTGGGCCAAGTAGACATGATCCAACTTTACCTTTTTCTATGGCCAGGTCTGACCTTCTGTGTGGCCATTCATATGTACGTGTTAATTCTCGTGAACTCTGTGCCTCGCACTGGCCGAGAGTTGTGGAGGAATCAGGTGGAAGGAGTTAGCAGGCAGGCAGCCAGGAGAAGAAGAGGAGGTCTGCCTTATCTGATGGGCACTCTTGAGCGTGACACTCCTCTGTCAGAGCATCAGGTCCAAGCATGTGGGGAAGCAGTTTCAGAAGCTGACCTTCACAGTTCTCAGAAGGCTCGGATGGCAGGTACTGTGGGCAGTTATCAGACTCATGGGAAAGGGGTGCATCTTCCCCTGGAAACTTCTTGGAAAGCAATATGGAATGAAGCGGCAAGAGTGAATCCTCATTTTCCATAAAGGAATCCTGGATCCCACCATCCCTTTGTTTTTAACAAGAAAAGCATATGCTGAGTTGGGGGACATCTGAGTCACTGTCCTTAGACAGTGGCGTAGGATCAGTTCTTCTAGTTGGCCTCAGTTAGCACAAGACTCCATGAAGATTATTAAAAAGGGAAAAAATGTGATTTATTTACATAATAGTTTATATGCATGTAAACAGTTGGAACAGTCTATTCCCAAACAACATGCCATCAAAATTGATTTCTTTTTTCATTGCTTCTCTATTCTTTTCCCCCTTCCAAATTTAAATTGCAATTAATTAATTAATAGCTCCAGGACTTACTTTTTAGATAAACATTTAGAGAGCTAACTCTGCTCAAGACACTGTCCTGGGTGATTTAAAATTATTATCTCATTTAATCTTTATAACAACCTATGAAGTAGGTACTGTTACTATTCCCAATCAACAGACGAGGAAACTGAAACAAAGAGGTTAAGTAACTTGCATCTGGTCGTACAGCTGGTGAGGGGCTCCAGAGCCCATGCTGTCCCCAGAGAATCAGGTGGAGACACAGAGGCACACAGACACCGAGGCTCTGAAATGACAATAGTAGAATGCTAGGGGGGTTGTTGTCCTAGCTCTCTGAATGCTGTTAGAAAACCATCAGGGAATAATTGTGTTCTTTTCCATAACATGAGGAAGCTTACAGGGGCAATCTAGCTCACACTGTTTATACAAGAAGGAGGTTCAGTTAATCTCCAAATATTGACCAAGCAGAAATAGACCTAAATGAAAGAGATTGTTTCTGGCAAATATGAGTAAGAACTTTGAAAATGCAGATGGGTTTACTAAGGATGGTTGCGAAATCTCCCCGTGTGTGTGTGTGTGTGTGTGTGTGTGTGTGTGTGTGTGTAGCAGTCCATGCTGGAAAGAAGGCAACACAGCTATCATTGAGGAGCAGGAGGAAGGCGAGGGGAGGAGGAGCTCCTTCTGCCCCTCTGGGCAGCACTGCAGAAAGTAGAGGAGGCCAAGTCCACCAGGGATTGATCAACAGGGGAACAGGCCCCTCTAGGAATGTCTAGGACCCAAAAAGGAGAGAGACTGGGAAAGTAAGAACAAGGATTAGATGGTGACTCGGCAGCAGGCAGTTAGTTGGAGGAAATCCAAGCAGACAATTAGCATCAAAAATGTTTAGCAGGCCTTAGGCAGGGTTCTGCCAGAGAAAATGTCTGAGAAGCTCCCAGGAAGGGGGCCAAGACTCAGGCACAAAAGGCCAGACAGGAACTCACTGCTGGAGGGGGGATACAGTGAAGGGAATAAGATGAGAAGAGATTCCAGAAACGGGGGTACAAGGTCAGAGAAGAACCAAAAACACACCTGACTTCATGCTGAGATTCTGTGCTACCAGCTCAACTCCCTACATTTCCCCGAGTAGAAGTAAGTTTGGTCTTAGGACCTGAACTGAATTGACAGTTTGAAAGTTAAGCATCCATAGTAGATGGTAAAAATATATACAGTGAAAATATGATATGGCCTTGGAGTTTTGAACGGGTGTAATAGGGCTTCCTGGTGCCCAGAGAATCACATCTGACCTCTGGGGTAGTAAAGGATGGGCACTGTCCCTCCACACCCCCCTGGGTTCAGCCAGAGGATGGCCATCCAATGGAAATATCATGCATTGAGAGACTAGACCCAAGCATGCATCATGAAGGGACAAAAAAACAAAAGGCTACTGGGTGGATGACCTTAGAGAAATCAGGAACCCTGCTAAAGAGAAAAGTAGGGTTTTTACATTAGATTGGTAAAAAGGATCTGCTTAGTAAGGCCTGCTTTTCTCTTGAGAAATATTTAAAGGAAGAGTGGAGCTGATGGTGGGTGTGTCATTTTTGAGGACTAGCATAACTCAGTAGTGAGTAGAAAGACACGCAAACTGAGAGGACAGTCAGCAAGTTGCCTGTGTGTAAAGTCTACATGGGATGCCCTGAAGGTGAAGGCTGCAGGTCAAAAGGGTGAGGCTGAGCCCTGTGCAGTATTTGTGGGCAGACCACTGGCAGTAGTTAAAGCATGCACAGAGGGGGCCAGAGGTGCTGAGGAAATTACGAACATAGTCAAAGTTTAGAGCCATGGAAATGAGAGGATGGGCTGCGGGAGGGGAGGACATAGGCCTCAGAGAAGTGAGAACAGACAGTGGTGAGGGAGAAGCTCTGCACACTCAGGAGTAGTGGATATCCAAGGAATTGACAATTTTTAAAATGTTACCTTCAAAGTAATCCAGGCCAGGCATGGTGGCTCATGCCTATAATCCCAGCACTTTGGGAGGCGGAGGCAGGAGGATCTCTTGAGGCCAGGAGTTCAAGACCAGCCTGGGCAACATAGCAAGAACCCCTGTCTCTACAAAAAAAATTTTTTTTAGAAAATTAGCAGGGCATGGTGGCCACACACCTGTAGTCCTAGCTACTCGGGAGGCTGAAGTTGGAAAATGCTTGAGTCCAGGAGTTCAAGGCTGCAGTGAGCTTTGATCATGCTACTTCACTCCAGCCTGGGCAACAGAGCAAGACCTTGCCTCAAAAAGAACAAAACAAAACAAAAAATAAAAAGTCCTTAGGTGGGCGATGTAGAGTAGGCTGAGACTAAGAGGCCCTCCGTGCTGCCTTAGCTGTGAATGGTTCCACCCAGGGAGGGACCAAGTGGTCCGTAGGGAGCAAGGAGGGCTGGGGGAATGATCTTACAGCTCCTTGTCTGTGCCTCAGTGGTTAGTAATCAACAGGGGAAACTGAGAGACAAGCTGCATGTTGCATCAGCCCATGCAGGGTGACTTTTGGGAAGGAAAGCTCTGCCAGAAAAAGAAAAATTAAGAAGCACAAAGGGGTCATCTCTGAAAAAGAAATGTTGAAAATGAAGCCAAATGCAAAGAATATGCTGTGGGCCCAAAAGGGAAAATTAGAAAACAAATACCAAGAAATATTTTTAAAAATCTAATGATTTGCAAAGGAAGACATTTAAACAGTTATTAAGGGGTTGTGGGGAAGAAAAGAGTTAGGAAAAAACAGAGATGTCATTTACAACATTTTCTACAACAGGCTATTGGATAAAACTGATTAAAATTCCTGGGAGCAGAGGTTTAGCTCAGGGAGAAAAGTGGGAGCCTTCTGAAGGAGCCACCACGAAGAGTTGAGGGGGGATGAAGCTGCAAAGAGGAAGGAGCCTCACATGGAGAATGGGAACTCATTCACTGGTTCTTTTGAAATGCAAAGAGGAAAAAGAGAAAATAATGATCCCTGGGCTTACTGAGGCTGGAGACCTGCTGATAAACACTGAGGCCAGAACTGGTCAGAAAGGAAAAATGAAAGCATGCATTTCTAAGAAGCTGATAATTTAGTATTTGTGAGGGAATTTGGTTTTCATTAGTGATGGACACACTCTGTGGAATTAACTTTCATTAGATGGGACTCATCACGATGAAGGAGAGGGCTTACAACACTGCTCCGTGGATCAGTCACATTTAAAGATTGCAAGTAAAAGTCTTGTAAGGGTGCCCAGATCCCTCAAAGGTCTTTGGTCCTTCTGCCCTTGACTACATACGCCCTACTGGCAAGGCTCTTGGAACTCTCCGGTGTGATTCCAGTCCTGGGTTTCCCAAGGTAGTGCTTCCCCAAGTCCCCTGGGCACCCTAAAGATTCCCATTGCTCTGGGGAGAGGATGAGGAGGGACTGTCTTGGGGCAGTTCTTCCTGACCACTGCCTCATCCATCCTTCCTAGGCCCTCCCTTGGCTGCCACTCATGGGAATTCCCTTCTTGCCATGGGTGGGGACCTGGGGTAGTAAATCCTTTGACCAAGACATTCACCCTGTATTTGAACCATAATGGTTTTTTGGCTGTGTCTAAAGCTTGAGCACAATTATCTATTTGGTGTGAGTACCCAAGAAATTGCCAGTTGATCATCTTTCCACTTCTTCCTTTGTCTGTTTGGCTGGGTCGCACTGCCATCTCAGGGTGCAGCCAGGCTTCTCTCCAGGAACTGCATCTTGAATTGTAGAGACACAAAGCCTGGCTCTTTATCCTCTCCTACTTTGTCCCCCCCTGCATCCTGCCTCTCTACCCTGACACGACACTGGTTGTAACTTGCCCTAGAAGGCAGTGGACCTTGTATCTGGGTGACATGCTGGGCTGTTTGTGACCTGAGCATCAGGCCCTCTCTGCTCTGCCTCAATAGTCTGCAAAAGGACCACACACATCCTTAGACTTAACCATGTTGCCCTGAAAGGGCTACAGGTTGCATCTCCAGCCATGCACATACTTGACTCCAGGAAACACTGCTGAGTACCTGGTGTTGTAGCAGAGGAGCAGCTCCACTAAGGCTCAGCAATAGAAGTTCTCTGGGTTAGAAGGAATTTCATGGTCATCTAGGCCTGCATTCTACAAAGAGTCCATTAGTGGGAGGTGGCATCAATTTTGTGGGCTGTCACTAGCAATTGAGAAAAAAATAAAATAGAATATCACACTGAAATTTAACTTTCAGTGATCCCTATATTCATATATAGTGTACCCCGGTCAAAATATAAAATGTTTTTCTGACAGGGCTGCAAACCAAAAACTTTGAGAGACCTAATGTAGGCCAAACAAAGGACCAGTAGCTCAGGCCACTGCCTCCCACCCCTCCAACCACAAACATATCTAAAAATATGTACATAATTTACCCCCTGTCATGTAGTTTAAAGAGCATGGGATTTATAGTTGAGGTCTGAGTTCAAGCTTAACAAGGAGACTGTGGGAAAACCATCCAGCCAGTGTTTTTCATACAGTGTTCCAGAGACCCCCATTTCAGAATCATGACAGGGGGATGTCCTTGTTAAAAATAGGTATTCCTGGGCACTACCCAGGTCTACTGAATCATAATCTGTGATTGGGAGATGGGGCAAGGGAGGGAGCCGCTAGGGAGTCTGCATTTTTATAAGCTCCCTAGGTGACTTTTATGCACACTCCATGCCCAGCCACTGATATTTAAGTCATTAAATATGAAATGTCTAATTTGGAATCAAAAGTGTTTATTATATATCTCAAGCAAGAAGCAGTACAATTAAGCAAAGTATGTGCCTAAACTATCAACACAGTTTTGCCATCTTAACGGTAGCTTGCTTATGCCAGTGACGAAGAAGCCTGGAGAGCGAGTGGTGATGAAATCGTGAAAGGCATTTTCCACAGCTTGTTGAGAATTGAATATTTTTCCTTGCAAGAAGTGGTCCAAAGCCTGGAAGAAGTGGCAGTCAGTTGGTGCAAGGTCTGGTGAATATAGTGGATGACAGAGTTTCCAAGTCTATCTTCTGTAGTTTGAGCAGCATTGTTTTTTGCGACATGTGGTCTTGCAAGAGGATTGGCCTGTCTCTATTGACCAATCTCGGCTGCTTAATCACAAGCATCCTCATCATTTCATCCAATTGGTTGCAGTAGACATTTGCTGTAATTGATTGACCAGGTTTCCTGAAACTGTAGTGGATAATACCAGCACTGGACCACCAAACAGACACCATTAGCTTTTTTTGATGAATATTCGGTTTTGGACTGTTTTTTGGCACTTCATTATTATCCAACCATTGTGCTGAACACTTGTGATTTTTAAAAAGAATCCATTTACATCACATGTAACAATACAGTGTAGAAATGGTTCACCTTTATATTGTGACAGCAAAGAAAGGCAAGCTTCGAGACAATTTCTCTTCTGATGCTCATTTAATTCATGGGGAACCCATCTATCCAGCTTCTTTACCTTGTCCATTCATTTCAAATGGTCCGATATTGTTGGAATAGTAATGTCAAACCCTGCTGCTAATTCATGCATGGGTTGAGATGGATTTGCTTGCACTACAGCTTTCAGCTCATCATTATCCACCTTGATCTCAGGTCACCCACATGGCTTATTTTCAAGATTAAAATCACCAGAACGGAACTTCTCAAACCATCGATGTACTGTGCGTTCATTAGCCACATCCTTCCCAAACACTTCATTGATATTTTGAGCTGTCTGCGCTGCATTGGTCCCACAACAGAACTCATATTCAAAAATAACACAAATTTTTGACTTATCCATGGTTTCAAAAAAATTGTTCTTAAAAAAAATTTGAAAGATAATCACAAGCCAAAACGTGCATTTGAAAAAATGAGGATATACCTTCACAATAAATAAAAAAAAAAAACAAGGCGTGTCAAAGTGAAATGTCAGAAACATCAACTGTCAAACTTAGTACTTAAGGAAATCGGACATTCCATACTTGAGCTTGAATTTCCTAATGTATGAGATGAAGATGATAATATTACCTGGTTATTGTGAGGACCAAGCAAATAATTAATGTGAAGGTATTTTGCTAACTGTAAAAGGACTCTACAGATGTAGGCTAGTGCCATCCCACAACATCCTTCCCTAAAGGACATCTGAAGGAAGATAGCATGGTGGGGGGTGGGGGTGTGCATTTAACAGGACCAGGAAAGTTAAATGGAAAAAATGAGCCAACAAGCATGGTTTTTTCTTCTTCTCTCTCTTTCCACCTTCCACCTTCTGTCCTACAGATTTCCCTTCCTGATCTAATCCCAATGGCAGTACTGTGTCCATCCATGGGAATGCCTTTAGCGCAGACTCCCTGTGACTGGTAGTGATGCATATTGCCAGCATCCGTCTGATCCATCATTTTAACCTTTTCAAGCCCACTTTGACATTCACGTCCTTTTAGTAGAAATTTCTCACAGTTCTGAATGCAGAGCTTTTGGTCCAGGTGGAACCGTTGATTCTCTATTCACTGTGACGTTCACTGTGTGTACCATTCAGCAGAAGCCACCCAGAATGTGTGTGAAATGGTACACAACATATTTGGACTAGGGCATTGGTATGGCTGCTGGTGCAGAGAATTCGAGCCCTGAAGGCTTAATCAGAGATGCACAGGCTGAAATTGAGTTCCCAGGAGGTGACACAGGGGCTTTCCCTCCGAAGCGCTGTTTGGGGTGAACTTCAGGGGATAACAGGCTGGCGAGCGAGGCCTCTTGGCCTCCTCATTCCTTCCCCTCCCTACCTAAGTACACTCTGCCCCTAAGTACAGCTGCTCTTCCAAGGGGGAGACTCTGCCTAGTTCTATGAGACAGATGCCTGGAGCACTGGACGCAGGTGTATGTTCCTGAGTAAGACGTGGCCCCTCGTCTTCCCTCTCGTTCTTTCCCCTGGTCCCAGTGGCTCAGAAAATGTGAAGCAACTTTATTCCCCTCCCAGATAGACAAGGTTTTGCTTCTGCCTTTGGGTTGAAGCCCCGTTCTTTTTGGGGAGTACTCGCAGCTTCTATTTTAGGCGAATGGCTCCAGTGAGGGGTTAGAAGGAAGGGAGGTTGTCTCTTCCATTATTCCCAACATCACCTAGAATTGAGTGAGACTGAGCGAGTTAGAAATCGGTGCCAGTACGGGGCTCAGTCAAGCCCTGGGAAGGAGTAAAGAGACACACAGGGAAGGGCTTTAAAGGCACAATTAGCTAGAAGCTTGGCAAAGGAATAATGAAAAGAACAGTAAGGAAACAAGAAGGAATTAGAATCAAAGCCCTGGTTCTGGGCAGGTGTCAGACTGTGGCTGCAGCTAGAACACCTGAGTGATTGAATGGCACTGTGCTAATGACTTCTTGTTTTCTCTCTTGTTCCCAACCTCTTCTCCATATCCGGCCTTCTCTCCACCCTGAGTCCCTTCTCTCCCCTTTTCCCTTCTCTTCCCCTCTCCTCTGCTATCATGCATCCTTTGTCCCCTTCCCCTCTCACCCTCCATCTCCCACATTCCCCTTTTCCCCCGTGCCCTCACGTTCCACTCCCCCCACCCCAAGCTCTCTGGTGGATGCGAGTTGACTGTGGTACTCCAGGACTTCAGTGCGGGCCATAGCAGCGAGCTGACCATCCAGGTGGGGCAGACAGTGGAGCTGCTGGAGCGGCCCAGCGAGCGGCCTGGCTGGTGTCTGGTCCGCACCACAGAACGGAGCCCACCCCAGGAGGGCCTGGTCCCCAGCAGCGCCCTGTGCATCTCTCATTCCCGGAGCAGCGTGGAGATGGACTGCTTCTTCCCCTTGGTGAAAGGTAGGGGGGACAGAAGGGGAGGGAAACATGGACCAAGAAGGCCACAGGCACTGGCCTGACTCTCACTGAAGAACATCATGGGACTGGCCTGTCTCAGGAGCCCAGTTTGACCTTGTGGGATTTCTCTTGGACTTGGCTATTAAGAGAGCGTTTTGGAAACTCAAAGAGAAAGAGCTACCGAGTAGCTATGTAGCTTTGGGAAAGTCATTTAACCTTCCTAAGTCATTTTCACCTTAGAAATGAAGGTTGCATTAGGTGACCTCTAGGATCTCTGCCAGCTTGCCCATTGTGTCACCCTACATTCAGAAAAGTCCTCCTCTACCCATGGCCAAATATGGCCTAGACTCCTCCTCCACAGCAACTGCTGGCTGTCTGACCCTCCACCAGGTACTCCTGCAGACACAGAGGCTCTCTGACCCCTCACCAGGTACTACTGCAGACATAGAGGCAAGCAAAACCCAGGCAGAAGCTGTAGCTGAGTTGGATGGCCCTCCCCTCAGCCCTGCCAGTGTTTGAGGCCCATGGCTCATTTATGTGCCTTTGATGGATAACTTATTCAGGCCTTGGCTTTTATTTTATGTAAGCTCTGTATTCCCTCTACTCACCTGTTTATTCACTTTTTCTCATATCAGGGAGTCTGAACTACTCAGAACAGTGATTCTCCAAGGGTGGTCTCTGGATTAGCCATATCAGCATGCCCTGAGCACATGTTAGAAATGCAAATGCTTAGCTGCTCCAGACTTGTGGGGCCCAGCAGTCTGCCTCTTCACAAGCCCTCCAGGTGACTCTGATGCACACTGAAGTTTGAGATCCAGGCTCACGCCTATAATCATAGCGCTCTGGGATCATAGCGCTCTGGGAGGCCGAGGCGGGAGGATTGCTTGAGGCCAGGAGTTCAAGACTAGCCTGGGCAATAGTGAGACCTTGTTTCTACAAAAAACAAAAAATTAGCTGGGCATGGTGGTGTGCACCTGTAGCCCCAGTTACTTGGCAGGCTGAGACAGGAGGATATGTTTGAACCCAGGAGTTTGAGGTTGCAGTGAGCTATGATGACGCCACTGCACTCTAGACTGGGCAACAGAGCGAGACCCTGTATCAAAAAAAAAAAGTTTGAGATCCACTGACTTCAAAAATCAGAGTTGGCAGGGGTCTTGAGGTCACGCATTTTACCTTGAGGAAACTGAGGATGCAGAGCCAGGTCTTAGTTCTGAGCTTATTTCTTCAGGGATGCCCTCTCTGCAGATCTGTGCTAGATATTTATGGAAAAGGAAGGGGGAAGGTGTCTGGTTCTGTCAGGAGGCAGGAATAAGGGTCACCATGGAGACCTGCTGCAGGCTTCTTGATAGTTACAGTATGGGGCTTATTGTATATTGGAACATTCCCATTTCTGGAATTCCATCTGGTCCATTGCCCCAGCCTGACTTCCTCCTTTCCTCCACTAGATGGCGGTGGCAGGCTGCATTATTTGTGCTGCCCGCCTTCCATCCAGACTCCCTGGTTGTTTTCCACCAGAAAAAAATATTTGAACTAAAACCACCGCCTGATTCTTCTCCCACCCCCACCCCCAACTCCTCAGCCCCCACCCCCAATTTAGTCATTGCATGCTTTCCCCCTTTCCTCAGAGGACTAAGGAGGGACTGTCAAGAAGTTGTGTGGGAACTTGTAATTGCAAGTGCAGCTCTCAGAACTTTGAGGTAGCTGCCTGGAGAAACTCCTGGGTCCAGGGAAGAAGAAAATCAGGGAAACCCAGGACTATGCTTCTGTTTGAAGTACAGCCAAGGGGAAAGTGGAGCACACAGAGGGTAGATTATCGTGAGGGTAAAATGAGGTAATACATGCAAAACACAACAGTGCCTTGCACACAGGTCCAGTTGGTTGTCATGATAGGTTATTGTTATTGTATCATTTGTTATAGATTATCCAGCAAAATAACTACAGACTCCCACAAGTCCAGTTGCGAGACCCCATCTGCAGAGACAAAACTAAGGACAGCAATTCATTTGCTGCGGAAGGCTAACTTTCCTTGGATCCTCAGGTGTGGGTCCTTTTCATCAGGAGTGACTCAGCTTCAAGGGGAGACTTGAGACTTACTAACCTAGACCTCCCTAGCCTGTGGCTGGAGAAAATGTGCATCCCTCCCACTACATCTGCAACTTGGCAGGCGCAAAGCCAAGGCGGAGAATCAGAGAGCAGTGTCAGGGTCAATCTGTGCTCCAGAGGTGGGAGATGGGGTCATTCAGGGTAAGAACTCTAGAGAGAGGGGCCTTCTCTACTAAAGGATAAGTTAGTGGAGATTTAACTAAAAATAGGATCTGAGGACCAGGAATAGAAAATAGAGGCAAGAGGGAAAGCAGGGAGGGAGGCTATCCTAGAACTTTCCACCTAACTCTGCCAACTAGCATGGCTTCAGAAAGGTACGACCAGTGCCTGTCACTCATTTCCTTGGCTCTTTTTATTTGCAGGTTGGTTCCTCCCTCCTCAAGCATGAGCCAATTATGCTGGGCCTTCAAATGGCAGCCTGTGGGCTCTCACTATCCTCTCACTTATGTAGGCTCAGAATACAGAGGTGCCAACTCTCAGCAGTCAGACCTAAGTCTCCATCCTCCATGGAGCATCCCTATGTCCTTAGTAAGACCCCGTTTGAAAGTATGTGCACTCATGCACATGCCCCAGTTTGGAAATCCCTCCTTTCTCTGCACCTACCCTGAGAGCTGGCTTTAGCCAAGACCCAGTAAGCTGTTCCTTCTCCCATTCCGGCTGGCTGCCTGCTGGAAAACTACCTTTTCCTCTCTCAGCAGTGACTTGTCTCCAATGGGAGCTCTACTTTATATGTTATGCACATGTTAATTTTTTAAAAAACACAAGGTTTATATTTTTTTTTTAAAAAGAGAGCTTTATTTCTCAACCTGCAGTGGCCATTCTGACAGGAAACACTACTCTAGCCACAAGCCAGTAACACATGTTTCAAGTGAGAGATAAAAGGGAACAGGATTTTATACTGAGCGGAATGGCTAGTTACACATATTTAACAAGCTATAGGAGGACTCATGAATATTTATGAGGAGAAAACACACATGTGTAATTGTGCTTTACACCTCCCATCCTGCCATAGCTGGGAACTCAGTTTTAAGGTTTTGTTCTGTGGTCCCCTCGGCCAAGAGGGGTTCAGATAGTGGGGGGCTTAGGATTTTATTTTAGTTCACACACAACTAGCTTGAGAATAAAACTTTCTTCTGGAGGTTGTGGAATAGGGGACGATGGCTTCATCTGGGGTCATGGAGGTTGGAATCAATTTCTTTTTCAATTCCTAGAAGGGAACTGGTCCTCTTAACCTTTGCAGAGAGCACCAAGTGAGAGGCTGTATGAAGCAGGGAATATCTGTGTGGTGTGGTCAATACCACGTGAGTGCTCAGGCCACAACTATCACCTCCAGAAATGGGGGCAGAAGAACCACAGAATGTTAGCACCAAGGTGGGAACTTGGAGAACCACTGGAACAGGGTTCTCGCCCATGGCTGCACGTGACCGTCACCTGGGAGCTTCCAAAATGATGCTGCCGGGCCCCACATACAACAACTGCAGTCAGGGTCTCAGGATGAGGCCTGAGGGTCAGTATTTTTTCACTGTGCCATAGGTAAGTCTAAGGTGCAGCCAGGGTTGAGAACCAAAGCACTAGCCCAGTCTCCTCTCCTCCAGGAGAACTCTCAGGCCCAGGAAAGGTGACCTCCTTGAAGCCATGGGGAGAGTTGGTGGCTGCACTAGAGCAGGTGAGGGCTCCCAGTGCCTCACCCTGCTCTGTGCACACATATTCTGCCTGTTGGGCTTCTAGGCAGCTCTAGGGCTCCTCTCTGCTTTTCCCTCCTCTGCCTCCTCTGGAAACAGTGGTTGGTTATTTCCTCCTGATACATCTGCAGTGTGACTCTTGGGGTTAATGAAAAAGAGTGGAGTTCTGTGACAGAGTTAGGGTGGGGGCTGCCTTTCCTATTACTTTACTGCCACTCTGACATCTTGGGGCTTCCCACTGGGGCTGGGCCCTCTGGACCTAGTCCTTCCTTTCCACAATCCCCTCTCACTTTCACAGCAGCAGGTGGTGGAGGGCAGCACCTCCCAAGGGGCAAAGACTGTAGCAGTAGTTTTCAACTCTGGATGCTTCTTAGAACCACCTCGAGGAAATTTTTTTTTAATGCTGATGCCTCACACCCCACTGCAGACCAATTAATTCAGAGCTGCCAAGGGCCTGGACATCAGTCTATCTTTAAGTTCCTTGGAGATTCTGATGTTCCCTGAGGGTACAGAGCCACTGCTTTGTGGACTTAGCACCCTCATGATGTCAAGCTTAGCAGATACTTGAAGATGCCTCGGCCAGGATTAAGGAGTAATATCCAGGTTATATAAAGAACCCTTACAACTCCACAACAACAAAAAAAACTGTATTAAAAAATGGGACTTAAATAGACATTTCTCCAAAGAAGATACACAAATGACCAATAAGCACATGAAAAGATACTCAATATCACTAATCATTAGGGAAATGCAAATAAAAATCACAATGAGGCCGGGCCTGTTGGCTCACACCTGTAATCCTAGCACTTTGGGAGGGTGAGGCAGGAGGATCACTTGAGACCAGGAGTTCGAGGCCAGCCTGAGCAAGAGCGAGACCCCCATCTCTACAAAAAATAGAAAAATTAGCTGGGCATGGTGGTGCACACCTGTAGTCTCAGCTACTTGGGAGGCTGAGGCAGAAGGATCACTCGAGCCCAGGAGTTTGAGGTTGCAGTGAGCTATCATTATGCCACTACACTCTAGTCCTGGAGACAGAGCAAGACACTCTCTCAAAAAAAAAAAAAAATCACAATGAGATACCACTTCATAGGATGGCTATTATTTTAAACACACACACATATATAGAAAAGAAGAGGTGTTGGTGAGGATGTGGAGAAATTGGAACTCTTGTGCACTGCTGGTGGGAATGTAAAATAGTACAGCCACTATGGAAAACAGTATGGGATTCCTCAAAAAATTAAAAATAGAATTACCAAATGATCCAGCAATTCCACTTCTGGGTATATCTCCAAAAGAATTTAAAGCAAAGATACAAACAGATATTTTTACACCCACATTCAATGTAGGATTATTCATAATAGCCAAAAGGTGGGAGCATTCCAAAGTGTCTGTCAACAGATGAATGGATAAACAAAACGTAGTATATACATACAATTAAAAATTATTCAACCTTAAAGAGGAAGGAAATTCTAACACATGCTACAACATGGACGAACCTTGAGGACGTTATGCTAACTAAGATTAGACAGTTACAAAAAGAAAAATACTGTATTATTCCACTTATATGAGTTACCTTGAGTAGTCATCTTTATAAGAGGAAGAAAATAGAATGGTGATTTCCAGGGGCTGGGGGGAATGGAGAATTAGTATCTAATGGGTACAGAGTTTCAGTTTTGCAGGATGAAAAAAGTTCTGGAGATGGATAGTGATGATGGTTGTACAACAACGTGAATGTACTTAATGCCATTGAACTATACACTTAAAAATGGTTAAGATGGTTAAAAAAAAAGTAGTGGTCCTGTGTACTTCTGCTTTAGGCTCCAAAAACCAGTCTAGGTTCCTTTCTACCCAGCTATATAGGACATCTGTGTTCCTTTTCTTTTCCTGTGCACCTTCTTCCCTGGCTGGGGCTGAGAGTCTGGAGAAGCTGTAAAAGAAGCGCCTCTCTGCCTGGTGAAACCAGCCCAGGGCTTCCACGATGGGCCTTGTAAGCAGATGCTGTAGAGGAGAGGGGCAGTGGCCCAGGGCAGCCCTGGCTTGATCATGGGGAGTCCTCTCCCTTGGGGTCTCTTGTGATTTCTGCTGTTGGCACCTATCTGGCCTCAGGAACAGCTCACTAGGCTGTGGAAGATGGTATAGAACAGTGGAGGCAGCCTGGGCTCTGGAGGCAAAAACCACCAACAGTCTGAGAACGCTGAGCAAGAGTGTGATACCATCAACTTATATTAAGTTTGTAGTGAACGCACAATACCTAACATTTATTGAACCTTACTATAGGCCAGGTTCTGGGTTAATGCTTTTATACTAATGACAGTAATATTTTACTCATTTTACAGATAAAAAAACTGAGTCTTACAAAGATTAGGTAATTTGCTCCATCACATAGCTGACAAGTGGTGGACGTAGATTTGAACCCAGGTCTGCCCATTTCCCAAGGTTTCACTTTATCACTATGCTCTGTACGCGCCCAAGTCTGAAGGCGTTTGAGACAGGAACTTTAGTTTATCCTTCCATCTGACTAGGCTTGTCTGTGTTAACCAGTCTAGCTGAAGTTGAAGGACATTGACCCCCTTACAAACAGTCATACATACCACCTTCTCACTCTCCCTCTCACCTCTGGCCCCGAATGCTCCACTCCTAGGAGGGGTAGCAACAACCAGAGACAGATTCTGTCCTGTGGGTGCCTCATCCACTGATAAGACTCCGATGTCCCTGGCTAGGGCAGAACAGCTGTGAGCAGCACTCCAGACAGCAGGCTGAGGTTGTTCCAGCGTTGACAGGGGCCAGCCAAGCCCTGGAGCTGGTCCAGCCGGTCAGACACATTTCTGCAGGATGGGAGCTCCCTGCACTTTCTGCTGCCAGGAGCCAAACACCAAAAAGTTCAGTCTCCCTGCCCCCTCCGTTATCAAATCCAGAGACTTAAAGTCTCCTCTGCATACTAGGAGAGTCCCCTGAGAGTCCCTCACTCCCTCTTACTTTTCAGTATAATTCTGCCTTAGGAGCAACTGACCTCAGGTTTTTAGTTTACTCCATAATGCCTTCCCATGGGAAGCTAAAAAAACAATTGGAGGATAAATATTCCCAAAACATTTCCTTTCAGGTTAGAAGTGACATGTTGAACTACAGCTTGCTGATCTACAGTCCTACTTCATTTGTGCAGGACTGTGTGTCTGTAATTGAGCAGATACAAGGTAGCCACTTTGAAATTCAGATCTCACTTCCTCATAGAAGCAGAATTATACCTGGGAGTATGATGAATGAAGGTGACAGCAGGTTTCCACACTAGCCCACAAAATTTTATTTCATAATAACATAGCTGAATTACAGTATGTTTGCAATGAAAAATAGTGGTAAGGGGCTTTTAAAAATTACAATACTGTTGGATAAGAATAACTAAAACCAAAAAATAATATATTTGAATAAGAAATGCTGTGATTAACTTGAGTGCTGATACTTCTTGAAGATAGATGGCGAGGTATTGATAGAGATTCTAAAAGGAGCTCCTAGTCATTTTTCAGATTTATAAAAAAAGTTAGAATTGAAACTTTCTCTTTTATAATTGAATAAAACTGATCCTTGATTAGATTTAATTTCACTTCAGAACATCGGCTTTTCTTGGCTCTTGGAATCTTAGAATTGAAAAGCACCTGAAGGTTGTTTGGGTTCATTCTCTTCCCTAATACAGGTAACCCTTTTTAACCATGTCCCTAACAGGTGGTCAGCCAGGTGTTAACGTGAGCACTCCCAGGGACTGGGAGCTTATTACTTCTAGAGGAAACCTGCTGGATTTTAGTGCCATTCTAATGGCTAGAAAATTCCTCCTACATAGTGCTGAAATCCAGATACTTTCTGCCCATTCCTCCTCCTATTCTCCACCCCCAAAAGCCCCCAATTTAAATGCACCAGTGCTAATTCTTATTCTCCCTCTTGTTCTGATCTTTATCTAGAACAAAGTAATATGATTTGCATATAAAATGTTAGACACTTCTTTCCTAAACTATAAGAGCCTAGCAATTTCTCCAGAAGTCCTTTTATTAAATGCTTACAGCAGAACAAAACATTTTAAATTAAATTCAATAATCCTAACTTGTTTAAAGTGATTATTTGTGTTTGTGGATTAATAGTCCTTTTAAACATTCTTGGATTTAGGAACTTGCGCAGTCCAGCCTTACCCTTGGACATTGGGTGCCCCTTGGTCTCTCACAGACCCAGATCTAGTATCCTCTCTGGGCACAGGGATTAGAGGCAAGTCCCTTCCACTCTGAGGCTCTCTACAGGCTCCTCTTTTTTCCTGGTTACTCCCTACGATCATTCATACTGCTGTTTGTTCTAAAATAGCATTTTTATTACCTTTCATTCGTGTTTTCCTGAATTACCTCTAGGATCCTTTCCACTTCTAAAAAAATGTCTGCTTTTTTTCTTTCCCCATCAGGTAGGTACCTTTGGTAATCTAAAGTGATTAACCTAAGTATCCTGTGTTTAATGCATACAAGTATAGCATAAATATCTTCATTTTGAGGTCCAATTTATTGGGTTGGGCCACATGAAATTTACATTTTTGTAGTAAAAAAAATGGGCAAATAGCAGCAATTTCAAATGGTTCAGCCCAATATAATCTACTGTTTTGTCCTTAAAAGGGTACTGGGGGCCAGGCATGATGGCTCATGCCTGTAATCCCAGTACTCTGGGAAGCCGAGGCAGGAGGAACATTTGAGGCCAGGAGTTCGTGATCAGCCTGGCCAATGTAACGACACCCCTTCTCTACAAAACAAAACAACACAAAACAAAACAAGACAAAAAAGGGCACTAGCAAATCTTTGTGAAAACAGGAGAAGGTATGGTTCTCAAAGGGTCAGATAGGCCAGGGAGATGACAGGATGTAGAATGAAAAGCCACTTATTTTGAGTGGAAAGTCACTTTATCATCCTGGGTTTTGTTTCCACATCTTTGCAAAGGGAAGATGATAAAAATGTCTATCTCACAGAATTGCTGGGAGGCTCAAGGATAACAGTGTTAAGTAAAAGTGCTTCTTAAACTGAAAGGTTAGTCTCATTGTTATGTGCACAGGATAACTGCTTAGGATAAAACAAAAGTGGCCTGGGGCTTCACCGTGGTATGCAGTAGGCCATAAGAAGAGATGATGGAGGTGGTAGAGTAACTAAGTGCTGGGGTGGAAGACCTGAGTCTGAATCCTGGCTCTACCACGTGACCTTCATCAAGATACTTAAAATCTATAAAATGGATTAACAGCACGTATCTCCCATTAGGAAGACTTCCTAGCCCAGGTGTGCCAAGTGATGTTAATTTCCGGCCTGCCCATTGCCCCAGTTCTGATACCTCTACAGGGCTGAGTGTGTTCAGGCTGAATCCTCTCTGGTGCTGTTCAGGGGGCCAAGGCTCTGTATCCAGTTTCCTCCAGAGGTTTTTCAGAGGCCCAACATTATCTCCTGTCTGCACCCTCCCCCTTCCCTCAGATTCTATTCCTGGCCTACCCTGGGCCCTTTCCCCAGTCCAGCAACAGCAGCTCCATCTGGCTTTATGGTTTTCTAAGAAATAATGGTTTATTCTCCTCTTCCACTTTTCTTCTGCTTTCTACCAGGAGGATTGAGATCTTACCTATTTGAGCTGAAAATTCAAGTTTTTCCCTAGCCTGCACCTCTGGCATCTCTCAATGACCTATTCTCTTGCAGTGATTAATTCTGGTACCTGAAGGTGACATTTGGACCACACCATCATGGAGCTGTGCTGAGACTGTGTTGGGGTGTTTATGAGGGCACCACTCTTCAATTCAAAGAAGAGTGGAACAAGGGGTAGTTTTGTGAAAACTGCCCCGGGCCTACTTTGTTCTGGGTGAGAGGTCCTGTCTTATGACAACCATCCATCTGATATTATTTAGGACATTAAAGGGCTTGGAATCAAAGCCTCAAACAGGAACATGTCAGGCCAGGCCACATCTCTCCCTAAATACACCTCAGTGTGGTGCTGCCTCCAGGTAGGACTGAAGCAGGAGGAGAACTGTGCTGTCAAGGGAAAGAGCTTGTCTCTCTGGGGCCCTCTGAGGAGATCCTGCATTTTTCCCTTTTGTAGCCAGCCTGCTGTGACTTAGCTTATGTCAGATGCCAATTTCAACAGCATATTTTTGTGGCTGCTGGTGCCCACTGTAAATCTGTGAACTCTACGTGATGATGACACCCCTTGTCATCCAGAGGGGAAGGAGGCGGGGTCTTGAGTATGAGCCTTGTTCCTTAGAGCCTCATGAGCCAGCTGATAGAGCTCAGAGCTATCGTGAGAGCCTTAGGATTTGACCCCAGACAAGAAAGGCTGCCACGAACTGTGCTTTCTGAGAAGCTGGAGATGATGGAGAGGAGGTCACCCCAGCAAACAGAATGTTCCCCAAAGAGAAACTCTTAGAGCTAGCAAAGCTGAAACCACTTCCCCCCCAAAAGAACACAGGGACCCAGGAATGACATGCACTGAATGTGGCTTGGGGAGAAGAGAAGGTGGGACGGTGCTCTGGACTGCTGGGGTTGTGCCCATCCTGTCTGCTCAGGGAAGGTCAGTGGCGGGAGGACGTCAGAGGCCTCGAGGAGAGGGCAGCCCTTGTAGGGCACGGCTCTCAGAGTTCCCGGCAGCAGGATTCTGGTGCTGCTGGGCACTAGAGTAGTCAGGACCCTCCTCTCGCCAACCCTCTGCCTTCCCTGTGTCGCTTGCTCCTTAAGAACAACTCCTCATCCAGTATCTGTGCAGGAGTGAAACTGTGGCCTTAACACAAGCCCTGCAAACAGGCATGAGAAGTCTTTTGGTTTACAGCTGTTGCCATTTTTAACACCAGCCCTCTGCCCTCTAGGCAGTCAATGAACAGCCCACCCCTTTCTTTGTCCTTGCCCTCGGTAGGACTGGGTTGTCTAGTTTTCCCACCATGGTCCACCAGCCCCAGCCACAACCTCTGTTCTGATGCTGCGGCCACTTGCCTTCCTTTCTACATGGCCCTGTAGGCCCCAGGAAATACGGCTGCCAACCTGTGCACACAGGTGTGCACATAGACATTTACTGTTGCTGCCTCCTAGCTGCAGGGAGGAGGCCCAAGCTGAAGACTCTTCTCAGCTCCAAATGTTCCAATGTCTCCCATTTCACCTCAAATAAAAACAAAGTCCTTTCTGTGATTGTAAAGAGGCTCTACAAGACCTGTACCAGAGCCCATTCTCTGACTTCATCTCCTATGTACTCATTTCCTGTTGCTGCGGTGACAAATTACCATGAACTTGGTGGATTCAAACAACACAAATGTATTACCTTACAGTTCTGCAGGTTGGAAGTCTAACACAGGTCTCAATGGCTAAAATCAAAGTGGCAGCAAGCAGGGCTGCATTCCTTTTTGGAGTCTTGACAGGAGAAGCTATATCTTGCCTTTTCCATCTTCTAGAAGCCACCGGCATTCCTTGCCTCATGTTCCCTTTCTCTGTCTTCAAAGCCAGCGGTCCCCAATCTTTTTGGCACCAGGGACCTGTTTCATGGAAAATAATTTTTCCACAGACCAGTGAGCAGGGGAATGGTTTCGGGATGATTCAAGCACATTACATTAATTGTGCACTTTATTTCTATTATTGTTACATTATAATATATAATGAAATAATTATACAACTCACCATAATGTAGAATCTAATGCCACTGCTGATCTGACAGAAGGTGGAGCTCAGGTGGTGATGCAAGTGATGGGGAGTGGCTGTAAATACAGATGAAGCTTCACTCCCTCCCTGCAGCTCACCTCCTGCTGTGTGGCCTGGTTCCTAACAGGCCACAGACCAGTATCCATCCACGGCCCAGGAGTTGGGGACTGCAGTTCAAAGCCATCGTTGTTGCTTCTCTTTATTCCTTCTTCCATAGTCATGTCTACCTTGGACCACAGCAGGGAAGGTTCTCTGCTTTTTTTTTTTTCCCCTGAGATGGGGTCTCGCTATGTTTCCCAGGCTGGACTTGAACTCTTGGGTTCAAGTGATCCTCCCGCCTCAGTTTCCCAGGTAGCTGGGAACACAGGCCTGCGCCACCACACCTGGCCAGTTCTCTACTTTTAAGGACACCCATGCCATTGTCCCCACCAGAATAATCCAGGATAACCTCCCTGAGTCCTTAACTGAATCACATCTGCAAAGTCCCTTTTGCTGTGTAAGGCAACATATTTACAGGTTCTGGGGATTAGGATGTGGACATCTTTGGGGGGATATTATTCTGTCTACCACTCTCCTGACCAGCCTGCCTGACTGAGATATTCACCAATCAAGCCATGCATGCTCTCACCTCGGGGCTCAATGTTTTGTTTCCCCTGCCTGGAAAACTCCAGATACCCCAGCTCCTCAGAGACTGGGTGGCTTGCTGCCACACTGCCTTCTTGTCTGCTTGAACACCACCTGGCTACAGAGGCCTTCCCTAACTCCTGCCCTGTCCCACCACGCTGTATACTCCCTTCACTGTTTTATTTTTCTTCATTGCATTTCTCACTGCCTGACATAGTTGTTAATATTTCCCTGCAAAAGCCCCCCACAAATACAGGGATTTTGTCTATTTTGTTCATTGCTGTAGCCTGAGCATCTAGAACAGTGTCTAGCATATAAGATGTTCTCAGCAAACATTTACATAACAGAAAGGAAGGAAGGACCATACATTAAGGACCCCTGCAGAGTTCTTGTGTGAAGGACCAGGCTCAGCATGTTCTCCATCTTCTAGGAACTATAGAGGAAACTGGCTTCAGCTTCAGCAGGAGGGACTGAGGATGGGAATGGGGAATAATGTTCTGATGCTAGGAATTCTGACTGGGGAATTTTTCTCTGGGGACATATGGGCTAAGCACCTTTCATTTACTTGGGATGGTTGAAGGATGAGCAGATCCTCCCACATCCCATCATCCCATTGTTGGCAGATCCACATCCTTCCTATCATTGGAAATCTTCAATCAATTGACCTCAGTTACATCAATGCAAATTCCACTTTCCATATTAATGCATCAGAAACCTCTTTCTTTGCACCCGGTGATCTACATCCTCCCGCAGCTGCTACTTCCATCTGTTGGGGGGAAGGTGGCATTGACAGTTGGAATTAAAATGCCAGCCCTTGTAGTGGACACTTAGCAGTCAGAAGCCTACCTAAATTGAAACTCAGTCAAAGTGATAGACTGGCACTTCTTACTGCCCTACTTTGGGAACACTTTGACCCACTTAGAGGTAAATGTTTTTGGAAGTGAATAAAACCTGGAGTGGTTTGTTTTTAGCAACTCCAGCTGCAGGCATCTTTCACTTTGATAAATAGCTCATCTCCCCCTGAGCTCAGGCCAGCTCGGGCGGCTGCTCAGCACAGACCTCCAGGAACCTGTCCTCGTTGCCAGCAACTCTTCCTCTCTGTCCCCACAGAAGATCAGGAATGTTGGCTATTCAGGGGTGACACCCAAGGACTCTATGTAATCCCACAGTCTCTATCAATATGGCCCAGACCACCCCTCTACCTTGAACCTCGCTCAGACCAGAGGGTGATCAGTGATACTTCCTTCCTGAAGAAAAGAGTGTGACTGATGGGATGAGCTGGGGCTGAGCTCTCTTGAGGATACATGAGACGCCAGAAAGAGACAGACAGGTGTCAGGTGGGCAGTGCAGAAGAATACCTTCAGAGGGCAGTAGTTGAAACATATGGGCTGAGCTCAGCGACAGTTTAGTCATTAGAGTCTGGGAGCTGTCACCAGGTGGACAGTGGTACCCACGGGGCCAGCAGTGGTGTGGTGGTTAGACCACATTATACAGAGATAAGCAGGAGAAGAAATTACTGTGCATGATGCTGGCAATTGTGCTTTTTCTGTAGACATTACTATTAAAATAACACATATCACCTGGGAATAGTTACCCACATGGACATTATACAATTTTGAAAAAAAATATTTGGAGTTCAAATTAAATACAGATACAATGTGCACATTGCACCTCCTTTCTCTAATCTCAAGTGTTTCTGGTCACTGTCACTGATGACTATTGTCTCAGCTCCTCTTTTTCACATAAAGAAACGTCTGCCTTACGTCCAGTCCTGGTCTGTCTCCAGTTTCTTTTTCTGCCACAGAAAATTGAACCAACTTCTTCTCGTAGAATTCACCTGTTCTTCTTTGTGTTTTCTCAGGGAACATGTCTTATTAAATTTATATTTCCCACATAAATTCCCATAAACAGGTTAGCTTGCAGATAGTAGATGATCAAAAACCAATTCTTTTTTGAATAAATGGTTAGTACTTGGCAGGAATCTCAGAGTTTTAAGCCACAGCCACAAATGGAGGCCAGGACTGGGTAGTTTGGAGAAAATCATGAACCATCCTGGTATCAGCAATTAGGCAGTTCATAGGTCAGAAATCTACACAAGGAAGATGAGAATTAAGGAACATGCAGTTAGCAACCAGAGAACATAACAGGTAGTAGAAGAATGGGTCCAAAGACCAGTTGTTAGAGTTTGAGAAAGTAAAGTAAAACCATTTATGTCCAGTTATTTCCTAAACTCTATCTACCAAGCAGGAACTCATCCCAGAGTATAGGTGGCCTTGAGCCCCAAGGTCAGTGGTTCTTAGCCCTGACTTCATATTGAAATCCCTGCAGAGCTTTTTAAACCCTATAGATGTGTGACTCAGAATCTAGGGTGGGTGCTAGAGGTGAGACTCACCACTGGGGAAAAGGCGGTGAGTGGCTGGAGTGGGCTGAGGAGGGCAGGGCCTGTCTTCCACATTCTCCAGGACTTGTGTTCATGGATCTCACTGGGCCCTGTGGGGGATGTCCCAGAAAAGGCCTCAGTACTTGTCGCAGTAAGAAGGTTCTCATGTGAATCTCTAGGCCTGAGTTGGGGCACAGTTGCTATTTCTTATGTCTCTGTCCTGGGCTTTCACTAAGAAATGTGGGGAGATGTTGTGATTTAGAAAAATTCTGTCCCTGTAAATCTGAAGAGAATAAGCCTAAAGGAGAAACTGGACATATATCTCAGTGGAAAGGAGCGATGCCTGAGGTCATGGGCCAGTGTTACTAAAGGCTGTGGCTAATTTGGGGGAAGAGGCAGTCACACTGGTCCCTGATGCCAGGCCTGGCATTGTGGTACACCTGGTCTACTAAGACTGCAGGCTGAGACCAGGAATTCATTGGGGTTTACTGTTGTGGAAAATGAGGATGAGACATAAAATGGTCACGTAGGTAGGTAGAAAGCCTAATTCATGTAAAATGGACTTAGGCTGCAGGTATCACTGAAGACAAAGTCTGCCAAAAATGAGAATAAGACTCAGCCATCTGTTTGGAAATTAAGAACACTCTAAAGATAGTGCTTATAGCTCAGGGGCTTTTACTCTTAACTTTGGGAGTGGGTGGGTAGGTGTTTGAAACCCCTGAAATTGTAGACATTCAATTGGCTTACACAAAAAGGAATGTATTGCAGGGTGGGGGGAGGCTCAGGTAAAGTCCAGGGATAAATGAGACTTTGGGGAAAATCATATCCAATTATTCAGATGATCTCACTGGAAACCTCTCTCATCTCTTTCCTCTGCATTGGCTTCATTCTTAGGCAGCTTCTTCCTATATGGTTGTGGCAAAATTGCCTCCAGCTGCTTTAGGCTAACATTCCACCAACTTAGAAATCTTGTGGAAGGAGATTGCTGTTTTCCCAGTAGTTCTTGCTAAGTTTATGCTTGTTGCATGGAACTTGGGTCATATGCTAAAACTGAACCAATGCCAGTGATGCACTAGCCAAGCCTAGGTCATGGGGCTCATCCTTGGAGTGGAGGTGGACAGGGGAGTAAGTATGTCAGCCACATCCAAGAAACTTGGTCAGAGAATGGAGGAGGGCTGATTCCTCAAAGAAGAAAAAGGTGCCATTACAAAAAGAAGAGGGCACGGGTGGCAAATAGGCTATTTGCCTATTCAGGAAAAAATTTTAATCTCAAGTGACTCTCAAAGTCTGGTCCCTGTACCAACAACATCTCCATCACCTGGGAACTTGTAGCAATGCAAATGGGTCCCACCCAGACCTACTAAATCAGAAACTCTGGGAGTGGAGCCCAGTAATCTGTATTTTAACATAACTTCCAGGTGATTCTGATGCATACTAGAGTTTGAGAACCACTGTGCTACACCAGTGGTTTTCAAATTATGCTGCATATTACAAACCCCTGGGGAACTTTTTAAAACTACTGACACCCAGCTGCACCCAAAGTCAATCTGAATCTCAGGGTATGTGTGGGGAGGAGGGGAGACTCAGGCAGCAATGGTCTCAAACTTGATTCCACCCTGGAATCACTTAGGGAGCCTAAAAAAATACTAATGCCTAAAATTTTCAAAAGCTTCCCTCTTAATTCTTATTAGTACCAATGTTTAAAAACCATTGTCCTTCATCATCCCTTCTAAATTGTCTTGAAAACAGTAACTTAAAACATCTAGATGCAGGCTAGAGGATCTAGGCACCTATTTTCTTTTCTTTTTTTTTTTTTTTTTTGCTATACATTGAAGCAAGTGAGATAGGCACCTATTTTCTTAAATCCCTCAACTCATAAACTTGGTCAAATATCTGACATTGGTTCACTTTTCTTTCATATTCATGGTGAGTCTGTCCTAGTAGCTACCTAGCTTCCTGTGGACTGAAAGTGTTTTTGTTCACTAATGTAGACCTAGTGCCTAGAACAGAGCCTGGCATGTAGTAGGCACTCAATAAATATTTGCTGAAATAATGAATTGGTCCACAATCAGTGTGCCAGTGGTAGTCAAGGTTTCCTTGGCAGTTTGTAGACATTGGCTAGTCTCATTCTGGAAGGCATGTGAGAATGGCATTAGGACTCTTAGGTCATTGGTATCTAACCCCGGAATGAATCTCCAGGATGGCCAAAAATATGTTGACCATGTCAATTCAAGAGGGGGAGATGTTCCTAATGGTTTATGCCTTTAAGAATAAGATAGATTCCTGGATTAGAAGGACCAGTGGAAACATGCCCAATGGATCCATTTTGTAGATACAGGACTACTTTAGGGTCTACTAGTACTCTGATTTCTGAAGAGCTGGGTCTTCCTCAAACATTTAACTCAAGCCAGTTTCTGCAAGATGATGTCATCAGTCTCTTGCAGAGCACTGTGACAAAAAAGTGATCCAGTATCACCTGAACACAAAGGCCCAGAAGGAAGTTTTAAGTAAAAAAGGAACTGGTTACTCACCAAGCAATTTTGATGCATCTTTGAATTTTTATCAGAATGCTCCAAAGTGCCAAAAGGGGTGGATTGGGTGGGTAAACCAAATATTGACTCTTGGACCATAGCACCCATGCTATGGATCAAACAAATAAAGTTAACTTTTAAGGACATTTTTTGGTCTGGGTTTGCAAGAAAAACAAAATAGATATTGTCTTTGGGGATATGGAAGAGAGAGCTAAGTAATAGTACTGGTTGTTATGGGTCAGAACTGGAACCCAGGATAACTATGTGAGGATTAGGGATCCTGCAGTAATTCAAGCTGGCAAGATGAGACTGACCAATAGTCAGGATGGTCAGTGAATCAAGAATCTTGGGTGTGAGCCACAAGGGCAACTTGAACTTTGGTTTCTCCATTTTTGTATGTGTTAGAACAGCGGTCCCCAACCTTTTTGGCACCAGAGACCAGTTTCATGTAAGACAATTTTTCCATGGACTTGGGGTGCGGGATGGTTTCAGGATGATTCAAGCACATTACATTTATTGTGCAGTCAAACCTCTCTGCTAATGATAATCTGTATTTGCAGCTGCTCCCCAGCACTAGCATCACCACCTGAGCTCCACCTCAGATCATCAGGCATTGGATTCTCATAAAGAGCATGCAACCTACATCCCTCGAATGCACAGTTTACAGTAGGTTCACACTCCTGTGAGAATCTAATGCTGCCGCTGATCTGACAGGAGGCAGAGCTCAGGCAGTGATGCAAGCAGCTGTAAATACAGATGAAGCTCCCTTGCCCCCGCCCACCGCCTGCTGTGTGGGGCTAAATTTTGAGTTTAGGTCCTGCTCTTCCTATGGAGTGAAGCCTTTTAGAGTTTCTCTTTAGAGTTAAACCATTAAAGCCTCAAAGTTCGTTAATTTGCTTTCCTCATAGGTAAAAGAGGACCCTACTTTATAAGCGGGGTGTGTGTGTGTGTGTATAAATGAGCTAATATATGGAGATTACTAAGGAAACTGCCTGGCATATAAATGCTCAATAAATGTTAGCAGTTGTTACTCATTAAGTGGTGCTCCTGTCATTTACTGAGCATCTACTATGTCCCAACCATGTGGCAGATGTCTCAGCACATAGATAAATAAGGTGCAAATCGAAGCATGGTTCAAACTGGGAATGGAAGCCCCAAATGCTGATAACTGCTAAAAGCCTCATCCCTTGACTGTCTTTCTTCCAGGTGGGAACTGGTTACTGGGGTGATCAAGCTTCTGTTTTTCATTCTTCCCACAAGCTTCCCTTTTTTCTGCTGAATGGGCCCTCTTTATAAGTGTTGCATGTTTCCAGCAGGCCCTTTGCCCTAAAGCTGGACACAAAGGAATGAGAGAGACACCCTGATGTGGTCCAAGTGGGCTTCAGGGGGGTTGTAGAAAATAAACTTGGCCTTGAAATATAAAAAAGACTCAGTGAAGAAGAGGATGGGAGAGGTATAAGGAATGACTGATTCCCTGGGTGTGTGGGGGATGGTGAATGTAAGTCTTCCACTGTGAGGTGTTTGGAGTCTTTCTATAGCCATTCATTTATCTGGAACTAGTAAACATCACTTCTGTGACAGGGACGTCCGTGGATATGCTTTTTTAAATTGAATTCTACTAGCAATCATGACATAGGAATTCTTTTTCCTTCTACTGTTTTTTTTTTTTTTAATGGGGAAACTAAAGATCGAAAAGGTGGAGTGATTTGCCTAAGGTCAGACAGCTAGTAGGTGGCAAAACTGAACTTTGAAGTTTGGTTTTATGATTACAAACCCAGAGTGCTTTTGAACAACATCATTGCAGTTGGTGAGCTGAGAAAGAAGTGGGGCACTATTATCATTAGTAATAAGCATTAAACGAAAGGAAGGAAATGGGTTGAGTGAAGGTGTTTTCAAGACAGAGGAGGCTGAGGGGAAGCAATGGGTGGACATGTTGGGGAGAAAAGGCATTACTGGGTCTTGAAGCTGCTAAATCTGCTCCTCTCTCACCTCTTTGGCTTCTTCTAGTTGTCTTTTTTAAACCAAAGCTGATTATGGTGGCCTTTGAGGGGAGGAAGTTGCACATAAGAAGTACCACCTGTTGTGTGCCAGGGGCTCTGTGTCGGACCACTGTCCCAGCGTTTGCCCGGTGCCCACAGCTCGGCGAGGCGTGAGTCTCTGAGCCGCGGCTGCCCGGGTCTCCCAAGAGCGGCTGGACCTTGGAACTCCGCCCCTTTAGGCCCTCCCTCTCCGCCGGGCCCCTCCCCTCTCCCAAGTTGGCGCTGGCTTCCAGTTAGTCGAAGCCACCACTGCGGCGCTGGGAGAGGGCAGCCGGGAGGCAGCGAGCGAGCGAGGGCGGGAACTGGCTCCCGGGTGGCGGCGCTGAAGTTTCCTCCCCGCTGCGCTCTCACCCCCGGCTGGCGCCCCGTGCCATGCAGGAGCACTGGGGCCGAGGGGCAGCATGAAGGGCGGCGACCGGGCTTACACCCGCGGTCCCTCTTTGGGGTGGCTCTTTGCTAAGTGCTGCTGTTGCTTCCCGTGCAGAGGTGAGTGGCAGTCGGTGGCGTTGGTGCCTTCTTTTAGCCGACTGATGGGGCTGAGCGGGAAGGAAGGAGGGAGGGGCGGGTGGGGGAGGCCGCTGGGGTGGGGGAAGCGGGGGTGGGGAACACGAGGGCGGCAGAGGGAGAGTTTGCTCGGGTGGGTCACGCAGCCTCCCAGGCGGATCGCGCGCGCTCGCTCTCTCCCACCCGGGTGAGGTTCTCACTGGGAAGCGCAGCTGGTGTTTGGGAACTCAGTTACTTATAAGCGACTTTGGATGTCAGGGGGCCAGCCTGCCAGGGGTTAGGGAGGGGGACTCAGAACTGCGTGTGTCTCCGTGTGTCCCCGTAGTGGCGGAGCCGCACTTCACTTCTCATTTACATATGGATCTCAGCTGCAGGATTAACACATGACTCCTAGCTATAGGAATGTATTTGACACTTGTCCCTACACCAGGAACTATTTTTGCCAAGTGACAATTTTCTTATGGGACTCAAATGCGCTTTTCTCTGCCTAGGCTTTCACAGGCCAGCATGGATTTGCAGCTCTGGGACGTACTTGGCTCATTAATTAACCAAGAACCCTCTTCGTGCCCAATTAGGACTGTATTTAATTATTCTGCTAATTTTAATGTTGTTGAGGAGACTTGCAGGAAGCTACCAATTTCCCCAGCAGAAGCAGCCGGCAGAACGGGAGGGTGAGAAGGATCGCAGAGGGAGGGTTGTGGATTGTGTAGCCTCTCCTGAAAAAGAAATCAGGACCTTCCTAGACAGAGTTAGCAGATGTTCCTAATGCTGCTCATGTCACTTTAACACTTCAGCTAGGAGAGTGGGGGAAGAAAGACTGTTTTTGTGTGGTTAGAAGTGCAAATATAGCCTCTTACTTGGCATTTGCCCTTTTAAAGTTTGACCTAGTGGGCCTCTCGCCTCCACCCCCATTTTCAATGCCCCAGTCTCCAATCTATGCAAAATCCTGATGGAACTTTCTAGCTGAGTTACTGGTGAATAAACTTCATCCAAGCCACCCTTCACCATCCTCTATGTGATACACAGGGTATAGTCCTGACAGATTCTCCATCCTGAGCAGATTTAAGGTTACAAAACCCAATTAAAGCTGAAGGACCTTTCTCCAAATCATTAAAGTTCATGATCCCAGCATTAGACTGTCTCAGTCTCCACATTCAACTAGAACAGCCTGGAACCTTGTGGTGTCCAGCTCTAAAAGCCAGAATTCAGAGGGAGAAGGAATCCGAGGGAGCCAGGGACCCTCTGAACCTGGTTCAGAAACACTCAAAACCAAGGCTGGGAACTGAAGTAAAAGGGTATTAGAGAGGGGAGGAAGCAGGAAATGGCCACAGAGAATCTGAGTGGGTGGGTTCCCTTGGAAGCTTTCGTGGTGAAGGGTTTCTCAGCAGGATTTCTTGGGAGTTTGTTTCCTGTCAAAGGCAGAATGTCAGGGGCTTGGGTGGGCTTATCTGAAGCCCCTGCAGCTGCCTCCTTGAGTCCAGATGTGTGGCAGCTCCAGCCTCCCTGCAGGGTAATTCTCCTGGGGTCTCACCAGTCCTTGCTTTGCTGAGAATTGCCCTGACAGTCCCTCCTGCTGGGTGCTGCAGTAGCAGAGGAGGGGTTGGAGAGCCCTGCCAGGGGATTGACTGGGAAAGCAGTGGCTGTGGGCTCTGTGGCTAGGAGAGGAGGCATGCGAGGTGGATGTTACTAGAGCCAGAGGAGACCATTGCTCTCAGATGAAGATTAAGGGAGGCAGAAGGTCTAGCAATGAGAGCAGCTTAAAAGGGAAAAGGGTGACAAGGTGGGTGCTCATGGCCTTCTCCCGCTTTACTGCTCACTCTTTCCTAGATCTGAAAGTTACGAAGATGGAAAACAGGGCTCACGTGGGAGGTGAGTTAGCCACCCTCCAAGGGAACTCCTGGGCATGGCAGGGCAGGGTGGTAGTGCCTGAAGCCTTGGGCACCGCCCTGGGGCTCCCACAGTCTAGCTCCAGCAGAAGAGAAAGACCAGAGTCTCCACTCAGCCTGTAGGCATGCATTCGGAAGCAGGTTGAAAAGATAAGGTCTGTATTGTCCTTGAGTACGTGGCCCAGAGCCCTGAAACTCCAAGGAAAGAGCCTTGTCCAATTGCTGCGGGACAGTCTGAGGCTGACTGGAGCTGAGGGTGTGCACAGCAAGGGGCCATCTGCCTCCCTTTTCAGTTGAACCAGTTTCTCTGGTCTTACAGCGATTACAATGGAAAGGCAACCTCTCCATTCCACCTTTTAAATAAAGACGCTGGTGGTTTGGTCTCTATCCCTTCTGCTGTGAGAACTTGGTGCTCTCCTGCTGCTTGAGTGGCTTCATTCTGAAGCTAGTGGGTCAGAACCCACTGCTGTGGTTCCCAAGTCAAGGGGCCTTGACTTGGGCTTCCGATCATTCAGAATTGAAAGGATGCCTCCCGCTAAAGTCTGAGAAAAAGGATAAAAGTAAAAGGAACACAGAGGAAGTGGAATGTTCTGGTTATTTTTGACTTGAAGCCAAGGGAGCCATACTGGAATTTCTCAGGTGAATCCTAAGTGGTTGTAATTGTCATCACTAGGGTAACAGCCAAGGATTTATTGACGGCACCTGTGTGATCTTTAAATATCACATTTTAGGAAAATATGGATGAATTTAGTTGAGTTTATTTTTTGATTTGGAAGAGTGAGGAAGGTGACTGTCTTGTGATTTCCCTTTCTACCTGTTGGTTCTATTGAGTATGAGTATAGTAAAGGGGTTTGATGAAAGATGATCTTTCTTCCCTACCTTGAAATTGGTGTTGAAGGGCAGAAAAACTGAAAACCAAGGGTAGAAGGAAATAGAGATCAGGTGAGAAGGAAGAAAGAAGACAAACACATTTATAACTGCCTTTTTGAAAGTGAAAAACAACCAAAAGTGAGATAATGGCATATGTGTGTCTAATGGTTGATAGATCATTGACGTCACACTCTAGGGAGCTCGGGGGTTGCTTTGGCTAGTTAGACTGTCCTTTAAGCCTGAAAAAGTGGGTCAGTTCTAGATACGTCTTCAGTTATCTGTTAAAAAAAAAACAAACTTGTTTCAGAGTGACAAAAATGATTTCAGATTACCTGGAAGCTGCTAAGTTATGTGTTGCACTGAAATTTGTGACTTCTTATATCAAGGAGTCTAGAGCTTTTTCTGACTTTTCTAGGTAGAAGCCAAGACTTTCATTTTCTGGCCAACTTTAATTAACTTTGGGTATGTGGACAAAAGTTCCGTCTTGAAAGTTCCTGATTACCATCCTCCTCTGCTTCTCCGCAGTGTACATGGGATTCACTTGTACTCATTTATTGCTGTATCAATGTCCTTGCATTCCCAGGCCATGTGCCATGGTGTCTTCCCATTTAGATAGTTCAGCAGTCTTAGCATCTCAGAGGTGAAGAGAGGAAGAGGGTAGGGACTTGCCCAGGCTGACTCAGTTTACTGGGGAGGTGCTTGGATTGGTTCCCATGGTTCTTTCACAGCATGGATAGTTGGGTTCCTGCTTGACTCTGATGTCATGAGGTGTGAGAAAGGGTTATGGGGGTTCACAGGGCATCCAAACCCATCCTCATCTATAATTATCTTTTTTTTTTTTTCTAACTTTTCCCAGAATCCCTAACCAGAAACCTTATGATTTGATGTGAATGTCTCTTCCTTGGCCCTTAAACTCATACAGCTCATTTTATAAACTAAATTTAATGTGTGAAACCACAACACTAAGTTCCTTTAGAAAAGTGTTGGTAACCTCAAAGAGAAACCGGTGTGACCCATTCACTATTGTTTACTTTAATTCACTATCCAAGGGACAAAATCCGTGGGACCTTGATGCATATCCTTTTATTTCTTCATCTTCTAGGAAGTGCCTTTACTGTGATGAAAACTGAATTGACCATTTAGCGTATACAGTCATCCCTCAGTGTCCATGGGGGATTGGCTGCAGGACTCCCCTCTCTTCGGGTACCAAAATCCTCAGATGCTCAAGTCCCACCGCTGGCCCTGCAGAACCCACGGATACAAAAAGTCAACCCTTCATATCTGTGGGTTTGTGTTCCACGGAGAACAGTATTTTCCATATGGGTGACCAACTGTATATGTTTTTATAATATATCCTTAGTTCTCTTTGCCTCCCAGGGATGTACTCTAATCTGGGGAAAAGCACCACACATACATACTGTTCTCAACCCAAATTCTATGTTTCTCTTCCCATACCTGATTCTCTGACCTACTGAAATAGTAATCCTGTAGGCATGTCACCCCAATAGTTCCATGGGCTGTAGGTTCTTAAGTCCTACCTTGGGATAAAAAGATAAAAATTCAGATTATCTGGTTTTTTTACATGCAAAATAATTTAAAAGTAAAAAAACACAAGTGAAGGTTGGGGGTTTTACTCCTGAGCCTGTACAACCCTATGGGCATACCTTACTCTGGAGTAGTGTTGTTGGTATTCTATTTCATGATATTCATTTTTAGAATCTTGATAATATTCCCTTCTGCCCTAAAAATATTCTTCTGGAAGTGCTGTTCCTCCTTCCGTGAGTGGCTGCATGTCCTGCCCTCTTCTTCAGACCTAACCCCAGGCTTTTCCTGAGGGAAGGCCCCAGAAAAGGCTTGGGTCTGAAACCTAAGGGGGTATTCTCAAGCAGAAGGGACTAAATCATGGAAAGTTATAACTGGAAGGAACCTCAGGGATCATTTAGTCACAGCTTCTCTTATGCAGGAGGAAGCTGGGATCCAGCCATTTAGTGGCTGGGTCGGAACTAGAATTCTTTTCCAGTGCTCTTTCCTCTACTCCATTATTCCTGGGCATGTGATTCTTTATTTTGAACAGAGATGGGGCTGACCCAACTCAGAAGGGTAGGGACAGTCCCTAAGACAAAGCTTGGGTGTTGACTGTGGAATGATCTGTTGTTCTTGGGGTGACTGCACTGTCTGGAGCCATTTGGGATTAGAACCTGCCTCTCTGTCTGCTTTGAGGGACTCTTCTGTCCCAAAATCACAGAAGGCAGAGACTATCACATCTTTCTCTCCCAGAGCAGCTTTTACACATGGTTCTCAGTAAATATCTGTTCATGTTTTTCTCTATGGTTCAATTTAATTCAGAAGGTCCCTTTGCCCCCTTTCTTCCTTGTCCCTGTTCTTGAAGTGTACCCTTTCAAGGTCATTCCATTTTTGAACATCACTGGTTTTTATGTAACACACAGTGTTTTAATTCTTTTTTTTTTCCTGAATTCAGGAGCAACACAATGTTTTAATTCATTTGACAAATGTTTATGTGCTGACTGCCTGCCAGCCCTGTGCAGGGTACCTGGGAAAGTAGATGGAAATCATAATGGTGTTTACCCCATTGGGCTGTTGTGAGGATTAGTTAAGGGCTTAGCATAGCACCAGGCATATAAAATGCTTTAAAAAGGTTAGCTAAGACCCTATCCTCAGGGGACTCACAGCTAAAAATGTGTGGATCCACTAGGTGGTATCACTGTCAGTGTAAGTTCCTAAGCAATTTAAGGGTCTTGTCTCAAACCATTGTCAACTATGCGTCAATGCTGTGGAGTTATCACTGAGGGGGAAAGAAAGCTTGTGATGGCTTTAGAAGTGTGGCCTAAATTTCCTTTTTTATAAAATTTAATTAAACCAATGAAAAAACCCACATGACACTATGTGTTACATAAAAGAAGATTCAACAGAAGATACTGGAAAGAAGCCTAAGCATCTCCAAGTAATCTTCTCTGAGGGACAACACAAGGTACAAGAGTTGGAGAATGGCTACACCATTTTTGAAGTTTAGATCCTGAGAACCTACATTATACAAACTGAAAAGCCAAATCACTTTTTCTTGCCTGCCCCTTGACTTTAGCTAGCAATCTAATTAGAAACATTTTTCTGTTCACTTCAGCCAATATTTACTGCACATCCTTTATGTGTGAGACTTTGCTGGTTCTTCTTCGGACTGTTTTGCCTAGATAAAAATCACAACTTGCTGCCCACAGTCTGTTATTCCAGGCCCAGAGGTTTTGGACATCACAGAGGTTTGGCCAGTATCTTCTGTATCCCTGGCAGATGAGGTCCATGGGTGGCCTGGCTCCCTGCTTGGTCTATTCAGTGACTAATGGAGCACACCTTTTGCTGCTTTTGAGATTGGCAGAACCTTCTGTGTTATACTTCCTGGAAGGAGGGGAGTCCTGGTTACACCTGTGAGGCAGCTAGGAGGCTGCCAGGTGTCTTTCACCAGGTAAAAGAGCAAAGAGCAGAGGTACTAAACAGGTTGTTCCACATTCTTCTTGCCTCCTAGGTGACAGTGAGGAAACTGTCAAATTGAAAGGAAGGGAAACCCCTTCTGCTGCTAGTACCTCCTAAAACATTTCTGTTTTCCAGGTATCTGCTCTTCCCTGGGGCAGGATTAGCTGTGAGCCTGTATTTCTTCTCTGACAGCATCTGATGTGTAATGGGCTGTCAGGCATTCCCAGTTTCTCCTCTCCCTCCATTAGAATCTTTGTATTGCTCCTGTCGAGAGAAAGGGATGTTATCTTTCCCCATCCAAAGGGGAACGAGCCTAGCTGTTAAAAAGAATTGCAGACACTCAGGGTCTGCCACAGATTTTGCATGTCAGTCTCACACCAGTGCAGTATTCCTTCTCTTCTCTCTCTACCCACTCACAGAATGACTTACAGCAGCAGTTCTCAAAGTGTAGTCACCCAGGAACGTGTTAGAAATGCAGATTCTCAGGCCCCATTGACCCAGGGACTCAGGGGTGGGTCTAGCAGTCTGTGTTTTCACAAGCTCTCCCTGTGGTTCTGGTCCATGCTCAAGTTTGAAAACTACTGACTTCCTGCTGCTGCCTAAGGTCAAGAAAAGGTAGATTTCCTCTCAGGCTTTTCTTTTTCTCTTTTTGCTTTGTTCTTTTCTCTCTCTTTCCTCTCTCCATCGTCCCCCCACCTTCTTCCTCCCTTCCCCCAGCTCCAGCAAAAGCGTTCGGTAGGAAGGCTTCCTGCTCCCTTGGGGAATTCTTGTTTTGAGAAGTTGTAGAGGCCCCTTTGCCATTCACTTTCACTGGGTGGGGCAGGGGGGGTGGGGATAAGAATTAGGAATCAGGAATTGTCTGTGTCTTCCATGAGCTCATCAGCCCGAGGGTCCAGGAAGGGAGATCATTGCGTCTTTCTTCTCATTTAAGATTACCTTGCTTTTATTTTGTTTTCCTCATTACTCTTAAAGCTAACTGTGCTCACTACAGAAAGAATCAAAAGTTAGGCAAACAAAAAGACCAAAACAGTATAATTTTAACCACCTAGAGACTACCACTACTTAACCACTTACTATATTCTTTTCTGTATGTTTACCCCTTTTTACTTAATTGGGTTCATATTTTATTTACTGCTTTATAACTTGTTTTCACTTAATCTTCTGAACATCTTCCCATGTAGATGCATTTCCAGGATATTTTTGATGGCTGTAAGGTGTTTCGTTGCGGACAAGACTTGAACTTGACAAGCCTTGGTGTTAGTGAAATAGAATGGTTAAAAGCTCGGTGGGAAGATGTGAGGAAGAGTCCTGGGTTAGGAAGTAGATCTTCTCAGGATCAGACTGTGTAAACCGACTGATTCTTGTTCTGGGGCCTACGTATCTGCAGCCCCACTTCCCACCTTCCCTTTCTGTAGAATTCAGAATTTCCTGGCTTTTACTTGTCTTCCTCAGGAGATCAGTGTGCCACAGGGCTTATCTCTCCTCTTTTTCTTAGTTACACGGTATCAGGAATCTTCTCACTCTGGAGCCTTCTAATTGTGTAGCTGATGTCACTGAGCAGGTCCAAGGATTTTTCTTTTTATTTTTGAGACATACCGTGGGAGATAGCTCGTTTTTAGATTATTGTAACTGGGTAAGAGAACCTTGATTACTTTTTTTTGTCAAGAAAAATCATATGTAAGTGGGAAAAAATTTGAAAGTACAGATAGATGAAGATAAAATTCCATAACCTGAAGGTAAGCAGTATTAACATATTAAATCTATCCTGTTGGTCTCTTTTTTCCATGTGTAAATTTTTTTTTCAGAAATATGATATAGAAGTGTTACAGACTTTTTTTGCTTAACATATTGAACAACTTCTACTTGTGTTTATGGATGTATTCCATGGTATTCTGGAGCCAGCTTAGCTCAGAGAGGGATTGTTAAATATTCGGGATTTTAAGAGCAGGTTATTAAACTATTGGGAGCTTGAGATCAGGCATGATTGGGAGTATTTATACCACGGAAGTTGTCAGACACCACGAATCAGGGCTTTTTGTCTTATTCATAGAGCTGGTTTATCAGCATACCATTAGATGCACATTTTATCATGTGTAAATATGATTTGTTTTCTATTTAAATAGCCTCCCTATTTTAGGTTATTTCTAATTTTTGCTATTACAAACAATGTGATAATGATTCTTATGGATGTCTCAGCACATACCCATAATTATTTCCTCAGGATAAATTCCTAGAAATAAAGTTCCTGAATCATAGGACATCTAGAATTTCAAGAGTTATTTGTTACTAATTACCCCCAGTTTCACAATCTTTGAAAGGAAGATTACTTTTTTTAAGAGGATTCATGAGAAACAACCTCTGGGATCTGGAATTTTACGTCTCTCCTACTGTTTACTTCTGTTTACATTTTCTGAATTAATTCTTTTTATATAAGGAAATACTCTGGCTGAGAGTATAATAAGCCAATGCCTTTGATTCTTAGGCTGTATACTGATATACAGGGTGTAAAATATATTTTGTGGTTGTTCTGGATTGAGAGGCAATATATCACGATAATTAAGAACTTGGACTCAGGAGCCGAAATGAATTTGAATCCCAGCTCTGCTACTTATCTGTGTGACCTTGTGCAAGTTGTATAAACTTTTTGCCTCAGTTTCTTCATTTGGAAAATAGAGATGATCATGGAATCTCTTTATGGGGTTTTTGCAAAGCTTAGGTGAAATCTCTTAATGGAGGTTTTGCAAAAACTTTATGGGGTTTTTGCAAAGCTAAGTGACATATGTAAATCACTTAGCCCCTGCCCATGGTAAGTGCTAGGTAGGTGTTGGATTATTATTATCATTAATGAGTACATATAAGTCTCTGTGGACCTGTGCCAACTGTCACATTCAAACAATTTAATTAGTTCCTTAATCATACAGGAAATTGAGCTGAGCATTTTTTTTTTTTTGGTCAATCCCCAAATATTTTAGTACTGTGTGGCGGATATTGGACTAGTGGACCATAGAAAATTTAAGATGTTTTCATGTCCCCAAGGATCTTGCAGTCCAACTGGGGAGCTCTCCATAAGTGTGAAACAGTAATAACAAAAAAAAAAAAAAAAGGAAAAAAATCAATTGCTAAAGACAATAAGAGGACTGATGCTCCAAGGTCCTACCTGATTGCTGGCTAAAACAATTATGCAGAAGCTGATGGGAGCACAGTGACTGGGGAGATCTGGGAGGACTTCCCAGGGGACGCAGGGTTCTCCCTATGCACTAAAGGGCAGGAAGGGATTTTTATAGGGCTGAGGATATAGTGTGAGCAAAGTCAGGGGACCACAGGGGAAAGCAGGCTAGACCAGCCTTCTGGAGCTGCACTGTCCAATCCAATAGCCACTAGCTATATTTGGCTATTGAGGACTTGAAATGAGGCTAGTCCAAATTGAGATGTACTATAAGTATAAATTACACACCAGATTTCAAAGACTTGGTACAAAAAATAATGTAAAGCACCTCAGTTTTTATATTGATTATATGTTGAAATGATAATATTTTAGAGCTATTGGGTTAAATGCAATATATTAAAATTTCACCTATTTCTACTTTTTAATGGTAACTGTGAAATGATACTATTCTATCTATAGTAAATTGCTTGTATCTTTGTAAAGAAGGTAGTGAAATGTAGAATGATCCTGCCTTTTTTTGGGGGAGGATAGGGAGGGTGGAAGTACTAGATCGAGTTTGAGGGGAAACCCAGCTCTTTGAAGGAATCTAGAGGGTCTGGCCAGGCCCCCATTGAATTGGAAATTGCTCTCAGGTTCCTGGGACTATGTTGTAGCCACCTGCTCCAGATTTGAGTCTATAGAAATCTGTCCCTCATCTGGCCACCTGCATCTGGTATTTACAAATGTCCAGAGAGATTCTGGGGGAACTGCTTCCACTCTGGAGGCCCAAGTCCATCTGAAATCACACCTTGATTTCCAGAACCTAGAGCTGAGAGCTCAGTCCAGCTGGTCCTGATGAAATCAGGGTCTACCCCACTGTCCTGGAATCTCCAAGCAAGGCCAGAAGACTTCTTGAGACATCCCAAGGGGCTTCCTGTGACCTTCCAGGCTAGATGGAAGGTCAAGGTTGACCTGAAGCCAGGCCTGGATTGCCAGTGTGTTCCAGTCTAATCAGGGTCCCATGAAACCCTCCCAGAAGCCCAGCAAGGTCTTTGGCTGCCAGGGTATTCTATTCCAGGGCCATACCTGAGGCCTCCTGATTCCTGGTCATTGATGACCCCTCCAAGAACTGGGGGCTCATCAGAAATCAAAGGGGAACAAAGCACAGCCCTCACAAATTTGCAGTGTAGAGGGGGCCATAGGTAGGTCTCTCTCCCTCACCTTTCCCTCTCCTGTCCCTCTCCCTCACACACATTGTCTAAGTGCTCTCAAGGAAAAGAACAGGCTGTTCTGAGAATGTATGATGGAAGGTGGGTTCAGGGGGAGGTGGGATTTAGTTTGGGCAATAGGGACCCTGTCTGAGGAACTGCCATAGATGTCAAGAGTCTTGTTACTACTACTCTTCTGGCCCACAAGTGGGCATTGTTTGCATTCTGGACCAAGTTTAAAGAGTCTTTCCAAAAGGTTTTGCTAAATGTTATGGGAGAACATAAGAGAAGTAGAGTAAAAGAAGCATAAAGCCAGTTGGCTTTATGGAGCTCACATTTTTTGGTACCTTGCTTGAAGCTGCTTGCTTCAAGGGCTCACCTGCCATTCTTTGGTCTACAAGCACCTGAGGAACCTGTGCTCAGGCCACAAAGGATCATTGTCAGGGCCCTTATTTCCTAATTCACAACCTGAGTCCCTGTGAAGCTGTCATCTTTTGCCCTGAGCCCCTTCCTAGGTATCTTGATGCTGGGATCCAGATTAAAAGGGCCAGGTTTCCATTCACTGCTACCCACCTTGGCCTTTCCCACTTGGCTCTCGTTTCTGTTCTGAAACATTGCCATCCGCAGCTGCTGCCAGAATGCAGTGATACACCATTAATCATGACATGATGACAGGTTTCAGCTGTGTCTGCATGACCCTCTTTAGGGTCATGTTGTAGACCTGCTTCTGTAACATGTGGGGCATTGTACTGAGGGGCCTCTCAGATCTTTACCAATTCCCAATCCATGAGGGATTTAAAAACCAGAGATAATCCTGTTTGTTTACTTGGCTTCTGTTTGAAAGCAGAGGACCCCAGTAACTTTTTAAGGTTTTTTTCAGCCTTTCTAATTTTGAAGTTCCCATTTCTTTGTGCTTTGGTTTAGAAATTCTACCCCCTTCCAATTTAACTTACAGTCTAACCACGAAATTGTGCTTCCATTTTAGACTGTTAGCAGCCAACTCTACCAGAGTGTCTATGGGTCTTCTCACACAGCCAGTTTCCCAGCTCATTCCCAGTAAGGTGGTCAGGTCTAAATTTAACTATGACCTTTCTGCCAGTATATTCAAGCCAGGGCTGCAAGAGCAAAATCAAAGCTGGACTGTTCTTAGGGGTGTATGTGTAGGAGGTAGAAGAGAAGATGGGCGGTCAGGCACAGTGGCTCACGCCTGCAATCCTAGCACTCTGGGAGGCCGAGGTGGAAGGATCTCTTGAGCTCAGGAGTTCGACACCAGCTTGAACAAGACTGAGCCCCCATCTCTACTAAAAATAGAAAAAATTAGCTGGATATGGTGGTACGTGCCTGTAGTCCCAGCTACTCCCAGCTGAGGCAGGAGGATCACTTGAGCCCAGGAGTTTCATGTTGCTGTGAGCTAGGCTGGTGCTATGGCACTCTAGCCCAGGCAACAGAGCGAGACTCTGTCTCAGGGGAAAAAAAAAGAGAGAGAAGGTGGGCGAGGCTTCCCAAAAGGCTAGACCAGTCCTGGGTGAAGAAGAGGAGGAGTTCATGGTGGGGAGAAGTATAGTCACCCTCAGGGACTGTTGGAGTTTACCCTAGCTTGGCTGGGTGCCTTGGAGAAAGTCAGCCAAACTCTCTAACCTCTCAATTTCCTCCCACTATAAAGTATCAGTGACATAACTCACCTGGATTTGCAATTGCCATGGCTTCTTGCCAAGCATTATGCCACAGTTATGTGTTCACCTTTGTCTCTGATTCCAAAGTCACAGATCCTAGGTTTATGAGATACAATCTGCACATTGTATCATATTGATTTCAGCTCTTGTTTGGTTGCCTGGCTTGCATCTCTATTTGGTTGGCATCTTTTTCTGTATCAATGGGTACATATTTCAAAGACAGGACAGGGGCAGTGTCTGTAATTCTGTTTGTGGAATGGCTTTGCCAAGTCAGATACTAAAAAGTGTAATTGCAAAGTATTCAAACTTATTTAGTTTGTAAAAATTTAGCTCATTATGATTTAGTCACAACTCTAATTTGTATTTATACTCATGATTAGTATCCTATACCATGAAATTCATATAAATGACATCATATATATGCCATCATATGACATTTTTAGAGTGGCAGCAAATGATGACTCAAATAGGGCAATCTTTATTTTTCTGTTTGATTGCTAGTAAACGTTTTGGAAGTAGTCTAGAGGCAGGTTTGGAGAGGCTGGCTTGAGTGCATATGTCTTTCCAAAATGCCGCAGCTCAAAGTTGAGAGGAGAACCAGATCACAAAGCTGCTGGAGCTGGGGTGCTCGCATTCTCTGAACATGCCCAGGTTAGAATCATAAACAGGGACTTGACTAAGAAGGAACGTGGGCCAGTTGCTCTCTTGTGCTCCTCTGTCATAAGTGAACTAGAGCTTTTTGCAGGCAACCGTCTCTTTAGTTCAGGTCTCTAAGAGCAAAGAACGGGTTGGGAGTTCTCATCCTGACATTAGAGCTTACTGAGTGTGTGGCATTAGTCTAGTTACTTAAGTTCTTTATGCCAGCTTCTTCATCTGTATACTTGGGGAAATGTAGGTATCCTCTAGAGTAGTTGTGAAGATTCAAATGAAAATGTGTGTGTGTGTGTGTGTGTATCACTCTCTGGCACATGGAATGCACTCAATAAATGGTAGCTTGGGAACAGTAACATTCTTCCCGTTATCAGACATTTCTCTAACTTATAGGGCAATAGTTTTAGATGAGCCATTAAGTGGGATGGGGGTAGATTAGTGAATATTTCTCAAAGCTTTTAAGAATAATAGACTTGTAACCTAGGCCTCAAACTTCTGGCTTTTGCCCAATTTTTGAGCCCTGGGAGTGTCCCTGTTCAAAACAAGTTGCTGATCTGGTGGATCCTATGGCTGATTTGGGGTGACAGTTGTTATTAAGAAAGAGAAAACTTGTATCAAAAAGTCTCAAAACAACAAATGTTGGTGGGGATGCAGAGAGATAGGAACACTTATACATTGCTGCTGGGACTGCAAACTAGTACAACCTCTATGGAAAGTAATATGGAGATACCTCAAAGAACTAAAAGTAGACCTACCATTTGATCCAGCAATCCCACCACTGGGTATTTACCCAAAGGAAAAAAAGACGTTATATAAAAATGACACCTACGCTTGAATGTTTATAGCAGCACAATTCACAATTGCAAAGATGTGGAAACAACCCAAGTGCCCATCAATACATGAGTGGATTAATAAAATGTAGTATGTGTATACCATGGAGTACTATTCAGCCATAAAAAAATGGTGAATTAATAACTCTTGTATTAACCTGGATGGAACTGGAGCCCATTCTTCTAAGTAAAGTATCACAAGAATGGAAAAACAAACACCACATGTACTCACCATTAAATTGGAACTAATCAATCAACACTTATATGTTCATATGGAAATAACATTCATTGGCAATCAAGCAGGTGGGAGAGGGAGGAGGGGATGGGTAAATTCACACCTAATGGGTACAGTGCACCCTATATGGGTAATGGACACACTTGTAACTTTTACTCAAATGGTACAAAAGCAATTTATGTAACTAAAACGTTCTCACTCCTGTAATATTCTGAAATTTAAAAAAAAGAAGAGATAAAAGTTCTCCCCACTCTTGGAGGCCAATGTGTTGGATTTGCAAGCAGTTCTTCAGCAGGTCACTATTAAGGACCTTTGTATTTATTTATTAGTTTAGTTTGTACCATTATCCTGTATTCATGTTCAAAGTTGATCATCTTGGATGTGTTCCTTTAATTACTACAATCATCTGGTGTGCTCCTGTAAATATCTTATCTGCCATTTATGGCTCAGAAATTTCTGTTCTCTTGTCAGCACTGATCAGAGGTTCTTGTATTCAGCAACCACATTTATCACTTTTAGACAAAAATGACGAAACTTGATGTTTTGGTTGAATGTACTATTGGTTAGATTTATCATTTACCTTAGACTTTTTGTAGTAGGGAGATTCACTTATAGATCTTCATGTTCAGTGGGAAAGAGGAAGTCAAAAGTCCCCCATATTGACCTTCCCTGAGGCTCTCTACCCTGACTTAGGTCATGTGCCCATCCTTGAGTTAATCCCCATGGTCCAGGGAATGAAATAATCTGGTTATTGTGGGACCCACCCTGGGGATGGAGACTGAACAGGGACAGAGCTTCAGCTCACAAAGCTGTGAAATCTGGGGTGCTCCTATGAAGAGAAATGAGTGTTGGGAAGGCTGTCAGCAGATATCCTCTCTGTTGAGTGTCGACCTAGGCCTGTAGTCTAATGAGAAACTGGAATGAGTTTAAGAACTGAAATCCGTCTGCCTCTTCTGTTGTATGTGCTCAGAGGACAGAACAACCAGCTCTTCTAGAGGAATGATAAGGATGTGTTCAGAGGAGGCCTTGTGAAGAGGTGACTTGGGGCTGGGTCTTGAAGGGTCAGAGTCTCAGATATTCTTCATCTAAGAAGCTAGGCAAAGGAAATGGTACAAGGAAGGATGTAGAGGCCTGGATGGGAATGGAGTGTCTATGGAAATGATGAAGAGATGGCAATTTATGGTATATGATTATCACATCTCCTTAGGTCTGCAGCTTTTGGGAGTCAGCCTACACATTTCACAATTGAAAAGACTGAGGCTCAGAGAGATTAAATGACTTTCCCAAGAGTGTGTGGTTAATAAGTTGAGTCCTGGTTTCTTCTCATTTACCCTACTGCCCACCTTGATTACAATCCTTGTGTCAAGTTCTTTTTAAAAAAAAAAAATTACTGCCGTGGAATCTAGTACAGTTCCATATTGTGTCCCTGAAACCATGGGATGGATTAGCACTTCCAGAAACAGCTTTTTCTTGTGGGGTATTACTTTTATTTACATATGTAAGCCCTGTGCCACCAAAGCTCTTAACATAAGCATTGCCTGGCATACACACACTTTTGTACCCTAAATAGCAGAGGCCTAGAAATGTTTGTCTACTTTTGCCAACATCTGACTGTGATTATCTTTAACCACAGTCACACTTGTTTGTTTCTTAAAATAGTATTGACTCTCCCGAGGAGGAGGCTGTTTCTACTCCTCAAAGCCCTCCTAGAACTCTGCCTCCCCGCCCCCACCTGCCTTCTTCTGGTAGCTTTTGCAGCCTGTGCTTTCATTTAATTAAATTAACTCATTTAGTTTTCCTGCTCCCTTGTGTCAGCACACCTGAATCCTTCCTTAGGATTCGCAGATCCCTTCTGGTGAAAGTATTGGATTTTACCTCCTGGATCCCCGCTGTGGACTCAGTAACTGAAGTATGGCTCTCCCTGAAGTGGTCATCAGCTATTCTTCCTTCCTGTCCCTAGCTCTGCCCACAGGCCAGGCCAATCTGCAGGGGTCGACTTCCCCAGAGGAGAGTGGCCTAAAGGCCTAGCTGTGTCTGACCTGTAGGGATGGACCCAGTCAGTTTTTGAAATGGAGGATCCCTCTCCCCCAATCCCCCACCAGCATAGATATTAAAAATTTGTGTCCTTGGCCGGGCATAGTGGCTCACACCTATAATCCCAGCACTTTGGGAGGCCAAAGTGGGAGGATTGGTTGAGGTCAGGGGTTCAAGACCAGCTTGAGCAAGAGCAAGACCCTGTCTCTACAAAATATAGAAATATTAGCTGGGTGTGGTGGTGCTCGCCTGTAGTCCTAGCTACTTGGGAGGCTGAGGCAGGAGGATCGCTTGAACCCAGGAGTTTGAGGTTGCAGTGAGCTATGATGATGCCACTGCACTCTAGCCCAGGCAACAGAGTGAGACCCTGTCTCAAAAAAAAAAAAAAATTCTGTATTTGCGTTGGAGTTCTGTCTCAGAGAAAGTCAGTGTTCCCATATGCTAGTCTGTTAGGTTCCTTTGCTTTAAAGTAAAAGCTGCCTCCTTTTGGCTTTGAACTTGGGGGTAAAAGGATGTAAGTGAAGAAGGTGTTTTTACCTTACAATTTCTATCTATGCCCTCCCACCTCTCTAGAATAATACGTCATACCAAGCTGGGGGAGCCTAGTGGTCTTATTGGAGGTCTTTCTCAGAGCCATCACTAGGATAAAGGACATGAACAACATCAACTCACACATGAGATTCTGTGTTGTGTGCTTTGGACTTGGATTCTATCACTAAGAGGTCCCTTTTCTGAAATGATTGAGGTGGCAGACACAAAAACCCCGCAAAGTAAGAACTCTGAACAAATAGATGGTCAGGATTGCTTTCCTATTTTTCAAGCTTGCTCTATGTTTTGAGCAGTGTGTTCTCCAGAGTAGGGGCACGGAGGTTACCCATTGAGCCCTGGCAAGAGCTACTCTTGGTGCCACTGTTGGACTATATTGCTCTTCCCAAACCACAAAGGTTGTTTCTGCATAACCCTGTGACAGTAGAATTGAAAGTTTAGGTGCTTAATGGTGGAAAATAGGTTTGGGTGATGAAGGTTGCAGATGAGCTCATGAAAGCCCTACGAATATTTTTATGATCCCTAAATTATCCCACTAAATAAAGAGAATAAGGATAAATACTGTGCAATTTTCCATTCTATTGGTTTAGAAATATTTCAGACTTTTTCCTAACTCAAAATTTGAACTAGATTTTTTTGTTTTTTGAGACAGAGTCTCACTCTGTCACCCGGGCTAGAGTGCCATGGTGTCAGCGTAGCTCACTGCAACCTCAAACTCCTGGGTTCAAGTGATCCTCCTGCCTCAGCCTCCCAAGTAGCTGGGACTATAGGCAAGCACCATCACACCTGGCTAATTTTTTTTCTATTTTTAGTAGAGATGGGGTCTTGCTCTTGTTCAGGCTGGTGTTGAACTCCTGAGCTCAAGAGATCCTCCCACCTTGGCCTCCCAGAGTGCTAGGATTACAGGCGTGAGCCATGGCACCTGGCCATGAACTCGATATTTTTAAATTCCTCTGGGGTGTGTGTGTAGGGATAAGAGGTACATTAAGATACTTTCATCTCCCTGTGGTCCTTCATCCAAATGGGGCCCAAAACTGTGTAAGAATACAGATTTTGGAACTCCACAGACCTGCCTCGGATCCTGGCTCTGTCTCCTGATTATATAGTTTCAGTACCTTAGGGTTTTTTGGTGCATGTATTGAATAAAGATGCATGGGCACACAGGTTTTTAAGCTCCTGTGCTTCACACATGGCAGTGTAATGTATCAGAACACCCACGAGCAAAGTGGCATTGGATCTGCCTCCATCACCACCCCTTTCATTCCACATGAGTAAGATCCCCTCTCCCCAAACGTGCATACCAAGATGTTATTCTTGCCACATCTTCTAGCATCTCACCTAAGATGGGGGCTTTATTGGAAAACCCACTTCTGGTTAACCACCAGCTTTACCCTCCTTCATCATTTCAGTCCCCTGCTGTACCCTCCTGATTTTCCCCATCATGAATGGTTTAAGGACTTGACTTCACATATTCATGTATTTGTTCAGCAAAAATTTATTGAATTTAAATAATACTTAAACTCACAGTTGTAGAGAATACACAGAGAAATAATATCACATTGATTGGAATTTGTGCATAATGGGAATTATACTTTGGAGTAATTACTATATTGTCCTCATTGAGACATTCCCAGGTCCTTAAACTTTGGCCTTAAGTGATATTTTGACTGGAGTGTCTCCTCTCTTAGATGGTGGTTCTCGTTGGTGACCCAGAGGAGCACAGAAACTGCTCAAGAGCCAGAGTCTGAAATCTCCTCACACATCTGACAGGCTCAGTGCTGGTGCAGCTTTGGTATATTCACTGAGCGGTGCAAATGCCTGGGCTGTGATACGTGTAGCAAGGCTTCTTCTTAATCCTTTCTCATAGTCCTGTCTCCTTACGCATGCACAAATTTGATTTACAAAATATGGGAAGCTTAAAAGACAAATATAAAGCAGAGGTTCTTTGAAGTTTCTACCTTAAAATATTTTTCTTAACATTAAAGTAAGCTAAATTATATCCCCAAATCTCATAATACATAAAAATTAATTTCAGGAAAATGTAATAGACATTATGAAGGAAGTTCAAACAAGTGAGAGTAGGAGAAAATACTTGCAACTTACATAATAGATAAATGAGTAATATCCAGAATATAGTAAGAGTTCTTATAAATCAGTAAGAAAGTCAATAACCCAGTGGAAAAAAAAGGGCAGAAGTTATGAAGATGCAAGACTTTAAAAAAGGAAATGAACTTTTGAAAATATATCTAGTAATTGGAAAAATGCAAATAAAAACAAGATTATTTTTCACCCTTCAGATTGTCAAAATCATTGGTAAGGTAGAAAAATAGACATTCACACACTGGGGAATATAAATTGATAGTCTTTCTGGAGGCCATTTGGCAGAATCTATAAAAATTGAAAATGTATATGTCTTTTGACCCATTAATACTACTTCTTGCACTATACCATAAAGAAGTTCTTCATTTGTTTTAGGATGTTCACGTCACAATTTTTGCAATAGCAAATAAGAAGATGGGCAGTAGCATTGTTTCCAATAGGGGAATGATTGTGGTATAGTTTTACTGTGGAGTAGTATGCAGCCTTCTAAAACAAACAACAAGAAAGAAAATACAAACGTGGAAAGATCCCCCACTTGTTAAGTGGGAAAAAGTACATACACAACCATTCAACTATATAGTATGAACAGCTTTGTGCAAGAACAAACTGTGTGTCTGTGTAGGTAAATACATTGAAAATGGTCTGAGGTACACACCAAACAGCCATGGTTACTTCTAGGTAGGAGAGTTGACTTGGGGTGTGGGGGAGTAACTGGAAAAAAGTTGGAGCAAGATGGACTCTTTACCCTATAATCTTGTAAGGTATTATATGAAATTTCATAAGCATGTATTTATGTATGGTATACTTTTTAAAGTAATATATGTAACAGATAATTTGGAAAATATAGGAAAAAGTAAGGAAAAGACATAACCTATAATCCTAGAGACCTTGACTTTACTTACTTTATGTATATTTTTATATATATAATTATATATTATATATATCTTAACATAGTTCAGTGTGCTGAACTTGCTGTGTCAAAGGCCACAAGGAACAGGTACCTGGAGACTGAGCTACAACTGTCTGCCCAGTAGGAGTGGTGGTAAATAGAGGGCAGCTGAGCTAAGGCCCAAATACGCAAAGACTAGTTGCTGGAAGACAGCAGAAACCATATGTTGCTCTGCCCCCCTTCTTGCCTTCTCTCCTGATAATCAGTGGACCCTATGTTTTTGCTTCTCTCAAGCTCATGTTCTAACTCTGGCTTCTAGGAGCTGCCTTCTCTGCTGCGGGCCTGCCTGAGAGTTGGGGCCAAAGGACAAGATTTGAAATCATGACCCTCCCCTGCAGTAATGGCATCTGAAACTCTGCCTAGAATACATATTTGAATCTTTTGTATCTCCAGGATTTAAAGGTGAAAGGGCTGGTAGAGTTGATCTAGAGTTCTTCCATTTGATAGATTAGTAGATTGAAACTCAGCAAGATTGGGTTTCACCTAAGATTAATGCAGCAAGTTGGCAGTAAAGCTAGAAACCACACTTGGGGTTCTTGGTGTGGTCCAGCGCTCTTTTTACAGTACTATACTCACCTCTTAGGGTATTGGGAGCCTGGGCCTAGCACTGAAGGTACCATGAAAGGTACCTAAGCAGCATTCAGGCAGTCTGGAGCCCTAAGACTTAGCCAAAGGGTCAGTGGGCTGAAGAAGGGTCACCTGGGCTTGAGTTTTAGTTCATTCATTCAATAATACCCTGCTTTACCCCTGCATGCACACATTCAGAGATTCAGTAAATGTTCTAAAGTGTTAAAGGTCTACAGTCCTACTATCACAAGATAGTAGGAGTACAGAAACTTTCATTTTCTTCCATTTTTTTCCTGTAATGACTATGTATTACTTTTGAAATCATGACTTTTTAAAAGTCCTCCTGTTCATCTAAAGTATTTTAATTTGTTGGGGTCATGAAGTACTTCCTAACTTTGGAGTAAGAAATGAGTGGGAAATGTGAACTGGATAAATCCCCTCTTTCATGTGAGCCTGATAGTTCTGGGGTCTCTGACCTGAGTTTGTGGCAATCCTATGTCATGCAACTCACATGTTCACACTTGTCATACACGCCTGTGAGTGTAATGTATGTCTGCACTAGGTAGATGCTTCTGCCTCTGTGACAGATGAGGAGCAGCAGGTTATAAAAGGGAGTACAGGGTAGTGAACTGCTTGGAGGAAGGACGTGTATTCTCCCCTTGCCACTGTCCTGTGAGGGAAAATGAGAGAGGCAGCCATTCCAGCCGATGACTCAAAGCACCCGCAGTCTGATGCTGAGGACAAGGGCTGGCTGTCTTGCAGGCCTGAGGCCCTGTGGGCATTGCTGTGTTACAACACAATGCTGTCTATTGTCATTCAATAGTCATTAATGTCATTGCTGTTTATTATCATATAATAACCTTTCAGTGTTGCTTTAGGTAAATATTGTTATCTTAGAGGTGGGTGGTAGTTATCCTCATTTTATAGATAAGTAAACTAAGGTTCAGAAAGGTTAAGAACTCGAATCCCAAGGGTCACCTCACTCTACCACTTGACTTCTGTATTCATCCGTGCACACATAAACAGGCACCTTGGCTTCCTTTTTATTCACTTAATATTGAGAACTTATTTACTGAGCACTTTCTATGAAATATTTTTTCCCCAGCAAATGTTTGTTGAGTGTTTTAGTTCTGTGTCAAGCACTCTTCTAGGTGCTAGAAGCCCAATAGTGAACAAAAACAGGCAAAAAAAGTCCCTGCCCTCAAGGAGCTTATATTTTATCCAGGGAAGTAGGAGAGACAAATACTAAATTTTATAGTAAGTATTTTAAAACATAGTATATTAATGGAAAAATTTGAGGTTCAGTAATGCCAACAGATGAGGAGATGATTGCCGTTGAAAAGATAGTTTATTACTCACAGTTCTCCAAGAGGAAGGGGCATGCCATGCCAGGCCACAGAAGAAACCACTGAGGCTGGTTGCAGGCAGAGAGAGAAAAGGAACTAGTGGACTGAAGTCTTTTAAGAGGTGAGGCAGTGTAAGCAGGTTTAGAATTGGCTAGTTTGAATAATTTCAGAGGGTTCTGGAGTATAAGGGGCTGTCCCTAATTGTCTGCTCCCTGGCCCTGGGGTGATTAAGGCAGGTGGATATTGGCCCAGAAAGTGAGAGCCTGATAAGGTGGTTGAGGGTATGGGCTCTGGATTGGTGGGTTTGCATATGAAAGGCGTGATATGTTTCTAGGTATTAGCTAACCCTGGGAGGGGCTATCCCTCTAGAATCAGCAAGGCCCCAGATATCAATTAGAAGAATACAGGAAATAAAAAGACATGGTTAATACAGTTGGCTAGAAGGTGATAAGTGCTACAGAGAAGGTAGCAGGGCAAGGGAATGGCAGCATGGAGAGGTGGGTGCTGCGGTTCTAAATAGGGTAGTCAGGGAAGGCTGTGCCGGGAAGGCAGCATTTCAGTAACCACCTGCAAGAAGAGAGGGAATGAGCTCTGTGGGATCTGGGAAGGACTTTCTAGACAGAGAGATAAGTATGATCAGAGGCAGGAGCATATCTCATTGACAATGTCACCTACAGCTGTATCAACACGCTTTAGACCAGAGCAGAAGGAATTAAGTTGAGACATCAGGTGACATATAGGTGTCAGAACCATGAGCTGATAGGATGGGGGAACAGGATGGCCCTGTGTGTATGAGCTGAATATAGAGTGTTTTGTCCCGAGACTAGATATGAATATCCTGATCCTTCCTATTCATCTGTGTTTAGTAAGATATTTCTCTGGTATCTTTTACTCCTCACTAGAAAACAAGATGATCCTTGGTGGAGAGGTGATTCTAGTTCAGGAGAAATTTGTCTGGCTATACAACATGGAACAGTCAGAAATTAAAGATTGCCAATTAAAGTAAAGCATATTTTATCACCTATGCTACACCCCAACCCCTTTTAAAGCACTCTATAGCTTCCTGTTGCATTTGCTATGGCCTGCAAGGCTCTGAGTCTAATCCCTGCCTACCTTTCCAACTTCATCTCATGTCCCTCTACCCACCAACTGTGCTCCAGCCATGAGGACCTCCTTCAGGTCACTTGAATATCCTTAGGATCTATGCACAGTCTGTTTCCTTGGCAGAAAGCCCTGTCCCAATCTTCACTTGGTAGCTTCCTTCCTAGCATTCAAGTCTCAGCTTAAATGTCACTTCTCAGAGAGACTGTCCCCTAATGTTCATCCTGAAGAACTCATCCGGGCCCTTTCCAGTCCATTAGCCAATTTAATTCTCTAAATAGTATTCAACACTACTGGAAAATTTTCTTACTCACTTATTAGTTTATTATCTGAATCTACCCCCACCCCAACTAGAATGACAACTTCCTAATGTCAGGAACTTTGTCTCCTATACTGCTATAGCCCAGTGTCAGGAACAGCACCTGGCACATAGAAGGCACGAATAATGATGTAATATCTTCAAATATAAAATGTCATATAAATTGAGCCTATGGGGCCCAGCACTCAAGTAATAAAAGATCCATTATTATGGGGAAGGGTCTAGGCAGGCTTCTGGGAAAGGGGCTGGAAATGGTCTAATTATGTATTTCCTCTGCAAAGAATATCTGCAGGGATATCTGTAGTGCTAGATGATATTCCATCCCAATCATTGCTGATCATGAAGCTGCAGATTCTAGCTATAGTAAAGAGGAGATGGCCTTGCCACCATTGGACAGGTAAAGCAAAGTAGCAGCCCTTGGGCCTTTGGTGCAAGATGTATAGTATTTGGTAGCAGAGTGGACCCTTAACAAATATGAATATGGGCAAGGTGTGGTGGCTCACGCCTATAATCCTAGCACTTTGGGAGGCCAAGGTGGGAGGATCACTTGAGGCCAGGAGTTCGAGACCATCCTGAGCAAGAGTGAGACCCTGTCTCTACAAAAAAATAGAAAAATTAGCCAGGCGTGGTGGCACACACCTGTAGTCCCAGCTACTCGGGAGGCTGAGGCAGGAGGATCGCTTGAGCCCAGGAGTTTGAGGTTGCAATGAGCTATGATGATGAGGCCCAGGTGACAGAGCGAGACCCCATCTCAAAAAAATATATACATTTATACACGAGATTATGAATGTCTTTAATAGACTTATACTCTCCATTTCAACATAGCTCATACCGCTCCTGATTGTCCAGTATCCAACTTCTCATGTTTACCTTAACTGTTGGTCCCTGAAGGCATCTGAGCTTTGACCCTTGCCCTAGGTGAATAAGTACCCCATTCCTTAAGCAGCCTAGTGAGTACTTCGAAGTTAAAGGGATGCTTGTTAAAGGGAATTTCTGGTTCCAGTTGTGCAAATAACCTACGTGTTATAATCGGAAAATGACCTTTCCGGGGTCTTGTAGTATCTTCCAAGTCCAATCTCTCTACCCAGCTCTTTTGGTGCCCAAGGCTTATTATTTGCTGAAACAGTAGGGTAACCTGATTCAGTGTTTTCTAAACTAGAAGCCAGCATTTGAGCTTCTAAGGTTCTCACTGATCTGTTCTTTCATCGCCTATTTGCCATTTCTCCCCTCTTAAACACCGTTAGATTTGACTTGTAAGATTGGAAATGCCTCACTGTCCTCTAGCAGCTTAGAGTTCTATTTCCATTCTTCAGCCTATGGTCTTTATAGCTGTTCAGTTCCCATATTCAAGACTCAAGAGCAACTAGTGTTCTTTGTCATGATGATCTTTCTGTATTTATTAGTAACATTGCATGTAATTAATAGAGCCAGCCAGAATTTTATGCCTTTCCCAAAACTTCCAACACCATTTTCAGTGACAATTTGAAGATCTATCCGAGAGACTCATGGGTTGAGTATAAACCTGACCCCAGCCTAGCTCTCAGAATCTTTGTTTAGGAATAAGTGTTTCATGTGGGAACTTCAACTTGATGAATTTTTGTATGCCCACAAATGCCAAAATCAACTTTAAATAGCATATTAAAGCACAACTTATAAAACTTCAGCAAAATCTAGTTCTAGCCTTTAGCATAAGCACCACATTTATTACACATTGCTCAGTCTGTTTTCAATGGAGTAGAAAATTATTCCCCTCTCATGTTTGTGATCAGGAAATTATTTCATGAATGGAATTGAGCATTTTACATAGGAATTATGTTCAAACATTATTTATAATTTGTCATGTATATGACCAAGGTTAGGCAAGCCAAAATTGTATCATAATTTTAAAACACCAGGGCTAAATGAGTATGCAGTTTTACTTTGGTGGATTAAAACGTTTTGCCAGTGACAGACACCAGGGGATCAAAGTTAATATCCCTATAGTCAAATCAAAATTGATATTGCATGCCTCCTGATATGATGCATCATTTTGGGGGGTATTCCTACCAAAAATGCACACCCTAAATTTAATCATAAGGAAATATCTGGCAAACCCAAATTGTGGGACACTAAAAAATGGCTACCCTGTATTCATAAAAGGTGTGCAAATCATGAAAGATGTGACCTTTTTTTATAAAGGACGTTATTGGAATAATTGGCAACATTTGAATAAAGTAGAGTATCGATGTTAAATTTCAGATGTGCTTATAGTACTGTGGTTGTGTAAAAGAATGTCCTTATTTTAAGGAAACATACATGAAAGTATTTGGGGATAAAGGGGACTCTTCTCTGTAACTTATTCTCAATTCAGAAAGAGAGAGAGGAAAAAAAGCAAGTGGTAAAATGTTAACGTTTGGGGGTTCTGGGTAAAGGGTACTAGGAATTCTTTGTATTAGTCTTGTAACTTTTCTCTAAATCTGAAATTATGTCAATATAAAAAGTTAAAGAATAGATGGCCATGGGATCATACTTGAATCCTGCCCCCAGGTGGGCCAGGCAGTGGATTTTCCTAGCCACATGTACCCTTGGTGTTGACTTTGTGCTCCTGGTAGCAAGGAGGCCAGAGAGGAGAACCGCAGGGACACTTTTACATGAAGAACACAGAGTTAAGAAATGTAGAATGAGACATTGCGCTTGGTCAGGAGGCTCAGACTAAACTCAATCTTGTTTATCTGCTGCCTTTTTCCTCAGGTTGTGAGGACCTATAAGAAAACCCACTTGGCACAGGTGCTTGAGAGAAGCAGATTAAGACTGCAGAGTCTCACATTGTGTTAAGTCCAAGAGACTGTAAACCTTCACACTTTCTTTCTCATCCCACACAAAAAAATGCAGTTTACCAAAAAAGGACACTGAAAACAAGCAGTCTTTGACCTTCAGCCACCTGTTACTTTCTCCAGATATGAAGTTTCCTCTTTTTTCTTTTTCCCTCAGGTTCCCCAGGAGAATTTCCATTGCAACATTTTCAGTTAAGTAGCACTTAATTGCAGTCTTAAAATTCCAGAGTCACCCTGCTTAACTCTTCCCCTCTGCTCTTTGGTTAAGGTTAGTAAAGAAGGGCACATTGTAAGTTGAATGCAGGTCAGGCTTCCCACTGGCTTCTGGGTAGACTTTGATGTGATTGCATAGAAGCTGAAAATAACTGGAGTGGACTGTAACTTATCTCCTACTTTGACATTCGTAACAGGTTTTGAGTTTGACTGACTACCTGCTGTCAGGATACCATCCCTAGGAGTCTCATTCACCTTTAGTATTCCAGACTTAGGTGGAATAATAGCCAAGATCAATGAAGTTTGGTAGATGCTGTATGTTTCCTCTGGGGTCATCATCTACTACATCTCTAATGTAGATTACTATCATCTACATTAGCATATTAAAGGTTCTGAGAAGTCTTGCAGAAAGGAAACAGGTAACTTTGTTTAACCCGTCTTAATTGCCTCGGCAACACTTAGAACATCTTAAGGAACACAGGAAACATAGCCTAAATTGATAGTCATAGTGCTTAGTTTAAGAGATGAGTACATTTACTTTTTCTTAGAGGTCTCTGGACCTAAAATACTCAGACACCAATGATTTATCTTCTGGGGTTTTTGTTTTGTTTGTCCTTAGCTATCCATCACCAGCCATTTAATGGCCAAAGAATTTGTGCTGGGGACACAAAGAGGGAGGATACCTCTGTCCTCAAGGACTTTCCTTAGGGAGGTAGAATATATGAACATGCATTTATCAGTGCCAAATAAATGGTACAAAAGGCACTCTCAGAGGAAAAGGAGAACATGCTAGGTTTAGCTGTCTAAGAAGTCCTAGGCAAGCTTCCGACAACAGAGAGGCTCAAGTGTGTGTGAACAATTAGGAATGCAAGTGGTTGGTGCAGTGAACCGTGCACTGAAGTGAAATGTTCATCTAGAGCAGTGGTTTCCAAACTTTGGCATGCATCAAAATTATCTGGAGGGTTTATTAAAACACAAGGTGCTGAGCTACCCCCATAGCTTCTGATCCACTAGCCCTGGAGTAGGGCTCAAGAGCTTGTATTTCCACCAAGTTCCCAGATGATACTGATATTGCTGGCCTAGGGACCATAGTTTGAAAACCTTGAATTATCAAAGAGTGGAAGCTCAGAGAGCTGGCAAGGTGAGCTCAGGCCTGACTGTGAAGCAGCTTAAATAGCAGGCTGACAAATTATATTTTATTGATCAAGTTTTGAACTGTGGCTTGAACAAAGTGATACAATTGCTCTAGTAGAAGAGGTGTGTCAAATGGATAAGACAAAAAGACTAGATGCAGAGAGACCAGTTTGAAGGCTGTTACATAGTTACAGCAAGTAGGTTTATAATATGTGAATTAGGGCAGTGACAGTGGGAAGAGAAAGAAAATATCAGTTCAGAAAGCTTTGTGAATGAAAAATCTGGTGGGTGAGAACTGAAAGTTAGCCTTGGTCATTCTCTGAGTCTTCAGTTATGTGTAGTTATTTGTGTAATGCTATTTTGAATCTTTGTGATTATTAGTAGGGTTGACCTTGTTTATGTTCATACCATCTAAAAAGAAAAGGGGAAAATGTTACTCTGTAAGTTAATAGGGTGAACAGTGATTTAGGGAGCTCATATAGGGCTTGTTTGAAGGCCTAGGATACACAGTGGACTCAGGAACGGCCCTGTTTTACAGGGAAATTTGGCTTACCTGCCTGGGATGGTGCTTGGGAGGGCTGGATGTGGAGAAATAAAGCCAGAAGATGACTGAATTTGGCAGGTGCCACATGTTATGTGACCTTCCTTGTGCTTGTGATATCTTTATAGACAAATACAGATTTCAGGCAATCTCTGTTCCTACTTGTTCACTAATTCTTATTGCCCTATCGCTTGAAAATAGAAACCATTTCTTATTTGTTTTTAAATAAATTTTATTGTGTATATTTAAGGTATATGACATGATATAGGATACATAGAAATGGTAAAAAGGTTACTATAGTGGAGGAAATTAACGTATCCATGGTCTCACATAGTTACCCTGTGTGTGTGTGTGGCAAGAACAGAGGAAATCCTTAGCAGAAATCCCAAATACATTACAATTTTACTAACTGCAGTCCTTGTGCTGTAGATTAGATCTCTAGACCTGTTCATGCTCCGTGTCTACTACTTTGTATCCTCTGACCTGTATCTTCCCGTTTCTTCCCCTCACTACCCGCCCATAGTGACCACTGTTTTATTCTCTATCTCTGTATATTTGACTTTTAAATTTTTCATATAAGATCATGCAATGTTTTTCTTTCTGTACCTAGTGTATGTCAATTAGCATAATGTCCTCCAGGTTTATCCATGTTGTGGCAAATGGTGGTATCTCCTCCGTTTAAAAGAGTGAATAATATTGTTCTCTGTGTGTGTGTGTGTGTGTGTGTATATATATAGACATATATGTCAGTTTCTTTATCCACTGGTTTGTTGATGGACACTTAGAATGTTTCCATATCTTGGTTATTGTAAATGATGTTGCCATGAACATGGAAGTGCAGATATCTTTACAAGGTAGTAATTTCATTTCCTTTGGGTATATACCCAGAAGAGGAATTGCTGGGTCATATGGTAGTTCTATTTTTTATTTCTTTAGGAACCTTCATACTGTTTTCCATAATGGCTGCACCAATCTACATTCCCACCAACAATGTAGGGTTCTCTTTTCTCCACACCTTCACCAACATTTGTTATTGCTTGACTTTTTGATATTATAATAGCCATCCTAATGGGTGTAAGGTGATATCTCATAGTGAGGGCTTTTTTCTTATAATTTTTTACAATAACCATTTTTTACATTAAAAATTCTGTATTTAGGTTTTATACTAATATAGTGTATCCTTTCTTCACTCTGAATTTATGAAGGTTCACCTTATTCTTTTGGTGGTTATGTTTTGAGCAGTTCAGAAATCTTTTGGGAAAGTTTTCTACTCCACAGTTTGGAAGAAATGTGTGTTCCCTCTCCAGAAGCTGTGGCAAATTCTAGGAGAAGGAGATGAGTGTGTGGATTGAAATAATATCTAGAATATTTACCTTTAGAAGAGCAGCTGATCTACTTTCATGAACTTTTGCCTAATCTAATTTGTTAAGCTTCAGAATCCACAACTAGTAGAATATAGAGAATTTTCTAGTCCTTAATTTCCAAAAACGACTAGATGGGATAGTTATTCAGGTGAGTCAGTATGGCAATATATCACAGCAATAGCCTTGTGTTTTTAAAACCTGCTCATCTGGGGGCAAAGCATGGGGTTTGCTGCCCTTTGAGGCTTCTCCTCCCTCTGTCTCTGGCTCAGCGAGATTACACAGGGTAAACTGAAGCCAAGGAGATCCTGAGGACAAGCAGTTTGGAACTTTATCATTTAACCCTCTGCTTCCAATGGCATCCTGATGAGAACCAAAGTATGGGCTGGGGGGGGGAGGGGAGGGGTGCAGCGGGGGTGGGGGTGGGTTGGGGGATGGCACTGAAGGAGCCTGCAGGGAGATCTGGACTGAATTAGAACAGAATTCAGGAGACTTCATACTGAAGTCAGAGGTGCTGACTTTTCACCCTGTGGAAATTTTTTTGTCTGTTGGAGATCATCCTATTAAAGGCTAATGTCCTAATACACTCTGAAGATGAAAAGGATTCCTGTCCTGTGTGAATGCCACTGGATTTGGGATCATTTCTGTGGCTCAGATCCCTGGGCATATTCTGCCAGGACAGGAACAGAAGTATAGGGGAAAGAAAGGATACCCCAATAGCCCAATACCAAGAGCTTTTAAGGTTCAGAGTGGTCCTTGTTTTTGTCCTTTTAGTTTAGTGGGAAAAATAGATGCTGATGTTCTAAATCCATAAAGATTTAGTTGTACAAAATTTGTAAAAACACATAAAGTTAAGTCTGAGTAAAGTGGTGATGTAAAGAATGGTATGTTGGTAAAGGACTCATTGGAGAAGAGACTCCTAAACTAGGTATAAAAGCTATGGTGTAATAAGCAGGAGGCAGGGGCTTGCACTACACATTCAAGACTTTAGTATGACAAAGAGATGGGAGAAGGAATATTCTGAGTCAAGATGTGTCTGCCAAGTCTAGTCTAAAGTTGTGGTAGGAGTAATTGCAAGGGCAACAAGTTTTCTACTGTCAAGAAACAGTGCTTCTTACCCTCCCCCATTTCCTATTGCTGTCACCATTGCAGCTTTCCTTATTCTTCAGCACCAAGTGGACAAGGCAACAAGACAGCCAACCAAATAGTCTGTTGGAAGGCCAGTCATGCCAGGAATTGGTGGTGCATAGCCTCAGGACCTCAGCTGAATATGCAACCTGGAGCTTGTATTCTGCTAAGACCTTTCAGAGTATTATCATATGCCATGCAGGACACGTTAATACTACCTGTGGGTCTTACGCTGTCAATGATTACAAACAAACCCTGATTTATCTATTTATTACCCAGAAAATTTTCACCCTTGGCCTCCTTATCATATGTCCTTCTCTAGACGTGTGATTTCCAGTGTGGAAAAAAAAAGTGTATATGATACTTCTATAATTTTTGTATTAAGCAAATTATTTCTAGAAATCCAAAGAAAACAGGAATGTTTGAGTATGTAATCTCTGCAGACAGATGTATTGGCCATATGCAGTTCCAGCCATGGAAAGCAATAAGGATGAGTTTACAATTATTCCTATGTCATTAGAACTAAAGTGAGACAAAAGAACAGGAGGTTAAAGGACTCTTCTGTAAATTGCTAGTGGGTATTAGGAATCTTTGTGACTTCTTCTGATTTCAGCCACTGTAGTCAGTTTCCCATATGGTATTATGATGAATACCAGGGGGACATTTATAGACCCATTGACCATCTAGATAAAATGGGTATAGTTAATATAGAACAAGTAGACCCCATATATTTTAGCAATTGCATGATATATTATGTAGAAGACATGCCTTTGGAGTGTGATTGAATACCATCGCTGAACTGCAGAAGAATAGCTTGAAAATGAGTTTTCTATTTTTGAGTTGTGGTACTCAAGCCAGCATAGAACATGGAGGGCCAGCTTAGTGAGTTATGTATCTGGGACACTCACAGCCACTGAAGCCTCAGATCCTACCTGCACATATGCATACTCTCTGGAGTCCCAGCCTAGCCCTTTCAAGGATACTATTCCTGGTCTTTGGGGATACTAAACCCCAGGAACCCACAAAACTAATAGAACTGTCTTCTCTTTCTGTTTAGGAGGTGTAGTCCTTCTTTACTTTCAACTCACTTTTAAGGTCATTAGAAATAAGGCTAAATCAGTATTTTGTGATTAGAAAAATAGTGGATAACAGTCCTGTGGATGCAGCCATAAAGCATTTGCCAGATCCTAAATTTACACTCTCTGATGACTCTGCACAATGTATTCTGCTTTCAGAATAGTTTTGCAAATTTTATACTAGATCAAAAAGGGTAGAAGCATTTTTTAGGTGTAACATAAAAGTGAGATAAGTGTGGGTTGAAACTTTTAAACAGGAAATTAAATTTCTAAATGAGTTAGATATTACAAATTTCTAGTATATTCAGTTACTGCTCATGTTTGTGCAGGTATCTTCCATTTGGTTACTAATAAAAGGCTACCCAAGCAAAAGAAGGACAATGTTTGACATAGACAATGGACTGGTTAGGATGTGCTCAGTGAGCAAACTCTCCTAGGCTTTATTCCAATTTTCATCTTCAGTTGAAATAGGCAGCACTCATCTCCTGTGCTGCTTGGGAGCATGCTACATTACTCCCCCCCTTCTCCGTGGTTTTGCTTTTTGTGGATTCAGTTACCCACTGTCAACTGTGGTCCAAAAATATTAAATGGAAAATTCTAGAAATAATTCATAAGATTTAAATTGTGCACTATTCTGAGTAGTGTGATGAAATTTCGCAGTGTCACACTCTGTCCCACTTGGGACGTGAATCATCCCTTTGTCCAGCATATCTGTGCTGTATATGCTGCCTGTCCATTAGTCACTTAGTAGCTGTCTCGGTTGTCAGATCAGCTGTCATAATATCGCAGAGCTTATGTTCAAGTAACCCTTATTTTACTTAATGATGCCCCGAAGCACAAGAGTGGTGATACTGGCATATTGTTATAATTGTCCTATTTTATTATTATTTATTATTAATCTCTTACTGTGCCCAATTCATAAATTAAGCTTTATTGTAAGTGCATATGTATGGGAAAAAAACATAGTATATATAGGGTTTGTTACTATCTGCAGTTTTAGGCATTTACCTGGGATCTTGGAACGTATCCCCCACAGTTACTAGTTTGAACTGTACTGTGGTTAAAGTACCTGAAATCATGGAGTCTTTGACCCAAGGCTTAGGCTAATAACATCGATGTGTTTATTCTAACCCCAGTATGATATCTGAGACACTAATCTCAACAGCTCTTCAATTGCCTAGTTATAAAATCCATCAGAAATGCCCATTCTGAGGGATACCCTGTAGATAAGAAGGCATGTGTCACCACCAGGGAATAACCTATGCTGCTTCAACTTCCAAATGGTGAAAGAGGGGGCGATTGCCTGGTAGCCAAAGGAGTTGCTACCTTGTTCTAGGAAGAGATTTCAGACTTTGGTCTTAGGAGTGGCAAAAGAACTAGCTATCATTACTCAATGGGCAGGGGGTAGAGGGGGGCATGACACAGCGTGGCAATTGGTCACATTACGTTTTTCTTTGCTTTCGTGAGACATAGAACTTTCAAGCTAAAAATGGCCTTAAAGTATCCAGTCTGGCCTGAAGAACACACAGATGGAATGAAGGAACATACAGAATAAAATCAGTCATCAAATTAGGGGAGGTTTTAATGGTTTTATTGATTTTTTTTTTTAACTTAAATGCTTAGATGGTGTTTCCTATGGGTCTAGACACTGTTCCAGCACTTTACAAATATTAACTCCTTAAGCCTGGTAACAACCTTATGAGGTAGGTTCTAATATTACTCACTGATGAGGAAACCGAGAGGTTGAGTAACTGACCCAGAGTCATACAGCTACCCAGCGGTAGAGCCAGGCAATCCCACCTTGAGATTTGTGCTTTAGAGTTGAGGGCAGTGCTACTCAAAGTGTGATCTGCAGACAGTGAAGGTTTTGCACACTGTTTGTGTCCATCCCACAGTGAGATAAGCACAGAAAATGAGTGTTTTATAGAACCTTTTTATAGCAATTTGACATTTCCACAACATCCAAGAGTGTGACTTTGTATTTTATAAAAGTATTGGTCCAAACAGATTAGAAATAAGTAAAATGAGTTCTTTACCACAGACAGTTTGGGAAGCACTGGCCTAGAATTCTCACACACATGCAAATAGACCTGTACAATTTATATATATATACACACACACATGTATATATATCCCCATATACCCATATATCCAAATGTTCATCATTAGGAAAAGGTATTACAAACATCGTAATATAGCCTATAAAAGAAAACTATTCAACAATTAAAATGAATGAACTAGATCTATATGTATAAACATGGATAAACCTCAAATAATTTTGAATAAATAAGCAAGTTGCAAAATGATACCTACATTATGATAATTGTATAAAATATAAAACATAAAATAATACCATATTTGCATATAAAGTAAATGTCTAACAACGTGGATAAGAAAGATGCACACCAATTTCAGAAGAGAATTTAACTCTGGGAAGGGCAAGTGAGGAGTAGGATTGCAAATGGGCCCAAAAAAAAAAAAAAAGAGGCTTCCACTATATCTGTAATCCTTCACTTTTTAAGAAGCTAAAGCAAATATGGAAAAAATGTTTTTATTTATCATATCTAGGTGGCAGGTACATGGATGTCAAACTTTTTCTATATTCTGTACTTTAAAAATATTTCATAGTAAAATTAGCCTCAGAAAATGATTTTTTAATTCTAGAAAGCAATTTGTACATACCAGAACATTAGGGGATCTTTATGACTTGCAGTGTCCAGGGATACATTTGTCTTCTCATTTACTTAAAACCAGTTATTGGTCTTAAGGGCAATTTCTAAGCCTCAGGGCTAAAGAGAATGCACTGGTTCCGAGCCTAGGAGTAGGCAGAGGGATGTGTAGTGCTAGTTTTGTTACTAGTTTGTGACAGTGGCTTTCCCATATATAAACCTTCATTGCCTTATTTATAAAATTAGTGAGGTAAACTCTGAGACTGTTTTCAGCAGAAATTTTGTAATTTATATAAATTATATATAAATTTATATTTGAAATGTCTAATAGACTAGCAATTTGATGCTCCTTTTTACAACAATGGTAAAGGCTAAAGGAATACATGGAATGAACATAGATACAGAAATAAGATTAAGTATGTGTGCAGTGGGATCAGATCTGGGTTTAGGTCTTGCCTCTGCCACTTACTATGAACCTCAGTTTCCTGAAACACTCTCATTTTCTATTTCCTAACATGGGAATCATAGTAAATAATACCTACTTGGACTTGGGATGATTTGATGACAGAACACTATTTTGGTGGTTGTTCCAAATCAGTCACGTAACTGTTATATCTGGAAAGATATTGAATTATATTGCTTGCAACACTTGAATTCTCCTTTCTTGGGCCATGATTGAATGGCTCCAATTGTTTACATAGAATAAACTTTAAAAAAAAAATGAAGAACACTCTTGATTTTTAATTTGTACTTTGCACTCTTGCCATTAATTTGTACAGAAAGCACAAAAGCAGAACCAGATGACAATGGGGGAGGAGGAATGGTCATTCAAAATTTGCATTTGTGAGTCTCAAACCCAGGCTGTGATTTGCTGTGGAACAGAAATCTTGGACAGTCCTCTGTCTTACCTTAAGACAATTAAGGCACAGTTAATGTGGCCAGGCCTCTAGTACTGCTGACATAATACGTGCTGATAAATCTAAGTTTTGGAGGCTCGAATTCAGTAGAGCCACGTGGTTTCACAGGGGCCTGGTGAATGAAAAGTTACTGTAAACTTATCAGCAGAAAGCAGAGAGGCCCTACCAGCCTCTGGAGATGTTTATCACCCAGGCCTTAGAGAACAGGAGTTTGACCCGTACCAAACACTTCAGAAATAATGTCAACACACCCAAGACCACAGCCAGCAAGGAATTTTCTGAGATAAAATTACAATATTGTCCTTAAAGTGATGCCAACCAAGTCAGTCGATCTCTAAATATTCCCTGAGCAGCGCAACCCTGTAGGTTATCCTTCATACCAGGGAATTTTCAGAGCTCAATTTTTGCGCTTCTAAATACAAATATTCTGCTATCGTTTTCCAAAGTATTCACAAAGCTCTAGCAATATCTAAGAAAGTCACAGCAGGGTTAAAGCTCAGGAAGCCTGAGCTTGGTACCCATTTGATCTGAAAGTTTTAGAAGCTAGAGACAGCTCTCTATTGGCAAAAGCATTCATTTACCTTTTTTCAGGATTTTATTTTTTCTCTATTGGCTGTGTATAAGCCAGAGGGTCTCCCAGGCCAGATCAGACCTCTATTCTAGGGCAAAGTCATTGTAGGAAAAGGTGACTCAGTCTTTGAGTAGGTGTGAAAAGCCACTGTCATAGTTTGTTTAAATTTACCTAGTCATATTGGTTTAAATATCAGTAAGCAAACTGGTGCTGTCAGGGGACCCTCTGGGGGAGGGAGTGAGGTAGAGGTGGTCAAGTGTTTTCCAGTTTTCCTGGAAAACACTTTTGTTCCTGCTGTCTTCCTGCTTTTGTTCCTGCTGTCTTCCCCTTTTGGAATTCCTTCCTCCTTCTCTTCTATTCAGACACATCTCCTCCATTAAACCTTTTCAGACCAACCCCACCTACACTGACTGATCTGACCCTCCTCTGAACTCTGCTTACTTATCTTCTAGAGGCCATACCAGCCCTCTGGCAATTAATGACATACTGCCTTGTGAATTTATCTTCCTGCTCTGTCTTGATTGTTCATTTTCTCTCTCTCTTTCTCTACCCCTCTCTGTCATGTGTGAATGTCTATGTGTAGCTAGATAAAAGGTCTACGAAAATATTAATAAAATCTGTTGTATATCTTTAAAACAGACTATCTAACATGTGCTCCATGACTTAGTTGTTATTTAGTAACTCTTGCTCAGGATCTCAATTTGCATGCCGAGGCTCCTGTGTTGCTTGTGGAGGTCTTGGGACCCTACCTTTCTCAACACAATAGAACCCAGAACAGCATCCCTAAGTGATAGGAGCTGGGAAGACATCTGAAGTGGGCTTAAAGGGCTTTCTTTTGAATTAGTCAAAGCTATTCTATAAAGCCAAGATAGGTGGATTCTAATGCTGATCTCTTCAGAGTTTTGTTATATTTTGAGACAGGGTCTGGCTCTGTCGGACTGGGCTGGAGTGCAGTGGTGCAATCATAGTTCACTGCAGCCTTGAACTTCTAGTCTCAAGGCATCCTCCCACCTCAGCCTCCCCAGTAGCTGGGACTACAGGTGTGCACCACCATGCCTGGCCAATTTTTCTATATTTTGTAGAGATGAGGTCCCACTGTGTTGCCCAGTTTGGTCTTGAACTCCTGGTCTCAAGTGATCTTCCCACCTCAGCCTCCCAAAGTGCTAGGATTACAGGTGTGAGCCACTATGCCTGGCCTCCTCGGAGTTTAATGAGTATTCAGATGTCAAGGATTTTGGGGAAATTAAATAAGATTGCCTAATGTACTTTTCCTGCATGCCCACATCTGCTACGTGCCTTTCCTGGCCCCTTTATTCTACCACAACACTGTGGCTTCCCCAGACTTGCTCTTCCTCCAGCCTCATCCTTAGCCCCACATTCGCAGGGAGCCTGGAGAACTGGGTGTGGCACAGGCATTAAGGGCCAGGCTGGGTAGTATAGTTTAGTGCTCAAGTCTGTCTGGGGTTCAGATCTCACCCTGCCCCTATGAGCTATATGTCCGTAGGCAAACTGACTAGTTTCTTTAAGTCTGCAGTTTTGTCTTCTGTAAAACAAGGATAATAATAGAACCTACCTCAAGGAGTTGTCCTGAGAATGAAATAAGATGTCCATGTCAAATGCTTAGGCTATTGCAAGTACATTATAACACTGAAAATAGTCAATAAATGGCATGCGGCTTACAAATAATATGCTGATTTCTCCCATTTAAAAAACAAAACAAACTCTCTTGACCTCTAATGCTATCTATTCTCTGTACTCTTTGTCTTGCTCCCATTCTCTTGCACCCTCTCTCATCAGGCTTTGGCCCCCTCCATTCCACAACAGCTACTTTTTTCAAAGTCACCAATGACTTTCATGTTGCTAAGTTTAAGACTTAATTCTTAGGTCAACGCTCTTGACCTATCAAGCTGCATTTAACACAGCTGATTTCGCCCTCCTCCCTGAGACGTTTTCTACATGCAGCCTCCAGGACACCCCCACTCACCTGGTTTTCTTCCTGCCTCACTGGCTGCTTCCTTGTCCTCTCATCTCCCTCCTTCTGCCTTGGTCCTTGGACCTCTTTATCCATAGGCCCTTGGTGATCTCACCCAGCTTCCTGGCTTCCAACAATGACTCTACACTGACAACTCCCCATTTATCTCCAGCTTGCCAGCGTGTTCTCCCCTGAGCTCCAGACTTGATCTCAAGCTACTATTCAACTTCTCCACTCAGATAGATAGCTAATGGGCATCTCAGAGATATCTAAAACTGAACTCCTATCTTCCCTCCCCCAATCCTGCTCTTTCCATAGTCTTCTGCATCTCAGGAACTCCATCCTAATAGTTCAGGCCACAGACCTGAGTTACCCCGACTCCACTTTCTTCATATCTCATGCACAGTATGTCAGCAAATCCTGTTGGCCCTACCATCAAAACATATCCAGAATCCGATCACTTCTAACAACCACTGGTACCACCTGCTCTAAGCCACTGACATCCGCTGCCTGGAATTGTGCAGTAGCCTCCTAACCAATCTCCCATTGCCATTTGCCCTCAGTGTAGAAACCAGAATAACCCTCTAAAGTGTAAGACAGATGTGTCACTCTGGCTCAGTCTTCCAATGGGTTTTCGCTCCAGGTAAAAGCCAAAGGCATAACACTGGACCACCATGCCCTAGGTGGCCCAGCCCATGGCTGCTTTTCTGATTCCTTTCTTACTGCTCTTCCCCTTGCTTACTCCACTCAAGCCCCACCAGGCATACCCCAGGTCTTGTGTCAGGACTTTTGTATTTGCTCTTCTTCTGCCTGCCTGGAATACCCTTTGCCTGATGGCCGCACGGTTCACCCCTCACTGCTACTAGGGCTTTGCTCAAAAGTTGCGTCATGATCCTGTCCCTGACCAGCTGTTTAATTTGCACTCCCTGTTCCCACCCCAGCATTCCCTAATTCCTTTCCCTACTTTATTTTTTGACATAGCACTTCCCACCATCTGTCATACTTTCCATTTTACTTAGTTTGTTATTGTTATAGTCTATTATATGTGTTTCCCACCAGCATATAAACTCCATAAAGGCAGGGGTCTTTGTATTCTTTACACTGCTATATCCACAGCACCTGGAATGGTGCCTCACACATTAAAAATTGAGTGAGTGTTGGCTATTACTGCTTTCTGGAGAGGATTCCCTCGGCCAGGGTCTGCGGCTGGCCGTGACACTCTGCCTTGTGTCCTAGCTTCTGAGGATGGAGCTGTCTTACACCCAGGTTGGCAGCCTGCCTTAACTGCCTCTGATGTGGCCGTGTCTATCTGTTCTTTTTCTTCAGATGCATACTCTCATTCCTCAAGTGAAAATGGAGGCAAGTCTGAGTCAGTGGCCAACCTGCAGGCCCAGCCCTCCCTGAACTCCATCCACAGTTCCCCTGGTCCCAAACGCTCCACCAACACCCTTAAGAAGTGGCTGACGAGTCCCGTGCGTCGGCTCAACAGTGGGAAAGCAGATGGGAACATCAAAAAGCAGAAGAAAGTACGTGATGGTCGGAAGAGCTTCGACCTGGGATCTCCCAAGCCTGGGGATGAGACGACCCCTCAGGGAGACAGCGCTGATGAGGTACTTACACACGGGCCTGAGGGGACCCTGGCATGTCTCCTTCCACAGCTTGGTAAACTAGGCAGTCTCTAGTCCCCAGCAGTGGTCATCTTGAGCCTGAGTGATTTGAGTTCTTTTTATTCTCAAGACCTTGGCCAGTTTGATTTGTGACAAATTCAGAGACTGACTGGCCCTAGGACATCCAGCAGACAGAAATCATTTTGCCAGATTTGGAGATAGGAGCCTGGGCCCGTGGGGAATCAGTTAGTCACTGGTTCCCTGCCTCTACTGAGGACCACATCACAACTGGCTAGACCTGTTTAGATTAAAGAAAATAGAAGACTATGCTGGGGGATTATAGCTGTTTACAAGTGTCTTGAGTGGTACCACTTATAAAAAGGAGTAGACAATTCCAGATTGCTCCAGAGAACTATGATTAACAGACAAAGGTTACAATAGGCAGGGTTTCAACTTAAAGTGGAATTTTAATGGGGGCTTAACCAGTGATGAAATGGGCCTTCATGAGAACTAATGATCATCCATACTGGAAGGATTTGAGAGGTTGTGTGACCTCACATCACAGTCAGAGAGGCCCCTGTGTTAGCCAAGAGGCTAGGCTGGATGACCTCTAAAGTCTCATACAAAACTGAGATTCTGTAATCAAAATATAGTGGGTATGTTTTGGTTGGGGAAATGAGATACCTGTTTTATCTGGCAAACTAACCTGCTCTAATCACTGATGTGGCTAAGAAATTCTTCCTGATTTGTAACCAGATTCTCTCTTGTAATTTTATGCTGTCTGACATTTCTCCCTCTGGAAGTGGCAATAGAGCCTGCTGACATTTGGATTGTGGTTTAATACCCCTACAAAAATTTAAAAGTTAGGTTCTCTCTCACTACTCGTAGGTTTCTCTTTTCCTGTCTAATCAATAAGATAGATTGTTTTTGTTGTTTTGGGGGGTGTGTGTGTGTGTGCGCGCGCGTGCGCGTTCGCCATTTGGTACTCACTATCCTTTGAGATGAACAGGTGTATCCATATTACAGAGGAGGAAACTAGCTTGAAAAGACAGATGTGTTGAGAGGAACCCTCCTCTTATATATTGTTTTTTTGAAAATGTCAAGTCCTGAATCATTGGCATTTTTAGTTTTGTGAAACGGTAACTAATGCTGCTCTTTTGTTCTAGAAGAGCAAGAAAGGTTGGGGTGAAGATGAGCCAGATGAAGAGTCACATACCCCTCTCCCTCCACCTATGAAGATTTTTGACAACGACCCTACACAGGATGAAATGGTAGAACCTCCTTACTTTCTTGCCTGAAAGAGCAATGTGTAATGCATGTGATTTTGTTTTTTGTGTGTGATGGGGGTAGTAATGTTCTTTCTCCCTTGTTATCTCTTACCCCACATGAATCCATGATAATATAGATTCTGTCTGTATTTGGTAGGTGTCCCCTCCCCCAACCCTGGAGGTGAGACTTCATTTGGGGCAGTGTCGGGGGTGTGTGTAGAATTCGCAAAGTGGGAATCTGCTTGGTATCCTGTAGATAAAGGGTAATGGCTCTGTCTTTGGAAGCAGCAGATCCTAAAAGGAACTATTTTAGGATCTGCTATTTTACAAAATCTGATATTTTACATCAAAAAGGAAACTGCAGTGGTTCCAGGTTGCAACTACTTTGTTGTACCTGACTGTACAACCTACATTTTAATCATTTTCCCTATATTCAACTCTAAAATCTAAATAATGGTAACTTCTAGTCAAGCCCAGTGCTGTTAAAATTTTGCAATTATAGCGTGAGGGATGGAGATGCTGCTAAGGGGAGGTTGTTGTCAAAGGTGGGCAAACCTGATATGCCAAGTTGCCCAATTTTGCTTTGAAAAATTTGCTGGCTCACAGAGGCTCACTGGTATCTGAAATGTTGGTGTCCACGGTGCCTGTAATCACCTGATGATTGTCCCAGTTGTTCTGGAGCAGAGGCTTAGGTTGGACCTGCTTCCAGGTACTGACCTGAGGCTTGGGGCTGCTTCATGTTCTCTGCCACTCACTTTCCTTACAGCCATGCTTTTGCTTTGTTCTGTGTGTGTGTGTGTGTGTGTGTGTGTGTGTGTGTGTGTGTGTGTGTGTTTCCTTCCGTCTCTTAAGTATTGTTGGTTCTTTTAGACTCTGGACATTGAAGTGGTGGTTTCAGTTTTTGGTTGCATGGTATTTTCCATTTGCTTTTCAGACTGTCATTTTCATTTTGTTGTAGTTGCAGGGGTGGTGATAGTGGTTGCTGGCCTAGCTGTCCTCCAGGCTCTCCTTGTGCTCCCTGTGCTCTGCCTGGTAGAGGGACAGCCTCCTTCAAGGTGGTGGGCCCAGTAAGTGTAGGCGGGAAACAAAGCTTTATAATACCACCTAGGATGCAATTCAAAAAGTGCTGACCACAGACGTGTCAGCTTTTCTGGTGATATCTCAGTTCTTACTTTAATTCTCTCTGCTTTTCACTTGAATTGTTAACCCACAGACGTTAATGGAGGTCTTCCTCTGTGCTAGGCAAGGCTAGGGGCAGGCTGATGACTGAGATGTGGCAGCTGTGCGTGCCCCCCCCCCAAGCAACTCACCCAGTTGTAGCCCCTCCTGGGGTGATGTTGGTGGCCCCCATCTCCAGGGCCAGCTCTCTGACTTTGGACTGTTGGGTAGAAACGTAGTAGGAAGCATGGCATTATGCCCATCCTGGATTCCTGAGGCAGAAATGTCTGTGCTTCACCTTGAGGTGGGAGTGAGAAGCAGCCCGCTGCGTTCCCAGAGGCCTACTGTTGTGAAATGTTTTCTAAACAGTGATAGTGGATTGGGGAGCAGGTGCCCATGTCCCTCACGGCCCTCCCCACATAGGGCCCAGCTGGCATAAGATAAGCAAAGGTCACGAACCCTCTCCCTCTAATTCCCTCAAACAGAGCTTGTTTGGGGGAAAATGGACGTTATGTTGTTTCTAGATAATTTTTAACTGAGAATGCTGACTTACCCTCAGACGTTCATGTAGCCCTTTTCTTAGCTAGAAATAGGGTAGATGCCAACAGTCTCTTTTTAGACACATTAACTCTCCTCAGTACATTTGATTTCTGTACATTTTGTTTTTCTGGAATATTTGGGAGTAGTGTGCGCCTCAGAACTTCTAGCAAATATAGTTGGATATATTAAAACAATTTTTGCAACAGTGTAAAAAGAATTTTAAAAGTTCACCCATTGTGATGTTATACAATTATTTTAATTCTCCACGTTTCCTTCTGGTCTTTGTTCATACGCATGTATGTTTATAATTATGATATGCATATGATATGTTCATTGTTTTATTTACTATCATTTCTTGAAATCTTATTAATTTTACCTTCATAACTATAATTTTAATAGCTGGAGAATATTCTACTTATTTGATGTTCCATAATTTGCTTCACCAGCCACTGTGTGGAACATCCTGACAGGGTGCTTCCAGTCTTTGCCACTCTGGATAATACTACTATGTACAGATCACTGTGTACATAGGACATTTGTTCTTTTGACTTCTGTCCTTGGATTAAGTTTCCAGGAGTAGGATTACTAGAACAAAAAGATGATAACTTGGTTTTCCACACAGACTTAAGTTTTTCCTGCATCCCTCAGGACAGGAAGAAGTGTATTGTTGTATCTTTCTTAACTGCAATTGTTTTCCCCCCATCTCAGAAGGAAAGACTTAAAGTAACTCTTAGATTAGACAAGAAGCTTTGTTTTGGAAACTCTTCCCCTAACCTAAGGGACAAACTTGAAGTCAGAGCAAAGCCAGGACATTCAACCTCTACACCCACAGTCATTACTGCCTCAGACTCAAGGAGCCTGAGTCCTGGCCCTGGGAACACCACTGCCCTCTGCTCTGATAAGCCTGGGGTGAAAGTGCACACATGCTTTGCAGGGTTAACCATTTCTCCCCCAGTTTCTTCTCAGGTAGAAGAAGGAAGGAAAAAACAATCAAAAAACCACCATCTCTCAGTGAGCAGGAATCCCCAAACCATTGACCAAACTGCCACATGGACAAGTCCTTATTGCTGGTGCAAGGGGAAGAGGGGCACAGTGAGGTCCTTTAGTAGAGCCTCCTTTACCGTGAACAGGATAGGCCCTGGCTGCTTGGGCATGTGACATGCAGCTCCTGCTAAAGACCTTTATTACTTCCTAGTGTTCCAGTTCAGGGGTCTTACCAGAGCCAGCTACGTTTTGTTGGAGGGGTAGGGGTGCCTGTGTGTGTGAGACAGAGAGAGAGAGAAGAGAGGGAAGGAGAGGGAAAGAGGGAGAGAAAGAACATGCAGAGGGGGTGTCTAGCTTACTGGTCTCTAAGGGCCCTGCCCCTAGCATTTTTGCTGGACACACAGTAACGTTCTATGCCTAAGGCTGTAGTAAAGCAAGGACTATTTCTCTTCTTTGGACATACCTGAGGCTAGATTTATCGAATCCTTCATACCCTGGAACAGCAATGGGCAGCTGGGTAGTGGCCAAAGTCTTGTTTGCCCTCAAAGCAGTCACCCGCCCCATTGCTGTCAGTAGGTGCAGCCCTTGCATGTTGGCCACCTAGGAACTCAGTGACCCTTCCTCTCAGCTCCTTCAGAGGCCTAAGGAGAGCCTAGCGCCATCCATGCTTTGCTGCTGGCCAGAATTCCTGAGAAGGGGTTGGGCAGGCCTACCCCACACCCATACAACACCCATCTCCCTCTGTCATCTCTTCCCTCTAAACTTAGAGCTTTGCTTCCCTTGCCTGCCTTGAGCTTTGAACTTTCTATTTTGCTTCCTAATCACTGTTCCTCATTCCTTGCTAATCTGCTTTTCCTTTGCTGCTCAATGTCTTGCAGTCCTCCTCTTTGCTAGCAGCCCGGCAGGCTTCCACTGAAGTACCTACTGCTGCAGACCTTGTCAGTGCAATAGAAAAGTTGGTCAAAAGCAAGCTGGTAAGTGGGGGTCCTGGAGACAGTTCTGTGTGTGCTCACCTCCATGTGGCTCCCAAGGCCTTGCATCTCTCTGCTGTGTTCTCTTTTGCTCTTATCCTCATGCCTTCTATGCAGTTGTTTCCAGCTAATGATGGTTTCTAAAAAGCTGTGCCCGCAAGTCCTTTCTGGCATTGTTTGGAATGGGCATGGGAAATTAACAGGCAATTTGGGAGTTGTGATGTTGATGCAAGGTGAGAGGTATCCAAGACAAACTAGCCTCACTGTAAGCCTGATCCAGCTGCCCACAGGCGGGTGACATCCAATCTGTGACTGAGGTATGTCTGGTTAGCACTGAAGCTAATGTACTGTGCTGCTGACACACAGAACTAGGATTGGATCTTTGAAAACACCAGACATTTTTATGTGGGCACTTCAGATAGCCTTTCTAGCTTGCAAAGTCTTGCAAAAGTAGACTTCTGATTATAAAGGGGAATGGGCAAAAGTGTATGGATACCTCACAAGAAAAAATTGAGAGAGCTGATGCATATCCCCATCATGGGGGTACGGGCGGGAACCGAACGTGAACCACTGACAACTGGTCTAGCGTGTGACTGTCTCAACAGTCACACCCCCTTTCAGATATCCCAGCCTATAGTGTACAAAGGAGATTTAATACATATGATTTCATTCTTTTGTTCCTAAATTTTTCCTCCTAATTAAAAAAAAAAGCTGCTGTTTTTAGTACCTAGTGTCAAACTCTTGAAGGTTGTCCATTTTCTTGCCATCTCTGCCTGTCCTGCCAGGAGGAGTTAAGTGCTCCTGTGGGCACTATATTGACTTTTCAAAGGACCCCTCTCTGGCTTACCTCACTTGCTCTCCACACTGACTCATATACCCTCTTCATTCTCCAAATACCATCTTTAATTTTTTTTCATAGAATTGTCCTTTCTTTTGTATTTTCTCTTTCACCACCTGAGCCGGGGCTCTGACTTTGTGCCCGGCCTGTGGCAGTAGCCATTGCTTTCTCTTTCCCCACCCTGTCTGCCTCCACACCTCATTCTCCCAGGCAGTCTTCCACAAGCACCGCCTACTACCCCGCTCCTTGCCGGGGCTCACGGCCTCCCTCTTGCCTACATGCAAGCAGTAGTCTCCCATGTGGGGTGCTGTCAGGTACACAGTTTATTGGGGTATGGGAAGAAAATATTTGAATGTCTTTATATCATCACTTAAAAATGTTTCATGTTTGTTTTGTTATGTACATAATGATAGTACAATAGCACAGATACATAATTTATAAATAAGTTACATAGTTTTGGGGTTGCATGAACAAAATTATGTTCACTGATGTCATCAAAGTTTGGAAATCACTGGCCTATAGATAAAGTCCACACTTACCTTATATATTCTGATATTTTGTGGCCTATTCTCCAACCTACCTTTCCAATATCCACTTATGATTCTGGTTGATGAACTCTGCTCCAACCAAATTGTTTTCCTCCCTATCTCCAAACTCGCACTTGGCTTTCCTTCCTCCAAGTTTTTGTTCAAACCACCCCACTTCTCTGGAATGTTCTCCCTCTTATTTTTGCTTATCTAGAGCATAATGGTCCTTCAAGGTCCCACTCAAATTTCATCTCTTCACAAGGGCTCCCCTGACCAGCCTGGGCCAAATTTCCTCTGTAATCACATGGCGATTACTAAAGCCACATGCACCAGGGGACAGCTCTTAGGTGGTCCTGTTGTGTTAGTTGTTAAAATATCTTAACATTTGTGTTTGCAGTTTACCTTTCCAGCTAGATGGTAAGTCATTTAGGACATTATTATTTTTTCCTCCATTAGTATACAAGAGTCTTTTACACTTATTGGGTTCTTTATGAATGCTTATTTCCCAAAGTCTGTATTTGTTTATATTTTGGATTACCTTATTCCTACTACTACTGCTAACCTTTGCACTGTTGACAGTCTCTCAGGGCCTCTAATTTGTGTGGTCAGTGGGTCTGGTGTTAAACATGTGAGTGAAGATATTGAGAAGTCCCATTAGAGCAAATTTCCCAGAGAAGAGGGAGTGTGGGATGGCGTTGGAATTCATTGGCCTTATAGCAGGGTCTCAATAGATGTCTACTGAATGAATGTCCTTTCTGTGGTGAGTATAATAAGGGCTTTAACTTCTCCCACCAATAACTACACGTGAGGACCTATGGTGGGCCTAGAATTAGAGATTTCTTTGGCTTAACAAACAAAACCAAGGTCTGATATGGATATCACAGAAAGTAGTGAGGAAGCAGTGGTTTGCTTTCTTAGAATCTTCTCACCAAAATTTGATTCTTTGTCCTCTCCTCTACCTACTCTTTCTTCTCATCCAACTGTAAGGTACTGACAGAACAACAGTAGGTTGAGAATATCTCAGCCATGTTTGGGAACACTAAGTTGCATTTTCACCACCAAGACTCTTATTCCTATTCCTTTAGCTTAGAAGAAGAAAATATCCAGAGCCCATAAAAGTTCTGGAGTATTTATTTGACTAAATACAACAGTATGTTGGCTGCCAAAATAGCCAGTATTATCATAGACTTGGTTAATGTGCAGATCAAGAGAAGTAATAGTACTATTACTCAAGTAATATACTCAAACCTATTCAGACCACACCTGTCATGAGTTGTGTATGAGTAATGTATTGTGTTTTAAATACAACATTCTAAAATGTTCTTGAACAAACTGGAGGAGCCCAGAGGAGATAACCAGACCGTATGGTTCATGTTTTCTAAAGCAGCGGTCCCCAACCTTTTTGGCATGAGGGACCATTTTCAAGGAAGACAATTTTTCCATGGACAGGGGTGGGGGCGGGGGGGATGGTTTCGGGATGATTCAAGCGCATTACATTTATTGTGCATTTTATTTCTATTATTATTACATTGTAATATATAATGAAATAATTATACAACTCACCATAGGTTGGGGACCCCTGATCTAAAGGAAAGGTGAAGAAACCAAGGTTAAGTATGGGGAGAGGTTAGGAGAAGACACATGAGAGCTGTCATCCAATAACTGAAGCACTGCTGTGGGAATGAAGGGTTGTTCTGACTCTGTTGCTCCAGAGGGTGGAACCTAGACCTGTGGGTGGGAGTTTTCTTAGTTCAGTGTAAGAAAGCACTAATAAAGTCCTTTCCACTTTACAGAGTCAGATTCCATTTTACAGGATCATCTGGTATGCTTGGACTTTTTTTTTTTTTTTTACACAAGGTCTCACTCTGTTGTCGAGGCTAGAGTGCAGTGGCATCATCATAGCTCACTGCAACCTCAAACTTCCAGGCTTAAGCGATCCTCCTGCCTCGGCCTCCCGAGTAGCTGGAACTACAGGCATGCACCACCACACCCAGCTAAGTTTTGTATTTTTTGTAGAGACAATGTCTCACTATGTTGCTCAGGCTGGTCTCAAACTCCTGGCCTCAAGCAGTCCTCCTGCCTCAGTGCCCCAAAGTGCTGAGATTACAGGCATGAGCCACCATGCCCAGCATGCTTGGACTTTAATCTAGAGCTTAGAGTCTTTCTTCTTTCTTTATTGGTTGCTCAAGCGATGGCACCAAATTCTGCACTTATAATTTATTTGATCCCCCCAGCTCAAAGGCCATGAGATCCTCCTCTGTGTCCTCTGGTGTTTTAAAGTCAGGCAGACATTGTTGCAGCAAGGCTTCCTCCTTGATGTGTTGTGATCACCACTGCACAAGATCTGCTGGGAACAAAGACAGGGTTCTCAGGCTCACTTGCAACACAGGTAAAACCCCTGAAGACTCCCTCATTGGTGAGTCCTTCTGGACATTAATGGGCCCCTCTGAGTTCTGGCCAGCCAGCCTTGGTCTTTTTTTTTTTTTTTTTCATAGATAAGGTCTTGTTCTGTCACCCAGACTGGAGTACAGTGGCACAATTGCAGCTTATTGCAGCCTTGAATTCCTGGGCTCAAGCACTCCTCCTGCCTTAGCCTCAAGTAGCTGGACTATGGGTGTGTGCTACCATGCCCAGCTAATTTTTTTTATTTTTATTTTTGTAGAGACAGGGTCTTGCTATATTGTCCAGGCAGATCTCAAACTCCTGGCCTCAAGTGACCCTCCCACCTCAGCCTCCCAAAGTGCTGGGGTTACAGGCATGAGCCACTGTGCCTGGCTCAGCCTTGGTCTTTTTAAATCAGTGCCTTTGTTTACCAAGAAAGGATGCTCACCCACGTCCCCCCAAATAGAGCTAATATACTTTTTCTGGCCAGGATTAAAGATAATACCTTGTGTGATTTTTTAGTACAGCCTTTTCTAGACCTGTGGAATGCTGCTGCTGGCTGAGAGTGTGTAAGGAATCGGAAGACCTAGGTTTTAGTCTTGTTCTGCTACTTATTGTACAGCCCTAGGAAAGTTAGTCTACCTCTCTGTTACCTCACTTGGTAATGGTGATGATTCTGTCTACCTGAATCAAATCTCAAGAGAGTTATGATGATGATATGAATGTGCTGTGTAAACTGATGAGCAAGCATCTGCAAATATTAGTTCTTAGCCACCTCAACTGCTTTGTGAAGAGCAGGGAAAAGGAACTCTGTTGTCTTTATCTTCTGTAACCTAGTGTGGTGCTGAGCACGTGGAAACTTAGTATTCATCAGTGATAGACTGGTGGTTAGGTGAATGTTGCAGGTAATAGCTTAACAGTCTATATGATTTGGTTTTAGTCCTCAAGTTTGAGGAACAAGAGCCTCCTGGCCATGTGAGAATATAATGTCTCTAAACTATAGTCCTAGAGCCCCAGGATTCTACCATCTCCCTGGCATGAAAGATTGAGCCTCTAGAAAGAAAGCCCTCTCTTAGCTCTTGTCATCAGGTAGCACACCAGAATACTTCACTGGGCTCAGGATAGCCCCTGTGGATCCTAGCTAATTATCCTCTGCCTTTAGGAAAGGGGCTGGTGAGAACTGATCTCTTGTTTAGTCTACCTGGTGGCCTGGCATCCTGAGAATGTGTCCTGCCTGCTTCAGCAAGACTTCCCACCTTCTTGTTCTCCTGCTTTGACAGCATCTACCTCCTTGGGTCAGCCTTGTGGACCACAGAAGAGCACAGCAAAGGCCAGGCTGTGTTTGCATGTGTGCTTTGCTCTGCTTTAGATGAATTGGCTTGCTTTGTCAATAGCCAGGAGGAGTTAGCAGAAGTTCAGAGCCCAGATGGGAGAAAGTAATGGCCCCATCATATCCATTATGGAGGTTTATGTTTTCAGGAACTGAGTTCACCTGGCATTCCTCTGTGGAAGAGATTCCTGAGACTCTTGTCAGAATAGAAAAGTTTAGATTTCTACCCCAAATTTTTAACCCTAATTTACAAACCTGTAATGTCATTTGCCTGAAAATTCCAGACTTCAATTTTTCCACTGTGTGGTTGTCCCTGCACCCACCCCCAGTTTGCCTAGGAATGACTTAGATATGATGCCTTTTTGTCTAGAAAATATTATACAGGTTTTTAAATTTTTATGTATATATTTGAGGTTTACAACATCTTATGAAATACATATAGATAGTAGAATGTTTACTATAATGAAGCAAATTAACATATTTATGATCTCATAGTAATTTTTTGTGTATGTGTAACAAGAGCAGCTAAAATCTACCTATTTAACAAAAATCTCTAATACAATACAATTTCATTAACTATAATCCTCATGTTGTACATTAGATCTCTATAGACCTGTTCATCCTACATATCTGCTACTTTGTATCCTCTGAACCTATATCTCCCCATTTCCTTACTGCCCCACCCCTTGCCCTGGTAACCACTATTTTATTCTCTATTTCTGTATATTTTATTTTGCACTTTGTTTTTTTTAGATGCCACATATAAGTGAGATCATACAATAGTTTTCTTTCTGTGTCTAGCTTATTTCACTTAGCATAGTGTCCTCTAGGTCCCTCCGTGTTATAGCAAATGGCAGGATCTCCTTTTTAAAGGAGATAATATTCCATTTAAAGGCTGAATAATATTCCATTGTGTGTGTATGTGTGTATAAATATGTATATCACGGTTTCTTTATCCATTCATCCATCAACAGATGCTTAGGTTGTTTCCATATCCTAGCTATTGTGAATAATGTTGCAACGAACGTGGGGGAACAGATATCTTTATAATGAGCTGATTTTGTTACCTTTGTGTGTATACCTATTAGAGGGATTGCTGGGTCATATGGTAGTTCTATTTTTAGTTTCTTTAGGAACCTTTATACTGTTTTCCATTACGGCTGCCCCAATCTACATTCCTATGAACAGTGTGCTAGGATTTCCTTTTCTTCACACCCTTGCCAACATTTGTTATCTCCTGTTTTTTAATAAAAGCCATCTTAACAGGTGTGATATACAAATTTTTATAAAAGAGGAGCAGCTAAGAGGTGACTGTTTGGTGTGGTGGGTGGTGCTGGACCAGCCGAGTTACCCGTTGCCTTATCAGACAAGCTTTGATCTCTCCCCGAGAGTTCCCACTATTCAGTAAATTCTTGGAGTCCTCCTATATACCAGGCTTTGAGATCAAGCACAGAGCCTTGCCTTCCTTATAGGGAGCTTGCTGTTTAGGGTTACCGCTCAAAATTCTTTCCTACCTGGACTGTTAGCAACCACTTCCTCCCAGATCCCAGTCAGACATCTCTCTACATGACTGCTAGAGGGATCTGTCTTTCTTTTCCTTTAAAAAAAAAATGTTTTAATAGTTCTTTTCTGACTCATAAAAGCAATATATGCTTATTCAAAAAGAATTGGAAAAATGGCAAGAGTATAAGCATAAATCATCATCTAGACATACTAAGTGTTGAAATTTTGGTATATTTTCTTCCAGACCCTTTTAAAAATAATGTAGTTAATCATAGAGTATTTAAAGTTTAAGTTCTATTTTCCTTTACTATCATATCAGAGATATTTTCCCAAATTATGAAAGCTCTTTGTAACATTAAGACTGATCTTTCTAAAACTTAAATCTAAACGTATTACCTCCCTGCTTAAAACCCTCCCATCATTGGTCTTAGAATGTAAAGTCTATACTGCTTAATGCCACAGACAAGACTCTATCATCTGGTCCCTGCACGCTTCTCCAGGATTCTATTTTCACTCCTTACCTCTTCCTTCTAGCACCCTCTCACCCCAACTCACAGAACACAGTCACTTTCCAAACCCCTTCCCCCACACCCTATGTTCTGCCTATACCAGGCTACTTCTAGCTTGCCAGGCTGTCCCATGTGGTTTCGCTCCTCGACCCTTCACTCAGGGCTGCTCCTGCCTGGAACGTCCTCCCATTAGAGTATCCAGTGAACCCCTTTTCATTTCTCATTGCTCAGTTCAAGTGTCGCCTCTTCCATTGTCTTTCCCTTCCCTCTCCACTCCACTATAGAGCTGACTGCTCCTTTTGTTCATCCTCCTTGGTACCCCTTCTATCTAGAAGAGCAGCCACTGTAGCTTTTTCTCCAACACTTTGCAAATATTTAGCATGTAGTAGATGCCCAATAAATATTTGTTCAAAAACGATCAGTTACAGTACTGTGTAGTGCATGCTGTGGGGGGGTGTGTGAAGAGTGCTTATAGGAGCTCAGAGGAGGGGCGTGCTATGGGTATGTGATCCCAGATCCAGCAACCAGGAAACGTGTTCATTTTAAACACAGGGATGGCGTTCCTCCACACTTCATCGTCTATTTGAATCTATTTGCATTTCTGTTCCCTGACCTTGGACTGACTACAGGAACATTTCTTGCTCTGTCCTCATATACCTTTTCCTTTGTCTACAGAAACTATTGTGGCCCTGAGCCCCAGGTGGGGCAGAAGTCCCCACTGTGGCAGAAAACTGGCCACCGCTGCCTATTTTCTCCCAGGAGCAGCACAGACAATTGCAGGTCAACCCTACTTGCCCTTAGCTGGGGCCCAGTGTCCAAACTTGGCATGGGTAGCTAGGTCCTTAGAGGAAATCACTCTTGAATTATTATAAGCATTGTAGCCAACCCCATCATTTGGGGCAGACTACCCAGAATACAGCTTAGCCAAGCCCTGTATTTTCCTCCTCTTCCTCTCTCACTGCTTCCATCCCACAGAGCACCACCCCCCCCCGCCAGAGATGACATGGGCTGCTTTGCTCAGAGAGCAGGTCAGGTAGGAGGAGAGGTAAGTACTTTCTCGTGTGACACATTGGACCCTTCAGATGTTCTTCATTCTGTAGAAAGGTTGTGAGTGGACAACGCCAGCCTTGTAGGCAGAGATGTAGGCCTGTTTCCTAGGCCTTGCAGTCACCTTGCTACCAGCGAACAGGCTGCAGAACAAAGACTGTATCAGGACAATGGGGAAATGGGGAGGGGAAGTAAAGGACATGTAATCAGATCAATCAGCATCTGGGCCCATCTGCCTGGAGCCTGTCTCTGGTGGTGGCACCAGGAGACATGTCGTTGGAAAGCCTGCCTGCCTGCTGGCTTGTCAAGCCTCAGCACCAGACACTCTCATTGCCTTAATAACAGGCTGCAGATCCTGTATCTATAAATTTAGCTAAACCCTTCTTGACCTTTCTATATTTTTAGCCTATACTGCTGCTGTGAATATAACAACTTCCATGGTTGATTACTTGTTCTGTAAATATCTTTATCCCAAATTAAAAGAAATTCTCTCTGTCAAGCTTGAAGACACTGTCCTCTTAATTCTAATTTATAGTGTTGGTAATTCATGTTTGGCCCTTGGCGCATTTTGTCAATTTGAGGCTGGGGGGATGGAAGAAGTTGTTTGATATCTTTCCTCAGCATTAAGTTTTTCACATTCAAGTCTTTATATTCTCCATCTTTTCTCATATAATGGCCAATCAGGTACCTCATTTTCTTTTTGTTTCATTTCCCTGGACCTTTCTTTTCTACCTCTGTTTAGCCTATGTTGAAATATAGCAACAAAGAGAGTTTGTGACAAATACTGCAAGCGCAGATCACTTAAGGCCAGGCTTCAGCCTTTCTTCCAACAACCTTTTTGGTCTTTGTGACTTTAACCTTAGGGCTAATGTTTGCAAAGACTACTTAGTGAAACCTTTCCTTTTAGCTGCAGTGGCTGGCATAGAGAGGCATCTCGTAAGAACAGTTTGGATTGTCTCCCATTATTTGTTTTATGGTTGCCCAACTTGACCTTGATCTCTGGTCTTTCTTTTATCCACATTGCTTCTGCCAATTCGCATAGTGAAATGCTAAGTGTTACTCTGTGGTCCTTCCAGGCACTTGTAAAAATGTTAAGATTGACTCCATTTTGAGGCTTTTTATTGTTAACAGTTCTATCCATGGGGGGAGGGCTCACCATTGTAGGGCATTTTTAATTTTTCAAAGGGATTGTACAACTATCATCTGTCTATTCCTTAGAAATCTATAGAGAGGGAAGATCTGATTTGAAAATTGAGAAAAACTAAAGCATAGAACAATTTTAGCTGTCTCACATAAGATCATCCAGTGACTAGCAGACATGAGGTTAGAATTTAGGTTCCTTTACCCTTAAGTCCTTCTGGAGTACCATATTAACCCTTTCAACTTGTTTTTTCAGTCCTGTAGCACCCCAATTAAAAGAAATGAAGAGCATTAGTAAATGAAAGAAAGCCCTTGGTAAATAACCTTAGCAAAGGTGTTTTTAGAAAAGGCCAAATCTATTGACTTCTTCTTGTCTACATCTCTTTGGCCTCTTCGAAAGAATTATAGCTGATTTAACAAAACATGATTTTACTAAACTAGTTCTCCTCTCACTGCTCTGCCCATATCAATTTGTATTTGATGGTCCTACATCTGATGTTCTTTTCTAACTGCTTATTTGGGGCAGAATTGCAATAATTATCTTTATCTCTGGAGCTCTTACCCAGAGGTAGTCACTTTGACAATTTCATTATGTCCAAGAAATTGGCAGCATATAGATGCCAAGTACATCCTGATTGCCTAAGAAGGCAACAGCTCTGGGCTCCCTGCTACAGGAGGATGAAGTCTCTGGTTGTCTAGTGCTTCATTATGGTTTGATGAGAACAGCCTTGGCTACTGATTTTCCAAGTTGTCTGTGGCTAGGCTGTGGGGACACAGGGCTTCCAAATGATTTTTCAGTGTACACTTCTCTAAGGCTGTTTATTCTCTTTTCAGAGTCTAGAAGGAGGCTCGTACCGGGGGAGCTTGAAGGACCCTGCAGGCTGCCTGAATGAGGGGATGGCCTCGCCCACACCTCCTAGAAACCTGGAAGAAGAACAGAAAGCCAAGGCCCTGAGAGGCAGGATGTAAGTGGCCTCCCCAGATTCCATTCCAGTGCAATGCGTGTACAATGGACAATGGGCAAGGGTTGGGGGGAATTAGAGAGGGATTCCCCACACTATGTTTCCACTTGTATCATTCATTCTAAGTAAAGGTGGCCCAGAGCTATACAGTGTAGCAATGATCAACATTGAACCGCTTAGGCACTGACTTGAAGATGTTTATGCTGAAGTATATTCTGCAATATAGCAGCCGCTATTGACAAAAGGTGGTTATAACCAAGGTCTGTTTGAAATTTAAAACATGGTAATAAAAGGAAAACAACAAAGTTTAGGAAACTATGAGACTATTGCCATGGATCTGTAGAATCAGCAAATCCTTAACCATTGCAGAAAGTCTGAGGTCACCTGAGGAAACATTTCCCCAAATGTAGGAAAGTAAAGTATAGGAAGAGGGAGCTGTCATACCACCAGCCAGGTCCTATCTCCACTCTTTCTCCAAACATCTTAATTTTGCAACCATTTGTGGATTTCACTCCAAGAAAACCTCCTCTCTGCTTTGAAGTTAGCAGTAAAATACAATTCACATTACAGTCCATTTCATAAAATCCCATATGTGGTACAAGATTTGAGTTATTTACATTGATATAAAGTCAATTTTCTATTATTTGATCTGATAAAGGAGATAACAGATACCATTAATTTAAAAGCACAAGTCCTCCAAAACTTTAGTTTTCTTGTTTAGGGTTTGACTCTGTGTTGGAAGCAGAGCTACTAATGAGTCTTGGACATAGATCAACACGTGAGAAATTATAAGCAGCAGGAAGAATTGGGTAGGCAGGTGTAAAGGGTCCCTACCTCTTGTTAATTAGCCTGCCCTTTTCTCTCAAACTTGTCACTCCTTTAGCCTGGTCACAGACATGAAAATTAGCAAAAAATAAGTGAGGCCAGGTCCTTTTGTTGCCTGGAAATACACAAAGTGAACGTTTAATACTCTGTTTCCTAGGAAACAGAAATGGAAACATCATAGGGCCTGGTGTTAAAGCAGGGCTGTCACCTCATAGTGGGTGTGAGCAAGTGGCATGTAAACTCTGTAACTCCATACTTATCCCCTCAACTTTATGGGTGCTCAGGGGAAACCCCAAGAAGTTGGTGAATGGAATAGAGGTTGAGAAATACCATCCCCAAAGGGAAATTTCCTAGGACTTGCACAAAGCTTTCTTAGCATCTCAGGTTGCTGTTAAACTCGTGAAGCAGAGTTGGAGAAGTTCCAGTCCTTTGTCAAGCCAAAGCAAAGTTTATATTGGGGAGCTGACCTTTCAGGAAGCAGGTGGTCCTTGGCAAAGCCAGTTGCTGCTCTTGTCATTTAGGTTGAACGGGCCTTTGAGCAGTCATTTAAGCCATTATCCAGACAATGCTGTTGTCTGATTTTGCTACAACAGGCCTCTTTTTTCCACTTTACCTATCTCTTCTCCCTCTTCTCATTCTGGCCAAAACCCATACCTCTCCACATCCTGAACTCTCCTGAAAATGCAGTTGTGGGAATGTCTCATTCCTCTTACTGTATATTTTCCTGTTCTAGCCTTCTGTACCATCATCATGGCCATGAAGAAAGAGAATATGTATAGGTGTTTACTTGTAAACTCTATGTGAGGCCAGAGGGTGAAAGGTATAGTGAACCAAGACTCAATCCAAAAGATAGCAGTAGGACATCAAAGGGTTAAATGAGAGCTCCAGGGAGAAAAGATGAACACAAATAGTCATGAGTCCAAGAGAAGAAAAAAGTTGGAATGGACTTACTTTTCAAGTTTTGGTCACTCATTCATTCAACAAACATTTGTTGAACACCTATTGTGTACCATCAATGGGATACATCGGTGAATAAGACACAACAACAAGTCTTTGCTGTCATGGCAGGTTTACATCCTAATGGGATAAATCAGACAATAAAATAAATAATGTAGTATGTTGGAATCTGGGAAAAGAAAAAACAAAGCAGTGTAAAGGAGATCAAACAGATGAGGCGATGTTGCAGTTTTAAGTAGTTCTGGCACTTGCACAAAGACCAGAAGGAGGTAAGGAATTAGCCATGGGAGAAAAAGTATTCTTGGCAGAGGGAACAGCCAGTGCAAAGGCTCTAAAAGATTTTCTGTGGAAGACTAGCCATTCTCTACCATTGTGAAAGAGAGAGGTTAGAAATGGATCTAACCTGCAGCTGGAATAATTTTAGTTGGACCAAAGAATAACATTATTTGTAAATAACTTTTACTAATAGGAACTGAACATGAAAAAAGTTGCTTTATTATCAATTCATTTTATTTTATAATTAATCATGCACTGCATTGTGATGCATATAATTTAAGTCTTTGATGTGACTTTTCAGAATGTCTTTTAATGTGTCATAATCTCTCTTTCAAGGAGGGGATGCGAGGTCCACTAGCAGCACCTAGTACAATCCCCTTCCCCAGAGTCTGACAAGCCTAAGACAGTCCCCATCTGTCAGCAAAGAGTTGAGGATAAAAATATCACCTTGAGACAGAGAGCTGGACTTCATCTCTAGAGGACTCTCCCAGCCCCAAATTCCCACTCTGACTTTCCTGTGGGTTTTCTTTTACCACTTTCTTCTAAGCAGTAACTTGGACCATGCTAAAGATATATTTAAATGCTTTTATTTGGCCTTGCCAGTTCCTTCCTGTGGCCAAAAACACATGATTGTCTGTGCTCGAGAGAGGGAGCTAGTTGGAAGTGACAGGCATGCTGATAAAGAAGCATGTGTTCCTTTGCTTCCTCCCCACTGCCCTGAGGCCCTAGACCCGGGGATTTTGTGGCTTCTCAGGGCTGTACAGAACAAGAATTTAGATGAATTGCTTCCTGGGTTCAAAACAGTTAACAACCCTTGTGCTGGCGCCCCTCTTTGACATCTCAGAACTTTATTCCTTCTGCACTGAGGCCAAAAATGCAGTTGTGTGGCTCCGGGCAAAACTCTTTCAAATTAGATAAGAAGAGTCAGACTCCCAGTAGGTTGCACAACACCACCTTGCCCCTGTGCATAACCATAAGCACTTTATGTGTATCTCTTTACTGTCTGGACAGAAAAAAAGAAAAAGGAGTGTTTGGGTTTGAGGCTTCAGGGACTCCAAAGAGCCAGCCTGAGTAGTTTCCCAGGCAGTGGGCCACAGTGAAAGAGCACAGTCTTTGGATTCTGATACAACAGGGTTCAAATCCCAGCTCTGCTGCTCACTTTGTAATCTTAGAAATTTACCTAACCTTTCTGTCTTAGCATTTTCATTCATATATTAATAAAATAGAGCTTTACAATACCTACATTGTTATAAAGCATGGGAAAACCCAGATGAAGTAACTGGCACATAGTAAATGCTCTAAGAGGTAGAAACGATTAACAAGAAAGAAACCAAGAAAGCAAGTGTCCTTGTAGTTGTTAAATCCTGCATCGTGGGTCAGGGAGTGCTGCATTCAAGGTTGTGGTTATGAATGTTTGCAGTCAATCTTTCTGGCCTTGACTGGGGATTTTCCAGGCCAGTTACCATGGATACCTATCTGAATAATTGTAGCTTCTATTATATTAATATATCTTTGGAGACCTTAAAGGTTGGTTATCAGACAAATGTCTTTCCCCTCTTAAGAGAAGAATGGAGCTGAAATGAAGGAATAAAAGTTACATGTTGATCCTAGCCTCAAAGCTTTAGAACCCAGTTTTGCCCAAGGGCTGGTCATTCTTCTGCTCTGTGTCTGTACAATTGTTCTGTTATAGGTGAGGGAGAGAGACTCAGGAAGAGTAGAAAGAAGAATGCTAGGCGATGAGCAGCGTTCTTTGTCTGACTATCGTGTGTCATCTGAGGAAGCCCTTTCTGGACTTGGTGCCCTCAGCTCTTCAGTGGGGCCTTTTGTAGAAAGAGCATCAGTAAGCACATTTCTGGGGTGCTAGATGTGGGTCTTCTGGATGGTCTTGTCATAAAGGTGCCCAAGTAATTTCCCTGTGAACTTGTGTGTGAAGATTTCTTGCTTAACAATGAAGAGGAAGCCTCATTGTTCTTAATCTCCTGCTCAGGTTTGTCCTGAATGAGCTGGTGCAGACAGAGAAAGACTATGTCAAGGATCTGGGTATTGTGGTGGAGGTGAGTAGATGGTTCAGGGTGGGTCACCCAACCAGGAGCTTATTGGACCCTACTGAGGTCGAGGTGTTTAAATTGGATGGTTAAATATATATATTTTACTCTGGGTATTTGCAGAAATGAAAATAAAAATAGCAAAAATCAAATAGAATATGTACATAATTTTTTTCTTTTCCTCTTAAAATATTATAAGATATTTAGAGGGAGGTAGGGGCCCAAATGTTACAGCATTTAGGGGAACCTCTTGGTTAGAGCTAAGCTCACTCCTCTTTGTTTTAGGGGACCAAGTTATTGTCTTAAGAGCTTTTCTTTGGTGTTTAATTAACCACGTGGTCATATATTCTTCAGAGCTATGAGCCACTGTGGCTACAAAGCAGGTCACTCTTAGTGGAATCTTGGGGCTTATACATTTCCATAGATTTTAAGGATAATATTATAGCTACCAAGTACACAGACTAAAAACCACCAATAAGCAAGATTGACAGGTCTACAGTTAAGAGTCAATTTGGTAATAAATAAAACAGTTCTATCTTCGTAGGGATTCACTTTATAGAGGGACTTACACACTTGGATGAAAAAGCCTAAGAAAGTAAATGGAAAATTTGTATGGCTTAAAGCCCTATTGTTAATCATCTTAAATGAAAAAATATGAAGTCTAAAAATTGAATGCCTCGTGTCTAAATTGCCTGTTGGTTCCTTACATTTGGCCTGTAAGTCCCCATCCTATGATATCTGCTGATGTTGAGTTTTGTATTTGCTTATCCTGAACGTTGGATAAACAGACTAATTTGGCATATAGAGGACCTGAATTCTGACTTATGGAAAGTTATTGTCATCTTTTAGGGGAGCTGGGGGCTGCAAGGAGTACAGCAACCTCCACGTGTAGCTCAGGCCAGGAATAGAGGACATGGGAGTCTGGAGACTGGGAGGCTGAAATGCGGGGAAGTCAGACATCAGTGGTGTGATCATAAGACAAGTCTTCTGACACCCGGGTGCCTTGGTTTTCTCATCTGGCAGTGGGGATAAATGCTACCTATATAACCTCAAAACCTGATTTTAAAGCTGAAATGACATTATATATGATCACATTTTACAGAGTGTAAAGTATTAACATATTAAGACTTATTTCTAGACCAGAGGTATCAATTCTGAGCCTTTAAAGATCTGATTAACTTGGATTAGGAGAAGGGAGGAGGGACAAATGATTGTCTTCTTCTGTGTTCTGCTTTCCTAAGGGGACTGGAGACAAAGAAAGGGACCCAGAAACTTCATAAAAGTTTTGTCTGTCACTCTGCACGGGCGTAAAGGCCTAGTTGAATAGTGAGAAACTACAGAAGCGCTTGCCCTCAAACTCACACTGAGAGTGTGGGCTCACATGGGTGCTGCGGTGTGGGGCTTGGCCCAGAAAGCTTTCTTGCGGAAATACCTACTCACCCTTGCCTCTGCTGCTACAGGGCTTCATGAAGAGAATAGAAGAAAAGGGTGTCCCTGAGGATATGCGAGGAAAGGATAAAATCGTGTTTGGAAACATTCACCAGATTTATGACTGGCATAAGGAGTAAGTGTCAATACCGCCCTGAGGATCTCGAGTCCTCTTCCTGCATCTGACCTAAGGGGTAGGGTTTGGAGGAGAGTCTTCTGTCATTTTTCTCATCATTGAGAAATAATACAGTTCTAAATAATGTGGCTTCCTTCTCCTATTCCCTCTCTCTTTTTAGTTTTTTCCTGGCTGAACTGGAAAAGTGTATCCAGGAGCAAGACAGATTGGCGCAGCTCTTTATTAAGCATGTGAGTGTCTTCCATCACCTCCTTCCCCAGCCCCTCACTAGGCTGGTTCACATTCATTTTAAAATTCCTTCTCTTCTGCTCTTCCTTAACTGGCCTTCCTTCTCACCCCTCGCTAGAGATTTTATTTTGTTTTGTTTTTTAACCTTCTTGGCAATCTAGAAGGTGTCTCTTGCCTGCTACATTTACTTTTATGCCCTTGATATTTTAGCTGCCTTGGTTCATCCCCACACGTGGACCATGTCTTTGTCCTTCTGCCCACATGTAGCCAGCACAACACTCTGAGATTGAACAAAAGGCACAGATGCCTGACTGTCCACATGTCTCTCCTTCTGCTCTTTTAGGAGCGGAAGCTGCACATCTATGTGTGGTACTGCCAGAATAAACCACGCTCAGAGTACATTGTTGCTGAGTACGATGCCTACTTTGAGGTAAGCTGCTCAGGCCATGCTCGAGCTGGGGTTGGGGGGAAACTCAGGCCAAGACAGCCATGTTCAGAAATACGAGACATCATCATCCACAGGTGACTCCCTCTCAGCACTGTTGATCCATTCATGGCAGGAGTAGTGGCCTCATCAGAGCCATTAGCTTCTTAGCTAAATTCTCACTAGCAGCTTTGCTTGAGGTGGCCCAGTCTGGGTTCCGATTTGAGAAGCCTCCATTTGCAGAATGATCCTGTAACACAGGCTGTTTTAGAAGCTCTGTTCTTTCTTAAGTGACCCCAGGGCAGACTGTGCCCACACCCCTCTTCACCAGTCCCTTTGGGAGGGCTCACTGAGGAGCCTTCTCTTGGTTGAGGGGTTTGCAGCCACTTCATAGTCTCTGCTTGCCCCAGCCAGGAGGGATCTATTTTGTTGAGGGAAAGGCAACATCATCACTTGGAAAGAGCCCTCAGATGAGTGTTTGGAGATCTAAGGTTAGGGTCCAGCTCCATAGGCTTGTTGTGTCCTAGAAGAAACCCTTCTTTCCTGACTTTGCCCTGGAGCAGTAGAGAGAACATAATCCCCTTCCAGCTTGTCTCCCAGGACTGGGGTAAGGACCAAGGTGTGAAGGTGCTTGCTGTGAAAGCACAGTGGGAAGGCAAGAAGGTGATGGTGGTGTGTCTTGTATGTTGTTCATAATAAATGAGCAGTCCTATAGGCAATTTTACCTCTTGCATGGCTTGAAGATTCTTAAACTTCATTGGAAAACATGAAGATCTGTGTTCTGTGCCTTTGATCTCTGACCCAAAGCATCCCAATCCTTTGATTCCTTTTTTCCTAACATAACTTCCTTGTGTTTCAGGAGGTAAAACAGGAGATAAATCAGAGGCTGACACTTAGCGACTTCCTCATTAAGCCCATTCAGAGAATAACAAAATACCAGTTGCTCCTCAAGGTAAGAAACCAGGAGCCTGGATCAGGGCAGGAGAAGGGTCTCTCCGGGCTTGGAGCTGGAGAGCAGTGGGGCTCAGGGGTCTGTCTCCACCATACTTTCCCCAAGGACTGTGAACTGGGTGTGGAGGGGCAGTGGTACATTCAGGATTTTATCTCGCCTGCTGGTTACTCATTCAGCTTTGCCCCCAGAAAAATTGCATGGCTCTTAACATTGGTTGTTACTTGATTTTCTTTTTTCAATTCACTTTCTTACTTTGTCACAATCACTGACTTGATACCTTTAAAAACTAAAAAATAATAAGAGCATAAAATCAGAGTGGAATACAAGGGAGAAAGAAAGGCAAAGGTAAGGCTCTAGAAGCCTTAGATTAGTAATACCTAAAATGTGATTGTATTTTATTTTAAACAATGGCTTAACTTGCTTCGTCTCGTGGAAATGATATGTGAGGTTAAATAGAAAAGAAAGATTATACTTTCCCCCATCCTTTCTTGTCATAATCCCCTTTTCCTTCCTCCCTCCCTCTCACCCCTCCTTCCCTCATAGCTTTGAGACTTTGAATGTTCTGGGAGTTTTCTCTGTGTTACCATGTCTAACATGACTCATAATTTTGTTTCTCAGCACTAGAAACCATTGCCACCTCTGCTGGAAAGTCTTCAGGGTGTTACTGCATTTTTATGATTAAGTTTTTTATAGGTCTCTGCCTATTTTACTAACTAATTTCGCCCCTTCCCACACCCTTCCCTGCTTCCCCTACTTGCTAGGACTTCCTGAGATACAGTGAGAAGGCTGGTTTGGAGTGTTCAGATATTGAGGTGAGTTTTCTGCTTGTAATGCTTGCTATTCTTAGAGACCATATTGGATATCTGTCTCTAAAGGGGGAAAGATCATCTCAGGAGGATCCAGACTGACTTTCTGCTGACAATACTCAGCAGGCGAGTGAACAGAGTATTTTCTAAAATTCAAGAATTCTGTCCTGGGCCAGACCTGAGCTTAGCCCTGCTGGTGTTCTTGTGGCTCCTGGGGACATGTAGTGGGAAAAGGTGATCCTTTTACCTTTTAACATCCTTCAGAGATTGGCTGTAAATTGCACAGAGCTTCAATATGCAACTTTATCCATGAATCCAAGTACTGTTTGAATCTACAAACATATAAAGTATTCCATTTTCATCCCCCACCCCCAGCCCGAGGATTACCCCCTAAGTGAAGTCCTTTGAGAAAATGTCACCATGGGGATTATTTTAAGCCAGAGAGGTTACAGATCATTCTGGCAGGTTATTTAGGTTAAAACCTCTAGTGTTTCATAAGCCAGGCTGTGCTGTTGCTTGGGCAGCCAGGAAACAAAAGAGAGAAGAAAGAAAATATGAGAAGGAAAGGGAATTGTTAAACAAAAGCGGGAAGGTGGGAAAGGATGGGCTGAGGAACATTCCCCCCACATATGGTCGCTGACTTATGACCAACATCCCCATCTAGAACAGAAAGCCCCACACTCCCTGAGAGTGGACAGCGGGGACCGGTGTCCTTTTCTAGAATAAAGGAGCTGCCAGAGGCGAGGTCCCTGTCTTCCAGCACTGACTTGCCAAGAGCCTCCTGCCTGAGTGCTGTTCCCCTCCTGAGTGACCATCGTTCTTTCCCCCAGAAAGCAGTGGAGTTGATGTGCCTTGTTCCCAAACGCTGCAATGACATGATGAATCTTGGACGCCTGCAAGGCTTTGAGGTGAGTCCTTAAGAATGCTTCTGAGCCCTCTCTCTCCGGGGCACGGGGGTCTCAGCCATCGAGGCCTATTCCCTTTGAAGCCCTGTGTCCTGCCTCCTCTGCCTCCTTCATTGGCCACTACGCCTTTGTGCCTGGGCCCCTCTGGTTCACAGGCCTGAAAGATGCATCTGTTTAGGAAGTCCAGCGCTTGGACAGTCGTAGGAAGTTACAGAGCAGTCAGCCAAGCCAGAGTCAGAATTCCCAGAGGGTTGGAAAGACCCAAAGTTCTCTATGACTGTTTGACGTGGCATTGACTCTTCCCTTTTCTTTCTTGATTGAGAAGTGCTGGGAATGTGAGGGACAGCAGGACTATGTGATAGAAGTGGACCCTAAGCAGGAGAACGGAACACCTTTTTTATTTTTTTTTATTTTTGAGAAGGTGGTTCTAATAAACAGGTCTATGTAGTGACTGGTTTTTTAGTTAAGTGAACTTTTGAAGCTCTAAAACATTACAGTCATATCTCTGTTCTTCGAAGAGGGGAATCAAGTCTTAGGGGAAACAGCTAGGTGTCTCAAGGATTTTGGTTTGCGTGAATAAATGAACCTAGTTTGCTAGGGCTGCCATAACAAAGTACCATAAATTGGGTGGCTTAAATGACAGAAATTTATTGTCTCACATTTCTGGAGGCTTAGAAGTATGAAATCAAGGTATTATAAGGGTGGTTCCTTCTGAAGGCTGTGAGGGAGGGATCTGTTCCAGGCCTCTCTCCTTGGCTTGTAGGTGGCTGTCTTCACGTTCACATGGCATTCTCCCTGTATCTTATATTGCCTGCCCTCTGTGTCTCTGTGTCCAAATTTCTCCTTTATATAAGGACATGAATCATATTCTATTAGGGCTCACTCTAATGACGTCAAATGACTTCACTTCAACTTGATTACCTCTGTAAACACCCTACCTCCCAATAAGGTCACATTCTGACATAGGAATTGCTGGGGGATGGGTGGCAGGGGATGAGGGACAACGCAATTCAACCCATAACAGTGAACCTTTGAGGAACAAATTGACTTTCCTGATTTAAACTTAATCGAGTTAAATGACTGTTATTGATTTATAGCCAAACCTCATACTAAACTAAACATAATATCTTGAATATTAACATGATAAAATTGGAACTGACACGATTATTGACTAGTACCTAGTATTTGTTGATCCCCTTACAAAAAGATGTGGATCTTCTAATGCTGTTTTCCAGTAATCCACAAGCTAAGATTTCATTATTCCTTTTTGGAGAAAAGGGATTCCTAGCAACTGCAATAATTAAGAAAGAAATGGGTTAGGCACGATGGCTCACGCCTGTAATCCTAACACTTTGGGAGGCCGAGACAAGAGGATCACTTGAGGCCAGGAGTTTGAGATCAGCCTGGGCAACATAGCGACACCCTGTCTCTACAAAAACTAAAAAAATAACAATAATAAATAAATAAATAAATAAAATTCAGAAAGAAATGGCTTTTTTTCCTGGCTAAACTAGACTAGAATAGATATAAGGCAGACAGTGGTATGGGTAAGTTTAGGAGACGATAGATTCAGGTTTGGGTTAATGAGTTGAATTCATGTTGTTTTTAAGCCAAATTCTCCTGTCTACCTTGCCCTTCCAGCCCATCCTGTGTGTCCCTGTCTGGTTTCCATGCTTTGTGACAGGAACTATATGGGGGGTCTTTGCTCTTCATTTTTCATAGGTTCCTGGTAGACCTGAGGCATTGACGTAAGCAGTATTACTCAGCAGAAACACATTCTGAGTTCTTACACGGTTTTTTTTTCAGTCATACTGGGTGGAGTCTTACACTTTTTCCCTTGGCATTATGCCAGGTCTGAGGCTATTCTGAACCAACCAAGTAATCCCTTTTGCTCTTCAACCTTGAAGTCCCCATATTTTCTGAACAGGAGTCTGGCTTGGCTTTCTCTGGGTCTCTGGAGGAAGCTGCCACTGACAGGAGGAGTGGCATGTGATTGTGCTGTCTGACCCAAGTTAGACTTCACAGGAGCTGTGTTGTACACGTGTGTGTGTATATGTATGTGTCCATGGAAGGCCACACATAAGCATGGAATTCTCTTCTCTTTTAAATCAAGCACCACTGTCTCCTATTTTCATCAAGCCACAGAGAATCTGCTTTGCATTCCTTCAGCTGATTGGGAAGAACAGTGAACATTTGTCTATTCTCTAAGTCCATGGCTTTGAGCCTGGGGGAAGTTAGAGCCCCTTCATTTTAATTCCCTCCCTTTCAAATCCTCTGGCTTTCCTTTTAGTGTTGGCTGGGCTATAAACCATGATCAGGTTCTTGTGTAACATTAATAGAGCTTTTAGAGCTTTCCTGGCTAGCTGGTCGCTGGCTTAATATTAACTTTGGGCCAGGGTAGAGATAAGCCTATTTGGCTGCTGACCTTGGCAGTAAGAAGCCAAGCAGAGGGCAGACGTTTCTTAGGAACACAAAAGAAAAATGACCTCTGTGCTGGGTAATGTTTGGAATAAGGCATCATGTGAAGGGAATGGCCCATATTTGCACTAAAGAGCAAAAAGTCATCCGCTGAGAAAGAGTACCTACGTGTCAGAGGGGGCCCTCTGATTGCTATCTCAGATGTCAGGGTCTTCTTGTTGCAGAGCAGCAGAAAAGGCAAGGCTCTCAGACAGATTCTGTGAAGACTTGCTGGCTTGGGCCATATTCCCTTTGAAGATGTGAAGATGGCTCTGAAAATCTCGTTAGAAACTGGCAAACCAAATAGGCTGTACCTCCTCAGCTGGATGCCAGGTGGCCTGGTAGCAGGAGTCATTTTAAGAAGGCCTTAAATGACAGGACCCAGAAAAGTATCTACCAGCTTATAAACTATGGGGACCTATCTATGGTACCCCCACATCACCTGTTGACCTGTAGCCAGAGAGTAAGACTTCAGAATTCCCCATCCTAAAATAATACAAGAAGAAGAGAGGGTGCCCAACTCACCAGAGTATCTGTGGCCCTGCCTCCATCACTTCCATGGCCACAGGCAAGCTCTAGGTTTGTGGCCATGAGAGTGCCCCAGGTCGTTGGCCCGTGCTGCAAAGTGGCCAGGCAGGCACAGCTCTCAGAGCTCTGAGGACAGACAGTCCACTTCTAGCTCTGAGTGTCACCTGCTTTCTAGTCTCCCCTTAATAAAACACAAGAAGGGCCAGGATAATTGTGGAACCTCTTTTCAGCTAATCATTTCATCTTCCTTCCTTCTGGCATTTGCCTGGAGCTGTTTCTTGGTGGTTCCATGGCTTCTTTCACTTTCCCTCCAGGGCCCTTGTATGAACAGGAAGGTGGCCTCGGGTCTGTCTCTGGATGAGCGGGTGGGTCCTAATTCAGTCTCTTACTAAAGCCCTGAGGCTTTTGATGTAAGGTCTGTTGTATGTGTCTCCAGAGAGGGAGCTTCTGTGGACTGAGAGGGCAATGGCCGTCTCCCCGTTTTTGTTTGGTTCACCCTGGCTCCTCTTTCTGTCAGGGCACCCTTACTGCTCAGGGGAAGCTGCTGCAGCAGGACACGTTCTACGTGATCGAGTTGGATGCAGGCATGCAGTCCCGAACCAAGGAGAGGCGCGTGTTCCTCTTTGAGCAGATTGTCATCTTCAGTGAGCTGCTCAGGAAGGGCTCTCTCACCCCGGGCTACATGTTCAAAAGAAGCATCAAGGTGAGGACCCAGTGGGGATGACAAGGAGCAGGAAGAGCAACGCACTCAGGATCTGCTTTCCTAAGGCAGGGCCTGGGGTGGTGAGGATCCAGAACCCTGAAGATCTGTCAGCTCAATAACCTGCAGTTGTGGAGGTTGAATGAAAAACAGTGATTATCTGTGAGAAAAAGTGGCAGGCTGAGGGTCAGCCTCCAGCATGGTCCTGCAGGTTCCCTGGGCTCAGGTCACTCACCCCAGAAACAGAAACCAAAGTATTGACCTTAGCAGGACCAGTGCAAAATTTGGAAGCTTCTCCTGAAATAAAAACTTTAAGGAATAGTAATATGTAGCTGCTTTAAAAAAAAAAAAAAGAAAGAAAGCCTTTTAAATATGAAAAGAATCAACTTGTTTTCTTCCAGATGAATTACTTGGTCCTGGAGGAGAACGTGGACAATGACCCCTGCAAGTTTGCGCTCATGAACAGAGAGACTTCTGAGAGGGTCATTCTGCAAGCCGCCAATGCTGACATCCAGCAGGCCTGGGTGCAGGACATCAATCAAGTCTTAGAAACACAGCGAGACTTCTTAAATGGTGGGTGCTGGGCCTGGTTTCTAGCAGGGCCATCTCAGAGGACCCCCTTACCTCTGAGCTTCCTTGGGTCTGGGCTCAGGGTGAGTTATGAGCCTAGATAACATTTTATATAAACTCCAATTTGGAGTTTTCAGAAATACTTTTGAATTCTTCTGAATCTGAATACACAAGTGGAGCAGATGGGGTGTAAGAAAAAGCCCCATCTTTCCAATAGAAGCGATTTCCCTTATAGGGCATAGGGTATATGCCTTGTGGCCACCACTACCAGCTGGTACTAAATTAGGGCAAAAGTCTGAGATGGGCACATCCTCTGTGTCTTAGGGGTGGGCTATCAAAGACACGTTTGGTTTTCCCACTTGGTAGCTGGCCACGGCTGGTATTCTTACAGGTTCTCTACTGTTATCTAGAGATAACTAGGAGCTTGGCAGTCACCTCTAGATAACTCTGTTCCCAACAGTGTGACAGCCTGGATAAGCCACTTTGCTAGCAAACCTTACCCTTTTTAAATGAGAGGTGATGGCTAACTCTAAATTTCAGTAATACCTCGCAACTTCCCAGACCAAATTGGTGATTACAAAGAGAATATAGCTCTCTATGATTCCTGCAGGAGTCCCCTAATGGGTGATGTGACCTGGAGTAAGGTGGAGTTGCTACCTTGTTTACATTTCTTTATTGCTTCCTCTCCTGGGATTTTCTTCACATTGAGTTTGGCATGTGAAAGGAATGTATAGTTTTAAACCAGTGCAGAGTTGGTGAGCTCAGAAGTCTCTTGAGCAGAAATGGAGCTTGAAGCTGAAGGCAAGATGCAACCAGTAATGAAATAAACCTGGAGACTCAGCAAGCACAGGTGCCTGTATGTGTACACACACACACGTACATGCAGAGTACCGCTTTTGGGTATACCACCTCTTCATGCCTGTCCTGGGGTCTGTACTACGTGGCCATATGTGCTCACGTGTACATGCACATGTACACATATGTACATGGGCCCACCTTTGGGTGTGTCACCTCTTCATGCCAGTATTAGGATCTGGACTCTTTCAAATGATGCAAAAACAGCATTTTCTGGGTGTCTAGAATGGAACTGAATGCTGCAGGGAAAGGTAAAAGGTGGCATACTTGTTGAGGACCTTGGACAAGTCCTGACGTTTCTCTGGGCCTCATGTGGCTTGTTTTGTGAAAAGATTAGTTTGGGTAGATCTTCTATGCCCATGCCGACATGACCATGGTGTGCTAGCAGTACTGGAAGCAGGAAAACATGGCACGCCTCCCTAAGATATCAGTTTCACTGGCATGGTAAGGTATTTAGCACAATGTTTTTATTTTAAAACAAATAAAAAGAGATCATGTAGCAGGATGCCATGGCTTTAATATAGAACATGAGCCTCAAAGCAATTGCGCATTTACAGAGAGTATTTTTGGGCCATACCCCTTAGCTCCCAACTGTAGAAAAGTTGGTGAAAAAAACACTAGACTAAGTAATCTCTAGGATTCTTTTTCATTCTAAAAAGTCTAAAATTAAACACCAGCCCAGCCCTGAAGGATGGCAGTGAAAGTTGTGTATGGCTTATGATTTCTGAATATACAACTTTGAATTAATACTTTCATTGATAAAAATAATTTTATGCAAAATATGTGCATATATAAAGTATATTCATTTAAATTGCATTCAATTAGGAATTTCTGATAGATTCTAAGCTGGAATGAAGATTTTTAAATTCATCAATTCAGGACAAAAGAAAAATAAGATATGACAATAAGTCAAAATCGGAAATTACTGACATAATAATGATAGCTCATACATTATTATAATACATACAATAATAATACATTGAGTCCTTACTCTGTGCCAGGCACTGTGCTAAGCATTTCACATGTTTTTTTCACATTTAATCCTTACATCAACATGGAAAGGTAAGTCCTATCATCCTACATTTTTTATGTGAGAAAAAGGAAACTCAGAGAGATTAAGAAACTTGTCCAAGGCCTCAAAAACAGTGGGTAATAGAACAAGGACTTGAACCCAGAGCTGTAGGACTTCAAATTAGGCTCTTAACCACAAAACTGCAGTGTAGTTGCTAGTGGTAGGGCACACATTTATCTATGAGCTCCCTAGCAAACAAAGCAAAGAAAGAAACAGCATTAGGTATAAGGCTCTGTATTCATCAGCCAAAAACAAACCCTGTCAGAGATGCACAGCTTTCCGGATCCTAAGACCTAAGTAATGCAGATTGTGGCTGGTGAAAGAATGCAGGTTCTCTATGCAGCTTTCCTTTTTTTGAGACAGAGTGATAGCTCACTGCAACCTCAAACTCCTGGACTCCAGCAATCCTCCTGCCTCAGCCTCCTGAGTAGCTGGGACTATAGGCATGTACCACTATACCTGGCTAGTTTTTGTATTTTTTTGTAGAGATGGGGTCTTGGTCTTGCTTAGGCTGGCCTCAAACTCCTGGCCTCAAGCAATCCTCCCACCTTGGCCTCCCAAAGTGCTAGGATTATAGTCATGAGCCCCAGTGCCCAGCCTCTATGTAGCTTATTTAAGAAGGCGTGGCTGGGCATGGTGGCTTACGCCTGTGATCCTAGCACTTTGGGAGGCCGACGCAGGAGGATTGCTGGAGCCCAGGAGTTCGAGACCAGCCTGGGTAAGAGCAAGACCCTGACTCTACAAAAAAATTTTTTTAATTTTTAAAAATATTTAAAAAGACATACTTTTTCAAATACTTTAGCATAGTTATTGTATATAATTAGATAACATCCCAATTTCATGTGATGGGTATTGATCCATGAAGTCAGTTTGATAAGGCCTACTTCACAAATCTGCTATGTACTTAAAACTGGGAACTGCATTTCTTTAGGCGTAGTCAATGATTTAGACCATTACATGGTTCTAAGAGACCCTCCTCCTAATTATAGTGAAATTGTGGAGATACAGTCATCCCTTGGTATCCACAGGGGATTGGTTCCAGGACCCCCCATGGATACCAAAATCCATGGATGCTCAAGTCCCTGATGAGAAATGGCATAGTATTTACACATAACTTATGTACATCCTCCTGTATACTTTAAATCGTCTCTAGATCATTTGTAATACCAAATTCAGTGTAAATGTTATATAAATAGTTGCTGTATTATATTGTTTGGGGAATAATGACAAGAAAATAATCTGTACATGTTCTGTACAGACACAGCCATCTTTTTTTATTTTTTCCCAAATATTTTGAACCTGCAGTTGGTTGAACCCACAGATGCAGAGCCCATGGATATGGAGGGCCAGTTGTATTACTGAACTAGGTTATCATTATCTAAATATTTACTGCCCACGGAATGCTCCCCAGGGAGAGAGACTGCGCTCTGGCATACCCATTATATACTTTGACACACTCAAGAGACAAGGATGTGATGATGGACCAGGGCCAGGCTTTTACTTACAGAGACATGTGCAGGCATCTCAGAGCCAATCTTTCCCTCCTGAGACCTCAAATAGAAAGGAAGTGTGACCCTATGTTGAGTCCTATTGAAGTACCTACCTATCACTGTAGAAATATCCTTACAATTGAAAAGTTCTTTGGGCCCCAGCTGTTGACCCACTTAAGTAGTTGTTACAGTGAATACTGTTAAAAATGACATAATCAGGCCAACCCTTGAAGTCATTCTTAAAGAATTTGACCTGTATGAGGTTTGCCCAGCTGTACCTCTTTAGTATTCAGACCTTGGAACTTTGTTACCTTAAACTCTGTGAAACAAAGCTCGTGTCTTTCCCTTCAAATCAGCCTGTTCTCCTTGTGAGTTCCGTTGACTACCATCCTCCCGTCTCCAGACCTGCACTGTCTTCAATTCCTGCACTACTTTTCCCATCCAGGCTGTCGGTCTCATCCCCTTCCACACTTGCCACACCCGTGTCCATTCCACAGCCGCCCAGCCCTGCCCTCCTTAGACCCTCTGCCTCTTGCTAATTACTGTCTCATAGCTTCTGAATTAGACAAAAAGCCTTTTGGCTCTTCCTCTCCAAACCCTCCTCCTGACAAATACAAGGTTAATGTTCCTCAAATGTGGCTCTGATGATAGAATCTGAATTTAAAACTTTGAAGTTCTTTTAATCCGGTTACTTTTCATGACCTTCAGAATCAAGTCCAGACTCACTGGCCTGGCTTTTGAGATCTTTCATACTGTGGCACCTTCAACCTCCCTTACCTGTCTTGTTTCCTCTTCCTCCATGGAGACCCATGGCCCTAGGCTCTGGGAAATCTGGCTACTTCCGGTTTCCCAAACACTTCACACGCTTGCTTCCTTCCTGAGAGTCTAAATGCAGAGTCTGACAGCCAGCCCTCTTCTGAAGCTCTTTATTACCACCACGATGCACACACATACGTAATATGTGCACACATACAACAGAGCCTTCTTTCCTCCTTTTGCACAACACTTTGCACTTCACATATGGCACCATTGTGGTTTTGTATTTTCATTATTTAGGTACGTGTCTTAGTTCTCACATTTCCTTAAAAACAAGGATCATGTTTTCTTCTTGTATCCACATTATGCCTAGCACGAAGCCTTGTACCTAACTGGCCTCCAAATCCTTGTGGCATTCCCAAATTCCCAAAGCTTAGAGTGACCACCTGCTTTTATCCTGCAGCACTGCAGTCGCCCATTGAGTATCAGCGCAAAGAAAGGAGCACAGCAGTGATGAGGTCTCAACCTGCAAGGGTTCCCCAAGCCAGCCCCAGGCCCTACTCCTCTGTCCCCGTGGGCTCTGAGAAGCCCCCAAAGGGCTCCACCTATAACCCGCCTCTGCCACCCCTGAAGATATCTACCTCCAATGGCAGTCCGGGGTTTGACTACCACCAGCCTGGGGACAAGTTTGAAGCCAGCAAGGTAAGTGACAACTCATTACTTCCACCCTTGCCATTATGAGGGCACAGCCCCAGAGGTTACTTTAGGAAGTACCATCTTTTTATGGTGATTATTGTATGTAGCAGGAACATCCCACAAATTACAGTCTAGTCTCAATTATTTCTCTTTTTCCCTATAAATTGAATTAGACCAGTCAGACATTCTGTGTTAAGGAGCTATTGTCACCTACAGAAACTCTATACAAATATAAGGTATTAGTATGAGGGCAATCATGAAAACGGGTGATTCATACCAAATAGAGTAGTTGTGGTGCTAATCATCTAAAAGTCACAACTCTAGTGTTTGACATCTTAAAAAGAGATTGCCCATTCTAATGATGATCTGCCTTGAGCACCTTCTAAAGTAAGTTCACAGCTCTTCACAATCCTTGTGCTGATGTGCTGATGTGGCAAGGAGAAATTGATCATCAGTATATGAGTCGGGGAAGCCAGGCTTGGATTAAACGTTTATCATAGATAATCCACAATTCAGACATCAGCATGAGGAGAATTGTAGACTTAACCATAGACCTAGTCTACACAGCTTTTTTGACCCTACAGTGTAGTAAGAACAAGAGAGAAATGGGAAAAGTACTAGATTAGGAACCAGGCAATCTAGTTTCTTTTCCAAATTCTGCAACTCATTTGCTTTAGAACTTTAGCAAGTTAGTTAATCTCATTAGGCCTTAGTTTCCTCTAGAACTCAATGAGTCTATAAATAGGAACACCTACACTTTTTACCTACACATTCCAATTTTATAGTTTTATTCTTTTTCCCCAAATTATTAGTTCATATTGATTTTGTTTAAAAAATAATTATTAATGTCCAAGTTTAATTCTGTATTAGGGTAACTATACCAACCTATTTCATCACGTCACCTGGAAATGATTTTCCACCTTAAAAACCTCCTGTCCACTTCTTGAGTAACACCCCCAAAGCACAGGCATCCAAAGCAAACTTGGACAAATGGGATCACATCAAGCTAAAGAAAGCTTCTGCACAGCAAAGGAAACAATCAACAAAGAGAAGAGACAACCCCCAAAATGGGAGAAAATATTTGCAAACTACCCATCTGACAAGGGATTAATAACTAGAATATATAAGGAGCTCCAACAACTTAATAGAAAAAAATAAAATAATCCAATTACAAAATAGGCAAAGAATATGAATAGACATTTCTCAAAAGAAGACATACAAATGGCCAACAGGTATATGAAAAAAAATGCTCAACATCATTAGTCATCAGAGAAATGCAAATCAAAACTACAATGAGATATCACCTCACCCCAGTTAAAATGGCTTTTATCAAAAAAGCAGTAGTGAATGCCAGTGAGGATGTGGAGAAAGGGAACCCTGGTACACTATTGGTAGGAATGTAAGTTAGTGCAACCACTATGGAGAACAGCATGGAGGTTTCTCAAAAAAACTAAAAATAGAACTACCATATGACCCAGCAATCCCACTGCTGAGTATATATCTAAAGGAGGGGAATTTAGTATATCGAAAAGATATCTGCACTCCCATGTTTATTGCAGCACTATTCACAATAGCCAAGATTTGGAATCAACCCAAGTGTCCATCAGCAGATGAATGGATAAAGAAATTGTGGTACATATACACAATTGAATATTATATAGCCACAGAAAAGAATGAAATCCTGCCATTTGCAACAACATGAATGGAACTAGAGAACATTATGTTAAGTGAAATAAGCCAAGCACAGAAAGATAAATCTCATGTGTTCTCCCTCGTATGGAGGAGCTAAATATTAAAAACAATTGATCTCATTGAGACAGAGAGTAGAATGACCTTTACCAGAGGCTGGGAAGGATGGTGGGGAGGGGGGGATAAAGTTGGAATTAGTTAATGGGTGCAAAAATATGGTTAGATAATTAGATAAAATGAACAATATTTGTTAGCATGACAAAGCGACTATAATCAACAATAAGTTAGGATATACTTTTTTTTTTTTTTGAAGACAGGGTCTTACTCTGTCATCTGGGCTAGAGTGCAGTGGCGTCATCATAGCTCACTGCAACTTCAAACTCCTGGGCTCAAGCGATCCTCCTGCCTCAGCCTCCCAGATAGCTGGGACTACAGGCACCCGCCACCATGCCTGGCTAATTTTTCTATTTTTTGTAGAGACGGGGGTGTTGCTCTTGCTCAGGCTGGTCTTGAACTCCTGGCCTCAAGCAATTCTCCCACCTCAGCCTCCCAAAGTGTTAGGATTACAGGTGTGAGCCTCTGCGCCCAGCCAAGTTAGGGTATACTTTAAAATAAATAAATGAGTGGAATTAGAATGTTCCTAACTCAAGGAAGTGATAAATGCCTGAGATGATAGATATCCAAATTACTCTGATTAGTTTAATTCACATAATACGCCTGGATCAAAACAGCGCATGTGCTCTGTAAATATATACAACTATTATGTACCCATAATAATTAAAACAAAAAACCCTGCCGTAGTGAATAAGTTGAAGTCACTGTGGCATTATGTCAAACACATTAGATTTCTGGCTCTCCTGTGCTTTATGAGGCAGCCAGGCCTCCTTGGGATTTACAGGTCTGTCTCAAAGCAGCTGCCCTGGTGTAGTCTTCACATGAAAAGGTCACATAGGCAGCACCTCTTGTATTAATGAGTAGGGGAGGGGACTACAGGAGTTCTGTTCCTGCAGGGAGTTGGGTAAGTGTAGGTAATGGCCTGGCCTTTGAATTAAGCAGAGGTGTCATTCTTACTCCTGTTTCAAGGAGGGTCAGGATATAGAGTAAGACCAATGCTTTTTCACAGAGAAAAAAAAGTAATATGATGGGGTCTGTGTTCTTTCCTTTGAAGGACTGTGACCCTTGCCCTAACCTTACTCTACCCAGGTGCTACGTATCCCTATGCCAGTGCCAGCTGCTTCTTTCCATTTGTAAGAGGATGCTGCTGGCAAGAAGATTGCATGCCAGGAAGGGGTTTCCAGGTAGAGGTGTGTTTATATACACCTTTACCTGGCCTGGGGCTGGGCACTATTTCTACCTATTCACCCTTGATTAAAATATCCATATGAAACATTGCTATAAAAAATACACTCTCAGAGCACATTAATGAATATAATATCATTAGTCAAAAAGAGATTATTCTGCCTGCTATTTACCCTGCTAGTGGGAGATTTAGTCTTTAACCATGCAGTAGGGTGCAGAGCAAGCCCTGGTGAACCAGTCTCCGTGTGTTTGTGTCCCTCTCGCCCTTGTCTCCTAGCAGAATGACCTGGGAGGCTGCAATGGGACCTCGTCCATGGCTGTGATCAAAGATTACTATGCACTGAAGGAGAATGAAATCTGTGTGAGCCAAGGTGAGGTGGTCCAGGTCCTCGCCGTCAACCAGCAGAACATGTGCCTGGTGTACCAGCCTGCCAGCGACCATTCCCCCGCAGCCGAGGGCTGGGTCCCGGGCAGCATCCTGGCGCCCCTCACCAAAGCCACGGCAGCAGCAGAAAATAGTGACGGGAGCATCAAGTAAGTGCCTCGTTGGCTTCCCCGGGAGAGGAGTATGTGGATTAAAAAAATTCAAAAACAAAAGAACACAAAAATGCAAACACACAGTAGGGAATTCCTGCTGCTTATTCTCAACAGTGCCACTGGAACCAATGTCTGAGTGCTGGAGCCACACGCAGCACAGGGCATCCAGGCTGGATTGTTCCGGGTTTTTTGTTGGCGATGGTGGCAGTGGTTTTTCTTTCCTTTTCGTTTATAATTTTCTGCTCATTTTTTCCCTCTTTTTTTCCCCCATTCATTAAGAAAAGAACCCTACTGAAACCCTAGGTGACAAAAGCGTGACTTCTGTTGCTACATTTGACCCACCACAGGACTCACTGGACTGGACTTCTATTTATATTGTATTAAGTTACTGATATAGATATATTTTTTTTTTTGATTGACACCAAAAAATTACCTTAGCACAAATGCCAGACCTGTAAAGGTCGGAGGCCTGCTGCTTCTCCCAGGAGAGAGGGAACTTTTTGGTTGTCTGTGGCAATTCCTCTGTACAGATTGTAACTTTTTTTTTTATTTGCCCCCCCCTTGTCACTTTAATATATGTTCGTGGTAATTTGTAAGATATTTCTTTTCCTTATTTTGGTTGCGAAGACCCTTCTGAACACATTCCTGTACAAAGTATTTTGCACTATTTAAAGAAACCCATATGGATGAAGTCAGGTTGTGCAATATCATGGAGAGTCACAGAGCTCATCATTGTACCTGTAATGTAACTAATAATTTTACATGTACTATTTTAAATATGTAAAATAAATTTTCACCATGAGCATGTTTTAATGAGGTTTAAAGACTAGTTGACCCTTTTTCCTCCATTTCACTATTCTTGGACTTTCAAATATGCAAATTCTTTTTTTTTTTTCTTTTATGTATTTTAGGAGGTGGTTGATGTGTTGGCAGTTTTTTCCTACACAAAAAATGGCTTTGTCCCTAAAGCTCCACCCCAGCCTTCCCTTCTAACCAGCCCCTGTTGGTCTCCCCTACCCGCTGAGATGAGCAGTGGTGCAGATTGGGTGCTGTCCAGCGGGTTCTCAGCAGCTGGGCAACCTTGAGGAGCTGGCATCAGTGAACGACTAGAGTAGATGGCAGTGTTTGGCTGGCATCCCCCGCGGCTTTCCACAGCCATGTGGTCATCCAGGGAAGGGGTGTAAGGGGCTCCCAGGAGCTGTCTGAGCAGTGGCAGTGACAGAACTGCACTGCTGTGGCCCTCTCTCTAGGTTGGGGGATGGCAGCTACTGACTGACATCACCCTGGCCTAGCTAGGTGACTGCTGGCTCAGCTAGAAATCAGTAGAGGCCCCAGGGCGCAATAGGCCCAATTCATATTATTCTAAGGACACTTGTTTTGGGTGCCTTTTAGGACACCTTGGGGATAAAGGCCCTCAAAGCACTAAAATTCTTATTAATCAAGGGCCTTGCAGAGCTGGCTGTTAATGATTTATGCTCTAAATATCCAGGTGTTAAGCACTTCTTCCTCCTCTTCTGTGGTTCTATTGGTCACTTATTCATATCTTCCATGAGAGGGAAGGTAGGAAGGGTGTCAGACTGGGTGAAAGAGAACAGATTGAAATACAAATTGGTCATTGTGGTTCCTTGGCAAGGGTTAAGGGTGGTGGAGGGGAACAATTGACTAAAAGGTTGTCAGTATTTATCAGTGAAGGATACTCGCAAACCCTCCCCAGGGTCTGCTATGACCACAAGGGTCAGAGTTGGTTGTGATGCCTGCAGGATAAACGTCACTGAAACCCTGTGTCCACATCAGTCCCCGGGCTTGCGACCAGAGATGGAAGCTCCCCAAACCATGATGACGAGTTCTTCTGGGAAGAAGAATATGAAACTGAGCCTGTCCTGCCACTTTTACTGCTCTGAGTCTTCCTTCTGAACATTATTTTTAACATTTCTAGTTTCTCACCAAGCACACTAAATAACCCAGAGATTTGTAATAAACATAGGAACATACCCCCACACGGACACACACATATACACTGTGCTGCCTGCCCTGGGAGTCTTTTCAGCAGGGACCTCCCTGATTCAAGGTGTTCTCAGAAGGAGCCAGAGACGTGGAATTGGGGGTAAACATATGAAAGTCTGAAGTTAACAGGGTAATATTATCTAAGGTTAGCCTCAATGGCTGGTTCTCACTTAGATACAACAGTTGGAACAAGGTGTCGTACACAGAAGATAGTAGAGAGCCTGCCTAGTTAGGAGGTATGAGAAGAGGTCTGGTTTTTTTAGATAGCCCACTTTCCCAAAAGATTCAAGAACATGACTGTGATTGCTTTTTCTTACTCAGAAGGTTAATTTCTGAGCGTGTATGTTAGGTGGTAAGTGTTTTTGGAACACTTTCCTCAGTATGTCCTTAAAGGCCTGATGTATTAAGGTTATTAAGTATGAAATGTCCGATTTCCTTAAGTACTAAGTTTGACTGTTGATATCTCTGACATTTCACTTGGACACTTCCTGTTTTATTTTCATCGTGAAGGTACATCCTCAGTCTTTCAAACACATGGTTTGGTTTGTGATTATCTTTCAAAAATTTTTTTAGAGCAATTTTTGTGGAACCATGGATAAGTAAAAAATTCATGTTATTTTCAAATATCAGTTCCATCATGGAACCAATGCAGCATAGACAGCTCAAAATATCAATGAAGTGTTTGGGAAGGATGTGGCAAATGAACACATAGTACAAAGATGGTTTGAGAAGTTCCGTTCTGGTGATTTTAATCTTGAAAATGAGCCAAGTGGGTGACTTGAGACCAAGGTGGATAATGATGAGCTGAAAGCTGTTGTGGAAGCGAATCCTTCTCAACCTATGCATGAATTAGCAGCAAGGTTTGACGTTACTATTCCAACAATATTGGACCATTTGAAACAAATGGGCAAGATAAAGAAGCTGGATAGATGCGTACCTCATGAATTAAACAAACATCAGAAGAGAAATTGTCTGGAAGCTTGCCTTTCTTTGTGGTCACGACATAAAGGCGAACCATTTCTACACCATGTTGTTATGTGTGATGAAAAATGGATTCTTTTTGACAATGGCAAGCATTCGGCACAATGGTTGGATAAAGATGAAGTGCGGAAACACAATCCAAAACCGAATATTCATCAAAAAAAGCTAATGGTTTCTGTTTGGTGGTCCAGCGCTGGTATTATCCACTACAGCTTCATGTAACTGGTCAACCCAACACAGTGGATGTCTACAGCAACAAGTTGGGGTGAAATGATGAGGATGCTTGCAATTAAGCAGCTGAGATTGGTCAAAAGAGACAGGCCAATCCTCTTGCAAGACAATGCTGGACCACACATCGCACAAACAATGCTGCTCAAACTACAGCAGCTGGACTTGGAAACTCTCTGTTATCTACCATATTCACCAGACCTTGCCACCAGCTGACTACCACTTCTTCCAAGCTCTGGACCATTTCTTGCAAGAAAAAAATATTCAATTTTCAGTAAGCTATAAAGAACACCTTTTGTGATTTCATAGCCACTCACTTTCCAGGCTTCTTCGCTGCTGGCATAAACAAGCTGCCATTAAGATGGCAAAAGTGTGTCGACAGTTTAGGTGCATACTTTGATTAATTGTACTGCTTCTTTGAGATATAATAAACTAAACTTTTGCTTCGAAATCGGACATTTCATATTTAATGAAATGGATGTTGTGGAGGAAATGCTATATATTTTGAGTATCTTCCTTCCTCCTAGATCTCCTATGCTTCTCTCCCTTAATGAAGGCTCTTTTCATGGAGCCCTGTCTGCGTAGGACTACATTTGACGAAGAGACACATAAGGGAAGCTAAGTCTTACTTATTCCAGACAATGATTAGAACTTCATCCAATTCTGTGACCACATCTACCTGAGATAGGTGATACCTACTCAGGGTCACTGATGCTATTTGTGACTTGGCTTTTGATGTCTTTGTCTTTGAGTCCTGATATTTGTAGAATTTAAGAGCTCTGCTCTGGGCTTTTCTTTTTTTTTTTTTTTTTTTTTTTTTTTGGGCTTTCCTTTACAGGCCTGTGAAGAAGTAGCTTAGCTCCCAAACCCCTTGTGGAAAGAAAGAAGTCAGGATATGTGAAAGGTCATTGCTGTTCTCCCCTCCCTGGGAGCACACATTGGATCTTGCCCCAACAGGGAAACTCTAGGACCTCTTAGGGACTGACAGAGCCCTATGTTCACAAACAGTGATGTGGAGAACACAGACTGAGAAACCTTTGCCCTAAAATATCCAGATAAATGAGTGGTATCCAACTGTTTATTAACTCGAATGCCCCAGAAAATCCTATCTCTTCTATGAAGTTTGGGAGTGGCTGTGCCCAAATACAAATAATGAGATGGAAACCTTAAAATCATCTTTTGGGTCTTTATATCTGGTCCTGGAAAAGTGCCAGTAGTGTATGCACTATAGAATATACTTCCCTTGTCTTTCCTGTTCTCAGCCCCCATTCTTCCCCCACCCACCATGCCCTTCACAAGGGGTATTCCTCAGTCCTATAAGGCATCATCAGTATGGTATAAAGCCTTCCTTGGTACAGGTTTGGTAATCTAGCACTCCTATTTTCTTCAAATACTGCAGTCAACTTTGCACATGTACCAGGAGGGGTCAGAGTTCATCCTTGCTCACTTCCAGCTGGAGGTGTGGTCAGCAGCCAGCCACCAGGAGCTGGCATGCAGGTTTGGGACCTCTGAAGCCTGGGCCTCATCTGCTGACTCACCCAAGGTGGTGAGCCCACGCACCACCTCACTCTGCCCTGACCTGCCATTTTGATTGGTGCATTTTTTGGTACAACAGGAAGTCATGTTCATGGCATACTCTACGCATGAGAAAGCGGGCGGAAGTGGAGAACACGGGTAAAAATGAAGCCACAGGGTCTCGTAAACCCAAGGATATTCTGGGCAACAAAGTCTCTGTTAAAGTGAGTAAGGTATTCTGGAGCTGTGTCCCCACCTCTCATCCACCCCCACCCTGCAGCATTCTCACAAGGCAATTTGGGTGGATGGGGATTTTTTTTCCCCCTACGGGAACAAGAGGGGAAGTAGTTTAGCAGGATTTTGCATGCAAGATCAATTTATTTTTTATTTTTTATTTCTCCTGGCAACTTCAATTCAAGTAAGTACCTTCTTTTTTTTTCTTTTATACCTTTCTCTTTATACTGTGCAGATGTTTTATAGCAAAATTATCTGCAGCATTATTCTCTTAGAAATGCAAGATGCTCGATTCATATTAAATTTCTCAAAGCTGCCCATTTAGTATCCTAGGTTTGAGAATACATGCAGGTTAAAGGGATTAGGGATACCTTCCAAACCCCCAACCCTGTGAAGGCTGAGGTTTGGAATTTAAGGGCCACTGTGTCCTTAGTAAAGTTTCATTTCTTTTCCCCAGAGTTCAGACAACATCAATTCTGGGCCATTTTATTGGCCTCCCCCTATGCACAGGCACAGTAGGGAGGCACATTGGTGAAGTCCGTGTTATTTCTTTGTAACAGTCTGTCTACTACTTTGAACTCACTGATTCTAAACTTGGTAGACCCTTATTTTCCCCCATCTTGAAACAATGTCATCTGCTTTCTTTAAATTGGGCCCTCTGAAAAGATCTGCCTCCAGATGATGGGAATTAGACACAAATTATTTAATTGTATTATAATGTGTGATTATCTACCTGGCACTTTGTTTTCCTTCCTGTGCAAAGTAAGAACAATTAAAATCCATTCTAACGTCCTTCTTGGGGAAAAGAAATTGTATGCTGACCTTCACTCTCATCTAGGAAGTCCAGCCTCACAGAAGACAACAGTTTAAATTCTACAACACTCATGCTTCATTTGGTTGCATCCATTGCTGCTTCCCGTGAGATAAGCAGTTGTACACAACCCCAGCCTCCTCTCCCCGAAAAGAGCATGCTGCTGCCCCAGTGATTCACACACTCACCTTAAAAGCACCTGGTTTTTTCTCTGCCCAATTTCCCATCACCCACGCTTCTCTGAAGCTCTCTCCCTCTCTAGCGAAAGCTACTGTGTTCTAATTGTGTTCTCTTTCTTCCCCCTTCCTCATGCTGCCAATCAAGGAGACGAACAGTTCCGAGGAGTCAGAGTGTGACGATCTTGACCCTAATACTAGCATGGAGGTAGAAGCAGCTATTGTCCTATTTCCTACAGTGATTGCTTTTTTTTCATGTGTTCTGTAACAGTGACCTTGCTAAAGTGACCAGCCCTTCAAGGATAAATTGTGATGTTGGGGCATCTCTGGGTGTCCCATCCCAACTAAACAAGAGACAAAACAAAAACTGATCCTTTTGTAGTTCATAAGCATGATGATTGCGTTTTCACGTGCATGCGTGAGATGGGCCTCCTTCAAATCTTACTACAACGTTGGCATGTTACCTATCTGATGTTTAAAAAAAAAAAAAAAAAAACTTAATTCAGCTTGAGTTTGGTAGAAAACTCCTACCTAGATTAGATCTCTTCTTAAAAACAAAAACTTGTATCTCTCTTGAATGTTTACTTAGTATTTTCTCCTTTGGCAGGTTTGGCTTTATGTAGAAAATATCTAATTTCATTATTTGAAACTTAGAACACACTTTTTCATGGAAAACAGCACTATAAATAATGCTTGGGTCCCAGCTAAGTGACAAGAACTCATTTGGTGCTTAGTTTCTCCCTGTTTTGTTTCCCCTCCTTCCTCTTTTTCTTTCCCCCTTTCTGCTCTTCATGGTGTACTAGGATCTATTCCTCCCTCAATGCTCCAGCAAGACAATGGGTTAAGTATGGTTTTGTGGGTGACCTGGCACCTGGTCACTATGCACAGCTGGTTGAGAGCAAATGAGGTACAAGTGGAGCAAGTCCAGAGCACACCTCGCCCCAGTCCTGGGGCTGCTGGGCAGTGGCTGTGCCCACTGTGTGAAGGAAAGAAGCCCTGGGACAGCCTCTTCCTGGAGCTGTGGCAAGGGCCTCTCTAGAGACAGTGAGACTGAGACACCGCACAGGGGACCTTTCTTATACTGCAGATTTACAGGGATGTGGGAGTGGAACCAATGCCTCTACCAACAAGAACATTCATTCCACTGCCAACTCCTAGTCTGCTGGGTTATAGAAACATGACTCTTACGTGGTTTGCCACTGAATGACAGCCATCATAAATTTATAAACCCAAGACAATTGGAATAAACATGGAACTGGCTTTCCTTGCCACTTTATCTTTTAGGGTAAATTGTAATGTTTTTCTCCAAATCTGTGCCTCTATCCTCAGGTAAAATTTAGTGGTTTCTTCTAAGTACAAAATAGAGAATTTTTTTTAAAAATCTTTTTCTTTATATAGCCCTAAGCCTTTCACTTAATTAGATGGACTTTTATTCTTATTCTAATTTGACCTAATCCCAAAGAAGTCCACCACCATATTAGGACAACTACCACAAAAGCCACAAGAGACCGTGAGGCCTGAGAATGGGTAAGTCAGCTGTGGACGAAGCCAACTGGGTTGAATAGAGCTGAAGCAAGTGGTTGAAAATGGGAGTTCTGCCAGGAGGAAATGGTTCCCTGTGGATGTGGGTATTGCCACAGAGCTAAATCTGCAGACATGGGTCAATATAGTGCTCCACTGAGGGAGGAAGTGGATATGGCATTTGTAGCCTGAATGTCTTAGAGAATAAGGAAGCCAGGGGAAGTTTGGGGCTCTGCTTTCCTTTCATTTCATAGGATAGGCACCTGTTCATGTGGGGCCCACACCTGTCAGCTTGTAGATGCCAGGTGGCACCAGTATCTCCAGACCAAAGTTTCACTGGCATGTATTATAGATGTTAGTTGCAAGTAGAGGAAGGCCAGACAGAGACAGGGGAAAAACTAGGTATCTGTATTCCAAAGGGTGGTTTGGGACCTTGTCCAGCTCTCATGGACTGGGGAAGAAGAGCGACTTTCCCACTCTGGAAAGGAAGAAGTAGGCCACAGGTGTATGTGTGACCAGGTCAGCAGCACACACTAAGAAGGTTAGGTGGTGTGATCAGATGTGCCATTCTGCATTAAGATAAGAAAAAGCATTCATGCACACACACACACACACACACACACGCACACACACACATACATCTTAGCCCTGCTTTGTGAATTGAACACATTTTTAAGGTTCTTATTTATCAAAGGCTTTTAGTCTTTTGCATGAGCTAAGTGAGATGGGTCCCTGGGAGGTGCTAAGAGATGTGTAAGCCAAGACATTAGGATGTTCACACTGAACAGAGGAAAGCCAAAAATTGTGTTGATGTTTGTCCAAAAAGTTTTCAAATACAGTAGTTGAGGCACAAAGTTTCCTTTAGGTAGAAATTTCAATTAACTGGAACCCTCAAGGGGGCATGTGGCTGGAAGCTGCAAATATTCTGGTTAATCAAAGGTTTCCATAGTAGGTGCGCATGCAGCCCTCGTATATTCTATACGGACCCTTCTAAGCTTCCATGACTCTCTGAATGCATTGCCAGCTTGAAATTAATTCTGAGTTATGATCAGGTGCAGAGGGAAAGCAGGCATCTTGGCACTGCTAGTATGTTCAGACACAAATAACAAATAAGACATAGAAAGTCAACCTGTTCAACATGAGTTGAGAATTTTCTCAAAGGATATGTAAGTAGAACCTTATTGCAACATATATTGCAGAAGAAGAAAATGGCCAGGAATGAGTACTGAAGAGAGCTATACCTTAAAGACTCAACTTGAAATACAGGTGGGCGAGCCACCTCTTGAAGGCCTCCCGCTGCACAGTTGATCATTTAGAGCATCATTCCTGGACCCAGCCTGGCCCCCAATCTCACCCTTGTCTTCTGAACTTGATGCTGCAGTAGGTGTTGTCTTTTTGGGAGCATGTCCTGTGCTTTTCATGAGCTGCAGCCTGTGCTGACAGCTTCTGTTCCTGGCACCAGCTGACATCCTGGCACCATGTACCCTGTGCTTCTCTGTGCTAGGTCTCCAAATGCTAAATCCTGCCCTGCTGACTGACTGCCCTTGACCTGATGCCAGCATGTTGATCCCAGTCCTAGCTCTATATAGGCTCTTGCCTCCTGCCTCCACAGGAATGATATTACTCTTTCTCAGTTGGTAGACTGAAAGTTGCCCTTTAGGGGCAGTTTCCTGGGGTCTTTACTTACACACTGGCTGCTTGCTACGCTCAGGGCTGGCATATGTTCCACCATAGTGTTTTGGGGAGATATACAGGCACATCTTTGAAAGCTAATTAAGAGGAAAATAAAGCAACATGAGTCCTAGGAATCTGATTTACAAAGCTTTCCAAGAACACCCAATTATGCAAAGGGAGGCAATTTTGTTCTAATGTTTACATCCTTTTCCTTCTCTCCTTGTGGATATTCTCAAGTACAACCCCCACTGCCCCCTCCCAACAGCACAAGCCATGCCACCAGGCACTGCACAGTTGGCTCTAGGTCAATGCCATCCCCTCATGGCTTAGCCTTCTGCCGATCTGTGACCATACCTCTTGGAGAACTGTTCTGAAAGTCCCAAGTGTCTGCCCGTACTTCATCTTACTTACTTTACCTTGTACAGATTAACTATGGGGGTGGGAGTGAAGGGGGGAGCATTATATGTAAGAAATGTTTCTACATGGAGGAAGAGCCAAATCAAGCTGAAAATCAAACACTGGGGTGCCTTGGGAACAAGTTAATGATCATTTTTTCAGTGCAGCTTAGACTGCTGATTGCCTTTTACTGTGCTGAGAGCCACACAGCCACCTGCAGCTTCCTCAGTCCTGCCCCTGCCCCAGTGTCTGCACTGACACCCCGGGTTAGAGCCAGGGCTGGAGTGTCCAGCATCAGCATCTGCTCACTTTTAGCCAATGCCCATCCCTAAGGAGTCTGGATTCTTTCTGGGCTGTACTGGATTTTCCTTAGGACCCAGGCTAGGCAGGTTCCCACCTCTGAAAAGTTGTCTGAGGACTGTCAATGCTTGCATTTTTGCATCTGCCCCCCAACCCCAGCATTGCCACCTCTCTACATCACACAATGGGACTGAAAGACCTGAACCGACCTCTCAGACTTGGGCCTTTGTCTTCAAAGATAAAGTATTCTCAGCCCAGCTTTCCCATTAAGCCCAATTAATTAATTATGTGCATGTTAACTAAAAAAAAAAAAAAGCTCAACACCACTTGTAGCAGAGAAGGTCAATCCATCAGAGTAAGAAGTTGTCATAATTCCAAAAAGACTCCATCTCTGCTCCAGCCACTCAACGTGCTCCCGCCTGATCCACGACACAGACTAAGTGCAGACGTTACCCCTGGTCATACACCAGCTGCCAGGTACTTAGCTCAGGGAGAACAGGGTTGGGATCTTGTGAGAGAGAGCTCTGAAAGACGACGGAGAGAAAGCATTTGGAAAGACCAAGCTAATTTTGGAGGAAATTTCCAATTAGAGTAAGAATTACAGACTTTCAGAGTCAAGAGAACCTTAGAAACCTTTAGTTCACCTCCTCCCCTTCATTTATTTTTTTATCATAGTAAAATATACATAACATAAAATTTACCACTTTAACCATTTTAAGTATGTGAGTCAGTGGCATTAAGTACTTTCACAGTGCTGTGCAACCATCACCACTGTCCATTTCAAGAAATTTTTCATCATTCCAAACAGAAACTCTTTAGTGTGCTGGCTCTGTATTCCCCTCCATCCCCCCAGCCCCTTCACTTTTTACAGAGGAAACTGAGGCACAGGAAGTTGTACTTTCGTGTTCAAAAACTAGAAAGTGCTCTGAGGCAGTTTCTGGTTTTCCCTGGCCATTGTTCCCCCACCTACACCGTCCTGGGGCAACTTGGAACACCCCATCTCTGGATTGGTTTTAATCTAAAATGCAGATCCTAACAGATGAGAAGACCTATCTTCTAGTGCCAATTTTTCTGTATAAATATGTTATTCAATTTTCCAGCTCAATAAAGAGGAATATCATTTCTGCCCATCCTGGCTTTCCAAGGCTGAAGTATGATTTAAGCACAAATCACACAAAGGCAGTATCACATGGAAAGAACACTGGAACAGGAGTCAGAAAACCTGAATGCTAGTCCAGATACTGTTGGCTGCGTAACCTTGGGCCAGTTAGCCTTTCTGAGACACGGGTTTCTGGAAAGTTGCCAGCTCTGAGTGTACAGATGTTTATATGGTAATGTAAACCTTTGAGCACTGTACAGATCTAAGGTGTGCAATCAAAGGACTTTGCTCTCCAGCACTTCTGACTCAGAAAACAATGCGACCCTGGCAGAAGAGAACATGGAAGATTCTATGCCTTGTCCCGAAACTTGCTTTTCAGGTGGTATGGCAGGAATGGCCTGGGCAGATTTCCTCCAGGAATTCAACTGGAGTGTCCACTCCTGGCTACAGGAAGGGTTTGAGTGGCAAGAGTTGGCCCTTCTTTCTTTCCCCAAACCCACAATTCACCAGCCCAGCTCCCACGTCTTCAAATTCGAAGAGCCTGCCTGCTGTCCCACCTCAGCTGCTCTGGCCTCCCGATCCCAGATTCAGAGCTTCATAATAACCTGGCCAGACAAATTGAAGGAAATGTTGACACCCCCAGTCAGGTGACCAACCTCCTGGTATTGCCAGTATGTTTCCACTGATTCCTGTTTCTGCATTTTACAAAAAAATTTTATGAAAAGAACCCTTTGGAGGGAAAGAAAGTGAAGCATCACATTCCTCCTATTTTTACAAAATATTTTCTTTGTAATATATCTGAAGGGTTTGGCTTGAAGACTCACTCCTCCTGCCTAGCTTTGTTCTGACTCTCCATGCAGACTGATTTATATTCCGCCACTGAGAGAAGGGAGCTTAGCTTAGCTGACACTTCCCTCTCCTGGGAGAAGTATGAGATCTTCCATTGCATATTCACATCTATTATGCTTTTTGTTCCTTACAACCACCCTGTGAAGTAAGTAGGGTGGGGTTTCTTACCCTTCAAGAGGAAACAGGTTCAGGGAAGTCAAGGTCATACACCCAACAAAAAGAGCAGGTCTTGATTGTGGTGCTTTGAGAGGCCAAACTTGGCATGTGATACACAGGGAGGAAGTCTGCTTGCTAAGGCTCAGGCCCTTATTGCACATCTGCTTATAGGAGGAGAATTTCTTCCTCAACAACTTTTTAATCCCTTGACTGTTGGGATAGTCACTTGGCCTCACCCACGCCCTTTCCCAGTGACTCAGGAGCCCAGCCATAGCAGCCAAGAAAGGAAGTCGAATTGCGTGGGTTGGAAACATCTGAATTGGGTTCTCAGGCCAACACAGTCACTCAGCACACCCTCAGTCATGTGTGTGCTGTGGCACCCTCACCCTAATCTGGAGGCCTAACCCATTTCATTTATGTCGTACACTAATGAGATTGCAAGGTGCCACTGACCCGGGGAGAAGTGGCTCTAGGAAACTGCTATTGGAGGAACAAAGGCCACCATCCCCTTCCTCCACCCCCACACTGTCAAGGTTCACCTCAGGCTCGCCCAGTGTGATTCCCTAGTCAGTTCAATTTAACACAATTTGATTAACACAAGGCATTGCAGTGAGTATTATGAAGGGCCAAGAAATTATGTATGATTGGTTCCCATGCTGAACCATGCAGTGGAGGGAGGCAGGCATGATTAAATGCCTGTGTTGCATAGCAGATTTAAAACTTGTTCTAATAGAGCCATGGAGAGGGACTGATTAATCCTGCCTGGAGCCATTCATTCATTCAGTGGGTATTTATGCACCCACTTAGGCACTGAGCTCAGACAATAGTAGCTACTACTTAGCAGTCTCTCTTATGTAACTGGCTCTGTGCTGAGCTCCCAACAGCATCATGCCATCAGTACTATTATCATTATTCCCATTTTACGGATAAGAAAACTGGAGCACAGTGAGGTTAAGTAACTTTCTCAAGGTTGCTTATTCTCAGGCAGCCTGTCTCCCTGGAAGCCTATGAGTATGGTCATTGATTCACACGATGGCAGTGTATGGTTGGATGGACTAATAGGATATAAACAGTCTCAGAGACGGGGAAAGAGTGAGGAAAGAGCATGGACAAAGGCCCCGAGGTGCGGCGGCTCCCAACACATTTTGAGAAGGTGCATGGTCTGGGTACCTGGGGCGAGGTATGTGGGGAGAGTTGTAGGAGACGAGCCTGGCAGATGGATTGAGACCAGACTGCAAGGGCCTGGAGGCACTTGCTAGGAAGGTGAGGAACAGCAGGTTTTTAAGCAGAGTCAGTGTGATTTGTTCTGTGCTTTAGGAGAGTAACTGGCACCTACGTAAACAGTGGTGGGGTCAGGCAGGCCTGCTGGAATTTAAAAAACACCTGAGAATCTGACAGGGAAGAGAGGTGAGAGTTAGTGAAAGGCTGAGGGGAGCAGGGGAGAGGCAGGAGTGAAAGCAGCTGAATTCAGCACAGGAGGCCAGGGAAGGGCATCAGGCCATGGGCATTCCCACGTGGGGACTCCAGAGGACCCCCAAATCAGCCTTCCACTCTCCCACATCTTCTGAGCAAATTTTAACCTGTTGTGGCTCCAAAAACTCTGAGAGGTGGTTTCACCCAGTAAAAAAGTTTGGGGGGGTTTGAGGTATAATAGGGGCCAAATCATTAAGGGATGGCACCCCAAAACACTCATCCATAAAGACTATCCAAAGTCAAGGTCTTAATGACCAGGTTGGAAATGTGATTTATAAAAAAGAAACTGTAACACCACCACTGCACTATCCGCAGAAGAAACCGCATCCCTAGTTTCTTCCTAACTGACTTCTAGGCTGCTGAGAGCACCTGGAGACCAATGCATGCACAGCGATGAACCCCCTTTTTGGTCCTTTTCCATCAGCTATCTTGTGAGATAGGTGATAGATTTTTTCATTATTGAGTTAAAAGTCATACTTTCACCCTTTTAATTTTTGAGGACACTAAATGTTCTGTAGCCAAAATACCGAGGGGTAAGGGAGAGGGATTTGGACTGGAAAAGCCCATAAACAATGTGCTTGACACATGGACATATATAGAGATCTATACCAAACAATTAATGTTTACACATTTTTCTCAAAAGCACATGGAACTTTTTATTAAAATTGACCATGTACCACTCATAAAGCAAATCGCAACAAAAACCAAGGAACCAATATCATCTAGACCCAAGTTCTCCAACCACAATGCAATTCCATTAGAAATCAGCCGCAAAAAGATAATTTTTAGAAATCTCATACATTTGGAAATTTTAAAACATTTCCATTATAATTGGTCAAAGAAAAATCATAGTTGAAAAAATACTTAGAACTGAATGATAATGAAAATACTTGAGGAATAAAGAACTAGTTGAAAGAGACAATTCTTTTGCTGTTTGGGATTGTGTTGCATTTATATATTTTTTATTACAGCTTGTCTTATGGTCCTTTAGAAATGAGTAGAGGTAGCAATATTTTTTAAAAATTTAGAAAACCATGTCTGGTGTGGCCAGATTGAAAACATGAATGCTTTAAACCTCCAAACCAGAAACCATCCCTAAATTCTTAGAAATTATTTTTCTTATATCTCTTCATTTTATTGCCAAATCTCCTCATCTCAAATCCCTTTTCTTCCTGCTCTGAACACAGACTCACGTGAAACAAGCATGAAGGGGACAGAAAGAAAGAAAGCAGAATATAGAAATTTTGGTTCACTCAAGGTAGCTCTGAGTTGGGTTTAGGACATTTGGTTTGAGTTTCTTTTGGGCATTTTTATTCCTTCAGGATTCTCAATATGTAGTTTTGAACTATGTTTTCTGACTGGTGATGAGGAATTTGGGGGGAAAAATGGGGTAGGGGTATTTTTCTTCTGGAGTCAGTTGACAACTGGTTTTCTAGACAGAATTTCACCCTCACTCTTAAGTCTTAGAGTCAATCTTGGGCATTGACTGGCAAGAAACACAGACCCGAGATTTCCTCAGAGCTCAGTTCATGTTATTCATGCTGGGTGATTTTACCTGTAACTCTTTCTTCTTCCTTCACTGCCCTCCCGTTTTGAAGAAAAATCAAGAGAACAATTGGATTTCTCTCCAGAAGAAAGAAACCAAGTTGCTGATGGACCACATTGTTGTGGTTCTTGTTTCCCGCCTGAGAGGAAGCACTACAGCCTGCCGCCCTCTGGTGTTCAAATAAAACCAGATTCCTAAGCAGTTCTTTCCCACACTGTCTATACCGGCCTTGTCCTCTTGGACTTGGCCCAGCATTTTCTTGTGCATCTCCCAGAGACAGAACGTGTGCATTTCATCTGAACAGTGTCATCCTTCCTCCACTGCCACTTCTGTTTCAGATTCCACTGCTCTCCTCCTTCCCATCTCCCACTCGACATTGACTCCCAACCTGTTTCTAAGGAAGGGAAACATTAGGTTTCAGGAAAAATATGCAACTTATAATTAACCCCTCCAGTTCCAGGCCGATACTGCAGGTCCCTGCACATACCAACAATGATCACTAGACGAGGTGGTCAGGGGATCTAAATTCTAGTCTACTAATTGCATGTCCTCAGTTAATTTGATTCAATAAATATTTGATCTTCTGCTATGTGCAAGATGGTATGTTAAACACATGACTGATGGTACATAAAACATGGGAAAGTGTTACTATCTTCAAAGGGTTCACAGTCTGGTAGGGCAAATACATTGCAGGTCAGATGTTATGATACACAGTAACTCATGGTCACAGCCATAGAGGTACTGGCCTCTAGGATAGTGCACAGGAGGAAGATCGCTGCTGGCTAAATCTCAGACATTGACTGGCCAATGAGATTCCTGAGCAGTCACAGTCCCAATTAATGTAAATGGGAAAATATTCCAAGTTTATGGTGAGACATTTTCTCAGCCCTCCTCCCCCAAATTAGCATCCCACCACTTTAAACTTTCATTGACTTGACAAATATCAATGGAGCATTTATGTGCCGGGTATCATGCTAAGCTTGAAGACAGTAACAGTGAACAAAACAGCATGGTCCTTGTCCTCATGTAGTCCACAGGGAGCCACAGACAAATACGTAGGTAACTGGACTACTGTATGAGAAGGGTGTCATGATCCTCTTCCAGTCCATACTCTGATTTACTTCAAAGTAGAAGGAAGAAAAATGAGGGAGGAATCTTCTGTGGACCTAATCCAAAGTCAAAGTTAGAAAGAACATTAGTGTGGATCTTGCCCAGGCTCTTGGTTCTTGATGGAGGATTTTCGAGAGGAGAATGCGTGGAGATGGGATGGAGAGGAAGGTGGGGAGCAGAGCTAAGCAGGTAAGGCCTTTGGCTTTGCCAGAGACCCTCCACTGCCCTGAGTGCTGTGATGGGAAGAGCACTGGACTAAAATTCAAGAGCTCTCAGATCCAGTCCTCTGTCACTCTACGAGCTTAATGCTCCACTTCCCTATCTCATTGAGGAAATGGGGATAAACAACACTGGTCTGCACTTCCTCCAGGGTTTTGGAGGAGCAAATGAAGGAGTTCAGGAGTAGTTTATGCCAACTATATAATACTACACAGATCAGTGATTATTACCATTATCAGCAACACCTTGTGCCAAGTTGGGCTCTCCTCACCTGGGCCAGCCATGAGGCATAGAAATAAAGACTGATGACTCCCACAGGTCCCTTCCAGATGGAGAAGCAGCACATAAGCCTTACTGGCAACCTTTCTCTCTGACGTCCTGCTAAAATCTACACCCAAATTAAGAATATTTGCTTTTTCAACAGTGCATGTGTCTAATAATATACTCAACACAGTTGGGGTTATGTGATGAGAAAAAAGAATAAGGCCAGAAGTTCTTTAAGTAGCAGTTTGGGGTGTTATCTTATAAAAGTACTGCCACACTGCAGCTTTATGAAGCCTTCTTAAAGTTCTGTAACATATGAGGCTGTGACTTGTCTCTTCCATTTTGTCATTAGTCTGCTCTGTGAGACTCCTGGTATAGACTGAATGTCTTGCTCCCTTGTGGATCCCCATCATGATGGGAAATATAGGCCATTGAACAAAGTTGGCAGCATTCTCCAGTTGTTTCTACCCTAGAGTCCTGACTGCGTCTGGGTGGGATGGGAGAGTATAGTGCTATGTGTTTGTTGGAGGCTGGTAATTAACATTTGTCAAGCACTGCATCAAATGCAAATGTTTAATTCTCTCTTCCCCACTACTCTGTTGACCCCCTGAGGGCAGTGAGCATGTCTGCCTCACTCCCTGCCCAGTCACCATCACCAAGGGTCAGCTCAATGAATCTTCATCAAATAAATTGAGCCTTTACATCAAACAACTCTTCTAGGTGGGCATTTTAATCCCCAACTTACAGATAAAACTGAGGCTGGAGTTGCTTAAGAATGTTGTCCAAGGCCAGAGAGTGTGTCTGGACACTACATGTTCTGTCTGCTCCCGGAGTTTGCACTCTTCTGTGTAGCATGCTACTAAGAACCTCCTCTCTCAGAGGCTAAGGATTATATTATTTTAAAATCAATTCCCCCAAAGTTTGAATTCCATCTGTGTTTGCAAACAGACTCTAGTCAATTATTATTAGTCATATACCAAAAACTAATTATTTTATAGATCTCTTGGTCCTATATTGAGATTTTATTTATGAAGCAGTCCTAAATTCTTGGGAGAACTGAAATGAGGTCAAAGGTCACACATTCATTCACCAACATGTATTAAATACCCATTGAGTGGCAGACCCTGGGCCAGTACCTATTCACAAGGGTGAATAACAAATAGTTCCTGTCCTTGAATAACTTACAGTCTAACAGATCTGACTATGCCTTCTATACCTTTAAAAAAAAATTATAAAAGTGAAACATGCTGACTGGTGAATATTTGGAAAGCCCAGGTAAGGAAAGAAAGAAAAAAAAAAAACACCCAAAATTCAGATAATATTTTATAAATCCTGAATGTAGGACCTATCTATGTCTTAGTATTTCTGTGCCAACAAAACCATACACAGGTCTTAGAGCAGAAGATGAGCTCAGTCAGTGTTTTTTGAATGGGGAGAGAGCCACCCTTAATCCCACCACCCTGAGATCACCACTGCTAATATTTAGAAAATATTCTTAGCCTCCTTTTCTTTGTCCAATGACTGACTGGGTTGTCATTCTCCCTGCCTTACCTAAGCCAGGTAGATAAATGCTTGGCCTCTTTAGTACCCGCTACAGGTGATGCAGTGCTGCTTGCCATGTTGACTGGTAGTTTATTTGATTGCTCAACTGGAGCAGCCCTTTACATCCCTCCCAGAATCTTCTCACATACAGGGGTCTCTTAGGTGTGGGAAAAACAGTAGCTTTTACCAAACGCCTCCATGCTTCCCCCACCCAGTCCCAGAAAAACCTCAGGGTCAGGAAGTTGGTCTATCCAAGATCAGTCCCCTTGGATAGAGGGGAACTTTCAGCAGTGTCCCTCAAACTAGGCTGCATGTCGACTCCCTTGAGGGAGCTTTCAAAACTCCTGATGCCTGGGTGCCCCCTCACACCTGTTAAGACAGAATCTCTAGGCATGAGGCCCAGGCACTGGACTTTTTGTGTTTTTAAAGCTGCCTGGGTCAGGAATTGAGAACCACTGATTTCAAGGAAGGCAGGGCAGTGGTGTGCGTGGCCTTTTGAGACCAGCGGAGGGCACTGCAGTGGCCAGAGTGGGGACACTCAGGCCCAGAATTTGGCATCGCATGGGTTTTCTGTAGCCCACTTCAGGAAAAACCTGGGTGGTGTAAGTGGGCCACTGGTTTGCAAAGGGGAACCCAAAGAAGGAAATAACATCTTTGTTCCAGAGGGCTCATATAGGTCCCCCTCTAAAGGAAGAACACACAGAAATCATGCATGTTTACATAAGACATGGATTAATACAGGGAAATAAGCACAAAGGCCCCAACTGGGCAATTTTGTAAGGCACATGAGTTTTCTGGCTTTGCTATGATGGAAAGAAGAGTTTTACCAAATAAACTGTCAGAGATAAGCCACTTTAATAATAGGCTGCTTAGCAGAAGGAAGATGATTATAATTAGATAATCTTTATTTAAATAGGTATGGAGTACTTGTTATTTGTCAAGCATTGTGCTAAGTACTTGACATACATGATTTCATTTAATCTTTGTGATAACACTCTGCACTAGGTATTATTTATCCCCATTTTATAGTGGAGAAAATTGATACTAATCAATTTGAAGTAATTAGCATACAGTTACATTAAACAAAACAGATGACCTCAGCCTCTCTGACTCCAAAGTCCCTGCTTTTTTATAACGCCAGGCTTTATGACCTGGGCTTGCATGATTAGAGGTAATACAAAAGATGGAGAAAAAAATCAAAGTGACCATCCTTTCAAGAAGGGGTAACTTTCCAGAATGGCTAGTCAGCTAGATGTTTTCCCTGCTGTGAAATATCTAGGGTGTCCTAAGGCAGGCAGCCTGGTATACACAAAAAGCCCTACCAGTTCCTCCCTGGAACCAGCCTTGTGACTGGGACTTGGTCAGCTTAGTCACTTAGTCACTTATTCTCTGTTTTCTCACCTATGAAGCAGAGAGTGTTAGAATGGTTAAAATGTTCAGTGCGTTTCAAGTTGCCCTATGCAGGCCTGAGCTACAGGAGGCCGTGCTAGGGACAGGATCGACAGACAGGACTTCTTTTTTTCCCCTTCGACCAGAGTTCTGTATTTACATTCTCAAAAAGAAGTTTCCCCTCCTTGGGGATGGGGGAAGGAGTGGAGGGAGGAAATTTGCAAGGAAACCACTAGGTTAGTTCATTTTAAACACACTTCCAGTTTGATAGGTCTCAGGTCCTCTGTTTTTGAAACTGCACGATGCTGGGAAGAATCGTATCATCACACTGCTTGAGTGCATACTGAACAGGAGGAGAGTGGGGGTTTTGCATGTGAAAGGAGGAAGGGCCACTAAGGGGGGGGAGGACAGAAAGGGCAGCTGTGCTAGCAGAGGTCCCAGTTACAGTAAACCCACCCGGCGCTGCACGCTGCCAGGTGGCAACGTGAACAACCAGATTAGACAGAAGCCAACTAAGTGCCCTTTGTTGATAAAGAGGGATTCTGTCACTGCGATAGCAACACAGTCGTGACACATTGAGAGGTGGGGCTCCAGGCCTCATCTCCCTAAATTGTGCTTCCTTTTTACTCAATAGGGTAAAAGTCTCTTGTTCTCTTTTAGTAATTTAGGATTCAAGCAATTTTCTGTTTCTTTGTGTTTTTCAGATTTTAAATCCAAATTTCATCCAGGAAGGTGAGTTAAAAAGTGGTAGAATTGGGAATGTGGGGATTGGCCAAGTAAATTATAGTAACTCCGGCATTAAGGTGGAGCCTTTTAACAATGGTGACATAGTTCTGTATTAATGGGCAAGGAAAGATGTTTATGATAAATCGTTAGATGAAAAGGACTATGACTTGCAAAATGTATAATGGGAACCAATTTTGGTAAGATATCTGTTTACATAAAGCTTAAAAGGATATATATAATTCCAGAATATTCACAGTCATCTCTAGATTAAGACATCATGGAGATTTTCCTCCTTTTTGTTTATCTGTATTTCCTAATTTTTCCACAATATTTATTACTTTTAAATACTTATTAAAGGGACACAGATAACAGTGTTATGCTGAAGGTTATTTGAATCATTATACAACATGGGTGGGAAATGACAGTGTTGTGTTAAAAAGATGGCTGTTTTTTTCTCAATTTGTTCTGAATGATGTGAATGTATGTTGATTTGATCACCAGTGGCCCCAGAGTTCCTTGTGCCCTTAGTGGATGTGACTTGTTTGCTTGGGGACACTGTGATACTACAGTGCAAGGTCTGTGGGCGGCCGAAGCCCACCATCACCTGGAAGGGGCCAGACCAGAACATCCTTGACACTGACAACAGCTCAGCCACATACACTGTCTCCTCTTGGTAAGCTGATCGCCCAATGTCAGCACAAACAGCACCTCAGCACAGCACCGAGAGGCTAAATCTGGGACGCAGCTTCTGTTCTGGTTCATAATCTTTCCAAGAGAAGAGCTGCCCTGAAGCCTATTCTAGCTCTAACACTTGGCCTTGATTAGGAGAAAGAGTGAATAAAAACCACAGCCTGAGCTGCTCGTGCTGCAGCCAGCCACCAAGCTGATGTTAAAGCAACAGTGCATGTTTCACATGATGCTTCCAGGTAGACATACCTGGGACAACAAAACAGTTTGGAAAAACTGCGTTCTGGACCCACCTTACACAAATAAAGAAAAACATAAACCTTTATATAATATCTCAGGCCAAGCATGAACCATACTTTTGAAGAGCTTTTACGGTCACTGCCTTACTTTCACCCTATTAGATGCTGTCTCCCTATGGGTCCCTAAGTGAATCTCTAAGTGAGAAGCAGTGAAAGTTCCAGACCTAGGGTAGGAACGTGGTCCCCAAATCTGGACATCCTGGTGTTTTTTGTGCCCTCAGGATGCTGTGAAACAGTGATATATTTAATTCCTTACCTAAGAACAATTTTATTAGGGAAAAAAATGACTCATTCCAAAATGTGCAATAGAAAATCAAGCCACAAGCATGCTTCTACACAAAAACACTGTTCAACAAAACTTGGTTGACTGCCTCCCAACCATTCTGTTAACATTTATTGTTACTAATTATGAACTCTAATGTGCACTACTGCCTACAGTGGACAAGCAGTAACAAGGCCTAAATGCTTAAGAAACATTTATGGAAGAAGCACCTAGAATCAAGAAACTTTCACCCATTGACTTAATTTGTGTGCATGGGAAATGGAAAAAGACCATCATTCTCTGGTATTCCCAGTAGATACTCCCTGTCCAGGTCATCAAATACCAATGGGTCCAAGGAGCTTAATGTGAGGGGCACCAGGATGGACACAACCCTGGGGAAGGGCGGGTCTGACCATGACTTCTGTATCTAACCCTTCCAGAGCACTACTTCCCTTGGGATGTTCCTGGATCCCATACTGGGATGAGTGGGGAAGTTATCATTTAGATAAAGGAATTTACCCTTTCTTAATTCACTTATTTTGAGGGTCCCACATGTAGAATTTGAAATACCTGGGCATTTTCATTCTTTAGTCTTTCCTTTTTTTTTGTACCATTCACTAGTGATCTGTGAGACTGAATATATTCTAGGCCAAGGTTACTACTGGTAATGATACTAATAACACTGCAGACCAGTACTTGTATAGGACTTTATATATTTTAAACCATGTTCTAATTCTTATGTCATTTTATTCCTTATTCTAGCTCTCATTTACAACAAACTTGAGAGATGGGCGTGGCCAAAATGGTTTCCCCATATTAGGAAATGGGGCTATAGGGAGGCGAGGTGATCACCCAAGGTGTGTAGGGAGGGAACAGATAGGGGACTAGACCTCGGGCCTAAAGCTGCTCCGCTCAGCACACCACATGCCAACTCTAAGGGATTTTACCCGTCAGTCAACTGTCTCGTCACTCAAGTCTGAAGGGCCTCCTTTTGGTGTTTCTAGTGATTCTGGGGAAATCACCCTGAAGATCTGCAATCTGATGCCTCAAGACAGTGGGATTTATACCTGCATTGCAACAAACGACCATGGGACTGCATCAACGTCTGCTACGGTTAAAGTGCAAGGTATAGTCTCTTTGTTAGTCAAACTTTTTAAAATAGTTTTTTAAAACATTTTTTAATTGTAAAACACAACATGAAATTTACCATCTTAACCATTTTTAAGTGTACGATTCAGTGGCATTAAGTACATTCACATTTGTGTGCTACCATCACCCCCATCCATCTGTCACAGAACACTTTCATCTTGCCAAACTGAAACTCCCCTTGTACCCATTAAACACCAACTACCCATTCCTGCCTCCCCTGGTCTCCGCCATTCTACTTTCTGTCTCTGTGAACTTGTGTTAGCCAAACCTTTTAAGCGAACACCATATGGGCTCCCTGAGAACTGGGGAAGAAAAGGTCCATTGTGAAAATTCCAAAATGAAGTTCTAGCAAATGTAAAGAGAACAAATCTTTGCTAAGAGCCATCATGGCCTACCATAGACCTACTTCCCTGACCAAGCCTGATGTCCAGTGTGCAGTGTCTAGCCTGATGAAGAACTGCAGACAGCCAGGTGTGTCTCCCAGGTCTCCCTTGGGCCTGGAGAAAGGTATGCCACTTGGTGGAGAAGGATATAGGAAAAAATTGAGACACAGGTTAGGTAATGTTTCCTAGATGATGATCTACCTTGGTGTAAAATGCCAAGTTCTGAAGAAATAACATTTGATCCTAATTTTTGTCCCTGTAGGTGTGCCAGCAGCACCTAACCGCCCCATTGCCCAGGAGAGAAGCTGCACCTCTGTGATTCTCCGCTGGCTGCCCCCATCCAGCACGGGAAACTGCACTATCTCTGGTTACACCGTGGAGTACAGAGAGGAAGGTGCGCTGTCTGCTCCTGCTCTTGTTTTTCTGTTTTCTGTTCCTCCCAAGGAGGTCCTTCAGAGCTATAAGCCTATTAGCCTCCTCATCTTTCAGAAGCTGTTCCTTCTTGTGTCTTCCCACTCAGCACACAGGCCTCAGTGCCAGATGATAGCCGCCTTCTGATCTGAAACATCAAGCAGCTGTTTTCACTAAGATGATGTAACCCCCTTGACACGTTTATGACCCAGGACAGGTTTCAAAGTGCCTTCACGTGCATCTTCCTACTTTACATGCTCAATCACCCAGATAGGGACAGTCGGGCCCATTTTACAGATGGGTAGGCTAAGGCCTAAAGAAAGTTAAGAAACAGAAGGTTGGCCAGGCACAGTGGCTCATGCCTGTAATCCTAGCGTTTTGGGAGGCCGGGAGTTTGAGACCAGCCTGAGCAACATAGTGAGACACCATCTCTACACAAAAATTTTCAAAAATTAGCCAGTAGTCCCAGCTACTCAGAAGGCTGAGCTGGGAAGATCACTTATGCTCAGGAGTTCAAGACTGCAGTGGACTATGATTGGGCTACTGGGTGACAGAGCCAGACCCTGTCTCTTAAAAAAGAAAAAAAAAAAAGAAACACAAGGTTGTGGTTAACAAGAGGCAGAGCCAGCACTAAAACCCAGCTCTAGTTTGCTAATTACTGATCTTTGTCCCAGAGAAATAACTAGGGTAGTGTGATCAGAGCTCTATACCTCCTGGCCCCAGATAAAATTTAGAGACAATATATATTTTTTAATTGTGCATTTTAAAATTGTGCAATATAAACTTTTTAAATTTGTTAACATTTACTTGCTAAAAGTGCATATATTTCTTCAGCGGATAGAAACAACTGAGATTTCCACCTTGTTATAAAGAAGAATTATTTAAAATAAGAAGCTTCCAGATAGCTCTAATTGTTAATAACATATCTATGAACCACATAATGAATCACACGACTGAACTGAAAGCAACTGCTTGCCCCCTCACCCCACCCCCCGAACCAGAATTATTCATTTTACTCTACTTTCCGCTACTCTTACTATTTTAACTTTTCTTTCTTTTTCTCTTTTATTAAACATGTTCTAGTTTAATTAAAATTAAACTATTTATTTCTGCATCTTTCTTAAGCCATTCACTCTTATATCTCCCAGGTCTTCACAAAGGTGTTAATGCTGAGCTGGGAGACACATTTCACAAAGTTCCTATTTACTTTATCATTATTCAGTTAATAGTTCATCTTTTTAACTAAGTTCTCTGGGACAAATTGTTTAATATTTCTGAGGTTTGGTTTCTTTATCTGTAAGCAGCATTAATGCTCCCTACCTCGCTGGGTTTGTGTGGATTTACATGAGAAGGTTAAATGCGAGAATTGTGTTGAGGACACGGGACACGTTACATAGCACTGTACATGTATGTAGTGCTCCATACATGTTAATTGCCATTCTGTTTCAATTTCCAAATGCATATTCTTTCTCATTTTGTTATTAATTTATAATATATCCTTACAGCCTTATTAAACATTTACCACATATCCTCTGTAAATTCTGCTTATCTATGTCTTTTCACTCTCACACTTGCACATTTGAAAGTGGACAGAATCTATGAGCCAACTTCTCCCACACCCCTAACCATTTATTCGATCATTTAGGAAACTGAACCCAAGCTACCACAGTTGGCCCACAACTGTCCCTGAAATTGAGTGTGTCAATTTCCCTTTCTTTGTTTGCTGAAGGTCTTTGAAACAATGTCCCTATGGATTTTCTCTTTCTCTCTTCTGGGAAACTGTCACTAGGTTCTCAGATCTGGCAGCAGTCGGTAGCTTCAACCTTGGACACTTACCTCGTCATCGAAGACCTTAGTCCTGGGTGTCCTTATCAGTTCAGAGTCAGTGCCAGTAACCCCTGGGGAATCAGCCTTCCCAGCGAGCCCTCGGAGTTTGTGCGACTTCCAGAGTATGGTGAGTCCCTGCCAAGCCCACAACCCTCAGGCAGTGGAGGCACCTGGCCAGCTGCCACAGGCCCACTGGCACTGGCTGCTCGTGGGCATACCAGGCCACCATGCAAGAGGTGACCTGGAGCTGCTCAGCAGCTTCAGTCAAGCGACATTTTAGAGGCCTGACAAAGAATGTTTCCATAAAGTATGACTCCAAGCATCTTGAGCAAATGTTAGGTCTGCCACCGATGCCTGACCCTGGGTCTGCCGAGTTCCCTGGGGGACTGGGTGTGTCCCCAGGAACAGAGAAGAACACAGACAGGAGTCATGAGTCCCAGGGCTGCCCCTCTTCAGAAAGAGACAGGAATACAAAGTCTTCTCTCCCCTGAGAACCCCCACTAGGCACAATCATACCTCGCAGCATTAGGGACAGCCCACTCACCAACTTAAAATGGGAAGAGAAAGCAACCTGGTTGAAGGATTTCACCACAAAATCACTATTTGATAGTTTCCTCACTCCTAATCATCCCAGAATTTCTTTTCTCAACACGGATATGTTTTTATGTAGATTTGTTGAGAAATTAACTAAAATAAACATATAACTAGTTTAGTATGAGTATTTTACAAACTTGGTCCTTATCTTGCCCACCAAGTCACCGTGGTTCCAGGAACATTTTGAAAGAGGAAACTTGCTAGCCTAAAGAAATCTCCAAGTAGTGAGATTTTGGGCAGTGCAAGGGAGTGGTCTGTGTGTGTCGGGGAGGGCAGTGGGTGCGGGGAGTGGTTTGCTGTACTTCAAAGGCAATGGGCCTGTGTCTCTTTGGGTTAAGGGAATTCTGGAATCTCCAGAGGGGCTTGGGAAACCTTTACAGCCTTGGGCTACACCCCTGTCCCCAGCTGAATCCGGTAATGCTCTCCAGCCAGCCCCCACTGCCAGCTCAGTCAGCTCCCTCCCAGTGGCTTTGACTTCGTTCCCAGGGCCTGTGACTCATTGGGAAACCTTGGCCCTGGTTCTCTGTTTCCTCAGCATTCAATATGGATAAGCCTTCAGTCTCAGCCAGGTTGTGCTCTGAGCTGCTTGAGGGGACCGGCTCTGGGGTCCGAAGAGCCATGCTGCTGACTTGCCTTCTCCCCACCTGAGCCACCAACTCAGTCCTGCTCTGGCATGATCACTGTTCATTTTGCTACTTGCGAACCTTGGTCCCCAGCAGATAACACAAATGCATATTGGTGTGCATGCTTGTGTGCATGTGTGTGTGTGTGTGTTTACAAATCATTGCCAGGGAATTGACACATCATACAAGGAAATGCTGCCAAAGAATCTACTCAGGCATATATTGTGGGTTAAGTTAAATCATTCAATATAGCAGACAAGCTCCTGAATGTCTGAGAACAGTGGGGTGAGAAAGAGAATATTTTTTCCTTCTCTCCTTTCTTGATCTTGTAGCTTTTCCCCTCTTCTCTCTCTCCATCCTCCCTATGCCCCTGGTTCTCACTGGCTTTTCTAGGCCTTCAAAGTGTTTTTTTCTCTCCCTTTTTATTTTTTCTACCAAATTTCTATTTTAAAATATCCAGAAGTCACACTTTGATTGTCCTGAGTTTTTCCCTTGTTTAAGTGGATGGCAGAGGGAGTCTGACTCTGTCGTGTCAGTTTCCCTTGGATGACAAATTTAATATTTTTAAATAACATTCCAGAGAATCGTGGCATTTTCCCACTGAGTTAGATTCCATATTTAGCCATGATAATTGCTTCGGGGTTATGCTGGAGCTTTTCTGTTAACCTTTTCTTTATTCTTCTATGACATCCTCAATATCATCAACGATTCTCTCTCTTCCAAAGATGCTGCTGCTGATGGTGCCACCATTTCTTGGAAGGAAAATTTTGATTCAGCTTATACTGAGCTGAATGAAATTGGAAGGTAATGACACAGTGTTCTCTGCCTTCGTTCATAAGTATCTAGTAACATCACAACAGAGTAATGACTCGTTTTTGTTGTTTGTTTCTTTTATAGACACATTCTCTCTATAGTATGAAAACAATGAGAATATTTATGTGTGTTTCCTACTGTTCTTTCTCTAACTTCTTAAGTTGGGTGTTTCACTCATCAACTCTCAGCCTTTATTCTTTTCTAATATAAGAATTTAAGGATCAAAATTTTCTTACAGTATAATTTTAGCCATATTTCCCAAGTCTTGATATGTGGTATTTTCATTATTATTGAGTTCCATGTGTTTTTTCTTCAACTATGAATTTTTCTATGACCCATTTATAATGGAAAAATGTTTTAAGATGTATGAGATTTTTTAATGTATGAGATTTTTAAAAGTATCTTTTTGTTACTGATTTCTACCTTAATTTTCACTGTGGTCAGAGAACTTAGTCTATACGATATTGATTCCCTGATTTTTCCTAGGACTTCCTCTATGAGTAGTCCATGGTCAATTTTTGTAAAAAGTTCCATGTGTTCTTGAGATGAATGTATAGTCATTAATTGTTGGGTATACGCCTCTATGTATGTCCCTGTGTCAAGCACATTAATTGTTTTATGGATATTTCTAATCTAAATCCCCCCATGCATACATACCTCTCTCTCTCTGCCCACGCCTCACTTTTGGTTAGAGAATGTTTAGTGTGTCCTCAAAAATAAAAAGAATAAAAATATGACTTTTAACAGAAAAATGAAAAATAAATCTATCACCTGACCCACAAAATAGTTGATGGGAGAGAAGCAAAAGGGGTTCATCCCTGTGCATGCATTGGTCTCCAGATGGTCTGGGTGAGAAATGTGGGTTGACCTTACAAGTTGCCCACCCACCCTGGATGTAAAAATGAAAGAGCGCCTGCTAACAATGGGCCATTGGCATCATCTGGATCTCTGATTGGCATCTCTCAATGAAGCATAAAATTTCCTAAGTGTGGTGGTTGTAACAAAGACTGTGGGAGGAAGCCAAAATTTTCATTATTTCTGTTTCTTAGGCAGGAGTCACAATGTAATTCACTGCCTTTCATTACAGCATCTTTCATCAAAAACAAACTTTAGCTCTACTTTACTGTCTTCTTTGTGTAGTCAAACAGAGGGGGAAAAAAGCCAAAGGAAATTTATGTGATGATGCTTATCTCTGTGTACCTATAGTATTCCATATGCAGATACTATACAAACATTATTTAATCTAATCCTTCTAACACTGTGAGGTAGTGTTTGAGTACATTTTCAGTAAAGGAAAGTCAGGCTCAGAGAAGTTCAGTAATTTTCTCAAGGTCCCACAACTAGTAAGTGTACACCCAGGATTCAAATTCTGGGCTACCCAACTCTAAGTCTGTGTTTGTTTTACTAGTATATGTCGTTTCTCATCATAACAATTATTCTCAAAAATAAGTTCTAGTAATTGAAATCTAGTTTGTTCTGTTATATTGAAATTTGTGAAGCTAGATACGATCCTAATAATGAGCAAATCAAATCCCCAGCTGGTTCTAAATGAAGTTGGTTCTATTACCTAGATGACCCAGTTAATTCCTCCCTGAAACATGCATTTGCTGTTGTTAGCCATAGGCATGTTTTAGCAGAATAGATGGATGTTTTGATATTTCTCAAAGGGGAGATCAATTTTCTGATCTGTTCAAAGTTGTTTTCTTAAAAAAAAAACAACTCATCTCCAACAGCCTGAAGCTTTTCTCTCTCCTAAGAATAGTTCTTGTATTTTCAGAAGATCCTTTCAAAATGTTGTACATTAGCAAAATGGAAATAAAACATGGAGATTCTTACATGAGACACATGAAAGATACCTGTGCCAGGGCCACAGAAGTAAGTCAGCTTTCTCCAGCATGCCTAAACCTAAAATCCTGAGCCTATGTGACTATCCTGTTAAAAAGAGCTCTCCAGTAATTAAATATTATAAAAACCATGGTGCAAGAAGGAATATCTTTGCTTCTACAGCACATCCATAAAAGGAAAGGGCACTTGAGCATGGCATATTTAACCAGAAATAAACTGTATAGGCACCAGTGCAGTTTAAAGAAGCCAGGGGGGTATCATCACTGGGAATGCTGACTGGTTGCCTGCACAGAATCCAAAAAAGGTAGCAGTGTTGGGCCTCTAGTTAAGGATGGCAGGTATCTGCCATCTATTGGCAGATACCACAGGTGTCTATTTTCACTCCCTCCTAGACTTCATTAAACTACAATAGAGGGCTAGGTATGGTGGCTCATGCCTGTAATCCTAGCACTCTGGGAGGCTGAGGCAGGAGGATCGCTTGAGCCCAGGAGTTTGAGGCTGCAGTGAGCTATGATGATGCCACTGCACTCTAGCCAGGGCGACAGAGCAAGACTCTGTCTCAAAAACAAACAAACAAAAAACAAAAAAACCCCAAAACAACAACAAAAAACTACAATAGAGGAAGTTTTTTAAGAAGGCACATAAGGATGAGGACATTGGAAGAATAGACAACAATAAAGTGTTAGGAGGAAAAAAACACAGATGAAAGTGGAACAAATGACTAGGAGACCTGAGTCAGTCATGGGGTCAAATGAGAGGCAGTATAACATTTGCAGCAGAATTCCACAGAGGCTCAGGTATCAGCAGCATCAAGTACCTCTGGAAGCAGATAGAAAGAGGATGCTAAAATTGGAAGGCTTTGCTGAAAGTGTTTGAGAAGAAGTTTTGTCTCAGGAGGGACTAAACATGGATGCCTGTGTTCAGCCTGCCATCCTTACCTGGTGGCCCAGTACTGCTACCTTTTTTGAGCCTATATAGGCAACCAGTTGGCATTCCCAAGGGATAATGTGTGGCTCCAGATCTCCTCCTCAGCTTCAGGCATCTGTATGATTGTCCTCCTCCACCCAAGGTAAGACTGAAGTTTTATTTCCTTGAAAGTGTAAAATGGTGCATCTCTGTCCTTGGGGACACCAGGCGCAGTTGAGGGCAGTTGACCATACTAAAAACAGGAACATTATGAGAATATATGCATGCTGGATACTAAGAACCCCAGCTCTCTTGTCCACCAGGCCTCCAAGAGTAGAACCAGGGCTTTACCCTCTAGGCAGAAAGTAGGAGGCTCTGACCAGCCCAAGAGGAAAGACCTAAAGATACTAATTATAGAGCTTTCCCAAGTACATAGTCCAGTCCGATTACCCTAGAGTACAAGTTGACAGGTTCCACCCGTACACTCAGAGCTTCCAAATAGCTTTTTAGTCCTGAACGTTTAAAACGAGCCAACCCCCAATGCCAGCCAAGATGCAGTAAGCCCACCATGGCCTTTATCTCCCACTGATTACAACTAGAATCCCTGGACAAAGTACAGAAACCGACAATCTGAGGATTCTGAAAAGTAAATAATAGGGAGATTGGAGAGGGAGGTCAAGACTTGAACAATGACAAAGACGGTGGCAGTGAGTTTTCTGTTTGTTTTCTTTTTTTCTTTCATTCTCCTTTATTCCCCCAGCTTTGACCCAAGCGTGGGCCAAGTCAGAGAACCGTGCAGCATGCACAGAGAGCCAAAACTCCAAGAAAACCCCACGTTTTTGGCCAAAGGACAGGGTAAAGGGATCCCTTTGTGCTGGAGAGAGCAGAGAAAGTCCTGGGTTCTTTCTTTGTCTCTCTCTTTTCTCTCACTGCTTCACCCCAAGGGCGGTCACATGAAACTGTGTGATGGTGCAGGAGCTAAAACTCCGAGGCAATTCCATCTTGCTGGCCAGACAACCACAAAAAGTGGGCCGGGGGGCCAAAGGATGTGGGGGAAATCTCAATGAGGAGAAAGTACAAGAAGGGGATCCCCTAATTCTGAAACAACACAAATCCTGGGCCACTTACACATGTGTGCATGTATCAGACACACCCAAAGAAATATAGCAAGGCTTTGAGAACTGAACTCCAATATTAACCACTGCTCAGTCACCCTGCAGTGACTGGTTAGTCCCAGACTAAGCTTTGAGTGGTGTTCATGAGGGTCAGACCTGAATAGCATCACGAATACTCTTGAAAACTGAACGGACGGTGGAACCACCTCCCACAGAAGGTCAGCCAGAACTTGTGGTCGGAATCTAACCAAGGTTGATTGCTGACTGACTAAAACACACAACTCACAAAAAAATCAACATTCTCCAGAGGACTTTAACAGGACCACAGTCTCACAGCATAATATTCAAAATGTTCAGGATTACTCAACATAACAAAAATCAGAAAAACCTGAAAAGTTCTCAGGTTAAAAATCAATCAACAGATACCAGCTCCAAGATGATCCAGATGTTGGGACTATCACACAAGACTGCCAAGCAGCTATTATAGCCGTCCCCATGAAGAAAAGGAGAGCCCTCTGGAAACAAACAGAAAGATACAAGTACTCAGAAAAGACAAAGAAATTATCTTTTACAATGGAAATTGTATAACTAAAAAATACACTGTCTGAAATTTAAGAATTTACTGGACGTTTACACCTGTAATCCTAGCACTTTGGGAGGCCGAGGTAGGAAGGAGGATTGCTTGAGGTCAGGAGTTCGAGACCAGCCTGAGAAAGAGTGAGACCCCGTCTCTACAAAAAATAGAAAAATTAGCTGGGCATGGTGTTGAGTGCCTATACTCCCAGCCACTCTGGAGGCTGAGGCTGGAGGATCGCTTGAGCCCAGGAGTTTGAGGTTGCAGTGAGCTATGATGATGCCACTGCAACTCTAGCCCAGACGACAGAGTGAGATTCTGTCTCAAAAAAAAAAAAAAATGTACTGGATGGGCTCAACAGCAGAGTTGGAGATGATGGAGGAGTCCGTGAAATTGAAAATAGAGAAATATAAATTATACAACTTAAAGAGAGGAGAGAAAAATATTATTTAAATATTAAACATAACCCCAGGGGCCTATGGGAAAATATCAAAAGGTCTAACACTGGTGTCATTGGAGCTCTTGTGGGAGAGGAGAAAGTGACTGGTGCAGAAAAGAATTTTGAAGATATAATGGCTGAAAATGTTCCAATCTGATGAAAGACACAAATTTAGAGTAAAGAAACTCAGTGACCTAAGTAGGATAAACAAAAAGACCTATGCCCAGACACATTATAATCAAATTGCTGAAAACCAACATATAGAAAACAAAAACCTTGAAAGCAGCAAAAGAAAACAAATAACACATTATATTTAGGGGGAACAGTGACTCGAATGACTGAAGATTTCTCATCAGAATCCATGGAGGCTAGAAGACAACAGAGCCAACAGAGCCAAAGTGCTGAAAGAAAAGACCTTGCAACCAAGAACTCTAAATCTAGCAAAAGTATCCCTCAGGAGTAAAGGTGAAATAAATAAGTCAACTACTAAGAGTTTCTGAACACTTGAGGAAAATCTCTAAAATGGGAGATGGCACACAAAACAAAAACAAGAAATTTAAAAAAGGAAACAGACTATGCAGTAAAAGACTTCCCAAAATTCTCATTAATATTCTTACAGACTAGACAGTCCAATTTGAAAAACAGAAGTTCCAGGAAGAGAGAATAGAAAAAATAAAACAGAGAAGAAGGAATTATTTCTATAAAATAAAATAGTTCCAGAATGAAAAGATATGAGTTTACTGATTAAATGAGCACCCTGAGTGCTCAACCTAATGGATGAAAATAGACCCACATCATGGCAAATCATTGTGAAATTTCTCAACACTGAGGAAAAGAGAGGGCCTACAAACTTTCTGTGAGGAGAAAGGGTCATATACAAAAATTAGGAATCATAATGCTGTGGACATTAACAGTTAACATCATCAATAATACTCGAGGTTGGAAGGCAATAGCATAATGCTTTCAAAATTGTGAGTGAAGAATTTTCCCAACTGAATTATATTCAGCTAAAATAACAATCAAGTACAAAGATAGAATAAGTGCAAATTTTCAGATATGCAAGTCTCAAACAATTTGTTTCCCACGTACTCTTTGTCAGAAATGGCTGAAGAATGCATTCCACCACAAAAAGGAAAGTATTCGTCATTTACGAGAGGCTCAGCTGTGAATAGTACTGACATAGTCACAGTAACGTAAACACTGAATATTGATCGTAATATAATTCTGTTGGGAGGATGGGGCTGGAGAAAGAAGGTATGTGGTAGGGACAGAGGGAGGAAAGAGGCTAAAATCTCATCTTCCATAATGGGATGTCAACAGATAATAACTAAAACTGAAAAATCAAGAAGTAGCCACAAAAAGCATACTATTTAGAGTCATATAAGTAAATATCTCAATAATCTGCTAAACTATAGTAAACTGATATATTAATATTAAACTTCCTCTAGGGGAGGAAAAACAGGGATGGGTAGGAGGATGGAATACTTTTTTTTTTTTTAATAACAAACCTGTAAAGCTAATTGAGTTAATTGAAACCATAGGGGTGTATAACTTTCATAAATACAAAAATTTTTTAAAAATTAAGCTAGCAGTAACTTGACATGGCCACTAAGTTCAGGAGACCTATCCTCAGCATTCTGTTGTTTTCATGTATCCAAAGTCCTCTGGAAGGAGTAACATTCAACTCACAAGAGACTGCTGTTAAAAACCAGAATGGCAATTTGTTAATTTATCATGTGAAATAGAACTGCCAGTTTGACCAAATACTTGTTTACTGTGCCAAGAATGATGTCTGGTGTATAAAAGATATTCAATGAATACTTGTCTAATACTTGTTTTACTGATTAGCACGTTCTTTTCTTTTATGCAAATCTATAGTGGAACAAAAGTAGGCTGGGCGCAGTGGCTCATGCCTGTAATCCCAGCACTTTGGAAGGCTGAGGCAGGAGGATCACTTGAGGCCAGGAGTTCCAGACCAGCCTGGGCAACATAAGGAGATCCCATCTCTACAGAAAAATTTTTTTAAATTAGGTGGCTGTGGTGGCACATGCCTGTTGTCCTAGGTACTTGGGAGGCTGAGGTGGGAGGATCGCTTGAGCCCAGGATTTCAAAGCTGCAGTGAGCAATGATTGTGTGAGCAATATTGCGCTCCAGCCTGGGTGACAGAGAAAGACCCTGTCTTTAAAAAAAAAAAAAAGTATTATTAGAAAATTGGTTGGTGAGCACAGAGCCAGGTCAAGGAGTCAGTTGGAGGATCGTAGTTGTGGCCATGATGCGCCCATTTCTGTTGGAGGAATGGGCTGGTCTCCAGACTGTTCACTCCTCTGCTCATGGGCTAGGGAACCTCATGGACAGGGCTTGGATGGCACTGCCTTGCCACCTCGTTGACCCTCCCTTTGTCTGCTTCCATTGCTGACCTGTGCTGCTTCTACTTAGCTCTCTTACCATAACACTTTCCACAGGGTTGCATCTGGGAACCATTCTATTTCAGGGGTGGGTAATTTTGTGGGTGGTTATATATTTTAATTGTCTTTGCCAGTTAGGGATGCAAACTGAAGTATTTATGGGTGAAATGATATGCTATCTGGATTTTGCTTAAAATATTCCAGAAATAAAAGCAGGAGGTAGAAAAGGAATAGACGAAACAAGATTGATAAAATGTTGATGATTAGTAAAGCTAGCTGCATGGGAGATCTATTCTGCTATTCTCTTTACTTTTGTAAAGAAATTTTCCATAATAAAAAGATAATAAACATAAAATGAAAAAATTGACTCTTTAAAATGTTTTTAAAATTATCACTGAGTAGAACTTCTTCTTTAATGTTGTTATTTTTATTGTTGTCTTTTATACAAATATATATTTTGCTTAGAAAAGAAAACTGAACCTGTGGTTGATGTTCAAAATGACAGAGAAATATATTGGCTAAAAATAATATTAGTTAGCTTTTTGTAACTCAAAGAACCCTAAAATGCTAAAGAAGGAAAAATGGGTTTTCTGAATGACATTATAATTAAAAATATAGGAAAGTAGGATTCCTAATAAAATGTTACTGTCTGACCACATCACACAAAACTTTACACATCTGTGGATAAAATGATACCTAGTTGATTGATAAATGTTGGAAAACTCTTTCTCCCTTTTGTTTTTTTAGAGGCCGTTTCTCTGTAGTAAAGAAATGCATTCACAAAGCTACCCGCAAAGACGTGGCTGTGAAATTCGTTAGCAAAAAAATGAAGAAGAAAGAGCAGGCTGCCCATGAGGCTGCGCTACTCCAGCACCTACAGCACCCCCAGTACATCACTCTCCATGACACCTACGAGTCCCCCACATCCTACATCCTGATTTTGGAACTGTAAGTACAGATGTCGTCCTTCTAAGGTGGTTCCCATCCGTTTGGGTTATCTCTTGCCCACAATTAATGGAAAAGGCAGTTACCTTTTATACAAAGTCCTATAGTTTACAAAGTGCTGCATGTAACAGGCACTCTCTCCCCCATTTTATAATAAATGTTATTCCCATTTTATAGAATAGAAAATCAAGGATAAGGAAGGTCCTTAAAACTAGCTCCTTAAAACTAGGAAGTGGAGAAGCTGGGACTTGAACCCATCTCTCTCTCACTCCGATTTTCGATTTTCGTTTTCTTTCCATTATGGACTCTTGGGCTGGGCAGGCATTTAGGAAGAGCTCATTGACAGTAGGCTGACTGACACAGTGGAGTTGAGATGGAAGAAAGGGGTCTGTACATTAATCTACTGCCATAGCATCCCCACTGTACCACCCAAGAAATTCCTTGTAGGGGGGAAATTGACCTTCAAAACATTCCACTCATTCCAAATTTTCTAGAGACTTAGGCAACCATATATTTGTCCCCTAGAATAGATCAAATAGAGGAATAAGGTCATTCTCCCCACCCCCACCCCAGGCTAAGAACAGACAGTATGCTCTGTGGTTTAGAGAAATCTTACAGAGGCTAAAGAAAACAGTCTTTTCAGAAGTAATAGAAATAACATAGAAATATGTTATCAGATTGGTGATAATGAGGCCCTGGGCCTAGATAGCAGACAGACATTTCCACCAAAGACCAGTGTTGTGTGTGGCTCCACATGAACCAATATTTAGTAGAAATGCGCCTGCATTGTCAGCCTTTCAACTGTCGCTTTAGTCTTGCTCTTGTGTGCTTGTTAGTCTAGGTGTGTGTGTAAGGGGGTCTCTGAAGCAGTAACTCAGCATAAATTTATTTTTGATGAAAAAAGGAAGCCAAAATGCAAACAACTTTAGCTACATTTCGAAATAGGTTAAAAAAAAACAAGAGGGGATAAAACCAGCACTGTTCGCATGTAACTTAACTTTACATAGCTGTGTAGTAGTTGGTAGTTTGTCACTTTGGACTTAACAAACAGACTTACAATCTTTCAGAGCCTAACCTGTTTATTGGGAGCTTCCCAACTCAAAAGGCATATTCTGTTCCCAGTGAACTATCCTTGTCTACAAGTGACAACATCTGTGCTTGGGTTCCAATAAAAGCTACTGTGACTGCGTACCAAGATGGTTCAGCAGACCCAGAACCTTTGCCCCGTCAGACTTGCTGACTACTACTCCAAAGGGAGGTGTCGATTACCAGCGTGCCACAATGCCATGGAAAGAAGCTGTTCTTGGAATGAAGAATCTGGGCTCACTTCCCAGCTCTGTGATTTCAAGTGGAACACTTAGTTTCCTGGGCCCCAGGGTCCTCATCTGTGCAGACTGAAGAATTCCTCCAACTTCTCAGAGATGTTGTGGATTGATGAATATTGGGTTGAACTAGTGTAGCAAACATTTACTGAACACTCACTATGCACCAACCCCTGTGCAGACCGGGGCCAGGGTCGGGGGAACAAGGGTGAAAAGATATAGTTCTTGCCCTTGAGGAGTTACAATGAAGAAGACCAGTAGATACATGGATGATTTCAATATAGTATGGTAAATACTAAGAAATAAATGCATGCATTGGTAAGGGTTGCTGTGAGAATGTTAAAAGGTTGGACTTGAGGTTCAGGGAAGATTTGTGGAAAGGCAGTGCCTGAGCTAAACGGTGCGCTGAAGGTTGTTATCTGTGACTGTGGGCCTCCTCTTTGGTGGTCACCAGAATTGCTGGTAGAGCTTTTCTCTACCAGGCAGCTGAGATTCCAGTTCCCTAGTCTAAAGTGGGATGTGGGCATCTGCATTATCCAAAAGCTCTAAGGTTGAACTTGGTGGCTAAACCTCTGGTCTTGGGGCAGCATTACTATTATTTAATAGTTTCTCCCTTACTCACTCCAAGAAGTTCAGGGGAACTTATTTAACAAGCCCAATCCTACTCCACTCCACTCTGACCACTCCTACCCCATCCCAGCAGGGTCAGAGGAAGGCAGAGGAGCCGCATTAGTCCTAGCCTTTGCTCCTGTCAAGGAAAGCAAAAGAGACCAGTGTGAAGGCACAAGCAAGAGGAGAAAAGGGAAACTTGGCCAGGGGGATTTCAACTGTGATGGACCTGGATAGGCATTTCCTACGATGTGCCTGTAACAGTCCAATGCACATTAAAGAAAAACTGCCTGACATTTGGTAACTCCTTGTTGTAAGAGGGTACAGGGTGCCTGAAAATAGCTACCATTTATTTAGCACTTATTTATGCTATCAATTATGCTTAAATGCTTCATTGTCTCTCTTGATCTTTGCATAATCCTCATAATGAAGTCGGTATTATTATTATAATTTTGTTGTTGTTGTTCCCACTTTAAAGATGATTCACTTCAAGAAAAATAAAACATAGAGTTCAAATATCTTGTTCCCAGCCCTTAGCCAGTAGGTGGCAGAACCAGCATTCAAATCTGGGTCTGGCTGCCTCCATGTTCCATTTTCTCAATCAGTCTTTAAGGTTGGAAAAGTTGCCCAGAAGGCAAAGGACTCAAAAAAGGATCAAGAATGTCAAGGACAAACTTTGCCTACTTTTTACTTTCCCCATCTAAAAATTGACAAATAAAACTATTTTGCAAAACATATGTGGGGCTGCTTGCAGCTACTATGCTATGTTTAATCACATATTGCTAAAGTCTCTCTCGGTGAAGGCTTTCTTTATTTATCAATCTAATCTCTTAAGGGCGTATCAGACCTTTCTCCTTGTGAGCAATTTTAAAAGTTAACAAAACAGAATGTTTCTTAAACAAGGTTATACAGATTTCTTCTCTGAAGTGCACCACATTTGTAAATATGTTTATTTTAGTTCTGAACATTACACTAACGTTGGACTCTAACTAAAATAAACATGTGTTGCAACATTGACCTTCATTCATAACAGGGAGTAAGAGAGATTGTAGAGATCTTACTGGTTTGTACGTGTGTTATTCTGTTTCTTCACAAACATAGTTCCCTTTGCCTTTTCCTCCCTACTTTCAGGATGGATGATGGCCGGCTCTTAGACTACCTTATGAATCATGATGAGCTGATGGAGGAAAAAGTAGCTTTCTACATCCGAGACATCATGGAAGCTCTGCAGTACCTTCACAACTGCAGGGTTGCACATTTGGACATAAAGGTAATAAGAAATAGCAACCCTTGCAGGGAAATGGCTAAGCCCAACTTACTGGTCATTACCTCTGAGGAATGTAAATTTGAATTCATTTTATTTACTTAGATTAGAATCCTTATGACTATTAAACAGAAAATAGGTTGTCACACGATTTAAGTGCATTATTCATGAATTAATGAGAACATACCAGAGTCACAATGACATCTGGTGTGAGAGAAGGTAAGGAAGATTTCCCTGCCTAATCTACCTTTATAGAAGGAAGCCAATAAATGTCACCTCTTTCATGCTGCTCAAAAGGGAGCCCCTGTTCTCCAAAATGAGTAATTTATTCTTTTCTGGATTTACTGCAGAAGCAAAGGGTAGTTAAGAAGACATGTTTTTCAATGTCAAACAACTTTTCTGAAGTACCACCCAAACTCAGAGTGTAGTAAGTTCAAACTGATAGTTTGAAGCCTCCTAAGCACTTTGCATAGGGAATTTTCCATATGCTGTAGGCTATAGCAGAACCGTGTTTGAACTAACGGAGTCCTACTGGTAGTCAAAACAGAGAATTCAACTTCTCTTCTCCCTGCCTCCTTGGATCTCTGCAGCCTGAAAACCTGCTCATTGACCTACGGATTCCAGTGCCTCGAGTGAAGCTCATCGACTTGGAGGATGCTGTCCAGATCTCAGGTCACTTCCACATCCACCACCTACTGGGGAACCCCGAGTTTGCTGCTCCAGAAGTGATCCAAGGCATCCCTGTCTCCCTGGGCACAGATATCTGGAGCATCGGGGTCCTGACATACGTCATGCTGAGTGGGGTCTCCCCCTTCTTGGATGAGAGCAAAGAGGAGACGTGTATCAATGTATGCAGGGTGGATTTCAGCTTTCCCCATGAATACTTCTGTGGCGTGAGCAATGCCGCCAGAGATTTCATCAATGTAATCTTACAGGAAGACTTTCGGAGGCGGCCTACGGCAGCCACTTGCCTACAGCATCCATGGCTGCAGCCCCACAATGGTAGCTACTCCAAGATCCCGCTGGACACCTCCCGCCTGGCGTGCTTCATAGAACGCCGCAAGCACCAGAATGATGTGCGGCCTATTCCCAATGTCAAGAGCTATATTGTCAACCGGGTGAACCAAGGGACGTAGCCATCTCCCAACCCCTGAGGTTTCACATAGAAGTACAGTGTGAACCAAAGCAAGACTGAATGTGTCTGTAAATAATTGTGTTCATTATTTCACTCCACATGGTTCTCTGGATTGAGAGATGTACCTCTTAAACCTCTTTAGTGGTTATTCAGGGTCTGAGCAGCTGTAAAAGTCACCCTAAATCCAGGGGCTTTCCAGAAGGTCATTCTGAAGAAATAAAGATGGAAAGAGTCACGGAAAGTATTGAAAAGAAGGGCAAGGATAACAAGAATATTAGATGTTGTAAAATTTTAATTGTATGTTCCAAAATGAGTGGTTAACTGGGCAAACCTTTAGCTCGCTAAAGCGTGAGCATAAAAGGTTTCCACCTTTGCTGAAATTTTAAGCGAAAAGTTCTATTTAACAGAGATGTCATGTATGTCAACCATTCTGGTTTAGATGACTTATAGTTTCTTAACAGGATACACATACACATACAGTATAATATATCACATGCAGGTTTCAGAGTTTTATAATACAGAGATATATATTAAATCAATCATAAGTAACTTTGAGTGCTCCAGTTAAGACAGTAATTTATTTACCGAAACATTACATTGTTTTGACTAAGCACAATTAGATGAAAAGTTTTTTAGAGCATTTTATAAATCTTGTATAGAATCTTTTACCAGAACCTGTGCATTAAGAGAAAGCAATGTTACTCTTTTGCAATCTGTGAATGAGAAGATTTTTCCTGTCAGTCACAGGTTATTTGATTAAGATAGGTTCTGTATATGAAACTCCTGAACTCACTGGCCGTTCAGAGTTAATCTGGCAAGAAAGCCTGCCAGGAAATAAGTTCAAATACAGTAAGAGTTGTGGGGCTATTTTTGTGTCTACACCTGGTTTGAAATAGGTAAACAAATATAACAGGTTCATACAAAAGGGCAAATAAAAAACTACTTAGTTGCTATGAACAAGATACCATCACTTTCTGATTTCTTCTACAGCTCTAGAACACAGTCTTCAGAAAGTTGGCTTGCTTTATTTCTAACTCCTTATTGAAGCTAAGGGGTGCTTACCAAAAGGAGGCAGCCATATAGGCCTTTTAAAGGCCTGGTCCTAAGTCCTTTTTAAAGCCATGGAGCAAAACCTGATACATTACTTCAACAGAGCACTGAGTTTTGACTGAGACTGCAATACCACCACCACTCAGCTGCTCATATTTCTCTGGACTAAAAGGACTAATTGTGCTTTGAGGCCAATGCTGCTTTCTGGTGTATATTCTCCGTACAAGATTATTATTAACTGCCCTTTCTCCCTCTGGTGGAAAAAAAAAATTAAACCTGGGCATTTCATAGTTTTTCTTTTTGTTTGTTTGTTTGTTTATTGGGGGGGAGTTTTGGTTTTTTGTGTTTGTACATGATCCATCCTTTGTTTTCCAGAATGTGTTTTGAAAATTTTGCTAATATGCAAATAAGATTTTAAAAATGTAACTCAAGTGTTTGTTCAAATCAGGTTCAATGGCATTGCTTCTCTCCTGCATGGGATTGAGAAAATTAAAATCATGCCACACAGAAGTGCAAGCAGAGAATTTATGAAGGCTAAATAGGACTGGAAACCTATTTAAGTGAAAAACAAATGGTGGAAACTAAGCCTGAACTTTAATACATAAAAACATTTATTCTCATAGTGGAAATGTAAAACGAAAAACACTCATCATTCTTTTCCATTGGTTTCAAAGTCAGCTTCCTCATCCACCCTCCACCTCATCCCATCCAAGATTATAGATTAATAAATCAGTAGAAAGTATAAGCAATAAGACTAAATAGCGCTTAGTATTTTCGGAATTAACCAAATACGTAGAAACCGACTCCGACTGTATTTGTTTCCTAGTTTCCGAATGGCCCTGGGTCATCAAGCCTCACTCCCCCAGAGCTCTCTCTCGACTCATCCTCCATATTCTTCATTTGAACCTTTATGTATGTACAAATGCTATATGATACAATATTTTAAAATTTTGAACATATTTACTAAAAACCCTTTTAGTAAACATTTCTTCATTATGATATACAGCAGGAAAGAGGAAAGACTGGTCCGTAGGGTTTGTCATGGGATAGGCTGCAGGCTCCAAGGATTCCCAGTATCCATAAGGTATGGCATGGCAAATGCTGTTCTATCCACTGCGCATGACTTGAATCAAGAGCCCCCTGCTGAGTCATCTTGAATTTGTATAACAAGCTGAGTTTCTGCTCTAGAGTGATGGGGCCTAGGACACAGACTATGGCAGGAGGGCATTATTAATATCATGTTGTAGGGAGAGCAGTGGCAGAATGCTGGAGCTCGAGCTTTTGTGTCAGCTTTTACATCAGAGCTGGGATGACCCAGATGTGGGGCTGCATGGAATCCCCCCAAGTACACACGTTGGGGAAGTGAGAGGACAGGAGAGGAGGGACATAGAAAAGTAGTATAATTTTGTTAACTGGATCCAAAGTACAATCATTAGAATAGAAGGAACTTAATAGAGGCCCTAAGAGAAAGGGAGTATATTTTATATAATTTGATAACTGAAGAAAACTAATAGGGAGGCTCCCTGTCTGCAAAGCTCCTGGTCCCTCCCAACAGGGCTGATACTGGTCTTGGTTCAAGAACTCTCCATGGCAAGTTAGAAATAACAAGGCATCCCAGAAGATGGGGCTGGGAGCTATGGGCAACTGTGTGAGGGAAGAAGGATCAGGAACCACTTTGTCCCTGTTCTGGCAGAGAGATTTATTACTTGGTAGTAGAGAAGAGGGGAAAGAAGAGAAAATAGTCCCTTTCTACTATAATTATGGTAGTTCTTAGTGGGAGTGAACTTACAGTTAAATGGAAAAAGCAAATAATGGTCAAAGTCACAGATTTCTTGCTTGGCTTATATTCATTGCATAGGGGTTGGGTTTATTTTGTTTTGCTTTGTAAGGGTGGGATGCAGAAAGAAAGAAAAGATCAGGGATAACCCATAATAACTTTTATGAAGTATAACGATTTCCTGTATCTTTTACATTTGTTTCAAATTAAATAGATTTATATCCACTTACAGCTGAATGTGGTAAAATTTTTAAGAGAAAAAATTGTTAAAGGTGTCTTTCAGGTCTGTCTCAGCCATAAACAATCTTAGGGGGTGTAGAGGAAGCAGAGGGGAAGCTGGCTTCACTGCTTTGTGGTTCACAAAGCCTTTATAAACAGTAGTGCCTTTCAGAGGGGAGGATGGGAGATGAAGAAGTTCATTGCATTTAGGATTGCTGATATTGCAGCATTTTTTTCTTCATTTCAAAACATCTTTAAATGAAAACATCTGAATATAGGGTGGGACCAGAAATTCTTGAGTTTCAACCTCAGCTATTCCTGATTCATCTTTTCTTACAGAAAGTCTTTGTTTTTTTCTGCCCCAAGTGTCCCATTGGTAAAATGGGAGTTGAGGGGAGGAGAAGAAGGGGGGACATTAATCTCACAGGAATGTTGAGAAATAACCTTGGTTGGGACACCTGTAAAATACTTTGATTTTTTAAAAGTGCTACACACTGCCAGTGCTAAGAATTTTATCGATAGTAACTTTGAACATTCCAGGTTTTCAATATTCATATCTTTAGATACCATTTACAAACTTACAAGATTAAATCCTGTAAATTGCTTTCAATTGTAAGTACTAGGTGCTCTTTGTCTAAATGTTATTTGGTCTTAGCCTATCATTTTGATCATTTAAGAGCTTGTCTACAGAAAAGGGTTAGGAAAGCTGATGAAGTCTTACATCCATAAACTGTTTTCTCCAGTATTTCTTACGGCAGATGCAAAGAGCGTGATGCCCTTCAATGCAACCACTACCTTCTCTTCTTGAGCTTTATGCTCTGGGAAAAGGGACGAGAAGAACCCAAACAGCCACTTTCCTCACTGGGAGGGCAGAAGTGAGAATAAAACATCTTCCCATATGACAATTCATTTTTCACAGTCTCACAGGAATCTATCATAACAGGCAAATTAAATGCACAGGCAATGCACAGAAATGAATTAGACTGTTGGTTTTTGGAGGGAAAGCCTTAAATCTTTTTTTTTTTTTAAAGATGGTGAAGACTTTTGGGAGTAGCATATTTGCTGTCCCATAACCTCTATGATTTAGTACATGTGAGTTAGTCATTACTTTTTTCTCGCCTATGTGGAAGATCATGGAAATTTAGATTTGTGAGAATATGAGGGAGCAAATATGATATAAACTAAATGGTGGTTATTTCTGTGCATTAACTAGAACTTTGTCCCAAGCATTTGATAGAGGAGGAAGTATATTAAATATAAGGGGTCTCTGTAATGGAGCAAAAGTGCAAACTCACCATGTCTTTATTCAGGGTGGCCGGTGAATTGTACTGGATGACTATTGAGGAATGTAGACCTTATTTCTTTCTCTCCTGGGTAGCATCTCTGTGGAGTCTGGGTTAGGCAAACACAGTATATGAGCTTTCAGTGGATTTATTTGTAAAACTGCATCATGATTTTTCTTCACTATTTAAAGTCCAGGGATCATTTAGGAATGAATAACTAAACCCAGGATGGGCTTAGGGAAGATAGAGCTCATACATGCTCCATCAAGATAAAGCTACTATATTAATATTTATTTTCTAAGAACAATAAGGCTCTCAGTTGTTTCATTAATTCTAGAGGGTTAAAAAGGGCTGAAATTTGTTCATAGCACTAGATATTCTTAATAGGAAATATTATCCACATGAAAATTTATACAGAAATACTAGAACACAGAAATATCATGGGGCCGTATTTTCTATGAAAGGCATTTCTTCTTCATTTTTAGTACATATAGAAGTTAGAGGAGAGGGAAAAAAACCAATTGCTCTAAGACACCTTTTCATTTTTAAAGGACATTACAGAAAGCTTGAAATTAATACTCACAGGCTATTGTGTTTTCCTGTCTGCCTGTTTGCTGGGAGATTCTAAAGTGTGGTCAGATTTAGTTTTTATTCAAATGATCAAGATAGCAGTTTTGTTAGATAACTTATTTCAGATAGTGAGGTTAGCTGAGAAAGGAGGCAGTGGAGGGAAAAGTGCAAATGACAATTCTTGGAATGCCAATTCCTGAGGCTTAGTTTAACCAAGCTAATTTGCTAGCCCAGGGATACCCAGCTTAGGAGTTCCATCAATACCTAGCTTCCATCAAGAACCGAATCCATGTTAGAGTATTATGGAGACTGTTACTGTGACCTCAAAGACTGTGGCTATGAATTTAAAATTAACATATGTCTTCTCTTACTAACTTAAGCCATATCTGTCATCTCTATGTTTGATTTTTTTGACCCTGGTGCTTTTACCTCTGTTTCTGCCAAACTTCAGCCTACTCTATGGGGAAAGTGAGTAAAACTAGTAGTTAGGACAAATATGAAGACTGTGAAAAAACTAAACATACTCTTCAGAATGAGATCTTATTCAGAGAACAGTAGTGATCAAAGTGCAAACTGTTGGAAAATATGGATATGTGTACTTCTGTACATGTATATAGTGTATAATATGTATGTATATGTTATTGCTCATATGCAGAAATCTATCCATTTGCAGACAGCCCAGGTGGGTCAATTTTTTCTATTGGAAAACCATTTAGGGCCATTCAAAACCATTAGGGCTGATTTGTGGAGACCAGTTCTACTCATTTGGGAATTAATTTGCTGTCTTTTGAAGTCCACAAAACAAGTGTGAAACATAATAGGGCCATCATTTAGGTTATTCTGTTTACTGGGACTTAGAACTATCTTTATATTTGAATTACTAATAGTTGGTTTGCAAACTGTATTGGCGCCTCTTGGTTTTGAGTGACCCCTTCCCCCCTAAAGTCTTTTGAGAATTTGGGGTGGGCTTCTCTGGCCATTCAGATAAAGGGCCTTATCCATAAGTGGACAGGTTTCCCCATAGGGACCATTACACATATACATATGAATACATACTTCCATCAGGCTTGTAACAATTAATTTAAAATCACTCCACAGTATTGATAAATAGCTCTATATTTTCAAGGTGCAGAAGAATTCCACAGCCTTAATTATTTCAGTGTCTTGCTGGTCTGCCTTAAGTGTATCTTCTGGGTTTTTGGTTGTTTTATTATTTTTAAATTTTTCTGCAGTTATTCATTTTGTATGCACACAATGTCGTTTTGTAAAGGTAGGTTGTAAATATTTTATTTGTAAGTCAAAATCACTCGTGTAATGTTGTAAAGTGATGACCTACTGTCTTGTTATTATTACTACAGTAAATGTTATAAGTTATGGATGAAACTTCGAAATGTACATCTCACATGTTATGCATTCCTATAAATATACTATACTAAAGATACTATATCTGGTTGTCTCTTTTTTTCCTAATTAAAACCTTTGTTCAAAGAAAAGAATAATTTTTTTCCTTTCTTCCCCAAAATATATGAAAGCCTTTACAAGGTAAAAGTATCACATTATCATTACAATACTTTTTGCCTAGCATTTTAGAAAGAAAGCAACAATTTTGTGCCCTACAGCAGCAGTCCCCAACCTTTTTGGCACCAGGGACCAGTTTCATGGAAGACAATTTTTCCACAGACTGGGGGTATGGAGGGATGGTTTCGGAATGATTCAAGCATATTACATTTATTGTGCCCTTTATTTCTATTATTATTACATTGTAATATATAATGAAATAATTATACAACTCACCATAATGGAGAACCAGTGGGAGCCCTGAGCTTGTTTTCCTGCAACTAGATGGACCCATCTGGGGGTGATGGGAGATAGTGACTGATCTGACAGGAGGCAGAGCTCAGGCAGTGATTCGTGGGATGGGGATGTGGCTGTAAATACAGACGAAGCTTCAGTCACTGGCCCGCTGTTCACCTCCTGCTGTGCATCCAGGTTCCTAACAGGCCACTGACCCATACTGGTCCATGGCCTAGGGGTTGGGGACCACAGCCCTATAGTATTCTAAGGTATTTCTCTATCCAAAAATGCCAAAGAAGACTTAGGTTGTCAATTTCATTCTGGTGTTTTAGATGGTAGCATTGTTAGAATGTTGGCAGGCCATTTGGGCTGGCTGTCACAAGTTTATGCATGCTGGTGTGGACTCTAGGAATCTGGGATAGCCTATGCAGCTATGATCGGGCTTTGAAAGTCTGCATGTGCCATCCAAGTGCAAATGAGACTGATTCACAGTACACTGTCAATTAGCCCAAGTGTTGGAGATTAAAGTGTTTTGATTAGCTTACTTTACCAATAAGGACCAAAATATTTTAACATTTGGCTTCTATTTCATCAGGATTTTGTTGCATTCATTTGTAATGAGCAGGAGCTCTTCACATTGGCCATTCGCATAATCTCTTCAGAGTAAATATAGACAATAAATATAGAAATGAAATCAGAATCAGTTTGATGAATTAAAATCATGAGCCATATGGTTTTTGTTTTTTTTTTGAGATCCAGAATTTGTATGTATTTTAGCACCTATATAGCTCACAAAGCACATTTACAATTAATATTTCATTTAATCCCAACAAATTCTTACAAAGTAACTTATATTATTTGGAGTAAAGACAACTGAGGGGGAAGAGAACTTAAAACAAATGTGTGTGTTCCAGTGTCTCTGTGTCTCTATAGTGTAGATCAAACAATAATATAATAAAATAATTTTAAAAACAGTACCCTAGCCTGTATTTTTTGGGGGGAAGTAGTTGAAAGGAATGACTAATTCATTTATAGGAAATTAGTTAAAAGCCCTGATACAAATGATAATCAGAGCCTCAAGTTCAGTGTAAAATAAATATCAGAGTGGAATATGGAAGGGGTTCAGTGAGCAATATAGAGCAAGGTCTATGGAAAGGATGCAGACTGAACTATTGCATGAAGTTTTACATTAAAGGAAACTCTTTAGGATAAAGATAAGTACCTAAACAAGTAAGACTAAATATTGGTTAAAGATCTTTTACCCAGCCTGGGTAAATGAAATGGAGAACCCAAAACAAATTGGTACAACCCATATTACACTAGCTTTTTATAAAGTGTTTTTGAGTGAACTGAATCTCACTGAATCCTCATAGTGATCGTTGAAGGAAGTTAATATTATTATCTTCATTCCATTTTTGTGAAAATTGAGGCTAATATAGCTTGAAATGCATTGTCAAAGATCACTCAGCCAGTAAATAGAACTGAGACTAAAACTCAAATGTTTTGACTTGAAACTCCATGTTCTTTGTAGTGTACTTTACTGCTATGCCTTTTCTGTTCTTTCTGTAAAAAATATTTTTATTAATGTATTTTAGTTCACACATAATAATTGTACATATTTAAGGGATATACAGTGATATTTCGATACATACAATGTGTAGTGATCAAATCAGGGTAATTAGTACACCCATTACCTCAAACATTTATCACTTCTTTGTGCTAGGAACATTAAAAATCCTGTCTTCTGGACAGGTGTGGTGGCTCATGCCTGTAATCCTAGTACTTTGGAAAGCCAAGGTGGGAGGATCGCTTGAGGCCAGGAGTTCGAGACCAGCCTGGGCAAAATAGTGAGACCCCCCATCTCTACTAAAACAAAACAGAAAGAAATAACTAAGAAAACTAGTAAAGAAGACGTTGAGCTATAAAAAATGGACAGGATTTACACAAACTTTCTTGAGAGGCTGGACTTTACGATCCTAGAGTCAATCTAGCTGTTCCGGACTTTAAACCCCAGCGATCCTACCCAGAGGCAACCAGAAGCACAAACGCTGGCGCCAGGCTCGCCAGCCCCACCCGGCCGTCCAGCCCCCGGGACCCAGAGGCGACAAAGCGAGCCCGGGAAGCCGCCGAGCGGCGGGCGGAAGAGGCGGGGCTTCGCGGGCGACGTCATCGGGGCGCCGGAGGCCGGGCGCGGCTGGGCGTTAGTAGCTAGCTGGACGCGCGCGACCATGGCGGCTGCCGAGGAAGCTTTGGGGCACTTGGTGACGGGTCTCTACGACGTGCAGGCTTTCAAGTTTGGGAACTTTGTGCTGAAGAGCGGGATCTCCTCCCCCGTCTACATCGATCTGCGGGGCATCGTGTCTCGACCGCGTCTTCTGAATCAGGTGCCAGCCCAGGAAGGGGAAGGACGGCTGGGTGGCGGGAAAGAGGACCAGCAGATGGAGGGCGGAAGGGTGACAGGAATTGGGCTGTGGGTGAGCGCAGAAGAGCCAAGCAGGCAGTCCGACCCTACTGCTGGTCTGGGGAGTAGGATTGAGAAGCACAGAGGCTAGTGATTGTTGGGCTCTTCGGGACCTTAGAGAGTAGATCGTTCTTTGACCGACTGGCTTTGACACGTGCTTTCCAAGAGTTGGGAAACCCCGTTTGGGGCTTTGGCAGAGAAGTACTTGAATGAGTTCCATGTGTTTAACGCCGGAAAAATTAGACATGGGGGAAAAAAAGGAAAAGGTGGGTGGGCGGAGAATTCAGTAGCAGGTCAAATACTTGGAAGGGCTGCTGCTTGGAAAGGGGGATTCAATTTTGCACTGTGTAGCCAGGAGCAAGAGTTAAGGCCAGAGGGTAGATACTTCAGGGAGGCAATTTTTGGTCAATATAAGGGAAAACTTTGCACAAATTAGAGGTTTCTAGCCCAGTGCTTCTCAAACTTTGAGTATATATAAATCATTCGGGGGTTTCGTTAAAATGCTGAATCCGGTTCAGTAGGTGTGAGACAGGGCCTGAAGTTATGCATTTCTAACAAGGTGCCAGCCGAAACTGCAGACCGCACTTTGAGTAGAATGGTATGAATGTGCTGTCCAATAGAATTGCTGCTTAGCCACATGTGAATATTGAGCATTATGGATTTTTAAATTTAAATAGTCATATGTGGCTAGTAGCTACCATATTGTACAGCACAGATAGAGAACGTTTCCAGAAAGTTCTGGAACATCACAGAAAGTTCTGTCTAGAAGGCATGTATAAGTTCCCTCCACTCACTTAAGGGTTTATTTTCATTGGGCACCCACTTTGTGTGGTTATAGTAAAAAGGAGTGAAGCGCTGGCTGAGGTGGGCTGGGCTATTAACTTCTCACCATCCAGAATCTTGCTATAGTGTATTTCATCAGTGTAGAGAAAGTGATTCACAGTTGATAGATGACTAAAATTATTTTTTGATGCTAGATCATGGCATGTGCGTGGGGGGTGGTTGATTTTTGGTAATTAATTGGGGAGGAGTTCATGGCTATAACCAAACTCCTCTTCACATCTACTTATTTATGCGAATAGGGTCTCTCAGTATTTATACCCCCAAAAGCAATAGTGTTTATGCTAAACTCTAACTTCCTAGTAGTAATACTTGACTATAGTATTATGTATACATTGGTATACATAAACTAATTGAAGTGGAAAGGTACCATTTATCTCACTAAGAAATGCATTTCCAAAATAATCTGTTTTTTATTCTAACTGTAAAAATTTACAAATTGTGTTTTAATTAATTATATGCTCATAATAATTGTAGTGATATACAGAAGAATTTTTTGTTGGGTTTTTTAATTATTATTTTTTTTTATTTTGAGGTTTGAGTCTTCCTGTTTTCTTTTCTTTTTTCTTTTGTTTTAGAGACAGGGTCTCACTGTGTTGCCCAGGCTGGGGTTCAGTGGCATCATCATAGTTCACTGTAGCCTTGAACTCCTGGATTCAAGTGATCCTCCTGCCTCAGCCTGAGTAGCTGGGACTACAGGCATGTGCCACTGCACCCAGCTAATTTTTTTTTTTTTTTAACATTTTGTAGAGAGCGGTCTTGCTATGTTGCCCAGGCTGGTCTCAAACTCTTGGGCTCAAGCAATCCTCCTGCCTAAGCCTCCCAAAGTGCTGGGATTACAGGTGTGAGAGTTATGGCCATGGGAAATATTTTAAGACTTATAATTTTAAATTTTAATTTACATACATTTCATTTTACATACAGAGAAGTATAATAGAGGGATCAGTAAAAGCTTTTCAGGTGTAAGTATATATTGCATTAGAGTAAAATTCTATGGACACAGTGAAGTGAAAATATGAGTTTGGAAAAAATGTAAAAATTTTCCAATTTTCATAGTCCAGCATTTTTATGGGTAGCTTTTGGATTCCAAGTGTATTCGTTAAAAATAGTGATATAACAGGTCTAAGATAATATGTTAATATTTTTAGTACTAGAAATTACATTCTTAGCAACTTAAAAATATTCATAGATTTTTAAATATTCAGAAGTATTAGAGTAAAAAGTTTTTGACTTCTGATCTAGTTCACAAAGCAACTCTGAGTGATTGCTTTTCTTTTTTTAAAAAAAAGTAAGGTAGTGTTAGCTGGGTGATGCATTCTAATATTAAAATGTGATGATTTATGTGGAAAAGGAGATTATAAAATAGTATTTCAGTCTGGGCGAGGTGGCTTATGCCTATAATCCCAGCACTTTGGGAGACCAAAGTGGGAGGATCATTTGAGCCAAGGAGTTCGAGACCAGCCAGGTCAACCCTTCTCTACAAAAAAAAAAAAAAAAAAACGTAGCCAGGTGTGGTGGTGTGCATTTGTAGTCCTAGTTACTCGGGAGGCTGAGGCAGGAGGATTGCTTGAGCCCAGGAGTTGGAGGTTGCAATGAGCTATGATTGGGCCACTGTACTCCAGCCTGGGTGACAGAGCAGACCTTATCTCTAAATAGATAGATAGATTGGACAGACAGACAGATAGAACTTCACACAATAGGCTCTGTATTTATGAAACTTCTTAATTGAAGACTTCTTCCAGAAAATCTAACTAAAAGGTGACAGATACTCAAAGCATAGTGGATTACTAAGGGAAACTGGGAAGTTGGGGGACCATCCTTAGTCTTTGGGGGTCAACATTATGACCTTCCCCAACACTCATGTTGCCTTGAGAGCAGACCCTGAGTCTAGCTGAGTAGGTTCATCCTTGTGTTTTTGTATTTATATATGTATACAGGGATCTATGGAGAGGATAATTTAATAAAAAGCCATTTGTTTTTCTTTCCAGTCAGGTTTGAGACTAACCCCCACTAGTTTATTACTGTCTTTAATGTTATGTTTACATGATTTAGACACCATTTAAAATAGTAATAATTAATAGTTTATGTGTTCATTTTCTTATAGGTTGCAGATATTTTATTCCAAACTGCCCAAAATGCGGGGATCAGTTTTGACACGGTGTGTGGAGTACCTTACACAGCTTTGCCGTTGGCTACAGTTATCTGTTCAACAAATCAAATTCCAATGCTTGTTAGAAGGAAAGAAACAAAGGATTATGGTAAAGTAAAAGTAGCATAAACATTAAGTTAATATGTAATCTGATACTGTTAGAAGTTTTTCCTGTTCTATACACTGATACTTTACCAGTCATCTTGAATATTCTTCGTAAGTACTTTAAGTTGTTATTGTTTGTGGAATTTGTTAGCTTTTGCCATAAATCACCTTCCTTTCCATTAGAGTCTACAGGGGAAATGGTCTGTATTGATTAGGCAATGAAAAAAAGTGCTTTTTTTTTGCACTGTATCTATGAAACTCCAGCATTTTTACCAGCCTTCCCCTCAGCAGAATGTTCTAAGAGCACATACTTTCCCAGTATATTTGTACTTAAACTGCATGAAGAGTAATGCATGAATAAAATTACTCTCATAAAGCAATGTAAACACCTCATGGAGATATTTTTTGTGGGTCCATGGCAATAAGTTATCAGGTAGCTTGCTTTAAAACCTAAAAATCAGTCTTAATGATATTAAGGAATTAATGGGCTTTTTTGTTTTATGTTGATGTGATAATGTTTTGTTATTTTTTTTGAAACAAGTCCTTTTACAGATGCATTCTAGAAATTTTTGTGTTGAAATCATGTGATATCTGGGATTTGCTTCTAAAAATTATAGGGGCGGGGAGTAAGGGTATAGATGAAACAAGATCGACCGTGAGTTGTTAGGTGGTGAGGTTCTGTATTCATAGGTGTTCATGATACTATTTTGTCTACTTTTGTTTGAAATTGTCATTATAAAAAAAATAAAAATAGTTGAGTTTTTGCTGCTTAAAGGCACAGCCTTAGATTTTTTGAGCAAAAATAATTATCTGCATGAGTCCCAACTCATAAGGGAACTGTTATTTCTATTTTCTTATTATATGTTTTTAAAAATGTTTCTAGAATGAAATCATTCATTTTTTAATATACCTATAAGTACTCACAGTTTTGTGTTCTAGTCTAATCTGTTTCAGTTAAATTTGTCAATTCTTCAAGCAGAGGACAGAGAGAAAAGGCGTGGGGAAGGTGAAAGATCATACCTGTGGTAAAGCTCCGAAAGTGGGTAAAATGCCCGCCAGTTCTATTTCCATTTCAAGATAAAACAAACTGGTACTGGAAAATATAAAAATGAGTCCATAAAATCTATAGCCTGAGTTGTTTACATTTTGTAGATTATCTGAAAATAGTCTCTAGTGGGTTTTGGGGTAGAGAAGTATATATTTAGTCACATTGCATTATATAATTCATAAGATTGTAGTAATGGGTCTAAATGATTGCTGAAGATTTTTCCTCCTGAATTTATAGCTTCAAAAAGCCAATTGTTTGGATAATCTTGAGTGATAAACTTGTAATAGTTTGTTGATAGAAAAAGGAATGATTTCATTGATGACATTGGGTTATTCTGGGTTTCATAACTTTCCTTGATCTAGGTGATCTTGCTTTAAGAAACCCCATGCTTGAAAATTTGACCATAAAACGCATTAAGTGATGTTTATTTACGCTACAAAATAATTTACTTGTTTTACTGTAAATAGTCTGTATGTGTAACTGGCAGTTTTGGAATACAGAGACACTGAACAAAACAGTCATCAAGGCACATTGGAGATTCATCAGAAATAAAGATACGTAGCTCCAAAGTAGATTATCAGAAAATAAGAGCTAGATCATCCACCTCTTTATAAGTGTATACCACATTTATACTGTAAGATAGATACATTTTGAGTTGGCTGGAACATATACATATTATTGTTGTTGCTAAAGTTGGAATCAACAGAATTTTTTCTTTTCTAGGTACTAAGCGTCTTGTAGAAGGAGCTATTAATCCAGGAGAAACCTGTTTAATCATTGAAGATGTCGTCACCAGTGGATCTAGTGTTTTGGAAACTGTTGAGGTTCTGCAAAAGGAGGGCTTGAAAGTCACTGATGCTATAGTGCTGTTGGACAGAGAGCAGGGAGGCAAGGACAAGTTGCAGGCGCATGGGATCCGTCTCCACTCAGTGTGTACATTGTCCAAAATGCTGGAAATTCTCGAGCAGCAGAAAAAAATTGATGCTGAGATGGTTGGAAGAGTGAAGAGATTTGTTCAGGAAAATATTTTTGTGACAGCTAATCATGATGGTTCTCTCCTTTCTGTAATGAAAGCACCCAAAGAACTCAGCTTTGGTGCGCGTGCAGAGCTGCCCAGGATCCACCCAGTTGCATCAAAGCTTCTCAGGCTTATGCAAAGGAAAGAGACCAATCTGTGTCTGTCAGCTGATGTTTCAGAGGCCAGAGAGCTGTTGCAGCTAGCAGATACTTTAGGACCCAGCATCTGCATGCTCAAGACTCATGTAGATATTTTGAATGATTTTACCCTGGATGTGATGAAGGATTTGACAACTCTGGCAAAACGCCATGAGTTCTTAATATTTGAAGACCGAAAATTTGCAGATATAGGAAACACAGTGAAAAAGCAGTATGAAGGTAAGTGTATTATTCAGGAATCTGCAAGAATCAGAAATCTAGTTTAAACTGGCTGAAGAAAAAAAGGAAATGTGTTAGCTCACATAACTAAAAGTCCAGCCATAAAGCAGGCTGTCAAGCATGGTTGGATCTAGGAGCTCAAGTGATGTCTTCTGGACTTGCTTTCTCTCCATCTCTCAGCTCTGCTTTTTTCTCTGTTGACTTCTTTCTCAGGTAGGCGTACTCCACGTGCCCACCCCAAACCAATCACTCTGGCCTGGGGTATAGAATACCTTCATTATCTGACCTGGTTCTATACCTGCTCCTGTGTCTGTGAGGTTATTAACTTTATTTAAATTTCTTGAACTGAGAACCAGGCTGGGATAGTTCCCCTAAAGAAAATGGGTGTGCTGATAGCAGAAGAACGGCTATGTGGGTTCTGGGCATGCAAAGGCATTTTCAATAAAAATTACAGATGTAGGATACAATGAAGAAGCAGTATAAAATGGTAAAATTTATTTTCAGCTGAAAAAGATCTGTTGATATATATCCTTTTTTTAAAGATTTTTTTTTAATGTCAAATAGGGACTCAAAGTAGTACATGTGTTAAAAAAAGCTTAGTTCTACTACCCATCCTCTGTGCAAATTTCTGTCTGTTTTTACAAGGATGTGATCATACTGTATTATATCTATTTTTTCACTTGCAACACATATTTGGTCATCTTACTTAACACTTATTGTAGGCATCTCCCAGATAATTTTCCTTAAAGTAACTCATGCATATTCTTAAGCTGTTTCTTTAGAATAGATTTGTTTATAAGTGACTTTGTTCATGTGCTTAAGATGTTTTACCGACATCACATTGCTTATCTTGGTTTAGCTTATTGACTGACATAGGAGTTATACACTTTCTTCAGGTTTACGTATAGTTTTTTTCAAAAATCAGGGTTTTAATGTCAGCTTTTATAATGAATGAAGTTGTCTGTTGGGATTAGAATAGCTAAGGAGATTGAAGGAACATGTAGAAATATTGAGAGATAATAAAGTTGCTGAGAGATCCCTGCAGAGTGAAAATTGTCATTTTCAAGAGGAATTTCAAAATGTCAATATCCTTGACATTAATAAATGCCTGTCTTCACTGGAGTCCCTTTCTAATTGCATGAGCTTCATTCAGCTTGCAAGGAAAAACAGTCTTATCAGTGTTCCTGATAAAAGTGCAGAACTTGCAATAGTGTTTTTCTCACTGTGATCTCTTACCCAGCTACCAGCTGGACTGATACATTTTTCACATGGGTTCAGTAATAATCACTAACATTGCTAAAGTGTTAGGCTCTTTCATTACTATGTTACTAGGAGATTATTTCATATTGTAGTTGGTTGATTGGGCAAAAGGTTAGAGGTTTTTGTTTGAAAGTTGGCAAATATCTTTTTTTTTTTTTTCCCCCCTTCTTCTCTTAGGTGGTATCTTTAAAATAGCTTCCTGGGCAGATGTAGTGAATGCTCATGTGGTACCAGGCTCAGGAGTTGTGAAAGGCCTGCAAGAAGTAGGCCTCCCGTTGCAACGGGGGTGCCTGCTTATTGCGGAAATGAGCTCTGCTGGCTCCCTGGCCACTGGGAACTATACTAAAGCAGCGGTAAGTGATGGAGGGACTGGGGTGAGAGAAGGCCAGGGCTGTTATGCTGCATGCTGTAGGGCAAGAAATATCTTAATCTGGGGTCCACAGAGCCTCTGCCAAAAAACAATCAGCTTTTGTTAGTGTGACAGTATGTTAATACTGATAGAGTTCCTTTATGGTTTATAGCATTTTATATCTTATAGTGGACACTTAAGGAATTTGAATTGTGCTCCTAGAGAAACGTTGAGACACAGATAGTCAAATAAACATCGACTTATACCTACTAGGCCTTTCAGATAGTTGTCTTTTTCATATTGCCATGAGTTGACCATGAAGATAAGAAGAGCTTCCCAGACAGGCAGTTTCTAAGAATCTCCCAAGTCCCACAGAGATGCACATTCTCATGACAGCTGCCCACAGGAAGTAGCTTTCTTTTATTCTGTCTTTGATATTGATTGGTTTTATGTGGAAAAAGCTTTTAACTAAAGTCCAGATGCATTGTTTCCTCCAGTAACTCCTCCATTATTAAAAGTTCTTATAACACCATACACAGTACTCCCCACCCCATTCCCACCCCTGCATGCCGAAGTAGAATATGAGATGGGTAGTTATCTAGTTAAAAAGTTCCCCTTCACATTTTCCTCTCGCTAAGTTTTTGGCTGGATATTCACCTAGAAAGGTGGATAAATCACCTTTACAGATATTTTAAAGAATATAATATTACTTTTTAAAATTGCCATGAGAATTTTAATTTTTTCATATTATTTCAAAGACTGTATATGGAGCTGTTAAAAACTCACATGGCCCTAGAGTCAGGTTTTAACTCCACCCCTGAGTTGACCATAAATATCTGATTTCCCAAGTCTCACAAGCAGAGGGGCTGTGAGTCAGTGCTAATATTTGGCATTCTGGGAGTCTGGTTCTGGCTTGAGGACAAAACATCACTTGTTTTTGTTGGTGGTAGTACTTGGTGGCAAGAATGGATCAGTGTGAGTCTCTGGGAAGAGCCAAATCAGAAAGCCAGGCAGACCTTCTAAAGAAACTTCAGTGTAGAAATTGGGGAGACGAGTTAAGACCAAATGTTAAAGGAGAGGGAAAGCAGAAAGGAGAGAGATTTCTTTAGCTCTTGAAAACGTAGCTGTTGTTGATATGATGGCTGCCGTTGGGTATGGAGTACCCTGTGTAGATAGGTAGTAAGCCTTGAATGTGGTTTTGTACCATGGTGAGTTCAAGAGTACTCACCCCAGATGCTTTTTGGAAGTAGGTGGGTCACCAAGTGTTATTACAAATAAATAACTATGCAGCATCTTGATTTTAGATGCACACACTACAGGATTTTTGTTAATTTAATTAATTGGTTGATCGGGGCAGGGGTGAGAAAGGGTCATCCCAGGGTCTTAATGAAGCAAATATGTTTTATCATCATGATTCATACCTAAGATGACCTGTTTCAGACATAGTGAGTTTATATATATGAAATGAGAAAAGGCATTTATAATATAACAAAGTTTCTAAATAGTTAATAGAGTAGATTTTTTACTTTTGTGTAATTAACTATTTTCTTGTAATATGTCCTATTCCATTTAGGTTAGAATGGCTGAGGAGCACTCTGAATTTGTGGTTGGTTTTATTTCTGGCTCTCAAGTGAGCATGAAACCAGAATTTCTTCACTTGACTCCAGGAGTTCAATTAGAAGCAGGAGGTAAATCCATTCATTGGTCATGACTCTTCCAAAAATGCTTCTTTACCCACAGCAGGCAAAATTAAATTTTGCATGTTATTATAAAGTTGCTAAAGAGAAGCCTTCTTAGTCTAGAACAATGATGAATGAGGCCTCTGGCCTGCTGATACCGACCTAGATTTGCAAAGCAGCTTGCAGTCTAATTTTAGGATAAAAATTTAGGAAGGTTTTTCACTGAAATATTCCAGAAAACTGATATTTTAGAGGTTAGTGTTTCTTATCTGGTGTTCTGAATGTGCTACCAAAAGAAGGTATTCTATGCTCAAGGAAGTTTGGAAAACCCCAGGCTAAACAAAATTAAATATTTGTTTCTTTATTAGAGGACGTTACAGACCTTTGATGTGCTTATGTCTATTGTGAATCTCCAGTGTGGAGACCTCTGGTTCTGTCACGTTTACCAAGCTTATTTGAACATGTAACACTTTCAGTAGCCTGAGAAATGCAGTTAGAGTGGCTAAAAAGCAGTGCTAATTTCTTATTGATGGGCTTCTATTCAATAAAGGAGTAATCTAGGTTACAAAAATACACATATTTAACTGTCCTGTGGGATTCAATAAAGCTGCTTCAGTTTTGAATGAGGAAGAAATCATGACCAGAAAACATTTATTTTTCCTAAATTGGTTATTGTGCAAGAAAGGTTGCTCATCACAGTTACTGGAGTTTATCCTATCCCACCTTCCATCTCTTTTCTTCTGTATAGGTTGGGCTTAAGAAGTTGGCAATTGGAACTGTGAACGTTAGGGTTCTCAGTTTGTAAAATTATTAAATATTTAAATATAAATATTTAAAATGAAAACAACTATGCTTATCACCCCTCGGTGGAATTTGTCAGGTTGACAGCTCTGATTTTCTGTTTTTACCATTGCGAAGTTCAAAAGATATCTTTAAAGGTATTAAGAGAAAAGTAGATTTTATACTAGTCACTCTTGTATAACTGATACCCACCTCCTTCATACCAGTCCAGCTTTCCTCCCCGGAGATAACTACATCACTGGTGTGGTGTGTCCTTCCACATCCTTGGCTTTGCATGTACTCATATATATACATACAGAGTTTGGAGAATGTTTCCTATATGTATAGCTGTATTGTATTTCTACATCTAGAGTTACCTCGCTCCTTTTAACAACTGCATAGTGTTTCCTTGTTACGATTGGTCCATGATGTGTTTAACCATTCCCCTGTGGGTGCATTTAGATTGTTTAGAAACAGGGAACATCCTTACATATATATTTTTGTACATGTAGAGTATTTCTGGAATACTCTTCTACTAGACCTGAAGCTCCTTGAGGATGAGAGCTCTTTCTGAAGAATGCATGTCCCCCAGCACTGTACAGATGTTGAAGGAACAGACAACATGCTGTGTGGAGACAGATGAAAGAGTGTGTCTGAGACTGGCCAGATAAACACTGGGAATGTAATGATGAGGTTTATAGTATCAAGTTTGGGAAACCTTAGTTTTTTTTGAAACCCTGAAACACTATGACTAGTATACCCATTAATCTTGAAGGAGCTAATTATTTTATATAGATGATATAACACTTAAGAAAAAGAAGGAACTGTGTTTTTGGTTATTTTGTTTTTCATTAAGTACTTTAAACAGGAAACATTACAGAAGGTTAATCAGGAAGAAAACTAACAGGCTGATGAGAAGTCAGATAAATAGGTTAATGGATGGTAGATGTACCCCCTGCCAGGTTGAAGGATATTGGAGGTTTCCTATGCCATTTCCCAAGTTTTACATTTCAGATTTTGCACACTACAGAACGGGCCTCAGCAGAATGACTTGCCCAAGCTTTATAATAGTTGCCTTGGCTTTTGGCATTTTCTTAAATGTCACATTTGTGCTAAACATTTTATGAATCAGATAGATTTGGGTTCCTGGCCCTTCCAACTTGTAACCATGTGTCTTTGGACAAGTCACTTTACTTCTTTTGGTCTCGTTTTCTTGATCTGTAAAATGGGGTTGATGACAGTATTGACCTTGTAGGGTAATTGAGAGGCTTCAGTGAAATAATATGTAAAGCATTTAACACATATCTTGGCACAAAGTAAGCACTCTGTACTTGTCAACTGTTAGTATTATTTGTAAGCCCCCAGAATTCCTTGACTAGATAGCACAGATAGAGTCTAGGCTTTTAGGAATATTTAAAGCATCTTGGATTTGGAAAATAATAAGTCATTTAACAGCATGCTTCTAGAACGGTGGAATTTTAAAAAGAACAAGAAAGTAAAAATTAGGGATTAGGGTTTGTGCATAGTCTGTGTGACTGCTTGATAGAGCTGTGGCAGAAAGGTTCATGGTAGTAGTCAGGTTAGATGCCTTGGGAGGACTTTCCCAAGAGTGCATCACAGTGATTCTGAGATGTATGCTAAAATTTTCTTCAATTTTGAGGCCAAGTGTTACTGCATTTTTTTGGCACAAGTGTTACTGCATTTTTTTGGCATCAATTCTTTCTTGGCAACATGGGAAATTTACTTCATTGTTTTTTGATATTGTTAAACTATAGCTGATCTACAGTTCGACATTGAAAGGGAGTTGGTTAGCATCTTGCTGCACTGTGGGGGTCTCTGGCCTGTTCAGCGAGCCTCTTCAGCTCCTTTTGTTACCCACTTGCTGTGCAGATGGGGAATGGAAAGCAGGAGCATGTTTTTATTTAAAGCTGGTTAGAAATTTTTTCAGGGAAGTCATGTGACAGGGTTTCTGATTTTTGTATTATGTTAAACAGTAGCTTTTGTGTTTTCCCAGGGGATAATCTTGGCCAACAGTACAACAGCCCGCAAGAAGTTATCGGCAAACGAGGTTCTGATATCATCATTGTAGGCCGGGGCATAATCTCAGCAGCTAATCGTCTGGAAGCAGCAGAGATATACAGAAAGGCTGCTTGGGAAGCTTATTTGAGTAGACTTTGTGATTGAGTGCCTTGCATACATTTTTGTGAAGACATTGAAGATACATGGTCTCCTGAAAGTCATTGGCTTGAAATAATCAGCAGCCTTTAGCATTGCTTGGATTCTTCCGCAGGGCTTCTGGCATTATCATAGTCTTTAGGAAAATAGTGAGTGACTTGTAATCATTGCATTGCTACTATAGTAAGTTCATTTTCAAACTAGTTTTTATTAAAATGGATGTTTGTTGAGCAACCACAGTCCTGTCTGTGTTAGGGTCTTCCACATTTGAGGATCACTGCTGTCTGTAGATAGGATTAGACTACTTTTTTATTCTTTTAATTACAGTGAGACAAAAATTTTAGGACATCAAGAGGCTAAAACCAGTATAGCATTCCTTTCCTTTATGTCTGTAATTTCTCAAATATATGATTTAGCCTTAAACATCGATCCAAATGGTGTTCAATTTCCAGACCGTGCCATAGAGCAAGTAGGGATAACGTGCTGCTACTCTGGCTGTCACTTCAACAGATGGAGGGTGGTTCTGGCTCATTTCTTCCCCTAGCTAGCAGTTGGGGACCAGTGGTGAAACTCAGTCACAGCTTCCTGAGTTCACAGTCAAGAGGTCTGTGGGGCTTTGCTTAAGGATCCCACATAATCGTCCCAAATGTCGTTAATAGAGGGGGAAGTCACCCTTTACGAGTAATAGGAAAGAGCACATTCGAGATGGCGGTTGAGCAGGGCCAGAGTGAATGCTGTCTGGGTTCTGATTGTAGCGGCACGCTCACAGTCTCCTTCCTTCTCACCTGGAACTCACCTGTAGGCAATAGCAGGTGGTCAGAGGACACTTGCCATTTCCCCACCATGTCAGCTATTTCCACCCCTGACTGCCCACTCTTTCTAATAACTCAGAGGAGAGCCTGGGATTTCAGCTCAGGTTATTATTATGTTCCCTCTAGAAGTTTCTACTTCAAGAGCTTCTGTTCTAAAGTCCAGTTTGAGCTTCAGGTCCCCAGTGCTGCGTCTCCAGAGAAATTCCCTCTGTGATAAAGGGACAAATTATCAAGGAAGAAGCAACCAGAAGGAGAAGGAAGGGGCTTGGCCCTCGGGGCTACTCTGGAGGAGCCGAAAGTCATAAAGGGGAGGAAAGTTTTCTGACAAAAACTTGTAGGAATCTCGGGTGTCTTCCAAATCTTGAGACTTGGGGCTGAGAAGCCTTGGAGTGATGTGCTGAGGTTTCAAGTACGCACTCCAGTGACTAAGTCAGTGGTTCTCACGTCAGCAGGTATCAGATTCACCTGGAGTCTTGTAAAAACAGGTGCCCAGCCCCATCCCCAGCGTTTCTGACTCTGGGCAGCTCGGGGAAGGGGCTTAATTTGCATTTCTAACAAGGTCCCAGGTGATATTGAGGCCGCTAGTACGGTGACCAGACAACTACTGCACTGGTTAGTCACATTTTTGCGTGTGCAGTGAGATAGCCTTGGGGTCTGCCTCCTCCTCTCCTGCCGAAAGTCATGTACTCCTGTCCTTCCTTCAGAAGTGCTGTCTCCAGGACACGAGCGCTGTACCTGTTACTGTTACTGAAGTTCACCCAGGACCTCTGCTAGGTAACTCGAGGGGAAATCAGAGGAGCTCAAAGAATCGCCCCCTCTTCCCCCACTGCTTATTTAAAGTGCGGTTCCCTTACCGACACATACCTGACATGGTCAGATATTCTGTTTTTAGGAGATGGGGGTTTGCCCAGCAACCTGGGCATCTGCATTTCTAATGGGTGCCCCAGGTGATTTCGATGTTTCTTAAGAGACAGCCCAGTGCTGCAGACCTCTTATCTGAGCAAAAGCCCAGTCTGGAGTCAACTTTGGAGGACAGAGAGTGATTCAGACAGACAAGAACTTGGGCTGTCTTGGGCTATGAGAGTGCTGTTCTTTAGCATTGAAGCATTCAGAGGCATTAGATATTACAGTTGAGCCTTTTCTAGTCAAGGAATATTTATAGAACAATAGCTCCAGGCATTGTAACACAGTCCCCAGGGGCTGCACAGACTAATCTGTAAGACTAATGGAGAGGGGAACTCCGTCCCCTGGCCTCTTCCACTACTCTAGGCATTTTGTAGAGCATAAGCCCATAGACTCTTAGTGCTGGAGGAACCCAAGAAACCATCTGGTCCAGCTCCCCTTGTTTTGGAGCTACAGAAGTGCAGCCCTGGAGTAGTAAAGGGATCTGCTCAGTCACACAGCCAGCCTGTGGCCAACACAGGCCTGGAGTCTCTCAGTTCCAACTCTTACTCTCATGCTGATGTCAGTCAGCTCTAGGAAAAGCTGCCTAAAGCAGCCCCAGAGCTGTTTAAAACCTGCCTCAAAAAAGGCACTGAAGGGTGAAGATGGCAGCCTCAGGACATTTTTAATGTTCTTTCCTCCCAACTCCCCTTCACCTACCTCCCAAGAACGAAATAGCTGCCAGGACCAACATGTAGGCGACGCCTGGAGCTGTCTGTGTGACCACAGGCCCTGCCAGGATCCAAGGAGGAGGACAGGTGCGGGGCATTGTCTCCTTTAAGCTGCTGGGAGCGAAGATCAACAGGGAGGCTCAGGACGTGGGGAGGAGTTGGGGGTGTGTGTGTGTGTGTGTGTGTGTGTACCTCAGAGGTCCAACTGGATCTTCCTTGCTTCGAGGAACTGAGGTTTCTGACAGCCTTAGTAGAAGATGGCAGCTTCCTGGTTAGTACAGTTGCCGTCTGCAGGCCGCCTAGCAACCATGGGTTTGTTGCTGCAGGAGAGTTGTACAGAACCAAGGGTAGGCAAAAGAAAATAAAGCACCTGAGGAAATCCAGCAACGGGAGAAAAAAGCAAAGAAAAATACCTGGAACAGGTATAAGAGCAGAGGTTTCACTGGGTTGTGCTCATTGCTGAATTCTCAGCGCTGGAAACAGGGCCCAGCAAATGTTTGTGAAGGATGTGTGAATAGCCCCCGGTGAACGTGAGCTGCCAGAGGAAACAGACTACAACTCCATTCACCAAGACTAAAATCACAAAAACAACAGGACATGATTGCAATGTTTTGTTTCAGGAACTAAAATAAAAATTTTTGAATTTGAAAATTTGATGGAAAAATTTTAAAAGGGGATGGTAATATTGAGAAGCACTATCATGGGATGGAAGATCATGTGAAGAAATATACCAAAATTTGAAACAAAAATACAAAGAAATAGAAACAACGAGGGAGTAGATAAGAGGCTTAGAGGAAAGATCCATGACTATTAAGAGATAAAGATGCAATGGGAGGAGATGAAACATTAATAATTAGAGGAATAATTGAGGAAAATGTCCATAGTTTAAAACAATACTTGAGTCTGCAGATTAAAAGGGCTCACTGAGTTCCAGGCAAGAGCTACAAACAAAGACATACTCCTAGGTATATCCTATAAAAATAATTGAACTTTGAGGATAAAAATTTTACAAGCATCTAGAAGAACAAACCACTTGCAAAGTAAAAGGAATCACACTAGAAGCAGGCTGTCATTTGTAGCACTGGAAGCTTGGAGACAGGTAATGACATCCACAGGCCCTGAGAAGAAAGGACAGTCATAACCAAGAATCCCAAGTCCAGACATGTGGTCCCCTTTCAGGTTTTAGTAGCCTGAAGCGAATGTTCTCATGATCTCCCTAAGAATATTTTGGTGTGCCGGGCTGTGGCTCCTAGCCACACTAGTGAGTGAGACGCATGGAGCACGTGCCTTCAAGGGTGAGGAGGGCAGAGGCAGAGCAGGTGTATCTAGCAATAGGAGTGGAATCTATCTGAAGTGGTGAGCATATCCAGAATCTTAGGAAACTGAAACTGGAAGCCCCTTAGAGATCATTTACTCCAATCATCCCATTTCACAGATGAAGAAATTGAGGCCCACTGAGAAATGATTTGCGCAAGATTGCAGAAAATCTCATTCCAGGCAGACTAGGGGTTAGAATCCTTGTCTCCTGACTCTAGTTTAGTATTTTTGTTATTACATTCTTTTTACCCCCTTTCTGTAAAGGTAGAAAAATTCATTTTTTTTTTTTTACCCCTTTATGTGTCGTGAGAGACATCAGCTAGTCTTTCCTTACTATCAGTCACAACTCACACATAGCCCTTGCTGCAGTAAATAAAATCCTTCTCTCTGACCTTCTCCTGCCCTCCTTTTATTTGCCAATGGCAGGTCTCTAATCTGATTGTGGGTCATAAGACCCTAATTCCAGAGGGGCCCTGGAGGAAGGAATGCTGCAGAGAGAGGCCAAGAAGAACCGGAACAGAAGGCCTTGCTGCGTTTAGATTATACCCTTTTTGTCCAATCACATTTCCACACGGTTGTCCATGCTTCAGCCATCCCTATCCAGTGAAGTCTCTATACAAAGCCCAAGAGGACAGGGTTTGGGGGCTTCCGGAGAGCTGAACATGTGGAGGCTGACAGGAAGGTGAACAAGGACTCATCCACACGCCAGGAGTGGCACACCCCAACTCCGCAGGGACAGAAGCTCCTATGCTCGGGACCCTACCAGACCTCACCCTATGTACCTCTTCATCTGGCTGTTTATTTGTATCCTTTAAAATATCCTCTGTAATAAATCAATAAACATGTTTGCCTGAGTTCTGTGAGCTACTCTAGCAAATTATACAAACCCAAAGAGGGCATCATGGAGACCCCAACTTAAAGCTGGTCAGGCAGAAGTTCTGGAGGTCTGCACTTGCAACTGGTGTCTGAAGGGGGCGCAGTCTTGGGGACTGAGCCCTTAACCGATGGGTTCTGACACTATCTCCAGGGAGGTAGTGTCAAAATTGAACTGGACTACACCCAGTGGGTGTCCACTGAAGAAGTGATTGCTTGCTTGCTGGTGGGGAGAAATTCCCACATATTTTGGGGTCACAGAAGTCTTCTGTGTTGATTGCTGTGTTGGAATGAGAGTAGATGAAAAACACGGCTCTGGTTTTTCCTGACACATTGCTACCAGGATTCAATAGACGACACCAAAACTAAAGTGGCGGACTGTATATTGTTCCAGTTCTTCCCTCCTCCCTGAATCCATACACTTTGCCACGTGGCTCCACAGTTCCTCCCACTAGACGTGGAGAATATTTCCCCACCCCACTGATGTCGGCCTCGGCTGTGTGACTTGCTTTGGCAATGGAACGTCGCCTGCTGCCAGTTCTGAGGCCAAGCTCATGTGTTTCTGCTCACCCCTATCTGACATCTGCCACCACCATGAGAGGAACATGCCCTGATTAGCCCGCTGGTCACAGGAGAATGAGAGAAAGGTAGAGCAGAGCCTACTCCAGCACCATGGCCTGCTGCACAGGTCCTCTGGCTGCTCTGTAGGCCTGGGAGTGTGACCACACGTGCTCGCTAGTGTATGCCATAGAGTGTCTGTGCCACACTCCCCCAGATCCAGCCTGGTTACCAGGAAGACAAAAACTATTCCACCAAGAATCGGCCATCCTTCCTTCAGCCTTCTCAACCTTCACCTCTGGCTGCTTTCCGTGATTTCTCTAAACGAAGCAGCTGCCCGGCTCTTGTGTGAATCCTGTGTGTATTTCAACACCGTGAACCCGGTACCAATCACTGAAAATGACAATGGGTAACCCCACGGGCTTCCTGCAGTTTGGTTCCTTTGCCCCTTAACAGGTGGGTATGATGCTGGGTCATCAGTGCTAGGAAGGAATTTCTTTTTGAAGGAATCTAATTTTTTTTTTAAAAGCATGGGAAAAAATCAGGACTCAGAGTTCTTTATACTTATTCTTTAGTCAATGCTGTTTTATTAAATGCTGGTTTTATTTTGGATTATAGGATGTGAAATGCTCTATTTTTCTTTTTTAGCTCTTAGGGCCTTTAAAGTTTGTAATCTGGCCTTGTGTGATTTCCCCTGCAGTCCCTTTGTTTTCCCCACAACCCTTCCAAGTTCATACTCAGCCTTTGTGCCTCAGGAAAGGGAGGCCACAATAGAAACACAAAGAGAAGAAAAATAATTAGAATATTTTTTAACTTTTAAAGTTCAAGGCTATGGCATAAGTACTGGTTTGGAAGAACATTTGCCTGCCCTTTCTCCTCCCACCAAGGGACAGCAACAAGAGGCTGAGGGAGCCTCAGGTCAGGGTCTGGTGTGAGCTCTCACCTCTGTGGCTGGGTCCCAGGGCAGGAGGGGGAGGGGAGGGGCACCCAGCTGACAGCAGAGCAGGTCTGCACCTTGTTTATTTTTGGAGGGGGGTGCGGGCAGGAGAGCAGTCAAGACCCAGAGATCCCCCACCCCAGCTCGGAGCATAGCAGTGGACTCAGAGGCCACGTGTGTCTGGGGCAGAGCCCAAGGTGGCCTGAGCTTCCTGTGGCTCCAGAGTGACATGACAGAGAAGCTGAATTTTCCCATCTTTCTGAAAAGGGCATGGCGTTGGCTGAGAAACAGACCTGGTGGGCCTGAGGGTCTCTCACCCAACATGTAAGGACATTTCAGCGGGAAGTGGAATGGACCGTACAACCAAGGTTCTGAAGAGGACAACAATGTCTTCATGGAGCCATTGTGCACAGCCTCCGCCTCCAACTCACAACACTGCATTGTCTCCCTGCACTTGGCAGCTCCACAGGGCAGGGCCTGTGGAGGAGCCTGGGATGATTGTGTTTAACAAGACATGCTGTCCTTGTTTACCTGGAACCTAGTAACATGTTTTCTGGCATCACTTGAATAGACACTTGAAGTAGAGATGATGTTGAGTTTAGAAAAAAACCCATAACATCATGGTGTTTGCAATTGGAATAGATGGCTTAAAAATTCATACTTGCCTCTTAGAAACACAGCATAGTTAGCCTTTGATCTCCTTGCCTTCCTCATCCTTTCTCCTTCCTTCCCTCGCCCCCACCATCTGGCTGCCACCTCTCACTTCCCAAACCCCTGATGTCTCTGTTGGGCTGTACCATGAGCTCTTCCTCACTTCTGTTGTCTTCTTCCCCGTCTAAACATCAGTTCCATCCGATAGGGGATGTCTCCCAACTTAAGTCAAACCTACAGTCCTCGTGGCTTGAGCTGAAAGGAGACCCTAAGGAAAGACGCTGGGTGGGAGGGAAACCCAAGTATCCCTGGCGTCTTGTCTTCCCCGGGTTCTGGGCCCAGCTTGTCCACCCACATGGAGATGCTCACAAAAGGTGTGACCCCCACAAGCCTCAGTTGGTTGTGTGTTTTGCTCTGTGTTTTTTTTTAATTGTTTTATGAGCATGGGTCAGGACGGGGATGCCAACCCACACACATGCCAGCTCGTATGGCGTGGCCAGCTGACATGGCAGGGAAGGCCAGCCATGCATGCACCAGTGCCCAGGCCAAGCCGTGTGCCTCCTCCTTGGGAAGGCGTCTTTAAAGTATTGAATCTTTGTGCCAGGAATCGTGAGATTTGTGTCAGTTGTCATCTTCCTTCATTTTTAAAAATAGAACAGTTCCTTGAACTGTACTGGGATTTTTGGTTGACGTGTGTACCAGAGACTGCTCATGTGATACGGACCAAAGAGAAAGATTCAAGGAAAGGGGAGAGATTTTACGATTCATCAGCTTACGCATGGAAGTACTTCATTTTGTTTCAGTACAGATGTGTGCCCCCGAGGCGGCACTGTGGGATGAGAAAAGGCAGGTGTACTTGCCAGGAGACAGCGGCGTCAAGAGGAGGGGGTCCCTGGGCTTGAGTCTCACTTGCCAACCCCCACTCAAGGCGACTAACCTCAGTTTCCTCCTTTGTCAGATGGGGACCCCCCCCGATACCACGCGGGGCAGTTGTGAGGGTCCGTGAGGAGAGGAGGGTGCTTTTGGTCCCAGGGGCCTGACTCTGTGTGGATGGGACCAACGAAGTTTCAGCGGCTGAGCCTTCCAGGGTGTCCTGGAACTCAAACTAAGATGATAACCCCGAGAAATAGGCCTGGACTTTTTAGTACCTTCTTTATTAAACCTTTATAAGCGTGATTCTGACAAGGGGGTCTGCAGTGTTCCCCAGAATGCCGAAGGGGTCCATGACACAGAGAGGTTAGGAACGCCTACCCTAGGAGGTCACGGGCTCACAACCCTGAAGGTTGTGTCCTTACAGTTTATGTCTTGCCTTTTGGCAACATGAATTCGCGGCACCTTAAAATAGACATTTTGCAGCAGGACGCCTGTCAGAGGATCAGAAGACGTGTGCGGAGAGGATGGCGGTGTCAGCGGAGGGGCGGGTCTGGCGTAGGGGACAGGGAGCCCAGTGAGAACAGGGCTCTCTCTCTTCCCCAGCAGGAACAGCCTCTGGTACACTAAAGCCCCTTAGTTCCCAGCTTCCTAGCAATCAAGACACCAAAACAGGCCATATTTTACAGGTCCCATTGTCTGACAGAAGGAAGCACCAGTCCTGGGGGAGGCGAACTTCCTGGCATTAACGTCCAGAGAAACAAATAGGATGGGAAGGCCTTCTCACTGTGACGTGTCACCCGACCCTCCTGGGAGGCCACTCTGTCAGATCACTCTGGCCAGGCAGTGACGTCCTTCCCTGTGTCCCGTGAGTCCCTCCCAGAGCAGCAAGCTGAGCAGGAGCCCATGGGGCCTGAGGACTGTGCCTCAGGCACGACCCTCATCAGCACCAACGCACTGTCTCCCTCTGGCCTTCCTCCCTCAGCCCCACAGCTTTGCCCCAGAGGGTCTGAAGGTCTGAATGTGCTCCAGGCCCTAAGAAGTCTGGAGCCCCTGAGCTGGGGGCATAGGAAGCAGGGGGGAGAGACCTAGCTAAGCCTTCCAGCCAGCCGCCCTCCAGAGGAGCCACAGCCAGGACAAGCCACAACTATTTGAGCGTTGACCACCAGACACAAGCCTCCGAGCAGGCAGTGGCTGGGGGCATGTTCTCGCCCTGTCTGCGTTTTCAGTGAGGGCTGGATAAACCCAAGTAGATTCCTCAGGCCCCACAGATCCAACACTACCTCCTCCTGGGTTTCACCCCAGCTGCTGTCACTGTGGCCCTTTGCATCTTCTCCCTCTCCTCCCTGCCCCCTCCCAGCCAGGCACAAAGCCCATTCATAGCTGTGTCAGTCTGCTCGGGCTGCCATAACAAAATACCACCAGCTGGCTGGCTTAAACAACAGGAATTTATTTTCATAGTTCTGGAGGCTGGAAGTTCAAGATCAACGTGTCAGCTCGTAATAGTTTCCCCTCAGGCCTCTCTCGTGGCTTGCAGATGGCCACTTTCTTTCTGTGTCCTCACATGGCCTCTCCTCTGTACATCCCTGGTCTCTTCCTCTTCTTAGAAGGACAACAGTTATATTGAGTTAGGGTGCCACCCTATGACCTCATTTAACCTTAGTTCATTCTCTAAAGGCCCTATCTCCAAACACCATCACATTGGGGGCTTAGGACTTCAACATATGCATTTTGGGGAGACACAATTCAGTCCATAACAGCAGCTGAGTGTACAACACTGTCTTCAGAAGTAGGAGCCATGCACGCTGGAAGTCCTCCAGAGAGAGGGAGGAGCTATTTATTAAAAGGGAACACTCCAGCAGAGAAAGACCTTCTCTCCTTCCCATCTGTTTGCTCTTACCAGAGAGTCATCCCAACAGTTTCCGGATAATTGCCGCCAGCTTTCATCCTAATTAAACAAATCTTAAAAATCATGTTTCATCCTCAGAAGAGCTGGCTATTGGTTACTTAAGCTTGATAAAGTACTAGTCAACCAAGCTGAATGAGAATTCCCTGTCCTTTTAAAAACAATGACAATATAATCCCAATTTGGTTAAAATTGCATGTATGTGTATAGAAAAAAGACTGAGAAGTCATACACAAAAAGGTCAAGAGTAGTTACTTCTGAGTGATGTGACTCCAAAAGATTTTTACTTTCTTTATGATATTTTTCCATCTTTTCCATTGTTAAAATGGAGATCATGAGACTGACAGAATGGACTCTTTGTGGCAGTAAGATACCAAATTATAAACAGGACCTAAGGCCATGCCAGGCAAGGGTTAAACTATATACACATGCATTTAATTTTAATGCATTTAAATGCTGTCTCCACTCCAAAGTCAACACGGGACATACATAACATGTATGTTTACTCACCATGCATATGTGTGCCACTTCATGAATATTCATAGCTCCTCCTATAACCTGTTGAATATGTATACTCAGCCAACCCATTCAACATAAATTCCTGTCTCACCCTTCCCTCCCTCCACATGCCTGCTTTTGGTCTCTGAGATGGCCAGCCTATAAGTTGTAACCCTTTATAAGAAATACAGCTCTCCTCTCCAAATTTATAGATCTTATGATTCTTTAGTTAACAGCACCTAAAATTTTCCAATTAGAAAAAGTTGTTAATCAATAAAAATCATAATTCCCATTTGGAAATCTGTGTTACGATCAAAATAGGGCCAGGCATGGTGGCTCACGCCTGTAATCCCAACACTTCGGGAGGCCAAGGCGGGCAGATGGCTAGAGCCCAGGAGTTTGAGACCAGCCTGGGCAACATTATCGAGACCCTGTCTCTAACAATAAAAAAATTTAAAAACTTAGGGTGTGGTGGTGAGGGCCTGTAGTCCCTGCTACACAGAAGGCTGAGGCAGGAGGGTCCTTTGAACCCAGCAGTTGGAGGTCACAGTGAGCTATGATTGGGTCACTGCACTCCAGCCTGGGTGAGTCCAGATTGAGACCCTATCTCTAAAAAACATTTTTCTAAAAAGATCAAAATAAATTGATTACAAAGTTAAACACCTCTCTATCCTTTTCAACAAACAAATGCAGCCCTTTTTAATCTTCCCAGACATGTACCAGAAAGCACTTTTCCAGAGAATGCCCTTGCAGGTGCTCCTTGCAGGGCCACACGGCACAAGGGCAGTTCCTATGCATTAGAAGGCCCCCGTCCCACAGCCCGGGACCCAAGAGGGAGGGCAGCGTCAGCTCTCAGCTGCAGGGAGCTTCGCAGCCCACCTTTAGCTCCTGCTCCATCATCTGTCATCCTGGCAGGGAGGCGGGGAGACCATGGCCAAATACCCACTAAAGAAAGAAAATTTCCAAAGGTCCATTTTGATTAAAATATTTTAAAATTATAAAATGATATATCTGGGGCTCGGTTATAAAACGAGGCGTTTGGAATAGATGCTCTTTGTAGTCGCTTCCAGCTCCTTGGATAACAGTAAAAAATAAGGGAATCATATCTTGGGTCAGAATCTCAGGACTCAGGTCTCCAAACAGCTTGTCCCAAGAGCTTCCAGCAGGGGGCAGCAGGGCACTGTGAGCGCCGGTTCCGTCAATGCGTCCCTCTGGAGTCAAGAGATGAAACGCCCCCACCTTCCACATCAGGTGGAAACCAGGAGCAAATCATCCTTTAGTGTCTGTGGCTCAAGATTGTTGTGCCCTTACAGAGCTGCATATAGAAAAGGAGATTCTGAACAAGTTAATAATTTGTCTCCAGGAAACCCACAAGTAAATGGGAGAGAAACCCAAAGCTTCTTCCAAAATCACATTTATTTTTTTCAATTCAGAAAGTCTCAAAGCCCCCATTTTATCTATCTGTTTTATATTTTATTTACATCTGGCTTCATTCCAAAAAGGACTTAAGATGGCTCCACCACATTACAGTCTGTTTCATGCCGCATACACAAGATGGAGGAAATGCAGAATTTGTTCATATCCGGCCCCAGAGGTAATAGGCCCTATTTAGTGATTGACATTTGTCTCAGTGTTTGCCAAAATGAAGTAAGGGGAATTTGGTCCAAGGCCTAGGACAAGGCAATTTGGAATGAAGTACAGAACCTTAACGTGACACCAATGGCCACAACCATTAGTGGAAGTTTCCATGAGCAAGCAGGAGTGAGGAGGCTGGCCCTCTGGCTGTGTGACATGGGGCCTTAATACCAGTTTCTGGTCAGTTAAACTCCTGACACTTGGGAAAGCCACTCCCCTCTCTGGGAATCAGTTTCCTCTTCTATGAATAAGGGGATGGGGGTCTTGGACATGGGAACCTAAGAGGACTCCATGGCCCTGCAGGAGAAAAAGCTGAAATGAGTTTTGTGCTTTGGGTCTGGCGGGGAAGGCACTGGAAGGAAACTGTCATTGATAATAGTGTGTAAGAAATGGTTTCGTGTGGGAACCACAGATCAACCCTCCCTCATCTGCACAATCTATTTCCAGCCTCAGCACCTCAGAACAGGGGAAGGAGGCTGGAGGGGTAGTTTTCACGGTTTCTAGCCTGGAACTCTCTTTAAGCAAAAGCTGGGAGGGTCCAAAGGCACCTTCTCAGTGCTCTCCGCCACCACCCTGACCGACTTGACCACCTCGTGCTTGTTCAGTGAGCCCTGGTCTGGAGCGTTAGACTGGCTCGTGTCCCACCCTGAGGAAGTACACAGCCATTTTAGTCCCCACCGGGTCACCATTTAAGGCCACTTAGAAAGGAACACATACATCAGTCATACAGAGTATTGGGCAAACACAAACTCTTTTGGTTTTAATCTTTACTTTCAACCCCAATCTCTTTCCTTTTCATTACAAATTACTAAACAAACATGCGCAGGAGAGGAAAACTGACATTTGCAAACTACATACCTTCAACAGGCACCTCAACAATCCCATCACCAACACCCACGTGCAAGGCACAGACGCCAGGCAGAAAACCCTCAGTAATCAGAACTACGCCATAAATGCATGATCTTTTTATTTCATAAAAAATGATCAACGTGAAAAAAGCCAGATTGCATGTTGGTTTCACACACTTGTCCCCTCCCCAGTGGCCTTCCTCTCCGGCCAGGCTGGCGGCCAGCCCTCCTGGGAGGGAGAGGTAGCCCAGCATCTCAGCAGTTCGCTGCCACAACGAGTGGGACGTAGTGGGGGAGCCCCTTGCTTTTCCTGGGCTGGGGCGGTGGGGACACAGCCTAGCATGGCTCCAGCCCAGCAGCCAGGTGGCACGGCCAGGTACCTTGCTGTGCAGGCAGTGCGCTCCCTGCCCAGGCTCACGGAGGTCTTCTCTGTGCTTGCCTATCTAGGGAGGTGTGACCAAGCCGAGCAGCTGTTCAAGGCATTTCAGTCTGGCTTTTTCATCAGTTCCCCCTACCCCCAGGAGAAGGAGACATCAGTCCACTGTGCCATTGTAGGACTTGTTGAACTTGTTGAAGGTGAAATCCACTGTGTGCGTGGAGATGGGCTTCCTGTACAGAGGGTTTGAAGCCTACAGAACACAGGAGGGAAGAGGACATGCATAAGTTCACTCATTCAAGCCAGCAGACTCAGGCCCTAGCCACCCTCCCTAGGTCAGCCCCCCAGGAAGGCAGCAGGCAGAGCATGCGGGTGGGAGGTGATGGCCTTGTGCTCCAGGCCTCGCTCTGTGTCCCTGTGCAAGTCCCCTGCCTTCTCTAAGCTTCCACTCTTCATCTCTGCAATGAGGGTTTGGGTCAGATGGTCTCTGAAGTCCCTTCCAGCTTTATCAGAAACTAACTCTGGGGATTCAGTGGGTGCTCACTGTGTGCCCAGTCCTTTAGGAGCCTGCGGTCTGCCTGGGGTGACAGGACTTACACGTATGAACACTGTAATAGACTAGAAGAAACAGAGCTCCTTTCCTCTGGGTCTGTCCGAGACTGGGTGGCCTCTTCCTGCTGAGGCCATGCGTGGTGTCTCTGCCCCCAAGACCCTCCTGACCTGGCTTTGGGGCAGGGCTCCGTGCAGCTCACTCTGCACCAGGGCTGCGCAATCCCACTGTCCAGAACTGGGCACAACCTTGTCAGGTGTTGATTCTTTGTTTTTAATGACAAAAATGCTAGTGGGCCTTTATTGATAACATACAGTCGAACTCAATCATGCCTCCAGGCTTGAAGTCTCTTCTACTTGCAATTTTCCACTGGCTTACCATTTCGTAGCGGGCCCTGGATCGCTCACTCTGGAACTTTGCAAACTCTCTCCGGTCGTGGATGGTGACAAGCAGCTTCCAGATGGCCAAGAGTGCAATCCCAATCAGGACGATACTGCCGACCACAGCCAGGAGGATGGTCATAGCATTGGGGGCAGTTCCACACTCTGGAGGGTGAGCAAAGCCACCAGCATCACTCAGCCCCTCCCAGATGAAAGATGTGCCTTTCCCCAAGCCTTCCCCTCTGCTCTCCCTTAGAGCCTCATGTTACTTCTGGGAGACTTGGGGTGGCGGCAGGAAGTTTTCCCCAGTGTACAGAAAGTAAAAGATTCCAAGGTCACACAGCAAGTCGGTGGCAATGTCTAGATGAGAGGCCTGGTGCACGGCTGCATTTCTGCTAATGGGTGGTGCCCACGCCCCCGCCTGGGCCAGTCTTCAGTGCAAGATGCTGGACCATGGGTCGGCCTTTGTATAAATGCTTTCAGGAGCAGACTGGGCAGGCAGGAGGTAGCATGAAGCCACTTCCACAAGGATTGGGCTGGGGCCAATATTTGTAAGCCTTTAGTGTGGAGTCCCTTGTAGCAAATGTGCTTATTTTCAAAGAACCGCAAAGACAGCGCTTGGAAACAAAGCCTCATTCTTATAGGCAAGCATCCTGCTCTGGTACCACACTTCCCTCTGCCTCTGGGCCAGGGAAGGCATATTATGTGGTTTGGCCCAATTTAGAAAAATAGTTTGCAATGCTGTGAATTGAAGACAGAAAATCTTTTTCTGCTCTACCCCTTCTGTACCCCCAAGAAGAATGTAAGGGGCAATATTAGGAATCCCAGTTACTCTAAGGCAAAGGCTATTTATTGGTCCCTGGGTCCAAAGCAGAGGCAGAATGCTGGTGTTTGGATTAAAGCTTGACCTCCTCGGTGGCCCGGGAAGCTGAGCATGGCAGCAGGCAAGAATATTTAACCCAGTGCTCCACCTGTCCTTCTAGGAGTCTGCACTGGGAAGCAGCAGCAGCCGGCCAGGGCTGTGTGTGTACCTGGATGCTCCCTGATTTGAGTGACGCCCGTCCAGCCCCGATGGTCCAGATGCCCTGCACCCCCTGCAGAACACAGGGCTCCTCACCACTATCAGCCGTGAAGGTAGGTGTGTTCTGCAGTGACTTCCACTCCTGTGTTCCGTCTCCTCTAAGGTGAGACCCCCCCCCAGAGTCAGGGCCCTCTCCCCGATAATCCCCACTGTCCCAACCCATGCCCCCCAAGTTCTGCCCTGACAATGGGCCCCTGGCTGCACAACCATCTTTCTTCTAAGCTCCAGGAATGGGGTAGCAGTGGCCTCAGGTCTGGATCTTCATAAGGGATTGTGTTTCTCCTCTCTTGGCATTTGGAAAGGACAGGGGGGAGAGAATGGGCAATACCTCAGAGCAGGGAATGGCATCAGAAATCAGAACCCGAGGCTGGGCCGTGGGGGCCTCACCCACCTGGCTCCCTGAGGACTGTCAGGTTGGACTTCCCACTAGGGAGCTCTGTGTAGGTGAACATCATGACGCAGTCCTTGGCAGTCTTGTAGAAACAAAGCACAGCCTCCTGGTCATCTTTCACTGGAGGAAAACCAAGCAGGAATGTCGTGAGCGTCTCTCTGAGCAACCCAGAGCCACTGATGGGTGGCGTGGGGGCAGGGAGCCTTAGAGGGGGGCTGGGCCTTTGAAAATGAGTTCAGGTTTCTCAAACCAAGAACACAGACCCAGGGCTAAGTTTAGATTGCTTTGGGGACACGTGGGACACATTAGGGATCTTCAAACCTCTGAAGTGTTTGCTGGGGGTGATGTGAAAGAAAAGAAGCCTTTAATGGCTGGGAATGGGGATGTGTGAATGGAGTCAGCCATGGAAATTAAAGGGATAAAGAAAAGAAAGAGCCAGCCTGACCCGCTTTGAGGTGCGAGCGAGAGTTCATGTTTGGGGAATGGCCCAGGCCACTCAGGGCTGAGAGCTGGCTGCAGAGGCCAAGCGGCAGTGGCTCTTTCCTGGGATGTAGACTCAGAAAGAACCAAAGGGTGATGAGGACATTTGGATAAGAGATTGGCCCCACAGTGGTGCCACACCCCGAGATACAGAGAGCCAGCGCTGAGGTCAGGCACCCCAGCCCCACCCTGGACACCAGCCAGCCTCGCCCCTACGTATCACGAAGCCCCATCCTCAAGCTGTCCCAACTCCTCCTGGCCCCCCACCACTGGCACCTGGGGGACAGTGTCACAGCCCCTGTCCAGGCTTTATCTGCACTCTAAGGATGCCCAGGAGGGGGTTACAAGATTTTAGGAGGGAAAGGACCTCAGGGAAGCACGAGGGTGTGAAGGACGAGGAAACAGGCAGCAATGGCAAACAGGTGGCAAGGACGACCAAAGGGTAACATTTCGATGTGACAGGCTTTTCAGCTCTTGCCTTTTCAACCTTGTTGCTCAAAGGAGCTTTAACCTGGGAGCAGATGGATCATTGTGGTTACCAAACACTAAACCCTGGACTTTTCTCTCAGCCCCTTAATCATAGGCCAGGGCCATGTGTGCGTGTGTGAGAGAAAGCCTAGGGCAAGGAGTAGAAGGGTAGATGATGGCTTCTCTGACCATGTGTGCCTAGTTACGGGCAACCAGTCCAGGTCCACAGGCAGGACCTGAGGTCAGCGGGCCCTGAGCAGCAAGAGAGGAGCAGGGCAGGAAGATGAGCGTGGGGGGTCCAGGACTGCGGTCCACTCCCTAGTGTCCCCCAGGGGACAGACAACACCTGGCACACAGTAGGCACTGGGTGAATACATGACTTAACTTGCTCAGAAGCCATGATTTGGCCAAGCAGTTAGTCAAAACGAGGGAGGCAGGAACAAGGAAGTCTACAGAAGAGGTGAGCTGGCCCAGGACAGACAGGCAGCTGGGGCCAGGAGTGTGCAGGAGCCAGAGGTGGGGATGGATGGGCAAGCCTGCCAGCGAGGGGAGCCCTAGAGGCAGATGACCTTTCAAGGTACATAGTCTTTTTTCCCCACCATTTTAACCATTTGAAAGCATACAATCACTAGTTTTAGTAAATTTACAATGTTGTGTGACCATTCCCACTAATTCCAGAACATTTCCATCACCCCAAAAAGAAATCCACACCTGTTAGCGGTCAATCCCAATGTCCCCTCTCCCCAGCACCCGGCCACCACTAGTCTACTTTCTGTCTCCATGGCTTTGCCTATTTTGTACATTTCATATAAATAGAATCATATAATATATGTTCTTTTCTGCCTGGCTTCTTTCACTCAGCATGAAGTCTTCATGGCTCATCCATGTTGTAACGCGTGTCAGTACTTTACTCCTTTTCATGGCTCAGTAGTATCCCATATTATGGACATACCGCATTTTCTTTACCATTCATCAGTTGATGGACATTTGGATTGTTTCCAGTTTTTGACTGTTATGAATAATGTTGCTGTGAACATTTGTGTATAAGTTTCCGTGTGGACATACGGACCCACTTCTCTGGGGTATACAGCTAGGAGTGGAATTGCTGGATCGTATGGTGATTCTACATTTGACTTTTTAGGGAACTGCCAAACCGTCTTCGAAAGCATCTGCACCATTTACATTGCCATCAGCTGTGGATAGGGGTTCCGGCACAGTGTCCTCTTGGGGAGCCAGCAGTCATGGCACGGAAGCCTGGGGTGTGCTTCCTCACGCGAGGCTAAAACTACCCTCTTCCCCATGGGGGAGAAAATCTCTAGGCGGCTGCCAAGGTCCAAAGGGGGTGGCTGCCCAGGGCTGCTCCAGCACACTCACCGATAGCATCCACCTGGGTGATCACCTCATCCTTGCACAGGTTTTGGCAGGTCTGGTTGTCAGCTTTCCCGGAGTGAAGCAGCAAGCACTCGACACAATCTCTTTGGAAAAGAGGAAATAAATGTGGGTGTTAGATGTGTACAACAGTCCCACACATGGAACTACGCTCCCAACAGTGCAGGTCCCCTGAAGACTTTAACTTCGTCCTGTCTTCAGACATTTGGCCTCAGGGAATGTCCCTGCTCTGCCCTTCCTGTTGTCGCTATGCAGGAAGCCCGAGGGTTGTTGGGGCAACACAGGTGAGCTTAGGGGCACGTCCGGTCTACCTGTCAAGCTGCAGACCTTTCAGATTCTGACACCAGGAGCCCAATCCATCTGCACCTGGTACATCGAATGCCTGGTTGATGAGTCTGCTCCACACAAGAGATAAAAACCTGTATTCCTGGCGCCGGGAAGGGTCCCCCCTCCCATGGCCAGTGCTTGATGCCCTCGCATTGCCAATTCCCAGGATCCCACCCCAGTCATCACCCAGGGCAGGGCTCTCACCCTCCTGCACATCAGACGCTCCAGGGGGCTTCTCAGAGAAAATACCAGTGCTTGGCCCACCCACACCTATGGAACCCACCTCTGGGCCGGGCTTCCTGGGTGATTCTGACGCACAGCGAGGGCTGAGAGCCCCTGTCCTGGAGAACCTCGGGCCCCAGCCCCTCTCCCTCCAGTACAGAGCCCACCTGCTGGGTTCCCCAGGGCCCTGCTGTCCTCTTACCTGCCAGTCAGTCTACACTAGGCTACAGGTGATGGATCCCTCCTGGGGAACCTCCATTTTATAACAGGGGCCTTCTCTAGAAAATGCACGAGGAGCCAGAGAGAGAGGCCCTCTCCTCCCACCCAGGCCAACAGTGTAAACCAGATAGTGTGAAAATGCTTAACTACAATGTTCCATTAAATTCTTATTATTACACTTTACACAGTTAACACCCAGTTCTCCTCCATGGCCCATGTTAGGTGACATGGAGGAGAACGGGACTCCTGAGAGTGCAGGCTAAGGACTGTGGAGCCGATTCCTCTGGGGGGCTGGAGCTCAGCATACCGAGGACGGTGACAAGAGACTCCAGGGATGAGTGGGCTGGGCAAAACCACCCAGCTGCTGCATCGTAACCTCAGGGACTCTGCAGCAATGGTGCTTGGTGGGCTACAGGGAGGGTGAGAGTCCACAGGAGGGGCCCCTCGGGAGACTGGGACTCACGAGGCAGGTGTGCTGGGGGCCACTGGAGTGCAGGGGTGACCTTGCGGAGCCTCAGCTACATGGGCACAGCTGCCCTGCACCCCACAGGCCTGTGGGCACCAAATGGGCTGTGTGTCTGGGAAGCTCTCCGGCAAAAATACAGAGGGATGTACAACCACAACACATTGCCCTTTTTATCATCTGTTTTTTAATTCCTTGGGACTAGGAGGCCAGTTACTGAAACGTTTCCAGTGCAGAAACTGTGAAGTGAAATATCAGAACTGGAAGGGAGCTCAGAGATCACTTCATTCAGCCCCCTTATTTCCCAGAGGGGGAAACTGAGGCCCAGGAGGAGTCGATGGCAGAGCTAGGTCTGGAAGCCAGGCACCCCCCCACCAAGTCCCTACACCACTTTCTGAACATTAAGAAGAAATGGGCAAGTGAGTAGATCATTAAGAGAAAGTGGATAAGACTGTCTTAAGAAGGTTCTAGTATGCTTAAGAATTCAACTATCCCGGAATCAGCCACAAAATTCCACTCTCCTGGGACTGACTTGATGGGAACATTGTGGAGTTAGAAACAAGTTGGTAAAGCTTACATTTCTCCTGACAGTCACAGCCCCAGAGGGCAGGCAACTGAGACTTGGCTGGGGGCCAGGAAGGGGTGACTCCAGCTCTTGTCATTCATGCTGACCTGGCCTGCCCCTCTGCCAGCCTCCCGCATTAATAAACACATGGCACAGACAATGGCTGTTTTCCGTCCCAGCTGGGATCCTATGTGCTCCACATCTGATGCTCTGTTGTTAAACCACAGCTCCAGGCCACTTCCAGGAAACATTCCCTAATTATCCATGTGGACATATCAGTCTAACTTGTAACATAGTGTAATCATGTATTAAAATAAGTCTGCCCTTTTCTTTTTAAAATTCTTTTAGAGAGACTTTGCACAGAGAGACTCTTAATTGAAATCAGCTGGTGCCCAAAGTGAAGGGTATATTTGGTTAGTTCTAGAAAGTGGAGATTGGTTGCCCTGAAACTCCAGGAGAAAAAGGACATAGGACATTCAAAACCTGGTGGCTCTCAGCAGAGCAGGAAGTAGGAAAAAACGGCCTGATATAAGTCACTATCAAAAGGACTTTGTTTAAAAAAAAAAAAGTTTCAACTAGGTCGTGAAAGACACAGAGAGTCAGTGTGGCCCGGAGACAAATAAGACAGAATAGTGATGCTCCCTTATGGCATCTCTTTGCTCTCCCTGTTCCTTTGGTATTGTGTAATGGATAAGAAATTATCAAGTCTATGCCTTCTAGGAAATAACTACTTTAAACATTTAAAGCAAGGGTTGTTTTCCCCTGGGCCTTGTAACTGACCTAAAGCCACTCCTACATAGCCCTGCTGCTCCACAGGAAGGGAAGGGGGGTGGGGGAGCTTCATCTCCTCTTATTGATTCCATGCGTGTTGTCCTAGCTTGGCCCCCACGCCCCACAAAGCTAGTGTGCCCAGGGACTGGGAGCATATACTCAAAAGGCTCTGCTGCTGGCAGTTGGGGGTGGGGCCATGTCCATCAGGCACAAATGTTGCTAATGGCTGTAATTCCATGCTCAGATGGCCACCGCCTCCTCCTGGATCCCAGCCTCCTCCCCTTGCTGTTTCATCTGAATTTCTGTTGTCTCTCCTCTCTTAGCAGGTCCAAAGTGGATCTGGTTTTCTTCTCCCTTCCTCTCCCTCAACTCTTCCAATTAAACAAATTAAAACCTGGCCCTGTCTATCTTGTCTCTCCATCTGCAGCCAGCTTCCAATTACCTACGCCTGGATTATTTGTGGCAAATGTCCAACCAGGGGTTCTGCCACCCAGAACGTTTCTGAGCAGGGACTGACCAGAAGCCACTGTGGGCTCAGGGAGCATGAGCTCATTTCATTATCGGCCTGAGCCAGACATTCCGAAGGGAAATCTGCCAAGAGAAAAATCACACAGTCGTGCTCCTTAGCCAAAGAAAAACGATGTTTGCATTATTTGTTTCTGATCATCTGTGTCCCTGCTTCCCTCCCGCCTGGCTCCTTAGCATGGATAATGATGATACAGCTGTTTCTCCAGCAAATTGCAAGAGCAAATGTCACTCTTGCTTTCCGGGCGGCATCATTCCGTGATTCCGTCTCATTTGCACTCTGGCAGAGTGTGAGGGGCTGAGCCGTGGGAGGAGGTCAGCACAGCTACGTGAGCTCGTGGCTGAGTCAGTGCAGGCCCGTGCCCGAGTCTGGACAATCTCTGCATTCAGCAGCAGTGCAGAGCCAGTGCCCCATTATCTGTATAAATGGAGCAGAAAATTCAAAAGCCACTGCAGTTGTTTCTGGCATGCCTTATCTAGGTCAGGTGCCTTTCTATCCAATTTATTTTCTGATTATGTTTTGTTGAAAGCAGCATTTCCCATACGGGTGTTCTGTGAAACACTGTTTGGGAGATGTCAGTGGGGGAGATCAAATTCATCTGAAAAAGGACGAATACTGTATTCACTTCTGAAAATACACAATAGTACACTAAAGGCTCTGAGAAAGTGCTATTTTTGGTACCAGCACCAGTTTAATTCCATTTAACTTTGTATTCCTGTAATTTCTAAACTTGTTTAGGAACAGAATAGCAAGGTTGTTTTTTGTGTTCTGTTTTGTTTTTGTTTTCTTACAATATCTCCATGGAACCAATGTTTCAAAGCTACTATTTTAGTTATGGTTAGTAAGAGTTCTGCTCCCCAGAGAGGCTGGGTGGGTGGAAGATTCAGGAGACAGGAAGTGGAGGCTGGCCCTGAGGGCTGACGGGCTGCAAGGCAGGCCTGGCCTGGGTGGGAAGCGAGGGTGGGGTTGTCAGCGGGGCATTACCTCTTGGTGCTGCAGGCATCAGGGCAGGTGGGGCACTTCTCACACATCTCCCCAAAGGCCCCTGGCTCCGTGCACTGGCACTGCCCACAGATGCAGTGCCCGCGGTCACTGCAGATCTGGCCATCCTTGGCCCGGCATGTGCTGATGTCTGTTGAGCAGTTACAGTTGTCCCCGATGTAACCTGCGTGACACTTGCATTCCCCGCAGTGACACTCGCCGTGGCCTAAAAGGACACACATGGCATGTCAGGGCCTGCCTTCCTTTGCTCATGAACACGTAACCATCCAGTGCCTGCCATGCACTGGGCATTGGGATCCAGCAGAGGACGGGACGCTGACTCTGCCCTCAGAGCCTGCTTGGGGAGACAGATGGAGAGGACCTAGTGCTGGCATGGAGGGACAGTGGGGGACTCTGGCAGCTGGTGTGGTTTGGTTGGGTCTGGGTTGGTGCTCCAAGGTCGTCTAGAACTTGGCCAAGTCATGCCACAGGGCGAGGACCGAGGAGAGCTTCCTCCTGCCTCTTCTATAGCAAGAATGGCCCCCCAAATGTATTCACATCCTAATCCTCGGAACCTGTGAATATTACCCTACATACCCAAAGAGACTCTTACAGATGAGATTAAGTTGAGAATTTTGAGATGGGGGATTCTCCTGGATTGTAAGGTGGGCCCTAAATGGAATCACAAGTGTCCCTATGAGTGGGGGAGGGGGAGATTTGATTACAGAGGAAGGCGGCCATGGGACAACAGAAGCAAGATGCTCTGCCACTGGCTCTGAAGATGGAGGAAGAGGCCAAGAGCCAAGGAATGCAAGGAATGCTGCTCTAGAAACTAGAAAGGGCAAGGAAACGGATCCTCCCCTAGAGCCTGGGAGGGAGTGAGGCCCTGCTGACACCTTGACTTTAGCCCAGCAGAAATGATGTCAGGCTTCTGACCTCCAGAGCTGTAAGGGAATAAATCTATGTTGCTTTAAGTCACTAAATTTGTGGTAATTTGTTGCAGCTACAACAGAAAACTAACACATTTGTTCTCCCTCAGTCCTAGTGAGGTGCTGAATTCTTGCTCTGGCTTTGGGACCCACAGCCCAGAAAGGGATGACGTAGGAGCAGATGCTGAGAACACCAACAGGAGCGGCAGCAGCTCATGCTTACTAGTGCTCTCCACACGCATGTCAGGCACTGTTTCAAGTGCTTCACACGTGGAAATCGGTGAATTCTCACAGCAACCCTATGAGGTAGGTGTTGTTATCCTCGATTTATGAGCAAGGAATGTGGGACACAGAAAGGTGGGGTGGCGGTTGAAGGTCACACAGCTAGTGGCAGAAGAGGCTGGACTCTAACCCCGGGGGTCTGAACTCCAGGATCCACGGCCACAGCCTCCTAGGAGCATACCCCGCCTAAGGCGAGAACCAGCTGAAGGACACCCTGTTTCTCCCTCACAGGGGCCCTCGCCACAGTCCCTAGCCAGGAGGGGCCCGGCATTGCCTCCGGGCTCTGCAGGTGTCAAGGGCAGGAGTATCACTCACTTGGCTCAGAGGAATATGTGCATGTGTGTGAAGGGGTGTGTTTGGGAGTGTGCTTGAGTGTGAGTGTGAGAGACAGAGTGTGTTTGAGTGTGAGAGTGTTGGACTGTGAAAAGCCTGGATAGCGCCATCTTCCAATGGGACCAAGGGCCTGACAGTGGAGTCTTGATTTTCTACACTGTCAGAGGTGGAATGCAGTTCCGCAAATGGCACTTAGTTTTTAAAAATCAACTTCGTACTATTTTTGCTGCATATTTTCCTTTGTAATGCCATTTTGCAAAGGCTGATGTTGATACAACCAAGAGCTTGTACTCACCGAGAACCCACCTTAGCCAGTGGGGACCTGGGGAGGTAGGGTGTGGGGAGTCCCATGGGGGGAAGGGTCCTTGTGCTTTACTTCCACACCTGAGACAGTGACCCTGGTAGTTGGATCCCAGCACCTTCCCTGGGACTATCAATGAGCATGACCCACAATATAGGCCAGGACCTAACTCCAGAGAGCCTCTTCACCTGCCACCTAACTTCCTGCCCTGGTTCTGTCTGCTCTCTAGTGCCTAGAACCTGCAGGCAGCAGGGAAACCATCTGGACAGCCAAGCTTCCCAACCCCCTGTGCCCAGACAGCCTCTCTGCTCACTCTGAGCCACAGCAAATGTTTTCCTAGGGAGAGTGCCTCCCATGTCATAGGCAGTACTGAGGCACATGCCAAGCACTCTGGGAGAGGTGAGGAAAGCCAGCCCCAGGCCAGGAGGAGGGTGTGGAATGCAGTCTAAACTGCTTAGAAGTAGGGAGGGCACTGAGAGGTAAGCCACAGGATGGGCAGCACCCCCTCTGCCTGCTGCCTGAGGGCTCCACAGTGGGGGTGGAGAATGGGCAGCCGAGCTCACTGAGGAGACGGAGAGCCCCACCAGTCAGTGACCAACACCAGTTTGGAGCCTTGGCAGCAGGAACCCCCCACAGGAAGTCTTCACAATTGAAATGGATCCAATCCACATAACTCCCTCACTCTCTAGCCTTAGGGACCACACTGGTCAAGAGCCTGGTTTAAATTAAAATGGTTCACAGTCAGGGGGTAGTTCCCCACCCCTCAACATTTTATTAAGAAAATTTACAAACCTGCAGCAAAGTTAAAAGAATTGTGCAGTACCCATCCTGGTAGTGACCACTCAGATTCTACCATTAGCATATCACATGTTGCTTTATAACATATCTATCCCTCCATAGATTCATATTTCTTAACGCATTTCAAAGTGAGTTTCAGACATCACTGTACTTCTAGGGTAGATTTTTAATATAGCTCTGGCATTCTCCAATGGCTTGTACATGACACCATCCCATAAAGCAAAAAAAGTAAAAGGTGTGCTCAGTGCTGTATTCACAAGCACCAAAGACAGCATACAGGCCAAGCCAGAGGGCTCGTTTTGCTTGTGATGGTGAGTGTTATTTTCTTTCCTACTCTAATTATTGGCAGCAATATAAAATTATCCAAATATAATCTGACAAAATATTCCAAGGTGCTATAGGTTTGGAGAGAAGGTAGTATATTATTTTGTTAAAGAGTTTGGGCTTGGGGTGAAGTGTGTGTGTGTGTGTGTGTTTGTGTGTGTGTGTTGAGGGGAGAACTTGCTTCCCGTGCCATTTACATGGGAAGGCCTGCTCACTGCAGAGGGACAGTACACCAGGTAGAGGTGCCCGTTACTCTATATTTCCCACCATGACAGTAGGGTGGCAAGTAAACCCAGCTGCTGGGGTTCAAGAAGAGAGGAGTTAGGAGTCAAGGGCAACAGAGAGTGGGAGCTGGTGATTCACCAGAGTTCACCACAATTTCTTGGGGAGGGACAGGACCCGCTGCCAGAGACACAAGCCATTCCTAAAAGCTTCCTACAACCCTTGAGCACAGCCAGGACATGACAAGAAAGCAACCATGTGCGGAGAGCCTGTGGAGGGGACAGAGCACAATCAGCCCAGGCCATGTCAGTAGGGGGTGAGCAAGTGGGAGCAGCCAAGGGACTGTGGGACATCAGAAAACCCGCATCCATGTGGCCTTTGGCCTCTGCTATTTGGCCTCAGCTATGTCAAATCAAATGGCAAAGTCCTAGCAAGCCAAACTAAGAAACTGCTGAAACCACCAGAAATCTTGTGCTTAGTGACTCTCACATTAATAATAATCCCAGTTTAGTTTACATCAGGTGGTTCACTGCCTTTCAGACAGCTCAAAGCAGCAAAGATGTGGCACGTGCCACCACTTCCTCCTCCACATTCCTCCACACTCCGTGGCAGACACTGCTGCCTCTTCATGGGGGCCTTGGCCTCAGAAGCCTCCTCAATACAGTCCTCCAAGTAGCTTCTACCAACTGGCGGGAGCTGGCACACAGATACAACTACTTGCTGTCTTGGTTTAAAGCTTCCAAGTCTCCTTTAGAAAGTGTGACCCACACAGAATGTCAAAAACTACGCAGGTCTGGTCATACTTTATCCTAATCCAAATGTCTCAGATCCTGCAGTTGGGCCTCAACCTACCTTTCCCTCGACCTGCATGCTCAGAGATTTCCCACATCTTCTCACCAGCCCTGACCTCTCCTAGTGCCCTAGTAGGAGCACATGTCATTAAAATGACCAGAGTCATTTGGCCATGTCCCAAGGATCAATAACCTATCAATCACTAGTCATGGGGAATGGGAACACTGTCCTAGCAGACAACACCCAGAGGACGCAAGCAAGGACTCATCAAAACAAAGCTAATTTATAACACTGCCTTGGCAAAGTGAGTTGAATTTAATGATGGCTGTTTAATATTGTGCAGACATAAAAATATTTTCATGACACATAGACAGGGATATTGAAGGCATGTGAAAGCACCACACAAGCTGTGAACTGCTACACGTGCAAGTTATTATTAGGACCTTTGTTACAATGATTGATAGCTAAATGGACAGGAAGTTGTAAATGTGCCTATTTATGCAGAATTACAGCTCTACAGAATTCAGCAGCTTTCCATCAGCAGAACAGTGCTTGTGTGGGCTGTGGGCCAGGATGTGGCCCCTTGCTGCCTCTTACAAAGTCACAGGCCACTACTCAGAGAGCGGGCTGGTGGGGAAGGAGCTGCGGGGAGGGGAGGGGAACCGGTGGCCCAGAAGCCAAAGGAACCGGTGAGAGGATGGCCCAGCATCAAGACTCTGCAGAGGTCAAGGATGGCAGATCCACAGCAGCTACTAGTTTGGCCACAGACTGGGGAGGACAGAATCCAGCCTGCAGGGGGATGAGGAAGTGGCGATGGGGAGCGCAGGCAACTCCACGGGTTACCTGGTTGTGCAGGGACAGGAGGAGATGAGGCAGAAGAATGGGGGTTTTGCGGATGGGATACATTTGAGTGTTCTTCTGACTAAAAATAGGAGGAAGTTTTGGGGGAAATGGAGGGATCAAGGGAATGGCAAGCCCTGAAGCGCTCACAGCAGAGATGTTGTGGGGAAGGAGGGGATGAGCTGAGCGTGCGGTGTGGCAGAGGGAGAGGCTGAAGTTCTAAGCTCCAACAGCAGAGGAGTTCAGCTAGCGGGTATGTGACAAGCTAAGGGGGGTGGGCTGGGACTCAGCTGGAATCCCCCCTCCACCATTCCCTATGCCACCTTGGGCAGGTCCTTAAACCTCTCTGATGACCCATTTCCTCTTCTGTCAACGAGGTCAATGCCTCCCTTGCAGGAATGTTGTCAGGAATACCAGCACTATTGCAAGTAAAGCCCCTAACGCCATCTCTGGCACACAGGGCACCCAGGAAATGGGAGCTAGAATTGCTGTGGATGCCACTGGAGCTGAGCACTCACGGAACTCAGAGACCAACGTGTCGGACAGCTCAGCCACCAGGGAAGGCAAGGCACCCGGAGAGCAGGACTCAGGGCAGAGGCTGAGAGCGTGAGGCAGGCCCCAACGTCTTTGGGGAATGTCGGGGGTGACTGGGAGGGCAGCGAGTGACAGGAAAAGTTGAGGGATGGCACAACCTCCTCAGGACTGGGAGACAAAGGGGTGGAAAGCAAAAGGCTGAAGGCAGCGCTGAGGAACTGCTGACTGGGGTGGGAGGGTTCTCCAGCCTCCCCTACCCGCGCTCTCAGGGCCGCCAGCTGTGGGAAGAGGGGTGGGGATTTCTGCACAGGGCTGAGGACGAAGAGGAGCCCGTCAACCATGGCACATGGTGGGTGGAGAACAGTGCTGGGACACAAGGAACCATTTGGAAAATGGGGTGTCAGTGTGGTGGTTAACATGTGGATTCTGGAATCAGATGGCCTGGGTTGGCCTCCTGAATCTATTTACCAGCAGTAACTGATGTTTAACCCCTTTGCATCTTGGTTTCCTTATTTTTAAATGGGGCTAATAAAAACGCCTTCCTTGTAGGGTTGTTGTGTGAGTTGTCACTTAACCTGTATAAAACACTTAGAACAGTTTGGCATATAGTTAGCGCTCAGTAAATGCTAGCTATCTTCATCTATGCTATTGTTGATATCATAGTGGGGGTACAAAGGGGGAGGGGAAACTTAGAGCAGATCTTGGAAGATGGGCAGGGAGCTCTTTTCGTCAGCTTGGATCAAAGCCTTCCAGGGCTGAAAGCTCCCACTAGGTTACCTAATCTACACCCTACCTGGAGCGAGAACACCCGGGACCAAGTACCCATGGCCGCCTGCAGAACACCCCGGGCCTGATGGAGACATCCGGCCAGCCCCAGAGCCTTGGCGGGGCAGCTGACACCACAAAGGTCCCCCAGGCCCCACAGGGGGAGCCCCCTGAGGTGTGCCGGAGGACAGCAGGGAATACAACTTTGAGTCAATGAAGAGGGAAGCGAACCTGGCCCTCAGCTTGATCTCTGGGGCAGTGCACACGTGACCCTCAGCTCCGGCCCAGGAATGAAGCCACCAGTCCACCTCACCCCAGGCTCGACTCCGGGTCTGCAGAGCCCAACGTGGCCACGGGGGACCCCAGTGCCAGCTGGAGGGCAGTGGGGCTGGAGGAAGGAAGGAGCCAGCTTGGGACAGGGCGGGAATGAGAAGAGGCTCTCTTTTCCCCACCCTCCTCCAGCTCGGGAGCACAGGGTCACAGCCAGGCAGATGTCACACCCTCCAGGTACAAATCATCTCTCCACAACTGGTTCAGAAATAGTTTCCATCTCGCTCTGGAATGCACCGTGGCTTCCCTGGCTTCCCTCAGCAGGAGCTTTCATCCCCTCGGGAGTGCATTCTGGCTTGCAGAGGCTGAGGCAGGAAGGGCTCCCCTTTCTCTGTCCTCAGGCCCCGTCTCCCTCCCCCCGCCGTCAGGGTCCCTCTCACTGTCTGTGTCTCTCACACACGTGTGCACACGCGCTTCCTCCTCTCCCTGTCAGCCTCGCCTCTCTCAGCACCCCGGGCCCCTCTCCCAGGGCACTCCGTGGCCCGCCACCTCGCCACGCCTCCTCTCTCAGCTCTTCTCAGAACAGGCAGCACGTAAACAGGCAGTGGTCACAAGAGATGGAAGAGGCGTGTGCTGGAAGGCCTCTTCCCATTTGGGGTGATTTCCCTGCCTCCCAAGTCAGGTCTCATGTGTGTTCCAGACATCTCCGTGTGAGAGCCTGGGCCCGGCTTCTGGAACTCTCCAACTACTGCCACAAAAAGAGCAGGAAACCAGCTCAGCAGCTCCATGTGCTTCAAGCCACTGGAGTTGGTGTGACTCAGGGGCCCTGTGATGCTGCTGACCAGGGGCACGGGGATGAGACCACGCAGCCCTGCCCTGTGCCTGTGGGATACATGGTGGGAGGGCGGGGTGTGGCTACACAGACATCCTCGGTGCTCACACGCTGGGCCAACATGCAGCCTTCTCTGGAGCACCAAAGCCAGACATGGGCTGGGCTATCTGCGGCCAAACACATATACAAGGGGTACAGCCTCTGTCTGGGGCTTTGAACAGGAAGGGGAAATCCCTCCTAAAAAGTGCTATTCCTGGTTCTTTGTTGACAAGCAGATTGGAGTTACATAACTGACCCTTCCCATGTCCTCATGCATCCCGGCTCGGCCTGTGCTGCCTGGTGTTCTCACAGTGTCTCCAAGCCTGGTCTCCATGGGAATGTGCTCATCCCACTATTTTACCTTTCCCCTGCATGCACTGGCCTTGGCTCCAGGAGGAGTAAAGAGCAGAGATTTCTGAAACGCACAGGACAGGTTCCCAGCTCCCTCACAAGGGATCTCAGCTTGGCTCCAGGCACCTCAGCAGCAACTAAACAAACCTCCAGGGGCAAGAGAGAAGTTGCTCTTGAAAAGTTTTGCTCTTCTCACATGGGGTTTCCTGGGCCTATAAACAGAGCATTATCATGCCAAGGGTGGGTTACTGATTGGGGAACTTGCCAACTGAGGGTTGCTCCCCCACAAAGAAAGCACAGCATTCCCTGCTTAAAACCAATGCTAGAACTTGGCTCTAGCAGGAAGTCTCCCCTGCTCACCCCTGTCCTATCCTTGTCACTCTACTCTGAAACTCCTTGGAACTGCTTGGTTGAGGAAGTGTTCTCCGAGACGGTGCTGCTGTGCAATCTCACCTACCTACTTGCTGGCTCCCACCAATAAAAAAGGAATAGTGCCTTGTCTGTCTTATAGGATTGGGGATATTCTTTGTAAATGTGCAATAGGGATTGTAAGCTTTATTGTAATGTTTATGCCTTCAAGAAACTTGAATTCCACTGAGACATCAAGCCATTAAAATCTCTTAGTAGTAAAACTTTATGGAATTCTTACAACAGGCCAGGCATTGTTCTAAGCACTTCACACAGATTTTCTCATTAGTCTTCCCAATGACCCTATGTCGTGGGTACAATTATTACCCTAATCACAGACGTGGAAAATGAGACACAGAGAAGCCAAGTAAGTTACCCAAAGTCACACATCAGACAGGTGGCAGTGCTAGGATGGGAAACACGTTTGTTGGACTCAGGAGCCCATATTCCTAACCACTACGTGGTCCTTGCCTCTCTAGTATAATACAATCCAGTCATAATTAAGAGATAAAAAAAATTAATAAAATAAAGCAACACATAACAACACATAGGATAAATGTTTGCGGGAATGCAGGGTGTGGCATAGTAGAAAACTTACAGTAGCTCCATCACAGACGGGCTCTGTTCGTGGGCAACTGTTAAACCATTGTTGGCCCCATCTTCTCATCTGTAAAGTCAGGGCGGTGGACTAGACAAGCTCCACGCCTCCTCCACCACTGACATGTGGTGCTGCCATGTCACTGTTCAAGGCAGGGAGAGCTGGAGAGCCTGGGAGCGTGAACAGGCCCCAGGTTAAGCTTTAGGTTTTAGAATAGCAGAGGAGAAAAGGCACTTGGGGTACAAAAATTAGCATGAGTTCCAAGGAGGATTTGTGAGGATGAATAGAGAGCAGGCAGCCTGGAGGGTGGTATTGGAATGGGGAGTGGGAGATGTACTGGAACGGGCGAGCTAGACTAGGCGCGGGCTTGCTGTATGTGGGGGTGGGTAGGTGAATGCACGGATGGGAGGGAGGGAGGATTGTAGGGGAGGGGGTCTGAGTGCTGAGTCGAGGAACTTGAGATTATCATTTAGGCCTCAATCAGCCTGACAATAAATTACCACTTAGTACAGCTGAGCATCCCTTGGGTACCGCACCGTTCTTCTGGCTGATTCCCCTTTCCACGGCCGGCCCCTCCCTCCAAGTCAGTTTCTATGTGGCCTCCTCAACCAATTTTCTAAGATGTAACCATGCAATGCCACCTTTTCCTTAAAACCCCCCAGGAGCTCATCACCTGAAACGTAGCTCCCTTGTTTATACTTTGTGCACAACGTACAAGGCCGCTCACGGCCTGACATCCCACCCTAGCCCTCGACTCCCTTCACCTGCCCCATCTCTCCGGACATGGCAGGTGCTGGCCGTGTCAAACCACTCACAGCTTCTAGAAGGTGCTGAACATGAGTAGATTTTTGTTTTGAAACAATCGCTTTGACTGGCTGCGGTGTGGAGAGCGGACAGACTAGCATGGTGGTCGCAGAGATGGAGAAAAGATGAATTTCAAAGAACTATGAGAGGTCAATGGACAAGACTTGGGGGCAGGTGGGATGCAGGAGCTGAGAAGAAGGTAGGACGGATGGTTCCTGGGTTTCTGGCTCACATACCTGGATGAAAGGTGGAGGTAAGGAAAACCAGGAAAGGAACATGACGGGGAGGAAGAACAGGAGTTCAGTTTGAGACACACAGAGATTGAGATGCTTGTAAGTATCCAAGAGGAGATGTCCAGAAGACACGTGGCTGCAGGGAGCTCAGGAGCCAGCCAGAGCGCCTGAAAGTCTGGGCCTGGCGGAGACTCCCTAAGGAGAGAGTGTGGGGTGAGAGGATGGCAGGGAGCAAGCCTCGAACAAGCCCCACACTGGGTGGGTGGCCAGAGGAGGTGGACCCTGCAGAGACACAAAGCTATAACAGTGGGAAGAGAGCATCTCAAGGAGGGCATGGTCACCAGAGCCAGCTACGGCTGCTCGGTCAAGTAGACGAGGGCTGATGTCTTTTAGGTTTATCAAGACAAGGTCACTGGGGACCTGGGAAGATTTATTTTGGTGGAGTCACAGGGCTGAATCCAAACTGGACTGAGTTAAGGGCTGAGTGGCAGGGGACAAAGGAAGACAGCAAGCAGAGACAACTGGTTTGAGAAATGTGGTTATGGATATGGAGCAAAGAGGAGCTGGCAGTGAGCATGGTGAGGGGTGATGGGAGAGTTTTTCTTTTCTGTTTATTTTCCTTTCTTGTCTTCTGTCTTATCCCTTGTCATATCCAAACAGCAGGGTGACTTGGGAGGCATGGACGCCAGCCCCTGGCTTTATCAGAGAATTTTGGTTTTACTGCTATAGCTGTATCAGAATATTCTCTCCTGGTCTTCCTTGAACTGAGCTATTTAAACAATTTTCATTGTTTTGTTGATCAGCCCCACCTCCTTGCTCCACACCACACTTTTTTTTTTTTAAGAGGTGGGGTCTCGCTCTGTTGCCCAGGCTGGAGGGCAGTGGTGCGATCACAGCTCAATGCAGCCTTCAACTCCTGGGCTCAAGCCTCAGCCTTCCAAGCAGCCGTGACTACAAGCATGCACCACCACACCTGGCTCATTTTTTTCATTTTTTAGGAGATGGGGTCTCGCTATGTTGCCCAGGCCCACACCACCTTTTGAAATCTTCAAACTTCTCAGTGGCAGTGCAGAGTCAGAGGAGGAAGCGGCTCTCTGGTTTATTGGAACAGAGTCTTCCATCTGTACCACTAGGGTTTTGCTTGTCTTATGTTTACTTTGGATGCCTCTTCCTTCTTTTTCTCCCCCCTCCCCCAACCCAACCAATGCTAGAATTTCACACACTGAAGGATCAGGGAGGGGCAGGTGGCCTTCCTCCTCAGCCCCTATCTGGTCACTTCATCCAGTGCTTTTTTATGGGCTCTGCTGGAACTCCCAGGGCAATGAGGAGGATGCCTCCTCTCCCCATCTGAAGGGGAGATGAGACACAGCCCTCTGCATAGCAGTCAGCAAGCCCTGGACCAGCCCAGTGGGGACCGGTGTGGAGGAGGGAATGGGATCGCCTGGAGGAAGGGGAGGGGACAACAGCTGCAGTCAAGGGCTTAGAAGCTGCAGTGAACAGCCGGGGGAGTGGAAGCACAGAGAGCTCTTTCAGGCAGGAGGGTCCAGGCCCAGGCCTGGCAGAGAAGACAGAGATGCTAATGGAAGTTGAAGAAAGGGGTTCAATGAAGCTAAGCACATGACCCACAAGGCTCGTACTGGCCCTATTTCCTCAGACACACATGCTTACGTGCACACACACATTTCCACGGACCCAGGACCGGCCTGTGTCCCCAGGCACCAGAAGTTTCAGCCCCCCTCAAAGACATGAAGGAGGGGGAGTCTGTCTCAGCAGTGGGGAAGTGCGCATGTGTGTGCACACACATGTGAGCTGGGTGGGCAGTGGGTTCTCTGTTGGTTTCTGTCCTCATCATCCCTCACTGCTTTGGGGGAAGAGTGGGGGTTTTCCCTCCAGAGTCCCTGGCCTTTGGCATCCTAGCCCCTGCCTTTCAGGTCTTCACTATTCCCCCCCAGGCCAGGATGTTCTATTTGAGGAAGGAGAGGAGAGGATGGCAACGATGCCTTTGATCTGGTATTGGACATTGCTCTCTTGGAGCACAGAGAAGGCTTATGTCACCTCTTCCCTCTGCTACTTGGCCCAGCAGCTTGGAGGACCCCGTGGCTGAGAATAAGGGGGCAAGAGGAGCAGATTTTGTTCCAAGCAGGGAAGGGTCCCAAGCAGTCCAGAGAGGATGTCTGTGTGGCTTTCCCTCCCTGCCTCCCCCAACTCCTACACTGGCCTTTGTAATTAAATGGTGTGGTCTTTGCTGTGGGGGGAAAAAAAGATTAAATACCTGAGCATGTTCAAAAGCCAAACAGAAGACTTATTTAAGAGGGAGAATGCAGACACAAAACCACCCATCACACTAATATACTTGTTTGTGTGCTGGTTGGCCTCATTTCATTAGCCTACAAACACATACACAATCAAAGACGGTATTTTCTTTTTGTGTGCCCAATGACTATCATGGTGTCGGGCACCCAGAAGATGCTCAGAACATGCTATTGGTTGGTGGTGGTTGTGAATGTCATCAGGACAAACCTCAAACCCTGGGGGAAGACATCCAATGCTGGAAATTAGAAAAGGAACAGAGAAGTGCTATTGATACCTATGGAACTTAAATGTGACTCTTGAGATATCTGAAATTCTTAGCAAATGTCCAAGAAACCTGGAGACTTCAGGATAACATGAGAAAAAGAGAATTAAGAACTCTCTTTCCTTTGGCAGGACATGGTCATGGTCACACAAAAATCACAGCCTTGGCACCCTCTTCTGCTCCTGCACATTGTTCAGATTTCTCTAGCAAAAGGCTCTTTAGAGATGCAAACAATGATGCACCCTTAGTCTCAGGGCCAGCTGCTCCTCTGTCCTTGGCTTATTGTCAACGAACCAGCCCTAACAGTCAACTGATGGTGTTTCCCAACAGGCAATGCCCTGACACGCCTCTCACCCTTTGCCCTTCATCTGCTCGACCACACGGCACATTGTTTCTGAGCAGCAAAATACGACCACTACAAACAAAACAAGGTGATGCTGCTTTAAGCCAAACCTCACCATTACTTTCTGAGATGACAGTGACGGCTAGAAAGCTAAGACTCCATTGTCAAAGGCAATAGAGCCCTCCCATAGGATATCTTTGTCTGGTCTTAGCACCCACTTTCTCAATGCTGATGCCCGGCTGCCAAGTCCCTCTAACTACTTCTGCATTTCAAAAGAGGGCAGCAGGGAAAGGACTTTCTCTCTGGCCCAACTCTATCAGTCATAAGGAGAGAAAATGGAAAATTTCCCTGTTCTTTAATGAACTCACCTTTCCAGTTTCAAAGAAGTCTGAAAACAGCTGAGTGAAATTGTCCACAGTCTTCTTCTAGGACCCTGAGAATGCTGACTCAGAAAGAAAAACAGAAGGCTGTAGCCAAAAGAAATAGAGGTGCTGCAGGTCAACCCCTTGGGTTTGGCTTAACCTGCCCAATCTTCCTGGCAGGCACTTCTGGGGAAATGCCAACCACATCTGGAAAGTGTGAATTCGCCACCCTCTTGGTCATTGCAACAGGATGAGAAGGTTACTATTTTCAAACTGGAAAACTGTCATGTTGCTGTGGTTGCTTAACAGTTGCCATATTCCACCACAAGTTGGCCACTGTTCAGAGACTAGTGCAGCATTCCCAGTGGCCAGAGGTAGTTTGGAATGTCACATGCGTAGGCCACACTGAAGCTCGGCTGCCAGGAGCCCAGCTAGGCCATGAGATGGCAGGGAATCAGCTGCCCAGAGAAGAGTAGCCTCCTAGGGTGAGAGCAGGTAGATTTCTTGGGTCAAGGTTTTAGGCCAAGCCTGCCACATGGGTAGGATCAGTAACCACACATCAATCTCCTGGTACAGTAATAACAACAAGTAAATGAGATCATTCATGTCAAGAGCATTTTGTAAATTAGAATAGGCTAGCAAAGGTTTATTTAAGGAAAGTGGTAACAACAGCCAGATAGCCATTGAATACTAAGAGGAACTCTCTGTGTCTTTCATCAAAAAACAGTCATAAAGTGATGGGCACCTTGGCCAGTCCCTCGGTCCACATGTGTCCTTCCGGCCTGGTCTGCTGTGCTGACACATCCTTATGTAACCCAGAGAAACTGGCTTAGGAAAACAGGGACTTAAGGCTTCCTGAAACTTTGACAGAGATAAAGAGCACTTATTAGGTAGGACTTAGAAAATGTGGGCTAAGAGCTAGGGTGGGTGGCAGAGATTTGAGAAGGGTTTCAAGCTAATCAAAATAAGTAAACTTAGATAGAAATGAGCTATTTACTTGGAAAAGGCAGTGCAAGGTTCTTCCAATTTGAATCTATAATCAAGAATCACAAGGAGCTTTAGTCCAGGTTCTGGGCCTCAGTTTCCCCAAATACAAACAGTCAAAGCAGGCAATAAACACATAGTTGACCCACTGTGTTTGCACTATTAAGAAAGGCACGAGATCAAAAAACCCTCCTGTTTAGTGCTTGCTCATGATGAGTGAAAAATACTAACAAATTGGCCCATTTGTTTCCAAGGAAATTATCTTAGTATAGTGAAAAGGGCATTAAAATAGATTCTCCTCACATTACTACAACATTTGCCTACTGCTAAAGGCCAACTTTGTGATGTCAAGTAACATACTAGCCTGGGATGCATATATCTTTAGCTTAGGGACAGTTGAGCTCACCTAATAGATTTTGGGGGGTGGTGGTTGTGGGATGGGGTGATAGCAGTCTCCCTCCTCTGGTCGGAGGGCAACAGTCAGAGGTCAGGAAGGTGCCCTGAAAAGAGGAAGGAACAATTCCAGCGGGTCAGACTCGGAGCTACTTCCAGACTAAAGGGAGCATTTGGATCTGGGTGGAGCTCTTAGGTCAGTGTTTTGAGAGTCATGGACATTCACCCCAGAGGAAAACAGGGCTCCGTCCAGTTATGCCCCACCCTGCCAGAGGCACTGAGCAGAGAGCCACAACCAGCTATGTCAAAGTATCTAAAATCAAGAATAAACTCAAAGTGTTGGCTCAAACCCTACGAAATGGAACAAAAAGAGCCTTAAGAATAACTATTTCATCCACTAGAGGTCTCTCATAGTTTTAAATTTAAGAATGGAAAGCTTTCTAACATGTTATCCTATAAAATCAAAAAGCTAATACTGCCCAAACCTACATGACTAAGATCTTATCTTTGGCATTCTCCTGGTCTTCCCAGAATTTTCCTTTGCTTTAAAAATTTCATTATTTCCTTCACAAGCCAAACTTCATGATCTTAAGGATCAGGCCTAAAGTTCAAAGGCACACACAGAATCATCACAGGTCCTGTTTGCATACTTCCCTTTCTAGGTAGAGAGAGAAGGACAGTGAGGGGAGATCCAACGTTCAGGCCATTCATTTTGGGAATCACTGTTGAATTATTGCTTAAGATGCTTCTGGAAACAGAAGCTGGGCAGTGAGCAAGGGCAGTGAGAAAACTCCATTTCCAGCTAAGCTCAGAACATAGAGCAAGGCAAGTTCTCAAAATGCTTCCCAACACTCTGGTTTTGTCTTTCAAGATTTCAAATAAGTGTGAATGGGGCAGGTAGACATTTAAGGTGATTTGTATTCCCATTCCTCAATCCCAGAAAGTTTCTGAAAAGAAGTGGAAAATTCTAGAGGCAACAAAAATTTAGAAATTCAAGACTGCAAGCAACTCCAACCCTATATTGTTGGCACCCAGTGCAACACCTGGCATATGAAGAGTGCTCAATGAACTCTCGCTGAATGAGATGAACTCAGCAACCTGCCCAAAACAAAATTACCCTTAGTTAAGAGCTCACTGTTTCCATGTCCACAGCTGCATTGTCTAAGATCAGATACTTACTAAGCTCTGGTTTTTCCGAAGTGCTTTCTCTAGCCACAAGCTGCAAGAGGCTGGCTCACTCCAGAGATGAGCAGCCCAGTTCACCTGGTTTGTGTGACTAGTCTAAAAGATGCATTGTTTCGTTATATGGTTAAGCCCCAAATTTTGGTACTTTTTTGCCTTTCAAGTGAACTTGAGCAATGGCTGGATAAAGATGGAATTCTTAGAGAAGTCCTGACCTTGGGATGTCTGTTGAGAACTTCCTGAAAGCAGCCTTTTTTGATACCATGGATGTTTCTGATGTTTATCTCCACGGAAGAAAATGTTCCTTGCAAGGGGGTGGGGGAGGGAGGCCAGGGTGTGAAATATATCCAATGGCCCTGGTGGTAAACACTGTGCAAGGAGCTTTGCAGACATTGCCCTGTTGGATCATTACAACAACCCTCCGGGGTAGGTTTTTTCCTCCTATTTGACAGATAAGAAAAATAGGGCTCAGAGAGGTTAAGTAGAGACCCAAGGTCATAGAGGTAGAAAGGGGCAGTGCCAGGTTAAAATCCAGGTTTGTCTTACTCCAAAGCCATTTTCTTTCTACCACATGAGAATGCCTCCAAAGGCTCTTGAAGTGTTCCTGTGGAGGGGACAAGGAGAACTATCTCTGTGCTAGTTAACGACATGGTCTCTGGCAACTCTGCCTGTATTATCATTGCAATCCTGAGACACACACATTGTCTTCCACCACCCTGGTAAATGGTGTCCCACAGAATGTTGGTTCCTGAAGTTATGCCTGAGGGATGCCTTTTGGGGACAGGGGCCCTTTCCCTGGAAGATATATATATTTTGCATCCTTGTATTTGCCAATAGCATCTGTGTAACCATCAACAAACTGAGCAGAGAGTAATATATGTGAAGAAAACCTGAAGATGTTTCTAGGTGCTCCCACTGGAGGCACACAGTGATGGCAATCCTACCAGGAGGCCCCCGTCCTGAGAATTAAATGTATCCAATCCTGGTTCATTCAAAAGGTACTTTTGGAGACCTTTGTCATGAAGACCACATTTAATATGGTCCTGTAACAAGCCATTTATGAAATATGTCAATTGCAATGCAATGACAGAAGGTACAGCATTAACCCGAGCCCCAGGAATGGCCACCAAGCTACTGATTCTGAGGGGGTAAAAATTACATTTCTAAAGAAAACAATACAAATATGGTGAAAAATACTTCAAAAAACATATCTGGATAACTGTTGCCATGGGAGGTATTTCATTTGGTGAGAATCAAGAAACCTAGAACTTGGCCTTAATCTCAGAAGTACCTTTCACTGAAGAAGTTTAAGAGAGCTTTGTTAAGTTTACTGGAAACTGTCAGCCCAGACTCAGAACCTGTGCTTGAACGCTGGCCCTGGCCTACTAGGAATGTTGCCACCAGTGTCATGCTCCATTTTTATGTTTGGTAGAGAATGGCAGATGCCCCTTGACCTCTAATTGCCTGCCACATAATAAAGGTACTATATATATATAACCTTATTTAGATGTACTTTTGGAATCTCACAGTCATGAGACCAAAAGAATTATGTTCAAAATTCTACATCCTATTTGATTTAAATTTTCTCATTATATGAAACCCAAGAAGTAGGCTGACCATTAGCAAGGTATTCAATGTACTCCAGTACAGGGACTGCTGAAAGGATCTGGGTTCAGAGAGATCTCAACAGTTTACCATAAGAGAGTAACTCAAATCTCAGGAAATACACTGTGTGGGCATAGATACCAACAGAGAATGACAAAGTTTGAGCAAGAATCTTTTATTACAATAAAAACAACTGAACAGAAGATGTCCTGTCCTCATATTCCATTAGTAAAGGATCTCTGAAGGGTCAATATTTTATGAGACTCAAAAGAAGAGAAACCCTCATGATGACCCCAGGAAGCTCCCCTTACACACACAGAAAGAGTCTGTGGACAGAACCATTCTCTCAGTCGTGCTGCTTCTAGAAACCAGCAGGAGAGACAGAGCCCTGTGTGCACGCACATCCCCATGACAGTGTCACAAAAGTACTAACAGAGTTGTTCAACCGCTTCCAGACCTTAGTCTGATTTGCTTCACCACTCATTTTTATGACAGATAACATATTCCAAACCTGAAATCACTTGCACTTTCCCCTCAATCCTGTCTTTAGGTAGGGGGCAAGGACTAGGAAAGACCAGAGAGGTACAAGGAGTTTCTCCAGGGTGACCCCACTGACTCTGGCCCTGGTTCTGCCTCAGCCACTTCTTCAAGTGCACTCCCCAAACACCATCTGGAGACAGACCACAACCACACGATTTCCTTCCAGTACAGGCTGCAGGGGAAAGGGAGGATATACACTGGGAGAGAATGCTGAAGTCAGCTGTTTGGGAGGCTCTGAATCAGCACCTTCAAGAGTGGTGGTTGGGAAACAGGCTTTTCTCCCACAAAAACCCCAAATGTAGCAGTGACCCAGGAGCTTAAAACCAATGCAAACAATTCCAGAGTGGGAGTCCCAAGCTGACCACAGGTACCAAGGAACTAGGGGCTGGAATTCCTCACCCACCCATTCACAGCCGCCTCCTGAATGAGCCGTAGGGCTTGGGAGACAGAATATGCTGGGCGCCACCGCACTGCGCAAGGAGCTGCTGCAGGAACGTGTGTTGTCAAGTCCTGCCTGGAGAGGCCATTCTCTTGACTGAACACACAGCTTTGGAAGGGATGTCTGTGAAACAGTGAGGGTGAAAAGAGCTCCTCGTCTGGTTTGCCAGATGGTCCAAATTAATCCTGGTCACCGAGAAGGAGACAGACAGCACAGACTGACCACACATCCACCAGCTTCCCTGTATTTTTCCAGTTTTCTTTAATGAATGTGTATAGTTTTTCCAGTGGGGGTAAAAGAAGACATTCAGCCTCAGCAGTCCTGGGGAGTTAGGACTTGAAGCATCATTCATGTGGGGGCCTCAAGGGCTTGGCAAACCTCCAGTTTTTCTACCCCATGACATGTGAGAGTCTCCCGACACCACAGGATCGTATGAGGTGAAGGGAAGAGCAAGAGAAAGAGTACCCGGGGCCTTTTGGATACGAGGTCTGGCAGAATTCTGAAATGCAAGATTAACTCAGAAGAACTGTGGGTTCTGGTTAAGCGAAAAAAGCTGAGTGTTCGCTCAGCTACAGAATATTCCTGTTTCCCAAACAGCAAGTTTTCCCCACTGAGGGCCACTCACTGAGGGCCACTCACACCCATCTCCCACCCGCCCTCTGCCTCCCAGGCTCTGCACTCTATTCAGAGAAACGCCACGACTCAGAGGGGGAAAGGAGGCATCTACCATGCACCAGGCCAGGGCCTCTGTCTCTGTCTTCCCCTCCAAGTCTCAAAATAAGGCAGCAACAAGTGGTGTTGGCCCATCTTTAGAGACAGGAAAAGCAAAAGCCCAAGATAACCAAGGTCACGGGCTGACAAATTGCAGAGATGAAACGTGTGTGCATCGTCTGACATGGAAGCCCTTGCTCCCAGGCAGCACGGACACAAGCAGCCTTCTGGGGTGAAGCTATATTAGAGGGTTATTTCTGGCCTAAAGAAAATGGAGGGACAGTTCTGTCATATTTGCTAATATCTTTTTAAAAGAAAAACACTGCTAAAAAGTCAATTACTGACACTGCTGGGATTCTTGGAGCTTTTATTGTGGTTACTAAGGGAAATGGGAACTCCACTCCACCATGCTGGAATTTATTAGGCAAAGCCTGTGGACTCACAGGGTAAGGCGGACCCCTCCTGCACACCAGGCGCCAGCCTCAGCTCCCCAGGGGGTATGGCACTGACTCATGAAGGAGCCAGTGTTGGATGCGCCCTCTTTTTGTGCCAAGTAGTGTGCTAGGTGCTTTACACACATTTTCTTATTCCTCACAACTCTGCGCCCAAAGTCATACAACCAGCATGTGGTATGATGGGATTTGGGCCCAGGCCTGCCTGCTACTGAGCCCATGTTTTTTCTGCTAACCCAGATAGAACCATCCAGCTAATACCAGTCTATCATCACTTTGATGGAGAAACAGTCAATTCCTGTTGCGTGTTTGGCACATCAAATCCTGATTTTCCCACCTACTTTACTCTGCTATGACATTCCCATGTCCTGTACTTTCCAGTGCAATTCCAGTTTTGAACATTTTGGCCCCATCACCCCATGGGTGTACTCATGCTTGTCCCACAGCGAGGTCTGCTGCAGGAAGCTGCACTTCTAACCCACGTCTTTGCAACTCACCATGGAGGGATGGTTAGTCCTCCCATAGGACACATTATTTACATGTTCCTGATTTGCTGCAGATGCACCTCATGCTCTCTCTTCCCAGCTGAACCCTAATTCCTTTCGAATCAACCCTTCCCAATTGGAAGATCATTCTCAAAGAGGGAATTCTAGAAACCACAGAATAATAATTCATAGAAGAAACAACAGTCTTGTCTAACATTGTTCTGCTTACAACCTTTGCAGGTGGCATGGTGTTGGATGGAATGGCCCTTTTGAGGCATGATTTTAAAGTATCTCATCAGAACGCAACTGCAGGATGGGAACTGCCAACTTGTCATGTAACTGGAATCAATGTAAAGTCAATGTAAATCAATGTAAATGTGCTTACATTAAAAAAATTAAGTGCTTGAACATGACACAGTGAAAACTTAGCTTGGCTATAGTTCATTCAAAAAATAAAAACCCTCAAACTTTTGGTATTGAAGTTAAAAACAAGCTCAAGAGTATAATGTGAATGTATTGTTAGGATGCATCAGTGGAAGTGGAAGGTCCAGATCACAGGAAACAGATGCTCAGCTGAACTCTGGACTAAGCCTTCATTATCCAGCATGACAGATAACGTGCTCGATTCAGTGAAGCACGCTGAACAAATGATAGGGCCCTGGGAGAAGGAAGAAACTTGGGGTGTCTAGCCTAGATAAGAAGAGAGAACAGAGAAACATAAAGAAGATTTCAGATGTTTGACAGGTTGTTACACAAAGAAGGGAGTCTAGAAAGTGAACCACTTGGTGGAAGTTACTAAGAAACAAGTTTCTGTTCAATATATAATGAGGAACTTGTGGCTGGCAGAAATAACCCCCCCCCCAAGAGGTCCACATCCTAATCCCTGGGACCTGTGATTATGTTACTTTACATGGTAAAAGGGACTTTGCAGATGGGATTAAGTTAAGGACATTGGGATGGGGAGACTTTCCTGAGTTATCTTTGTGGGTTCCTAGGTAAGAGGAAGGCAGGAGCATCAGAGAAAGAGATGTGACAACAGAAGCAGAGTCAGAGTCAGAGAAAGATCTGAGGATGCTACGCTGCTGGCTTTGAAAATGGAGGAAGGAGCTACAAGCCAAAGAATACAGGCAGCCTCTAGGAACTGGAAAAGGCAAGGAAATAGATGCTCTCCTAAAGCTTCTTCTAGAAGGTATGCACCCCAGCTGGCACCTTATTTTAGCTGAATAAGATCCATATCAGACTTCTGACCTCCAGAGCTGTAATAGAATAAATGTGTATTGTTTTAAGCCATTAAGTGTGTCTTCATTTGTTGGAGCAACAATAAGAAATGACTACAATGTCTAACACGTGGATGGCCATTATCAGCTCCAGTGAGCTCCCCGACCCAAGGAGGCAATCAGGAAGAGACTGAATAGCTCTACCTGTCAGGATTGCTGTGCAGGCCAGTCCTGCATTAATTGGGAACTAAGCTGGATGACTCACAGGCAGGCCCCTCCAACTCTAAGTCCATGATTTATGACAGTGCCTTCAGCTTTTGTATACAGCATGCTGGTCCCCACCCCCTGCCTTGTGGTGGGCAAGGCTGTCCATGGTCTTCTCCCAGGAGAGCCGTGGTAGTGACACTTTCCACCACCACCCTGAGTAAAAGACAGGCTTTGGGAAGCTGTCCTAACAGCACCTGGGCCTTGGTCTGGCTCAGAGCAAAAGCTCTTGCTGGGGACGCCTACCTGAGCAGAGGACTCCCTTGTTCCTGGCACAGGAGAAGTTGTCACACTCACAGAAAGGCCCGTAGATCTTCCCAAACTCGCTCTCAAAGCAGGAACACTGGTTGCAGCTGCACTCCCCGCGCCCACTGCACAGCGGCTTGCCCTCAGCCTCCCGGCACAGGTTCTGGTACACGCTCTGGTTCTCCCCCTCCTGGCACTCGCACCTGGTGCCCAGGTGGCCGGGGTTGCACTCGCACAGGCCGCAGACGTAAGTTCCATTCCCACTGCATCTGGCACTGTTGGGCTCCAGCCCCGCGCTGCAGCCACACGTGCAGTTGTAGGTGACCCCCACCTCCAGGCTGTCCCGGAATCCCACGGGCCGCAGGGTGAACATGTGCTCCATGTGTCTGCTAGGACAGCTCCGGGCCTCCACCGACACCTCAAAGGACGCCTGGGCAGAAGGAAGAGAGGGGATGCCATGGCCATGGTGAGCCAGGGCCTCCCGATCACCCGGGGGCCCACCCAAGCACAATTCCTCTGAGGCCCTTGATGAAGAGTGTCTGCTGACTCCAGCCCTCTCCGTGCACACAGGTGGGACCACCGAAATGGCCCAACCAGGAAGAGACCTCAGAATCAGCAAGCTCTCACACTTTCTGGAGAAGAGAATACTCAGGCGTGCTAAATTTGACAGGCATTGCACATGGTTCTTTAACACTTGTTATCTCTGTGCAGCCTCCCGACCCTGAAGGATGGGCTTCCGCAGAAAGGCACAAGGATTCACTCACATTTCCACAGTTCTCGTCCTACCCTTTCTTTTCTCTCCTGTCCTATCCTCGTCCCACCCCTCCTGCAGGACGCCTCTTCCCTGTCCATTTTAAAAGTCATTCAGTCAATGAATATTTCCTGGGCACCGCCTCTGCGCCAGGCATGGTGCTAGACGCAGGGGCACGGTGGCACTCCTACTCACGAGGCGCTGGGTGCGGAGCACCCGCCTGCCCCCCGTAGAGAGGGCTCCTTCCCTGCTGGCGAAGGGATGAGCTGACTCCCAAGCTCTCTGCAGACTCACCCAAAGCCCCCATGCCCCAATTCCTCCCCTGTGAGTGGTTCTCACAGCCGTATTTTTCACAATCAGCCCACGGCTCTGAGGTCTTCAAGAAGAGTTGTTGTCTAATGCAATGTGCCATATATGTGGAAAGACATTTTCTTTTTAAACAAAACATGTAAGGAAGTATTTCTAACTCCGGAGTTTCTCACGGGTTGCCCTGGAAACAGGCAGCAAGGTGGGCCTAGCTGGGTGGCAGATGGTACAGGAGAGAGGTCTCCTGCCCACAGGGCTGGGATGTCAGGAAAGCAAGGATGAGGCTCGGTTTGATTCCAGAAACTACAGCACAACTCCCCCACCCTCTCCTCCTCACCCCACTTAGGAAAGGAGCCACGAGGAGTTCAAATCACCCAGCAGGGCCCTCGGAGCAAGGCACTGTAAATTCAATAGAAATGCACAGGCAGGCAGCTGGCACACCCTGATGGAACATCATGTGAAGTGCTCTTCCCTGAGTGGGCTCTTCCTTACTCCCTAGACAGACAGAGGGCCAGCCCACTCCATAAACTGACTCACTGCATCTGGGTCCAGATGTCTTTATTTTTCAAAAGGCTCTTCAGATCATTCTGAAGCTCAGAAGTGGGTTAGAAACCATTTTTTAGCTGTTACTATTCTTAATTCTATTATTTGGGTTAGAATAAAGCTAATTTTTAAAAAGTCATCATCTTGCTCTACTGGGCACTCTTCAGGTAATAATATTTATTTTTAAGAACACTGAAAATATCTATTTCTAAACATTCTACAGATCCCCATCACTTAGAGATCATTACTACTTCCAAAGGCCTCCCCTCAGATGCTGCAACATCTAGGGACACCCCTGGTAGGGTTGGGGGTGTGTGGGAATCCACTCGGGCACTGAAATCTGTTAACAACAACACGAATAGTTACTGGTTGCTAAGTACCTGCTGTGCACAAGGCACAGTGCTGGGCATTTCCACAAGCATTTCCTTCATATGCCCTAGAAGGAGGCACCCTTACCTTTCCAGAGAGGAAGCAGCGTTGGTGGGATCTGGGAAGCTAGTCAAGGTCACACAGCTGGTGAGGTGTGGGGCTGGGCCAAGAACTGGACCTGTGCCCTCCTTAGCACATCACCTCCTAGAAGTGGGGAATGAGGAAGGTACCCAGTGTCTAGATCTGGGTACAGAGGGAGAGCCAGCCTAGCTTACTGCAGGGACCACTTGATGGTGACCGCCAAAGTCGTGGCCAGAGGCTTCTCCAAATCTTCCTGCCTTGGGCTGGGAATGATCTGAGCCTGCAGATGGGAAGGGGGTGGGGCCAAGCCTGACCAAAGCCATCCGTGGGGCCATGAAGAACACAGAGGGGCCAATGCCATCCCTCCCTTCTGAGGCCCAGAGAGAAACAGTGACTTGCTTGAAGCACCTACTACTGCTTGCTTGAAGCTCTTACAACAGTGACTTGCTTCAGGCTACAATTGAAGCCCTGTACTCCTAGACTACAAGTTGCTGGACTTGTTAAATAAAAGCCTTTGCCCTACAAGGCAGCTGTAGGTCAGAAACACAGTAAACTACAAAGGAATAATCTGGACCAACAGCCAAAGTCATTTAATTACTGAACGACTGTGGGGAGTGTCCATCCGCACATACAACCTTCTCCCATGGCAACTTGCCTACGTCAAGGGATAAAGTAACGACAGTGAGAGGTACACCTCCTGTGTCTTGCCCATGTGTCCGTGTCTGCTGGGTAAGTGAGGAAGTAGGGAGCCCCCGAATTGGTGCCAGCCCCGATCACCCAGGACGTAGAAACACACAGGTGCTGTCTGCTGCCTTCCAAGCAGGTCCCGGCGGCCTTCCTCGGCCAAGGCTTCAGCCTGACGGAGGTGCTGTCTGTCTGGCCCGCAGCCAGGTGCCTAATAACCAGAGAACCGCTGTCTATTTCAGCCACTGGGTCTCAGCTCCTGCTGGGCACAGGAATGCTATAAAAAGCACCTGGGGAACACCAAGTAAGTCTGTTCGCTTACCCCTCCTTTCAGAGAGTCCATTTCCCTACTGGATTAGGAAAGAATCCAGAGACGCTGGAAGGCAGCTGGAATGAGGCTTCCCCGCATCTCTTCCCTGATTCCTGAGGACTCCAACTGATGCTGAAGGCGCCCAGTTCCTGCAGACTTTCCATTCTTCCACTCTGAGCTTCCAGTGGAAGTCACAGGCACGGCAGCCCTCCCGCCCAGTCTTGTTCAATGCTCACAGTTCCCCCGCAGGGCTGCTGGCCTCATACACACTTTCAAAAGGGCTGCCCAGCCCGCTGCCCAAACCCACCAAACCCGGGGCTATGCGGATGCCAGATCCACTCAAATCTCAACAAAACAAAGAGCTGGGACGGGCACAGGATAGAGAGCCCCAGAGGAGTGGACAGGAGCGGGGGTGGGTGGGGAGTACCATGGGAAGCCCGTGGTGGTGTTCACTGGGTCCTTTGTACTGGGCGTTAGTGCTGGCTGCACGGCCAGCCACTCGCATGCTGGTTTGTCAAAGCTAGTTAATGAGAAAACAGACTCCCAGTGGTTGGGGCCACTCTGTGAGCCCTTGTTTGTGTTACGACCACGAAAGGAAAATTAGGGAAATGAGTAAACTCACTGGAGAAGAGCACCTCATTGGATTTGGGGCTTTCAAAGTTCTATTCAGAGTATTTCTCATTGAGGACATCCTCGGCCCTCAGCCCCTGCCACCTCTCCTGCCTCTTGCTGGATAGATGTCGTAACCCAGAGAACACAGGGTAGTCACAGAACCACTGCATCTGGCTGGAAGTGCCACAGAGCCATTGCTTGCCCCACCCCATGACGAAGTGAGATCTGTCTGGCTGCCACTCACCCAGCTGCCCCAAGGCTGCCCCACACAGGGGCCATGTCCTCATCCATAGGCCAGACCCTGCGATACCTGGTGACAGCTGAACGCTGTCTGCTTCTCCTGCCCCTTCGTCTCCAGGCAAATCCCTAGACCCTTCAGCTGTGCTCCATACTCCCATCTACCCCCACCACTGCCTGACTTGGCCATAGCCCTGCCAACTCGTGGTGCCAAAGAATGGAACCCACCTGCCACATAATGGCTAGACCCCTTAACTTGCCATGTATACCCCATCATGGGGCCTGAGCTAGCCTCTCTCCCCTCAGTCCCCAGGCCACTCCTCTTACCTCCATGGCTACCTCCCTCAGCTGCTTTCCACTTGCAAAAGGGTCATGCTCTCTACACCCTAGCAGACTCACCTTGCAGATTTGCACATGCTATGCCCATTAATGGGACCACCCCACCCTCCCTTTCTATGTCTGGAAAACTCCTCCGCGTGCACCAAGCCTCAGCCCAAACAGCACCCCTTCTGCAATGCTGCGCCCTTCTTCCCTGGGCTCCCCAAGTACCATGCCTGGCTTTTGTCATGGCACTTGTCACCCTCTATGCATGGTTATTTCCTGTGCCAGACCCTGAGGCCCTGACCTGTCTGTTTCATCTGTACATTGTGGGTGAGCAAGTATTTGGCATGTACACATTTGCTGAACACAAGTGGACTTCAAGTTCTGAAATGTATGCCCTTGGGACAAATGTCCGGAGGGAAACAGTCACATACTCAGTAGCACACCTGGTGGCCAAAGCCCAACTATAAGCTCTTTGAAGACAGTTCAGCCTGAGAGGAGGGATGGAAAGTTTGCCTTCTTGGGCCAGGGTTAAGAAAATCAGACTGGTCCCTGCTGGAAGCGTACCCCTTCTATCTCAGGGATCAGAGGCGTTGACAGGCCCCTCTCCTTCCTCAAAAAGGGAAAGCCCCCCCAACCCCTCACACCAGGGCTGACTCTGTGGGCGTGTGCCTGTGGAGTCACACAGGGCCCCTGCTCAGAAGGGCCCATACTTAGTTTAATGCTCTGCTGTTGCTGGGTTGAAATTCTTAACAATTTTTGAACATGGGCCACACATTTTCATTTTGCACTGGGACCCACAGTGTAGCTAGTTCTGCCCCCACTGCCTCCATGGCCCTCAAGAGAGCTGCTCCTCATGGCTGCATGGCCTGGCATGGCCCTTGTGAGTGCATGATGTCCAGCCTCTGACGAGCAGAGTGGACGCTCTGCGCCAGCCTCTCTCCATCCACAGAAAACAAAACCCCATAGCCTTTGCAGCAGAGCCAGGAGCCATGTGACCATGGCCCTTGGACAGCAAGACAATAACACTGGGACCATGAGAGGAAACAAAAAGCCAGCACAGGAGGTGTGCCCCAGGGCCCACTGCTGTTTCCATAGGGCCATGGCCCATCAGCTCCCCAAGGAAGAGCTGTCAAAGGTGGTCGGCATGGACGGGAGCATCCTTCCTTTTTATTATTGTTTCAAATGCTCTAAAAATCATCTCAATATATCAGAAATTTTTCACTTTTGTGAAAAACTGCCATTTTAAAATCTTTTTCTGGATAGTCTCCATATTTTTCTAAAGTATCATCCCAGCAAATAGCAAAATCCACACTACAGCATCCATCCACAAGTGGCAGTGACACCACTGTATGCTTTTACTCCCAAAGTTCATGAGGCGTGAGGGGAACACGTGGAAGTGACCTCCGTAGTCTCAGATTTGACTCCCGCCGCTTGTGGCTCAGGCAGGGGGACGCCCGGCGAGTATCTCAGGCCCCCTTTGAGCATTAGTTTTTCACACAAAATGGGGAAGTAACGGCTACCTCACAAAGCTCTTTAGGAAGCAGAGAAGGCAGCAGTAATGCCCCTGCCAGTACCAGATGCGTTATAAGCTCCCATTAAATGGTAACTAATATGATTCCCTCTGGAATAGGGAGGCAAGGACTAGTGAGATGACTCGGTTTGGAGTGGAAAGACCTTGGTTTGGGTTGTGGGTCCACCGCTTTTCAGCTGGGTGAACTTGGGCAGGTCGCTCACATCCCCAAATCTCAGGCGGCCCACCAGCAATTAGCGAGCGCCCCGTCCCCACCTGGCCACAGGCTGTATGAACTGGATGTGGTAGGGGCGTAACGGCACTCAATAAACCACGTTCTCTCCATGGAGGCTCCTGTGCCTCATTGTCCTATTTGTGCTGACACGAGTCCTTTGAAGTAGGTGTGGTAGAACAGAACCACAGGCTCCGAGAAGCAGGAGAGAGGTGTGTAGGTGCTGCCTTCAGAGCCAGAGCACCCTGGCTTTGAATTTTCACTCTGACGCTTACTGGCTGTGCACCTTGGGCAACTGATTCTCTGTGCCTCAGTTTCTCTCCTCTGTTGACATGAATAACAAAGTCTTCCTCACAGGGAACTAGGCGGGGAACAAAGAACACTCACTGTCTAGTCTGTTTCCAGTCCTCCCCAAGACTAACTGCGTTTCCCTCTCGAGTTCCATAAGGAACCCCAATATACTTATAATGATTTTCTCTTTTTCACTTAAGGCAGCATAAATTGGCTTCAGTTTCTTTCATCCGAAAGGGTTCTGATTTTATGCCGTTATTATCAACAAACATCAGTTCCTTTGACCTTCCTGGTTTCTAGACAATTCATCACGACAGTTGCTTGTCACTTTCCTTTTTAAAAAAAAGAACTGTACATAGAACTCCAGTCTGCCCTAGACAAAGAAAGTAGGATCTTTATTTCTGGGGTTCCAAAATACCTCTATTAGCACAGCCTCAATTGGCAGTACTTTTTTTTTTTAAAGCAATATTGGTTATTTGCATTGAGCCTTTGAGCCATTAGAACCTGCCAGATGTTTTTCTTTTACTATCAAACCAACTTTCCTATATCTTAGTAATATTCTGAACTAAAATGTAAGATATTAATCCTGATGATTTCGACCCAGCTCAATTCTGAGAAACATTTTTAAATGTCAGTTTTCCTGCTTTCTAAGAGAAGCTGTTTTCTTCAGCCTGGTGACCTTCTACATGTGATAAACAGGTCTCCCATGAGTCCAACCCCAACCAATAGTAAACACAAACAGACAAGAGATGTTTAGAACTTCAGTCAGGTCCTCTCTCCGGTGAAGGTTATCAACACTCTTAGCATGTTTACTCAGCTATAGATCTGCCTGCCTGTGCTGTGGTCAACCCATAGTATTTGCCTTGTCTGTAAGTACGTCATTAGAAATTGTTGAGAGCCCTCCTGAAACCTGGCGTCTTGTGTGTGTGTTACATATCCTTGAATGGATAGTCCAGCCCTCTTCCCCTTCTATTCCGTTGTACCTATTTCTCCAGGTAAAGGATTCTTTGTTTAGGTGTATTTCATGCATCATTCTTCAGCTTCTCTGACACACTGAACCAGACACTCCATCCACAGATCTATCCAATTTCACTTACATGTTGTTGAGTGTTTTTTTTTTTTTTTTGGTTATTTCTGCCTCCTTCCATTTTTTCTTAACTGTCTCTTTAAATCCTGTGACTATAAAGCTTTAGAGTGTTTTAAAAAATATTCATCTGGATTGAGTAATCATTATAATGGATCAAAACATAAATAAACTGCAACTTTTGACAAGTATCAAAAATAAAAAGTAAAATTTTATTAGTGCCTCTTTAATGAGATGAGGCTTCCCCCCAAATAGTTCATACAGATGTATAATAATATTACTTATTGCTAAACAAGATGGGGATCAGCATCAATTATGTTTCTATTTTTCATTTGCAGGGATTTAAGCACAAAAATCTACATTCACATAAATAGAAAGATGAGAAAGGGAGTTTTGTTACAGCAATGTCACCTTGTTCTATGGATGGCCTCTGGGTGAAATGCCATAAATAATCATTTGCAATGAATTATCATCTGACAACTTCATTAGGCCTTCTTTCAAGCTTGTTAAAAGCAAAAGAGACTTGGAAACAACCTGTCTTAGAAAAGGATTTGTTAGCCAGTCATTAGAGTCCTTCCTTTTCTCAACCTGGATATCATATTTTGAATTATCCCTTTGTTTGGTGGTACAAGGCACCACTGTAAGATTTGGAAAGGGTGAGAGGTGTATCTGTGTGTTGTAAAGTGGGCAAAGGGCAATTGTGAAAGGGGGGACGGGCAAGGATCTATTGTGGAATATGAGAAAACCCCAGGAGACCACTGCTGAGGATTGACTGGCCACGCAGCTATACCTCCATCTCCTCCTCGAGCTCTTTCCCTAGAGCCAGGGGTAAGTTGGCTTATATTCACCTTGGCCATCTTTAGTGCTTATGAATGCCCAGAGGATATACTCATCTGATTTTAAGGTCTCTACAATTTTTCTGGTTCCAACCAGATTCTTTTAAGTGTGTGAGAGAGCATTCCTTCACTGGCTTTCTACTTTCTGAGCAATGGAACTGTCAACAAAGCAAGTCAGGAATGGATCTCATTGTCTGCTTCTAGCAGCAGGGACCTCCAGAAGATGTGTGGACAGCTCTGTATCACCACCTTGCCTGCCTCTGTGCCAGGTTTTCATCTGTGTTCTCGCTGCCCATATACATCCACCTCCCTGCTCCCACACTCAAGGCCTTGGTTTGGTGCACAGGCACACATCTTTACACATCATTTACATAAACTTAATCTGGACAAGGCATCTGCGCCCTCCATTGCTGTACAGTCATCCATTCCATTTTATCAAATCAGAATGGGTGGATGGTTTCCTTCATATTTTACAGAAAGGAAAAGTGAGGGTCCAATTATCCAAGTTACAGAGCAAGTTGCAGAAGGCTAGGAATAAAAGCCAGGTCTCTTAGATTCCTGCCCAAACTCTTCCACCTCATTACATCCTGGTCTAGCTAAGATGACAATGGTTTAAAACACCAAGGGGACAATGTCAACTTGAGAAGCCTTAGGTGGCAATGCACTGTGGGCTGCCTATTGACTGGGGCTCTTTAACAAGTCCACCTGGGATTCTGAACACATAACGCAGAACAGGCTTCAGAAACTCCCCCAGGATGCTGAACAGGAAGACAGAACATGAGTTCCTAGAGGACTCTACTATGTCACAAAAGTTATCCGAACCCAGAGACTGATGACCAATCCTAACAAGAGCTCATATGAACTGGGGTGAGAACTTACCATGTCCCCAATCTTCAGGCCCTCACACTTCCTCTGACCAGGATAGGAGATACCATCTTGGCAGGTAGCAGTGAAGAAGAGATTAAGATCTTCAGGCTGATCCCAGACCGACAGCTCCACTTTAGACCGGATACTCTAGACAGAGAGAGAAAATGAAGCCCAAATGTTTAGTAAAGGCTGCAGACGAGGTGCACCCACACTGGTTTTCCGATGCCCACGTGGCTTCCTCTAGCTCTTCCCAAACCAAGGGAAGAGCCAGTGAGCTTGGTTCCTGGCCCCTCCCTCACCCTCTTCATTCTCTCTACTCCCACATGCCATCTTGCTAGACCTGGCCTGAGGTCTCCTTCTTTGAGCTTAGAGAAGTCCATAACGGTCTACCTGCCATGTGATATTATTATCTGCTTCAAGGGGTTGTTAGGCTCTGTCCCCTGCTTGCCTCTCCAGAGCCACCTCTTGTCCCACCCCCCAGCCTCAGACATGTAGTCCTTCAAATCTCGCCATGTGCTCTCCTGGCTTGCAGCCTTCACACGTGCCCAGGAGAATGTTCCTTTGCCCATAGGCCCTTCTCTCCTCTCTCCCCCAGCTAACTCCTCACCATCCTTCAGAGGCGGCTCAGCAGACACGTTCGCCAGGAAGCCACCCTATCATTCCTCACACTCACACCCACCCCCATCAGGGGAGGTCCACATTCATGAGCTTGAAACCACACAACCAAGAGAATCCAATCTCATGTGTGGATTATGTTCTCGAGAGAGTGAATGAAACAAAAATCTAGTCAAAATTACCCATCAGAAGAGAAAAAGTAAAAGACTGAAAACAAAGTGTTGCAAAGGATGTAGAGCAACAGGGGCTCTCATACTCTGCCGGGGGGCAGTGTGACTCAACATGACCCTTTAGAAAACCATCAGGCAGTATCCACTAAAGCTTAGGCCAACCTCAGACCTAACATTCACCCTAGGATTATACCCAACAGCAACGCATGTGTCACCTAAAGACATGGGCAAGAATGTTTACAGCAACACTGTTTGTAATAGCTAGGATGTGGAAACTACCCAAATGCCTATCAATAGTAAAATGGAGTAAAAAAAAACTGTGGTATGTTCACAGTGTAGAATACCATACAGTAATGAGAAGGAACAAAACACAATTGCATGCAACGACATGGATAAATCTCACAAATATTACATTGCCAGAAAGAAGGCAGACATAAGGCATATATAGTGTATTGTTCTATTTATACGAAATTCAAAAACAGGCAACATTAATGGTTACCCTTGGGGTACAGTTTTGGAAGAGGGCACAAGAGGACTCCTTGGTGCTGGTAATGTTCTGTGTTTTTGACCTGGGTGCTGGATACTCAGGTGTATACAGTTTGTAAAAAGTTTGTATAATTTTCCATACATCTATGAGTTTAAAAAATTGTCCTTGAAAATCTCTGAGGACGATGCCTCAGGAAAAAGTAATTGGCTTGTGTTTAGGGGTCACATTTTACCAAATTAAAAACAACCATCTGTTTATGCACTAAACACACAGCATAGCACATACGTACTCTGAACCAACCTCAGCTGACGGCCTTCAGCCCCCACTCCCTCCTCGGGTGCGCTCTAGGGGTTTGGCTGCTGAGCAGAACGGCAGCAAGACTTGCCTCTTGCTCTCATGAGTTTTCTCTTCTTTCTTTCTTTTCTTTTTTTTTCTTTTTTGCTGAGCATGTAGTGCTAAAGTTGAATAAGTGAAATATGCAGTTTTCCTAGCAAATTAACAGCTTGTTGAAAACATTCTCTGCAAAAAATAGTCTCTCCCTTTGCAACAAATTGTCTAAGTGCTTCTACAACTCTAAAAATACTATCCTTAAATCCACTTCCTCTTGTAAGTGCCAGCCTTAACTGGCCAAGGGTCACAAAAGCACCACTCAACACACACAGCACTTTCCTGCGGAATATGATTAGTTATTTACAGATCTGTCTTTCCCATCGTGTTGTGAATTTCAAGGGCCATATCACATGTCTTTCTGGGACCGAGTACGATCTCTCGTTGCGTGAATGAACGGGTAGATAGCAGGATGGATGCTTTACTGACAGCTATGCTAAGGGGCATAACTTTTTTTTTAAAGACAAGGTAAATTTTAAAATATATATTTATAATTTTGAATAAGTATGAGGATGAGATAAAACAGTATATCATAAAAGAGCTAAGCAGATTGAGGGTAAGAAATTATTTGGGAACAGTCACTTGAACTGTGGGGGCCCCATGGTTCACACACAAAACACCGGAAGGAAGCATTGGCACTCCCCAGCAAGATCTGCCGGAGCTGCCACTTGAAACCCTTAACGGAGGATTTGGTAGAGGGAGAAAGAGCACTAGAAACTGGGGCTCCTATTCCACAAACCAGCAACTATATGGGAAGGAAATGGAATCCTATGTTCTACTCAGGCCGTAGACTCCTTGTGTTCTGATCTAAGTCTGTATTATTCCTGTTCCCCATGGAGTCTCTGGAATCAGAAACTCTTAAGATGTTACAGGTGGCAGGAACCGTGGAGATGATTCAATTCAAACCATTCATTTATGGAAGCAGGCCAAAGAAAAGGCCTCGTCCAGCTGCCAGAGGCAGGCAGGACCAGAAGCCCACCTTCTCCACCTGTCACATGCGCTCCCTAACCCCCATACCTGATTTGCACTTCCTTCTTTGGAAACCAGCTCTCAGGCTTTGGAAAGGGATTGTGAGATTGTGCTCTAGTTGTAAGGGTCAGTCTTGCCCAAGACTATAAGTCCTGGAGAGCGGGACTGTGTTTTGTTCACAATTTTATTGCCAAGGTGTAGCATGATGCCGGCCACACATTAGGCTATTAATATATATATTTGCTGAATGAATGAATTTTTACAGGATATAGGAGAGGATCAAAGCCACAGGCAATGCAGTTCTTACATATGTAGACTTTTATGTGTGACTCCTGAAATCCAATGAAATCCTACCAGATTTGCCCCTGAAGATGATTTCTTACTCCTCACGTAGGAAAAGGAGACAACGTCAGGAATGTCAGAAGTTTAAAGCCTACTAAATACTCAGTCAGGTTAGGTCACATCTGCAATTGCTTTAAGTCAGGCCAGCTGTGGAGTGGGTGGGAGCAGACTTCATGGCAACAACAAAAAGAGAAACATGTGCTCTGCTCTGGGAAAAATACCCCACGGCTTCTGATGTTACCCTCCACATGCAACTCTAGCGGTTTCCAGCTCATTCTGTTCTTTCCCACTCTGAAAAGAGGCCTCTATGATTTCTCTTTGAGTCCCACCTCCCCTTTCTCATTGTGACATGATGCTGGTGTGCTCTGTACGTGTGGCTCCTGGGCCGACACTGAGCTCTGGAAGAGAACCTCTCACCAACACCTAGCATAGAGCAAGGTACCACATTGCCCAACTCCCTTGGGAGGATGTGGTGATTTCTCACAGTGAAAACTTTGGCACAGCAATTAAAAATATACAAATTAAAGAGTTGGAAATTTTACACTATGAGAGATGTGTACACCAGACTTCATTCTACATGACATTAAATTAAACATACCCTTTCCATTTTGCTCCCTTCTCAGCCTGGCCAAATACCATAGCCATTTCATCTGTTACATATGCTCCAACCAAAATCTTTTCAGAATGTCCCCACACATCATTTGCCAGCACGCTAGAGGAGGTAAAAGTCAACACCCACACTTAGTCATGTGTTACATGACTCATATAAAATCCACCACAAACTGCTCAGACAGTAAAGTAAAGAGAACCACAGTCCAGATAGAGCTGAGATTGGATGCTGGCAGGACAGAGAAGCAGGTGAAACGATGAACAGAGCTAATGAAAGCCTCTATTGCTGGCCAGAGCTCGTCCCACACACACCGGAGGACTGTGCCAGGCTCGAATTCAGGAAAAGAGCAAGGAGCTTGAAGCCCAGCCTTGGGCCTTCCTGTTGGCTGAAAAGGCGGCAGCAAGTAAGATGGGTATTCTGAAGAAAAAAAACAAACCATTTTTCCTACTCTCTACTCTCACACGCCACTCACCACAACACTTCTGACACTAGATGTGTGGAGGGAGTGCCTCACACACCAGGCAATTCTCCAGCAGGCACTAGCTGGTATCCTCAAATTCAATTCAATTCTAACACTATCTACCTGGAGATAGCATCAGATCCCGCAGGTTAAGGGCTTAGTACCACAAAATTCCCCCACCTCCAACGCCAATTACAAGTAGTAGGTTGTCACCTATACTTCTGACTGACTGGCTCTACATCGGGGTGTCCACTACCTCCTCCTCATGTTTGATCAATTTGCTAGGATGGTGCACAGAACTCAGGGCAACATTTGACTTATGTTTACTGGTACATTGCTAAAAGATGTAAAGGATACAGATGAACAAGCAGATGAAGAGAATGCACAGGGCAAGGTATGTGGGAAGGGCACAGGGTGTCCATGCCCTGGTCCAGAAACCTCCACATGTTCAGCTATCCCAAAGCTCTCTGAACCCAGGCCTTTAGGGTTTTGATGGAGGCTTCATTACACAGACATTACTGATTACATCATTGGCCACTGGTGATCGGCTCAACCTTTAGCCCTTCTCCCCTCCCAGGAGGTCAAGGGGTGGGACTGAAAGTTCCAACCCTCGAATCACACGGTTGGTTCCCCTGGCAACCAGCCCCCATCCTGAGGTTATCCAGGGTCCACCAAGAGTCACCTCAGTAGAACAAAAGATGCCCCTATCACCCAGGAAATTACAAAGGTTGTAGGAGCGCTGTGTCAGGAACCAGGACCAAAGACCAAATATTATAGCAAAGAATTCTCCTAGTGCCCCTATCTACAAGGGTTTTAGGAGTTTTATATCAGGAAGTAGAGACAGAGATCAATATATATATTTCTTATTATACCACAGTATTACAGGTTCTATCTAATCAACACAAAGAACCAACATACCCCAACATGGCTTCAACCAACACAACTTTGCTCCAAATACCTCGAAGTTTCACATCTCTGTATTTAATATATTTCTTTTAAATTTAGACTGAAGGGAGAGGTGGAAGTAGGGCATTACTAAAGGTCACAGTGTTTTGGAGTGATGGACATGTTCAATATCTTGATGGTGGTGATGGCTTCACGGGTATATACATGTGTCAAAACTTATCAAGTTGTACACTTTAAATCTGTACAGTTTGTTGTATGTTGATTATATCTCAATAAAGCTTTTTAAAATTTCCCACTGTATTTGAATAGTTATTGTTGATAGTATTCTAGTATTCACTCATTTTTAAGAGCTGAGTTTCAAATGTTCATTCATAAGCCATATACTTCATTTCGTAACATATTTTCTTACAGGGACCAGGTTAACTCACAGAGTCAAGCTGTAGTAAAGCTAGATCCCACAGTTTCTCAGGGCATCCATTCTAGGTTCCAAATGCAGCTGTAGCCTAGAAAGATCATTCTGTACTCATTCCCACAGCAGCAGGGCTCCTCTCCTGACCTCTGCCCACCACACAGATGTGTTTTCCCTTCTCGCTCCCTGACCCTGGGTCCCTGGACTTCCAGTAAGAAAATGGATTTATATATAACGAATCCTGCTCAGGGATAATGCCACATATCTCAGAGAAAGAACAACACAAAGCATTTAGAGAGCCCATTCAAGGAACCAGTAACAACGCCTCCTGCTGCCTGGTTTTCAGCAGTCCCAACACGAGCATGGACAAGCAGAGCCACTCAGCCACATGACACGCGGGCTGGGCCCAGTGCCTTCCTGCTCCCGTGGTGTCCAGCCGGTCCTATGCAACTGTGTGTCATGATGCTCTCCTTTACCAAAGCCGCCAGGAGCTGAGGACCTGGGCCTTCACCAGCAAACGCTCTTGGGAGAGCACCAGAGATCTGCCCGCTGCCCGGGGGGTCTGAGCTCTGGAGGGAGCGTTCCCCCTGTGCCGAGAAGAACGTCCTCACACCACACCCCAGAGCAGGCCCTGACTCAGCAGGAGGCAAGCTGTGGTCACCCCACCTGTGAACTCAGGTACCCCTTCTGCCCCGAGGGATCTGTGAGCCTCGGTCTCCTCGGAGGGAAGAGGAGAGCGGGCACAGGGCAGGGGTTCAGCACTCGCTTGGATTCCTTTAGTTCAGTTCCCAGAGCTTGAGATTCAGGAGGTTCACAGTGGGGAGCCCTGGGAAAGATATGACCTTCGACCTTTGGCAGGCCCAGGCCCTCTCTACTGCTTCTCAGATACTCTCTCAGTATGTTGACACTTCAGCAGGTCTGTGGTGCCACAGGACTGGGCACACATGTCCTCCTTCTTCCTGAAATGCAAACCAAATTACTCACTGTGGAAATCTGAAAACCACTAGACTCTAAAGTGAATCTGGAAACCCTGTCTTACTGGGCGCTGGGTCTTGAGATGGCCACGGGGTCTGGACAGCATCTGAAGGCCAGAGATCAGAGAACGGGATGTGAGTGTGTGGAGTGGGGCAGGAGAGGAGCAGGAACTCTGCCGTCTCTCTCAACAGCAAGTTCCAGGAGTGTCAGCATCTGTGAGGGGAAGAGGACCCTTAACTACAACAAGACGGGGGCGCAGAAGGGAGGGAGAACTAGCCCCAAATCCTCACTGCTACCCGGCCTGCTGCCTTTAGGACACCGAGGCTCTGGGAGACTAAGTGCAGGACTGGCTGCACCCCAAGCTCTGGAGTTCTCCCAGTGATGGGGACATCACTACCTAGTGGCCCCGGTCTAGCCGAGCAGTACTTTGTAACTCAAAACAGGGCCACATCCTCAGGGGAACAAAGTCAACACTGGAAAAGGCAGTGTTCCAAATACTCATTTGCAAATTGGTCACTGCTGGGAAAGCAAGGTGATTTTTCTCACAGATATGATGTCATATTGGTTAGTCAGGTTCCCAGGTGAGGCCACAAAACCCCATTTTATATAAGTTTAGGACTAATGCTACTTAAACAATACTTAGTCTATGTACAACTTTGTTTTAACAAGAAGATGCACTCTGAACTCCAATTTGGGGTGGGCGGGCACTGGAAGCGACACCATATTGGGGCCTAGGAGAGAAGGGACAGTGAGGGCACACCCTTCCCAGCACAGAGGTCATGCGTGCCACTTTCCTGAGACAGGTAGGTCTGAGGCAAGCACTTCTTGGGTGTTAGGGATTGAAGGAAAGGAGGGTAGGAAGGAGAAAGGTTTGGGAAGTGATTCCACGGACAACTGCCTTGGGATGTGGCGGTTACTCCTAACCCATGTCTATAGCTGCTCACACTTATTATGTTAGGGCCAAGTAATATGGTAAGTTACAACAGCACAGAATTTAACAGGCCCACTTGGGATCCCTCTGAAAGGACCTGATCACAATCTGACGCCAAGTATGCAGACAAAACACCAATTGTTGATTCTCCTTGGATTCTTCTCTCCCAGGCTAGCCTGAAGTTCTAGGCTGAGCTCCCTGAGCTTGAGGAACTCCAACTGTCCCGCCGCTGGTGGGAGGGGGCAGTCAGCGTGCACACTTCTCACCTCTCACGGTGTGCACCTGTGGCTAGTGGGTGCTCTGCTCCCTTACACAGGGAATGCAGGGGCAGGCTCAGCCCGGGCAGCTGGGTGGGTGGGGAACACCACTGCCCATCCAACGACAGGTGTCAGAGCCCAAGCCGGCCCGAGTCTGAATGAGCCATGTGCTGGCTCACCAACATCAGCCGACAGTGAGAGTGGAGATCGCAGAGGTGAGGGCAGGCGCATCAGGCAGGATGGCCTTCTCCACCCTGACCCTGAGTGAAGGGGGAAGATGGCAAACTCGGGGGCCGGGGAGCAGGGCCCAGCATACCAGTACAGTGTGCTGTCCACCTGCACCCACACCAGCTCCCAGGGCCTCAGTGGGAGCCGGTGGAATGGAGGTGGTGGTGGGGGAAGAAGCTGGTGACTTACATTGTATGCATTGACAATCAGCTGAATAACATTTTTGGAGTCTCCATGTAAAATCTCCACTGTCGTTCCAGGTATCAGGGCTGTAAAATTCTTGAAAAAAAAAAAAGAAAAGAAGTAAGTCCATTTTGCCATTCTCTACCATCATAGTGAACACTGCTCTACTGAGCTAGAACAGGAAAGGCTCCCAGCAACTAAATTCTGCCGCTCTCTGGCACCATAATTCAAGAAGATTCCATAATTCCACCAGGAAAGGCGAGAAGAACTGGCACAGGAGAACAGCTGCAGTAGGCTATGGAATATCCGTCCCCACAGATCTGAGAGGAAAGGGCTGACGAGGTCTTTTCCCGGAGTATGTCTTAAGACGTCTCCCCTCTGGCGTGGCATGAACAACTCTCTGAAAGCCTATCCTCCGAGGTCCACAGCTCTTGGTGATTTTCCTGCCCTCTCTCCCTGGTCCCTGTAGTATTCCCAGTTCAGCCCCAACGATGCACTCAATCTGCTCAGCAGGAGTGAAAAGGGTGACTTTTCCAAGGGTCTCAAACTCAGCCTCTGTTTTTAAAAGGGAATCTAGGTATGAATGCACACTCCCAGGACCTCTGGATATCTCTGAGTGAGGTCCTGTGGCAAAGGGGCAGCCCTGAAGTACTTGCCTTCCCTCTTCATCTGCACTAACCCCAGAGTGTGTCACTTTTAACAGTGGCAGGAGCATCCACCGCCCTCAGCCTGTGGTCGACTAGAAGGGGCTCCTCTCTGAGCAATGTTTACTGGGTTCTGAGGAAGGATGGCTTCAGCCAAGGAGGATTTCTCCCCTCTTAAACATCTGGAAGCCCAGTACAGTCTGTGCAACTGATCCCTCTAAAATGTTATTTGTGAATGGATAGGTGTTATTTTGCTATTGTCCCCTAAACAGAAAGAGAAAAACAGTCCTCTTCCCTTGTTTTCATCTTCTGAAACTGACTCATACTAAAGGAAGATAAAGTACTCAAGATGATATAAGTGGCATTTATCAGTGATAATCTCAGGCAGGAGCAATAGAAAAACACAATCAGACAAAGGTGGTTTTGTGGGTATTTAAGAGCAAGGAGAGGGAACCAGGGCTGGCTGCTTGGGGGTGGGGAGTAGAGAGGGACTCCAGATTAAGTTCTCACAACCTCTCAATTTAAAGGATGTCAGAGCTGAGTTGGGCTTTACACTTAGCCTACATAAGCACTCAGAAGAGATTTCTAGCTTAAAATGTGACTTGTCTGTGTTGTGAGAAAGCATGCCCATCAGGGGAGTTTATAGTGATGGCCCATGCAGCAGGGTGTGATGGCTCACACCTGTAATCCCAGCACTCTGGGAAGCCAAGGTGGGAGGATCACTTGAGGCCAAGAGTTTGAGACCAGCCTGGACAACATAGTGAGACCCCGTCTCTACAAAAAATTTTTAAAAATTAGCCAGGCATGGTGGCATGCGCCTGTAGTCCCAACTACTCAGGAGGCTAAGCCAGGAGGATCCCTTGAGCCCAGGAGTTTGAGGCTGCAATGACCTATGATCACACCACAGTACTCCAGCCTGAGTGACAGAGCAAGACTCTCTTAAAAAAAAAAAGTTACCTGGTAGCATCAGATAAAACCTCAAATGGACACTAGATGAAATTCTTCATGAAACACCTCATTCCAGTAGGTACAAATTGGCCACAATATAACGATGGCTCATGGGATGTCCCAGGAAAAATCTCTTTAGGTGGAACAGATTCATATACAGACTGCTCTATTCACTCAGGACATTTATTGTTTTCTTTGGGAATTCCTACCTCAGACTACCCCACGGTTTCCCACACTCTGCAGGCTAAGGCATAAAACTCTGGAATACCGGTATTAGCAATGTTGCCTGATTGGATGCCTCATTTTTCTTTCTGCATATTTTCATTTTATATTTTCTTTCCCTACTAGAGTGGGCCTCTCTGTGTTTCTGTTTCATCACCTGAAAATACTATTTTCAAGGTTTTTCTCAGGGTCAAATTAGATACTATATGTTTAAATTCCCTGTAAAGGTATTCACCACTATGTGAATGCTTAATGGCTTTCTTGATACTATTATTTCCACTAGATCAAGACAGGGCTGTAGTCTACCCCTCCTTTGAGTCTCCCCCACGTAGAGTAGGTCTGTAAACACTCCTCATCCCCCCACTTCACCCCACCCCACGTTCTAATCTCCCATTCACCTTAGGGTCAGCATGGCCCCAGAATTAGGCCACCAGCTTCTCTCCCTCCCGGCATACCTTGTAGAGCACATAATGGTTTTTTGTCACTGCAAAGATGAGATTGATGTTGTTCTCTGCCAATTTCTCTCCAAGCAAGGCAAGGGATGGATAGTCCTAGGGCCAAGGCAAAAGTCAAGGCTGTAACATTTCCAAGAGGCGGAGAGCCTAGCACCTGGCTCCAACACGCACTCAGCAGCTCAGTGCTTGCCATGGGAAGCACCTTTCCCCGGCCCCTTCCACCCTGTCATAACCAAGCCCCATCAGCAGCCCCTGAACTGAGGAACTGGGTAGACCCTGAAGGAAAGGACCCTCCGGTACCCACCAAACTAGATTCCCTCGCCCTCCCTCCCCAACCCAGAGTGGAGACGTGATGAGGGGAGGTCTTCCATGCCTGGCCTGTCTCCATCCTCACAGCAGGGAAGGCGTGAATGAGGAAGCCCTGAAGAAAACAGCCACCGCAGCCTACCGTCTGCCATCAGCACTTGTTGCCTAGGACTCCTCCTCCCACCTCCTTGCCCTATTTCACTTTCCTGTGGCCAACAGTTAGGCCTGTCAATGCCTCCCGCGGGCCTGCTTAGTTCTGCTCCTGGCTCAGACCAGGCAGAGAGGCTGCCGACCTTGGGACTAAAGGTTGGGCCGTGGGTGGGTGTGCAGAGAGGGGAGGCAGGGAGCAGGCTGAGAAGCAGTTAACAGCGTCCTTCTGGATTTTAGGGGCTAATGATGGGTACAGGTGTCATCATCAGGTGAATTCCCGTAGTTAGAGTCTTTTTTCCAGACTCCATTATTCCTGGATAATATGGTAAGCTTGGGCACTGACCACCTCTTGAAACTGGACAAAATGGGCTTGTCCAGGAAAGAAAACTGAGAAGAATTCCTCTCTGGCCAGAAAGCAGAATGGATTTGAGAAAGAAAAGGGTGTAGATTTTTCGAGGAAAAAAAATCACATGGTAAGTATGGCAAGATCCTGATAATTGCTGGGTCTGGGTGATGGGTATTTAGGGGTTAATTTTACTGGTCTATTTTTATATATGTTTGAAATTTTGCACAAATTCTTTTAAATTATAGAGCTGTAGTCATAGACTATTGGGAGTGGAAGGTTCTTGGCACCTCCCATTCCATGCAGGATGCTTCTGCCCACTCCTGACACTGATGGGGAACTCACCACCTCAGGGAGCCCATTTCTAGAAGTCAGCAAGTCTTGCCCTATAACGTTTCAGTTGTGACCTCTGCAGGAGCATAGTCCCCACCCTCCTTTAAGATCTCCTCTCCCCTATGAGATCTACCCTTTTTCTCCTGGGTCGCCTCTTCCCCCAACTAAGCAGTCCCCATTTAGGTGCACAATGGCAGCAAGATGAACCAGCTACAGAAGTTCCTGAGAAATGTCCTAAGTGAATGAGGAGTCCTGGACATTCAGCTGGAGAAGATGGAATAATGAAACCTAATCCCAAGAATGGATCAGAAAGCCAGTGAGCACCAAGAGCCAGAGGAAGATTTCAAGGCCAGATGAGACTTGGACCTGGCAGGGTCACAGCAGGGGTGTCAGGGAGCCTGGTCCCTGGCTCTCACCATCTGGTTGGATGCAGTGTACTCATTGGCCTCGTTCAGGTGGCACTGGCCATCGTGCGGCTGCACCAGGCCCCCCAATTTTCCATCTAGCGCAATGTGGGGCACATCATCCGTTGTGAACACCAGCAAGTGCAGTGCATCCTTTCGCCAGCCGATCTTCTCCTAAGGGACAGAAGGTGGATGGATATGACAGTCATCCTGCCCAAGCCTGCTCTGGGGCATCAGAGAAGGCACTGGCCCATCTCCAGGGGCCAAGGTCTGAATCAGAGACATTCCCCTTGCTGTGCATGCCTGGGGCACACTCATAAAGCCACTGGGGAGAGATTCCACAGAGGCTTGGAAGAGACACAGCCTGGACTGGGGAAGCCCTAGATGCACAGAAACAAATCTCCATGCCTTTGCCCACATAGGCCCATGTGCCTGGAATCCCCTCCCTCTAGCCCATCACACTTGTCCCTGCTCCTTTCAATTATACCTGAGGGCTGCTTCTCTTGGACAGTTCCCCTTTTAGCCTCACCTATTATACCTTCCCTAGAACAACCTTTAACCTCCCCAAATCTCCCCACCAACACACTCTGGTTGGCTGTGCTTGTTAAGTGAACACTTTAGTCCCCCCATTAGACACCAGTCACTCAGAACAGAGCGCTCAAATGACCAATAGATGGGTCTGTGTTTTGAGGGTTTGGTAGAACCTGCCATCTATTCTAGTAGATGTAAACCACTCCAATCATTCATTGAGCCACTCTGGTGTTTAAGGTCAAGTAGATCCTTTTTCTCTCTACTGCTTCACTACATGGAATTTACCCATTCTTTAGACTGAGGCACAGCTAAATACAGTCTGTATTGCAAGAGAAGGACTCAGCATTTTTCACATTCAGCCACTGTGTCCCTAACACTACACAAAAACACTCCCAGCCATTATTAAGAAAGCTAGATCCTGATACAGAGCAACAGAAAGCAGGATATGATCATCTTCTTACTAATAGTGAAAGGGCATCCCAAAATGTGTTGGCAGCAGAGTGAATATACGAAGGGTTTAAACACTGCCAAGAGTTATCTACACCTGCACGTTTCCTTTTGACGTAGGAGACTGGACTCACAGACCTTAGAGGTTAAAAGCTATCACTCCCTTATGGCAGATGAGGGGTTGAGGGGGCCATCCTCTCTTACTTATCATCATAATGGTGGATAAAACAGCCTAAAGAGCTACGATGTTTCCTCGCTCGCTCCAGAAGCAGCGTGGAAATAAAAAAATAAATCACGAGATGTCAGAACACCACGAGGGGGAACAGGGGTTTGAAAAGAAGCCAGTGGGGACTGACATTACCGTGAGCAAAGACTCTAACCTTTGGGGTCAGTTTCCTAGACACTCAGCATTCATCCAACATAAATTACTGCTCCCCTACTGCAGGCCAGGCCCCGCAGAAGGCCCTGGGTCCACAGAAAAGCTTGTTCCAGACCTCAAAGAGCTTACAATCACACGGAAACAGCAACTGCAACACACCACGATACGTGTTAATGAAGGAAATGCGATGCCAGCAGAAGCCAGGGAGGGGGAGGGAAAGGCCTCCCAGCACAGACAACACTGAAGCTGAGCTGCAGCGATGAGGAGGACACCTCAAGGAAGCTGGCGTTAGAAATGAGAAGGGAGAAGGCAGAGAGCGGTGGGCGTCCCAGGCACTAGTCAAAGCAGAAGGGAAAGGAGCACACAAGGAAGCCGGGCACAGCTTAGCAACTTGGAGTAAGAAACCTAGAAGGTCCCTTCAGGCAATGAAAGGCTAAGCCATGACAAAACTGCTTATGGTATAGAAGTCAGGATGGTGGTTCCCCTTTCTGGCAGGATTAGGAGAGGTCACAAAGAGGCTTCCAGGGTGTGGTAATGTTTCCTGAGCTGGTATTTTCACTTTGTGAACATTTATTGAGATGTACTCTTGTATATAGTTTTCTGTGTGTATATTATATTTTGATAAAGAGTTTAAGACTTTTAGATAACTAAAGCAATGCATTTTAAGCCATGGAATGTGGAAAAGGGGGCCAGATGGTTAGGAGATAAAGCACAATCAAGAGAGAGTATAAACCAACAGGGTTTTTTGCAGGAAAAATGTGGATCTGTTATCCACAAGGGTACAGCCATATGCTAAAGACCCCAGCAAGAAAGTAGAAGATCAACCTTTAATTTGACAAAGTGTATTAAGAACCTTAATACAGAAAATCAGAGACCTAAATAAATGGGTAGAGATGTCATTTGTATGATTAGAAGAGTCAATGGTGTTGAGATACCATTTCTCCACCAATTGATTTACAGATTTGACACAGTCACAATTAAAAGCTAAGAATGTCTTTTTTGAGAAAATGACAAATTTATCCTAAAATTTATGTGGAATTGTAAACAATGAAGACTAGCCAAACAATTTTGAAAAAGAAGAACAAAGCTGGAGAACATATTATCTAAGATCAAGACTTCTTACAAAGCTACAGTAACAAGGCTGTGTGGTATTGACAGAAGGTTAGATGCACAGATCAGTGGAACAGGATAGAGAGACCAGAAATAGACCCACTTATATATAGTCAATTCAGCAGAGGATACTGGGACAATTGGACATTCAGATGCAAAAAAAATGAAGTTCAACCCAACCCAAACTTCTCACCATATACAAAAATTAACTCAAAGTGGATCACAGACCTAAAGGTAGACCTAAGGCTATAAAACTTCTGAAGGAAACACAGGAGAAAACCTTTGTGCCTTTGGTATAGGCAAAGATTTCTTAGATAAGATGATTCATAGGATAAAAAATGGATGAATTGGACTTCTTCAAAACAATAACTTCTGTCCTTTGAAAGATACTGCTAAGAAAAGGAAACGACAAGGCACACACTGGGAGAAAATATTTGCAAAAAATAAAAATATAATAAGGGATTTGTATTCAGAATATATAAAGAACTCTCATAGGTCAATACCAAAAAAACCCAACTGAATGTAAAAAGTGGTCAAAATGGCTGGGCATAGTGGCTCACACCTGTAATTCCAGCACTGTGGGAGGCTGAGGTGGGAGGATCATTTGAGGTCAGGAGTTTGAGACCAGTCTGGGCAACACAGCGAGACCCCACCTCAACAAAAAATGTTTAAAAATTAGCCTGGCTTGGTAGCCCATGCCTGTAGTCCCAGCTACTCAGGAGGCTAATGCAGGAGAATTGCTTGAGCCCAGGAGTTCCAGGCCGCAGTAAGCTATGACGGTGCCACTGCACTCCACCCTGGGCAATAGAGCAAAACACTGTCTCCAAAAAAAAAAAAAAAAAAAAATGGTCAAAAGATTTAAACAGACAATTCACCAAAAAAGATACATGAATGGAAATAAGTACATGAAAGGATCCTCAACATCATTAGTTATTAAGGAAATGCAAATTAAAGCCACAATGAGTTAGCCATTAGACAGCTATCTGAATGGCAAGCAAACAATCCCTGACACCACCAAGTGCTGATAAGGATACAGAATAATTGGGACTCTCATAGTTGCTGGTGAGAATACAAAATATTTCAGCAACTTTGGAAAACAGTTTGGCAGATTCTTATAAAGTTAAATATACACTTACTATCAATACAGCAGTCCTACTCTTTGGTATTTACCCATGAGAAATGAAAATTTATGCTCATATAAAAACCTCTATGCAAATATTTATAGCAACTTTATTCACAGTTAGAAACCACCCAAATGTCCTCCAAGTAGTGAATAGACACACTGTAGTATATCCATACAATGAAATGCTACTCGGCAATAAAAAGGAACAAACTACTGATACACACCACAACATGGATGAATCTCAAAAGCACTAAGTAAAAAAAAACCTGACTCAAAGGGCAACTTACTGTCTAATTCCATTCATAAGCTATTCAGGAAAAGATCAACAAAAAGGCTGTTAGAAAACTTCCTGGGGTGATGGAAATAATCTATACCTTAATTGCGGGGGTGGCTATAAACTTTATATCTAAAAAGGGTAAATTTTACTCTGTAAATTATCCCTTGATAAACCTGACTTTTAAAAATCCATTAAGAAGTATACATATCTTTGAGTCAGTGATTCTACTTCAGGGAATCTATCCACATGAAGTATTCTGAAATACACACAACAGTATTTTTGTTAATGGTGAGAAAAAGGGAAAGACATGAATATCCTACTATGGGGGAAAAGATAAGTAAACTAAGATATCTCCTCTATAGGCATTAGAAATTATGTTCATAAAAAGTATGAAATTATGTATAAACATGTATAATATAAAGTGAAAACAAAGAATATAGCACTATATTTGTAGCGTCATTACAAACTATGTAAGAAACAAGCATAACTCTGTTAAGAGAACAAAACACACGATAATGTGGTTGGGGTAGGGGTTACGAGTAATCTTTTTTCCTTTTTCCCATTATTTTCTAAACTGTCTTTCATAGGCAGGCATGACTTTGGCAAGACTGGAATCTGAATGTTACTCTGTCCATTTCCTCAACACCAGCTTCTTGAGGGCCTTGTGGGGACTCAAAGCAGGGGTGAGGGGGCACCAAAGAGACAGAACATGGAACTTGGGTACCTTACGATGGGCATTTGAATCTTGTTGCTGCCCCTAACTGCCCAAATTATTCAACACCTCAAAAACTCTTTTCTTCTTAGTAAAACAGGAATAATGATACTTAACACATATCGAGCATTTCCATTATTCCACTGAATCTTCACTACAACCCTTGTGAAGTACAATCTCGCCATCTTACAGGCAAGGAAGCTGGTGCAGAGAGAAGTAACCAGCCCACTCAACTAGCAAGGGCCAGAGAAGCCAGATTCAGATGACCGGACTTTTGCCCACAATCATACAGGGAGAGGAGGTTATGCCTGCAATAAATGAGACAACTCATAAAAGTGCCTGGTTCATGGTAGGCTCTCAACTAGTGACTGCCAGATCCAGGATAAATGTTTGTTGAATGAAAGGTTGCATCTTAAGTGGAAATAGCTCCACAAGCCAGGAATGGCACAGCATAATAATAATAATTCTGTTTTCTCTGAAGTGGGCTCTTGTTATGTAAACGGTGTTAACAAACTTGTCCAAGAGTTTGGGCTGCAGCAAATGAGTCAGGACATGTTTATTCACTCCCCTAGCCTTTCAGGCTTCGAGGTTTTTAAGTGGTGACTTCACAGAGTATTGGCATTAAAAATAATTCCCCTTACTGTCTGCTTGGCTGGCAGAGCTATCTGTTTTGAAGGTTTAAGCTCTATATTCCATGTTTGGGGTAGGAAGCAATAGTGGGAAAATGAATTAAAAAAAACAAACAAACAAACACTGAACTGCAACATGGAATGTGCCATGAGGGCCAGAGTATGTGAGCTTTGGAATAGAGTCTGAGGTCAAATCTTTGCTTTGCTCTAACTATGAAACCCTGAGTGAGCTACTTCACCTCCCTGGGCCTCTTTTGTAAAATGGAGACAAGCCTGCTTTGCAGGGCTGGTGCTAGGTTTAGACAGAATGTATTGAAGTATTTAGCACATAAAAGGGACTATAAAGGGAATCTATAATTATTATTCTAGGACTGGTAATAATTTTTACATTTCTTATCTTCTCCTTTTACTACTTGATATGTGAGGCTATACAATTGTTACAGGGAATATGAGTTATTGTATACCAAACAATGTAAAAGCCTTGTATCAATTAAAAACCACAGTGAGATTCTACCACGGCCCACTGAACTAGCTAAAAATAAAAAGACTGACCACACCAAATGTTGATGAAGATGTGTAGGAACTGGAACCCTCATACCCTGCTGGTAGGAATATAAAATGATATACATACTTTGGAAAACAGTTTGGAAGTTTCTTAAAAAGTTAAACACCTATCATATGACTGAGCCATCCTGCTTCTAGATATTGATCCAAGAGAAGCGAAAGCGTATATCCATACAAAGACACGAACATGAACATTTATGGCAGCTCTCTCACAGTAGGCAAAAACTAGAAGTAACCCAAACGTCCATCAACAGATGAATGGATAAATAAACTGTTGCATAGCTATGCGATGGGATGCTACTCAACAACAAAAGGAACGAATGGATATACTCAATCGCATGGACGAATCTCAAAATAATTGTGCTGAGTGAAATAAGCCAGACAAAAGAGTATATACCACATATGTAACATTTTAGCAAACGCAGTTTAATGTGTAGTGATAGAAAGCAAATTCATGGTAGCCTGGGGTAAGAGGGGCAGGAGGGGAGGAAGGAGAAAGAAAAAGGGGCACAAATACTCCTTTGGAGATGAAGGGATATGTTCATACCTTGATTGTGGTGATCGTTCCAGAGGAGTATATATTATATATATATGACAAAATTGGTCAAACTGTATACTTTTGATATATGTAGTTCATTGTACATCAATTATACTTTAATAAAGCTGTTTTCTTAAAGCCTTGCTTTGCTCAGAACTTCACTTAAATACAATAAATTATATGAATATACTGATTGTCAGTAATGTGCTAGAAATACCTTTTATAAATATTCTTTCCTCTAGCAGCAGTATACACACAGAATTCACATGCATGGGGTTCGGTGTCTGGCAAATCTGGGCTTGGCCCTACATCTGCCTGATCTTGTCTTTGTGACCTTGGGCAAGTTACTCTTTTCCTATCTCAGCTTCCTCATCTATAAGAGGCAGATAATAATAGTATCTATACAATAGAGTTGTTGAGAGAATTAAATAAAATGACATACATGGAGCACCCACTCAGCACCTGGTATGTAGTGAACGGTCAATAACTGATAGCCGTCGTCATCAGTATTTCCACGGAGATGAAAATTTTTTACTTATGTCTATAATTCAGAAGCACACAATCTTATCTTTGGATTATAGGGGTATAGGTGATATTTATCTCTTTTCTGCTTATCTGTATTTTCTATATTTTTATATGTATTCTCTTTTTAAGAAAGTAATTTGTAAAAGAAGACCTATTTATTCAGCTAAACTCTTCTCTTTGTCTCTGAGCAAAACTAAAATGTAAACAAAACCAATTTCATTAAACATGACAGAGGTCAGCCCTGAGATGAAGACGTCAGGGGTGGGCGGGGCGGGAATGAGCTGGACTCAGAAGCAAGAAGCCCAGTGTCTGGCCAGGACTGAAATTCCCTAACTTCTCTCTGTTCACTCACCAAATCTGTATCACATTCACTACAAGATCTGTTTCACATGCAGGTCCACACTCACACAGGGGATGACCTTGCCTGTTTCGGCACCCAGAGAGGTAGGTAAGAGCACCTCCCTCCTCACCTATTCCCAGGATCTCAGGGTGTCTGGTCGCACAGCCCTGGGATGACTTTCAGCCTGCACCCTCCTCTCCAACCTAAACAAACTGGCATGTCTTCCTGGATTCTCCTCTGATCTCACTGTCCCAAAGGAAGGAGTGTTCCTCTTTCCCGAAGGAAACACAGGCCTGAAAATCCCACCCTCTTTGGAGAACATGTTCCATCAGTCACTCTCTCCTCTGGTTCCATCCCATGTGCCTAAAAATATGCTCATGGCCCACTTATGTAACCCTTCTTTTGACCTGGCTACTCCACCAACTCTCATCTTCCTCTCTCTCGTTTGTAAGACCAGCAGACTAATTGTCTCAGTTTCCTCCCCTCAATTCCTTATATCTGACCTCACTCTCAGATGTCCATAAGAAGGAGAAGCAGGAATGGATGGAAGACCAGCCCTTCCCAGTCTTTGAGAAAATAAATAAAAACTGACTCCTTCCAAGAGTGAAGACAGACTTGCTGGCTTGTTTATCTCCAACATCTGGCCCCAGAGAGCTTAGGGACTGGGGGAGAGAGAAAAAACGGTTAGGGACTAGAGGACTTGGTTTCACCAGTTTGAGGACACAAGCTTCCAGCCTGTGGGGCAATTTGGTTCCTTGGGGTTGGAAGGAGTCACACTCAGATGCTGCAAGGTCTAACAAAGGAGGAAGGTCGCTCCAAGGACCAAGGATGGGTTCCATCCTTCCCCTCCCCACCTCCACAGCCTGTCCCTGGGTCCCCATGAACAGCTTTCCCACCCCACCTGGACTTTTACCCACATGAAAACCCAACAGGAGCCAGGGAGAGATTTTCTAGACACCAGTTCAAAGTAAGCAGTGCTTGGCAAACAAAATGAACATGTGTGGTAGAGTTCACAGTCATAGTGGCCACATACAGATGCAGCTTAGAGGTTGCACTGCTGAGAACCAGAGAAGACAGGCTCAAAGGGGCTATTATAGGACAAAAGCACCAATGGGTTACTGGGTAGAAAAACAGACTTAGAGGAAATATGTAGTATCTGAAGTTTGGAAGGAACCCCAGAGGTTCTCATGCAACCTCCCATCCAGTGTAGGGATCTTCCCTCTGGCACCCACCATATGGGTACTGCCCCCTCCTCACACACACTGCTGAACAGCTCCTCACGTTAGAAAATTCTTCCTTATCTTGGGCTCCAACCTGCTTCCTTGTGGCTACCCTAGCACATCCCCTGGAATAGCCAGAAGGGTTTATTCCCTCTGCTATAATGTTAACAGGCTTCCTCCTATGGTTTATCTCCTCAGAGGACATGGTTCCCACACCCGGCACCATCCACTTACCCCTCTCTGCTCTCTTGCTGTGTCTTAAATGCAGCTCCCAGAGGCAGACACAGTTCCCTGGACGTGGTGTGCCCTGAGCAGAGGAAAGCAGGCTGGGACAGTGGCCTGCAGGGCTCTTCATTGGCCTGGAGTGCACGGCCTGGGTTTGGTAGCTGAATCTTCCAACCAGCTCATGGTAAGCCTGCAGGTCCCCAGATCCATTTCATAGTCACTTGTTTGTACACATGGACTACCGCAGAGCGTGACAAGTAAAAGAGGAAGACTCAAGGACGCCCCGTGGGGCCGTGCAGGGGAAGGCCTGGACCGTGGACTCCTGGGAACCTGAGAAAAGCTTCTATCTCTCACTCAGCTGGCTTAGGTGGGCACAGGTGGGCACCTGCCTGAACGTGGGCTGGCTGCCCTTGGCTTGCTTTTGTGGAGACAACAATACTCTCTCTGGACAACAGTGTTAAACAACAAGGGAGTCCTAGAAGAAAGATGCCATCCCAGGGAGCAGGTTCAGTGAGGACAGAAAAATCAACTTTAAATTTCCAGGTTCTCTGATCTTGGGGTCAATCTGTTTCATTAAAATTAGCAGTTGTCCGAACAAAGGAGTCCAGATGTCAACACAGCCCACAGACCCCAGTTGTCACTGAAGAGTCACCAGGCACATGCACTCTCTCTGCTGAAGAAGATCCACCATGTGGAAAAGAGTGTCTTGCCTCAGTGCTCTCTGTGAGAGCTGAGAGCAGAGCCAGGGGTTCTGAGACACCCTCTCAATTAGGGATGAGAAGGCAGATATCAGAGCTCCCATTTTACAGATAGGGAAGCCCAGGACAAAGATAAGCTGCTCACTCAAAGAGCCAGGCTCCATCAGCACACTGACCTTGGGACAGTACTAGTGGTCGCCCTGGAAAATTCCAAGAGCCATATTATAACTGTTTCAGATAAAGGGGAAACTCTTAGCTCCAGAGACAGCTGGCACATGAAACTGTCGTCCCCAGGATTGATCCAGTCCCGTTCTACAGCTGGCAAACTGGGTCATGTGGGTAACCGCGATGCTTCCTTAGACTAGGACTCTGCTCTCTTTGGAAGCACTTCCCTCCCACTTCTCTGTTCCTATATGACTTCAAAAGATGGCAGACACTCTAATGTCAAGGTTAAGCCACACTGGCGGGTGGGTAGAGTTTCTATCTTTGGCTCTGCCATTTCTAACTGTAAGGCCTTTGAAAAGTTACTCAACCTTTCTAGTTTGTTTCCTCTTCAAGAGGAGACAGTAAAACCACCTTCAAGGAGTAAGTAAAATAAGCCCTGTTAAGTGCTTGGCACAGAGCCTGGCTCTCAGAAGCATTCAGCCAGTGGTGATCGATAGCGTCATTAGCATCAGAGCATCACAGGGAAGCAAGAGGCCAGGGTGACCCCTTAAGGGAGAAGAATGCTGTAATTGAACCAGTGGGTCCTAAGGAGCCAGGGCTTCCCTGGAGTCTACACTCTGGCTGCACCTTAGATCATGTACATCCATCAGTCCTCCAGCCGGAGTGACGTCCAGGGACACAGAACCTGTGGCTATTTCAACTGCACATCCCTCATAGCACCTAACAGGGCATCTTGCACACAGCAAGCACTCAACAAATTTTCAAAACAAACACTGTACACTAACTAACCTTTTAGGCAAGCACTGAGAGAGAGGACAGGTTTCAGGGAGGAAAGGAGGAAGAGAAGGGGGCTGACCTGGCCAGCCAGTGGGCAGATCCCACAGCAGATCTGTGTTTGGGGATGCAGGAGTCTTAATTCCAACATGGCACATAAGGAAAAACAACGCTGGAATGTTTCTATGATTGGCTTCCCGAATCATGCTGACATTCAGGCATATTTCCATCACTTTATAATAATAAACATGTTCTCATTAGTAGTTTGTTTTTCCTGCTTCCATCATACTTTGCAATGAAATCTCTTTTCGAAAAAATCTTCTCTGTGGTTAAACTCAATGGGGGCAAAAATGTAGTATTTCTTTCCTTGGGAAAAAGAAATCTTGGCCTGTGACTCAGGATATAGACATTTATCTTGATCCCAAACCCCAACAATGTCCAGTAGAACATTTCTAATGTGGGCTCTGTGGTAGAGTCCAATCTGAATTGAAGGAAATTTTGGAATGTGTTGTAATATAAGGTTGAATCATATGAATTTTTCATTTTTGGTTGGAAAAAATATCAATAGGCAAATACCAAATATCATTAATAGTTAAATATCAATAATTTCATATGGTTCAATCTAAAGTTTACAAACAAGTTGTTTTATTAACCTTCTAGTGGACCTGCAGGCTCAAATCAAATCCCTCAGGACAGGGACTTTTTCTCATCTTTCTTTAGTTTTCTCAAGATGAGAAAAAGTTGGCACCTAATAAATGCTTTCTGACTTGAAAAGTATTACCAAGTAACACTACTTCTGGTTCTGCTTTAATGGATTTGTATGAAGCACTGTAAATTACGTGGAGGTAGCCTGGTGGATGGGAGGGTGGCTGTCCCATCCAGGACAGGACGAGCTGGGGGCCAGAAGGACCTGGGTATTTCTAAACTTCAGAAGCATAAAGGCACCTGTTTGTTCACCAGATGTTGGATGAGGACCTGTTACGTGCAAGGCAGTGGGCCTGGTGCTGGGGACGTATGGTCGTGAGAAAGGAGACACAGCCCTCATGGAGGTCACTGTCTCAAAGGGAGGCAGACATCATTCAAATAACGGCTCAAGTAAAAATAAGATGACAAGTGGGACAGAAGTGGCCAAGGGCCTGCCTGGAGCCAGGGGACCCTGACCTAGGGAAGCCAGGGAAGGCTTCTCCGAAAGACAATTAAGCTAAGGTCTGAAACTCAAATAGGCACAGATTAGACAGTAAAAGAAAAGCAGATGTGAAGGGAGGAAGAAAGGGATGAATAGGTGGGGCATGGGGCACAGGCAACTTTTAGGGTGGGGAAACTCTCTGTATGATACTATGATAACTACTCTGTATGATATGCATGTCATCATCCATTTGTCCAAACTCATAGAATGTACAACACCAAGAGTGAACCCTAACCTAACCTGTGGCCTTTGGGTGAGAATGATGTGTCAGCACTGGTTCACTGACTGTAACAAATGTGCCACACTGATGTGGGATATTGATGATGGGGAGGCTGTGTGTGTGTGTGGTGGCTTGGGTGGAAGTTGTGGGAATTCTGTACTTTTCACTCAATTTTGCCGTGAACCTAAAACTGCTCTAACAAATAAAGTCTATTAATCAAAGAAAAAGAAAAGAAAGAAAGAAAAGCAGGATTGCAGGGAGGAGTATTCCAAGCAGAGGAAACAACATGTGCAAAGGTCCTCGCATGAGTCAGAGCAACTGACTCAAGGTTACCGTGGCTGGAATGCAGAGGCCATGGGTGGAGGCTGGGGAGACAGCAGTGCCAGTAGAGCCCAAGAGCAAATTTCTGTCTCTTATCCTTTCTGCAAAATGGACATTCCAAGCAAGAAGGAGCCCCTGACTTGAAATTAAAAACTGATGTTCTCATCAGGTGTGGTGTGGAAACAGAGCCTCGGTTTCCAGAGGGCCTCCTAACCTCTTTCTGGGATGATTCTTCCACCATTGCCAGGGAAGGAGCTGCCAGCATGTGCAGACACCTACGGCAGAGGCAGAAGCAGGCACGCACCTGGCTTACGCTAGAGGGTAAGGAGAAACGCAAACTTTCACCCACGCCTTGTTGACAACAGTGAGTTGTGATTCAGCCAATTCCCACCTCTCATCCCAGAACAGCAGCTGTCAGCAGGGCACTGAAGCCCACACAGCATAGCTCATGGGCAGAAGGCAGAACAAGAAAACCACAGGGTCACCTCAGAGACCAGACCAGCAGAGTGACTCAGAAGTGTGCATTAAACCACAACCTCCTGCAACGCAGAAAGCCAAGGGGAAACTGCACCAGGTCTGTCTGACAAGAGCCCTACAGGGTGGAGGGTCTGCATACCTGCATGCACAGCCCCCAGGGAAACCCAATACTTTTACTGTGTTTCCCAAAGACACTGCAGCTCTGGCAGAGGAAGAGTTAACAGGTTGGCGGCGCTGGATCAAGCCCCAGAAACCCGTGGTGCGATCTGCTAGTAGAAGCCGCTCACACATGCTGAGCCAGATACCCAGACAGCCAGGAAACAGAGCATGTGGAGGAGCCCCTTCAGGTGGTGGCCTGAAGGGGCAGGGTGGTGGGGGAAGGGGACTGCCTTTCTCGAAGAAAAAAAGGCAATTTCCTACATTTTTCAACTCATGCTTGGAAAAGTAACACAAGTCTGAGGTCTAAAGGAAATGAGGCAACAAGTCAAAATAAACGAAATTAACTCTGTGGTGACGGGAACGGGGAGAGTGCAGAGAGGAAATCCCTTACAGTAGTGCTTGCTCTGGACTGGAGGACTTTCTACCTTTTACAGGTATCTGTGGCAGCCCCCACTGGGCCTGAGGGCTCAAGCCCAAACTGTGAGAGACAAAAAAGCAAAATTAACACATTTGAGCAAAGGGGGATAAGTCACAGCTGGAAGGCACCCTGGAGCTCCTCCCCGTCAATCCCACCCCCTGCATCTCCCTGATGAGCTCTGTGAGGCCTGCAGAGGTCAACCAGCCTCCACAAAGCCAGTTGGTAGCAGAAGAGGCAACGCTTGAATCAGAACAACAGCACTCTAAACTCAGTGCCTCTTGCTCCACACTGCTACTTCCCAGAGCACCCTGTCACTGGGTAACGGAAAGGCATGGCATTTAGAATCAACAGACCTCGTCCACATTCTGGTTCTATTCCTTACTAACAGTAAGTGTAACTTACCCATGTGATACTCAGTTTCCTCACCAGTAAAACAGGAACAACCACCACCAATACACCACAGGACTCTTACAAGAATCAAGATAATGTATATAAAACATCCAGCACATGGATGATGGTCGAACAAGTATAGTGATTATTGTGGTTTCTAGAGGTCCACAGAATTCATACTCCTGCAGAAAGTCTTGCTAGTATAAAGCTGTCCCACCAGCTCCTCTGGGGCTGTGGTCTCCAATTTAGATTAGGATGTTCTTACCAGCAAAGGAATACAGGATGCATACCAATGCATACCAAAAAGTTTTTACTCAGCATACTAACTTGCTTTGTTTGCTTTAAGACTTATTCATCCACCTATTTCTGAGAGGACATAAATGCTTTACAATTTTCACACACAATGCAAAATTAGACACTCTGGATTAAAACAGAAAATCTGTGTAAAGGATACAAAGGATAAATGCTAGGGCTCTAGAAGATGAGGCAAACAGGGAAATGTGCTGGGCTGCAGAGATCATATTCTCTGGCAGACCAGAGAAAGCAGCCCATAGAGTCCTGTGCAGCCAGGATGTGCCCAGCCAAGCTCAAATGTGCAAGTAACTTCTTTAACCTGAAAGCCATGAAGAACAGCAAAGTAGTAACTGGCAACTTGGAACCCAGAGCTCCTCGGCAACTGCTCACCCTATTGTCCTCCCTAGGCCAAGGGCACTACCTGTTTCAACAGAATAAGAAAGTAGCCATAGTTCCAGTCTGAACCACACATCACACTTCCACCTGTACAATTTTAGAATAAACAACTTAGAGTCAATTTCTAGAAAGTCCTGGGAAAGCAATAAAAGCAGTACTGGGAGAAACCATTATTCTGACCATGAAAAAGTATGAACAGGTTCAATCACAGGTAAAGATAAGAAATTAAGGGCAGTGGCATTCTCCACTTGCAACCCAGCCAGGAACAGTGCATGGACAAAATACCTGGGTTGATGACAGAGGCTCATCAACAGCTGTGGGTGATGTTAAACTGCCCCTCACAGCAATGTGACCTGCTGGGGGAAAAAAGCAACACAAAACTTCTACTCATAGAAGCAGGGTCCTTATGGTAAATAGAATCCTAAATAGAAACAGGTAGTTTCCTTCTTTTTGCAAGAATAGCTTTCCAAGAAATACAGAGCAGGCCATAGAGGTGGGATTTAAAGCCAGTTGTGTAAATATTCCATGCCCCTAAATCCCACTAGTTGATAACTAACAGTCCACCCCAGGGAAACCAGAGTGAGCATGAAACCAGAGCAAAGAGCTCCCCGTGGTGCTGCGAGACAGGCCTGTTGTCAGCTCCATCTCCGAGGGCACCGGGTGCACCACTGCAGGGGGACTGCCTGGCCAACTCCAGCCCTACGAGGCACACAGCCTACTGCATGAGATGCCAGGCCTTCTCCCTGGTTACACTTGGTTTGCAGGATTAAGTGGAAGGGCCTTCAATCTGGGCAAATCAGGAGGAGACAGAACACTCAGTAACCAAAGTAAGGAATGCTTCGGGCTTACAAATCATAGCTGAGATGTGCTTCAAGCAACGGGGATGGTGTGGTTGAGAACGCAAACGAAGCAAGATGGGTCACGAGACAGTAATCATTAAAGACAAGCAATGAATACACGGGGTTTAATTTCACTGTTCTCTCTATTGTTGTTTGTTTGAAATGTTCCATAATAAAAAAATCATAAATATTCATTGTGAAAATTTGGGTAAATATAAAATTAAAAACTACCAAAGAAGAAAATAATCCTATCACCTGAGACAACTACTGTTATCATTTTGGTCTTTTTCTAATCTTTTCCACACTTTTTTCTTTCTTTTGTTTACAAAACAGGACCATCCTGTCCATACTGTTTTATAAACTGCTTTCCACCCCACTCTTATCTTATGTATTATTCAAGTTATTGAATATTTTTTAGTGATATGATTGTTGCATAATCTTTCATTAAAAGGTAGTCCATAATCTATTTCCAATTTTCTGTTACTATAAGTAAGGCTTTAGTGAACCAGGAAGGATGACATTTATTACAAGTGATTTCAAGTGAGAAAGGAATTGATTTTCAAGTGAGAAAGAAATCACTTGGTACGTTCCTAAACGCAAACTGACAGCACAAAGGCAAAGAAAAGGTGAAGAGAGAAGCTGGTGGCTCACAGACTGCATAATTCTAAGCCATTATTAACTTTCCAGATTTTCCCTGTTGCAAAGGCCATGGTGGGGAATAAGAGAAAACTTCAATAGACATAAGGCTGGAAACATGCTCATAAAATGCCTCCCAGTCAACAATAATTCACTAGGTTCAGGCAATGAGTTTAGGAAATCTGCCATCATCTCTTCTGAAATGCTTGGGTCTTGAAATACTCAGTTTTCAAAGAGTAGAATATTTCACCCATCTGGGATAGCACAGGAAGGTTCTGTAGGCATAAGAGTGGATCAAATATCTTCTCTAAGACCACTGTGGTTCAAACAATCAATCATGCTGTTCCAATTAATCTAATTAAATAGAATATAACTGGATGTTGCTTAGGCCTATAGTTGGGTTCTTTCCCCCAAGACTTAAAGATGATGTCCTCCCCTGAAAAAAGAAAATCCAAAAAAATTCTCAAGGTGGAAAGATGAGGGGGACCCTATGTTTTCCCTGCACTATTTGTTCCCTGCCAAGAAGTAGAATTTGGCTGAATGTCAGTGAAGACAATACCTCCTTCAATCAATATCTGAATGCCAATCAAATGTTTCTTTCTGAATCAAATCCATAAACTATTTATTTTGTGAAACATTTGAAAGATTCAGACCTGAATACATTCTAGCTATGTTCCATCTAGTTTTCTTAGACTGCTAAAGAACACCAGGGACCTCTGAATTAACCCATTTGGCTCTGGTCAGCAGCTGGGAAAAGGTGGCTCTGCACCATCCTGGACAGAAAACCACTGCTACCCTCCTCTCTGGGAGGGGCCCAAGGACTCCGCGATGGGCAGAACTGCAGCGGGACCCAGAAGAGGACTGCAGATGACTGTGCTGCTTTCTTTATATTTTCCCTTCCCCTTATCCATCTCTGGCTTCCATTCTGGTTTTTTATTTCAGAAAGGACAACCGTGGTTCTCTTCTCATTCTGTCAAGGATTGAGTGGAGAGGAAAAGTGAGTCGGTGACACACTGAACCCAGGCTATCTGAGGTCAGAAACTATGTGAGTGGGTAACCAGGTGCATATCACTTAGCAAGTGAATAGCAGCTGCCTTATGCAGCCTCTAAACTGAGTTCTAACCTCTGACTCCAGCCTCCCCAAACGGATGAGTTCCTACCACCCTTCCATCGTCAAACCCATCTGAATTTTCAAGAAAGCATTACCAATTATACATACTCTATGATGACCATTATGAAAAAATCCTAAATGTATGCACAAAGACTAGAAAGATAAACACAAATTTCAAAAGTATGTGTTGCGGTAGCAAATTCAAGAGTGATTTTTATTTTTATTTTTTATCATTGTTACTAGCTTGACATTAGAAAATTATTTTAAGTGATCACCAACATTCCATTTATATATTTCGCTGAGATTGGAACCTCAAAGCATGAGTTCATTTCTGACCTAAGTCTATGTCCTCCCTCTGGATTCATATATCACAAAGAAGCAGAGAAAAACAAATAAATAGAAACGCAACCAAAGATGTCACACAATTCTTTTTCAACTAGTTCTCTAATAGAGCAATCTCTAAAAGTTTATCAAAATTGGGCCAGAAAGCTCTACAAGCTTCTATGTATATGGCTTGACCTTTACTTTTTTCCCCTGAAAAAAGCAGAAAAAGCCAAATGTATAAACACAGAACAGCTGTCTTCTGCCAAAGACAGTATCCCATTGCACATAGCCACACCCTGGTGTGGAGACGCACCAGCCCGACCCATTCCTGATCTGCAGCTGATTTGATTGCTGTAGATTCCCCTGAGGTTCCACTGAGCTCAGCCTCTGATGTAAGAGTGGACAGGAGCCACATCCTTGGGTGGCTCAAAATCTGCCATCTCCTGCAGGAAGTACCAACACCCACACTAATGCTCTCTACCTTGACCTCTGGTGCAGGCACAGGGCCAGAAAGGAAAGTTACCTTGCAGACGGCCGCCTGGAGTACTGCATCAAAGCCCCCCTCAGGGGCATCACGGTTCCGGGACACCCTCTGTTTCCGAACTTCCTCATTGAAGCTGTCGACTCTGTCTGTGAGAGGCAGCAGATGGCGGAACCCAAAGGAGGGGACGCAGTTTGGAAATAACTTGTAACTAGAGAGAAAGAAGAGAAGAGTCACTTTTCCATCATTATCTCTAAACCTTAACCAAGTGTTCTGTGCATTCGTTGAGTGCCTTGAGAGGCACCAATAAATGTTTACACAGCACCTACTACATGCTCCTGGGATAGGCACAGCAGGGAGAACAAAGATAAATAATATAGTCCCTACTCTCCAGACACCAAGCCCTAAACTGCAGGCAAGACAGCATATACCAAGGTGTAAGTGAATGGTACGGACAAATGGTTCAAAGGAAACAGAGATAACAATAGGGCTACTGAGGTTGGAGGAAGACTTGATGTGGGCCTTAAAGGATGTATGATGCCCGTGGTGTGGCAAGCCCAGGCAGAGCAGAGGGGAAGGCTCCTCTGGGCTGAGGAAGATGGACAGTGTCCAGTGAGGGCAACATAAGCGGAGTTACTCTATGAAACCAGCTTCTCACATCAACTCTGCTGCTGCCGTGTGACAAAGGATCACATAACTGTGACAAAGAATCACATAACCTCTTCATGTCAAGCCACTCACTGACCACCATGATATGTTGGCACATGAACGAATGCCAAATGGAACAGGAATGAAAACATTCTTTCTGCTTCTTCATTTATTTATAAATATTGCAATGATAAACTATCAGCTCTCCTAGACACAACAAAAATCATTTAGAAACTAAGCATCTTCAAGTGGAAAGTTATATCTAGAAATTTGGAAAGAAGGAAGTATGGCATATCAATAGTAGGTTAATACCAAGCCTTTCTCCTATAATCATGGGCGATCTCCTCTTCAGTCTGTTGTGTAGACCCTAAGTGGCCCCATACCTGGCGGAAGTTGGCTCCCAACTACAGTTCTAAGAGTTGAAGCTTGACGCATAGCTAATGAAATAGGAAGAGAGGCTTTACATTGTTTCATAAATGGGCTCACAAGGTAAAGGGGGGAAGGGGAGAGTGTCACAGCCAGAGAGAAGAGTACGTGCAAGAGTCCTGTGGCAGGAGGGAGCATAGAGAGCCTGAGCACAGAGGTGACCAGTGGGGCTGCAGTGAGAGTGAGAGAGGAGGAGGCTGGGAGGCAGGCTGGGCCAGACTGCGGGATGAAAAACCAGCAGTAACAAAGAGCCCGGAGGGAAAGGCTTTATAATCCATTTCAGGCTGTGTGCATGGGAAGGGAAACAGGCTTAGCAACTGCTAGGAGGACTCTGCCTTAACTACCACCACAAAGCAGCCTCATCAGGGCAGGTCTGGGCAGGCTCCCCTTTTCTGCAAAGAGACAAGCTTTGGCCTCTAAGGAGCCATTCCATTCCCCTTCAGGGCTACAGTCCCTGCTCCATCCACCACAGTCACAACACAGCACAGGGTCCCTCGAAACAAGCCAGCTCTGGACAGAATCAACCCTACTCCCGTGATTATCACGGTTCCCTCTGGACAGGATGGGTGGCGGCAGCTACAGGCTTTCCCTACTTGCCTTTCCTTAGTTTTTCTCCCTTCTCCCTCCAAATCCTCATGAACACACCTTGTGCTTGGATGGGTCAAACTCTTTTTTAAACCCATACCTCGGGCCACCCAAACTTCTCATTACCTCCTCATTTTGTCATAAAGACAACCGTCATGGAAATTACACCCCAGCTGGAAGAAGGAACTGAGGGCCCTCTGTAGCTGTTTGACAAATGGATAGTAGGCCCAGAAGGAAGTAAATACATCCACTCTCGCGCCTCTCTATCTGCCTCCAAGCTCCTGCACTCTTCTGTGTTGTTCTGTTCCACGATTTAGGACGCCAGGTGTGTGTTCACTGTCACACTTGGTCAGGCTGGTTACAGAAAGGGAGGAGAGAGACTGATAACTGCTGTTTAATGAGCACACCAGGAAAGCTGTGAGAAACTCAGCATTTTTTACCTCTTCCCTTTCACTTCTGCAAACAGCAATAAGCAGATACATTTTTACTGTGGAGAATTACTTTTAAGAAAATGTGTTTGCCAGAAAGAAGCATTCATTGCAGAGAATTTACTATAACCAAATCAGAGTCACTTCTTACTGAAAAGAACATAGCTTTATCACACAGACCCTGGGAATGTCTCCATTGTCACTGCAATAGGATGTGGCCTATGACTAGTTATCTGATTTAACCCCTGGAAGAGCTGTCTAAGTGACCTGAAGATCTAGATGCTTCAGGGTCTCATATCGGGAGACTATTCCACCCCTACCCTGTGTCTATGCTGCAGGACCCCAGTTTAGGGGTTATTCAATTAAGGATTATTAACAAGGAAGATAAAAAATAAAACATATATGGTTAAAGAGCTAAGGGAGTGTGTGCATAAAGAGTGAATCCAATTTGAAGACACTAGATCTAGGCAAATCCAGAAAACAATCTAATGCTTTAGGATAATATCATGAATTGAGCTGACACGGAAAGGCTCCCCTCTTACTCTAAACATATAGAACTGCTAGATAAAATACAATTTAAAAACATATAGTATATAGCCAAGACTGGAAGCTTAAAGGGGAAATCCTAGGTGCCAGAAGTGAAGAGGAAACCATTCAACAAATGAATGGACTTTAGGGAATAGGTGGGAGGTGAGCAGGAGCTCATGCCCAGGAGCTCCCCACTGTGCCAGGACTTGATGGGGTCCCCAAGAGCTTGCAGCAGGAGTCCACCCAGACGGGGTAATGAGTCTCCTGCTTGCACAAGGCCAAGCACTGGAATAGGGCTCTCTGCACAAAGCCAAGCACTACAAACAGCTACCATGCCACTAAAACCAGAAACAGGGAAACTCCAGCTCCTGGTCTAGGAAAGAGGCAAGGAAGCTTACCATCTACTCCAGGCCATGAGCAAGATGATTCACCCATACAGATTGTTAACTCCAGGTCTCAACAATCAGAATTCACTACTTTTATGGTGAAGAAATCCCCAACTGAGAAATGAACAGGAAAACCAGTCCTACAGTGAAACCTGGAGGTTCCCGGCAGCAGCAAACATAAAACTTCTCTGCAGGGATGTCAACACAACCTCTGATGAAGATGAGCTAATGAAAAAGGTGTAAATCCCATGAGAAACAAACCATGAAGGAATGTCAGCAAACCCAACACACTGAAGGACCCATAACGCAAGAAATAGAGAATGATTTGAAACACTTTAAAACAAAGATATTTAAAACATTCAAGGAGAGGAAGGAATAGAAACCAAAGGCCAGACAGGATATTATTAGAAAAACAAAACAGAAGGCTCTGAAAAAAAATACTATGAAAAACAAAGAGTCTGCAAAAGAACCAAATAAACATTAAAGAATTAAAAATACAGTCACTTAAATTCAAAAATGAAATTTCAGCATATGAATTAAGCAGCTGAAAAACTAAATAGTAAACTAGAAGAAATTTCCTATTTTGCAGCTAAGAGAGAGAAAGAAAGGTAGAAATTATGGAAGAAAAATTAAGAAACATGAAGTTTAGCATGAGAAGCTCCGAATGACCCATAATAGTGTCAGAAGGAAAATGGAGAGAAAAGGAGAGGGGAAGCAAGCAAAGAGATAATGTCTGAGAATTTTTAAGAATAAAGATGAACTCTCAGATTAAACAAGCAGACCGAGTTCTGAGCAAAATAAAAAAAATCCAATCAAGACACATTGGCGTGCACAGAATTAAAGAATATGAAATGTACAGGAAAATACTAAAAGCCACCAGGGAGAAGGAAAATGATTAGACAAAGGATGTCATACCAGCCACGTGAGGTGCCAGCAGACAATGGAATATTACCTTCCAGGTGGTGAGGGAATGCTATGACTTCTTAGAAATACACAAAGGGTAAGTAAAAATATGAATAAGGATAAATGTATTACCTCACCAGCAAATATTTTCTACATGATATGTATTTCAACAACAGCCCAATACTTCTACCAAGAGAAAAAGTGTTCAGAACTGGAAATAACATGCCAGATTAATCCTTCAAATCCTGTATCAGTGAACATCAAGTGACTCTTCCCAGTAAAACCATTCCTATTACTCAGAATAGCAATTAAATAGTTCTTCAATCTAATGATTAAATTACTCTATGCCTTTCTTCTTCCTATGGCAGCCCTAGTACTTCCTACTTCAGATTTGGCATTTCTGATACGTTCTAAGATGGGAATGGATGAGTCTAGGGATTTGATCCTTTGGCAGAAACATCTGGAGCAGAAGAAAGAGGGACAAACCTCAGGAAAGTCCCATGCATACTGGCTCTCTTTTCTCTGCAATGTCCTGCACAGGTGGTTAAGTCACTTCCCCTGACTTTCCCATTTCCCCAAAACTTCCTGGGAGCTGTTGCTGCTTCTACCACAGGAGAGAAAAACCTAACTGAAAGTGTCATTGGAGCTTAAGAAGAACTCTGTGGTTTTCCTTTCCACATTGGCTGGAGGAAAAGGATAGTTAGCCAAGGATCGCAAACAAACATCTACTGAGCCCAGGCATGGAATGCAAACACATGGAACAGGCCAGCCACAAGACAAGAGGGAGTAGTGGAGACTGTGGCAGCCAAACAACCTGAAGTACAAGCCCAGCTTTACCAGACCTCCCTGTTTTTCAAGAAAAACAAGAAATCCTGATTATTCTTCATTAAATCTTCTGTTTTTTAAAAAAAAGTTAGTAACTATTTCACAGTGTCATTAAAATGGAAAAGCAAACAAAGCACATGTACATGCGGGATCAAGCACAGGAGCAGCCAGATTACACCCTGGATTGTGCCCTTCTCTCCAAGGAGCAGCGGGTAATCTCCAGGAGACCCAGGACACTGCACTGCCTGCACTGGGGAGAGAAATCTCAGCCTGCTCACTGAGCTACAGCATGACTCCGCTCCACTCGCATTGCCCAGCTTGGAAAAGAGAGATTTACATAACTTAGACCTGATGTTTCCTTCAAAACTCCCACTCTTCACTGGGTTTCCTGTCTTACAAGCAGCTTTTCAGCGTGCCTGTACTCACTGTCAACAACTTTCCTGTCTGCAACTTGTCCTGCCTTTGAGGGCTTAGAGAAGGAGCTCTGAATAAGCAAAAAAATGCAAGATAACTCTGAATATTCAAATACTGAGTGCCCAGGGCCAGCTCTTGAGCCTCTGCCAGCTTCCAATCTAGTGTCTCAGTTAGTGGATGAGCTTCGGAAGAATGAAAGTGGAGAAACATCCTGTCTGTCTGGAGGCAGGGCCCAGTGAAGCCAGAGGAGGAAAGAAGTAGATAAAATCACTATTCCAGATTAACTGAAAAAGGTTTTGGTTAAGATGCCATTGGTCCTGGTAAGTAGTAAAACTCCAGCAAGAGGACATTTGGCACCTGGACTTAGCTGAAAGGGCCTTGGAGACAGGATCAAAGTAGTAATAATCCCAGTGGCCACAGGAGGAAGCTGAACCCAGCAAATGTTCACACCTAGCACCTCTTCATGATTAAGGAACTTAGAGTCTCCTTTGTATTTAAAATTTTTTCTTGTCTGTTTTTCCACCAGTGTCAATTCCTAAGCCCTGGGGAAGATCTAAGTCAGCTTCTAAGGAGAGTATACAAAAGGATCAGGAAGGATTCAGAAGAACGTATGCCACCAGCACATTACCAACCTGCCCCAGTCACCCAGCCCAACTTGGAGCTGGGAGCTGTCATGGCTACCAAAGATAATTTGTAGAGAAAGGCAGGCTCAGGGGCTTAAGAACAGCTCTCTCCCCCTTGGTGGCAGCTGGGAGATCAAGAACTGAAAATGACATCACAAGATGGAAGGAGCCTGGATCCCTGAGTCACTGTGTGAAGGAGAGCTACCAACATGGAAAGCAGCTTAACTCTCATTAGATTTTGCACAAGCAAGAAAAAACTTTCATTGTATTGAACAACTGAGATTTGGGGATTGTATATTACTGCAGCATAGCCTACCATTATCCTTAGGTAAGCCTCTAGAGGGAGGGGGTAGGGTGGTTTTGGAGAGGGTATTATTACTCAGCCACAGGTAAAATATCAGTGTTGTAGTGAGATTTGGATGGGAAAAAAAATAGATATCATATTAATGAGAATGCAGACTCTGAACGTAGTTTGTCTGGATTCATATTCCAGGTCTACCCCTTACTATTTGTGTAATCTTGGGTAAGTTATTTATTCTCTCTAAGCCTCAGTTTCTTCATCTTTAAAATGTGACTTACACCTACCTTAGTGATCTCAATAGGTTGTTAGGAGATTTAAATGAGATAAACCATATAAAGTGTTTAGTATGGTGCCTGACACTTAGTAAGAACTTAAGTCTTAGTTGTTACTTTGGGGCCTTATATCCCAAAGCCTCACTAAAGTTGAATGTGGCGATAAGGCAAGGAAAAGTTGGAAGTTACCACTCATTGTAGTCACGTTGCATAATCTCAACATTTAAAGGAACACTTGAAAGACTAGAAAAGAAAGAAACCACCCAGTAGAGGTCGTGATAGGGAGATTGAAGGATGTGATCCCCTTACCTTCCCCCAACCACATACATACAAGCACCCCATGGCAGATACCTGTTCCCCAATCCTATTTCCTCTGATTCCTGGGCATACAGCTAAGCTAGTTTCCAGCCTCCTTGCTAGAATTCAGTTTCATCTAATAGAATGCAGGAGCAGAAATGGCAAAGGTTTATCCTCCCACGCATGATCCTCCAAGCAGGATGACCTCAGAAGCTATTTGTGGAAGATGGTAAAGCCTGGAAGATAGAAGGAGCCTGGGTCCCTGAGTCACTTCTTGGAGGAGAAGTATCCAGTGATCATGAGACCCAGTTGGACTTAGTGAGCTGGAAAGAAACTCCTAGCAAGTTCAAGCCTTTATACACTTTTGGATTGTTTTGTTGCAGCAGTTAGAAATGCCTATTCTCTAATAATTTATCAACTATTTTCTGGGTCAGGTGCTTGACTTATGTTGAAAAAAAATTCATACCTTTAAAACAGGATTTTTATATAGTTTTGTCAAGATAAGTTATAGTTATTTACATGAACAGCAGAGACAAATTTTGAATTCACTTATCCCAAAGCACCTCAGTTACTACAAGCAAGGGCGAAAGTTTAAGTTGTCCTATCTATTCCCTCCCTGATTACCTGGATCCACCACTCCCTGAGGACATTTTCTATATTCTATTAATATTAGAAAATGGTGCTGTGTGAGGCAGGCAGGAAAATAAAGAGGTTGTGATCATTATATCTTTATGCAACCTTGTGACAGCTCATTTCTTTACATGTAGGGGAAGGAGAGACCTTCCCTTCATCACTGATCAAGTTAAACACCTAAGCCTGGCCATGCTTTCTAAACATGCCTTCCCTAATTCTTTCTTTGAGCTAAGTTTTCTTCTACTCCATTCTTCCACCCGTAAGTACCCAAAAGAAGGCCAACTGGTCACTTACCCAATGCATGGATTGGTCTGGTACCTCGGTGCCGTGTAGGAGAAAGGAGAGATGTCCTTGTCAACAAAAGACCCGAACCCCAACCGGAAGTTACTGGTGAGCTTCCGCATCTCCTCAGCGAGCTTGGTGCCCAGGTTCCGGATGTTGTCCAAGTCATCCTTCATGGACAGGGAGAGGTCCATCAGGTAGTACAAGTCCACAGGATAATCCTCCACCTGGCGAACCTGCAGCTGGAACGCAGTCTTGTCGCCTGTGCCGACAGAGAGGTCACGCATGTGAGAGGCCATGCAACTTGCTGAGGAATGAAGGGATGGATTTTGCTTTCAAAGCTGGTTCACCTCTTACTTTTCTTTAGTGATTGTGTGCCTCCCAGAAGAAATACTTTTCTTGGAAGTAGAGCCTGAAGGGAATGTGGTGCTGAGGATAAAGCCCTAGCTTCTCCTTCCCAAACACCTGGCTCAGCATTTCTAAGGAAACTCTTTAACAACCAGGCTCCTTCATGGAGTTCTGTTTTCTCAGCAACAAGGGCCCTTGGGTAATTAGTGGACAGTGAGCTGGACAACTCCATGGACACATGATGGGTGGAGAGTAGCCCACCAACCACACACTGACTCCAGAAAAAGACCTAGCTAAGATAGGAATGTGTGTGTGGCATAGAAAGCAGGGAAGAAATTAACAAAAGAGAAGCATGGGCACAAGTGAATAAGAACTAGGTGGGGAAGAGAGAGAGGCACAAGGCCAAGAGGGCAGTTACTTAAAATACCCCAACGGGCAAAAGTATTTATGCCTGTGCCATGTCACCTGTTTTTGTTTCTATTTCCCTACCCACTTACAGGACAATAGTATTTAGTTTGGGGGCATATTTGACGTTTTGGAACATCAGACACAACTCATTATCATCAGAAATTATATATATAAATATAGGAAAATGAATTCCAAATTTTAGTTCCATCAAAAAAAAAAGAAAAGAAAGAACAAAACAGAAGAAAAAAGAAAAAGATACTGCTAGATTTGTCTACCAGCTACAAGAAAGAGAAAATGGTTTTTGATTCTATAGTAAGGTAGCCAACAGACAGAGGACGGGAGAATTGATTCAGAGGAGGAAACAAAGAAAAGCCAATGTCTTGGAGGTGTGGCCTTTGCTATCTCCCCAAGTCAGGGCAGTAACTGGAGGACCCACACCAGGATAATGATCCCTAAGTCACTTCACAATCTCTAAAACAAATCGCTCAGAACCAACTTCAAGGCTCAATTCATACCAGATAATTCTATCTCCCTTGGGCTCATTAGCTTTTCAGGAGTACCAAGAGATGTCCTATTTATCCTGGAGCAGAACTGTCCATTTCTAATCTGGATCTATTCTTTGTGTGCTTAGAGGCACAACAGCAAAGGCGGCCTCTCTCCTGCGCAAGGAGTCCACACCTGACATGCCGACACCACATCTTAGAGTAACCAATCTTTCACCTCAAGCCGACAACCAGCAAACTGAAGCCCTCTGAAACCTGCAGGGTAGGGGACTCAAACGTTTATGCTCCCTTTCTGCCTCCCACCCCAAATGTGGTATATTTCACTAACTAGACCATGAAGAATCAAATGATCAAAAGATTTAGTCCAAGTCCCAGCTCTGTCCCTCAACTAGGGGTGCAGCCTGAGCCTCAGTTTCCCCAAATATAAAATGGAAATGACAATGCTTACAGCAGTGATTAAGGCTGTGATGCACTCATAAGGGAGGGAAGTGTTCTATAAGCAGTAAAGGCTTGCACAAATGAAGTACCATTATTATAATTACTATTTGTAGTCAGAGTGGCAGCTCCAAGCCTGCTTTCCCTGACTTGTCCTTGCATGTACTGTTCTGGCTGCCTCAAGATTGATATAGTTTCAGTTGCCTGCTGGTATGAGCCTATTTTTAAAACCATCAGAGTCTGACTCAAACAGAGGAATGTTCAAGATTTCTTCCAGAATGAATTCTGGGCTGCTGCAGTGTCTGTCTCTGGCTCCCATCAGGCAGACACAGCAGGTCCCTCCAAAGGGCCCCTTGGATGCCACAACATAGTGGGAGAGGGGCAGGAGGAGGGAGGAGTTGGGGGAAGGGAGACCCCTCCTCAGCCCTTGCATGGGTAGATAATAGACCCCAAATGGACAGAGCCCGCCATATATCTCCTCTGCCCAATGCCATGACCTCTACTCAGGGTCTTCTACATTTTCTGCCACCAGTCCACCTCCCTCCAAGTTCCCAGCTACCCCCCCCCTTTTATTTTTAAATAGAGATGGGGTCTCACTCTTGCTCAGGCTGCTCTCGAACTCCTGAGCTCAAGCAATCCTCCCGCCTCGGCCTCCCAGAGTGCTAGGATTACAGGTGTGAGCCACCGTGCCCGTCCGCAGCTACCCCTTCTTTTATCCAGAATCTACTTCTACCTTTCTATGAGTTATGTGTAATTAACAGATGGGCATTTTAAAACTAGGAAACAGAGAACTGGCTTGGATTCCAGGAGGCTGGGAGGAACGGAAGCCGGCACCAGGCTTGGAAGTAGGGGACCTGGGTCCCAATCCAGACCCGTCACCAAGGATTCGGGAGACCTCAGGCCCCTTTCAACTTGCTGCTCAGTTTCTGCATCAGTAAAAGGGGGAGGAGATTAATTACGGCGGGGATTAAGGGAGATAATGTACATAAACACCACACAAATGTTCCTACACAAGGAAAACTTTGGCCTCAGTTCCCCCAAAAGTCAATTATTAAAGCAATTTCCTGTGGGGATAAAAAGAAAGATAGAAAATTCTTCCAGAAACTAGAGTTTGAATGGCTACAGCCTTGGGCATATAAATTTAACTCCAAATTTTCCAGCCATGAAGGTAAAGAGGGAAATAAGGTATAACATATAGGTCCCTCTGTATGGTAATAGGTTATCTATTCTGAAGTGAGAAATCTCTTGGCATTAAATTCTAAAAGAAATTGATCAATAAAAGAACACACACACACACACACTTCCAAAGGAGGGCTGCAAATTTCAAAAAGAAATACTTCTCACATTTTTCCAGAAAGGGAGGGATGTAAGAAAAAGGGTGATATTCATGCTCAGAAAGAGGGTTTTTTGCCACCTCTAAGTATGCTTGATTTTAAATGCCACAAACTCCTGAATGGGCCTTGGCAATATGGAATGTTCTGTCAGCAGATTTTGGAGGGAATGACATTCCTGGTAGGATTCTTGGTGTGGGTGTTAAGCTGCCAGCACACCAACTCCCCAACAGGGGAGGCTCCAACATTAGCAGACCAATGGTGAAGCCATTATGGCATGTGAAGTACACTCTCTACACAGAGAAGGTCTGGGGCACGTTTCCCATCTTTGGGTGTGTTTCCAGAACCACTTGTACTTAGACACGTCCTCCCTTCCCATTATTTCTCAGCCTCGCTGCTCTGACACACCACCTGAGACTTTAAACCAGTCGCCACCTCCCATGCGCCTGGCAGAGTGCACAGTCCTTCTCGCCTTGGCTGTCAGGCCTGGGTCTGTGCCTGTCTATGGTGATTCACTGTCCCCTGCTCCCTCCCACTCTACACAGGATCCCTACAGGCTATACCCCTTCCTTCTGGGGCTGTTCCATATAATCCCTGTTCCAGACCAGTGGCAGGATCAGAGAAGCAGGATCAGAGAAACAGGATAATGCAAACTCAAAAGAGAAGCTGATCACCTGGCACCTGTGAGGATGAAGGTACTCCCCCAGGCATCCCCGCTCATGTCCTTCTGGTTTTTCCTGTTTCCAAAGCACCCAGCTCCAACTGCATTTTGCACAGAATTCCTGCCCCTGCTTAGTTCTTAAGTATAGGTTCTCCCACTGTAATCATGTAACAACTAGAGTTCCATCTGAAACGTATTTTTAAAGCTTTCTTCCCTCTGCCCTCCCTTTAATAAAAGGTGAAAAGTTAGCTTTTTCCTTAGGAACATATATCAGATGACAAATATTTCTAGAGAGTGAGTAGCGAATTCTAGTAAGAACTTTAAAGATTGATTTTTGTTAAAGTGCTAAGACAAAGTAGTACCTCAGCTGATAAAGACTCTTGTCATCCCAAATAAATGTGAATGGTTTTTGATTGCCTAGAATTACGCTTCTCTGCTAGAAATTGAAAGAAACAGGGGAAACATACAAATCTACTATAACAGGAATATAACCGAACAGGAAAGTAGGGCCCTGGTGCATGCCTTATAAATGAACATATGGCTCTTCTGTTCACTACAGCAGAAGGTAATTAGTAGCCCAGGATTAAATCCAGATCTAAAACCTCACTGTTCTAGAACAAGGCTGTCAGGCTGCAGTGCACCCCATTCCCCACCTCAGAATTCGGACTCTTAACAGATGGAACCAAAATACAAGTCATCTGAAGACATGGTTGGCCTAAATAGTATCTGCCTCCAAGCATTAGGGCTCTACATTTCTAGTTTCCTTTAAAATAACACCTTATCCATCCATCATCAAAAGTCTGTCTTCATCTATTTAAGCATGTACATTGTTAGTCTGAGTGGCAGCTTCATTGTAGAAGCAATACCTAAACTGGCACCTCCAAAGTAGAACCTGAAAGGAGAGGGGAGAAAAAAGCATAAACAGAGGTTGGGAGGAAACCCCAGATCAACCAATCACCTATAGTTTAGGTAACAGTATTGTACCAATGTCAATGTCCTGGTTTTGACAACCTACTCTGGTTATATAAGATGCAATCAGTAGGGACAACTGAGAAGGGTACATAGGATATCTTTGTGTTATGTTTGCAACTTCTCATGAATCTAAAATTATTTCAAGAATAAAAAGTTTAAAACAAACAAAAAAAAGCTATCAGTCAAGGGTCATTTTTTAAGAGGTTAAGGGATCGAGGCAAATAATGACTTTAATAAACCCTTTCTAATTGCCTTAGTGTTTCAAAACCACCTCCAGCTTTTGACCATTCTCAATAAGCTTCACTTTAAAGTTTAAGTCCTTTCTTAAGGATTTTATATTCTTTGTTAAGGATTTTCTAAGGTTCTTATCCTGACATATAGTTTTCAGTATTGAAATAAAATGGAAAATATGGTCCTGTGTTTATACAAAACCCTGCTTAAAGTTTGGCAGTTCTTCAAAAAGTTAAACAGAATTACCTTATGACCCAGCAATTCCACTCCAAGCTATAGACCCAAGATTATTGAAATCATATGTCCCCACACAAGCTTGTATATGAATGTTCATAGCAGCATTAGTCATAATTGCCTCAAAGTGGAAACAGCCCAAATGTCCATCAACTAAAATGTGGTATATCTATATATACATAATGGAATATTATTTGACCATAAAAAGGAATGAAGTACATGCTGTAACATGGACGAACGTTGAAAACATTTTGCTAAGTGGAAGAAACCAGATATAAATGGCCACATATTATATGACTTACAGGAAATGTCCAGAATAGGCAAAACCATAGAGATAAAAAGTAGACTAGTGGTTGCTAGGGGCTGGAGGTGGTAGGGCAGGATAAGGAGTAACTGTTAATGAGTACAAGGTTTCTTTCTGGGGTGATTAAAATGTTCTGGAATTAGTGGTGACAGTTGTACAATCTTGCAAATACACTAAGAACCACTGAATTGTACAATACAAAATCGTGAATTTTATGGTAAGTGAAATATATCTCAATTCAAAAAAAGAAAAACAAAACTAAAAATCCTGCTTAAAGGGAAATTTTCTTTTCTTTTTCTCCCCCAGAGTTATCCTGCAACAACAACTTTGTCTTCACGGTATCTTTCATGTTATGCTGAGGCTTGTCCTTGACTAGGCTGGTAAAAGGCTAGCAAAGTGTTATATTTCACTCAACAAATATTAGTATGAGGTACTGGGGGGCGGGTGGAGGGAGGAAACACAAAAGCATTTCTAAAAAGATATAATGGAAAAATTTATCCTTATATACCTGAAAGACCTCCCCAGAGTCAGGGGGGAGTTTCCTTGAAGTAAGTATGCATTTACTAAACTGAAAATTTTGCTAACTGCAACAGACCATTCTCCCCTTCCCCCAAATAAATATCTGGAGTTTGCGTTTACTTCTCTTTTTAAATATTAAAATTATATTTTCAAAATTTTACAAGGCATCATTGGTTTCAAGTGTTTCTATATTTGAAAAAACATATTCACAATGGTTGTAGACCTTTAGGAATTCAAATTTTCATCAAATCTCCTCCTGGTCTTCATCTTTACAGACTCAAACATCCTTATGGTGTGGGTGTGTTTTCGTGGGGCAGCCAGCCTTTCCGTCACCTTGATGCCCCCAGCACTGGGCTCTCCATTCCTACACCTCCCACAAGACAGAGCTGACCATGGCACCCATAGGCTTTATATAAACATAGGATTGTGTTTTCCATTTTATTTCTAATTACCAGAAACTATCATAATGTTTAGCAGGAGATGTGACTATGCCAAATAAGACTGATTTCTTTATTTTAAACTGAGCGTGCATTGAGCTTTATGCATAAACAGATATTGTGCATAAACCTGCCATTACTAAAATCACTCTTTAACTCCTCTATGGGGGCTGTTTTAAAACCCAGTTGATAAGTCAAATCAGTCTCTCTGCTCATATTCACACCTTAATTCTGACTTAAAAAGCTGGAATTATTAAAACCATGCCCTCTTTGGCTTTGTGAGATTCCTAAATTAAATCTACCCTAAAGAATAAGGATTTGCCACCATTTCTTGGAAAGAACACCACAGGCTTTGAGAGCTATTCTAGATGAGGAGGTCCAAAAATACAAGTTAAAAACCTCCCTCGATGGTGACTCTGAAACTACAAACTCTTTTGGAAGTGTGAATTTTTGTCCTTGTTTTCAAAGATTATTGATTGAAAACAGTATACAATTATAAATACATTATGATTACAAGTACATGAAAAATATGAACACATGTGAATAAAGACAGAGAATATAGTGAAAATGAAAAATAATATCGTGTTAAAGTGGATGATTTTTCAAGAATTTCCTTTAAGTTACTGTTATATTGTTATTACAATAAAAAGAAAGATGCAGCATTCACATTAGTTGATAATGTTCTTATACTATACAGTGTTCCAATATATTAATAGTCTACAATAACTCCTACATCCGTTTTTAGGTCACAACCCTTGACCTGGAGCCTGTCTTCACGTAAGACAATTTATTTTTCCCCAGAGAACATCACCAAGCATCTGCCCATATAAATGCTCAGCTGACTTTTTTCTACCCACTCACACAGTTTTGTAAGGGTCCCTTCCTTTTCTCTCTCAACTTGGTATCTTACCAAACAAAAAGGCTGTGTGTCACAGTGAGAAGTTTGCAAAAATCCTAACTTCAATTATCTCAGCACTGATCCCTGGGTGGGCAACCCAGTAGCTTGGGCCTCTCTGTCCAGCAGGGCCTACTTACAGCCTTCCTTTGTTTCTCATTTTTAAGACAATTAAAATAGGCAAAATAAAACATTTTACAAATATATGATGACTCCGAGCTCTTTCCAAAAAAACCCATGGTGTAGACCATTCAATAATAATAACAAAAACAGCAACAACAAGGAGCTTCATTGAGTGCTTACCATATGTAGCATTGCCCTAAATCCATTTCTGAGGCACTGAGCACCCCTACTCAAACCTCTATCTGGCACTCTTGGCCATTACTTTTTAAAGTTCATTTATACAAAAAGACTCATTTAAGCCTCTGATTATGCCTGTGGGAAATAAAGGTGACAAAGACCCTGAGATGCTGAGAGATGGAGTAACTTGCCCAGGCCCTCTGAGCTAGGGACAGAGCCAGGGCTAGAACCCAGGACAGCCAACCAGAACTGTGATCTTTCCACTGCTACCAGCTGCCCTGATGTCTAAACAAACCATCTACAAATAGTTATTGCCAATGGTTTCCTAGACAACAAGATAGAAGAAAAGGCTAAAAATCAACAGAATTTGGAAAAATCTGCCCCCTCCTGACAATGTGATACTTTCCAATTTAGCCACATGCACATCCACTCTTTGACAAAACAAGGATTCAACTATGTAGAATATTATATGACAATATCAGATAGAATTTGCCGACAGGAAAAAAATGCTTTTTCCTAAAAGTAGCACTTTTCCTGAGCAACTTGCATTAATTAGGGAATAAATCTACCAGCATCCTCCTAGAAGAAACAATAACATTATTCACAATAGCCAAAAGTTGGAAACAACCCAAATGTTCACTGGATAAAAAAAAATATGGAAGCCAGGCATGGTGGCTTACACCTATAATCCTAGCACTTTGGGAGGCCAAGGCGGGAGCATCACTTGAGGCCAGGAGTTTGAGCCCAGCCTGAGCCACATAGTGAGACCTCATCTCTACAAAAATTTAAAAAATAGCTGAGTGTGATGGTGTGTGCCTATAGGCCCAGCTACTTGGGAGGCTGAGGCAGGAGGATCGCCTGAGTCCAGGAGTTTGAGGTTGCAGTGAGCTATGATGACATCACTATACTCTAGCCCAGGCAATAGATTGAGACATTGTTTCAAAAAAACCAAAAAACAAAAACAAAACAATATGTGTTATATACAATACAATGAAATATTATTCAGTCTAAAAAGGAATGAAATTCTGACACATGCTAAAGTATGGATGAACCTTGAAAACATTATGCCAAGTGAAATAAGTCAAACATTGAAGGACAAATATTGAATGATTCCACTTACAGTAGATACCTAGACTAGCCAAATTCATAGAGTCAGAAAGTAGAATACAGATTATCAGGGGCTGAGGGTAAGGTGGAATGAGGAATTATGGTTCAATGGGTATAGATTTTCTGTTTGAGATGATGAAAAAGTTCTGGAAATAGTGGTAATGCCAACACAACACTGTGAATGTACTTAACCCCACTGAACTGTACACTTAAAAATGGTTTAAACGGTAAATGTTATGTTATATATATTTTACCACAATTTTTAAAAGTAGCAAAAAAATTCCCTTCATCCCCAGGGGCCCTGTACTCTGCTTCCCAAGGTCTGAGCCTCACCACATCATTACCCTCTCCTGCCTCTGATCTCAGCCTGGCCTGGCTCATTCTCCATTATTAGCCTGTCCCATCCTCACTGTGGGCTTTCCTGAGCCCCCGGCATGCAGCTTTTTCTAAGGGCAACTCACCAGGCCTGAGGTTCACGGTGATCTCCTGCGGCGTCATCTGAATGACGTCTGCGCCCGCAGAGCCGGAGCCCTTGCTGCTGAGAGGCAGCCTGCGCAGGACACGGGTGCTGCTGGCTGGGCTCTCGATTTCGCCGCCACAGCCATTTCTGCCGAGGTTTGCCCTCAAGTCACACCGAGAGGTGACAGACCGGGGGCTACCGAAGTCCTAGGCAGGGAAACAGAGGAAGAGAGCGAGAGGCGGGTCAGGGTGTCTCCCCAGAATATCTCAGGTGGTAGACGCATCATTATCTGGCTGACCTTAAACTCTCTACATTCCATTTTCATTGCCTGACAATGGAGGAAATGATCATCCCTATCCCAAATGCCCCACCAAGTATTATGAGGATTAATTGAGGTGCTGGACAGGAAAGCATTTTGTAAACTGTAAACACATAATAAAAATGTTTGGTTTCATTCTTACTTTGATGGTCAAAATACTCCTAACTGCATACATGACTAGCAAGAGAAAGAAACTGAAATAGCCAAAAGTTGTATAGCTAAAAATTTTTTAAAAGATGACATATAAGTGGCTGAGATATATCCTCACTCGGGGATTCAAGAGTTAACTTTTGAGCTGTTCATTCATCATCTTTTGCAGGCACTGGATACTGCACAACCATTCAGGAGAACAATGAGGCAGTATAGCCTGATTCATTGACCCAGCAGTGGTCTACTCCTACAACTATATTACAAGAAAATAATTGAAAAAGAGGAAAAACCCTATATGATATATATATCACAGTATTATTTATAATGCAATCTTATAAACTTGTAAACCTAAGTCCTTAAACCATAAGAAAAATATGATACATTACTTCAACAGACGATACAGTCAATTACAAATAATTATAGACATTAAGTGGAAATTTCGAAACACTTATATGAAGAAAAAAAACCCAGAAAATAGAATTGTATCTGCATTAGGATTCGAAAGAAAAATAAAAAATGAGGTGTTACAGTAGAGGGACTAAAATACTTTTGGTTTTGTACCATAAAAACACATTGATAAGAAAAATCTTTATTTCCTTAAGTTGGATTTGGGAGAAAGCTAGACATCAGAGTGACCAAACCTAATTTGGGGCATCAGGAAGTTGAGGTATTAATTTTAAAATAAAACAATATACTTAGTTATAAATATAGAGCCTCTAAGTGTTGGTCATTTCCAGCAAAGGGATTTTTAATGGCAAAGCAAGCCCAGGCTTCTCTTGTCTCTGAACACCCTTTCACTGATGAATGCGGAAGATAAGATCACCTATTCCAGCTAGTTGGATGCCAGTGCCCTACTGCATAATCCTCCCAATGGCTGGAGGATTAGGGCACTGATCTCTTCCTCTTCCCTCTGCCAGAAGGATGAGTCAGTGTCCCTTGACCACTGTGTTAGAAGCCAGACTGCTGGCAGAGGCACAAAAATCAGAGGGACTCCCCCTTCATCAAGGTCTCAGATGTCCCAGGATAGTCAATGCCCTTTAGAATCTTTCCAGAATTGAAGACCAAGAAGTCAAGAAGACTTTGCAGTATCCAGGGGTACTGTCTTGGGCCTATGTGATAGTTTTTTGTTCGTTTTCTGATTTTATTTATTTAAATAATGGAGTGAATTTTTATTTTGTGCATTGAACCCCTGGGGATCTTGCCTGTCAACAACCTTGGGGACTACATCCTAAGTATAAGTGGTGCCATAAACACTTGTTATGGAACAAGATTAGAAAAATGATTGTTCTGGTCTTAGATTTCAAAGCTAAGGTTTCCAAATGGGGTTCCAGGTGGTCAAGCTTGGCTCTGATGTAGCAGTTCTAATGAAGAGTGATAAAAGCACAGGGATGGGGGAAAGGAGACTTATCAACGGTCCCGAAAGAATTGGTCTGCTGTCTTGAGCTGTCTGAAGTAGAGGTCTAATTAGGTGTCCAGACTTGAAGGGCTCAGGGGCTCACCCGCTCAGAGCTTACTTGGCTAGGGAATTTCCGTATTTTTTGCTGGCAAACTGGGCCTTGGCCCAGCTCCTCCACTTCTGAGGAGCTGATTGCACGTGGCCCAGTCCTGATTGTCAAGGTGCACATGTCTTGATCAGTCCAGTGCATAACCCTGCCACCAGGTCAGCAATGAAAGCATCTTTAGTCTCCCTAGAGCGATGGGAACCCCTGACACCTCTTCCGTTGGTCTGGACCAGCTTAAACTCTGGACTAGACTAGGTCACGGAGTGAATCTGCTCAGCCTAAGCAGGAGGCAGTTGCATGGTTCCTCTTCCATAGCCTCAGCAATTCACTTTGGGTTGGTCATTGAGCTCATTCTCTACTGCTGGGGTACTTGCACTTGCAGGGAACTTCATCTGAGCTTCCCAACATCCAGCTCAAAGGGATTTTTAATAGACACTACCAGTCACTGATGAAGGGCTTGTACAGGGCCACCTGCTGGTCAGGGAAGATGTACCAGCTGGGACCATCAGGAGACTTAAAGTCCAGATCATACTTCCCAGACCCAAAGAACTCTGAGGCAGCCAGGTCCAATCACAACCTTAGTATCACTGGCTTCCCCAGCTCTAAGGCTGCTTTATTCTCTAGGATATTAGGAGTAAAGCCCTCTTCATGCCCCTCATTGGTAGCACCTTTCCTGTATATCTCCTTAATAACATTCTTTAGGTTGTGATAAACAACATCAGCTCCAATGCACACGAGGCTTTCCTAAAGTTCACTGCTGCACCAGCGAGGATCATGGACTGTCTCCTGGTTGCCAGCGTGAGAACCACCATTGATCACATTAAAGCTGCAACCTGCAGGGTGACTTCAGAAGTGCTGACCAAGTCAGCAATGTGATGGGGTACAAGTCCCCTTCTCAGTAGCTCCAGCTTTATGGACAGTAAGGGGTACGCCGTATGTCACACAGACCATACATTTATCCTCAGTGCCACCCACCTCTATCATCGGTGTGTCACAGTTCAGTTTCTTGCTACGGGGGGCAGGCCCAGTGATTTTATTGATGCACTCAATGGCCTTCGAGACATCTTTACCTACACTTCAAGTCTTGTCATTGTCCTAGAGCTCTAGGGCCTCAGAGCCACCAGGCGAGGCACTACTGGGTATGACAGACCTGAAGAACCTTTTGAGAGTAAGACGGCTACCTCAACGGTGGGATTCCCCTAAGAGCTGAAGAGGTCTTTTGGCATGGAGTCCAAAAACAGCCATGATTAATTTCTAGCCATGGGTTCTTTCTGCCCACAAAAGGGACAGAGAGCGCTACAGACACAAGCCCAAGAGCTTCACCTCTATTCCCCTGAGCTCCTTTCTAGATATTGAATTTTGAACAAGGACAGAGGCATATTTAAAGAGAGGAAATCAAAACCAGGGGCATATCTTGTGACGTTTATGACCACCTAGGCACACAAACATTATAAATCAAGAAAATGTCTCAATACCTATATTTCTAAGCTCCAAATTCAATGAACACAGATGCCTCAAACTATAAACCCTTGGAGAAAAGGAAGACTCATGATTAAGAAAATCCTCCTCACATGAATGACATCCTGATGTCTGATGTTCTAAGAGCTTCAGATCCCAGAGACCTGACACCCGGACCCTCTGCCAGATGTCAGAACATAGCATGTTCCAAGGGAAGGGCCCCTGAGTGCATCACCTTGCCAGCCCCTGGCTTGTACAGGCAAGGGATCAGAGGTCCACATGCTTAAGTTCATGCCTAATTTCACCCAAGAAGTTTGAGTTCTTCTGGCCTCAGCTTCCTGGGCCCAAGCTCAGTGCTCTTTGCAGCATCTGCCTCCCATCTCAGCCAAGGCCACTGCTGAGTTCTGCAGCAGGAAACTAACTCTGGGCCTATAGATCCCATCCCTCTGAATGTAGTATTTCTTTGCTACTCCGAATGCAGAGATCTTCCTGCCACCTATCAAACTTGAGGGATAAATATCCTCTTGATGCAGAGAAACAGGTATGGAGGGGCCCCAACCCCCATGGAAGGGAGGGGGACTTCATCTCAACACAGAAAAATGGAAACTAGCTTCAGGATGGGGTTCTAATGGGCCACAGCACAACTGCTTGCAGCTGCTCCCAGGGTTCCATGCTGGAAGAGGTTTCGGTACACAAAGAAAGCATCTCTCCCTGGTCTCCAGAAATGCCATCATCAAACTCCCCAAAGGACTCATAAAGGGTAACTACATTATAGGCAAGCTACAAAGAGAAGCAAAAGAATGGCAACAGGAACTTGAAGCATCCTCTGCAGCTTTCAGTCACTAAGTGGCAATAATATGAAAAAGAAAAGGGGAAAGTTCCAAATTTAGATAGTTTTTTGTTTTTGTTTTTTGGTTTTTTTTCAGACAGGGTCTTGCTTTGTCACCCTGGCCAGAGTACAGTGGCGTCATCATAGCTCACTGAAACCTCAAACTCCTGGGCTCAAGTGATCCTCCTGCCTCAGCCTCCCGAGTAGCTGGGACTACAGGCGTGAGACACCACGCCTGGCTAATTTTTCTATTTTTTGTAGAGACAGGGTCTCACTCTTGCTCAGACTGGTCTCAAACTCCTGGCCTCAAGCAATCCTTCTGGCCTCAAGCAATCTTTCCCCCTCTACCTCCCAGAGTGCTGAGATTAGAGGCGTGAGCCACCCCCATTACCCCCCCACTCTCCTGCCCACCAGCCCAATAGTTTTAGTTAGTTATAGCACTGGTGTTTACAACTTGTTGTAAGCCACCAGCTCTACTCCCTCCATCACCTGTCCTGTGGAGGATGCAGTGAGGTTTGCTGTTTGCTGTAATACTGTAGTAGCCAATTTCCTGGACGTTTTTGCTAGTCAAAACCTCCCTCCTGCAGTGGAGGCTGGTGCTCAGCAGGCACTCAACTGTCCAGCAACACTGCCAGTGCATTCAGTTCCTCTGTCTGTGCCACACCAGTCATTACATCATTTGAATACCACTCTGCCTACTGTTGCCAACGGCTAAAACTCTAAAAAGATGTGGGTGGTTCTTTTGGGGTAAAGGATGGATTTTTTGTTTGTTTCTGAAGCAGGGTGGAAGAGTTGAGAAACTGTAGGCCCTTGAAGAAGAGGGACTCAGCAGGAAAGGAGGCAGCCAAGCCCGATCCCTGGGATGAAGAGGAAAGAAACAAGCTGGAAAACAGGCAGAGGGCCCGGGTGGAGAAGCAGGCATGGCGGGGAGAGCTGGCTGCTCTCCGAGGCTCACCTGGCTCGCTGGGATACGGCGGGGCCAGGCCCTCTGACCAACCAAGGCTGCAGCCCCAGCCTGGCTGAACCCTTGTGGATTTGGGGGAAAGGTGACTGACGACAAACCAAAATTTGTGTTGTGTGCCAGCAACACACATGCCATCCCCTGCTGGGGGATGGAGAAAGTCCTCTGCCAGTTTTCAATCGGCTCATTTAAATCATTGAACAAATATTTATGAAGCATCTACAATAGACCAAGAGTATTCCTTTCATTTAGTCTGACCACAGACAGAGTTCTCTTAAAGAACCTATAGTTTATTGTGAGCGGGACTGAATGCTGACTTTTTTCGTTTCTTCCCCAACTCAAAGGAAAATATAGATAATGTCTTCTCTACCTTCCCAGCAACCGTACTTCCCCAGGAGGCCCGTAGGCCCATCGTGCTTCCAACCTCTCTTCTCCCACTTATAACCCTACGGATCCCTTCACTCCTCCTTCTCCACATCCACCTCCAAGGCAAAAACCGCTCACCCAGCCCCGGCCTCACCAGTCTTCCCCACACCCGACCCGCTGCCACTCAGCCAAATACCGCAGGCCTCACTGTTCTTGTCCTCCCCATGGGATTTCAGCTTCACAGTGGTGGCCTTGCCTAACCCACCCTTCTCCTTCTGGATGTCACAGCAGCCTGGTGCTGCCCAGGGCCACATTAGCTCAGGGAGTCTCACTTTCACACCCTAACAACCTTCCTCCCCACTTCGTCCAGCCCTGAGTGCAACCTCTCTGTCTGCCTCTGCCTCCTCTCTCACTTCCCCAACAGGAAGCACCAATCTCTCAGCCCTGCCCACTTCTCCCAAACCACTGTCCTCTAGCAAGCCACACTGGCACAGGCTGCCAGTCCCCTGAACCCCTTGTCCCTTTCTTCCTTCCCACACAGCTAGAGCAAGCCTCCCAGTTCTCACTGTTAGGTGTAGCAATGTGACTGGGTTTTAGACAACAAAATGTAAGTGGAAAGAACATGGGCTACCCCTAGGCCTTGCCTCCAATGCACCCAGTCTCTTCAACGCACGTTCCTTGTTACAGCTGGCTGGGTTGTGAAACTTACAATCTCAGGGGAGAGACAAAATTTCCCCCTTAAAAAGCAACGGACAAAATAGATAACAAACTGCCGGAGTTTATTGTATTTTAAGCTGTGCTATACAAACAGTGCCACAAGCGTTTGTTCGAGCTGACTGAGAAGCAAACAGCCAAGGCTGGCTAGAGCAAGGCCTGGGAGTGTGCCACAAAGGACCAGGGCAGTGTGGAGAGGGGAGAACATCCTGGTCGCAGAGCGGGGGACAGGACAGTGGCGACTCTGGACATGAAGGCAGAGGTAAGTCTGCACCCCCCAGGTAAACCACTGGTAGAAAACAAAGGCAGGAGAGCCAGGGTTAATAGGCCACACAGAAGACAAAGTGGAGGGAACCAGCAGGAAGTGCCATGAGGGAGGTGGTAAGGAAGGACAGGGCTGACTCAAACACAGTACCTGTGGGAGAATAGTGCCAGGAGGGGTGGAATTAGGTTACACGGGGTGTTAAATGCAGGGGTAAGGAGTCCCCTGTCCAACCTCAAGTAAAATAAGGATGTCATCTATGGGATCTAGAGCAGGGGAATTCCCATGGAATGTGTTCTGGAATTAATCCATGGTGGTGTGAACTAAAATAAAATCTTAAGCCCCCCCCCCGGCCCCCCCCTGACAAAATGGACCCCCTCTTGGCCAAGGGGGTACCCTAAAACTGATTTGCTGGTCATGAGGAGGGAGATCAGATGTGCCTCATCATGCCCCCCTCCCTTCTTGGAGATATCCTTTGTAACTCATTAACAGGCCTAAGGCTATGCAAGACAAACCTGCAAGTCCTCAATTTACACAACAAATATATGGCTGGGTAGCTTGTCTCTGATTAACAGACTTCCTTACCTTAACTTAAAACATTCCAAGCCCTTAGACAAAGCTTCATTTCTTTAACCAATTACAAGTCAAAGAGTCTTTAAACCCACCTTTAACCTGTAAGCCCACCCACCCCCAGATGTTCCACCTTTTTGGGCCAAACCAATGTATGCCCTCCATGTATTGATTTATGACTTTACCTGTAATTCCCATCTCCCTGAAATGTATAAAACCAAACTGTAACCCAGACAGCAAGTCCACTTGCTCAAGGCTTCTTGGGCATGGCTGTGGGCCATGGTCCTCAAATTTGGCTCAGAATAAACCTCTTTAAATTATTTTACAGAGTTTGGCTTCTTTTCCGTTGAGAGTGGTATGCAGAGACAAGGCAGGCGGGCAGAGCAGAATCCACAAGGGACCTGGCCCTCCCTGGCCATCAACTGGGCACCAGCCTCAGCATACCCACGCATCTTACACTCTTGGCAGATACCTTGCCTCTTTCATTGATCAAAACCATTCCTGAACTCTCCAAGCCCAGCTGCCTGAAACACACTTACACCTGGGGAAAGTTCACTCCCCAGGAAGATGGGAAGCTGCATTCCAGTGCCGGGATCAGAGGAAGTTCTTCAGCCCAGAATGAGGTGCCATATATGCACAGAAGGAGTCCAATAGGCTAGACAGGGAACCCAAGTGGGGGCTGTTGGGTCTGCCCCAGAATGGGGTAGATGAAGACAGATAAGGACCCCCCCCCCCAAAGCTGCAGGCTCCGGAGTTGTCTCCAGAGGTTGTAAAGATAACTCTGAATTACAAAGGCTGGGATGGAGCCAGCAGAAACTGGCAGAACTCCCCCTCCCCAAACTTTCTATAAAACTGGCCACCCTTACCCTCCTCTGGGTGGACAGACGCCCTTTTCAGCCTCCACCCACCTGCACCCAGGTGCTCAAAATAAAGGCATTTTACCATGCCCCCAGGCTTGCGTGTCTTCCTCTCAGCTCCCACCAACCAGGGGCTGGGTCAATAATATGCCCCTGGGGATAACTTCATTTACTATCAACATCCAGAAGTGACACCTGGGGAAGTACTAGCACAAGAAAGGAAGAAACTTAAAAAGTAGACAATGGAGCCTGCCTCCCAGATCCCACTGCCCACATTTCACTAGAAAATACCCATGAATGACAGCAGCGGTTTGCTGGATACTCATTCAGTCCTTCAGGAGGCTCAGTTAATTAGCCCCATCCACAAGCTCTCTCATACCCTGATTTTATTTCATACTCCCAATAATCCTGGAGAGTGGGAATTGTCATCTTCATTCCACATACCAAGAAAGTAAGAGTCAATCATGGCAAAGCTGAGATTTAAACTTTGGCTTTCTAACTCTGTGTCTTTTTAAGTTATCAAATATGAATTCCTGCCGGATTCTTGGCTGGATACTGGGTATGCCAGGATGAATAAGACAGTTTCGTTTCTCAAGAAAATGATGATTTTTTTGGTAACAAGCATGAAAACAAATTAACAGAGAAAGATTCTAAGTGCTATAGAAGAAGCGCAGAGTACAGGGAGACAGAGAGGTGGTCATGGCCTGCACATAGCAGACACGCAATGAATAGCCATCCAGTGAAATCCTTCAATCAATACTTATTGAGCAACTACTATATGTGGTACCATTCTGAGTGCTGGGGTTACAGTAATGAAGAAAACAGATAAGACTCCTGCCCTAACATTCTGGTGGAGGGGGCTTACATCCTCATATCAAATGGATGGACAGATGAATGGACAGGTGTGTCTGACGGGAATCCAGGAAGGTCTTCATAGAATAGATGAGGTTGAATTGATTCGTAAGAATAGGAAGACAAGGCGTTGGTTGAGGGAAGGAGGAAAAAGCCGGGAAGGCCTCCAGGGAAAAGGAGCAGGAGAAATCTTTAGGGTGTTCATCCGGCAGGGCTCTCTGGGGATCTTCAAGTGGTTCCCTCTGGCTAAAGTATTGGGAGCGGGCAAAAGATGACCTCGGGGAGGGAGGTAGGGGCCACAGAACTTGGAACTGTCCCAAGGTCATAGGGAACCAAAGAAAGATTTTAAAGAAGGTTCATAATAAAGACACTACAATTAAGCACAAATACAATTAAGGGCTTATACCTTGGAGAGATTCCTCTCTCACAGTAACTTGTTTAGTAATCTTACTTCTTACTGTCAAAAATTCTAGAGAGGCAGTGTAGTCTAGAGGGGAGACCTTGGGCCCAGAAGTCCAAGCAGCCAGATTCAAACCCCAGCTTTGGCACACTTGTGTGCCCTTGAATGAGTCACTTTACCTCTCTGAGACTCAGGTTTTCATCAATAAAACAGGTATATTACCTACCTGACAGAGCTGTTGTGAGGATCAGAGATACTGTGCTATGTACAAAGTGTGTGGCATCTAGTAGGTCCCCCATGATCATTTTTAGCCATCACAAGTTAAAGGAACCCCTAGACCCCTGAGGCTGACATGATGGAGAAGACCCCAGCCTCCCAGGAGCCATGTCTTGGTCCTCCTGACAGGGCCAGCACACTGAGTTGCAAACTGAGCCAATCCAAAACAGCAAGTCTTGGGTTCTTTTACAAATAAGTTTAATGGTGCACTTGTACAGGGAGGGTTTGTGTTCCATGGTTCTAACAATAGTTTAGAAAAGTGACCCAGAAATTTCCTTCAAGACAGAAAGTTTAGAAATTGATCATTTCCTGATTAGCCCACTGAGTGCTGATATTTACATTCCTTTACAATACCAAATATGCCTATATTGCCCCAAATTTACATCCCAAACTTACATTCTTATGGGCCTAAAAAACCAGCAGCCATTATTTTTAAATAAAATCCTTTATCATTCCATAAAGGCCAATTCCTAACATTCATTCTTAAATGAGCCACACTCAGATGACCGGCATCCACCAACACGCCACCTACCCAGGCATGTTTTGAATCGTTATGCAACCAACTCAATTCAAAAGCTCAGGTCCTTTGGAGTTCTTATACCAAAGACCAGAAACTATAGAAGGGTCCTAATTGGTTCCCACACAAAAGAGAAGGAAAGCCTAAACAGGATTAACATTTGTCACTATCAAGAGACCCAACTCAATTTATCATTTCATAAACTTGGATCTGTCATCACCCTGGGTAGAAAGGGAAGAGGCAGAATGCAGAATCTGCACGGGCCTTTTCAGCACAGTGAGTTTGTATGCTGTGGTGTAGCCACCTCCCCTCCCCCAACCCCCATAACACTCCTTCCCTTCATCCTCCCCTCCCCCACCCACATACCTCTTTGGAGCACCAGGCACATTTTGGGTGGATTAGCAGACATTCCTCACACGAGGTGGCACTTCCACTAGTGCATATGTTGAGACCTTCAAAGCAAGATAAAGATACACCAATTAGTTCCTGGCTATGAAACCTATTGATGAGGCATTTGAATGGGCAGGCATGGGGGTGGGGAAGTTACTTCCTTCATTAACAGGAGATCTCTCTGAGGCTGAAGGGTGCAAGCCCCAATTCTAATTGTAGGTTAAGGTTCATTTGCTGAGGCTAAACATTGAGATTTTGAAGCATTCACCAAGCATGCACACTTGTGTTTGCAACTCCCATTTCTTCTGCTGGGCCCACTTGGATTCCCATATTTTCCCCCCATAACTCAGAAAATCCACCCTCATTGAGGGAGAACAAGGCCCCTTTACACTTAGTCCACCCAAAATGACAAAAATAGTACAAGAAAAGGAAAGCAAAAAGAACAGACTGGTTTTATTCAGTCATTAAAAAAAGAAAAGAAAATCCTAAATCAGATACTATCACCTCAAAATCCACAGCATACTAAAAAAAGCCAGCACATCCCTTTAAAAAGAATGTATTCCAGGAATACAACATTGAGTTAAGATAAAGGAAATTCATTGATTCAGCATATCTATTAATAGGTCAAATAAGAAAAACAATATCATTGCCTCAGTAGGTAATGGAAAGGCTTTTGATAAAATTCAAAACCCATCTCTTATAAAAGATCATAATCAAAGACTGGAAGGAAACTGCTTTATCATTGTAAAGGTTACTTATTTCAAACCAAGCCAGTCCTCTGCCTCCCACCCCATTAATCTGGGAGGCATCTCCAGGGCAGGCTCAGCTGTGGTGGTGAGGTTAAGTCCACTGCCCTCTGTCCTTCCCAACCCCGTCCCCCCATCCCCACCCCCCTACTCACTGTCCACCCACCAACAGCACAGGCATCCTTGATGAAATGTATGATCCCTTTCTTTTCCTCCCTCTCTGAAACATCCAGAACAGATTACTTTTGACCAAGAGCAACACTTGTTAGTCATTCATTTTCTGTGAAAGAAAATGACTCTATTTGGCCCTCATAGCACTAAAGGACCCACTGGTTTCTCCCAGTCATTGCTTTGACTATAAAGAGAGAGGCACATTGGATGGACGGAAAAAAGAGAAACCCAGGGCCACCAGCCCTAAGAAGAGGGTTCAGATCTTAAGAGAAAAAAAGAGTCAAAAGGATTTTTTAAAAGAGAGATAGGCTGGGCATGGTGGCTCACGCCTAAAATCCCAGCAGTTTGGGATGCTGAGGCGGGAGGATCACTTGAGCCCAGGAGTTCAAGACCAGCCTGGGCAACATGGCAAGACCCTGCCTCTATAAAAAATAAAAACTAGCTGGGCATGGTGGTACGCACCTGTAGTCCCAGCTACTTGGAAGGCTGAGCCAGGAGGATCGCTTAAGCCCAGGAGTTCAAGGCTGCAGTGAGCTAAGATTGCACCACTGCACTCCAGCCTGGGTTACAGAGTGAGACCCTGTGTCTAAAAAAAAAAAAAAAAAACAGAGAGAGAGAGAGTGGAGGAAAAAACATAGGAAGGTAGGAGGTTGTTCCCTAGTTCCACTAAATACCAGAAAAACATTTATCACAAGACAATACTTATCATGAACTATCTGAATATGAAATCAGGAGAGCAATCTCATTTACAATAGCAACAAAAACCATAAACAAACAAAAAACTTAGGAATAAATTTAAGCAAGGAGGTGAAAGATCTGTATACTGAAAACTATAAAACACTGATGAAAGAAATTGAAGAAGATCCTGAAAAATGGAAAGGTATCCTGCGCTCACAGTTTGAAAGAATTAATATTGTTAAAATGTCCACGCTATTAAAAGTGATCTACAGATTCAATTGCAATCCCTGTCAAAATTCCAACGGCATTTTTCACAGCAATCGAAAAAACAGTCCTAAAAATTATATGGAACCACAGAAAATTTGTACGGAACCCTGAATAGGAAAAGCAATCCTTAGCAAAAAAAATAAAGCTGGAGGCCTCACACTACTTGATTTCAAAATATATCACAAAGCTATACTAATCAAAACAGCATGGTACTGGCATAAAAAACAGACATATAGATCCATGGAACAGAATAAGGAGCCCAGAAATAAATCAATGCATTTATAGTCAACTGATCTTCAACAAAGGTGCCAAGAACACACAATGGGGAAAGGGTAGTTTCTTCAATAAAAGGTGTTGGGACAATCAGCTATCCATATGCAGAAGAATGAAACTGGACCCTTACCTCACACCATACAAAAAATCAACTCAATGTAGATTAAAAACTTAAACGTTAAGTCCAGAAACTGAAAAACTACCAGAAGAAAACATAGGGGGAAAACTTCTTGACATTGGTCTGGGCAATGATATTTTTGGATATTACCCCAAAAACACGGCAACAAAAACAAAAAATAGACAAATGGGACTGTATCAAACTTCTGCACAACAAAGGAAACAATCAACAAAGTGAAGAGACAACCTAAGGTATGGGAGAGAATATTTGCAAACAGTACACCTGATAAGGGGTTAATATCCAAAACACATTAGAAACTCAAACAACTCAATAAGAAGAAAACAAATATCCCAATTTAAAAGTGGGCAAAGGACCTAATAGACATTTCTCAAAAGAAGACATACAAGTGGCCAACAGGTACATGAAAAAATGCTCCATATCACTAATCATCAGGGAAATGCAAATTAAAACCACAATGAGCTATCATTCATACCTGTTAGAATGGCTATTATCAAACAGACAAAAGATTTAAGTGTTGGCAAAAATGCAGGGAAAAGGGAACCCTTGTACACTGTTGGTGGGAATGTAAATTAGTACAGCCATTATGGAAAACAATATGGAGGTTCCTCAAAAAATAAAAAATAGAACTACTGTATGATCCAGCAGTCCCACTTCTGGGTATACAGCCAAAGGAAATGAAATCAGTTTGTCAAAGAGATATCTGCACTACCATGTTCACTGAAGCATTATTCACTATAGCCAACATATGGAATCAACCTAAGTGTCCAGGGTTATAGACATACAGTGGAATACTATTCAGCCTTACAGTTAATAATAATGTATTGTATAGTTAAAAATTGCTAAGGGAGTTGATGTTAAATACTCTCACCACAAAAAAAAAGAGATAACAATGTAAGGTGATAGATGGATGTATTAGCTTGATTGCAGTAATCATTTCAAATGTGTACATATAACAAAACATGTTGTATAGTGTAAATAAATATCATTTTTATTTGTCAACTATACCTCTATAAAGCTGGAAAAATAAAATAAAATTTAAAAAAATAAAAGACAAGAAGTGCCAAAATAGACGTAAAAAAGGACATCTTGAAAGTCTAACGTTTCCCTAATTTGCTAATTTTAACTCCCTGCTTCTCCTTTGTCACTAGCAGTAAAAACCCAGAGAAACTGGAAATGGCAAAAAGAGCTGACTGGTCAGAGTAGAGGTGTGGGGGGTGGGAGGGAGGGCAGCCAGGAAGCTGCATTGTGTCATCCCAGGAACATCAGAAGGAAGAAATACCATTGGGATAAGAATGGTAGGTGAGACACATGGGCAGGAGAAACCGGCAGGACTTTCCAGGCTGGAAAGAAAGAAAAGGAGGTTTTGGAAGCCCCCGGGGGCAAGAACAATGGTTTCTCCCAGCTGGAAGCCCCAACCCTGAACCCCAGCCCCCTCATCCCCACCAGCAGTTGCCCATCTAGCTGGCACCCAGGGAACTGGGGCCCCAGTGCAGGCCCTCCCTGGACACATCTCCCTGCCAGGCCTGCAGAGGAGCTCCTGCTGCTGCGGGACCCACCCACCTCACGTGAGCCATCCCAGATCCCAACACTGACCCCAAGGTGTCAGGACAGAATCCACTGGGAAGCTGGGCCTGCCTGCACCTGCCCTCATTGACAACCTCCTTCTAATTTTAAAATGAATCCACTTACTTAGTGATTTCCTAATAGGCACTTTAAAACAAGAGCATGTGCAGGAAAAGAATTGTAAAATGCCAGTTCTGTTTTTTTGGCAAATCGCCTTACCTGTCAGAAACCACTATCTGAGCAGGGGAAAATCAAATCTAGAATGAAAGTTATTTTCTTCCTCCTTTCCTCAATCTTATCAAATACAAACTCAGGCCTTTGGAGTGAATCATTTTCTTTGACATATAAAATCATGGAATTGTAGCACCATGGAGCTAGGAGTATTTTAAGATGAGCTAGTCAAGTCACCTCATTTTATAGATGTGAGAAGACAAGAGTATGTGACTTGAAACAAGGAGCCCTAACTATAAGAAAGAGGTCAGAAGGGGTCCTTACCAGCAAGCACCCACATGGAATGCCCGCCTGGTGGTTCCTGTGCCATCCCAAACGCAGGGCCGGTGGGACACACTGAGCTCCAGGGTCTTCTGGAGGAGCTCTGACAGCTCCTTGGCCAGAAAGGAACTGGAGGTTGGAGGCCGTATTTAGGATTCTGCTCAAAGCCACATAAATTCACAAACAACCCTCTCTAATTACCGGAGCCTCATTACTGAGCTCTGGAAACTTGGGCCAGGGGTCCAGGGCTAAAGGCAATAAGGGCTCCTCAGTTCTGACCCAGACCAGACTGAGTTCTGGTATTCTGGGCTACCAGCCTAAAAGATCTTAGAAGCAATATTGAAGAGGCTCAAAGGATGTGTCAGTCAATATGTGATGAAAACGCACTGAACAATTATAAAAAATTTAAGTCATACCACATTACTAATTCTTTTCATTATTATTAAATATTCACACACCATCGGTAAGTAGTTTGCACTCAAAATGATTGCCCTAAAATCAGATTGCTTTTGGGACAAATTCAAGAAACTCTGCCCTAAGCACATCCTAAATGCTGAGTGCTGGACTAGGGGATGCCTATAGATGAGGGGGCTGGGGTTCAGGGTTGGGGCTTCCAGCTGGGAGAAACCATTGTTCTTGCCCCCAGGGGCTCCCCAAACCTCCTTTTCTTTCTTTCTAGCCTCTAGTCCAGAGATGCACAGGTGAATGACCTGGGCCCTACTGCCCAGGAGCTCACAGTGTGCCGGGTACCAGGTGGCAGACAGGAACTCCAGGATCCAAAACCATAGGCTGTATGCTGATATGTGTCACAGTGCCAGAGTCACTCCCTCTGGCAGCTCTCTCCTCTCTCCACCTATTAATATTTCAGAGAGTTTGGATTTGGCTGGATGAGTCACTTGGCACCAATAAGCATTTTGAAAAGGAAGGAAGCAATGAATAAAAATCTAAGCAGGTGGAGTTCACAAATGTCAGCGTGTTGTGTCTAGGTCATAGAATCAGGTGCTAGCAGCCCAGATGATGGCCACATCTCATCTTGGCTGCTGTTTGCATAGTGACTATTCCCAGCTCAACTTCAACTCTTTCTAGCCCTTTTCCTTAATGTCTCTGAAGCCTGGGGTTTATTGCAAACTGTAATCTAAAAATATGTTCTCCTTCCGAAACTCATTGACTCACCCATCTCTTTCATCAATCATATCCAGGCAGCCACCACGCTTCAAGATGTATGGAATGTTTTTCCTAATCCAATCCTCCCTCCCTGCCCCCACCAGCCCCAACAGCCCAAGCTAGGTCCTCCCATCTAGATCCTTGCCATAGCCTCCTGGTTGGCTTCCCTCCATTCAGCCTCTCCCCACTTCTGTCCACCCAACGTGTCCAAGGTCAGACGACTACTGAAGCATACATCTGCACCTGGAATTTCCTGATTCAAAATATTCAATGGAATAAGAGAAGTGAGTTCAGATGTGGGTACCAAACTGGAATGGCCTTTCTAGCTTAAAGGCAGCAAGGCCCTGGAATGCTTCTCCCCATGTCCTGAACTAGGCCCCCACATTTGTCACACAATAGACAAAAAATTTCCAGTATAGAATCTAGCAACTAAACAGTCATGTCTAAATGTTATCATGAGAGGCAAATATGCACTAGAAAGGTTCTATCTCATCAGTTCCCATCTTAGATTGCCCTCTGAACATCAGACATCTGCAGAATACCCAACAGTATCAGCTCTACAGTATGACTCTGTTTTTAAAACACCAATTCATACAATGAATTCCATACAATGGAATTCTATGCAGCTATAAAAAAGAATGAGCATGTTCTCTGTATTTTGGTATGAAGCTTACCCTCATATATTGGTAAGTCAAAAATAAAAAGCAAGATGCAAACAGTGTTTAGTGCTGCCTTTGAATAAAAATGAGGGAGGGATATTTGTAATATATGCATAGAAACACTCTGGAGTCTATAGCCATACCACCCTGAATGCTCCTGATCTCATCTGATCTCAGAAGCTAAGCAGGGTTGGGCCTGGTTAGTACTTGGATGGGAGAAACACTCTGGGTACATACAAAACCTGAGAGGGATAACCTGTGTAGGAAAAGGGAGGCAGGGAAATAGAATATCCTGGGCTAAAGGGCAAAAAGAAAGGAAGAGAGACTTCTCACTATGTATTAGTTGTACTTTTGACAATTATGTGAATATATTACCTATTCAAAAATTAATTTTAAAAAAGGCACTCAATTACTTCTATGGTCTTCCTTTAAAAACTCCTAACTCTGTCTAATCATGGGAAAAAATATCAGACAAATCCCAATAAGGGGACAATCTACAAAACACCTGACCAGTACTCCTCAAAACTGTCGAGGTCATCAAAAACAAGGAAAAGACTGAGAAACTGTCATAGCCAGAGGAACCCAAAGAGACATGACAACTCAATGTATTGTGATATCCTAGATGGGATCCCAGAGCAGAAAAAGGTAAAAACTAAGGAAATCTAAATAACTGATGGACTCTAGCTAACAATAATATATCAATATGGTTCATTAATTGTAACAAATGGACCATGGGTCATTAAATATGAAATGTCCAATTTCAAATCAAAAGTGTAGTTTATTATATCTCAAACAAGAAGCAGTACAATTAATCAAAGTATGCGCCTAAACTATCAACACAGTTTTGCCATCTTAACAGTAGCTTGCTTATCCCAGCAGCAAAGAAGCCTGGAGAGCGAGTGGCGATGAAACTGCAAAAGGCATCTTCCACAGCTTGTTGAGAATTGAATATTTTTCCTTGCAAGAAGTGGTCCAAAGCCTGGAAGAAATGGTAGTTAGTTGGTGCAAGGTCTGGTGAATATGGTGGATGACAGAGAGTTTCCAAGTCTAGGTGTAGTTTGAGCAGCATTGTTTGTGCAACATGTGGTAGAGCATTGTCTTGCAAGAAAATTGGCCTGTCTCTATTAACCAATCTCGGCTGCTTAATCACAAACATCCTCATCATATCCTCCAAATGGTTGTAATACACATCCGCTGTAATTAATTGACCATGTTTCATGAAGCTGTAGTGAATAATACCAGCTCTGAACCACCAAACAGACACCATTAGCTTTTTTTGATGAATATTTAGTTTTGGCCTGTGTTCCAGCATTTCATCTTTATCCAACCATTCTGCCGAACACTTGCAATTGTCAAAAAGAATCCATTTTTCATCATACGTAACAATACGGTGTAGAAATGGTTCGCCTTTATGTTGTGACAGCAAAGAAAGGCAAGTTTTGAGAGATTTCTCTTCTGATGTTTGCTTAATTCATGAGGTACCCATCTATCCAGCTTCTTTACCTTGCCCATTTGTTTCAAATGGTCCAATACTATTGGAATAGTAACACCAAACCTTGCTGCTAATTCATACACAGGTTGAGATGGATTCGCTTCCACAACAGCTTTCAGCTCATCATTATCCACCTTGGTCTCACTCAGGTCACCTACGTGGCTCACTTTCAAGATCAAAATCACCAGAACAAAACTTCTCAAACCATCGACATACTATGGATTCATTAGCCACATCCTTCCCAAACACTTTGTTGATATTTCGAGCTGTCTGAGCAACTTTGGGTCCACGATGGAACTCATATTTGAAAATAACACAAATTTTTTATTTATCCATGGTTTCACAAAAATTGCTCTAAAAACAAATTTGAAAGATAATCACAAACCAAACCATGCATTTGAAAGAATGAGGATGTACCTTCACAATAAAAATAAAACAAGAAGTGTCAAAATGAAATGTCACGGATAATTAACTATCAAACTTAGTACTTAAGGAAATTGGACATTTCATACTTAATAACCTAAATCATATAAAATGTTAATAATAGACAAAACTGGGTGTGGGGTATATGGGAATTCTTTGTACTATATGGTCAATTTTTCTGTAAATCTAAAACTGTTCTAAATTTTTAGAAAGTTTTTTTTTAAGGCCATTGAAACCATGGGGGAAGGGGAGGGATCAATCGAGTACCAAGCATTGTGGCTATGTCAGGGACCTAAAGGTAAGTGAGACCAGGACCATGCACCAGGTAGCAGGTGAGACAGACTCACTGCAGCCCTTCTCACTAATAGAATGTGCCATGAGAGCAAGGGAAGGAAGGACCAATTCTGCTCCACCCAAGGGACGCAGGGGAGGAGGGGACATCTGGACTGGAATTACCAAGGATTTATATTACACTGTCATTTACCAGCCATAAGACCTTGGGCAAGTTACTTAACCCTTCCAGGCCTCAGCTTCCTCATGCAAACAATTCAGAGTGGACCAAACGGCCTCTATTATCAATTCCAGCTCAAAAATTCTTGACCATGGAACAAGGAGCCTCAGTTCCCCCCAACTCCCCCCTGGCATGCCTATTAATAAACTGGAAGACCCTCTGACTCGACAACCTCTGGAAAAAGAAATTCTGCAACACTGCCTGGCCTCAGTACCAGCTGCCAGATGGAGAATACTGGCCTGAGAACAGGAATCTTAACCCAAATACCATCTTACAATTAGACCTCTTTTGTAGAGGGAAAGAGAAATGGTCAGACATTCCTTATATTCAGGCTTTTATATACCTTAGAGACAAACCCCAATATTGTGAATCCTGTGTGGAAAGGTGTCTCTCAGGGGGGACAGGAAAAAGTCTGGGTGCCTCTTCAGCTCTGGACAAGCCTCAAACTTTAGAAAAGAGATCAGGTAAAGAAGAGGGGACTGGCCACCTCCTCCTCTCTAACCCTCTCTCCCTAATTCTTTTACCAACATGGACCCTAACTTGGCAAAGGCAGCACTAGTGATCAACACCCATTTCATTAATCAATCTTTTTCTAAAATCCTTAGGAAACTTCAGAAGTTAACATCAGGACCCCAAACAGGTACCACTCAACTACTGTCAGTGGTCTCCACCATGTACCACAGCCGGGATCTAGAAATAACACAGAGGGACAGACAAAAGGCTAAATTGGGAGCAGTTATTGCTGCACAGGCTCACTTGGCTACCCTGAGGAGCCCAAGAGGTGGTGACAAAACCTGTTACCGGTATGGTTCTTAATAATTGTATTGCCAGAACAAGGAGGTATGTGTACAGCCATTAACAAAACTTATTACACTTACATTAATAATTTGGAATAGTGGAAACAAATGTAAAACACCTATATGAACAAGCTAAATGGCTATCAGGCTCAACCTGGTTGTTGCCGCTCCTGGGAAAAATAGTCTCAATCCTGTTACTCCTTTTATTTGGTCCTTGTTTATTCAACCTGTTGGTGAGATTTGTGTGTTCCAGACTACAACAATTTCATATGAAGCTGATGTCTGCCAGAGGGTTCCAGCTGATACCAGCTAATGACAGCAGAGAACATCACAACATGAGCCCCTGAATCAGAGTGCTCAGGCATTCCATCTGTGACCTCTTCCTCCTCCTAAAAGAGCATGAGGACCTGAAAACTGATGCCAATGTTCAGCTAGAAGCAGTTACAGAGGATGGACCTTTGACCATAATCCCAAAGAATTTCAGGTCCCATGTCTCTCAGGGTGGAATGTTAGGCAGGGATCAAATCTGCAGGTGGCAGATACAGGCCAGGAGGGCGGTTCCTAGGGGTGGAGAAGCTGGGGATCAATCAGTGGAAGGGACTGCAGGAAAACACAAAACACTGACAATCATGTATATCAATCATCTAATCTGGTAACATCCCACACCTCCCATAAATCCTCCCCCAGACCAGGCCAATAAAAGGAAACCACCTGGGAGTCCTCAATGTCTTTTTCCATTCGTGGAGACTGATCCATTCCTCTCTCTGGAACATATTTTCACTTCGTGTAGCTTCCTTCTTTTTTACAATTGTGTAGCTTTCTCCTTTCTTCCCTTCATTCTACAATGACAGCTGTTTGTGGGGAATTGCTTCCTGTCTATGTTCACTCTGTCACACCGGCCCTGCTTGCGATTCTTCCAAGCAAGGAGCCAAAGAACCAGGACAACATTTCTCTTTCAAAACCCCAACCCTGACAGGGAACAAGGGCAGAAGTCCCAGCTCTACAAGAGACAAGCAACCACCTTTGAAAAACTCTGGCAGGGGTAGGGAGGGAATCCAGTAAGGAGAGGGCAGGCCACATGATAGTGCCCTCGAGGCATTAGCCATAGAGGACAGGTCAAGCCTGTCCTGGAGCAAACTTTTCACCATGGGCCCAGGAATCACACCCTGCACTCAACAGAAGCAAGAAGAAGCCTCACAAGCAAATGGGCACCTATAAATAAAGTGATCTTTTACATTTATAAAGGCCATTAATCCCATTCCAACTGGAAAGAAGGAAAACAAACTATGGCAGTCGGCTTTCCAAAGCTCTCACTCCAGCCAACTGAAAATACCTGTGAAAAGAGACCCTATCCCATTAACCCAGCTGCACACTGCCCTGTGAAAGGGACCCTATTATTTAAGTACTGTGTAATTGTCCCACATTGCTGATATCGTTAAAACTTCTCAGAATATTTCTACGGCCAGGCTGAAGAAGAAAAAGTAGTTACCAGGGCAGTTGGGCACAAAGGGCCTTTTGCCAAACTACTTAGATATTTTAATTCCCTGTTGCCTCAGTAGCTAAATAAGCATGGAGAACAAGCAGGAGAGGAATACTAATTAGAGCTAATTAGACCTTGCCCTCCTCTGCCTTAATCTCCTTTATAAAAAGCCCCCCTGTGTCAAGGATGATGGAGTTAAAATGTAAATCCATAGGGTAAACAGCAGTCTACAAACCAAGCCCACTGTTTGCATTTCATTGTCTTGTCAGTCCTAACCTGTGCCTGGTTACCTAAAGAGAGCTACAAACCCACCAAATTCCAACAGCCCCATCACAGACCACAGGAAATGGGGGGGGGGCGGTGAGGGGAAGAGTGCTGCCAACATGAGTCCACTGAATAAAATAAAGGGCTCCCTTGGGATTTAGAGCATTCTAATTTGCAGGGCATTCACTAAAAGAACATTTTATTGCTTTAAGAAAAATAAAGTATGATAGCAAACATGACTCCAGTCATGCAGCAGGATCAAGACCATGTTCCTCCCTCTGTCTTAGAGAGTGAGGGCAGTGTGGAAAGGCCTCACCCCAGTGAGGTCCCTGGTTTTGTGGGAAGACCACATCCTAGGGTCCTGTCTGGAGGTTCTTGGCCATGCAACAATAAGGAGAGCAGGACATATCTCTGGGCAAGGCCAGGGGCGGGGGGTGGGGGGAGGTTGTCCACTGGCCAGGGACTTGTTTGAAACAAGCCCCTTGAACTTAAGATCAGTTTCCTGCAGGAACCAGGACAGAGATGAAAGTGTGGTTAAAGCAATAGATAGGACAACTTGGCCACTGGTCCAGGGACACCCAGACAGGCATGGCCCTGAAGGTCACCTCTTTCTTTTTTATTGGGTAGCTAGGTTTTTTTCTTTCAAATCATGTTTCTGGTAGCAAGAGAGAAACAAGCCCTGAATAAAGTACCTATAGTAATTCAAGAAAAAAAAAAAAAGAAAAGAAAAGAAAAGGGAAGAGAAGGAAGAAAAAAGAAAAACAGAATGTTTGAAGTTGGCTCAGCAACAGTGGGAAAGTAGGAGAAATCACACAGATGGGAGTCAGTGCCTTCTAACCTTGAAGGCTCCAGAGCACTGGAGGGAGGTGGCAAGTCTGGGGGCAGTGGTCCTGCTAGCTCTAACCCTCTGGCTCTTCCCCTGGGGGCTGACTGAGCTCTATAGGAAATGGCAGAAGATAAACCTGTGGTCACAGAGAAGGGCAACGGGAAAAGGAAACCCGGACGGAGTTGGAAGTAAACCACCAAGCATTAAGCATGGCTCGATGCTTTTCCCTACCTAAGCTGAGTCATGTAGGACAAAGGGCACTGGACCAAAAAGCCATGGTCCCTGGTCCACCACTCCCAACCCAAAGAGGGGGCAGGGGACAGGTCATTTTGCCCTCTTGAGCCCATGTGGAAAATGGAGATCATTGTGAGGACGTACATAAATTCCGAAAAAGAGAAATCACATTGTAAATGGAAAATGTATTTTTAAAGTTCTTTGCAACTGGAAATATTTGTGTTTTTATTAGAACCGCAGAATGTTAAGCTGGAGAGGAACTTAAAAGCCACCTCCTTTAGCAGTTCCGAAACTTGTGTATTTCAGAGAACATCAAGATTTAAAAACAAGACAAAAGAAACAAACAGAAAAAGAGAAGGGGAAATTAATATAGGATTGTCTAATTTTTTTATTTTGCCAAAAATCAAAAACTACCACCTATTATCACCAAAAAAGTATTAAAAGAACATTTTCCCACCAAAAAATAAAACGGGCATAATTTCAAACCAAAGGACAGTCCTTCTGAAGCAGGGGGCCGTTGACAATGACATATTCCTGCGTGTGATAACAGGCTACATCGTCTTCTCTGCATTTCCCTGGGACCCCTGAAAACATCAGTGGTGGGCACTGATTGCCACATGGGCGTTTGGAATCCACTGATCTAATCCCAGCACTGGAGTGATTATTCTCCCATTAAAAAAAACTTTGCTACAGTATTAAGTTTGAATTAGGGCCTGAACGAAGTTTTTGTTTGCGCAGACCCCCTCCTCTGCGCTCAGACATAAACTTCCACTGCCTTCATGTAAATGAGACACCGTGGGGGGATCAGTCCTCCCCTCCCGCAGCCAGGCAACCACTTGGCTCACAAGAGCAATCAAAAGTGAATAGAGTACCCCAACACAATTATTTCCTAAGGGAAAGGAGAAAGTTTGCACCAAACAAGGGCGTCCTTCCCCTGGGGCCTCCTAACCGCCACGTCCAACCCTCTCTGAACTCCGAAAACTTAAAGCAGGTAACTGAGGGCCCCTCACACAGCCGCCAGCCCATGGCGGTGTCGGGCAAAGCAACCTCAACAGCCCCTGTCCTCTGCTCCAGAGTCCTCCCCAGTTAGGGGGTGTGAGGCTCGGAGTGTCTCGGAGGGGCTGGGACTGGAGGCGTTGCCTGAGGGCGGAGGGCGCCTTCGGGGCACTCCCGAAGTGTAAATCGCGGGATAAAGTCTGGAGAAATCTCATCGGGAAGTTCCAGGTGGGGCCGTGGCTCGGGTTTGCGGTGGCTGGGGAGAGGGCGCGGGGGGGTAGCATCTTTAAAGGAAGGCGGTTGGCCTTGGCGCGGTGAGACTCGAGGATTCGCTGTGGGGGCCTGTGCACCCGCGGTTCCGGGAGACGAGCCCTCCGGAGTCGCATGGCCACACGCCATGGCTCCAGGGAAGGCTCCGGGGCTCAAGCCTCCCACTGCCCTTCGCTTCCCCCGGACCAGGGCACCGGCGGCATCACTCGGCGCCTCCCGGCAGCCCGCCCGCCACCGGCCGGCCACAAGGGCCGCTTTGTGCCCGCGAACGGAGGGCCCCGGCCCCAAAGCAGGGCTAGCGGAGGCCCTCCCCGCGCCCTGTGCGCGGGCGCTCGCGGGCTAGGTCAGCAAACGGGCCAGGCTGTTTACACAGGAAGGGAAGGCTCCTCCTCAGTCCGGGAGGGGACAGGAGACGGACGACAGCCCGGCAGGGCTGCTGCGGACTGCTTGCTCTGAGTGGCGCACGCAGTTCGGAAGCGGGACTCTACCGCGGGGCTGTCCCGCAGCGGGGAACTCACCAGGGAGTGCCCCGAAGGCGCCCTCCGCCCTCAGGCAACGCCTCCAGTCCCAGCCCCTCCAAGACGCCTGCAGGCGGCTGCGTGCGCGACAAAGTTTCTTTCTGTACAGTTGGCGGCGCGGCGCCCGACGCGACTTACCTGGGAGCCGGGGCACGAGTGCGCAGAGCCCGAGGAGGCAGGCGTACAGGGGCGCCGGGGCCCGAGGCATGGTGGGGCGCCCGGCTCAGCGGCGGCGTGGGCGGTGCACTCCGCGGGGGCGGACGGCCGGGGCCGGAGCGCTGGGGCCGAGGGCGGGGAGCCGCAGCCACATGCCCCGCGCGCAGCCGGGGGTCACGGCGCCCGCGGCCGGGCGGGAGGCGGTGGTGGCTGCGCTGGCCCGCGCCCCGCCGCCACCACCATCTCTCCCGTAGCGCTCACAGCCGAGTCCCGGGCCCACCGCTGCCCTGGCTGGCCGGCCGGGACGCCGGGGGTGGCGCCGCTCCGGACGTCCCCTGCGGGCGGCTCTGGACAGGGGAGGGGCTGGCTCCGCGCTGCGGCCGCCACTTGGGCTCGGAGACGCGCCCCGCGCCGAGGCTCCCCCGCGCGCCGGCACACTCTGCCCCTCGCCTCCGCCCCTTCCCTTCCTCCCTCCGGCCCGCCAGGCTCCACTTTCCTCCTCTCCTTTCTCCTCCCCTTCTCTCCCCTGCCAGGCCCCCGCCCGGCCGCCAGACGGTCAGTTTACGGCGAGGCGGGGTGGGGCGGGGCGAGCGCGGGGCCGGGCCTGCTCCGCCCTGCGCGGGACCGGCGGGGGACTGGAGGCCCGACGGCGCCCAGGTGGAAGTCCCTTCCGGCGCACTTGGCGGGTAGGGCTTCGCTCGGGTTTCTCGGCAGACTGTCGCTACGGGAAGGGGGCGGGGCACGCCCCATCAGCGAGCCGAGATTACTCGGGCCAAAGGCGGTTGCTAGACTTCAGAGGGAGAACAGGTACTGTGGGATCGGGCCGTGACCGTCTCGTCCTCTCAGAGGCGCACCGCCAGCCGGGCCCTCGCCGGAGGTCGGACGTAGGCGCCCGCGCGTGCAACCTCAAGGCGACGATCTGGATGGGGAAAGGAGAGCACGGGGGGTATGGCGGCACAGGTAAAGCCCACTTTTCACTTGTTAACGTTTACCCCTTTCGAGGAGTCGAGACTGGCCAATGTGCTGTTTTCCTCACTGACACGCTGGCAATCTCGGTGACCAAACTGATGAACTCGAAAGCAGATGCTCAGACTTTCATCCATCTTATCATTTACATCTGAGCTGGATCTGAAGTTGCCAAAAGGGGTAGAGTGGCGGGACTTGGAGACAATTCATGCAAAGGATACGTTGGCCTTGGCTTGGCTGCAAGGAATGGGTTGAGACTGGAATGGTTTATAGGCAAGAGAAGAGGTGCCATTCATGCAGACGGCAGGTAATAATAGGATACCTAACGGGTACAGAAAGCACACTGCTAGCCAGGCACTGTTCTAAACGCTTTCCCGTATTAACTCATTTAGTCTTCCGACACCCCAATGTTATCCAGATGAGGAATCTGAGGGACTGAAGGGTTAACATGCTGAAGGAAGTGACAGCTGGAATGCCTCTTCCAAAAGGTCAGAATGGCTTGACTAAAAACAGAAGCAGTAAGGAGTAAAGAGCAAAGTGGTCTCACCTTTGCAGGCTGGGGACCATTTAGAAGGATTTATTGGAGGACTTGGGAGAGAATGGTCCTAACTGCCCAGCTTAAGGAGTTTGGATCTTAATCTTTACTTGCGCCCCTCGAACTCCACCAAGATGGTGACTCAGTGCCCGAGGAAGTAAACTTATTCTTGTAGGGTTAGTAAACCCTAACCCTAACCCTAACCCTGACCCTAACCCTAACTTATTCTTATTCTTATTCTTATTGTAGTAACTTATTCTTATTCTTATCCTGGGGGCAAATATGAAGCACTCCATAACAAGCTCCAAATTTCACTGAAGGTCAGCATTTCTCCTTAAACTACATGTAAATATTATTGTATTCTATATGTAAAAGTCGTGCTTGTCTTCAAACATTTTCCAGTAAAATTAGTGTTGCAGAAGCTGCCCCAGGTTTATCTTGGTACTAACTGCCTTTCAGCACAGTGACCTTGGAGCTACTCTCATCCCAGCTTGTGAGACAGTGGTTATAAAAAATGGGAAGCCAGTGAAGGAGTTTGAACTAGGAGATGTCATGTGCCAAGTGGTGATTTTAAAAGCTCTTTCTGGCTGGGATGTGTAGGATGGATTAGATGGAAGGAGAGCAGAGTCCCAGAAACTAGGTAAATATTGCGTTAATAAGTACAATAATAATTTGCATATATCAAGCATTCTTTAAGTTTAGGCCCTGTGGTGTCAGGATCTTCTGTGCATCACCTTCCCTACCCCAGTTCAGGTGCTGTTGAAATATCTACTTTGTCTCAGAACCAACACAGACCGCCATTTACCTGGACTGCACCTAGAAAATGCTTCAATCAAACCTGCCCTGCTCCCATTCTCACCAGCCCCTCCTGTCTTACCTGGTGGTTCCCTGCACTCCCAACCTGCCCAGACCTGCCGTAAGCCACTAAATCCCAAGTGATCCAGGCTCTGGTATCTTAATACTGGTTGGGAGATGCCTTTCTAATTCCACTAAGTTTTTGCTTTCTGGGTTGTGCATTTTTTCCTGTCCAAGAACCCTTCATTCTTTTTATTATACTAGGGAGTGGGTGTGTCCTTCAAATACTTTGACTGCCTCCTACTGATCAAATTTAGCATGAACTGATGGCTCTCCTGAGGCAAGGGGACAAGGCAATACTTTCCCATAGCTGCTGGAACAGTTTCCTTTGTGGTGACCTCAGGAACATTCCATGTCTGATTACTGCTGAGCTTCTGGGCCCAAGGGAGGCTGCTAGTGGATCAGTTTGACTCTGGGGGTCTAAGCATGGATAACTCAGAGAAATTTTGTGTTTCTTATTGTTATCTTAAAATATGATTAGTTCCTCAAGCATTAAATATAGAATTACCATATGACCCAACAACCCTAGATTTGGGTATATGTTCAAAAGAATTGAAAGCAAGGACTCAAATAGAAACTTGTACACCAGTGTTCATACCAGAATTATTCACAATAGCCAAAAGATGAAAGCAACCCAACTGTCCATCAACAGATGCATGGAAAGCAAAATGTAGTATATATACACAATGGAATATTATTCAGCCTTAAAATGAAATGAATGAAATTCTGACATATACTGCAACATGGATGAACCTTGAAATAGGCCAGACACAAAAGGGTGAGTATTGTAAGATTCCACTTACATGAGGTACCCAGAATAGGCAAATTCATAGAGACAGAAAGTAGATTAGAGGTTACCAGTGGCTGGAGGGAAGGAAGAATGGGGAGTTATTAATTAATGTGTATATAGTCTCAGTTTGGGATAATGGAGATGTTCTGGAAATGTATGGTAGTGATGGTTGTACAACATGGTGAATGTATTTAATTGCCACTGAATGGTAAATTTAAAAATGGTTAAAATGATAAATTTTATGTTATATATATTTTACCAATTAAAAAAACCCTTAAAAATCAGATTAGTTAAAAGCTTCCTATTTCACAATTCAGATGTACATACTAACTCACTCCCAAAGTGAGTTGTCATAGTGAGCAATTCAATTTATAATCCAGGTAAAAAATATTTTACTGATACACAACTGCAATTTAACACACAGGGAAAAAAGAGTTCAAAGGTGGAAAAACAATAATCCTACAATATTCACCTTAGTTTAGGTAATATGCTTAATTTACTCTGCTTTTAATAGACATGCCTAGGATTTGTCACCATGCAAGAAATGAATGACCCTGGTGTAGGGTTGACAGGCCTATGACACACATATACAATTTTCTTTAATGTTAAGATTAACTTTTTATATGAAAAAATACCAAATTATACTCCTTTTTATAGGAAAATGCTCTGCCATAGGTTTTTCTTTCCCTGTGCACCATGGTCCTGGTTAGGAAAAAATAATCCCTGTGCCAGTTTTCAGAGTTCACAGCCAACACAGGACTGCTGAGGACAGACCTAAAAGCAACATCCAGATAATGGATGAACACAGGAGACAAGCAGATGACAGGCTCCAGGAGCACACTGGGTTCCCTGTTAGTGAAAAAGAGCCTATTATGTTAACCGGCATATAGTAGATCCTCAGCAATTCTTGCTTGTTTGTTTATTTGGGGGTTAAGCATGCACACTGTGGTTATGCCAAGTATGAGGCAGGTGGAATTTCACAGTGAGAAATGTAATACCAAACAAGTCTTGACAGAAATTTTCAACAAAGGGAAAGGTGTTTCTGTTTGTTGTTGATGCTATTAATGTGCAAATGTAGCTGTAAGTCATAGAAATGTCATATTTCTCTGCAGCTGTTAAGAAGCACACACAAGCATTTTAAAGTTATTTATGGAGTAACTAGCACACCCTTGGTAAAAAAGTCATGTGTTTGCAACCTCTCTGTTCATATAATTACCAATTCTGAAAATACTCATGAATTATTATATCTTTCTGAGAGCAATTTTTCAAAGGTTAGTTTTGAAAATATCTTTAAGATTCTATATTTCACAGGAAATATATAATTTCCAGCTTTCATGAACTGAAATATTTTAAAACAATATCCACTAATAAAATTACAGTAAATGTTGTGATATTTTTCAATTAATTGTGGCATGCTTGTTTTCTTTTTAAAAATTTTTTCTTTAAAATTGTCAGTAGGATTTAGACCCAGAGGAAATTCTGCGGGAGTCTTTCTCTAAATGCCCCCTTTCCACTTGAGCAAAGCAATCACGATTCGTTTCTCTTTTCCTGGAAGTTATCTCACACCCCTTAAAGGGCATAGATTCTTTTCCAGTTATTTCAGTAAAAAGTACAATGATGGAGTGCAAGTACACACAAACACACACACCACATTTTAAATCAGTCATGTTTAGAGATGTCTTGAGTAAATGCTGAGAATTAAGGAGTGGGCAGGAGATGGGGAAGGGACACAGACAGATGTGGTCCATGCGGATGTGGCCTGGGGAGAAAAGCCATAGGAGTAGAGCGATAGGACAGAGGGCCCTGAATACCACAGCCATGGGCAAGGACAAAGAGAGACATCTGAAGACCGGAGAGAGAAGCCAGTATGTGGGAATGCTCTTGGAAGCTGGGCCGGCATTCTCCCTCAGCCACCTCAGTACCCCTTCCTTTTTTATCCTCCTTCTCGCCTCCACTCCACTCCCTTCTTCCTGCCTCTCTCCTTTACCTTGTCTTAGGCACACCAGTGGCCCTTAAGACAGTGTTTAACTGGTGCCTCAGCAGCCTTTCAAAAGGTGGGACAAGCTTCTGACCCCGACCTTTCTTAGAAGGGCATGTTTGGGGGTGGGGTGGGATTGGAGGCTGAGCAGCTACAGGAGGACCAGGTCTACAAGAAACCAAGAGTCAGCCACCAGCCACCAGCCTGAGACCCAACATTGGCCTGTTTAGAGGAGCTGCGGCCCCTTTTGTAGAATATGGTCCCTCATATTCAATTGCTGGTGGAAGAAAATGAGAAGTCTGGGCCCAGAATCAGAACTGAGTTCCAGTCCTAATTGCCATCAACCAGCTGAGCAACTGTGCAACTGCCTGCCTCTCTCTGGACCTCAGTTTGTGCATCTGGAAAGCAAAGGGTCTGGTCCCTGCCGGAGCTGGCTCTATAATTACTACTTGTAACGTCAAATGTGTTCGGCGCTTGGCAGCAGGCTCTGGTTTACATAACCTGATCTACCAACTAAAAGTTGTTCTTCTTCAAAAACCACTGCCCTTGTCTTGTGGGTGAACTCTGAAAATGATCAGCTTTCTTCTTTAAAGGCTGTCCCAAGGGGCCTCTGTCAGTTCCCTAGCTAATCCACTCCAATTATTTAATCATCAATCACAGCAAATTTTTCACTCCATGTAACCTAAAAGGAGGACACTTCCTCTTCTCCCAGCTTCAGTGGAGATTGTTCACTGTCCTCTCCAACACTTCAGAGACTATAAAGTAAAACAAGATGCCTGCAGTGCCTACTAGGAATGGTTCTTAGTTTCAACTACACATTCAGATACGTGAGCCCTCCAGAGACCACATTGGCTTTAGTCAACTCAGAAAGGTGCAGGGAGGAGCCACAGCTGGCCAGCATGGCAGCATTAGAAGTTTATCTCTTGGGAGCTCTGGTCTCAGTCAAGCATAGCAGTTGGCTCAGGTGCAAGGAGATGAGATCCACACTGGGCAAGTGTAGCACCCTCCCTAGTTTCGAAGCCAGTATCTTTTGTAATATCTCCATGGGTATAGTTTCCAGATTCCTCACAAAAGACAAATACAGTTCAAAGAGTCACCATACTCAGGCCCAAAAGATGGTGCCCCACTAGGTATGTATAGTTCATACAACTCGGCACTGTAAAACATGCCTATTCTCCCCATTTAGACGCTGGGGCTCAGAGAAATAATAATAAGCGATAGAGCCTAGATCTGACTCCAAGATCTACGGCTCTTTCTCCTGTGTCACAGCTGCCTCATTTCGAATGGCATTTCTGCTCTGTAGTGTGACTATGACATAGTCTTAACATAATTTGGGTGTATATTTAAAAGAAATATGATATCCTAATATTTTCTAAAGTACAATATTATTTCTCATCTAATAGTGGATCTTATTTGTGATTATTTTATAAAATATTTATGTGCAGGTTAAATTATCAAATACATCTGAAAGTATCTGGCACATAGTAGGCATTCAGTAAATATTAATTGAATCTGCCTTTTATTTCCTAAATTGGGAGGTGGACCCAAATAATTTCTTAGGGCCACAGCTTTGACCATTAGTCTTCTAAGTCATGGAAACAGGTTGCCCCTCAAGGGTCACAGAAGGCGTTTTGTTACACGGGGCTCCGTGCTTTATAGCTGTCCTTTATAGCATTCATTCCTAAATCACAATTAAATCTTTATTGACAACACACACCGTGCCTTTCAATCCTAGATCAATAGGCAAAAATGTAGTAAGCTGTGGGGATCTCTGGCTCCCAAATTAGGCCATCGAAATCACTGTTTTCCAAGTGCCACTAAGGATAGACCAAGGCCGACCCGAGGCAGTGTGCTCACAAGCCATGGCTTGAGCTGGCTGGACTCTGTCCTTTCAGAGAGACCACACAGGGCCTCTGAGAGTTACTCTATGGGTGTGAGTAAATGCCTTCCTAATTAGAGTTGTTCAGCCTCCTATTTAAAAGAATCAGGCAGGGCACATACCTGGGATAATTGAAAGAATAGGAGACCAGAAATCACATGATTGTGCAACTCACAAGGCCCTTCACGGCCTGTCCCAACCCACCCTCACAGACACATTGTCACCTTTGCATGTTGTGTTTCTTCTCCATAAAAGGCCCTACCCTGATCTTTTCTGACTGGTAAACTCTTACTTGTCTTTTGATACCCAGTTCAAATATTGTGTCCTTTGTGAAGGCTTCCAGAACTATCACTGACAGAATGTTTTCTTTCACGTTCTTAAAGAACTTGGCCCTTGCCTCCACTAGAAGAGTTGAGGTTGAAGTTATTTGCTTACAGCACGACTGTCTCTCTGACTCAATTCTCAACTCCTGGACAGTGGGCACTGAAAAAAGTATCTGTGGAATGATTCATTTATTCAACAGATATTTACTGAGTGTATGCCATGTGTCAGATACTGTTTTAGGGTTAGGGATAGAACAGTGATGTTTATGCTGAGTCTCGAAGTATGAGGCAATTTTGTAAGGTGAAGGAAGGGAGAGGAACAGGGACTAGATGGCTGTTCACAAAGCACCCACTCCCTCATCTTTCTGGACAAGTGGCTTGTCTATATTTCTCAGCCTCCTTGGTGTTTTGGGTGTGGTTATGTGAGCTCTAAGCCAAAGTGATATGGAGGGAAATGAGGTGCATTTATAATAGACCTGACCCTTAAAAATCTCTCTTGCAAGATTCTCTATGCTCTTTTCCTTTCTACTGAAATTGATGCAGAGGAGTAGTGACCTTGAGAACACAGCAGGAAGGAGCCTGGATCACCACCTTGAGAGGGGCCAGGGCTCATCAGGAAGATACATGAGCAAGAATAGGTATCACTTGATTATAATATTCCAGTGGCGGCATTGTCCAAGTGCCTATTTGTATTGACACTTTGAGGTCAGTTTGTTTTTGTAACCTTGAGACTGTGGATAATAACAGAAAATTTAAAAAGATTAGTTAAACATGACAGATGCTTATGAAGTGAGAGTTATGTACCGTTTAGAGGGTATTACATAAGTAATCCTCTTCATTAAGAAAATGGTAAAGACCGTTACTTGGGGCTAAGAGATGCTTTCTCTTAGCCCCAATTCTGTTGATTTGCTTCCATATTCCAATGTCACTTCACTGAAGTAGGGCCTTCATTCTTGCATTCAATAAATTTTGTTGGGGATTTTCTACGTAGCAGAGAAATAAGACAGAGGGTTTTCCCTCAGGAAGCTCAGGTTCCATGAAGGGGCTGGCAGATAAAAGTAGTGCAAAGCACGTGTGGGGCACTCAATGTCACTCCAATGGGAGATTCATCTTTAGCTTGGACCCAGTCAGGAAGTTACTGTTTCCACCAAAAGGAAAGAAGTTTCAAAGATTCCTCCCATCACCACGTAAGGGCGGGACACCACAGCTGATTAGAAGATGGAGAGTCTTCACATGAGAGAGAGAGAGAAAAGCTAGTGGGCCCCCCAAACAGAGAGGGAAGCCATACCTTGAGTAACAAGTGAGAAGCAGCAGGCATGTTACAGATGATTTTAGATGAGTTACTCTACTGGAGAGACTGCTTGATGAAATTTGAACAATGACATAAGTAAAGAAAGAATTTTTCACTTTTGATGATAAAGGCCATTAACCTGTGAGCTCCAGAAAGATGAAGCCTGTGTTTCAGCCACCATTCTATTTGGATCTGGCACCAAGGCCTAGTAAATGCAGGACACTCTCGGTTTCAAATATATCTCATTGTCCCTACTGACCATTGAAATATCCTACCTATGTTAATATTTTGGCATTGAGAGGTAGGCTCTGGAGTTGGACTGCCTGGGCTCAAATCCTGGCCTGTGCCACCTACTAGTTATGTGACTTTGGACAAGTCACTTACTTCTATTTCCCCAAATATTGAACAGGGATAATAATAGTACCTACTTCATAATTATCATGAGAATTAAAGGGGTTAATGTGTGTGAGGCACAAGAACTATGCCTACCATGTAGTGCGTGCTCCATAATATATTAACTATTATTATTGCTGTTGTTGTTTTTCAAATTGGTTCTCTCATCTGGAAGTAGCAGAGAAGTCCCTTATTGGTCCACATGTCATGGTTGTGGGCTCAGAAAATATGTTACCAGGCCTGAAGAAATTATAAGGCCTTTGATGGTTTGCCCCCAGGCTTCTGTCTTTGAATAAAAGAACCACATTTCACAGCCCTGAGGTTGAGGGGAGAACACCCCCCCCAGGGCTCTCCCCAACCTCATTCTCTAACCTTGCTTTCTGCATTGTAGATTGTCAATTAATGGCAAGCCAAACTTCTCAGAGAACCCTTAGGGAACCCAGCCAGACCTTGCTCACCTCACAAAAGTTGATCAAAGACAGAAACCTCCCATTGGGGACATTTTGGTTTTATTATCTTAACTGAAGAATTTTTCAATGAAAATGAATTTAAGTCCTTTTTTATTTTGTAAAATCACCATTAAATGAAACGGTGATTATCTGAACAATCGTACCAAATTTTATGCACCATTAACATGACATTGACATTACTTATGCTTATGTATTATAAGACCGATAAAGGGGACAATGTGTGATCGTTAACGATCCAGTAAAAAAGTGATGCAAATATTTCCACTCAGGAGCTGAGTAACATTCATGTTTCCCTGGCACAAGAGCAAGGAATGAAGACACCAAGGAAAACTCAAGGGAGACATTATTTGGAATTGGTGCATTAAAAGTTAACGATTTCAAGCAAGCCTTTTAACAGAGCAGTCCCCCCAGGTTGAGTCTTCTGCGCGCGGTGGGAGACAGCGCCACCTACTGGCCGCGGAGTTTGCCCGGCAGCCAGGAAGAGGCGAGGGGGCGAGCGTGGTTCCGGGCAAAACCGCCCCGAAGACCGAGGTCTCAAGCGGCTTTGGTATCGATGCCACCGGGATGCCTGATCACCTTCTCCGTAAAGAGGCTGGGAGCCCACTGAGGCTTCTTGTCCATAGTGGACTGTTGGTTCTGGACTCTGTCAGGGCAGAGTGGGAAACGATGCGACGTGGGGCTGGACCGCGAGGCGCCGAGCCGGCGATGTGAAGCAGTGGTTCTCAAGCTCCACTGCCTGTCAGGATCACCTGGGAGCGTGAACAGTCCGGGGCTCAGGCCTGCCCTGCCCTAGACCCATGCCGTGCTCTGGGAGGATTCTGGTGCGCGGCTGAGACTCGCTGCTGTCGGGGCAGTGGCCCATCCCCAGCCGTTTCACCCAAAGCCGACCTCAGAGAACCTTCAGTCTAATGCGGAGACCCAGCAGAATGACAGGGACGTTTTCCTGTCCTGTCTTCGTCCTGTCTTAGGGCTGCGCCTAGAGGATGCCGCCCCCAAGGTTGAAGATGCCCCTTGGTGATAGTCCACTCCCCAGTTTAAAAAAAAAACCCAGCTTTGTTGAGGTGTAACTGACATACGATAAACTGTACATTTATAAAGCGTACAATTTGACAAGTTTTGACATATGTATATGCTCGTGAAACCATTGCCACAATCAAGACAATGAATATATTCTTCAAGATTGAGCTTGAAGAGTCCTGTTTTATACTCTTGTTTCACAATTATTGAATTCCTATTCTATGCCAGGCATTGTGCTGGATGAGAAGGAAACATAGACTCACCATACACAATCTCTTACCTGGGGGAACTGGTTACAGGACCCAGGTGGGACGTGAAGGACGTCATACTTCTTGAGAGTGCAGGGAGGAAGAAGCGAAGCATTAGGAAAAGCTTGCCAGAGGAGATGATGGTTTAGCTAATCTAGACAGATGGGGGTATTTATTAGGTGCTATGGTCTAAATGTTTGGGTCCCCCCAAATTCACATATTAAATCCTAACACCCAGCATTATGCTATTAGGAGGTAAGGCCTTTGGGAGTTGATTAGGTCGTGAGGGTAGAGCCCTCATGAATGAGATTAATGCCCTTACAAAAGAGGACCAGAGAGATCCCTTCCTCCTTCCAACATGTGAGGTTACAGTGAGAAGACAGCCGTCTATGGGGAAACAGGCCTTTACCAGACATCTAGAGCTTGATCATGGACTTTCCAGCCTCCAAATAAATTTCTGTTGTTTGTAAGCCACCCAGTCTATGGTAGTTTGTTATAGCAGCTCAAATAGGCTAAGACATTAAGCCGTTGAAGAAAAGAGGCATTCCAGGTGGGGGGAAAGCATGAGCAAAGGAAGTATAAGGAGGTGGTATGTTTAGGGAACAGCAGGTATGGCCAAAGTGTTAGTGCACCGTGGGGAGAGGGGCGTGAGGCAAAGCCAGAGCAGTTGACAGTAGTCACTGGAAGACCAGGAGTGACATGCCACAAGGAGTTTGGCTCATTATTGTGGATAGAAAACCTTTGCAAAGGTACCAGTGAGCAGAAACAAATGAATTATAGGCTGTATTACATAAGAATCAAAAGCAACTTTGAATGCAAAAGCTACTTACGTAAATATTATATATACATGTTTAAAACATTAAAAATGTTTTTCTCAGACATAGGGTCTCACTCTGTCACCCAGGCTGGAGTGCAGTAGTGTGATCATGGCTCACTGCAGCCTCAAACTCCTGGGCTCAAGTGATCCTCCTGCTTCAGCTTCCGAGTAGCTAGGGCTATAGGCGTGCACCACCACCTCCAGCTAATTTTTAAAAATTTTTTGTAAAGATAGGGATCTCACTATGTTGCCCAGGCTGCTCGCGAACTCATGGCCTCAAGCAGTCCTCCTGCCTCAGGCTCAGTGTTCGGATTAGAGGTGTGAGCCACCGAACCCAGCCTAGAACATTATTTTTATTCAAACAATAGCAGTGGATGTCTCTGAAGAATGGCCCATGAAGGCCAGAATTTTTATCGCTCAGGACCTTTGAGAAGTGAAAGGAGCTGGCATGCTCTGGTTCAGAGGGCCACCAGGAAGGAGGGGCTCTTTAGAAATGAGGTTCAAATAGCCTACTGCTAGTCCTGAATCCAGAACCATCTTTAAATGTAAAGGGGGTAACATGCAGGTCAGAAATAAAGTCTGTGATGACAACAGTGGTCAGCCAATTTTAAGTTAAGTCTGCGTTAACTCCGCTGCTGTTAACTGATTGGTTGATGGCTAATGTCTTTCCTGTGGTCATTAATAGCTCGTAAGAATGTGTTTCTTTTATTTCATTCACCACCTAGCCATGAGACCACAAGAGCAAATGTGAGTGGTATCAGTGAGGATGTTTTCAGCTGCAAATAACAGGAAAAAACTACTCAAACTTGCCTTATAGCAGAGGAAAGTCTAGAGGCTTCAGGTGTGGTTTGATCAAGGCACCAGCTCCATTTCTGACAGTTCTCTCAGCTCTTCCCTTCTCTATGTGTCAGCTTTGTCCTCAGAAAAACTGAAGTCATTCAAGGCCTCCTATCCTCAAGCCCACTTTCCAGAAGAACAAGCATTTCTCTTCCTCCAAGCTACCTATCAAAGTTTAGGCTTTACTCTCATTGTATCCACTTGTGCCACAGGTTCACTCTTAAGTCAATTACTGTGACAAGGAGGAATGGAATTCCACTGATAGGCCTGAGCTACCCAGGGCCAACCCCTGGAGCTGGGAGTAGGATCAGTCCTACCCAAACTGCTTGGCTGTTCCATCATGGTGGGGAGAGGGAGTGGGGTGTGCATGGGGAAAGCGGCCTAAAATGTCTACTATGTGTTAACATATTGTCTTGGGTAATCCAGTAGCCCCTAATGAGGGCAGCAGATGTCAATCACTCTGGTTTGCCATGTGTTATGTTTGCTATTTAAAACTCGCTGCTATGTGCATCACCCAAAGCCCTAACCACAAGAAAGGACACCATCAACCAAAGACACTTTACTGTATTATCTTTCACAATTAACAGTCAAGAACAAATAATAATAACAAATAAAAATAACTTGCAAGAGGATCAGACATTAGACATACACAAAGATACGATTAACGTTAAAAAATTAAAAAAACCTGTGCTGGATGAGGTTGCCCCATTCTTGGGTGTGTGTGTGGGTTGTGGCCACAGGTAAGCCTCTGTCACCAGGAAAGGCTGAGGCCCCAGTGAAGTACCTCTGAAACCTGCATCTCAAAGCTGGACATCTGGACTCCTGAGCACAAGCTCCCTCTTTCATCCTCAACCAAACAGGATGTCTGCAGTTTCAAAGTTTTGTTTCTACGCCTGTTCCTAGACTCAGTCTCAGGGAGGGCATGAATTAGAGGAAGTGCCCATTTGCTCATTGAGGAGGGAGATCCAAGGAAGAAGGTGGATCCCAGGTACCTCTTCCTCCTCCTTTATTCATCCTCCCAGCCCAGCTTCCTTTGCTTCTCTTCCTCCTACCCTAGTCATGTTTTTTCTCTCTGCCCCTTCTACCTACTAGCATTTTGAGAACTCTAGAATATCCCCGTAGTGGACATTTCTCATCCAGGTCTTCTAATTAACATAAAAAATTCCTGGATTCCCAGTCACTCCCCCTAGAAAAGCTGAGAGACATGGCTCTTTCCTGTCTTCTTGGGGTGAGGGCAGGTCATAAGCTCCTGGCAGTTCAAGGGTAGCCAAAATCCCTGCACTGGAGGGACAGAAGTAGTATTCCTATTTTGACTTGTCAGAACCTTAAAAGATGGTATCTCTTCTCATCCCCTGAGACCTCCAAAGCTGATGTATAAGAGTCTCCCCAGAGAATTAGGTCGCTTATCTATAGCCTGTCCACTCAAGAGCAATATTCTCCCAGGAGTGAATGCACTGGAGAGCTTTCCTCTAGATTGGAAGTGGCTATTGTTGTCCTACCAGGGGAAAAAAACCCAGCCATGGTCTTAGTACTTTGTACCGATTGGAGAAAATCAACTATCTTACAAGTGCTAATGGCATCTGTGTGCATTTAATTTCACAGATACTTATTTAGCAAGCAAGCTATATTCATCACAAACATTCACAACTTCCATCTGGAGAGGCTGGCAGAGGTTGGAGGCCAGATCTTCACTGAGGCTCACTTCTCCATCAGCCTTGCTGAATACTCAAAATAACAGCTTGTAGGTTAGGTTGGGGGCCATGGAGGGGTCCAGATTTTTACCATTCTAGACAGAAAGAAAGTGAGAGAGAAGACTCTTAGACAAGACATACTCCAACAGAAGCATATGAAAAAACTTAGATTCATAAATAATTACCATTAATTAACATTATTTGTCTTCATCTTTCTCCTCTGTTTTTCCTATCATTTCTCTCCTCACCTCCCTCCTGTTCCCTGCCTTTTCCCTGGCCTCCTCCTCCTCCTCCTCCTTCCCCATCTTCCTTCTTTCCATCTGAGTCACCTTGTCACTCTTGCCCCCCAGAGTCTCTTACAGGCTTTCTCCTTTCAGCATTTTATCCAAATCACACTAAGCAGCACCAGCCACGATTACCCAGTACCAACCCAATGCGTGCAAGCTACTCTCCTCAAAAGTTATCCCAAGGGAATATAATATGACCAGCCTAACTCGCCTTATAAAGAAAGGTCTTTAGAGATGGATCGAGTTGCCTTGAAATCTGGGGGGAAGAAAGGAGAGAGTTGCCGTTACACAGCCTGGTGGAAAAGGTCCCACAGAACTGTGTTTAAATTCAACACCCTTCCCTGGGCTTGACCCAGGACCTAGGTCCTTAAACAGCCTGGGAAGTGTTCCCACGATCTCTGGAATCATATCCATAGAAGTTGATAATCTAAAGGGAATTGAAGGGCGTCTAAATAAAGCTGCCTTTTTTTTTTTTTTAACAGATGAGAAAATAGAAGGCCAGAGAAATTAAGTGATGCATCTAAATGTCACATTGATGAATAGGGACCAAGTGGTGGCTGTTTACAATAGCAGGGAGCTTCCTCCTTGCTCTTTCTCTTTCAATTGAAAGGAAGGAAGGAAAGGAGGGGAAAAAAGAAAGAAAAGAAAAAAGTCTGTGGGGCTGCCACGGATTGAAGGTACCATAGCCAGGCCCCTACTCTGCCCTGGGGCATTTCACTCTGAAAAGCCAAACAGCCCATTGACTCACCTAATAGTCAGGGCGGGGTATATTGCCCTGGTTTGCGTAGGGATTGCTTGACTGGCTGTCTTTGGAGGCCGCTACCCTGATCTTAGGGAAGATGCTCCCCTCTGCTCCTAGATTGCTGAAGCCTGTCTGTTGCAGTCTCAGATTCTGAAAGTCTTCCTCAATCAAATTCTGTTCTTCAATATTCTTCTTTTTGTTCTTTGATCTGTAATCAGTAACAGGAATTAGGCAGACAGTTCCTTGAAGTAAATGTTAAGGTTCTTTTTAAAAAGTGTTTTTAAATTTTCAAATATTAACATTTCTGAACCAATTAAGAATAAGTTGCAGACCCGATATCCCACTACCCATAATACTTCCTTATTTTATTCAGTGTTGATTCCTCGAGTTTAAGGACAGTCTCCTCATGAGCTCCTTGTAACAACAAAACCAGGGTGTTAATGCTGCTCCAACATGACCACCTAAATCCACTGGACTCATTCGTATTTTGCTAATAATGTTATTATTATTAAGTGTGCTTTTGAATTATTTATGGAAATGATAATAGAAGTCAAAGATAGAAGATGACTTGTGATACAGTTTTTCATTCAAGCAAAGTCAAGCTCTACAGAATCACCTCAGTGAGTAAAGTGAGTTCTCGGTATAAAGGTCTCGAAAGGAGAAATGGGGCTTCCTGGGACCTCTGTGGCACCTCAAGGATCTCAAGTGTAAATATTCAAAGCTAAGTGGAAGTACTTGCAGGTGAGGGAGGCATCTGCCGCCAAATAACTCTGATGGGGACCCTTCCTTCCTTCCTGGCCCTTAGGCGTGGGCCTGCTGCTGCAGTGCCCTGGCCAGTGGTGGGGACGGTGGGGTTGGCTGCATTCTGGGATGCTTACAGGGCACTCCCAGGATGTGTCACCTGTGCCTCAGACACATCAGAAATGTCACTCTCCCTGAGACCCTGGTGGCCCACAGCAAAGTTCCTGCCCCTTTGACAACATGCTTGTCCAAGGTGGCTGAGGAGAGGTTTCCCTTCCCTTTGAAATGGGCAGGAAAATTACAATTCTTGGTGTGTTCCCAAGAATCTCGAATCTGTAGCTGGGCTAAGAGCAAACCTGGCTCTGCAGCAGGAAGGAGGAACTGGATACATGGCTGTCACAGGGTCCCAAGGTTCTGTAACAACTCTTGAGGACCCTGAAGACCCAGGACAGTCAGCTAATCTGCCTAAGAAAAGAGGAGACAGCCTTGCTCCAGAGTCAGCAGTGTTCTGGCTCTCTTTCTGAAAAAGGGAAGTAGGAGAGATGTAGATGCTCACATTTCCGGTCCTTAGCTTTGCTTCCTTATAATTAAGTCTCTGGAAAGAGTTAATATTATAGTGGACAAATATCTATTTTATCAAAATGTAAGATATGAGCTAAATGTTGAAAAAAGTAGCTTGCTTTTTATTAAAGTGGATCCCCATTTGGCACATCTAGAATAAAAAAGAGATAATAGCATTCACCTCCCTATTAATGGGGGGAACATTAGCATACCTAAGCATTCGTTGAATAAATTAATGGGTCCTACTCCCCCTCCCTTAAAAGGAAGAGACCGTAAGGCACCACGGTGAGAAACTTCCACGCAGAGACAACCTTTGCACCCAGGGGAATCAGCTGATGTTGATTTTAGACCATCTGTAGCAGGGTCCTGGGCAGGGGAGTGAACTGATGAAAATTGTATTTGGTGACATCAGTGGAGTTAAACACTGTTAACAAAGAGTTTTTAATGACAGAAGGAAATGGTTGCTGTCATATTATAGTGTTAAGCAAAAATAAACCTCAACAAAAAGTTTTAAAAACACAAAGGATACAAAATTCCATATATAATATTATTTTAAAAGATAGAAAAAAATCTGGAAGGATATATGTCAAAATGTTAGTTGCCTCAGGGTGGTGAGTTTTGTGGGTGATTTTTTATTCTGCTCCTCTACACGTGTCTCCTCTATTTTCTTCCATGATCATGCACAGCTTATATAATCGGAAAAAATTAAGGTAATAAAAAAAAGTCAGTGGTATTAGAGAGATCTCCCCTTATCTCCCTTCTCTTGCTCAGGAAAAGCTGGGTGTGTTGGGAAACCAGAGTGTAATGCTGGTAGCGCTGGGACCCAGGAGAGGGACACTTCCACCCGTACCTTGCTGTGACGATCAACGCGATCACCATGCTGAGAATGACGATGCCAGCGATGGTGCCCACAATGGTGAGGATTAGCTGAAATTCTGAAAGGGAAGAGCAACAAATACAGATGGCTCAGCCCCCAACTGTCTACTGCCCAGGGGCTCCCAGCTCTGAGGATGGGCAGGCTCTGGTCTCCAACCCCTGCAGGGCCAGGTTGGGTAGGTGGCTTATTTCCTTTAGCACCCCCTCCCCACACCCCTAAATCGCATCTTTAGAACCCAATCAGAAGGGGCAGCCTTGCCAGATGAATGACCATAAATACAAAGGAGGCTGATAGAAGCAGGGTCTTCCTGAGCTTTGTGGGGAGTGGGACCTCAACCCAGGTCCACACCTCCCTCCTTGCCTTTGCCTGCCCTCTGTACCTCCCCTTATTGATAAGCTAGGGGAATAGGTTGGAGTTATTAAGTCTGTCACTGATAGAGGAGCCAGGTAATGCTTGATGGCATCAGTGAGGGAGAAGTCTGGAGTTCACTATCACCCAATCTGCTCCTCTAGCTCTGCTCTGGCCAGCGCTATTGACACCTGACATGTGGCTATGAGACGGCCGGTAAGTGTAACATACACACCGGATTCCAAACGATTAGTATGAAAAAAAGTGAAATAATTCATTAATAATTCTTATATTGATTACATGTTGAAATGATATTTTGGATATATTGGGTTAAATATAACGTGTTCTTAAAATCAACTTCACCTATTTCTTTTTACTTTTAAAAATTTATTTGGAATTTTAAAAATTTAAAATGAAATGTGTAGCTCACATGATATTTCCATCAAACAGCGCTGCTCTAGACCTTTTTGTTTCTTCCTGCTACATGAATCCCACAAATGGCACCTCCAGCCTGGATTCACAAGGCTATAGACTGTTAAGTCTGGGAAAGACCTCAAAGTTCATCTGGTTCAAACCTCTCGTTTTACAGGTGTGGAAACTGAAAGCCCAGAAGGAAGAACTGACTTAGCAAATCCTTCCTTGCAACAAGATACAATAGAAATGGAAAGCATCTCTTATCACTATCTTAGTGGCTGACAGTAGTATTTCCTTTGACTTTGGTCATTAATCTTTATTTAGTTCATTATGTAAATTTAAAAATATAAAATAATTTAAAAGTTAAAGTTAGTATCTGGTGGAGGTGGGGCATGGGAGGGAATGAAACAACTGAATTTGCAGCAACACATCCCAAACCAGTAAATAGCTCTAAGACAAAAAGATTTGAGTATTTAAATGTCTGGTTTTTAGGTCTGCTTCCCCACAACCACCAAAATTTTTCAAATGTATTGGTCTTTTATCCTTTCTAGTAGCAGATAATGCATATTTAAGCTAATGTAGGAAATCGGCATAATGCTAGGATGCCCTTCTCTGGTCGGGAGCAAGTCCAGAGGCGCCAGCCCACTGCCTGGGCTGAGTTCTGTTGTTTTCTACAGCAGAGGTGCTGCTGCCTATAACCTAAGGGTGAGCGTTGGATGGCATGACCCAGAAGACACACTGCAAGTGGGTTGTCTCTCTCTCTTTATGAAGGAAGCCAGAGACTTTGGGGGACTGGACAGGATTTTGAATGTGGTCAATGTTCATTTCTCAGATGTTTAATAACTTGTTTATAAGAGCAAGACTTTTATACTCACGGTCTTTGCAGTCGAGTCCACTGTAGCCAAATGCACACCTAAAATACAGCGAGCAGCGGGAAACCATGTTAACGAGCCCTGTGGGGAGCATGTCAGAGTTGCCACCCCAGTCTCCATTTCTTCTTTTCCGTCTTCCTTTCATCCTGTCCTCCCCTGCTCCTTCTCCTCTTTCTCTTGTCTCCCTTATCCTCCCACTCTTCCAGGAGAGCACCTTCCGTGGGGCTCTGGAAGGTTGAGTGGGGTATACAATCCTATATGGGCTCATTCGCTACTGAACACTCCATCCTCTGAGCTCCAGGAAGATTCAGTAATGCAGGTGAAACTGAACCCAAGAGGCATGCGACCCTCTCAGGCTGTGACACCACATGGCTCTGCCACTTATTTGCTGCCCTGCGAGCTGGAGCATGTTATTGACATTCAGTTGCAGTTTCCTCACCTGAAAATAGGGAGCTAATACATTCCTGAGAGTGTTGCTGTGTGATAGGTATCACCTAGTGTGGTTCCTGGCACATGGAGAATGCTCAAAAACTACTTATGATGATGATGACTATGATGCTGTATACCTACCGGCCTATGCCAGCTTACGAACTTCCTGGCTGTAAACCTGTATGTGTGCTGCAAGCTTGGTCCTTTTTGTCTAGCTCCAGCTATTCCAAGACAAAAATGGGGTGATTTCTCTTACGGTTGACAGTTCCCATTGGCATCCTCCTGGTAGCCAGGCATGCACGCACACTCAGGGGCCCCGCCGTCCTTCTTTATCAAGCACTGCGTGTGTTCTCCATTGCAGTTATTGGGACACTTTGGACTGGAGGCTTCAAAACAGAGTGATGTTTCTTTGTGAAGAAACAACCTCTTCAACCCCAAAGTGACATGTGACGGAATACAATTTCTTTTGCATCTATTTTTCTAGGTCCGCCCCCCCACTGTGAAGCTGCACTGGGGCTGCCTCACCAGCTCCTAGCCAAGGTCCCAGTCCCAGTCCATATGTCTAAAGCCAAAATTCACATCACTTAGACTCTGAAATTCATGTGGAAACTCGAGCAGTAAAGTTTGTATTTTGCAAATGCAAAAAGAGACAAAACAAGACTTGTGAAGAACACTTGTGAAGAAGCAGGTAGAACACTTACCAAGACAGAAAGCAACTTGTGGGTTAGGTCTTTCCCACTCGGGTTTGCATTCACATGCTAAACTATTGTCACAGTCATCTTGAGCCTTTTTACAACCATAAAAATCACACCGATTTTGCACTGGGAACCACAAATACAAAAACAAAGAACAAAAGGGTTAAAGTGAAAAATGAGCAAATGCATGGAGGGGTGTGTGTGGATATGTGTGTATTTTCCATGTTGTGAAGGTCACGGAAAGGCCAGGCCCACTGGTGTAACGTTGACGGGTGGCATGAGAAGAATGGCCCCACAACCATTGCTCTCCAGTCTCTTCTGCCAGGAAATGACACTTAGGTGGAAAAGAGTAGAACGGACATTGCTAAAAGGTGACTGAAGCCCAAGGAGAAGGTGCAGAGGAGCCCCCATATTTTCTGATAGAATTTTAAATGTTTTATCCCAGAACATTTCCATTCCAGGTCCTGAAAAAGCACTGAGAATTATGGTAAAATCGTGAAGAAAGAGAAGAGGTGCTGGAAGCTATAAATGAACAGGATGTGTTTGTGTTCAAAAAGAGAAATAAGTTTTACAAACTAGTCCAGGCAAGTTACAATCATTACAAAGCAAAACTTTGAGAGACTAAGGAAGGAGTGTGAGAAGGAGCTACAAGAAGGATGAGGGAGGCGGGAAGGGGATTAGGAGAATGGTGGGTGGGGGGCCCAGGGAGAAAGGGATACCAAGAAGGGAAGGACACCGGTGTCGAATGCTATTGAAAAGTCAAATAAGCCGTGGCTCAGCAGAGGACTTTGGATCTGGCAACCAGGACTGAGAACCAGCTGCACAACACCTCTGCCGGGGCTGGCCTCGACGAGTCACTTCTGAGGTGGGGAATTTCTGACAACTGCCGTGGTGGCTTGACTGCAGTAACAGCATCAATTTATTCACGCCTTTCTGTATCCACGTCCTTTGGCAGGGCCCTTCCGCGCTGGGCTTGGGCATGTGAATTGCTTTAGCCGTTAGGACAGTGGTAAATGCTCTTGAAACCCTTTGGACTGCCCTGCGGGAGGGTGAGAGACCATGTGGAACGGAGACAAACCATCCCGCTGAGCCATCTTAGACCAGTGGCAGATGGTTAAGCGAGCCCAGCAGAGGTCAATCAAGCCTGGCCTAGATCAGCACACTCGTCAGTTGAGCCCAGTCCAAATTCTAACCCATGGAATTATGGGGTTGCAATAAATCAATGGTGGTTGTTTTAGGCCACCAAGTTTTGGGGTGGTTTGTAACACAGAAAACTTGAATTGCTACACAAGCTACACTGTAGGCTTGTGTATCAGCCTAAAGCGGGAAATGGTATAGGGGTCAAACTTTCTATAATCATTTGGAAAGCTATAACTTGCTGCGAAGCCCTCTTGCTTTGCCTTTCTTTATCCTTCCCTGTCCAGCAATGATTTGTCTGGTCATTTATACCTTCCAAGAGAAGAACAAAAGTCATTTTGATGACTTGGGAGATGGTTGGAAAGGAGTAGAAGGCAAGTGAGAGAGGAAAGGGAGGAAGAATGGATTGGTTAAAAGGAAATTTGGAGGCACCTCTCAAGTCAGTTATAAAGTTCTTGCCCCCTTCTCACATAGAATGGATAGGTTTACAAAAAGAGAGGTAGGTCTGTAGGTAAACTTTGAATAAAGTTTTTAATACTTACAAATATAACCTGTAATGTTTGAGCCATTAATTGCATTTTTAATTATCTCAGACACACTCTCCTCAGTTTCATTTGTATTTTGTGTCAAAATGTTTACTATTGCTACATCAACAACCTTGTCACCAGCACGCAGTTCAGATCTTGCTGACGGAGGAGATGCGCTAAAAATGAAATGAATCTGTCAGTTGATGAACTGAACTGAAGGGTCAACAAATAGGTCTTATAACCTCCCAAACTTCCCAGATCTCCCAGCCTTCAACCTGACCCACTGTCCTGTCTCCACAATTGGGGCCCACATACAGAAGTCTGGGACTACACAAAGGTGGCAGTTTAAAGGCCCAGAGATCTCTATTCAACGTGTGTTCAGAGGAAACCTACGGTGAAAACAATGTCTTGTTGGAGGACGCTTAGGGAAATTGTGGACAATCATTTTTAGGACCGAGTAACCTGGAGCTGACCCGAAGTGGAACAGTAACATCTGAAATATTAAGTTGTCACTTTCTGTTGGACAGCAAGATTAGGTCTCCTGCTGAGCTGTTAGATCTCAGACTTTGTGTTGCTCCCTGTGTGCGGAGGGAGCAGTAACCAACCATACTGAGTCTGGGTCATTTCCAGAAAGGGCCAGGAATTCAGCAGGCAGCTGTAGAGTGGGTACGTAATTGCCCTTGGACTCACATAACCCAGAGGAGGACTGAAACAAAGAGAGGTGGGACCGGGGAAACGGGGCATAAAACACCAAATCAGATCATCAGACATCAGCGCCTGCTCCGAGCAAGACATTGTAACAGTGTCCCCCTCTAATCAGCACTGCCCTTTACAGCCCAAAGTACAGCTGTGCCAAGTTCTAATTATTTCATTGTCTGAAAGGAATCTGGTGATATAACCACTGAGACAGGGGAAAAAAGACTTTTAAAAACTTCCCTACCTGATTTGTGGCTCTGTGCTTTTAAGCCTCAGAATATATTTTTGTTAAGATTTTTTTCTTTACTCCATTTTGACTTTTGAATATATACAAATACCTGAAAACATAGCTTATCTATTCAGGAAATGTTTACAGCTGTGTTGGGTCCTCAGCACAATCAAGAAAATCCAAAACATGAACCAAATTCCATTTTTAGAAACAGTCGCCTCAAAAGGGAGTCCAAAAAAATCAAATGGGCTTCAGAATTTCAATTTAAAATTCTTCTACCATCATTCATTCATGACAGGATGGGGCGGTGGTGGTGGAATGTTTAGGGCAGTGAGAAAGGGATACTTAATAAAAATTATTCTATATTGGTTGAAATCTATGGCATAATTTTGTAGCAGAGCTAGGGAAAAAAATGCCATCCATAATGCATTCATTCAAAGAACCTACTAGCTCATACTCTAATTCAAGAGTCAAGGCATTACACCTGTGCAACAGCTAAAGGAAATAGTGGAGCCACTGTGTACTTGAGTATAAATGACTAGAGGACTAGACTTGGGATTAAGACACAAGGTCTAGAACCAAGACTGCCACTGTCTTTTGTGGCCAGAGACCAGTAATAGCATCTCTGAGTCTGAGTCTCCTCCTCTGTCCAAAGAGAGGTTGGGAGAGAGAAATTCTGAGGATCCTTCCAATTCCAACATTTTTACAGTAGGTAAAGACCTTGGGGATTCAGAGGAGAGAGGTAACATTGGGCTGGTACCTAAGAAATTCCTTTCTAGGTGAGAACCAGGTCCACTGGCCCTGCAATTGTCTCCTCCATGACCCTGAGCCCACAGGTAAAGGTTTACGTTTAAACACCCTGGACCCTTTTAGTAAGTCCTTAAGAATAAAAGGAGTGCCACAGTTTTGGGGGCCCCCCCAAAGACATTATGGGACCAGCTTTTCCTCACACTTCAGGGTCTTACCTTCCAGAAAGGGAACAGATTGGTGTTGAAATAGGCTATGTACCAGGCACTGTGCACAGGGGACCTGTCAAACCTTATGTCAGTTATTCTTCACAAGGTTCCAGGGAAGTCGATCAGATTATCCCCATGATGCAGATGAGGTAACAAAGGCTCAGAGAAGTTAGAACTCCTGCCTGGTCGTGAAGCAAGAAAGTGCCCAGGCCAGGATTCAAGCACAGGTGTAGCTGATGCCATCACACCTCACTGTTGTTTCACCCTCTACGCATGAACTGGCTTTTGTCCTCTAAACCAAACCTAATCCCCAGAAATAACTCATAGCCCTCCAGCAGCTGTCTGCTGTATACCTCCCGCTTCAGAGCCCCTGCGTTTAGGCCCAGCCTCTCTGCTTGCTGCCAGCCCCTCACTATGCAAACCCTGCCTCTTGGCTGCCAATCAGACTCGCCCCTCATTTAAGACCAAGCTCCACATTCACCACTTTTAGGATGCCTTTTGTGAAATTTTTATCACATATATATACACATATATATATATGTTATACATATATATTTGTTAAATACATATACATTCTTTATCTTATTCTGCAAAAGATTTGACATAGCTTATGAAGATAAATTCAATAGTAAAACTTAAAACACAAATACTACATCAGGGCTGCTGTTCCTACATAACTCCACTCAGAGCATTTTTTCCTCAGCCTCAGTACTTGTGTATTAATGTGCTTCACAGAAGGCTGAGATGGAATTGCTAATTTCTTGAGAATCTTCTGCCTCTTTATGTCCCTAAATAGCACCCAGCACTTGTCATCACATATTGAAGTGCTTAATAAATGCTTATTCTTATTAAAGAAAGAGCTCACCATTGGCCCTTCAGTAGCTAGGTGTGTGATTTGGATGTTCTTGTACCCTTCACTCCCTCCATGGGAAGGAAGAGATAACTGAACCATTCAATCTCTTCCTGGCCTCCTGGAATGCACATTCCAGGGGTTGACTAGGTGTGGTTTGTAGCCAAGGGATCAAACCAAACAAGCTGGTCCAGATGATGCCCATGTGTACAAGTTGCTGAGTAGCCAATCATAGACAGCATCTTGCCTTCCCCAGGCCACCCCCTGCCCATCCAGGCCAGAGTTGTTGTGACATCAGAGACAAGGCCAAAGCACACTGTCCTTTCTGCAGTGCTTAGACTGACCACCTCTTCTTGACTTGTGACGTGCCATAAGGGGCTCTTAGTATTACACGGGGAACTCAAGAGAAGACTGGAAGTTAGGCACACCTGCGCACAAAGTACCCCATTGGTCCATAGCAAACTTACCTTACATCAAGAATTATAGTCTGCCCATAAGATGTCTTAAATGTATTACGAAACTGTGGAGTAGAACAGATTTAACAAGTTAAAAAATTAATTTAAAAAAGTGATACTCTATCCAGATTTTAACATAAATTTCTAAACTCATTTATATAAATATACATGGTTCATCACAACAAATTATTTATTCTTAACATGCAGTCTAACACCTTTCAGTAATCTTTGCTATAAAATAGTAAAAGTCTGCTATAAGTCAGAATTATCCAGAAAAAGGATGGAAACCTAAAACACTCAGCCAAATCAATTTTCATATTCCTAAAAATAAGGTGATTAACTTATTTTGTCTTGAGTTTTGCATATTCGTTAGTCTTATCTATATGTATGCCTCATGCATTCATCAATTTACCTGAGAAACATTTATTTAATTGCCTACCTTACCCAAGGTATTATGCTATGGGATTTAGAGAGATCTACAGAGATGGGCAGACCCAGCCCTGTGATCAAAGAGGGGAACCACACCATGAAGGGAAGAGAAGTGCCATAGAAAGATGCGAGCTACCGTGGAAGCTCAAAGAAACGCTCTTCCAGTTGCAGAGAACCAGAGAGGGCTTCCTAAAGGAGATGGGCCTTAAAGCACTTCAATAGGCAGTGCCAGGATAAGGGAGTGGACGAAGGAACAGCACATGCTAATGTTCAGAGGCTGTGTGGCTCAGAAGGGGGCAGGCTAAATTGGGAAGAATACCTAAAGTCGAATTTTTCCATTTTTCAGCTTTTGTGTAAGTTAACTTCTTTGAATCTCACTTTCTCATTGGAAAACTTGAGATAGCAGTAACTCTTACCACATAGAGCTACAATGTGTAGAAAATGAGATGGAATAGATGATCCCTGGCTTTGTGAGCTGGAAGGCTCTCCAGCACAGGTGGATCTTAATAGGCTGCGGTTATGTTGTAAAAACAGAGGCAACTCCAGATTCTTATAGGGGAGGGGCCAGAGGTAAAGCTGGGACCTCTGGCAGGGGGGAGGTGGAGGTGGGTTGGGGGTCCCAATTACGACATAAGTCCTTTGATGCCAGGAACAGGGATTTCTCATTTTTATGACACAACCTCTCCCCATCCCATTCCCCCACCCCCACCCCATACCACTTAGCACAGGGCAATCCCCAGGAAATACTCAACAAACACTGGTTGAATGATGATTGAATGAATTACATGTGAAAGACATGATCATGGCTTTGGACACCTGTCTTCCTCTTTTGGGGCCTCAATCTGCACATTTATTAGATAAGAATGTTGAACTGGGTTGGTGCAACCTTTTCATAATCTATGACTTTTTATTATTTTTCTCTCCATTGGGACCCCACATTTAAAAAGACTGTGGCAACCAATGGCATTAAAAAGATGTTAAATTTCAATTAAAGATCCACCTGTGCTGGAGAGCCTTCCAGCTCACAAAGCCAGGGATCCTCTATTCCATCTCATTTTCTACACATTGTAGCTCTATGTGGTGAGAGTTACTGCTATCTCAAGTTTTCCAATGAGAAAGTGAGATTCAAAGAAGTTAACTTACACAAAAGCTGAAAAATGGAAAAATTCGACTTTAGGTATTCTTCCCAATTTAGAGGAATGTCTCTCTAATTCTAGTCAAATTCAAATAAATCTGATGCCCTAGTTAGCCTGATTAGCCTTATAACCAGGATATGTCCAGATTCCTTTATAATCTTTTAAATATCAGGGATAGCTGGCATTTCTGCAAACCATCGGGGTCCAGAGATTCCATTTAGGAACAAATTTGCTAAATGACCTTGAAGTTTCCTTCCAGCTTCCCTACTGCCCATTGCCCGTACAGTTTTCTTAATTCCAAAGAAGAGGTTGAGAAATTAGCATCTGGCATAGAAGAAAGTGTTTTCTTTCATTTTTTTCTTCCAGGTCACCCTTTGAGGATGTTGGGTCAACATCTCTTAATCCAAAGGGCTGCAAGGTTGCATAAGAAGGCAGGAACTATTCACGAGGGCCTGCCTGGCCTTCACTGCACATAAGAGCCAGTAGGCGAGGAGAAAATAAGCAGCTCTGTAGTCTGGCAGGTCTAGGTTCCAATCCCGACCTCCTCACTCATCAGCTGGGTGACCTTCAGTCAGTTACTTAACTTTCCTGATCCTTGATTGCTTCATCTGTGAAATGGGCACAACAGCACTATCTCCCCCACAGGGCTGTTTCGAAAATTACAGATATTACACATAAAATGCTAGGCATGGCACCCAGTAGAGAAACTCCAAATCCCTATGTGGCTGCCCATGTGGATCCAGCTGGGTAGAAAATGAACCCTGGGGAGACTGCTCAGGGTCTCTGCTGGGACTACCCCCACAGTCTGCTAAGAGCACCTTAAAGAAAATGAGTTCTCTCTATTTCCCTAACTCTACTTTAGGGGGTCCAAAAGAGTTCTGGCATATCCCTTTTAGATTAAAAATCTCTCAGAAAATAGAGGCCGAGGTGGGAGGATTGCTTGAGCTCAGGAGTTTGAGACCAGCCTGAGCAAGAGTGAGACCCTGTCTCTATTAAAAAAAAAAAAAGAAAGAAAAAAAAATCCCTCAGAAAATATAAGAATGCTCCATCCCTTCACTGGTCCCTCAAGAACATCAAGCCCTGACTGAGATCAAATCTCTAAACTGATCTCTGAAGACCAGAGGTTAAGGCCTGTAACTGGAGGGGGCTTTTGTCACACTCACACCCAAAGCCAAGTTTGAGGAATGTAGTGGCCACAGTGACCAGCGCTCTGTAAAGCCACATGAAGCAATTCAGGGGTTCCCTGGAAGTAGGAATGTGTTGGTGTTGCCATCTTCAATGTACTGAATACCATCCAAGCTGGCAAATTTGAATGCAGATCAAAGACAAGAGGACAAATCACTGCCAGTCGGCCCATTACAACAAGGTGGCATGAAAAAGAGGCACAGCAAACCCTGTGGCACAGCAGCCATGGGTTTTATCCTAACATTGCCAGGAATCCACTGTGCAGTCAGGAGCACTAGCTCTCTCTGCACCATCTGTAACATCATTTTGATAATAAATTTTTACATTTTTACCAGTTCTAATAACAAAACTCTCTTGTAGTGATATAATTTTAAATTGACAGACATTGTCATAGAATAAGACTTTAGTTTTTAAAAGTATTTTTCCACCTAGACTTCTAAAATATATTTCAGGCTAATATTTTTTCATTTAAAACTAAACTTTGAGAAACACTGGCTGGATGCTCTCTGTGAGTCCTTCCAGGCGTAACATTTGTGCTTCCAGAATGGAGACATCTATTCCTTTCATGCTGACATGCTCACTCACGATAATCTAAATGACATGAAACTATTGTTCATTTCAACATTTTTGACAATGGAAAAAAAAAGTAACAGATGTTAATTCAGATGTAGTTCCTCTTCCAGATATTATGAAAAAAAGCTGCACTAGCATAGAAATTTATGGAAATCTGAATGTAAAAAAGAAAAAAATTGTTAAAATTTTTTCTCTTTCATTCTGTGGAAATAATTTATTTTAAAATATCATTATATTTATCTGTCCATTTAAAACTATGTTAAAATAGCTTACATAACAATGGGCATGGCATGGCTGGAGCAAGCTTCTAAAGGCCCCATGCCATGCTGGGGCTATGCCTCTAGGTGCAAGACCATGAGGAGGTCCAAGGGTCCCAGGGGAAGGGCCTGGCACATGGGGTGCTCAGGGTAGCTGCTGCTTACCAACCAGTAAGTGTGCATTTCACTATTGAGACAACTGGTACAACGGTACCAATGTGCGCCACCTGAAGACAAGCTCTATACTCTACAACTCAGTGTTAGAACAAAGAGTACTTATACAGAAAGGAAAGCTGGAAAGTACTTACAAAGTTAATAATTTCAGTATGCAAGTCTTGATAGGCCAGAGAATTTTTTTCTTCCAAGCCAAGTGTTTCTGATACTTCTACTACAATCTTCCCAGGAAATGTCTTTCCTGAAAGTCAAGCAGAATCTTCCTGTACTATTTAACGTAAAGGGGGTCATTTCCAGTTTGTTCTAAAACACAGATTCATTTCTAGAATTCTCAACATTACATGATGACACTACGGGAAGTCTGGAAATGTAAAAATTTTACCCATAATCCTCCCAACCTACACAACCATTTTCATTTTGGTATATTTCTCTCAGCTCTTTCTTTCCATTCACATTGTTATAATTCCAAGTTTATGCCATGTTTCTTTTTTTACTTATTATTACATAATAGGCATTTTCCCCAAATCATTGCCTAGTCTTTATAACCATCATTTTTTTTTTTTTTTAGAGGTGAGGTCTTGCTATATCACCCAGGCTGGAGTGCGGTGGCTATTCACAGGTGCAATCATAGAGTACCGCATCCTTGAACTCCTGGGCTCAAGCGATCCTCCTGCCTCAGCCTCCCGAGTAGTTGGGACTACAGGTGTGCGCCACCATGTCCAGCTGTAACCATCATTTTTAAAGGCTGCATAATATTCTATGAAGTATACGTCTCCTTCATTGATATAGTCATTTTTTGTTGTTGGACTTAGCACTTTTAATTCTTTAAAAGGAAAAGAAAAAGGTTACAATGAACACCTTCATGCACAAACCTTTTTTCTATATTTGGGGTCATTTACTTAAAGTAGATCCCCAGAAATGAGGTTATTAGTGCTAAAAATAGGAGCATTTTGGGGGCTTTTTCTATATCCCTAACCCTGTGGGCAATACAATACATTCGTTTCCTATACAATGGGTCTGCTCTGGCAAGAGGGATATTTCTCATTCACAAAACAGAAAAAAGATTATAACAGATAGTCAGATAGGTCTTTGACCTTCATTGTACCCAGTGATCTAATCAAAAAAGTATTATGCCAAGGGTGTATCAATTTGCTCCTAAAGTCCATTTTTAGAGTTGAGAGGCTCTTATGTCTCTAAAAGTGGGGTTTGCTATTATGGATCAAGCAGATCCTGTGACAGAGAACTGAACCAAAGTCAGAAGACCAGGCTCCCAGGCCTGTCCAGCTGTGTAATCTTAGGCATATCACCTTATTCTGCCTCAGTATCCCCAGGTAATAGCACTTTTCTCTACTTTGTTGGCCTTCGTTGCCTCTACATTTTCTTCTCCTTGTAGTATTCTGGAATGTCTTTTTGTCATCATTTTGAGTTTTCTGTTCCACTTTTGGTATGAGATACAAAGAAAGCTCTGCCATGACTCACCTCTTGTAACTTACCCTTCAAACATGCAGAAGAGTTATAGTAATACCCTTCTAAACACAGGCAAAAATGTGTATCATGCAGCTTAACACATGCAGAATCATCTGCACAGGGATTATCTTGGCAAGGACTGCTGGGACCTTAGATGGAGTAGAAAGAGATTAGAAATCCACAGCAATGACAACAAATAACACCTAGAAATTGATTTTTCAATCTTCATGCCTCCCTCCTGGGCACTTTCCATTTCTTGGCTGTGTTACTCCAGAGCACACCCTTAAAAGAGCTAGAAGTAAATACGTGCTTTCTTATGTCTGCAGGGAGTTTGTTGCTGAAATTCTAGAGCCAGGTCAGGAGTTCAAGATCAGCCGGGGCAACACAGTGAGACCCTGTCTCAAAAAAAAAATTAGCTGGGTGTGGTAGTGCCTGCTAGTAATCCCAGCTATTCAAGAGGCTGAGGCAGGAGGATCACTTGAGCCCGGGGATTCAAGGATGCAGTGAGCTATGATCTGTGCCACTGCACTCGAGCAGTGACAGAGTGAGATCCTGTCTCCAAAAACAAAGCAAAACAAAACAAAACCATGAAGGGTCACCCCTCTGACATGGTATGAACCAGTCTGCTAAGTAAAGTAAATGGCTTTTGAGAAAGAGCCACAGCCACATTGCAAGGATGATTTGGAAAATCTCAGGGATGAAATCGAATGTAGCTCCTCTCTGGAGACACCAGACAAATGATGTGCTTTCTCTTTAGCAATGGAGGACAGATTTGTTAGTTTGTTCTGTAGCCAGGAATTGATTAAGTCACAGGATGTTACAGCTGGAAGGGGTTTTGGGGGCTATTTAGTTCAGTCACACCTTATTACGGATGAGTAAGTTGAAGCCAAGAGAGAAATGATTTGCCTCATGCCCCACAGTTAGTGAGTGGGAGGGCCAGCACACAGGAAGACTGCCTGACTCTTGAGAGTGTCCAAGGAAGCAGAAATGGCTTAGAAAAGCTCCCTTTCCTGATTCCAGTAGAGTTGGTTGTGTAGCTGTGTCCCATTTGAATGTACCTTCACAGTGGCCCCTCCAAACACCAAAGAAGACTGGGGCCCTAGGTCTTAGATACAGGTTCTGGACCCTATTTGCTTAGCCATCTGTTTCTTAGGTCTATCCAAGAACACTGGGAAGCTGTCGTAGTGTACAGAGACATCAGCTTGCTCTTTGACCTTGGGCAAGTCACTGCCCTCGCTGGTTTCAGTTTCCTCATCTGGGAGCAATAGGATTTATCTAGATTCTCAGGCTCTAAAGTTTGAGGACTCTTCTAGACCAGGGGCTGGCAAACTATGGCTCACGGGTCATATCTGACCAACCTTCTGTTTTTTTAAATAAAGTTTTATTGGAACATAGTCAGGTTCATTCATTTTTATATTGACTATGGCTGCTTTCACGTAAACAGCAGAGTGCAATAGTTGCAACAGAGACCCTGTGTGGCCTACAAAGGCATTTGACCTTTATTGATAACGTTTGCTGACCCCTGTTCTAGACCAAGCTTGGGGAAATGAAGCAAGTGGTTTCTGTTTCAATAATTTCTGCTTGAGATCAATTGTCATCTCTTAGACAGTATCCCCCAAACATCTGTCCTTTGTGTAATGGCTCTGGCCATGCCTAGGACTGTTTGAGCACTGCTGTTGTTTGGCTTTTTATCTCTCAGGCTCAGATTCCATGACTTGGCTCAAATTCCAAATTGTGATCAGCCACCATCTTAACTTCAGTATAGAACTGACTTTTTCCTTAGGTAGGCCAGAGAGCAAGACCACTGGAGCTAGAGAGTCAGTGCTTATTTGGACCTGGTCTTCTCAGAGAAGCTGAAACTATTTCCAGAAATTCCCCCAAGGAGAGGAAAGCTGTAGAGGTAGCTTTCACAAAGTCCAAGTTCATATTGAATATTCCATATCTGGCAAATAGCTTGAGGTAGGCAGGGTAGGAAGGAAAGGAGAACAGAATGGAACTGAGGATAATCTCAGGGTCTCTGCCGTCACTCCTAGCCTTTGCGACTTAGATTTTACATCCACCATTTCCATCCAAGGAAAACTTGGGCCTCTTTATACCCACTTTCCTACCCCACTAGAACATATTCACCTACCATCCTCCACAGTGTTATGTTCCCGCCTCAAAGTGAGGTGTATTTGAGGGGATCACTCTTACCTGTGGTACCAGCATTTGGGCTGCTGTTCTCTGATGACGTGGTGTTGGAAATCACTGATGACAGAGGTTCTGCAGAAGTAATCACTAAGGAATCGTTTCTTGTGATGGGGGACATTTCACTGTTATTTTGTGTTGTTAGAGAAGAGATAGTAACGGCTGACACACCATCTATAGATGAAGCGGTGATCGTGGTGACTGTGGTTAATGAGTTTGCATTTGTGATTGACTCACTTTCTGCAGGAGTGGATGTAGGACTTACGGAGGGACTGGCTACACCAGTTGGGGAGGGAACAGAGGGAGTTGTTATAGGGGAAGAAGATGTAGTCATCGTGGTGAAGGCAGCTGCAGGGGAACTAGTTCCAGTAGCTCTGGAGGGACTAGTTTCAATAGGTGTGGTGGTACTGGTCGCACCAGTTGCAGGAGAACTAGGTGCAGTATCTATGGTTGTAGAGGCAACAGCTGTGTAGCTTTGGCTGGTGGCTGAAGGAACAAACACACCAAGTTTCAGAAGACAGCACATTGAATAAATAATGGCAGTTACTATTACTTAATACTAATTAGCACCCAACTCATTCATGTCTGGAAAATTGAATATATATGACTACATTAAAAATAAAAATACATGACTACTTCTAAACACAAAAAACCCCGCAATAAATACAATTAAAAATTAAACATACAGAACTGGAAAAATGTTATTGAAAAATACGAGAAATAAAGACTTGATATTTATTAAGATGAGTACCAAAAAGTGATGCCATTTATGCCTGTAGTTGCAGAACTATTAATCTGGGTTTGATATTCCTGAGATAGTCCTCAGGGAGGACAATTAAAATGCCACAAGGTGGCGCTGTCACCACCTAGCCGTGGACTTCGACACTTAAGGCAACTGCCTTGATCCTCCATTACGTGGCGATTTCTCTGTTGAGAGACAGAGGAAGGGGAAGGCAGGAGCTGAAAGAATATGATGAAATGCAAATTCCTCATTACGTGCTTATTAAGCTTCTTCCAGACATCTTTTCTAGCACTGTTTACCCATTAACAATTCTAGACACATGTACTCCCTAACGAGTAAGATGAATAAATGGTCTTTGTCCTATGGGCTATGGTTATCAAAATTGCATTTTCACAACTTTTAGGATCCCCCAGACACATGGAGTAGTAAACTCTTCGTGATCCAGTAATCCTATTTCCTAGAACCCTTAATAAAACCTAAGAACTCTGACTTTGGCAATAGGTTAAAAAAAATATTTATTTATTTATTTTTATTTTTTATTTTTCTTGAGACAGAGTTTTGTTCTGTTGCCCTGGCCAGAGTGCAGTGGCATCATCCCAGCTCACTGCGACCTCACACTCCTGGGCTCAAGCGATCCTCCTGCCTCAGCCTCCCAGAGTGCTAGGATTACAGGCATGAGCCACCGCACCTGGCCAAAAAAAAATTTATTAAAAGAAAAAGTTTAAGTGAGGAAGCAATTCCTAAACCCTAAGGTAAGAGAACTACTGAAGATGTTGCCTGATTCCTCCACATGTCTGTGAGCCCCTTGAGGCTCTTGAGGGCAGAGCCTGGCTCTTCACCTTGGACAGGGCTTGGCTAACATAGTCATTCATAAGTGTTGAAGAGATCAGCTATTGCTCTTCCAGGGACAAGAAAGTAGGTCACCCGCTAGCAATGTTGACTGCTACTCCTCCTATGCTTGCTACTGTTCTCATTTATCAAGTGCTTACCCTGTACCCGACAGTACCTGTGACATAGACAAGAATGTCCACATTTGATAGAAGAGCCCACCGATACGGGGATTAAGGGATTTACCCAGAGGCAAAGTCAAATCTGTGAAATGCCAATGTCTTAATACAACTTGGTTAGGGAGCTGTGGAAAAGGCCATCCATTTCATGAAAAAGCCAAGAAGTCTCAAAGGAGCAAACACAGAAAGAGAAAACAGAGAAAAGCAGGGATTAGAATGAAAGCAGTACAAATAGAAGTGACCTTCACAGTGTCCTCTATCATTGGGGCAGCAGTGAGAGTGGCCAGGGCTGAGCCTAGTTTCCTAGCCATGGAAAACTCTGGACAGAAGAAAACAGGCTGTGGGTGCAAACAGTCCTAACCCCACCAGTCCCTGAATTTCATGCTTCAGAAATGTTCGTTCTCTGCTAATGCCAAATAACGAACATGATTCTGTAGACATGCACAAAACTAATTAAGACTTCTTAAGAGATTTTCTGCAGGTCTTTGGGGATTTGGAGATTATGACAAGGAGTTTTGGACTCACTGGTTTGTTTACTTTGGTTTCAAATTTCTGTTTGCTAGGTAGATTGCATTTCAGAATGCTCAAGACATATTAATAAATGAGACACATTCCAAGCTGATAGCTATTCATCACCGTGAATAGATACAATGTTTTTTAACTAAAATATAAGTGTGTGTGTGTGTGTGTGTGGTTTTTTGTTTGTTTGTTTTCTTTTGTTTTTTAAAGACAGGGTCTCACTCTGTCACCCAGGCTGGAGTGCAGTGGCACAATCATAGCTCACTGCAGCCTCGAACTCCTGGGCTCAAGCAATCCTCCCACCTCAGCCTCCTGAGTAGTTGGGACTATAGGCGTGTGCCTCTGCACCAGCTAAGCATGTGTGTGTTTTATCTGAGGGTTGTACAGATTTCAGGGAAGACAGTTAAGAGCTGATATCCCAGGCTTACATTATCTAGTAAAAATACCCATGAAGAATTGTAAAATAATCTATTCTGTTCAATCTATAGTTAACAGAAATATATTAAAGCATCACATAGTAAAAATAGTTTTACTGTTTAGTCTTTTTATTTCCTCAGGTCCTAGAGCATCTAAACAACGCAAGGATAGCACAATGTCCACGGAGGTACAAACCATAGGCTTAAATGGGAAAAAATACACCCTGACCTGAACCGTTCCTGGAGAACACTCCATAACTATCACTCCTGCCCAGGGAACACCTGTAGCTGCGCTATTCAAAGCTAGCGAAAAGCCACAATAAAATGCCTTTCTTTCAGATCAAAGATCTACAATCTCATGCGATGTTGGTTCCCAAAGGTAACTATGCATTAGATTATGTAGAATAAAGCAGCCCTAACCTCTCAGAGAAAGCATAGAAAATCTAGAAAGTTTTGCCTGCTAAAGGAACTTTGAATGTCACCTGCACATTTTTTCATTTTTTTTTTAGTAAATACTTTTGTAAGGGTCGTTGCACTCAAGGTGCTATGCAAGGCACTGGGGGGAGGAGGGTACATGTAAAGGTGTACAGGATACACTTCCCGCCCTTGGTTGCTAAGAATCTGAGATGAAAATCATTTTTGAAATAGTAATTCCTTACACACACCTGTAAAATCCTCAACATTCCATAGGAAAAAACCCTTTTTTCCCCCAAAAAACAAACCTTAATAGCCACCAAACTGTTAAGAGTAGTATATCTGGGAGGGGGTTGCTAGGCTGGGGGTAGGTGGGTGGGGGGGCAGATCAAGATGATCACTTTTTATGTCATACACATCTGTATTGTTTGAATTTGTTACAATGGGTCTGCATTACTTGTATGACTTTTTTAAACAAAGAAGAGCAAAACAAAACCAAAGTTTGAAAATTGGATACCAGTGCAGACATGAGAAAAAAGTGTCCAGGGTGATCATCTATTTAGCCCCTACTATGTGCCAGGCAATACCCCTGCTCATCACACACTTTGTCTCATTTCACCCTCTCGGTTACTCTTCAGTGTAGGGATTTTCCTCTATTATCAGACAGGGAGAAACTGAAGGTCAGAGACACCGCGCAGCTAGTAAGTGGTGACACACCATTTGAGTCCTTTCAGCCTCACTCCAAAGCCTGTGCTTTGTTCCCCACACTTTGTGAGCTATTTGCTCCTTGCCCCTGGGTTCTCTGGGCCAAGGAACGTCCTCTCCACTCCCATAAGGCACCGTGAGACTCAATGGTTCCTCACGCCGTGACCTCCATCCATCTCCCCACCCCCTCCCGGTCAAACTTCCCCTTCCCACCGCCCTTCTTTCTTCTATTTTATGCAAGTCAAGCCTTTTCTGATAGTAGCTCCTGAAAGTCACACAAACCTTACTCGTTCTTACTTGGTCCTGAAGGCCTGGCCATGACATCTGCCCCCAGCGTGGGCAGGGGAGATCTGCTGAGTCCTGCACTACTATTAGAACAGTCTTCTCCAACCTACCCCTAATAGGAGCCTCGAACTCCTGGGCTCAAGGGATCCTCCTGCCTCAGCCTCCCGAATAGCTGGGACTACAGGCGTGCGCCACCAGACCCAGCTAATTTTTCTTATTTTTTGTAGAGACGGGGGTCTCACTATGTGCCCAGACGGGGCCTCAAGCAATCCTCCTGCCTGGGCCTTCCAAAGCGCTGGGATTACAGGCATGAGTCACCATGCCCAGCCTTACTGAGTTCTTCTTGTCTGGCCCAAAGTTTTAGTCCATAGACCCTTTTTGCTACTGCTCTATCTTCCCCATCACAGACTAAAATGCCTGTGTCTTTGAGCTGAGCTGGAGGGGAAACCTCATTTATGAAATGGTCCATGTGTTAGGTTGCAAGAATTGGTGGCCAAGCCTGCTGATTCTACCTCAAAGACAACGAACATGGTTAGAAGAATTAAAATAAAAAATGTTCCTTACCCAAGTTTATAAAAAGTAGAGGGAGAAGACTTAGGTGAGTGAAGGCTCTCATGTCAGCTGCTCTTGCTTGGTTGGTAATCCCAGGAGGAAATGCTTTCTCTCCCCAACTACCTTTAGTTTTAACTCTCTTGCAGGTGCAAAGTCCAGTTGTTAATTGACGTCAAACCATCCAAAGGCAATTAGTAGTGAGGATTTGGTTGTGTACCATAGGTCTCTTCCAAGATTTTGAGATAGAAGAGGTGAACCTGGCCTTATGAACTATTTTTCTGACTCAAAGTCCAAAATAACTTAGGGTATCCCAAATATCCCTTGTGGGGTCGGTGGTGGGTGAGTTTGGTTAATCTCTTGATACCCCAAACATCCCCAAGCAACCACCCTTTAGGAGGTCACCGTTCCTTTAAACACTCAATAACAGGGTCTGTGCCTACCCATCCCCATCTGATCGCAGGAAACCCACTTTCCTCTAGCTGCAGTGCTGAGGATCCCTGAAGAGTACTGACAACTTTCCCCACACTGTCTGTTGCTTGACTTTGTCACCCTACGTTGTGGACCACCACTCCGGGCCTCTCTGATGGTCACTTCCAGCAACTTCGTAATCACATATCCAAGCTTCTGTGCTCTCCACACATCACTCTACCTGGACACAACCCCCCAGTAATGCTCCCAAACACAGTTAACATCAAATTGTGGCCTTTAACCTAGCTTTACTGAAGGTGTGGGGCAGGGAGGGTGGTCAAGCAGGATGGAAAATACAGTGCAGGAAAGGGACAGACTTAAGCAGACGATCTGATCTCTGCACCTCTGGTTGGTCATTGGCCATGTCCTCCGCCTCCCAGTTCCCTTACTCACCCGCTTGTTCCTCTCCCCATGTTTCAGGAACCAGCTTTATCCCCTGGTTAGGGTCTTCCTAATCCAGTCCTTCCTCCTTAAAGTCCAGGGCTCCAACTCTCCCTGTGTCCAGGCCCATGCAGAGGAATAAAACCAATAACACCTGGTAAGTTATAGCCAGAGTTTTAACTCTGACTGTAGTGAAAGCAAAGTTTTAAAAATGTTATTACCCATCAGGTTAGCTTCTTGTGGTCCCAAAAGTCTCCATTCAAGAATAGGATTGGGGGTTTGTTCTTAGATAGCTGAGAGGCCTATTTAAATATTTTTCTGAAGCGAAGACGCTCTAAGGCCCATCATGTGGTGTTGTGTTACTCTCAGCTTGAATGACTCCTGGCACCAGGATTTAAACAAAGTTCTGTTTTTATTTATTTCTCTTTCTTTTTAAACTAACTCTATTGAGATATAATTTATATCAATAAAGTGTATCCATTTAAAGTATACAAGTTAACAAGTTTTGGTAGATGTATATACGTGGGTAACCACCATTACGACTGAGATACAGGACATTCCCAACACACCTAGAAGTTTCCTCTTGCCCATTTGTAATGAGGTCCCTCCCTCCACCCCAGCCCCAGGCAACCACTGATCCACTTCCTGTCACTATAGATTAGTTTGCATTTCCTAGAATTTTATATAAATGGAATCATAACAGATGTACTGTTTTTGTTTTGTTTTGCTTTTTGATCTGTTTTCTTTCACTTAGCATAATCATTTTAAGATTCATCCATGTTGTGTGTATTAATAGTTTCTTCTTATTTCTGAATAGCATTCCACTGTATGAATGTACCATGGTTTGTTTACCAATATCACGAAGACTGAGAGTAGCAAGTGTTGACAAGGGTGGGGAGCAACTAGAACTCATATACATTGCTGATGGGAATTTAAAATGGTACAGCTTAGGCAAACTGACAATTTATGAAAAAGTTAAACATATACCTACCATATGATGCAACTATTCCATTCTAAATATATAGCCATTCTATAGGGCATGTAGTGGCTTCTCACTTTGGTTTTAATTTGCACCTCCTGATGACAAATGATGTTGAGCACCTTTTCATGTGCTTTTTAGCTACTCATATCTCTTCTTTTATAAAGTACTTGTTCATATAATTTGCCCATGTTTAAGTTGAGTTGGTTGTCTTCTTGTTTTCAAGTTGCAAGAGTTCTTGAAATGTGTCTTTCAAATATTTTCTCCCTTTCTCCCATTTTTATATGGCATTTTCCACCTACTATGTTCACTTTACAAAAGGCTAGCCAGGATCCTGGTTGTCATGATCAAATTATACACAAAAGCAAAAATACAATTAGTAAGTAAATATGTGGGGAAAAATTCAACTTTTTACTCATTTTACAGACATGTTACTGTTAAAACAAAAATGAGATAATATTCTACCATCTTTCAAACATGTGTACATTGGTAATATCCAACTCTGGTGAGGGTGCAAATAATTTAATATGTTTACAATTGCTACATTGCTTCAAAACGCAACTGGGCAACAGATATTAAGAGCCGTAAAAATGTTCTTACCCTTTGCCTGAGAAATTTACTTCTGGGACTTTATCCTAAGGAATAATTTCAAATGAAGGGAAAATTATATGTATAAAGACGTTTGGTGCAGTATTACATATAGTATAAAAAATTGAAAGCAACTCATTTTCTATAGTTTAAAAAATTAAAATCAACAACAGAAGATTAAATCTGGTGATTGTCCTTGTGGAGAGGTCTGACTGTTTCAAAGTATCATGCTGAGACCATGCACAGCAATAAGAGAACATGCTTGTTCTGCTAGGATAGCATGTGGAAAAGGCAGGATTCTGGTCATATCTCTAATTATGTAAAAAATGTGTCTTTATAAAGATAAATGCTAGAAGGAAACATGGACAAGCGAATATGGTTTGATTTGTTGGGTGGCAAGACTGTGTTGAGAACCCTTATGGCGATTTCCTGTTCTGACATACACACGATATAAACGGCTTAAAGGCTCAAACACCAACATACACACTTATAATTACTGGAGAGTTGTTTCAAAACACCTTGGCCTTCAAAAGGTGTTCAAAAGCAGGCATCGGCTTTTCGAGTCTTGGCTTGTAAAATTTCACAGTTGCTTGTCTCCCCACCCCATTCTGAGTTTAGTCAGCTGTAAAAAAATATATTTCACATCCTGAGAGATGTTGTGGGCTTTGTAATTGTATTTTATTGTCTATCTTCTGGAATTAAACTCTTGGAGAAGTTTTATAAAGGGGCTTTCCCCAGGAAGTAATTTGACTTCTTGACTACTTCCTCCTCCGTTCACTGAGCAGGATCGTAGGAGGTTTGACTGAGGTCAGAAAGCTCTGGTGGTGGCCACACATTGCAATTCAGGTCAGGAAGCAGGTGGTTCTACAGGGTGCAACACTGCCCTCAGGGATGCCAGCACCAGGCCTGGACTTGTTGCTCTTTGAGAGGAAAATTGAAAACAACAGACAGGAGTAGGCTTGCACCTGTTTGGGGTCTGCAGTTGTTTCTGGTTTGCACCTACCAGCCTTCCCCCGTCCAGTTATTCCTAAAATGAGAGATGATGCAACTAGGGCAACGGTTCTCAAAGTGTATTCCCCAGATAGGCAGCACCAGCATGACTTGGGAACTTTTTTGAAATGCATATTCTCAGGCCCCAATCCAGACCTACTGAATCAGCAATCTGCATTTTAACAAGCCTCCAGCTGACTGCGATGGTGCCCAGCTCTGAGGACCACTGCACTGGTGGCACACAAGACAATTTTATGTGTCCGTGGATACCGCCTTGGACAATATCAGTTCACTTAGAGGGGAAAGTTATGCCTTCTCAAATTCATTTCAGTCATTCTGATTACACAAGGAGAAAATCTCACTTATTGCTACTCTGCCTTTAACTGTGCTCCAATGCTTGCATATTTCCCTTTACAAGGAAGAGAGATGGGGCCTGAGGCACTGAGTCATTGGCAATCAGAGATATGCACCTAGAATCTAATGATACTTTATTTTTATTGTATTTATTTTATGGGTACTTTATGGCAAAGGAAACTTGTTTTTTTATTTGAGGTACTGACATCAAGTTTATTTAAAAAAGTAAATTCATTTAATTCTTAAGAAATCAATTTCAAGAAAAATACTATGTAAGGAAGAGTAGAAGATGATATATGGTTTGTCAAGGATTTCGAGTGTGTTCCGAGGTTGACTGAAGTTTGGAAAAAACCATGCTAGGGCACTTCGCAGGGTGAACGGCACGGAAGAGAGCCTCCAAAGTGTGGGATCGGGGGGAAGCAAACAGGCAAGTTAACTGAAAAAGAAATAAGAATTTTCAACCACATGAAAAACATCACATCAGACTAGTAAAAGAGGAAATTGAAAAAAGCGGGAGCTAGTATTGTTAATGAACTCTGAACTTTTTCTGATCAACTTTAATGGGATAAGAGCCCATTCCTGGAAAGTACCACCCCCCAGCCCCCACCCCATCCCCAAAGCTGACTGTCAGTCTTGGGAGAACAAATGACATTTAAATAGATATTCAAGCTGTTGAATATCCATTCAACAGGGCGTGTTGGTGCGCCAGCTACTTGCGGGGCTGAGATGGGAGAATGGCTTGAACCCAGGAGTTCTCGCCTACAGTTGTCCCACAGAGGCTAGTCATAGAGGCTAAGTCTTTAGTCATTTCAAACTAGTCATTGACTCCTTGAATAAACAACAACTGGGGAGTATTGGTAACAACTGTCAACACATCAAGATCCAAGGAAAACCACTCAAAATCACTTGCCTTGTTTTGTAATTGACTATTGATACTGTTCCCAATGTTTTCAACTCTCTGAGCAACTATTCTTTCCAAAACAGTCTAGCACAAGTTTTGAAAATTCTTAAACAACTTTCTTTCCTTTGGATACATTTCTTCGGCTGCTTCAGTCAAACACAATTTAATCAGCTCATCCCTAAATGGCTTGTCTTGCTTGGCTAACAAATGAACCACTCAGAAACTTGCTTTGGTTGCAGCCTCATTTTCATTATTTAATTTCATGAAGAAATTCTGCTGTGATGAGATGTCCATTTTAAGTTTTCTATTGTCTTTTCTGATGGTTGCTTTCCTGTGATTTAGGAATATTATATATTTCCAAATAATTTATGCTGTGACTTAAAAGCATGACATTTGAAGTCCATTTTTCTTTTCTTGTTTTGATCATGATGGGTATGTATTGTTAATTAAAAAAAAAAAAGAAAATGTCACTGTATGGCCATATGCATGGTATTTGAAACATTGTTGATTTCTAACTGCATCACTGTGATGTGCAGTGTTCTGAGCATCAGTGTGAAGTGATGAGAGCATCACATATAGTCTCTTTCATGACTACCATAGTCTGCTGTTAAAGCACAAAAGTAGCTATAGTCAACACACAAACAAATGAGTGTGGGTGTTCCAATAAAACTTTGTTTATGGACACTAAAATTTGCATTTATATAATTTTCCCCTTTTTACAAAATATTATTTTCCTTTTTTTTAACAGTGATTTAAGATGTAAAAATTGCTCTTAACTTGTATGTCCTACAAAAATAGGCAGCTGGCTGAATCTAACCTATGGGATATAGTTTGCCAACCCCTGATCTAGAAGGTTATCAGTTCAATGGGGGTAGGTCCTTTTTCACGAATGTAAGAGGTCATCCCTGCCGAAAAGCATCCTGAAGATTAATAGAGGAATGGGTGCTCACTTTAACTCCCTAGAATGGCCACAAGACTTGACCTCCATGAGGATATCACAAACCACCATTTTCCAAAGCTCTTTCCTGGTGTTGGGTTGAATACCACAGGACATCTATTGTCTTCCTTAACTCAACTCTGAGAAGTCAGTTCTATGAGCAGGTTTTTACAGACTGAAAAATTGGGTCATAAGGAAGTTAAGTAACAAGGGGCTATGTATCAGAAATGGGATTGAATTCTGGGTTTCAAAGGCCATGCTTTACTCACCATGCCACACTATTTCTATTTCATCCAGACACTTGCCTGTGCCTGCCCCACATCCCTGCCCATGTTCTCCAGCCAGGCCTTCTCACAATCACTGGTGCCTTCCACCTGCATTATGGAGTTCTGCCTTGTCAGTCAACACAGCTGGGCATGCTGGCCTGCCCTCTCCCATACACTTCCGTAGCTCATGTGCTTTGTGACGCATGCTTTCAATGACTACGTGTGCCCTGGAAAGCATAATAAATTGGATGGTCTAGGCCCTAGACTCTTATTCTAATCCTTCCATGAACCAGCTACATAATCTTGAGAAATGTTTTGCCCTCTCTGATCTTTGGTTTCCTTATCTGCAAAACAGGAGTGGGGGTTGAGTGATACCATCATTTCCCAAGCTCCTTTCCAGTTTCAGCCTTCTATGAGTCAACTGATTCCCATCATGTTTTATTACTCACATATTGACACATCCCTTTATCAGTAAGAGTTGTGAGAGGCTATTATTGCTGATAAGGACAGAGAGGCAGGGACCCTGAACCTTGTTTCAAGGTATATGACACAATAGTCTATTAATAAACATACTATTCCTGAAATGCCAATTGGTTGACATATTCACAAGGGTATTTAAGAATAAATTAACCAAAGATGCCAACTTGATCTTCACCCAAATGCACAAACTAAAGGGAGTAGAGAATGGGGCATTATGGAATGGGGAGGGGCTGAAATAAAAGCCAATTTTACAAATATTTAATAAGCATCTACTGTGTGTTAACAGAAGGATAGGGGTTGATACCAAAACAAATAGATAAATAACACTGAGGTCTCTGCTCTTGAGGAGTCCACAGTCTAGTGGGTGAGGACCAAGAAGCTAATAAAACAAATTAAATAATAATAAGAATTTAGGAATTAATAGAATCAAAGTCAGTGAGCCTTTTGATCTACCTGCCACTGTAGAGAAGTAGGCTGAGAAAATTTGCTTTATTGTGACGCCTATCCATCAGGAGACAGAGAGGCCCAGCAAATATTAATGGCCTCAAAGTTCCATTATTATTGAAGGTTAACTTGACTTAGTTCTTTGGACACAGGCATAGTGTCACTGGGTCAGTGTAAATCAACATTTTTACCGCTGTTAATAAGTATTAACAGATTTCAAAAGATTTTATTAACTTAGTCAACCACCCATAGACTCTTGTGAGAAAGACTTTTGCTTCACATTCTCATCAGCATTGGGTTTTGTTAATTTAGTAGGTGAAAAGCGTTTGGTTGGATTTACACTGGTCACTAGAGAGGCAGTGTGGAGTGGAAACACCCTGGTCTTTGGAGACTGACATTTACGGGTTCAGTTCCAGCTTTGCCAAGTGATATTGGCAACAAACTACCCAACCCTTCTGACTCTCAAGATTCCTCACTTCTAACATGGAGATTATGATATCCAACGACTATGGTTGTGAGGATGAAATGAAAATCCCTGGCCCCCAGACAGTACCTTCCTCCCTCTCTAGCTATGAGTGAGGCTTGACATTTTCCTACGCGTGTCTCCCCGCTCTTTCTCCTTTGCCAGTCGTGTGTGTGTCCTTTGCCCATGTATCTATTGTGTTCTTTGTGGTTTTCTTTTCTTTTCCTTTTTAAAACTAATTTGTATGAGTTTTGGAACACCAAGATATATCAACCTTCTGTCTGTCATATTTGTTGTGAATCCTTAGTTTGTTTTTAAAATATTTTTCTTTACACACAGTTTATGTATATATTTTTTATAACATCAACTGTATCCCTCTTTCAGCTAAGAACTCAGCAGTCTCTGATAACACTGTTTATATTGGATGAGGGGTCCCTTCTCCGAGATTTTAGAATTTTATGTAAATATATTTCAGTGAATTGGCAGAGCCTTTGGATAAGTAGGGAACCAATTTACCATAATTTTCAAGTGTTCTTGGGACTCTTTTGGTCTGTGAATCACCAAGCTTTGCAAGGGATATTTAGGAGGTGTAGTGGATAGTGATTGCCCTGTGTGAGGCCATTCAGCATATTTGCCAGCCCTTCCTGTGGCTGGGGCCTCCCTGACCATGAGCCCAGCCTCCCCAAGATAGAGGCCAGGACTTTGCTGCAGCAGCCTCTCTTGTCTCTGGGGTACTGGCCTATGACTTGGTGCCATAAATCAGAGACATCTGCCTAGGACTTGTATCTAGAAGACAGGAAGCAAAAGGAAGCAGGCACAAGACTGAGTCCATTTTTCTGGCTTTCAGGGGCAGTGGAACCTGAAGGGCCAGCATCCTGCCTGGGGTCAGAGGTGGGAGCTGTGGGGTCTGTGCCAAGTGGCAGTGGCAATGGGGCTGTCTTCCCTGGAGTACTCCCTCAGGGTGATTTGGCCACTGTTTCTGTCTGCAGATCTTCCAAGCCCCTCCTGGAAATTCTGTGAGCCACCTGATACCTTCTGATAAACCAAACAGATTGGATGCTCATCTCTGCAACCAAGAACCCCAATGAATATAGGAGGTTACTACAGTTAGGATTTAAGGCTCTTATTTGCCCCCCAGGAAAGCAATAATAGCTCCTAGCATCTACTGAGCACCTACAATATGCCAGAAACTGTGCTAGGCCAGATAGATAGATCCATAGATCAATAGAGATAGATATGAAAATAAGCAGAAGAGCCTCTCATTCTTCCCATATATCCTGTTTTTGTTGCTTATATTATTTTTACCTTGTCAGGGTTTTGTAACATATATTCTATTTCCAAATCTTAATTCCTTCATTTTTTAGTATTAGTTCTATATCTAAACAGGTCTGGGCAGGCGCAGTGGCTCACGCCTGTAATCCTAGCACTCTGGGAGGCCAAGGTGGCAGGATCGCTTGAAGCCAGGAGTTGGAGACCAGCCTGAGCAAGAGTGAGACCTCATCTCTACAAAAAATGGAAAAATTAGCTGGATGTGGTAGTGCACACCTATAGTCCCAGCTACTAGGGAGCCTGAGGCAGGAGGATCGCTTGAGTGCAGGAGTTCAAGGTTGCAGTGAGCTGTGATAGGGCCACTGCGCTCCAGCCTGGGTGACAGAGGGAGACTCTGTCTCAAAACAAATAGAAAAATAAAAAAAATAAACAGTTCCAATACTTATCCCTCATGACTTGTCCATTCCCAAATTCCGTGATTGATTCCTCTCTTCATCAGCAGCACTGCATCATGGAGCAGTTTTCCTTGGGTGCCAGGCCCCCTGAATCTTTTCTGTTGGATAAGATCTGCCTATTGCTGTCATGATTAGATGAACAACCTCTTAGATGTTGCTTCCCTGCCTTTTGGCTTTGCATGTTACTGTGAAGAAGTCTGAGTCCAACCTGATTCTGCCCTCTTGAAAGGGACTTTTTTTTAATGCCAGAACTATCTTACTTTTGAAAGTAGAAAACAACAGCAACAACTGAGGATGCCATGGCTTTGCCGAGGCCCTATTCTGGTAAGTAGCTCATTTGAGCCCACGATTTGCATCTAGATCTGTCTCTGAAGCTTGTACACTTCTAACCCACCACATGACAATGTTTCTGTCCTGCTGGGAAAAATGCAACCAGGGACATCTGGGAAATGTAACTTGGCCTCTCTTGGCCTCAATTTCCTCTTCTGTAACATGGCAGGGCTGGACCACATCAGTGGTTCATAGATTTAAGAGCTTTAGAAAAACGTAGTGATGTGTCCAAAAAAATGGATTGTGGAGCGGACTGATGTACAGCGGCTAAGTAAAGTACGGGTACAGAAAACTCTCATCTTCTATCACCATCGTTTCATAAAATAAAGGACATTTTATAACCAAAAACAAGTAGAATGGACATTATCTCACAATAATGAGATAGCATTTAAATTGAGTAAATTTTGCTTTTTGAAAAACTCCCTTTTTATTTTTATGCATTTTCCCTCAGCCCAGCGATAACTTCTTCCTGAATAAGCACATCTCTGAGGGCAGGATTTGTAAACCACTGGCCTAGACGACTTCACTAAAAAGCTATCCAGGTCTCACATTCTATGATACTATATGAGTAAAGGTGAAAACTGCTCTTATTTTCCCAGGTTAAGATGACTATAAGCCGGTCCCTCGATCTTGAGAGAGGAATTAGCCCAATGTAAGATGTGAACCAGCCAATAAGGAAGGGAGGGTTAAGATATTCCACATTGTGAGTGATGATGGAGTAGAGAGACAGGAAAGGTGGACCTTGTTCCTCGATTGACCTAGTAATCACCAGGCTAAATATAGATCAAGTTCTACATGGATTATAAAAATATGATGCATTGTCTAATACAGTCTTGTCTTATTGATGATAATAGTATCACAGTGATAATGCCTTACAACAGGATTTGCACAGCTGTCAAGTAAGCAGGAGGGAAGGGCAGAGGAATTAACATTCTAATTTTTTATGTATATGTAGCAAGACAGCTGCTTCAAGTATGCCTACCGCAGAGCCTAATACACACCTATTCATGTCTGCTTCATCTCAGGCCCAGAGTCTTAGATGCATCCCATTGTTTAGATACACTTCAGAGACACCTATCATTTAATCCCTCGATATACCTCTAAATTAGGTATTATCATTACTCTATGTTATAGAGGAGGAAGCTAATGATAGGATTGGTTTAGAAATTCATCAAGGTCCCACAGCTAATAAGCAGTAGAGGTGAGTTTCAAAACTAGGTCATTCTGGTTCAAAAGCCCATCTATATCACAAAGCTTCACACAACAGGTTTGGTCCACATTAGCCAAGTGATAAGTGTTTCTGATTTGAATTTTTTAAAAAACATTGACAACTTAGTTGAAGAATTTTAATGATAATCGTTAAGTGTTCCATGCCATCGAACTAGGAATCAAGCAGTTCACATGAACTGTAGTAACTAGTGTTCCTTTTAGAGAGTTGTACTGGTCAGGATCAGCTAAACAATGCTGCAGTAACAAGGGACTCCTAAATCTCAGTGCTTTAACATAACCAAACTTACTTCTCATTCACGTCCAACCCTCGTCGGTGAGGGGCTGCATTCATCTTAGGCACTCAGGGTCCCAGGCCAGCAGCAGTTCTATCCCAACACGTATTTCCACGATCGCTGAGGCAAGAGAAGTGAACATCACACAGTGCCTCCCAAAGCTTCTTCCCAGAAGTGACACATTTCGCTTCCATTCGTATTTCTTTGGCCAAAGCAAGTCACACGCCCACACCCCAAAGGGATTGGGAAGTTCATCCAACCGTGAGCCTGGGAGGAAACACTTGGTAAACAGCGGAAATCCCCTTCCCTACTTCCAGGCAACCACTCATCTGTTTCTGTCCCTATAGTTTTATCTTTTCCAAGTGCAATATAAATGGGATCATATAGTACATAACTTCTGTGTCCAGTTTTTCTCACTTAGCACAACCCCTTTGAGACTCATCCCTATTGTTGCCTGTTGCAATAGTTTTACTCCTTTTAATTCCTGGTGGATTCCACTGCACAGTTGTCCCACAGTTCCTCAGGTGAAGGGCTTTCCAGTGTATCTTTAAGGTGTTTTCTTCACAAATGCCTGCTTGAGCTTTATTACGAGAGATCTTTGCTAAGGGTTCAGTTATATGTCATAGCTATGTATTTATTCACCAGCAGCCAGTCATCAGCTTGCGGCTCCTAGAGGGGCTAGATCTCTAGGACCTTTAATTTTAATGTATTTATTTTTTTGGCTGATCCGTCTACCCACTTACCCATTCTTTGTTTTAGTGAATGCCTACGAGGTGCCAGGCACTGAGCATATAATGTTGAACAGGACTGTATTGGTCCCTGTCCCTACAGAATTTATGATTTTGAGCCCATTAATCCCTTCATGATGTTGGGAGCGGGTTAGAGAAGGAGTAGTGTGGAAATGACAAGAACACTGTGACAACAAGTTCAAGGTCTTCAAGGGCAGTCACCAGCAAATCAACACGGAAATGACATCTTTAATTCTGCAACTGTCTTTCCTTCTTTTGATGACAGAAGGGCCCTATTGAAGAGAACCAGTATGTGTTGTTTTTTTACAGTTTACAAGGTGTTTTCATTTGAGTTCTTCCTTTTTTTTTTTTTTTTTTTTTTTTTTTATTTATTTTTTTAATTTCAGAATATCATGGGGGTACAACATTTTGGCCATACACATTGCCCTGTTCTGCCCGTGTCAGAGCCCACATCGTGGTCGTCTCCCAAACTGTGCTCCCCCATCCATTCAGTGAGAGTTTTTCCCATCCCTTCCACCCCTCCCGCCGCCCGCCCTCGATGATGTTATTGCCCGTGTGATGTAAGTGTTCATCAGTTAGTACAGTGTTGAGGGTGAGTACAGTGATGCTTGTTTTTCCAATCCTGTGACACTTCGCTCGAGATGGGTTCTAGCTCCGACCAGGATAATTCCAGATTGTTAATTCACTATTGTTCTTATTGCCAGGTAATCCCCATGGTTTACATATTCCAATTTTATGATCCACTGTACTTACTTTGATGTGGCACCGGGTTGTTGCCACACTTTGCAATTGGAATTGTGCTGATGAACATTCGGAGAAGCATGTCATTTATTAAAATTCTTTTTTTCTTTTGGTAAATACCCAGTAGTGGGATTGCTGGTCAAATGGTAATTCTACTTTTAATTCTTTGAATATCTCCATATTCTTTTCCATAGAGGTGTATAATTTGCAGTCCCACCAGCAGTGTATGAGTGTTCCTACCTGTCCACATCCCCCCGCCAACATTTGTTATTTGGGGATTTTTTGATATAGCCAATCTCACTGGAGTTAAGTGATATCTCATTGTGGTTTTGATTTGCATTTCCCTGATGATTAGAGAAGTTGAGCACTTTTTTATATGTTTGCTGGCCATCATTCTGTCTTCTTTGGAAAAGTTTTTGTTCATGTCCTTTGCCCATTTTTTAATAGGGTTGTTTGATTTTTTCTTGTTGATTTTCCTAAGTTCTGTATAGATTCTGGTTATAAGCCCTTTATCAGAAGTGTAGACATGCAAATATTTTCTCCATTCTGTAGGTTGTCTGTTCACTCTAGTGATAGTTTCCTTGGCTGTGCAGAAGCTTTTCAATTTGATCAGGTCCCATGTATTTATTTTTGTTGCTGCTGTGATTGCTTTGGGGGTCTTCTTCATAAATTCTTTGCCTAGGCCAATGTCCATAAGAGTTTTTCCAACATTTTCTTCGAGAATTCTTATGGTTTCATGTCTTAGGTTTAGATCTGTTATCCATTGTGAATTGATTTTTGTGAGAGGTGAGAGGTGTGGGTCCACTTTCAGTCTTCTACATATGGCCATCCAATTTTCCCAGCACCATTTGTTGAATAGGGAATCTTTTCCCCAGTGTACGTTTTTCTGGAATTTGTCAAAGATCAGGTGACTGTATGAGATTGGTTTTATATTTGGGTTCTCAGTCCTGTTCCATTGGTCTACATGTCTGTTCTTGTGCCAATACCATGCAGTTTTGGTTACTATAGCCTTGTAGTATAGTTTGAAGTCTGGTAGACAGATGCCTCCCAATTTGTTCTTTTTGCTTAAGATTGCTTTGGCTAGACGGGGTCTTCTCTGGTTCCACACGAAGCGTAGAATTATTTTTCTAGATCGGCAAAAAATGATGTTGGTATTTTGATAGGGATTGCATTGATTCTGTAAATTAATTTAGGTAGCAAAGCCATTTTACTATGTTGACTCTGCCTATCCAAGAGCATGGTAAGGTTTTCCATCTATTTACATCCTCTGCAATTTCCTTTCTCAGTGTTTCATAATTCTCTCTATATAGGTCTTTGATCTCCTTAGTTAGATATATTCCTAAATATTTAATTTCTTTGTTGCTATTGCAAAAGGTATAGCATCTTTAATTTGTTTCTCGGCTTGATGTTATTAGCATATATGAAGGCTATGGATTTGTGTGTATTAATTTTGTATCCTGAGACTTTGCTGAATTCGTTTATCAATTCCAGTAATCTCTTGGTTGAATCTTTGGGGTTTTCTATGTATAATATCATATCGTCTGCGAATAGTGAAAGTTTGACCTCTTCTGCCCCTATCTGGACGCCCCTGATTCCTCTGTCTTGTCTAATTGCTGTGGCCAGGACTTCCAGCACTATGTTGAAAAGAAGTGGAGATAGTGGACACCCTTGTCTGGTGCCAGTTTTAAGGGGGAATGCCTTCAATTTTTCCCCATTCAGTATGATATTGGCTGTGGGTTATCGTATATGGCTTTAATAGTTTCTAGGAATGAGCCATCTATGCCTATATTGTTAAGAGTTTTATCATAAAAGGGTGTTGGATTTTGTCAAAAGCCTTTTCTGCATCTATTGAAAGGATCATATAATCTTTGTTCTTGCTTTATTTATATGGTGAATTACATTTATAGATTTGCGTACGTTGAACCATCCCTGCATCTCGGGAATAAGCCCACCTGATCATGATGGATTATTTTTTGATGTACATTTGAATTCGGTTTGCAAGGATTTTATTGAGAATTTTTGCATCTATATTCATAAGGGATTTGGTCTGTAGTTTTCTTTTTTTGTTGTGTCCTTTCTGGCTTTGGTATCAAGGTGATATTGGCTTCGTAGAATGAGTTTGGGAGGATTCCATCCTTCTGGATATTTTCAAATAATTCTGCAGTATAGGCACCAGTTCTTCTTTGTAGGCTTGGTAGAATTCAGGTGTGAACCCATCTGGTCCGGGACTTTTTTTGTGGGTAGATTTTTAATTACTGCTTCAATTTCGGTGCTTGATATTGGTCTGTTTAGAAATTCAGTTTCTTCCTGGTTGAGCCTAGGGAGGTAGTGTGTTTCTAAGAATTTGTCCATTTCCTCCACGTTTTCGTGTTTGTGGGCATAGAGATTTTTGTAGTATTCAAAGATGATGTTTTGTATTTCCATGGTATCAGTTGTGACTTCTCCTTTTCATTTCTAATTGAGCTTATTAGAGTCCTTTCCTTTCTGCTTCTGGTCAACCTGGCAAGTGGCCTGTCTATTTTGTTTATCTTTCAAAGAACCAGCTTTTCGTTTCATTGATCTTCTGTATTGTTCTTTTGTTCTCGATTTCATTTAATTCTGCTCTAATTTTGGTTATTTCTTTTCTTCTGCTGGTTTTAGGATTGCTTTGCTCTTCCTTTTCCATTTCCTTAAGATGATTCATTAGTTTACTGATTTGTGACTTTTCTGTCTTTTGGATGTGGGAATTTAGGGCGATAAATTTTCCTCTCAGGACTGCTTTTGCTGTATCCCACAGATTTTGATAACTTGTGTCCCCATTATCGTTTAGATCGAAGAATCTTTTGATTTCATTTTGAATCTCCTCTTTGACCCAATACTCATTCATCAATAGATTGTTTAGTTTCCAAGTTTTTGGAGGAAGATGTGAGTTTCTGTTGGAATTGATATCTAATTTTATTCCGCTGTGGTCTGAAAAGATACATGGTATGATTTCTATTTTTTTGAATTTGTTTAGATCTGTTTTGTGGCCTAGGATGTGGTCAATTTTAGAGAAAGTTCCATGAGCTGATGAGAAGAATGTATATTCAGTGTTATTTGGGTGGAGTGTTCTGTAGATATCTGTTAGGCCCAAATGTTCTAGAGTCCTGTTTAGGTCTTTTATTTCTCTATTTACTTTTTGTTTGGAGGATCTGTCCAGTTCCGTCAGTGGGGTGTTGAAGTCCCCTGCAATTATGGCATTCCTGCTTATTATGTTGTCTAGATCTAGCAGCATTTGCTTTATGTACCTGGGTGCTCCTGTGTTGGGTGCATAAATGTTTAGGATTGTTAAATCCTCTTGTGAAATTTTTCCCTTCACCACTATATAGTGTCCATTTTTGTCCTTCTTTACTTTTATGCTTTAAAGTTGATGTCATCTGAAATGAGGATGGCTACTCCAGATTTCTTTTGGTTTCCATTAGCCTGAAAAATTGTATTCCATCCTTTCACCTTGAGTCTGAATGCGTCTTTGTGTGTGAGGTGTGTTTCCTGAAGACAACAGATACTTGGTTTGTATTTTTAATCCATTCAGCCAGCCTATGTCTCTTCAATGGACAGTTCAAGCCATTTACATTTATTGAGAGAATTGATATTTGGGGTAAATTTCTGATTATTCTGTTGAGTGGTATCTTTTGTTTTACCTCTTGTGTCATTGTGGAATCTGGTTTCTGGGGTTTTAGCCTTTGCATAATTTTACATAGGTGGGTGTCTGTTGCGCTGGTTAGTGTATAATGCAGGTCTAAGCATTTCTTGCAAGGCCGGTCTGGATTTCGCAAATTCTATCAGTGATTGCTTATCTGGAAAGGTCTTTATTTCTCCCTCATATAAGAAGCTTAGTTTGGCAGGATACAGAATTCTGGGTTGACCTTTGTTTTGTTTTAGGAGATTGATGATGTCTCCCCATTCCCTTCTGGCTTGTAAGGTTTCAGTTGAGAAATCTGCAGTTAATCTGATGGGTTTCCCTTTGTAGGTTACCTCCTTTTTTTGTCTTACAGCTCTGAGGAGTGCCTCTTTTGTGTTTACTTTGGTCAGTCTAATAATTATGTGGCGTGGTGAATGCCTTTTCACGTTGACTCTCCCAGGAGTCCTGTGTGCTTCTTGTACTTGGATGTCGAGATTTCTGGCTAAGCCATGGAAATTTTCCTCTATTATTCCTTCAAATAAATTTTCCAGCCCATGCGAATTTTCTTCCTCTCCCTCAGGGATACCTATTATCCTTATGTTTGGCCTCTTTACATAATCCCACATTTCTTGTATGCTTTTTTCCTGTTCTTGTTTTGTGTTCTTTCTCTTCGGCTGATTTATTAGCGCATAGGAGCTGTCTTCTAGCTCTGAAATTCTTTCCTCTGCATGGTCCAGCCTATTCTTAAGGCTTTCCACTGTGTTTTGTAGATCCTTGAATGCTTCTTTCATTTCTAGGATTTCTATTTGATTTTTCCGTAATATTTCTATTTCTTTGGAGAATTTTTCATTCATTTCTTGCATTTTCTTGTGGTTTCTTTGTGCTGGGATTCAATTTTCTCTTGAATTTCATTGAGCTTTCTTATAATCCATAAACGAAATTCCTCTTCTGTCATTCTACCCATTTCATTTGGGTTGGTATCCATTGCTGAGGAACTGATAATTTCTTTTGGGGTGACTTTTCACTCTGATTTTTCATGTTCCCTGAGTTCTTTCGCTGGTTTTTTCTCATCTGGCCTCTTGGTCGAGAGCTGGGGGTGTTAGAGCTAGTTTATGGCCCTGTCACCAGGCCCACAATTATTTTCCTTGGCAAAGCCAGGGAGAGAAGTAGTGGCCTGTATTGCCTTAGGTGTATTTTAGCAAGTTTGTTGGATCTTGAGTTAACTCTGACCTGTGGTCTTCTCCTCTTCCCAGTGGAGTGTGGTGAGAATGACCTCCCAGCTTGGGCTCTGAGCTAATGGATTGTACTTGAGAATATGAGTCCTCCGCTCCCTATTAGCTAGGTATTCTGTTATGTCCGTAGCAGACTCTGATTCCCAGTTGGGGTATGCGAAAGCCCTGTGCTTTGGGAGGGGTCTTGTAGCTCCTAGGGGTTACTTTGACCCTGCTCTTCCTGAGGTTCTGGTAGAAACACAATTTCCTTTGGCTGCAGTGTGAGAGCTGAGTTGGGAAAATTCTACACAGCTCAGAGGTTGCTCATCTAGCCACGTGTGGCTGCCCTTCTGATGTGTGTCTCCGCGTGAAACTGGTTGATAGGGGGATCTCCAATTGTGTACCCCTTTTCCACCACTAGACCTCAAGGCGAGGCAGGTGGCCGTCTCTATCCCCAGCAGTCTCCACCGGGGGGATGTTCCCACGGGGAGGGGGGAGTAGTGGCAGCTGGAAGCACTCTTGGGTGGCGCGAAATTCCCTATTGAAGTGGGCAGGATTATGGGGAGCTGCTCTGGTTCAGCCTGTGGCTCTTGAGGTATTTGGTTGTCATGGGAACCAGCAGTTATACCAAATGAGTCACTATGGCCAGCAACCTTCAAAATGAGCGATCTCTGGGGTACAGGAGGGCTGTGACCTGAGGGGCGGGCACTAGGACCGGCACGGAGCGGAGTTGTCGGAGGCCAGAGCCGGGGTAGCAGAACCAGATGGACGAGCTGCAAACTGTTTCCAATACTCAAAGGTCCCACCTCTACAGTTCCGGGATCTCGTCCCACCTGGAACCCACGGATGCCGCTGTCCCTGGCCACCACAGGCAAAGCCTGTCTCGCCCCAGCGGATGAGCCCTGGGCCGGGGCGGGGCGGAGCCAGAGACGCGGCTCACAGCTCCGCGCGGGAGGCTGTAAAGATGGCGGCCGCCGCCAGCCTGGCGCACAGCTGGGCTCCGATCGTGCCGGGAGCGCAGTTTTTCTCCGCCGGTAGTTGTAAGCAACCTCTAAGGGCGCGTCCCGCTCTCCGATAAACTCCTGGGCCCAGTCCCGCTGACTTCTAGTGGCGCAGTGCCGGCCTGGGGTTCCCGCGCACTGTCCCGGGAAGCTGAATCTCGGTCCCCGCCCAGTTCCTCCCCAGCCCTTGGCAGTCTCTGTATATTGCAGCTGCGAGTTGTGTCTGGCTCTGGCTACTTCCTCCTCCTCTCCACAGGGCTCGCCGGCCCGAGCAACCGCTCTGTCCCAACTCTGGGCTTGTCCGTGACTGAGTGGATGGGGCGGCGCGTAACCGCTTGGGGGGCAGGTCACGCTGTGCCGACCTGGCGAGCGTGTCCTTCCCGCGCTCTGGGCTCTATTGTGCTCCGTGCGCCCTCCGATCTTTGTGAAAATTTTGTACCTGTTTTCTTGGGCTGGGCGTTCGGCGTTGTTTCTCTGTCATTCGCAATGCTGTTTTCGGAGTGAGCGGTCCGCGCTCGCAGGCAGCTGCTGGCGTTCTTCACCTCCTTTCCTGGGAGCGGTATGGTGGGAGGACCCTATCACACCGCCATTTTTTCCTATCCCATGAGTTCTTCCTTTTAATCACCACAACAATTCTATGAAGCAAAAATTATCATCTCCACTTTACAGATCAGGACACTGAGGCTCAGAGAGGTGGGTGTGACATCATGACCTGGGAAAAACAGCCACAGAATTGTTGGGGTGTCACACCAGCTGATGGTGCTGCAAGTTTTTATGAGGTCAATAAAAATCAACATAAATATCCATATTCCTGGCATCTCTCTTTCATCTTTCTGACCTAAGTTCCCACTTGCTGTGCCACGTGTCTGCTGCAATCCGGTCCTGGGAATTGAAAGTTCTTACAGCTGTTCAATATCCAGTATGGGAGGACTCTGACATGTATGATCTCTGTATTGTGCCTCTTACCTTTTGTTACTTCCCAAGCAACCAGAAAATGGCTCACTGTACATTGCTGATGTTCTTAAAGTCCAAAAGTCTAAAAATACTTTTTAGACTTACTTGCTGGCAAATCAAATCCTGAGGTGGGGGATTGGCATTGCTAGGTCAGAGGCACAAGTAGGATAAGCACTCAGGCCAGCTTATCAGGTGTAGCAGAAGTTCCTCCTATTTTAAGTTTAAAACAATTAGAAGGGTGCAGCACTATTCACAAAAGGCAAGATATGGAAACAACCTAAGTGACCATCAACAGATGAATGGATAAAGAAATTGTGGTATACATACACAACAGACTATTAATTCAGCATTACAAAAGGTGATACTGCCATTTGCAACAAGAGGGACAACAAGGAACCTGGAGGACATTACGGAATATGCCAGTGGCAGAAAGACAAACACTATATGATCTCACTTATATGTGGAGTCTAAAAAACGTTGAATACATAGAAACAGAGTAGAACAGTGGGAAGAGAAGGAAATGGGGAAAAGTAGGTCAAAGGGTACAAACTTGTAGTTATGTAGGATGAATAAGTGTAGAGAGTGAATGTACAGCATGAGTACTACAGTTAATAATATTGTATTATATACTGAAAATTTGCTAAGAGAGTAGATGTGAGGTGCTCTTACCACACACACACACAGGTAATTACATGAGATGATGGATATATTAATTTGCTTGACTATAGTAACCATTTCACTAGGTATATCAAAACATGTTATACACCTTAAATATATACAATTTAAAAAATAAAATTTAAAAAAACCCCCAAGTACCAGGGGAGAGAAGGTCTGGAAAGGATATGATGTTTATAACATCTGGCTAAGTTGAGCAGGAACAAGAAAGTGTTCAGTGATGGGTTCCTGTTCAGATCGCAGCTGGGGACTGTTAGCAGGTGTCTGGGAAGGCTGAGTGGGAAGAGCCGGGTCAGAAGAGGAGAGTGCTGCCGGTCATCTCCAGTCAGAAACATCTGATGTGCTGCAGCCCTGATCTAATCTGCCAAAAGGTCACCTTCATGCTCCAAACTGCCATTACTAGCCTCCCCCAGTGCCAAGGTTTCTGCCATAAGCCATAGGAGAGGCCCATTCATCCCCGACATGCAAGGCAGCCAAGGAAGCAATTAATTAACCAACACATCTCTAGCCAGGCAGCCACATTCCTTGGCCACTGTAAGTAAGGTCCATGGCCCCATGTCTTCAAGTTCCACAGATCCTCCCCACCAGAGCACAGATATGCTGCCTTCCCTTTCTCCTCCAAGACATGAAGAGTTGGCAAGGCGTGGTAGCGGGGGCATTCGGGAGGAGATCTTCAGTGTCTGAATTGGTTACTTACGCTCTCCAGTTCACATAAACAAAAGCAGGTGTCGTATCTGTGTCAGGCTTTGTATCATTTAGGTCTCTCCGTCCATACCTCCATCCATCCATCATCAAAAGTTTATTTCCTCACAGCTGGGCACTGCGGATGTAGAAATGACTGAGTCTCCACATTTGCCATGTAGAAGTTCACTGTACAGTGCCACTGTTTAAGTAATGCCCTTATGAAAAGTAACTTGTACTCTCTCCAGTCTGCTCATTATTAAGAGAAAAACACACAATGAAAATGATATTAATTTTATTGCATCATTTTACTGACTAGAACGCCAGACTTATAGTGGATATAAGTATAAAAATAACCAAATTCTTACAAATAATACTTTGCTGCTACAGTACTGAATAATTAGTGGAGGTTGCAATTATAATACAACTTTAAATAACATTCTCTTAAAGAATTTAACACAATCAACCAGGGGCTAAGGTTTAAAGGTTTACAAAGAGAAATCCAGGACAATGTGAAAACTCAAAAAGTTCATATTCCAGCTATATGCTTCATTTAACCATAAATCCAGCAACACAGACACTAACAAAACTTAGAGCAACTCATGATGAAATAATAATTTTCTTTTTAGAACAGGACAAGGTAATACAGAAAGGCAAGTGAGTCGGATTGGTTCCCCAGGTAGAACTGGTTCCATCCATCCCTGCCCTGTTCCATCCTCCCTACCCAGGAACTCTGCACTGAAGTCTAACACAACCCTTCCCAAATAAAATCAGAATCTAATATGCAAATTCTTTGAAATGTGCTCTTTGAAAATGCCTGGGGGACAAAGCCAGTCTGGGACCAATATCCTTTTAGACCTAAATGATCCCCTTTGGTTTTCATAGGCTTTCTGTGAGCAGTTTATACCAGATATGATGGAGTGTAACACTACTGAAGATACTTTAGTACAGCAAATTAATTGGCATTTAATACTGTAATGTTCCTACTATTTTAGTCAGTTCCCTTCCTTGGGAATTTGAGAAAAGAAGAAGAAAAAAAGGACACACACCCAAAGGCAAACTCTATAAAACTGTATCTCTGTTTCCAAAAACACACGTGAGAACTTCAGAATGACACTTTGTCAAGAAGGAGGAAATGAAATGTCCCTTCTAATACCCACAAAAGCTTTCAGATAGAAAAAATATCTGATACTAAAGGTAATTTTAAATAAAATACAAAATACTGAAATACTGAACTTTGCATTCTCCTTCTTTCCAAAGAAGTGCTATAGTCTCAAAGTCAGTGTATTTTAGAACTATGGATCAAAACCCTGGTTTGGGATGTGTTTAGGTTAAACTTAGCCAAGGGCAACAGGACTGTACAGCTCTACCTCTTCAGGCTAAGTTAAACAGAGTTACAGGGCACCTGGGCACTTCGCTAGTGGGCAAGATGGCTCAATGCAGGCACCAAAAAGCCACGTGCGAGGGATGGCCCTAAGGTCCTGCTCTGGGAACTTTCATATCTGAATAGATACCCTCCTTCAAAGACATATTCTCGTGTAGCCATCCAGCCTCGTATTCCAAAGACACTGCCCTCTCCCTTGGGCCAACTTGGAGGGTTACCTCTTTAAGAACTCAATTGTCACATCTTAGTTTTTGACTTCAAACGCCATCAGCCAGGCTGATTGCACCACCCATCAGCAATTTTGGCTCTAAATGACTTAGCTGCTTCTGAAAATAAACTTCCCCTAGAATGAGGAAGATCTGTCAGCATTTAAGACATTCAACTGAATATGTCCCAGACTCTGATAATGATTCATAAAAATATGCTTCCAATACGTGGGAATGATGGCCTTACTATGGGAACAAGGCAAGGCAGCCCTCAGATGGATTTAAAAGTCTGGCTGTGCCTCTCAAAAACCCAGGTCATTGCCTTACTCTTCCTACAGCCAAAGCCACATACCAATGTGCCCCTCTTCATCATGTCCAAGAAATACACGTAACCACCAATCTGACAGGACATTTTCAAAAGGGCATTCAACATTTTTCACTTCATGTTACTGGTTTGGTTACTGTTTAATATTAAGGTTCTTAAAAAAAAGCTTATTTTTTAAGCCTCTTCTCTTGCCCTCTTTGACATTTAAAGTGCAGTGGGTGCTGAGGTGTCTGCCAGAATGGTAAGGCAGGGAGATACGGTGGGAAGAGCAACAGGGAGAGTCAGGCAGATTAGGGTTTGAATCCTGCCTCCACAAGGCAAACTATTTATCCTCTCTGAAGGTTTCTGTCTGAGAAATGGGCACTCTCATGCCACCTCACAAGGGTGCTTTGAGGAACCTTGCACAGAGCATGGTCACGGTAGGACATGAGAAGAACATGTTAGTTTGTCCTCCTAACAAAACAGACTCCAGTGCCCTAGACTGGCTCATGGGACAAAGAGGAAAAGACAATGGAAATAAGACCTTCTGGAGCTTAAACCAAACCACTGGCACTGGGTAGCCAGCAAGCCAGCCCCTCCTTGCTCTCAGAGCATGTGATGGGACACAGAGGTCCCACAGGGCCCAGCCCCTCCCTACAGAAGTTTAAACATCTCATGGGCAGTTAAGCATCACTTTTCCCTTCCTCCCACCTTCCCCCAGCTGTAGGGGCCCAACGCTGGAGCACGGCGTTTCAGTGCACACGACTCACACGTTCCAGGTGTGGAGACTGACAATGAGCACTGTGCCCGAGCGGAGCACCTGTCAGGTGTGTGTCCACTCCTGTTCTGCAGTCCACGGGCTGCCAGTTGTTTCCCCTCAGCCCAGGCAGGACCCTTCTGGAGTCATGAACCCTGAGCAGGAGCGACTGGTGTGAACTCAACGTTGCAGTTTTTTCTCAGTTAAAACAACAGTAACAAAATAAAACATTCTTAATCCACTCCGTATGGACAAAACTCATGAACAGGAAAGCATTATTGGAACTCAGAGGACACTCTCTTCTGAACTTCAGGATTCTTCCCAAGAATGCTTTTGGGAGAGAACACTTCATCTTGTGGAGCTTAAAGCTCTGGCCCTGACAGAGGAGATGATCTGTCAGCTGTGATGTCTGCTGAAGGAAGCAGAACTGTATACCTGGAGATAGCCTCCCTCCATGGCTCTTCCCGCAGGTGTGGGTCGGGGGATGAACAGGGATGAGCCATGAAGCTAGGCCGCCTCATAAGGGATCCCAGTCTGGTGGCTCAGGTGAGCTGATGCAGGAGCTCAGAGCTCTCCAGTTAGATGCAAGGCAGCAAGGTACACAGGGCCCTTTGGTTCTACAGAGAGATACATGCGAGACCTAAGATTTCAAAAAGGTGATGCTTTGAAACTTTAAGTTAGCATCTACTGACAAAAACAGAATTCTTTGTGCATTTATCTCATGAGATGAATGTGATTTAACTACTTAAATGCACCACACCTGACTAGTGCTCCTGCTGTAGCAGGATGACAGTGAGTTGTGGAGACCACGAGACACAGAAGTTCATACTTGAAACTGTTAGGACAAGAATTGCATAAGAATGAGGATTTACATATGTTTTGAAGAGATTAGAGAACCTTGAAGAAACAACCATGCCCAGGGCAGAATCGTCCCCAGTGGCTGCACCATTTCCAGAAATGTGTGTGTTATGGCTCCCACCTTCAGGGTAGGGACAATCCTTTTACCTCTGTGTTCCCTTCACTTCATCCAAAACTACAATGTTCCAAAAGCAGGCGAATAAACACAGTTCCACAGAACCCAAGTCAGAGGCATAATAAATAAGATGTGTGGAATTTCCTTCCCAAAGGCAAACTCTCAGATCTCTGACTGGCCAGAAGTCCTTAGTTCTCCAATGCTGAACTGAATTCTGACTGTGTTTTTGAAGGGCACTACACAGCAGCATAAAGAGGTACAAATGACAGGGTGAGCAAAAATAAGTTATTTCTTCAGTGAATAAATAGCTTTGGGTGGCTGAAAGTTTACATGGAGTTTGTGAACAAGGTTATGGATACAAGATGCTGCACTAGCAGGTAAGCAAACTCACCTGTGGCTCTATCTCAGGCCCTGCCCCCCAAATTCTTCCTTAGGAATCCACGCAGCTTCCCAAAGCACTGATGATGCAAGAAATCTAACTTGCCCATTCAGCCCACTCCTCTAACCACATCCAGGCTCTTTTCCTGTAGTGGGGAAATACCAGTTCAGACCCAAGCTGCATTCAGCTTTACATTTCTACTTCACACCAGCAGCCTCTGGCCTCAACGATGGCGGTCAGAGTTCCAGGCCCCATGCAATGCCCTCACGGATGAAAGTGCACCACTGTCTGCAGTGCCAGACCCCAATCTGCCTGCTGGGCCACACTACGGGGCAGCTGGATGCATCTAACTAAAACCAAACGTAAGTTGTTTTGCCCTGATCCAGACATGTTTGAAAAAGTGAGATTTAACTGCAAAGAGAAAAAAATGTCTTAAATAAATGTGCCACCTTGACTGAAAAAACAAATTGGAGTTTTGTGCTGTGCCTCATAAATCTCAATTCCACATTTTGGGGGTTGGCTTGGAAACTGTAGCATAAGACAACCTAGAAACATATTAAAATACTGTACATTCAGCAGGCAGCATCTTTAAACCTTAGTGGTATGTTCATTATCATCTGTTGTTTAACACACGGGCACTGGGCAGGGGAATAACTAATAAGCCAGTATTTTGCTGCAAATTAATCACCAAACTGTGACCTGTGGAAGTGTCTCAGAAAAGGAAGGCTTCTTTCTGGAACACCTGTGAAACAAATCCAAAAGGAAAGCTCCCTACCCAATTTACTAAAGTGCAAACTAAGGAAAACTGGGTCCTTGCAATGATACCTGGTGGTCTGCCCTAGCCAGCTGTCACCCTAGTGCCAGTGCCACGGTTCAGTCACTCAGAGAGACTCTCTTGGTACTGGCCCACGTTCACATTCACAGTAACAACAAAGGTGCCAAATGAGCAGCCTGCGGTTCCACATCCATCTGTCCTCTCCACTGTGGCCAAGCCCCTCACACCTGTCCCATTTTTGCTTGCCACTCAAGTGTGGCTCCGACAAGTCCTGGGAGCAGCCTCCTGGTGCAATCCTCTGAGCCACCGAGCACCCGGGTAACTGCTCAGAGCAACGGGCCCCTCTCTGTCCTGAATTTAAAAGTAGTCTCTTCTTCTGCTCTCATCGCCAATGAAAGATGGGTTATACTGTCCGGGGAAAATACACGAATGCCGTGATCCTGGCAATCCAGTGTAGGCTGGGTAGAGTCCATTTCGTTCAAGCTCAGGATTCCTTACACTTGTAGGCTGGATGCCAAAAAGAAGAGAAGAAAAGTCAATTTACTATTCTTGGGTGTAAATTTAAGTGTTAAAGTCCAGTGACTTTAGGCCAACATAGCAAAAGACCTGGGTTTCCTTTGTATGATGTAGTTCTACTAATTATTATCTTAATTTTTTAAAGTATCTTTCTCTGTGGAACACAACTGGCTTTAAATCCTCCCCAGCATTTAGCAAAAGGCTACTGTCCCTGCCACTGTGCAGAAGGCAACTGATGCAAACAGGGACTGACTTTTGCAAGGTCCCATAGCCACCATGTTGGAGGTGGAGTTAGGGCCCAAACCAGGAGGCCAACAACAATTCTCAGGTGTCTTGGACCAAATACTAGTTTAGTGGGTCAGGAACTACCTCTCTGATCTGCCAAAAAACTCCCTGGGAGAAACAGGGGCTACTTTGAGGAGGCCCTCATAAGGTGGCACCAGAGGTAAATGCTTTCTTGGCAGAAATAAAACACGAGATACTGCATATCATAAACGTGAATCCCATGAGAACCCAATGTGAGAATCGCCCGGAGCACACCAGAGTCCGCTGTGAGGAGCTGCTTGTCCAGTCAGGTGACAGCTTCATGCCCCAAGCTTAGGCTCTGCCTCTACAGAATGCTCAGCCTACTATTTTTGAAATAAAGATGGAGTCCATTGAAGTTCTTGACAATACCTATTTAAGGCAATTCTTTAGCTAATACCATGGAAACACGCAGCGCAGTTGGGTCCTACAACACTGCAGGCCTGCTTGTTGCTAGTTATCGCACCACACTGAGGCGGACGAGTCCCCGGCAAAGGATGTGAGTATGCAGACACACCTGGGTCAAATACCTGCTTGGTTATAGCTTCAGTTCGTAAAGAAAAAGACTGTCCTGATAAACAGAAAAAAGCAAAGCCCTATGCAGAAATACCAACAGAAACACTTTCACTAGAGCTAAGTTTGTGTCTATGTCTATGTCTATAAACATCTTTCCCCTTATTTATAACTTTTTGTTCTTCCTCCAGGTTCAAATTTTTCAAAAAGAGTCCATTGAAACAAACAGCTCCTTAGCATAAGCAAACTCGCCCCTCCCATCCAAAGTCTAAATCCTCATGGTTAATTCCCATAGCAACCAGAGGGACTGCGGTTTCTATAACAAGACTGTCTAGTGCCATTAAGTCCCCAGGGGGCAAGGTTTCACATTTATTGCTATTCCTCAAACAGCTCCACACGGCATGAGAAGTCACCTGACATCTGTTTATTTTTCAGCTCCGATACTCCCATTGTGTTAGCTTCATGGCTGACCTGGTGTGATGTGAAATGAACTGGGCAGTGCACAGGAATATGACATGGGTTAAATCCAATGTGGGCGCAAGGTAGTCTCCTGTCTTTACAAATGATGCAGTCCAGGCTGGACATAGCAAATGACTAAAGACCTACTGAGTGTATAATCTTCTGAACCTCTGAGAAGTGCTGAGGATGAAATTGAATTCTTCTGTTTATACCTTTTCCAATTCCCCCAGAGAGGTAAGCATGGCGGACAGGAGATAAAAACAAAAGGGCCAAGGGCAAACTATCACTAAATTCTTTCTCTACCTTTCAGGTTCCATTCCTACAACTTAAAAGCAAGTTCAGTAATAAGAGTGTTATTGCTACAACCCCATAAAAGTAATGTGCTCTATGGAAATACCCTTTGTATCTCAATATCAACGCTAAAAAATATCATGCAAATAGATTGTAAGTATATTGAATATTAAAATATGTAAATAAAAGGCTTGTGCCACCATTCTCTTTAACCCTTAACTAACCATAATACTTTTGCTACAACAAAACAGAACTCCTTTACTTCTCAGAGGCAACTGGAGCCCTGAGGTCACTCTGGCGCAGGAATACACACCGAGTAATACACATCAGTCATCTGGAGGAGGTTTTTGGTACTTCCGTTCTCATGCATTTCAATAGCTTCTCGGCCCCATTCTTGAGAGCGAGGGTTCTTGGGGTACTCCGCATATGGGGACATTTGGAAATCCCCACTTTTGAAGATGAGTTTGCTTATATCATTTTTATTCTTTCTGTGGGGTAAAAAATATTTGAAAAGTTTAATGGATGAGTTCTATAAAAAAGTGCTATCTATGAAAGAAACTATTATTTTATAACAAATTAGATTGAAGGCCACCATTACATTTCTTTGTCGCTTCCCACTGAGAAGCGTTATTATTGTTGTTACTATTTTTAGTATTTGCCCAAAACAAGTGAAAATGCAGCTGGGTGCAAAAAAAGATGCAAAAAGTCTTCCGACCCCAAAGGGCCAGATTATCAGTGGCAGGGGACAAAGACAGCTGCAATGGAGCAGATGTAGACTCTTCTGCGGGCAGAGATCTCTGTGTCTTAAGGGTTGCCAGGGAAACAAGACTCTTAAATTCACAGACTGCTGGAGCCAGAAGAACCCTTAGAATTCCAGTCCAATGGCCCCCAACCCGCCCAAGCAGCAGAATTGACGTGGGGAGTGTCTGGGTCTCACCCGGATATGCTGAATCAGGAGCTCTGGGGATGGGACAGCTCTGGCTGAGTGAAGAGACCTAACTTGTCCCTGAGTCCCCTTTTGCTACTAGCAAAGCTGGGACTAGAATTCAGGCCTCCCAACTCCCCAGGCAGTACTCTTTCTCCTACACAAAGTTACTTCACAAATCATAAAAGCAGGATAGTTTGTCTGCAGAAAAGCCCACCTATTTATATACCTACACACATTCTCATTTCAGCAGGTCAAAGAAACCCAACTTATGAGATTTCACTGACTAGAAAAGGTTGGAATATGTGTTCTTCACCTGTCTGACAGGCCTAGATCAGAAATTTTAAATTATATTTGCCATTGGTAAGATAATCTGAAGTTTCTTCCTTCTACCTCTCTTACCTATAAATAAATTTTCTAGGGCAGGCACAAAATGACTCAGGGTCATGAAACCGAATGTCCAGTATGTGGCTTAGGCGTTGGCCCCTTGTAGAAGTTTGGAACAGACCTGCCACTGTGTTGCTCCCTGGAGGGTGGGGTATCCGGGCTCAAACAATGACGTACTCATTCATAACGACCTTCCCTTCTCAGTAACCCTTCTCAGAAGTAAGGCTCTTTCCCCAAATGGCTACCCCACATGGTAGAGAGTATGTAGCAAATATGAGGCTCATATCCCTTTGAGCACTCAGGTTTTGTCCCTCTAGGTAACTGCTCCTAGCCTCATCCCCAGAAGTTTATTTACACTCATATACTTTATCTTTGATGATTTGGTGGCAATTTGGTAAAATACAGGCAAAAGCCTGCATTCCCCACCCGCCCACTGTCTGTCCCCGACCCAAGCCCTAGGCAACCAGTAAAGCACTTTCTGTCTCTATTAGATTTGTCTATTTCAGACAAATCATATAAATGGAATCACATAATCAAGAGGTGGTCTTTTATGACTGGCTTGTTTCACTTAGCATATTTTCAAGGTTCACTCATGTTATAGCACGTACTTCATTCATTTTATGGCTGAATAATATTCCATTGTGTGGATATATCACATTCTGTTTACTATCTGTTGATAAAACATTGGGATTGTTTTCACCTTTTGGCTATTATGAATAATGTTGCTATGAACATTCATGTACAGTTTTTATGTGGATATACATTTTCATTTCTCTTGGGTATATACCTAGGAGTTGAAGTGCTAGGTCAAATGGTGACTCTATATTTAACTTTCAGACTTTTTCAAAGTGGCCGCACCATTTTACATTCCGACCAGCAGTATACGAGGGTTCTAATTTTTCCATATCCTCACCAACAATCGTTATTTTCTGGGTTTTGGTTTTTGTGAGCCATCCTAGTGAGTGTGAAGTGGTATCTCATAGTGGTTTTGATTTGCATTTCCCTGATGACTAATGATGTTGAGCATCCTGTCATGTGTGCTATGGTTTAAATATGATTTGTTTGTTTGTCCCCGCCAAATCTCATGTGGAAATTTAATTCCCAGTATGGAGGTGTTGGAAAGTGAGCCTAGTGGGAGGTGTCTGGATCATAGGGGCGGGTCTCTCATGAATATATTAATACCTGCCCTTGGGGGTGAGTGAGTTCTCACTCTGTGAGTTCCTGGGATAGCTGGTTGTTAAAAAGAGCATCACACTTCCCCTGCCCCCTCTTGCCAGAAGGCTCCCCTTCACCTCCACCATGAGTGGAAACAGCCTGACGGTCTTACCACATGCAGATGCCCAATCTTAAACTTTCCAGCCATCAGAATCATGACCCAAATAAACTTTCTTTCTTTATAAATGACCCAGCCTCAGGTATTCCTTTATAGCAACACCAATTGGATTAAGACAATGTGCTCACTGGCCATTTGTCTATCTTCTTTGGAGAAACGTCTATTCAAATCTTTTGCCCATTTTTAAGTTAGGTTGTCTTTTTATTATTGAGTTGTAAGAGTCTTTTCTATATTCTAGATACAAGTCCATTATTAGACATATGATTTGCAAATAATCTCTCCCATTCTATGGATTGTCTTTTCACTTTCTTGATAGTGTCCTTTGGAGTACAAAAGTTTTTCATTTTGATGGCTCCAATTGATCTCTTTTTTTCTTTTGTGGCTTGTGCTTTTGGGCCTTTTTTTCAAATAAAGAAAACGAAGTTCCACTTATTTCCCTTCTCTTTCCCCACAGGTACCAACTATCATGAATGTCCCTTTCTTCTTCTTTTTAATGGTTTAGTCACACCTTATGATTTAATATTGTAAACCGCCTGAAGTATTCTTTAAAAGAGTAACAGTGGACCCTTGCATAGCACAGGCAAAGAAAAAAACAGGATTAGAATTTGAACTTTCATCACTTACCTGCAGCAGGTAACTATCAATGCAATGCCTAGGATAAGCAGAAGCCCACCTCCCGCTGCTGCAATCACCACAGTGATAAGCTGATAGGCTAAACATGTGAAACAAACAAAAAATAGATTATAGGAGGTAATGAAGGAATAAACGAACACTAAAGAATGGTCTCCCCTCCACTTACAGCCACCAACCACCCTGCCTTGCTGGGGGCCTCACTTTCCACTTCCTGGTCTCTGGCAAGGATCCTCACGGCTACTTTACATTCTCTCTGTATTGAGAAGAGTTCCCCTTTTTCAGCCCCTCCTAGAGTGGTGGCTCCTAAATTCTATCTGCAGACTAACCTTGATGACATTTTCACCAATCCATGGTTAAAAACAGAAAAATAAAGGTGAATAATGAGCTTTTCAAAAACTTGTTTTTTTTTAGTAGCTATTCTATGATCTAAGATTTTGTTCTTCCTACTTTTTTCTCTCACTTAAGATGGAGCCTTTTTTCATGTATAAATTATGCATCAGTAAATTTGATTTTTAAAAAGTAATGGAGAAAACACAGAACCTTTTCTTGGCCACTTCCTACCTTCTGGTGTTGAGTGTTGTTTACTTTTTTGAATTGATGGAGATATAAAAATTATTGATTCAGTTTTAGGTTCTTATTTGATAAAATAAAAAGCAGGCAATCCTAGGTTAGACTCCCCAGTTCTGTAAGAAATATTACTGGTCAGTTAAGTCCCGAGTCCAGGGATCATTGCATAAACCATGCTATGGTTGAGGCTCCTCAATAAATACACATTGAATTCAATTACCAGAAATTAGCCGTGCTATAAGCAAGTACATATTACACATAATAAGCAATATTAAAAGTTTTAATTAATTGGTTTCATACCTGTGTATTCTGGCAAAATCATATTTTCAGTAAATTCTATTAAAGTTCAGATTTTTTTTTGTTGTGGAAATATAATTAAAATTGTGTTCTCAGGTTGTAATATCCAGTATAAAAGGCCAAGAACCAGGTTTTCTACAGTAAATTAAGACTGGAACCATGCTCTCTAGGCATTCAGGTAAAGTCCAAGGACGAGGCACAAAGCTGAAACTCTCGCCACCTTCCCGCTCAGCTTCGAGACCAGCAGGTGCTGACTATGAGTGAAGACGGGCCACCAGCAGACTGGGAGCAGACACAAGCTAGGCCATCCTTTATTTCAATAACTAGCACAGAAACCTGATGCTGTGAAAACCATCAGTATTAAGATATACAGGAAACAAAGCCAAGCCATGGAATGAACTCATTCTCTCCCTCACCTCCTGACATATGTATTTGAAAGTTTCATTTAACAAAAGTGAAGACAAAAGACAAATCTCTTGAATTTATCCACTTTTCTTCATCTTCACCAACAGTGCCCTGAACTACCATCATCTCTCATCAGGCAACCACAATTGCCTCCAACTCATCTTCCTGTGCCAGTCTTGTCCACTCATTACAGAAAGAAAATCTGATCTTGCCATTTCCCTGCTTAAAAAAGCCTTCAGTGGGTCCCTTTGTTCCTGGATGAAGACCAAAGTCTGCTTATTCCTCCACACCAAGTTAAATTTTCCCACTTCCAGCAAAACAAGCACACATCCATCGCAGAAGTGACCCTGGCCTGCGGGTGGAGCAGGCTCCTTTTTGGAACAAGCAGTTCTGTCTAAAAAGAGACACAGACAGTGTAGACCAGTGCTTCCATCTGTGGGCAAGGACCAGTTTTTGTTTGCTTGAGCTTTTAGATACTCTCTTTAAATAAAGAAAATAAAGTCCTATTTGTTCCCCTCATCTTTCCCCACAGGCACCAACTATCATGAATTTTGCTTTCTCTCCTTTTTAAAGTGAGTTGACTGTGACTGATACGTTTGTAAAATACAATAAAACTATTTTTTTTAACGGCTCCCATGCTTGGATGTCACAGTCATTCAAATAAATACAAACATTTCTAAGTGCTTACTCTGTTTCTGTGTTACCTTGTCCCAGCAGTTTCCTTTGAGGAGCACTGGTGTAGGCTGGTGCTTTTCAAACTCTTGCCTGCATCTCCATCACCCAGAAGCATTGTTAAAACACAGACTCCTGGTCCCCAATCCAAGAGATTTGAGTCAGGAGGTTTGGGCAGAGGCTCAGAAGTTGCCTTTCTAGCAGGCTTCCAGGGGACGGTGATGCTGCCAGCCTGCGCCCCAGACTGTGGATAGCACTGGTGTAGGTTACACAGGAGAGAAAAAACACTGGCCAGAAAGCCAGGAGACCACCCAGCACACAAGCAGAGAGAAAAAGCCTGCGAGGGAGCTCACCAAAACGTCCACCGAAGTTAGCACTGCCTTGGGTAATGATGGCTAACTTTTACTTTCTCCTTTGTGCTTTTCTGTATTTCCCAAATTTTATTTATGTTTTTACATATGCACATGCACACACACTCTTCCTCTAAATCTAGAAACTGCGTGTGTATACATATTTTTAAAAGAGTATATTTGATGTTCTTTGGCAGCCATGTCACTGGAAACTTATATAAGCTTATGGACAGTATCACCCACAGACCTTTTTAAAATCATTCAGCAACTGATCTTTTGAACTTAAGTACTGACTTTAGATTTATTATGATGTAGAAGTACATGGGATTTGAATCAATGCCAACTGTGACGTTTACTAGCTTCACAAGTACTCTGAATATTTGTTAGGGTGAGACAGAAGGCATTGAATGTCACCTTGGGCTTGTCTGTCCTATCCTTTCTAGTTTGAAAAGATTTTCCAGAATGAAGAACTCAGAATTCTTAGTCCTACTTTCTCTTTGATATTTGTTGACATTTCCATCTTTCTCAAGCAGTGGCTCTATGTTTCCCTTATTCCTCACAGCTTGACACTGTTGTCATCACTGTTAGCATTTTTCATCAAACCAACAACCCATTTTTCGGGCCTTAGCCTTTCTTATGAGCTATATTTGTCTTTGCTTATATGCTTATTTGGATGAAATCCATTGGACTATCTGCTTAGCCAGCCCCCTTCTGGGAACTGTGCATCCCCTGTCATCTGCAGTTGGGGGAGGTCATGCTTGTACATACATGTAACACCATCCCCTGGCCACAGCTGATCGCTCGGCCCAGGATAAACACATGATCCAAACTGTATCAATTAGTTCCTTCCCAGGAATCTCTAACTGGGAAAGACAGAGAGAGCCTCCTCTTTCCAAGTGGCTGAACTAGTGACACACCCTCAATAGCTGTTTGGTGATCCTATTTTCCGTTGTGTTGTCTGGGAAGGAAAGAAAGCCTGTGTACAGACACATATGGCAAAGAGCAGAGATGAGATATAAAGATGGAGTCATGTTTACATGAGCTCTGAAAAGAAGCTGCCCCTCCAGTTGCTGAGGTTCCCTACAATTCCCTGATTCCTGCCATTCCTGGTGCTGGAATTCCATGACATACCCCAGGATCCTTCCAATAAACTCTCCTTGTTGCTTAAGCTATCGAGGCTTATTTATTCCAAAGAACCTTAGCCAACCACTACACATTCCATTACAACTCCTGAATACATTACAGACCTTTCTAGGTAGCCACATTAGTTTTATTTTAAAATTCATTCAGTTCTCTCTGTTTTTTTCCCTCACTAAGCTCATTAGTAATGTATTGTTTAGAATTTTGCCTTTTAAATCTTTCCATCCCCCTTGCATCTGTGCTCACAGCATTCTGGTTTTTTCTCTGTACCTCCTGACATTTGCCTTTCTCAAGTCTACAGGCTGTATGTGGACATACCCAGTGCACACTGTCCTCCACGGTGACAATTTCCCACTTAACTCTGTCATTTTCTCTTGGAGTTCTGTCCCTTCCGTCTCACCAGTCTTTCCTAGTAGGAGGATCAGATGCAGAGCAGCATTCCCCTCTCCCCGATCCCTGCTTCCCTTCTGTTCTGAGTAAAATGACTACTTTTAGCTGAATGAGATTTCCAGCTGACTTCTGGATAATTAATTCTCTCTCCTTCCTCCTAAGCAGTTTAGTGCTGTCTTCCCGGATGTTGGTTCTGAGTAACTGCTGCCGACACACAGCATTGCCACTGCTGTGAATCGTTTTACAGCCCAATGCAACGACAGGGCAAACACAATTAAAAAATGCTTTAAACACCTGCCACCATACAGTGGTTTGGGGTGGGAAGACAGTGTAGAATGCTATTTAAGTGGAATGTTCTGGTTTCACTGGAAGAAGACTGTAAATGAGGAAGACAGGCTCTAAATCCTTGCTGGCCGTGCTGGGAGGCTGGTGGGGAAGGAGTATGAAGAGATGCAGAACCTCTGAATGGAAAGGATGACCTACAACAAGGACATGTAGTGAATACGATAGAGGGGTGGACAAAAATGTCTACGGCCAGAAAAAAGTAATCTAGGAAAATTATGTGAGTTCTATAATCACAAAGTGACAACAGCCATAAAACAGAAAAATGGCTTAGGTGATGAGAATATTAAAAAAGAGATTTTAAAACGTAAGAAGAAGGGAATGGTTAAACAAATTATAGTATGTCCACACAGTAGAATTCCACAGAACTATCAAAAGTGACATAAAAAATCATGCAAATGAAAACATTTCACAGTTTACTAGGTTTAAAAGCAGGTTGCAAAACAGTATATTCAGTGAGATCCAATTTCTCTTAAAAAGAAACACACATACATACTTCTAGAAAATACATAATACCAGTGCTTCTCAAACTTTAATATGCATATAAATCCGCATATTACCCAATTTATGGGTCTGGTTAAAATTTAGATTCTAATTCAGTAGGTCTGGAGTGAGGAGGCCTGGAATTGTGCATTTCCAACAAGCTGCAAGGTGGTGCTGACACTGCTGGTCCCATGGACACACCTAGGAGTAGGGAAACACGATGTTTAACAGGCAATGAGTTTGTTTACTTTAGTTCTATTCTTCCCTTCACTTACATCTATTATTAAATTAAAGGGTTAAAATAAGGAAAATTAATGGGCATGTGTTGTTTTGTTGTAAAAAAAAATTAATTTATTTTAAAAAGAGAAAACAAGTGAAGCAAACGCAAGTGTCACGGGAGATATTATAAAACTGTGAGGCAGAACCGACATAAAATTCAAGCAACAGAGGAAAAGTGCATGCCTAAGAAAAGGAGGGAGGGGCACGGGGAGGAGACGGACATGTCTGATAACAAATTTGTAAAAGAATTCTGGGGCCATATGACAAATGGTATAAGACAGAATTGTTAGAATCTGGGGTATAAACAGAGATATATTTGCATGGAAAGAAAATAAAACGGGGAACAAGGATAAGACAGGTGCAGACCTGAGCTGCCTGGGGGAGGAGGCCCTGCCTCAGCGAGGCCGGCAAGGCCTGCACTTCCTCAGGGACTAGACTTGAGAGAAGGGTTTGTCTCCCCCTTTCCAGTTTGAAGAATATTCTCCCTGAGGAGGGAGGACAAAATCTGGGCACAACCAGAAAGTTAACAGGAACTTTTAGAAAGGCAGGACACAGGTAATGCCTGAGCCCAGAATATACTGGAGATGGATGAGTGTGAGGGGTGTAGGAGTGAGCAAACCTCAAGTCCGTGTGCTTGGCTGGGCAGAGCTGGCCTCCCCACCTCACTGGACGTGGGCAGAGTGTGTGCCCGAAGGAGCCTGTGTAGAGAAGAAGCATTTCTTGCCTATGAAAAATCCAGCTTGAGTCACAGCCCCAGGAAGGTACCTACTCTCGTTGGCAGCAACAGCAGAAGTAACAGTGTGGTCAGAGCCCTGCTATTTGGCACAAAGGGTTGAGTGATGAGTCACAGACTCCCAGGGCACTATCACCATAGATGGGGATGAAATTCAGGCATTCCCAACTCCTTAACCAACACCCAGGGCTGGGCCCAGACCTCAGAGAAAGAGGCAGGTGGCAAGCGCTAATTATTATCAGCCACTGTTAATTGCTTTGCAACACCGAAACTAATACAGATATCAAAATCATAAAGTGATATTCACATATCATCACAGAATTAACAAAAGTTACTACACTTTAATGATAAGCTGCCAGTTACAAAAGGTGGCCGGGAGCTAACCAGGCAGCCAGGCGTCTGCCCTCTGCTGGACATAATGATGGTGACTTGGCCAAACAGGGAGGAAATGAAGTCTTAGGGATCAGAGAGAAATCTTGGCTATTTCCAGGACTCCACAAACATAATGATGAGGACTTGACTTTTTCCAAACATAAGAACTTACAGAATAGCCAATGGATGTAGGAGCGTAGCGTCTCCAGACATGGCAGTGTTTAATGATCTCTGGGGAAAGAATCACCCGTGCCACTTAGAATAATGCCCTGCAGCTCATGCCCTTTTCCTTCAGCCCTTTATAGACTCATTTCTCCTCTATGGATCACTCTTCCATTCACTGAGAAACATGAAGCACTTTCTAATAAAACTCATTTAGGGAGCTGTTTGGCCCTAAAAGCAGGTTTAAAGTACTGGCTCATTCTATGAGAGGCCCCAGGAGGATCGAGCAGATGGAGCAGACCACGTCTCTCACCTCCTGTTCCCTGGCTGGCCCCGGGGCACACGCAGAGGACAGCAGCAGGGCCAGCCACATCTCCACACCCCTCACCTGTCTCATGTGCTCTCTCTTTCTCATCCGATGGGACTGTATTCAGGTAAGTTTCTTGCACGTGTAATACAACTGTGCTGCACCTTGAGCCTTCCTCCCTCACTCACATTATTCGTAATCCATGCTCCAAGAAATTATCTAAGCCTCTCTGTTTTCAATGCTTACAATACCTTAGGATAAGGTTCTCAGGCTTGTGATACAACCACTACTATTTAGCCCTAAAATCGTCTCTTCTGAAAGGCTATACCATATTGTCCTAGTATTCCAGCATTTGGGGAACAAGTCTCAAATATCTTAAACTTTTGTCTGATTGTTCAGCCTCCTTTTTCCACATTGAAAAGTTCCAGGCTTTTTTCAGTCTATTTTTGTGTGCAGGCTACTCCATTCTCTGATCAGTTTAAGAGCTCTCTGTGGCTCAGTTCTGGTTTTGAGCGAGGCATGAGATTCACACTAGAAAGTGAACATGTCCAATTCTGCAGGCCCGGGAGCCCCTTTAAAGCTCAGATAGCCTCCTGAACACAAACGCATAAAGACCCTGAACCCAGCTGAGAAACTGGCTTGTCTAAACAGTGATTTTTAGAAAAGGACACGTACTGCTATCCAGACTATTTTACATAAGCCAAATCTCCAAAACACTCAAAAGCCTACCTTTTAAAGCATTGGATTTCTAATGTGTCGATATAAGAAAATATCAGTGCAAACAATCTTAAATGAGTTGCAACTGCTTTTCTCAAAGAACTGAATTAGGTGTAAAACACACCATGTTCGCAGATACCACCAACACTCTCACTGGAGTGGATGACTCCCGAGTCTGTCTCTGGCCTTGACCCCCGGCTGGACTAATGGAAGTCTCTAAGCTGTCCCCACATTGTCCTCTGTCCCGTCTACCCTATTGCAGCCCAAATTGCTTTCCTTGATCAAACTGCATTCCTGCTCTAAGACTCTCACTAGCTCACCAACGGTTACTGATTAGAGTCTAAACCCCTCAGCCTGGGGATCCAAAGACTAACAGTTCAGTCCCCACATACTTTGCCAGTCCTACCCCTCCACTCTCTGCCTTCCTTTCTTTCTATACTCCAGCCACACCCACTTACAAACTCCCCAGAACACCATGGGCCCACGGCTGCCTCAAGACCTTTGTTTAAGTTGCTCCTTCTGCCTGGGATGTCCTTCTCCCCCTATACCTGCCAGTCAAAGTCTTCCCAAACCTCCCTCCAATTCCATCCCCTCCAAGAAGTAATGTCAGGTCCATTCTCTGTGGTGCAGGTCCCTGCCTCCCTGCCTCACACCTTGTGCCTGATTTATCATAGTAATGCTCCGAACAGCAGGGCTATTTAGGAATGTGTATCTCCCCTCCCAGACCTTGAGTTCCTGGAGAGCCCCAATCAAGTCCTTCTCTTTGTTTTCCCCATGCCAAGGGGGAAATAGGACCCAAGAAGACAGTGGATGTGAACTGAGGGGACTGACACCATTCACTGACATATGCCAGCCCCTGCCCAGAACAATGCTCCACTTTTGCATACTTACGGTTTCCACAGTTGAGACCACCAAGGCCAAATGGGCAACTGCAAGTCAAGAAAGAAAAAACAAAATCTCAAAAGAAATAACTGAGGCAATTTACCTAAGTAATTTCTAAATAAGCTTTGTAAGAAATTCATCAGAAAAAATGAACACGGAGCCTACCTCATGCAGGTTTCATTTTCAAGCCTATATCCATCTTCACATGCTGAAAGAAAAAAAGAAAACCCATGAATGTGTCTATTTACCTCCCACGGCCCAAACTCACAGTTAATTAAATGCCAGCCACCCTAAAGTCCATAAGAATATTCTAGAACCAGAAGACTGCAAATAGCTTTAGAATGATCTATAACCTGACCTAAACACTGTTGCCAGCTCAACTCTTAACCTTATCAAGAAACTTTTCTTAACCTCTTTGTAGCCCTCAATTTCCCATCTATAAAAAAAGGATGATATTAATATCTACTTATAGTTTCTCGGAGAGGATTAAGTAAAATAAGGCATGCATATGGCTTAGCATAGGCCTGGCACATGGCAACCACTAAATAAATGTTTGTAGTTGTGATTACTTTCCAACGAATGAAACTCTTTTTGGAAGTTCTCTATAGATGAAGAATGTCACCTGGGGAACATATGTCCATACACACAAAGACAGATGCTTCACCTTCTTTGATGTAAATTAAAGCTTTAACCTGACCTTGGCCCCCTTCCATGAGGAGGTGACACCCTCTGGGGCACGGTGCCGGTGGGTGCCCAGGTTTTCACAGGAGAATGCTCACTCTATAGTCTGTGTAGGGGATTCTGGACATATCTAAACGTGTGCTAATGGGCACTTTGCCCAAGAACATAACTTTAAACCCTCTGGCAATTCTGCTCATGGAACGCCACTTCACTGAAGCAGCTGCGGCCCAGCCATTCCCCTGGATCAGCAGTTGCCAAATTTATTTGATCACAGAACATTTTCAACACTACAATAAGAGGACAGAAGACCATGAGCTATAATGCATGCTTGGATGAAAGCAGACAATAGAAAATGGCCTCATAGACAAATTCCTTGCTGCAAGGAATGATAATTTGATTCAGGATTAATGTACGATATACACTGCATAAAAGATCACAGATGAGAAAAGGTACAGAGTGTGGAGCCACAATCCCTGACCAGTTGGCAGATGCACTAACGGCGAGTTGTGAGGGCCAACAGCACGTGTGGCTGGTGGGAGCTGGGGGTGAGCTGGGGACGGGGTTGGGGGAGGGTGCACATGCCCTGCAGCAGGGTCCCTAGGTCTCTCACAGACTTTCCAGACTTTTCTGTGACAGATTTGTGCCTGATAACATTCACCATGTAGATGTGTGTAATATTCTTCCTCTGACTTTCTTAATGTTAGAAGCTAAATGTTTCTGGCATTATCTTATTGTCATAGGCCATCTATTAACAGATCACTGGAGTTTTGTGGAACACAGTTTGGAAAACACTGTTCTAAATAATCTGTAATTTATCTCACAGCAGATCATCAGAGAGCTGTGGACCTGGACTGCACTGTTTTGGCTCCACAGAATCCTGAGCCACATGCTCTTAGATTAAGGGCTATTTGTTATAAGTGGCAGCCATGGGAAACTCCCTGCTGTACTTATTGCAGGATGTCACAGACCACATTGCCACAATACCACTCAGTGACCTCTTGATGAGGATGCCCCAGCGAAATGTCTCTCAGGCCCAGTGCCTAGAAAGACAGGGATGCTCCTGAACAACTGCACTTTATTCTATGGACCCCGACTCTCTTCAAAATCATGTTTCTCTCTTTGCCCCTGTTTCCAGGAAGCTTAGAACTTAAATGAGTGGCCTGCCCTTAGCAAACATGCAGGACCTTATGGTGTATCTTTCTGCATATTCACTTTCCTTGTGGCCTCAACAAAATAGTCAGCTTATTTGCCCTTCAACTTGATTTACCTTTTAAATATTTTAAAATCTTATCTCACTATGTGAATTTTCACTAGGTGCTTCAACTCCTTTATGCAACAAGGTGGAGCATAATTGTATCCCATTTAGGGAAGGAGTAACGAGGCCCCATCTCCCTATATTTGATACCTTTGAGTTCTCTGCTGGCCTTACTCGGGCAGGGCCTTCTCTAAGAAACAAGCTGAGTGCTCCTGCCTCTCCTTGGGAGGCAAGGAAAGCACCGTGCCCTGCAATCCTCTCCCTCTGTGCGGCTCTGCCTCATGCTACTGCAGGGCTGTGGGAGTGGGGAAAGCACCCCTGGATGGTCCATGGATGGCTCAGGCTGCAGGGCAGCTACCCGGGGACTGTGCGATCCTCCAGTGACTCATCTCCACCCATCCCAGCACCAGGGCAGGTTGATGTCACACCAATCTGTTCTATTCTGAACACTTCTTCCTGGAAATGTTTTTATATCAAATCTACTCACCCAACATCAGCTCTTAGCTGCTGGTGGGAGAGTTCCACTCCTTGGCTGTCATCCAGCCAGACACAAGGTCCATCTGTTGTCCTGCCTGTGAACTGATCGCCTGGGCTGTTTTCATTTAGCTTTAGAAGTGGCTGGACTCCCTGATGTGATGTAATGATATTTCTCTATTTCAAATAGGCTCATTCAGTCATTCATCAATGATTGAGTGCTACTGTGTGCCTGGCACTGTTCTACGGAAACCTTGTCAGTGAGGAGCTCCTGTGCTCCTTAGGATCCACTGCTCACCTCACTCACCCTAGAGTGACACTGACCACAGAGCACTGAGGATGAACGAATGTGGCAACCGCTAGTGTATATGCCCAAACTGCGCTTCCCTGTTGCTATGGGACACAAACAAATTCAAGTCTTCTGAACTTAAAAAAAAATAAATAAATAAGTACATGGTAGCATAGTAAAAGCTCTTTTGTTCCCTTGCAGGAAACTAAGCCAAAACATGCCAATCTTTCCCTATATTACTTGCTGCTCTATAATCCAATCACTCGTTCAATAGACATTTGTTGAACCCTACAATGTGCTAAGCGCTATTCTGGATGGTTCTGGCTGCTCTCAAGGCACCAGCAGGCTGGTGAGAGAAAGAGACATGCAAACAGATTGTTAGAATTCATCCTGACGGCTGCCTGATGGAAGGAAGATAAGAACCCTACGGGAAGGACACCTACTTTAATTTTATATGTAGTTTTGAAAGTCTGGTAAAGACATTGTAAAGACATTTTACGTGAGGCACCAAACATGCGGGCGTTCGTGTGTGTGTACAACAGAGAACAATATAAAGACTTGCTAAAGTATAGCTTGAATTGTAGTGATTTAGAAAAAACATATACACATCTCTATCCTCTATTTATACAGAGAATTGAGCCCTGGTTTGAGGTGTCCAAAAGGGATATCATTTTAAATATCCCTGTGCTCCAGCACTGATGGCCAGAAGATGTCACTGCTAACCCATTAGAACCCAGCCAACAGGGCTGTGGCCCAAGAAGCTCCAGAATCCATTCATCAGAGGCCTGATGGCCACAAATACTGCTCAGAATGGGCTTCACGGGGCCTTGGCAACAAGCCCAAAAACTAATCAAGGTTTCCTCATGCTGCTTCTTGGGTCACTACTTTGTAAACATAAGGCTGCTAGTGCCCGTGTCCCTGCATTTGGTAAATCTTTGACAGCTCTGCTATTGCTAATGCTAGCCTATAAGTGACACAATTATGAATTGCTGACTTGGAAATAGAAGGAAGTGGCTTAGGCCAGCCAGAAGCAAAGGTGGCAGGACCATTCTTGAGGCACTGTTCACAGGGGCTACCACGCCACCGTGCCCGTGCTTCTGCACACATAGTGTACCCTCCTGCCAGCTGCCACAGCACCCCAACACACAAGGATTTTAGCCCAGTCACCCTCCCACATAAAGCTGAGTTCAACTCCCCCTTCCTTAGAGGGGCAAGGAATACTTTGCATTAAACCAGACAAGATAGAATTAGGAAGCATCATCTCTTTGTAGCAAAGCAGCAGTCTGGTACAGTGCCGAGAAACACCACGTAGGAGGCACGGATCAGGACTGATGCCTTGCACAGAGTTGGCCCTCCTCTTCAAAACCCATCAGAGGTCCTGCCTGGAGAACAGAGAATGTGCGCTTGAAGAGAACTTCATATCTAAAACCTAACAAAGCCAGAGGGCCTGAAGCTCAGGTAACAGTGCTGCTCTGAAATGTGTTTTTATCTTCTGATGGAATGAGCCCCCTAATGGGAAGTCCTGACAGAAAGCATGTCACCTTGCCCCAGTATGTGATTTTTACTCAGATTCCAGTAACATCCAGTGACATCTGTCACCAGCAAGGTGTTGGCTGAGCAGGAAAACTGTGCCATCTACATTCTAATGGGAGGCAATGCTTAAAGCTGCACAGCCTTTATATTGCTAGTTTTTCTGGTGATCACAAATTGCAGCAGCTTTCTATAAGTCAGGTGCACAGTGCCCTGGACCTGAATTAATTTTACTTTAAAGCAGTATTCTTGGACTACACTCATTGAGCAGTTGTTATCTCAAACTGAATGAATTTAAGCCTCACCTAAAAGATTACAGAACTAGATTCCTGCTCTCAAACACTTCATGAAACCTTTAAAACTATAACCCATTAATTCAACAACAGCCTGGGTAAAATACACGCACAAATGAGGACAGCTTACAAAGTACCTCTATATACACTGCCCTCTTCAACTCTTAGAATATCCAATCAAGGATCATTACACTCATTTCACAGACGAGGACACTGGGGCTCAGAGAAATGAAGTGACTTGCCCGAGGTGATATATGATCAGTAAGGCAGAGCCGGGCTCTGACTTGGGTCTTCTGAGCCTTAGTCAAACATGCTGTCTACTGAGCCACAGCTGCCTCTAAAAGATACGAGCCGGACTCCATGCTTGTGTTTCCATTTCACAAGATTAGCAGACAATAGATAAAACTTTGGGAATTAAAACAATAATTTTTCTAACTTCCTCTAAGTGAAAAAAGAAAAGGCACTGCTGCCACAGGCATTTCATTTTCTTTTCTTTTCCTTTGAATCTGATTGGCTAGACGTGCGTGCACCAGTCAGAGATAACGCTATTACTCCAAGGAGATAATGTACTCAATCCTGCCATGAACAAGATAAGAAGAACCAGTTACCCCCTGTTTAGGAGAGTCACACCTAGAGCAGAGAGAAAGAGAGCACCGGCTGGGCAGAGTCCCCGGACAGGGCACAGAACCACCGGCAAACCTGCGTCTACCTCGGCAGGAGTGATCCATCTTGTTGAACTGGAAGTAGCCTGACTTGCACTGGCACAGGGCGACGCCATCCAGGTCAGTGCAAATGGAGGTTTCTCTGTCACACTCAGGACTCTTCCGCTTGCACAAGCTGCCCGCTAGAGTAGAAACACAAGGCAGTGAAACAAAACAAAACCTCCTCCACTTCAAACCTTAAGACACATGAACTTTCTATCTCAAGGGGCTCTGAGAACAGCTTCCCAAAAAGTCCTCTCAGAGGTTCATTCTGCACTGCTGTCTACCAGTCTTTCCCTGGTCAGCCCCAGACCTAACTTACTAACTGTTCACAAGTGTTCCCCATTGAAAACACCCTTGCAGCACACCATGGGCTGAGAAACCAAACTGGGAAGAAACAGGGCACCGTCCCCTCCTCTGGCACCTACTGCAAATAGAGCCCTTGATGGTGTGGTGTCTTCTGTACCTTCACACAAAAGGACTGCAGGGGGAAGATCAGCACAAACCCAGAAAATATGATGATGCTCTTAGGAAGCTGAGAGATGGCCCAAGAGCAACTAGAGCTGGCCAGACCTGTCTCAAGTGAAAGTGTGTCTCAGCTCTGTGCATCTGCGTAGCCTAAAGGGACCCAGCTCCACTCCTTGTGGCGAGCAGTTTGCTTATTACAAGGAGGTGTATGAAAGGTAATCCAGTTGCCCAGGGCTGTAGTGTAATTATCTGGCTGTCCCCCTCAATACATTGATGATTTCCTGAGACTTCTTTATCTTTGTGTCTTCAGCGCTTTGCACAGAGACCAGCTGGTACACATGTCAGCCCTCCAGTCACCACGCCACCACCAAAAGAAACAGAGGAAGGCAGAGAAGGACCCCATCTCTCAGCCTTGCTACCTTGTTCACTTTAGGGCCTTATTCATTTCATGGGTGAAAAAGAATCATTTCACTATTATCAAAAAGCATTCATTGTTGGGCACATGGCTCTCTATGAAGATGTATATAGCAGACACAATGAGGGTGCATATTACCATCTAAGATAGACCTGACAAAAAGGATAGGCCTGGCGTGTAAATGGAGCACACAGAAAATAGAACAAAAGTGTGAAACCAATTGGATAGTGAATAGTAACTTCTTTAAACCCATGTACAGGGCACGGCAAGACAGGTATCTGCTGCTGTTGGGAGTGCAGAGCAAGTTCAGAATGGGGAGGAAGCTGCACTGGGAAGGGCCATGTGCATATTGTACAGTGAGGAATGACTGCCAGTCTTCCAGGCACGGTCTCCCCTCTCCCACCTTAAGGAAGACACCAGGCTATTCAGAAACCAGGAGCCAGCTCTTAACACTGCAAAACCGTCCCTGCCCAGATAGGTTCCAGCGATGCGAGCTGAGACCTCACACAGGGCTCCTGACATGCACCCCCTTTTGTGAGTTCTGAGGGCCTTGGTTGCAGGAGGTGAGCTTAGGACATGACTTCAGTTCTCAACGCTGAATTTCCTGCCTTTATCCGTGGAAGCTGGCATGCTAAATCAGAACTCCATTTGTGTGTGTGACAGAATTTCCTTTGTTTATTGTAAAAAGTTTGTATTTAGGGGGAAAAAATTAAAAATGGAAAATCTCAGCAGGCGAACACTGCAAAGCTGGCACCAGGGAGGTAATGAACTTCCACAATCCCTCATCTAAACTCTTTGAAGGCTCTGCCAGGCCTCAAGCCTTAATATAAAGAAATACCTCCAGGGCAAAAGCCTGTCCAGGCCAGCACTAGCCTTGTCCAGCGGCCAGCCTGAGTTGCCTGGTCAGATTAGATATTTTCTGGAAGCCAACCTCATGTTTTCCTCCCATCACTCTTCTGAAGCAACCCTTTCCTGCACAGAAGCAGAGCTGTACAAAGGCACAGAAAGCTGGCCCTGCCTCCGCGACGAAGGGCTGCTACTCTAAACATCCTCAAAGAAGCTTTTATCGTAAGTTCATCAAATAGAAGCACATACAATCCCCATTTTCATGTTAAGCCCGTCGATGTGATTTTTCTACATTCACAGTTCCCATGGTCTTTCCCGGGCATAGCATCTGCCAAAATAGACAATGAGAATCTAAGTAAATCTAAAGCTGAGACATTCCAGGGGGGATTTCCAAAGACTCTAAACCTCTGGAGACGACAAGAGCTGCAGTTCCCTGAAAGGCAAGGAAGTGGACATTTTGTGAACGGAAGGGAGACTACTCTCCTGTCCACGGGCAGTAGGCAGAATGGCCCGGTGCTGCCCACACGTTGAAAACGCCCTGATATCAGAAGCTGTCAAGCCCACCTCTCTGGCACTCAGAAAGTTTAATGAGAAACCACGCTAGGTTTGTTGGCAAAATCTGGAGAACCAGGAGGAGAAACTGGGAAGTGAGCCTGTTTCCAGCCAATATGCACAGCTGTCTTTTTCCTCGAGGGCTCTGAAAGGAGAAGTAAAGAATGGGGACCTCAGGAGCAAGAAAGGAAGACAGGAGCATTTCCATAAGCCACATCCAAGCGGACCGGAGAATGGAGGTCTGAGGGTGGGCAGGGCTGCTATGAACAGCCACTTTCAAATCAGAGTATCTGGCCACTTGATTTGCAAGGCACACATGCATTTACAGAAGACAAAAAAGTAACCTGGTACAATGCTGATCACACAGAAGGTACTCCATAAATACTTAGTGAACTGAAAGGTACCCTTCCTACACCACTGGGGAGGAAAAATTGGTACCCTTGAATTCCTGGCAAGAGAAACAAAAAAGTAAAACCAAAGAGCCTCAAAGTTTTGAGCACAATATAATGGGACATGAACTTTCTAACTAACTCCCCAATCAATAGCAACTTTAACTCCAGAAAGTTTCGCTTTTTTTTTCAAATTAATAAGTAGCCCTTAAATGGGCCAACCTCCAGCATTTATCCCAGAGTAAAAGGTTAACTACCTGGCTCCCAAGCTCTGCAACACACAGGCCCACTCAAGAAAGCTCTCTGGACCAGCACTTCCAAAACCCTGACCCACTGAGAATGTCGTAGATCTACTAGCAGATAGAGCGCCAAAACCTAATACCTTCAACTTATAGCCAGCATGTGGATGCCAGATGTGGAAGTTCAGACTAGATCCTACATCCTTTGCCAGCCCAAGTTGTGTAGTAAAATGAGCTAACTTTGACCACTTATGATGCAGCAACTAGGACAAGCTCCTTGTGCAAAGAAGCATGTCAGATTCCAGTGCAATCTTCCCATCCCAGAGGCAAAACTTCCCCTCTAAGACCCAAATCTTCCTTCTGAACTTGTCTCTAATCTTTCTTCATTTGCCTCACACTAGATGCACTGTAGCAGCATTGACAAAACAGCAAACCAAGAACAAGAAAAGGAAAATCACCATTAACCACTGTGAGCATTCTGGCCTACCTTCTTCTAGTCCTGTTTCTGTGCATTCATAATTTGCAAACAAATAAACTAAAAAGACTATAGTGTGTGTAATACTGCACATGGTTTTTTTACTTAATAGTATATCATGATAAAGGTTTTGGGGTCACTGACAAACATGTACATTCCGTGCGTGCGTTTCTCTCTCTCCAAAGAGAGTGGGAACTTTTCAAGGGAAAGAAGAGGGATTTCTGCCTTGTTACATAAGCTCCTATAGCCCTTCTCCTCCCACACCAACACTGGATAGAAGAAATAGAAGGGGCCACATGCCTAAGACCAGGCGCCTTGAGGGCTGTGTGTGTACAGGACTGTGTATGTGTGTGCATGCACACATGCCCACAGGTGCATACCCATGAAGGTCTTTTGCTTAACTCCCATTTCAAAGACAGGCTCTGTGCTGAACTTTCCTGGGCCCAAGTGCTGGATGCCTTACATTTCTATCCTAGGTCAGTGCCTAACTGTATGGGCAGGGGTCCTCCCAGAGGGCCTTTCTCTTACCTCTAAAGATCCGTCTCTGAGATCCCAAGAGCTGGCAGACCTCAGCAGAGGACCTGCAGGAGTTGACACATTTCTGTATCCCATCAGCCAGGTCAAACAGGGTCACATTGGAGGCCATGGAAAAAGTTGTTTGCAGTGAGATCACCACCACATTGGACTCCCTATAGGCAAAGTGTGTGGGTTTTTTAATGATCCTAAAAGGACATGTGGGTCCCAGGACTTTTGGAAAATGAGTGTCATCGCCATTCTCCAGTGAAGAGATGGGAGAGCATGAAGGTCCAGTGACCTTGGCCCCGGGTCACCCAGTGGCTTGGTCAAAACAGGGCCTAGTTTTGTCGCTATCACCCATGTTAGAATAGCTGCCCCTTTCCATTTGCTCACAAGCAAATGTAATTCTGTTACTTACCTAGAAGCATGAACTGTGGATCGGATATAACCAGGTAACGTGGAAAAACATATATTTAACTGAAAGGAAGAACAAGGCTGTCATTAACTGTGAGTTAGAAAAAAGCCTTGGACCTAGAACCAATTTCCTATTTTCAGGATAAAACAGGTTATCAGCAGGCGGCTTTACACAGAAGTGGTGTCCTTTTTTTGTTCTCCTCTTAAATGCCTTTCTGTTGTTCCGTGAGTACAAAGGGAAAGAGGCAGAGAGTAAATCAGTGGGGAAAATCTTAGCAGGAAATGATGTTCAGAACAGCACCCTTGGATGCAAAACATCTTCAAAGGAGCAGATCTCTTCTAAGGCCCAGGGTTTCAAAAAACTCAGAGGCAACTGTTTATTTGGACTTTGCATAGTGAATAAGCTTGAAAAGGCTCAGCTCCTTTTAGCTACCCCAGGTCTAACAGGCCCTATATAGACCCCTCACAATCTACCATGAGTTGACCTAACTCAAAGACAGGTCTTCTTCAAAAAGGCTCTCTGTGGAAAATCATATTACTTGGTCAAGAGCCCTTTTGCTGAGGGTGAATAAAGAGCTACTCTCTTTGCGTTTGTCTTGTGCCCTCAGAGAATGCAGAAAATCCCTCTACATCATAAAGCATCATGCCTGCTTCCTTGCTCCCCTCCACAATGGGGGTTTGATATTCCTCTTATGGAGCACAGGGTCTCAATACCTTGTTCAATGCGGACACATCTGTTTCCAAAGCCTGCGTCTCAGAGACGTCCCACTCTCCAGAAGATGGAGACGAACATGGGACGTTATCAAACCCTTTTTGGCTTTGTATGGAATTGTTTTATAGCCTAATAGCATGGATTTATTATTATTGTTTTATTATTAACTTGTTTTTCCAGGTATTGGTAAAAAGAGTAAAATCTTGGGAAAGACCATTTGAGTGGCTTCCTTAGTCACAGTTTAAATCTTCCCTATTTCTTGGGGACAGGTGTATCACATTACCAATAAATTATACATTGATACTGGGCCAAAATTAACAAGTCAGATAAGTCACTAAGCACTGTGCAATGTGAAGGACTGCACCTCTGTACTACTATCTGAGAAGGAAATATCTACCTACAGCATGACCAAAAGGCAGCTGTGGTGGGGTGATAAGGTGTAAGATTAGTAGGTATAGGATTAGTAGACATAAAGTAACCCTGCTGTGTAATAGACAATTTAACCTCGCCCAAAGAGAGGTTGGGCCTTTGCCCTTGACTCCTCAGAGGTAATCTCTAAGCCCTCGGAATGTCCTGCCTAATAAAAATGATGTGATTTATGGTGGGAGCTTTGGGTAACATATTATCAGCTCAACCTCTAGAGGAGGTAGAGACAGGTAAGCCACACAGGCAGTCAACCATGTCTACATGACAGGCTCCAATAAAGGCTCTAGATGCCAAGGCTTAGGTGAGCTTCTGTGGTTGGCAACATTCCATGCGTATTGTCACACAGCATGGCTAAGAGGAGTTAACACTGTCCATGACTCCATGGGGAGAGGACAAGTGGAAGCTCTGCATTTGGAACCCTCCTGGACTCTGCCCTGTGCACCTCTTTCCTTGGCTGATTTTAACCTGCAGACTTTTACTGTAATAAACCATAGCCATAAATATAACAGCTTTCCGTACCTTCCGTGACCCCTTCTAGTGTCTTACTGAAACTGAGGGTGGTCTTGGGGATCCCCGAACTTGCAAACTGGTGTCAGTAGCAAGGGTGGTCTAGTGAGCTATTCTTCAACTTTGCACCTGCTCTGTGTGAACTCAGGCAGTGCCACTAACTTACAGAGCCTCCCAGTTTTCTATGTGCACAGGTGTTGGCAATACCTCCTACAGGAGTGAGCCATTCGGCACAGTTCCCATCACAGAGTGGATGCTTAGTACATACAGGATTAGAATTGGAATCTGTATTTTACACAAATAAAATCCATAGTCCCACAGAAATATATAATTCTTGCATAATATACTCTTACCCATAAAGAACAAGTAAAATTGAAATCAGAAAACAATTAATCTCTAAAACTTATTTTAATGGCAAATTTCCATTTTCTGAACACCAAATCTCTGACTCGGGTAGCAGGTGAGAAGCAAAATTTATTATCTGAGCTTCCATTTTCATCTCTTCTTTCTTTCTCTCCGTTTTTCTTTTTGTTTTTTTATTTTTCTGATAAAAAGCAGGTAAAGAGGGAAAGAAGCAGAATCAAAGGCCCTTTGATAAACTATTCAGTAAATTCTCAAACACTAGATAATCAGGATTAACTGTTACCCTTTTGGCATTCCCTTGAGGAAAAAGAGTATTGTTGTCCCCAAGCTCTGAAACAGAGGAAGAAAGTCACACAGCATGTCAACAGTAGATGGGGCAGAAGGATTTTCCAGGTCTTTCCTCTTCACCAACAGCTCTTACTGGTGCATGTCATCTTTGTGTCTGTGACTACAAGTTTGCACATGGAAAAGAAACACCAAGACATGGATAAAGACTGCACCCGAGGACACATTTGAAGAAACACTTCTAGTGGGCACCACTAGTTCTCATTATCTCTCTCCTATTTCCAAAAGGCTTTTTATTTTACCATGAAGTTTCCCTTCCAAACATAATAGAAGTGAAGAGTCCAGGAGATACAGCTGACCCCTAGGTGGTCCCCAACTTGGCATGAAACCTGTTCTAGAAAAACAAAAGACTAGCATGAAGATGCCTTTCAGGAAACCTACCGTTTTGGTGATTTCATTTTCAACTTCATGTAGATCTGAATGTTTTTCCATGGTAGTATTAAGAAAAGTTCTCTTTAATTTAAACTCTGTCACGAAGGTTCTAACTGAAAATGAAAATGTAGCCCGTTAGACCACACAACAGATGAACCTATGCAAGGCTGTGTGTTTGCAAATCTCTGGCGTATCCAGCTTTATTCCCCCTCACAGGACAATCTCTATGCATTTCCTTCTCCTGGATGATGGAGTCCGTCTTCCCCTCTTCTAGGTTCTCTCTAGCAAAGTGATTATTTACTGGGCTGGGCTGAAAGCTTAGACTGAGCAAACCTTTGGGGGAGAGACTCCAAGAAGTCTTCTGTGTCTGCGCAAGCACTGCTAAGAGAAGGAGCCTTCTGGACATCTCTGGAGTGCCCAGTAAAGCTGTGACAAAGGAGAAAGATGAGCTGGCCTAAACAATAAAATCCTAGAAGGAGGGGAGGGAGATGTAGTACCAGACACTAAAAATGCTCATTAGGCCTCGTAAAGCTTTAGACAGAGGAAAGCTCTTGCTCTCCAAGGTCTTTAACCGAGTTATGTCCTCAACTTCAGTGGGTGCTTTGGTTTCTTCTTCTTCCTAGAGCCATCCACACCCAAACCCCATTCCTCTTGCTCAGAGTAAATGCCCTAGTTCACTGATAAAAGAAGTTCCTAAAGGTTGCCTGCTTCCCAAGAAAGATCACCCAGGCTCCCAAGGGCCAAAATTTAGCATTCAGGCTCACATATGTCTACCTTCAAAGTTCTCCTTTCCTCTATACCCTCTGTGCCCTGAGGAGTCTGATAGTCTAAGGACTACCAGGGGGCTTCAGAGAAAGGTTCCAAACATTTGTAGTGGGCCTATACTCCAAGGGCTGCCAGACTCTATGATTACAAGCCATGTAATGAAAACAACATATATTCAAGATGCTGTTAGGTTCAGAAATGAAAGAAAGCAGCCCACTGTCAAGGCCCATTTCACTCAAAATAAAATTCTAGTTAACACCAATTTGTGCTGATTGGGCCTGAGGAGAATGTGACTTATAATTCGAAGGCAACCAAAAATTAGTTCAGCATGGTTTATATCTGGCTCTTATCTTCCCTTATATTAAATTCTTATCTTTCCCTCTGGACAGAAAAAAAAATAACTCAAAACACAGAAGTCCATGAAGCTGCTCTTTCATGGAATGCTTGCATGCTGAATTAAGAAAAAGGCCTGCAAATGAGCCAGGGAAAACATTTAACATCTTATACTTACTGTCTAAAGCCCTTAATCCTTATTTAACATCTTTTTGCTTGTTCTACAGTTCAGTGAAGCCAGCTGCTTAGGACTCTTTCTAAGCAGCAGGGAGTTCTTTGAAAACATTCTTGGCCAAATGAAAGCATTTCAGCATGCTCTAATTTGCATGTTCCTCTGATGTTTAGGAACAATGAAGCTAAATGACTTGAAAAGGGAACGATGATTGTTAACACAATAGAACTGCTGTCCTCCTGATCCCTGCTACCTGTGGGACACTGTGCACACAGGCTTCCAAAACAGTCGCCCTCCTTCTTCATTTTCACATCTCACATGTCTAGGTTTATACCTGGACCCTCTGTACAGAAACACACATTGTAAATGTCAGGTACACAGATCTCTTCTGAATCAGGACAGCAAATGTGGCCTCTGCTTTCAGTGTGAATATGAAGATGCATCAGTCTCTTCCCCCAAACCCTGCGCTCTCTCCAGACAGGGTTTTTTTGAAGACATTTACACCTTCATGCCTGCAGTTCCATCATTTGGCTTTAAGGTAAACTTCTATTTCAAATTTACCTATTGATTTCCCTATGCTATCTAAATGATTTCTTTTGAAAGACCCATAATTATTACTTTGTATTCAGAGTAGTTTATTGTTTTCCTTGCTTTCAATACCGGTCCAAGAGTTTGAAGACTAATGTTAAGTGATACCTCCCATCTGGACAGTTCTTTACCATTTTCATAGCTTGCTCAAATACACTACTTTATTTGACCTTCACAATAACCCTGAGTGGGAAGCAGAGCAGCTGGTAATCGCATTTTACAGATGAGGAAATTGAGGCTCAGGAGCCATATGCTGTGGTGGTGGCCCTGGAGCTGGAAGGAAGTCATCTGAGTCCTGGGCAAATGTACTTTCCACAGTGCTTCAAAAAAAAATCATTTCCATCTTCTCTGTTCTTAAACTGAAAACCCCTGGCTTATTTCTTATAGAGTGTGGCTAAAAGGAGTAGGTTACCCAAATACAAATACATTATTAGAATAAGAGGATTTTGATTGATGTCTACATTTCTAGAGTCTTCTTTTTAAAATAATGTTTTGACTTGATCCTTCTATTTAAACAATTTTCAAAATTCTACCATTATTTTAGTAGAGTACCAACCTTCTTAAAAAGTTCCTTCAGTCTACAGGTAATAGCACTTTCAAAGGACACAGGTATTTGCTCTCTCAAAAATATTTACTGAGTACTTTTTGTGTGTTAAGTATCACAATGGGCAATTTAAGACCATTCAAAGACGAGTCATTTTACCTGCCAGTTTCCTTATCCAGCTTAGAAACTTTGTATTTTTCATTTTTAATTTCTTCAACAAGTTATGTACTAAACTTGGCATTCTAACGAGGGTCGTACCCTGCATGCAGGAAAGCTCTTATTGTATAGCAGGAAGAGCTGTGGGTTGGAAACTAGGCCTCTCATCAACCGATTATTTAAGCTTGGCCACTCAGCACCTTGTCAGGGCCTTGGTTGGTTTGTTTGCTTTTTAACCTGTAAAATGGAGATTATATTTAAAATCAACCAGCTTTATGAATCTGTCAAATTAGGGAACAAAATATGACAAATTGCATGGTAAAATGGTGACAGCAGCTTTGTCAAAATTATCTATCTGTGGACAAGAACATGAAGATCATTTTCAAAAATTAAAAGAATGTGTGGATATGGCAGGACAATCAGGATTTTGTTCTTTCTTTTCTCCCCTAAACTGTTTTTCTTTACTATGTAGTCAGAATATCCTTTTAATATTTTTTTTTTCTAACTGCAGGGTGAAATGGTTAAGCAAATAATGTTAGGCACAAATGATGGCATATTATGCAGTCATTAAAATGTTTGTATCATATTTTTAATAACATAGGAAAATGTTTAAGATATAAAGTTTCTATGAATATCATATGATTTCAACTATGTAAAAATATAATGTACATCAAAAAATTACAAAGTAAGGTGCTATATCTCTGAGTGTTAGAATAATAAGCAATGTCTTCCACTTCCTTCTATATTCCTTAAGTTTATATGTTGGACAAATATTGATTTTGAGTAGGGAGAAAAATAGTAAACGTTACTTTGTAAAATATATTGTGGTACAGTATAAATTCCAAGATACACTAACTCTCTTACCCAAATTGCATATTCCTTTTTCCAACTGGTACCCAACTGGGCATTTGCAGATAAAGGATCCCTGAGTATTGTTGCACATGGCCAGGGGTGGGCAGGGGTTTAAGAGGCATTCATTCACATCTGCAGAGGAGAGAAAGCAAGACCATACTGAATCTGCAGCAGACAGCAAAACCATAATCCAGTACAGTAAGTACTTACTAAGGGCCAAATGGCACTAGGGGAGGTGGGGCCTCAAGGGTGAATAGGAGACCACCCTTGTCCTCAAGGGGCTGACCATCATCTACTGAGATAAGAGGCAGCCATATAAACAACTAACTGTAAATACAAGGCAGGATTTGGATACAAAGAGAAAATAGCAGATTTTGATGAAGGAGAGAATTAAGGACTGTTTAAAATAACATCTGGACTATGACTAGGAGGACTTTAATAAACAAACTTGGGTGGGTAGGGGATTCCAGGCTGAGGTGCCCAGACATTAAAGGCCAGGGTTAGGAAATGTAGGGGTCTTTAGGGAGCTGTAGGTGGTCCAGTGTGGCAGGAGTATAAGGAACCCAAAGAATGAAACCAGATGAGGAAGTTAGTGAGTGCCACACTACAGTACCTGACGTTATCCTGCAGGCAACACACAAGCATGCTAATTCTCAAGTAAGTAGGGTATTAACTAAAAAATCTTATTCTTCTACATTTTGGAGGAAAATGGAGTTTATTGGATAACCCAATGTGTAGACCACTGGACATTACTTTTTCTCTTACCCACACTGCAGTCATCCCCTTGCCAGGAAGGCGAGCACACACATTGATAGCCACGACTGGTGGGGTCCACAATGCATTTGCCATCATGAAGACAAGGGTTCGTGGCACAGCTGTTGACTAAAACACATTCCAGCAATGAAGCAGTTAACCACACAGGAGATGTAAAGGCAGCTCTAGGTAAATATTTAATTCTCCCAGCTAATATCTGATGCTTGCTTATTTCTGTTAACTTGCCCTGAAAGGCCACACTACTAAAATAGAATGGGTTCCCAAGAGGTGCAGAAGATGAGTACAGTGGGACTGGGTACCAGTACTAGTTTGTGTCCATATATAAGTGGCAGATAATTGCATCCCTGAAGGCAAGAACTGATTCAAATCAAGTGAACTGAGTTCTTATAGGTCACTCAGTTCAGGATTGATGATTACACTGCCTTTGTGATACTCAGAAAATTCTACTTGAATCAATGCCAATTTAAAACACACATTAAAGGGGAAAAGGATCTCTGATCAACTCATCCTTCCTGCTGCAAGATTTACTCTGTGTGTGTGTGTGCACACATTTTGCCTTTCCTCTTGTATTTTATCAACACCATTGCATCCTTTATCCAAAAATATCCAAATTTAACTGGGCCTCCACATATTGTCCATCATTTAGAAAATGATCAGAGTTGAGCACTACAATGTCCTCTCTTTATATAATATAAAAATGGGCCCTTCCTGAATTCATCTAGGCCCTCATGACATACATACTTCAATGTCATCTTGGACTCCCAGCTCCCAAGGGCAGTGACCACAACTGTTTTGTTCTGCAGCAGCTTCACACTCCAGTTATGTATTAACTGCTTCATAAAGGTTTCTGACACATACTTAGAAAAGCTGAAAGCTACAACTTAACTGTGTTGTCTGCAAGGAGTAAATCAATGGTAGAATAAGAAAAAGAAGGTGGAAGTTAAGAGTCCTCACTCCAAAAAAAGAACCCTGAAAACAACTGAGCTAAACCGAAAGGTGGTGTTCCTATACTTCACTGCTACTTTACATATTACCTAAAATCACCTATATAAGCACAGCACCTACATAATCAAACACTGTACCCACCCATGAACACTGTCATAAAAAATATATTAACAGCCGGTGGATCTGTTCCTAATACTCACCTATAGTTATCACTGGAATGGTTATAACTGGCTTTAAAGGAGACTTGTGGATTTCATTCCATCTAGTATTGGAACATACTTGCCCTCTGAAGATGAAGGCTGTGAGCCTTGAAGCAAGGCCCCCAAGCTTCTCCGAATAGGGATCCACCTTTCATTTCCCAGAGGTGCTCAGATCAGTGGCACCAAGGGGGCGCTGTGGGGCTGGCAGTGGGGTTGGTTTATGAGCCCAGATTGACTGTGGCTGACCAGCAGCAACTGTGCTGCTCCCTGACCTCCCTGCTCCAGCCACTACAGAGCATCTTCCTTCTTTCCTTCCTCCTTAAGATGCCAGTTTCCATTTCACCCCTTCTCCAACAGCAGTTTTGCTTTCCTGGGTCTGGACCAGCCAAAAGTGCAATTTGAACATGATGTCAAAAGACATACCATCCTACTTCCTTCTGCCATTCCTTAAATGACAAAGGATCATGCGGATGGCTTTATTCTCCTTGTACCAGCAACTTCACATGGCTATGAAGATAACCCTTCAGTGCAATGTGAAGGAGCCCCGGTCACGCAGACACTGTGGGTAAAAATTAGTTTTATTTACATGTCCCCCCACCCCCATTTATCAACTAGCACAGTACTCTTTGGGAGATAAAGGAGCTTGGGCTTCCCTGCATCTAGAGAAGCCTCTGACCCCAAGAAGGCCCTGGTGACTGGAGAGCCAACTGACTGACTCAGAGGCTCTGGGCTCCAATGCGGGAGCAGGCACCCAAATCAATCCCTGTCTCAGACAGGCCACCTAAGGCTTCTTTACTTCACCATCTCTACCCTCCCATCCTGCATCACTGCTCTGACTTCAGAGGAGTAAAAGGCATGCTTGAAAAGCTCTTGCAACTACAGGATGTTAAAAGCTACCCTTGTACTAAGAACTGACGTCACACCTGGCCAAAGCATCCTCTCCTCTTTCTTCAGGAAGAGTTATGTAATTCAGGGGTGAGAAAATCAGGTCCACCATGACCTTCTTTTAGCTTTAAGTGTTTCAACAGGAGGCATATTAGGTCACAAAACACACTATTTCAAGTACTAGCCATTTCCACACATTCACAGGAACCCTGGGCCCCATGTAGCTTTCGTCCTGGGTGAAGCTTAGCAGTCAACGTGTGCTTGTAAGACTGTGTTTTACCTGAGGCTGAAGATGACAACACTGTGGTGGACCAAGTGCTGCTCTGAACAGCAAAGGTGGCAGATTTAGGAGTCAACACTTCAGCTGTGGAAACATCTGTGGTTTGGGGAGAAGGAGATGTTCTGAAGAAGTGTGAAGCTGGGCTGTGCTCTTCTATAATGCCAAGCTTTGTGGTCAGTTCTTTTGCTGATGTGAGTACACTGGTCAGAGGGATCAATCCGGTGGTAGCATCTACATGCACTTGGTCCCTCTTTGTGCTGACAGCACCTTCTGTTGAGTTTTGTGGCACTACAATTTCAGGATGGGTCGGCAAGAACTGTTCTCCAGCCGTAGTCTGTACAGCTACAGGGCCAGTGATCAGAGATGCTGTGCTTGATGGGGTGCTCGGAGTGGTCATGGGAGGTTGAGAGATCTCTAGAGTGGTGGTTGTCAAAGCTGGAGACATCGGGGCTAAGCTGGTGCTTGTGGCTGGAAGGGTTTGCTCTGTGGAGGACTCTGTTAAGGCTGGAGGAAAAGGGACCTCCAAAGGAGAGCTCATTGTTACAGCTTTGATGGACTCTGTGGGCAGAGGCACCAGGCTTAGTGACTTTGATTCTGTAAAAATTTTCTCTTGGTGTGAGGTGCTCTGGTTCTTAGGGTCTGCTGTTTGACTACTGTGGAGTGTTACCACAGACGCTGCCATCGTTGACATCTGAACTGAAGTCAGAGGAGTCCCCCTTGCCCTGGGCAGGAATGGGGAAGAAGATGAACGTGGTAAGGTTGTTTGTGAGACAGAAAGTGGGGCAGGGGTAGATACTGTCAAGGATGTCGGTAAAGGTGAGGGTGAGGAAGACAAAGGTGGAGGTGCATCAGAGGTAGACTTCGGCAGATACTCAGAGGCCCTGGTTGATGGTAAGGTTGATGAGAACAACTGGTGGGGTTGTGACACTGAGGGCAGAGGCAAAGGAGGTCCCGAAGAAGAAGAGGATGAGTCACCAACAGACTGAGCATCAGCGTCAGTCAAAGTGTTTGGCATATTAATGGTGGATGTGTAGGATGGAAGGTTGGATGTATGCAGAACCAGTGACTCAGTGGAAGGCTGAGCGTATTCCCCATCATAGGATGAGATGTTACTTCTTTCAGTCTGAGCATGAGAAGAGGAAGAATAGTCTAAATGTGAAGAGTCTGAGGACTTAATATAAGAGGTCGAGCTTTCCCTGGTGTCCGAGGATGAACTGTTATCTGTAATGGATAGTAATGCCCGTTCTCCTTTGGTGAAAGTAGATGAAATGTAAGTGTGGTCTGTGTGGTCGCTGGAAGTCCTTTGTTCAGTATCTGTGCCACTCACTTGATTGTAGCTAATTCCAGTGACTACAAAGGGAAAAGCCAAAGTTAGGTCAAGTAAACAAACAAGAAATCTCTGAAACAGACTTTCAATGTCCTATCTATGAACTTCAGTGGGTGGAACACTTTCTTTGGAGAGGTGGTTTACAATGGCCAGTGCTCTGAATAGAGACCGTGTGGGCAAACAGGAATGGTCAGTGTCTGCTCTGAGCCCACTCACCCTCTGTGAGAAGCAGCGGTGGCTTCCCACAGGAAATGGTAATAAAAGAGAAGTGGGGACCAGGGGTCTAAAAATAAAGAGTAGTTCCAAATTCCTTCCATATGCCTTTTTTGGTTAAAACAAATTGGTATCTGAAAAGCTCTTAACACCCCCAATAGAGTAACTGTTATGCCTAAAAGGAAAAAGGAAAACCCTCCTAACTTTCCATTCTGCATGAGATATTTCTTTCCCAGGAGATTGGCCTTAGCCACAAAGTGGCTGGTCCCCTTTATTTTAAGCCTGCCAGCAGACAGTGTCCTAAATGCCTGAGGTGAGTGGCGGGAGGTGAGTGGGGCAGGGGTGGGGGAGCTTGGAGAGGGGTGTTTGCCTTCCTGAGGTGGGAGAACCTAGAAAGTTCTCTTCATAAAGAGCTTGGAAGATATTTTCTGGGTGGATCGCCTAGTTAATCACCCTAGGACTTTGAGTAAACGGACAGATGGGCTGAAGGGACGCGTTAAGGGGCTCTGCGGAAGACACACCACCTCCGAGGGCGCGCGACGCGGCCGGCGACCGTGAGACCAGGCCCGCACCGTCGGTCACGGTCGCGTTCAGGCGCGGGGTGGCGCTGTCAGCTCCGGCGGAGCGCCCCACCTCCGGCGAAGTGGCGCCGGTGCTGGCGTTGGTGGCCGTGAGGGACCGCAGCGTACGCTCCGCGACTCCAGCCAGAGTGGCCGAGGTGTACGCGCTGCGAGGGGGAGCCCCGGGCGTCCCGTCCTCCGCGTCGCCGCCGCCGCCGCCGTGGCTGTCTTCCACGGCTAAAAGAAGGGTGAAAGGAGATGGCGATGATTCCAGGGGTGGAGTGGCAGCACCCCACCGAGCCTCGCCTCCCGGGCTGTGGGGCCCAGGCGCTTCCCCGCGCTCCCAGCCCCTTTGTCTGGTGTGCTTTGCTGTCGCACACTCGAGCAGTGACTGCAACCTCAGCAGGCACCGCCTATCAGCACATCTGTTCGGGGCAACTGGATTTGTGGGAAGGCTTATCGCTTCAGAGAACAGGATCCATACTGGATTTCTGCTCGGTGGTATGCATAAAAAATAGAGTTTATGTCAGGGAAATTGGCAGTGGTGGCGGGGGAGGCGACCGGCGGGCAAAAGACTAACAACCCTTTTGGGGCTTTAGGAGTTCGCACAAGGCCCAGTAGGGGAACACCGTCCTCCTTGGAAGGCCCCACCTCCTGGTAGGACCAGAGATCCGTGAATGCTCCTCATCCTATAGAGTGCTAGTACATGGGCAGAGAAAGCCGCATGTGGTCAGAGATAAAAGGAGGGCTTGTTTTTTATTTTCTTTTATCTTTTTTAATGCACTTGTTTTATTTTATTGATGGGGATGGAATAGGGAAGGTGACACATGAATAAATATCCTTTTCCTCCTTTTTTGGGTATATGTTTTATGCTATAAACCTAAAGAATCTTAGAACTATCTTAGATTGTTATATTAGATTATCAAATAAACCCTTCTTTTTAGAAGTGACAAAAATGAGGTCCAATCCTTCTTGGCCTAAATACTTCATAATCTGGCTATATGAGAAAACAGACTCTTTTCCTCGTTCTTACTCCCATTCCCAGCCCAGACTAGCCCTTGATACCCTATGGGCACACTTAGATGGAAAATAGGTGTAAAGTTGAGTGGTAGGTAAATTCATTTCAGGATAGGTTTGAATGAATTGAGAGACAGGAGTGAACGTGGGGACAGGACACACAGTGACCTCAAGCAGCACTGAGAAAACCAGAAACCGGAGACAGGCAGACTGAAGCGCTCGAGAGACCTGTGGAGAGCCAACCAGGAGAGGCTGGAGAGCAGGTGTACCCAAGCATGAGTTCTCTAGGCAAACAGACAAAGGCTTTGGATGGGGAGATCTTAAACACTCTGTTCAACAAAACAACCACACCAGGGTTACAGGCTTGACCAAGTGGAGAGTCCCGCCCTGAAACAGAGGGGCTGAATCTGCACACAAGAAAAAGGATGGGACTGTGAACTCTGAAAGGCTAGACTGCAGGATCCGTCGGCTTTGGATGACTCCAAGGAAACGAGATAAAGCTTTGTATTAATCCGCAGTGAGATGGTTTCAGGAATGAAGCTACTCTTTATCTACCTCTTTATAATTGAACTCCAAGATCTGATCACAGTGAAATCCCATTTTCCACATGAACTGACGGAGCATTAACTGCAGAGAGGAAGGGTACTGAAGAGATGTAAAAGGGAAAAGCTATTCAACCTAAGATCCTGGTTTGAGAAGGTAAAAATCCTGAGCCCCGCTGCGGTGAGGGTGGAAAATGATTCTTTTTGTTTAGGAGATAGATAATGTGTTTTCCAGGCACAGACATAAAAGAGTATAAATATCCCTCACCTGTATGTGTAGTATTCTCTCATGACAAGCATATGCTTTTCTACATCACATGAACAGTAATAAATGCTAATCTTCCTCATCAATTAGGATTCTCATATGGGGGAAATGGAGCTGCTATTATTTGTGTTGGAGAGGTAAGAATTTAAACCCATTAGAAGCTTAAATGATAAGTTATTGCATTTTTGCTTTAGTTAGAATACACTTTACATTGATAAGCCTGCTGAGAATTTTTAAAAATTACCCCAAAGCATTATTAAAACAGAGCATCAAAAGAAGTTTTCTCAAATTGATAAACTGGACTTCATCAAAATTAAAAACTTTTGTGCTACAAATGATACCATCAAGAAAGTGAAAAGACAACCCACAGAATACGAGAACTGTCTGCAAATTATATATCTGATAAAGGACTAGGATCTAGAACACACAAAGAACTCTTACAACTCAATAATAAAAAGACAACCCAATTTTAAAAGTCAAAAGATTTGAATAGACATATTCAAAGAAGATATACAAATGGCCAATAAGCACATGAAAAGATGCTCAGCATTGTTAGTCAGCTGGGAAATTCAAGTCAAAACCACAATGAGATACCCTTCACACCCACTAGAATGGCTATAATCAAAAAAGATGGACAATAGCAAGTGTTGGTAAAGATGTGGAAACACTGGAACACTGGTACATTGCTGATTGAAATATAAACTGGTGGAGCCACTTTGGGAAACAGTTTGGCAGGTCCTTAAAAGGTTAAAAATAGAGCCACCCTAACATCTGAAAATTCCAAGAGAACTGAAAATTTATGTCCTGAATGTTCACAGCTGCATTATTCATAATAGCCAAAAGGTGGGAACTACCCAAACATCCATCAATTGATGAAAGGGTAAACAAAATGTGGTATATCCATACCATGGAATATTATTCAGCCTTAAAAAGAAATGAAGTAGTGATACATGCTACACCATAGATGAACCTTGAAAATACGATGCTAAGGGAAAGACACAAAAGACCACATATTGTATAATTTCATTTATAGGAAATGTCTAGAATGGGCAAATACACAGAGACAGAAAGTAAATTACTGGTTGCCAGGGGCTGGGAGGAGGGTGGAATGGGAAGTGACTGCTGATGAGTATGGGGTTTCTTTCTGGGGTAATGAAAATGTTCTGGAATTAAATAGTAGTGATGGCTGCACAACTTTGTGAGTACACTAAAAACCACTGAATTGTACACTTTAAATGTGCACATTCTATAGAATGTGAATTATATCTCAATAATGCTGCTAAAAGAAAGGGAAAATTTCTTTTGATGAATTTCCAGACAACTACTCACAAGAAGGAGCCGTGATTGAGGCAAGTGTGGGGCTGTGGGTTGGGCTACAGGGAATGGGAGGACATGGACAGAGAAGTCCTTGAGCTGTGAGGGAAGAGGAGGAGGCAGCAACAGTTTCTCAGAGAAGTACCAGAAAAAATTGGGGATATACAAGAATAACTGTACCCACCAGCTAGAAGAATGACTTGGGTATAATGAAACTAGAGGGGCCTGGGAAGTTACTTCATCAGTGCACGGTCTTAATATGCTTCAGATTACATAAGCATCTTAAGTCCCTCTCCCCTCTGTGTGGTACAGTTCTGTGAAATGAAAACTCACTCGAACGTTCTCCACGTGGTGCTGAAGAATCCAGGCTTTCTGAGGAAGATGTGGACGACCACTCTGAGTAGCTGCTATCACCCAACACTGTGTTGCTTCCTCTGGATTGCGGAGCAGGGTCTGAGAGCTGGTTCAAAACTGAAGCGTTCACAACTTCAGGATATGAAGGAGAGCTTTCTGTCGCATCTGCAAATGTCTTGCTGTTGGTCAGGAACCAGCGTGCAGTGCTCTCTCCACCTCTGGTGGATGGGACTGACCTGGACACGGACTCAGTCTGAGACACAGAACTTCCATCTTCTGCCTCAGAGCTGCTGGCAAGCCGATGTTCTCCGAAGGCTACAAGGTATCATAGGAAAAAAAAGACACCGTTATGCGGATAAGAAAGAGAGCCCTCAACAACTAAGAAGCAAGTCCTCTCTAAGAAAACAGGAACTTTGCCAAGGAACCTTTTACAGTATTTATTATGTGTATAACCTGACATGCACTATCATATTCTAAATAATTACTTCAAAACTCTTGGGTGGCAGCAAAATAGCAATACTAAAAATAAAAGTTGGTGAACAGGGGACCTTTTAAATAGCATATGCAAGTAGCAGAGTAACTTATAGGCTTGTGTGTTTTATTCTCTTTCCTGTAAAAAGTGGTCAAGGGAGTATGTCATTATGTCCAGCAAATATGATGTGCATAAATATAGTGCATAGGCAGAGCACTTTTCCAAAACAGTTTTAATATTAATACAGATTATTCTAATTCCAAAATATAGCAAAAAAAAAAATCAACTGTAGGGAGTAAATCAAACCATGAATTTGGGAACTATATTGATGTCTGCACATTTATGTGTAAAGATGATCTATCTGTACACAAAACAACTGAAGCTAGGTTTAGAGAGTGGGCCAGCTCTCATTTTGAAGACAACGCTGTAGAGTAAACAGAAGATAGGACCAACCACGAGAGCCCCGAGGCTGCAGTCTCAACTCTGCTGAGTGAGCTAAATGGCCACACACGCATTACTCAACCCCTCTGAGCCATAGCTTCCTCATCTGTAAAAAAGGAGGAGGAACGACACCCACCTGACTAACTTCACAGTGTCCTCATAAGGATGAAAATCAAAATGCAATGATGTGGTCTACCAGATAAAGGAGCTGCTGGCATCAAAGAGCATGCTTTTCTTTGGAGATTATAAATGGTCTTGAAGAGATTCCCCTAAGAAAATTCAACTATTTACAAATGTCCCTAATAGATGAAGTAAAGATGGAATACTTACTTGGGGAATCATTTTGCCAGTGTAAAGATGTAAGTCTGAGTTCATTTTCTGGGGATGGCTCAGTGAACTCCCCATCACCTGGATTCCCAGTTACGTGACTGTTCCTTTTCGATTCCACCACAGCGAGTGAAGAACGGACTGAGGCTGCAGCTGTGGCAGTCTCAGAGTCCTCAGGGAAGCCCTCTGTCTCATTTGTAGGTCCCAGACTGAGAGGCAAAGACCGGAGCGTCCTCGGGACACCATCAGTGAACGTGGTGGCAGCACGCGTACTCTTTGTCTGACTGACTGAGGGGCTCTGCAGACCGGTGGAGTTGTTAAGCTCCTCCATACTTCCAGAAGCTACAACAGAAGAAGACATGCTTCAAAACTACTCAGGAGTTTAAGAAAATCAGGAATGTGTCTAGGTACAAATGATGTCTACTACTTTTTGGTGCCTAAATCTAAATACTGTGGACCTAATATAGATACAAACATTTGTGTATGTTTACACATACATGTGCACCAGGACATACTCCTTCACTCTCTCCTCACTAGCTCTAATTCTCACAGAGCTAAGCAGAGAAGCAGTGAGGTCCTCACCTGGCACAATGAAAAGCTTATGTTCCATTAAAAGGAAAATAGGAGAAAGCAAGACAAATACGTTATTTGCCTTGGTTTTTATAGAGGAAGATGAAAACTTCTGCTGAATTCCACACTATAGCTTAAACAGGACAGGTCATGGTAATAAGGTTTTTGTCATTGTTTTGTTTTTAGCAATGTAACCCTTTTATTCAAATGCTATTATAGATTAAAATCCCATATATAAAATGCATAAAAGTGGGGCCACTGCAGGGTGCCCAGGCCCCAGGTCACCACTGAGGAGGCCTTGGGTTTTGCAGAATACAGTTGGGACACTATTGGCCTAGAAAAATAATTCTCAGCCTTGTCACCATCAAAGGCTCTTTGTTATTCCTCACCTCATGGCCACCATAAACTTTATGTTTTGAAAGACTATTAACCAAACTGCATTTATTAAGTAACAGAACTTCTAAGCCAGCAGGAAATACTCATTATTATCCCATGAATTTGATTTAATCCCATGCAAGAACTAATAGGCTTCATTACTGTAGTTAGTCTCATTAAGCTTTAGAGAGTAGCTTTCAAATCTACATGCTCCAATGGGCCCCCAGGAGATCAAGGACTCCAGGAACAATTTTTCTAATCAATGGGTGGCAGCCATTGGGTAATTGTCAAGAACCTCAAGAAGTGAATTATACACCATTGGTCAAAATGCATAGTCTGCTCTGCATAAGTATGGGTGGCTCACTCATGGCTCCCTTCCACAAGAACTTTCCAAGGGATATCCTGAGAACTAAACTCCAGAAAGGTATATTAAAATCTTTATTCCAAACAGGAATAAACTGCAGGGAAGCTTGGTGAGTGGGAAGGAACATGCCAGGTAAAACCAAAGGCAAAAAAGAGAGTGCTTTTTTTTCTTTTTAAGCTAAAAATAATAAAACTCTACACCTATACAGTAAAAGCCATTGAGCTGTTAATCGTGACCCAGAAAATGGAAAAAGGAAGTTGTCATTATAAACAGTTCCTTGAAGATCAGTCTTATGTGTAATCATGACCAAAAGCACAAGTAACTTTTAAATGTAGTTAGAGAGAGAGCATAGGGAACAAAAGTTTCCTCTTACTCTTGTGCAAAACCATAGAACCAGCTATACCTAAAACATAGCCTGAAGCTCTGGTCACTGGACCTCGATGAAGACAAAATGAAGATGCAGGCAATTCACAAAACTATTAATTGAAACAAAGGAATAGAAAGACCTGGACACAAAAATACAATCCCATACCACCCAAACTCATCCTTACTTAAAAACAAAAAAACAAAACAAAGCAAACAAAAACCAAAAAACACTTCAGTATTAAAAAAAAAGGAAAGCATAATAGATAAGAACCAAATCCTCACTCAACCACTTAGCTTCTCAGACCTAACTTCATTAGAGTTATCGTCTATATCCACCAAATTATAGCTTCATCAGATCACTAGATATGCTTTCAAAACAATTTTATTCCCAGTAAACTGCATTATTTCATCCATTCAGTGTACCCATCAAAACACAACGGTGATAATTTTGGGTTCAATCTGAATTATCCAGGCCTGTCCACCTCTGGTGGTTTTAGCAAAAATGGCCACCAAAATACAATCCCAAAAGTCACAAATGCTGAAAGTCGTGAAAAGAAAATGGTTCTGTTTTTCCCTGAACCTGAGAGCTCTGTAGAACGCTCTTTCTTCATCTCATCATTATCATCATTATAAAAAGCTACCATTTACTGACCAAATACAGTGCACCAGGCATTGTGCTAAGTCCTTTAAATACGAATCTCATTTAATCCTCATGGTAAAGCTATGAAATGTGTGTGAATACTTCTGTAGACTTGGAAGTAGAGGAAATGTTTGGTCAAACTAATCTACAATCACCACTTATATTATTCAGTGAGCACCTGTTAAATAAATCTAAGGGGAAATGTACCATGTTTCTAATCAACAAGCCAGCATGCCCTTCCTTGCTCATTTCTACCCCTGAAGGAGCCATTCAAAAATGGAGGGACCATCCATCTGAGAACAGAAATAAGCCAAGTTCCTAACCTTTACAACGGGAGGTGGAAAGGATGTCTGCTCATCTGGTAAAAGTACAAAGGTCACTCTCCAACCACAGTACAAAATACTGGAACCTGAAGCACACATCAAAATGTTCAACCATGACTTGACTGCTATCCAGAACTTGCCAAAAGTACAGCTGAAGCAGCTGATATTTGAGAAAGATATGCTAAATCTACAATCTTCTGTTATTTATGCTCTCTCCCTTTACAAAGGGAAATCACCACAAAGCAATTTCCCTGGACCACATTAGCTTAGCTGCCCACAGAAATACTTTTATAAGTTGAGATCCATTATTATACCCTCAGCTCCTATTGAGAATCTATATAAAATATCACCTTTTAAAGAACATTAGCATAATTTCCACAAAACAGAAATTGAAGGCATTTTCCATTATGATCCTCAACATTTCTTATATAAATAGTTCTCTTAGAATTTACTGCCCCCACAACACTTATGCCCATGGATGAATTGTGTGCTTACTTTATCTGACAACAATCACATGCCCCACCCGGTTTCTCTTTGTGCCCTGGTTTCCAGGAAGCTCAGTACTAAATTTAGTGCTCAATTGTAGCCACTCTCACACAATTCAACATACACATATCTCTTTCCACCTTTAATAGAGAGCTTTTTCCCCTGTTTGTCACTTTGTTTACTTTTCCCCCCAATGATCAAATCATACATGGTCATTATAGAAAATATGGAAAGATGTAAAGCAGCAAGAAAAATAATTTCAAATGGTTTCTGATCTCTTTTTTTAAATCTGATTCCATTGCCTGGGCCTATATCTTCTTTAATACTGTAAGGTGTACAATGTATTTTTGGAAGCAGGTAACTCCTGACTATCCCAGCCTCAGAAGAGGTTGTAATGTTGTGTTGCAGGCATGTTTCTGGGTAGCTGAGTGAGGAGTGAAAGGAGGCACAGAACACAAAGGCTGGATGTGTGTGGAGTAACAGATGCTGAAACTAGAAAGGATATTTCCAATCAACTGGCCAAATCCTTTCATGTTTCCAATGAGGAGCCCCCTCCTCCCTGTGCCAGCCTCTAAGCTACCATCCTTGTGCTCACCTAGTGAGAAGCACAACTAATCTGATGGGTCCAAGTGCCAGGCTTTTCACTGGGTCAGGTTTACTAGTGGATGGAGGAGCCAAGTGCCGGCACAAGCCCCTGCGGCACTCCCTCTTCGCCTCTGTTTTTTCAGAGCTGGCCAGGCAGGCCAGGCCGACTCCAGGTCTGCCTCTGGCGGGTCCTGCTGGCTCTTGCCAGACTGCCTAGAGCTCCTGTGTCATGTAGTGAGAAAGGGAGAGTAGCAGGTACTAGCGTAGCTTTAAAAATAAAGCACAGCTTTGTTTCCCATGTGGCTTCAGGTCCTTGGGCACGTATCCTCCGCATCTCCTTAGGGAGGAGGGGAGGTTGGCAGGCTGGATCCAGACATCCTTGGCTGCCTGGCAATAACCCCCTTTAGTAGCACTCAGAGCCCTCTCCAATATCTGAGAGGGTGGTGGGACTCCACCTAGAACAGAACACCCCATTCACTAAAAAGGAAGAGAAATGCTCAGAAAAAGACTCAAGGAATATGAAAGAGATGCTGGAACTCTCCAACAATTAAAAGTATAAGGTTCTACAAGGACAAATGCTCAAAGAATTTGAGGGACAATTTTTTTTTTAGTGATGAAAAATATAGGTGAATACAGAGTCAAATCCAATAAAGCTGGAAACACAGGATGATTTTCAAATTTGCCACAGTAGTAGGCTGAATTTAAATTATAAATATTAAATGACCCTAACCAGAATCAAAGTATAGCTTCCTAGAAAATGCTTCATTTCTACCCTTTAGTAAAGTTTATTGTAAATCACTGAACCACAGAACTTTGGAGCAAGAAAGGATCATAGCTTTTATCCAATCCAACCAATATTTATGAATAATCTTAAAAAGCAATCCTCTGAAAACATAAATCATAAATTATATCCATAGGTAGTCAGCAGGAAACTGTATACAGAGTATATGGAAAAGGAATTGGCTGCTTTAAATAGACATTCCAGAAAGGACCTTTGGGTTCACTTTTTGCTTTGATGATATAAAACCAAACTCTGAGTCTTACAAAGTACTTCTAAAAACCTCTGACCTATAAAAATTTTGAAATGGCAATTTCTGAAGCACCTAACCTCTATTTCTCAAGGATATTTCCAATCTTCTCTGTGCTGCTCCCTATGGCACGAGGAAGAACACTCAAGCAGCACACACAGACTCTGACTGAAACCTCAAAAAAGAGGAAATATTGGCAGAGTTTCCAACATTCTCTTTGGCCCATGGCAGGATGTGCCCTGTTTGGGCACATGCTAATCCACATTTCCTATCAGCTGCACCTTGTCCTGGGGTGGTGGGGAACCTAAGAGAAGTAACAGACAAGCCTGTGTCCTCAAGACGATTAAAATCTCTCTTGGCAGAGAGGCATTACATGACCCGGTATGACAAGGTATATAGCACAGAGGACCAGAAAGTTGAAGAAAGGCCCACGGAAGTGGAATACTTGAACTGAGACTTAACTGACAAGTAGGAATTGGAGCAGCAGAAAGAGAAGAGCACTCCACCTGCACTTCCTAACATCATGTCTTGCAAACTCCTGCATTGTGTATGTTACTTTTTTTAAAATGACGCCTGGAAAAATGTGTACTCATGTTTTCTTTGCCATTAAAGGAAACATTTTTGCAATAATGAACAAATAAAAATCTGACTCCTAATCAAATGGTACAATGCTCACCATTTCATGCACCCCAGCATGTGGCCTCTTGTGTAAGAATATATACCAAGAACACTCAGTCTTTGTTGTGTGTGTGTATGGGGGTGGGAGGGAGGGAAGCAGGGAGTGGTGAACAGAAAGGCCTAGACCAGCCACAGACCAACTATTATTTCCCTCCTTACACCGTTAAAGAAAATATATTTTAAACATGAACTTCAATACTGAGATAAACTGTGTAGGTTATATGTGCTTCTACCCCAAATGCTTGGCTTTAGAGGAATGGCACTTTTGCTTAATGTCTTTTCCCTTTATCATCTATTACTAGTAGGTAACCAGATAGCTGTACTCATCTATTTATGTCCATTTTGAACGACTTTGAAGGGGTAAGCTGGGGATAGGAGTACTCACATGAGGAGTGGTCCAAGGCAGGAGAGTAAGCTGGGGTCCTGGAGAAATGCAGCAAGGAGAGCTCTGGTCCCAAGGAATTTCTCTTCCTGGAGAGCGTGGTTGGTTCTCTGGTCTCCAAGGCAGGAAGAGGGGACTGGCTCAAAACTGAAGTGGTAGCCACTTGGTTGTGCACAGTGACTTCTTCTGAGAGCCCCGTCCCCCTCTCCAGTGAGCCCTGGGATGGTCCACTCTTCGTTTGAAAAGGGGCAGTTCTTCCTTCGGACCCTGAACTACTACTGGCTGGCAGGTGAAGCCTTTCCATGGCTGAAAACAGACAGCAACAATTAAAATGCCACCAGCAGACCTCAAAATACTTAATATGCTTTTAGTGGGCTCAACTTTGACTTCTATAAAATATATAGACACGAGAAGAAATTAGGAGCAATAAGTCATTCTATGAAAAATGAACTCCTGAAAGAGAGACCACAAACCAAGACAAAAACTGTGTTCCGATCTCACAAAGACTTGGCATTTTGTGGTAAAATTAAGAGGAAAGGGGCACATTGGAGCTAAGTATCAGACAACATAGAATCAGAGATCAGTACCTGATCTTCATGACCCATCACCCACATCCCACAAAGTTGGTCCCAGAATTTACTTGAATTCAACATAAAATTCCCAACATCTGGATGACCAACAAAACCAGGCAATAGCACATGCAGAGTTTCTAAGCTCTGTAGCTGTCATTCATGAATGGAATACAAAATACTTTCGTATGTATTCTTTACAGAATTGAGTCCCCCAACCAGACGTCCTGTCACGAGGACATGAAACCATGGAGTCATCTTCGACTACTTCATCCTCTACTTTCAGGCCATCACCACATCCTGTCAACTTTCTTTTATGAAGTCTCATTACCAGTCCCTTCCTCTCCATCCCTGTGGCTGCCAGGCTACACCTCAGCAGCACTTGGTGTCTGGATTTCTGTGTCTGCCTGGGTGGTCCCCTGACTCCAGGTCCCCTCCATCCTCCCACCCCACACCAGACATCTTGTACCTGCCTGCCAGGCAGATCCTTCCCAAATTCACGTTAGTCATGTCACTCCCTTGTTGAAAACCTTCAGTGACTCTTCCCACCACACTAAATCTAAACTGCCTGGTTTCCAAAGTCCTCCACGACTGTCCCTAACCCCACCCACACAACTGTCCCACCTCCTCCTCCTCTTCTCTGTGGGCAACTTATGCCCTCCCCAAGGGAGGCTGCTGGTCTCGCCACCCACAGAGGCCACACTTGTCTTTCTCTCCTCTGTACCTTCACTCACATTGTCCAGGCATTCCAATCCTCAGCCATCTCTGCCACCTCGCTCAGATACACAGATGCACAGATGTAGGCTCTAATCCCAGCCACGAAACCTGTTAACTGTTTGACCTACACATGTTGAGTTAATTAACTTCTCTGAACTTCTGCTTCCAAATTTCTAAAATGAGGATAACACGACTTCATGGGCTTGCACAAGGATTGAGAGGACAGACATGGTAGTATGCAATAGGTACCTAATCAGTGCTAGTTTTCTTTAGTTTCTCTTCCTCAGTCAAATCTTACCCATCAAGCCCCAGCCCCTTCTTGAAATTCTTTGCTAAAAATAGCAAACCACCAGCTGTGCAGACCATGGCAAGAACAACCATTTGAGCCACATCAACACAAAACAAACCCCAAGCCTGGCTTTCCTTCCCAGCTATGCACCCCACCAGACCTGGTGCCTCTGGGATCGCAGCGTGTGGCAGGATCCCTAGGGGAAGGTGGAGGTTTGCATTTTGACTGGCCATGGATCATAGATGCCACAGGATCGGCCAGGCTGCTCAGCAAATCCGCACTCTCATCTGGGCTGTACTTACAAGCATGCCACAGATGGGGCCTAGGTCACAGGTCTGACCCACCCAGACCAGGACCCTTGGATAGACATAACGGCTGAGAGTGGGGGCAGGAATGGCAGAAATATTGTTTTCCAGGACAGAACATACTTGAATGAAATGAGCCTGACCAGCACAAACTCACCTAAGGTATTGCTCTGGGAAGTCAGGGTTCTCGCCATCTCAGGCAAGTGCTCAACAGGTGAAATGGTGAAGTCTGCTCTGCTTGAAGAGTCATTTCTTCCTCCAGCATCTGCTGTTTCGGTTAGTAGAGTGAGGTTTTCCGGTGCAGCTGAAGAAGCATGGCTCTTTCTAGAGGTCTGAACCATCACATACTCTTTGGAGGCCACTGTTGAAAAGTCCTTTTGATTCTGATAGAAGGTGATATTTTCTGTGTGGGGTTCAGTGTTACTTTCTGGCCAATGGTTCCTTATAGCGGCTGAAATAAGAAGAAAATGCATCAGGGAGAAAAGAAAAGTAAGCCTTCAGCAAAGACACCATGAGATATATCAGTAGAAAGTGGATTCAAGTAAAATAATGTCATCTTTTTTTTTCCTACATTAATTATTCTTACAATCCAATGAAAGAAATTATGAAGCAACAATACAATCTAGGATTAAGTTTTATAGTGTGTGGAATAAATGATGAAAATTGATAGAAAGAGATAAACATGGGGTCAAGGATGAGCATGTGAAACTCTGGCACCTGGGCAGGTTCAGAGAGGGGCGTGGAGGAGGAAGGTCAGAGCAGAGGGCAGGAGGCGCCTCACACATGCCAAGGTTGTGAACTGTGCCTTCTGTGGAGGTAGGAAGGTAAAAGCTGGCAGCCCCTAATCCTGACACCTATTCTTGAACGCAGGAGGTGGGACATGCTCAATTACGATAAAACATGTGAAGGATTTGGCAATGTTACTAAAACTTTTCTAATATAAGTAGGTTTGAGGTAGTAATTTCATCTTCTTTGCATTTATCTGCAGGAAATACTCAAGAATATGGACAAAGATTTATCTGCATAGATGTTCATTACAGCATTGTTTACAACAGTGGAAGGAAGGAAGGAAGGGAGGAAGGACAAAGGAACTTAAAAATCCTACAGCAGGATATCAATTAAATCAGTTACAGTATACAGTATCCACATGAAAGGACACTATGTGGTCATTAAAATCATGCTATAGAATAAAGCTGTTCTTCAGTATTATTGAAGTAAAACAGCAGGCTTCAAAACAGAGTTTAGATTTAATGATCTTATTTTGGGAAAAAAATTAATAATAATAATAGCAAGCTGCCCATGGTGGCACATGCCTGTAGTCCATGCTACTCAGAATACTGAGGTGGGAGGATCACATGAGCCCAGGAGTTTAAGACTACCTTGGGCAACATAGTGAGACCCCATCTCTAAAAACAGTAACAATTCAGAAAAGAATAATAATAATAGCAAAAGGGGATGTGTGTGCATGTGCCAAACACTGAGGTAAGCGCCTGACGTCTATTCATTTAATCCATATACAAAATCGGAGATAGGTGCTCTTATTCTCCCCATTTTAAGTAGGAAGCAAAAGAGGCATGGAGGGTCGGGGGAGGTCATGTACTTTGCCCAAGTCACAAGGTCAAAAAGCCAGGACTCTACCAAGCAGTCTGCTCCAAACCCAAGCCCCTCGCCTCTCAGCTGTGTAGGTGGATAGACTAAATGTAGGAGACGAGGGTTATTTCCAGTTCAGGGGTGCTAAGGAAATGCTGTTCTTGAAGTTTATAAATAGGAATGTGTTTATATAAGTCAGAAAATATATTTAAATGATAATTTACTTCCATAACACCCAAGATGATGGCAAAGAGGGTATTAGTTAAAAATATTCTGAGGATGAAATGAAAGTTGGTGTAAAACGGGATGCTTAGGAAGTCATCCATAATGTCACTTGTCAAGGCAGGAGGTTCAGGGTTAGAGGAGGTGGGTGGGACACCCAAGTCCAACCCAAGAAAGCTGCCCTGTTACTCTAGAGGTCTGCACACAGCCCGGCCACAGGTTGGAGGCCAAAGCTGGGCCACTGCTGGGGCCCTGGGCCCCTGAAAGATAGCACCAAAATCCAAACAGCATTCTATGGACACTGCCCTTTCCCTGTACATCCAAACTAATATGGAAGCTAATATGAAATGTGTGTGCTAACTGAGGGGTGCTGAGTTTCATGAGTTCCCAGAGAGAGCAAGGATGAGGACAAGGACAATTTGAAGTTACTGCTGATTACATGGCTTCTTAAAAAACCATTTTTATTGTCCCCATTTGGGAATGATATTTCTCTCTCTGCTTAGTATTGGGGGCTATGGGCACTGTTGAGAAACCTCCGTGGGGATGAATGAAATCATTTCTATTTATATGAGTCAGGCAAAAATGGCAAACCATCTGACAAGTGGAGGCTGCAGGCAGAGCTTACAGTTTACATCCAAATACCTCTTTCTCTCTTTCTTTCTCTCTTTCTCTCTCTCACACACACACATACACACACACACGGAACAAGTTATTTTTTAGACCAGTGCTGCCTAAGAAATAAAGTGAGTCACAAACACAATCCACAAATGTAACTTCAAATTTTCTAGTAGCCACATTTTAAAATAAAAAAGTGAAGTTAACTTTAATAAATATTTTATTTAATTCAGTATATCCAAAAGATTATCATTTCAACAGGTAACTGATATAAAAAATATGAGATATTTTGTATTCTTTTTTTGGTATTAAACCTTTAAAATCCAGTGAATATTTTACTAGCCACATTTCAAGAGCTGCATAACCACGAGGCTAGTGGCTATCTTACTCGGCATTACATAGGTATATCTATCAATGGTTCTGAACATTTTCCCCACTCTGGTCCACTCCTAATAGAAGCAGTGGCTCACTTATCTGGGGTTGGGGGTGGTGGTGATTATAAAAACTTCCATGAGAGATTCTGACAAACTATCCTAAGGGAATCATTTCCTCCCCAAATCCCTTGAGAACTGCTGTTTTTATGCCCCCTATTCTGTTTCCTGTAGGTGATAATTAACAGAGGCTTCCTGGAGCGGGAGGGAAGTTGCCCAGGCATCTGGGCTCCTCCAGGGGCCCAGCCCCAGACAGGCAAGGCCCACACTCAGCTAGAAATGGGATGCGGAAGGGCGTTTCCAGGTGTAGCCACAAACCCCATATGTTCAACTTGGGACCCTGGGGTTATAGACAGCAGTGACCCGTAGCACATGCTCCCTTTGTTCTTCCTCTCTGAGCTGCAAAGGCAAGCTGGCCTCCTCCGGGGAGGAGCTGAAAAGGTTTGAGGATGCTTTCTCTATCCTCTTGGTTAACTGGGCACAATGAGAGAAATTATTCTCAAAGGAAGCCAGAAAAAAGTGATTGTGGGGAGGTAGATGGGACTCAAAACCCATGCACCAATGCTGGCAAGCCATGAGCAAAGGGAAGGTAATGAACTTAGCTCTATTATAGCCTTAAGACAAGTGTGAGACTCAGGCATTGGTGAGTATGGCTGGGCCTTTGAAGAAGCAGCGATGTCCCTTCCTTTAGGGAATAGGAGTGGAAGTCGCAGACCCTAGTCAGCTCAAGGAATTCCACTGTGGTCTCCGAGAGGAAAAAAATGGCCACATGCAGACAGGACATGGCTCACAGTGAGTGGATCATGCTCTCTCCCTGGAGGGTTGACTAAAGATGTAAGAAAGAAAAAAAAAATGCAAACTGTAAACAAACCTAAAAGGCAGAAAGTCGTCCTGCAGTATCCTCAATAACCCTGCCACTATAAACAACTAAAAGTGCTGAATAAAATATTTTTTAAAAAAGATTCTAAATGCATTGCTGAGCTGGCAAGTAAGTATAATATAGAATCAAAGCTTCTGAGGTCAAAAATGAACCATGAGCAGGAATTCAGAGAAGTGAGCTAATGCTGAAGCTGGCAGCTGCCCTGGGGGCACTTGTTCAACATTTGTGACCTTGAACTTCTGTTCTGATGGCCACAGGGATACAGGAGATGGGAGACAAAACTCTCAAGGAGGGAGTCCAAAAGGAAACCACTGTGCAAAGCTGGGACCCCAAAGGGCTATACCCTGAGTATAAGGCAAATAGAAAGAAACCTGCCACACAGAAGGAAACCTGGCCCTTTAATGTTGGTTTTAGGTGAAAGAAAAAATAAATCTCACTGAAGAATTTGTAACCATAAACCTAGCCCTCGTGTGGTTGTGCAGGACAAATTCACATTACCTATATGGTCTAAACCTCAAGCTGAGAATGTATTTAACAGTGGTCCTGAACCTTGCAAATATACTAAAAACTACTGAATTATACACTTTCAAAGAGTGAACTTTATGGTATGTAAATTATATCTCAAATATACACACACACCCTATTAATAAAGAGGGGAGGGGAGAGGTGGTCTCAATGAATAGTGCCTCCAGGTACCTGGTAGAAACATACAAACGCTCTCTAGCTGAACATACCTTCAACCCAAATTTTATCATTTATTGATAAAATTCTAAGGAACAAGAGACCACAGTCAAAAATCACAAAATATATAAGGAAACAAGGCATTCATGGGCAGAAGTCAGCAAATTAGACAAGCAAAGACTTCAAATACTGGAATTATCAGACAAAGAATGTAAGTGTATAAAACTACATTAGAAGAAATAAGAGAAAAAGAGACTATAAATAATGACCAAAATATTTTAAAGAAACCTAAAAAGAAATTCTAGAAATGAAAAAATATAATAATTGCAATTAAGAAATCCAACAGAAGATTCTGTGCTGCCAAGACGAGAAGAAATAAAAAGAAAGAAAGAAAAAAAAAGAAATCCAACAGAAGATTAGATATGACTGAATTGAGAATTAGAAAACAGATGACAAGAGAATGCCCAAAATAAGATTAAGAAAAAAAATATGAAAAAGAGTTTAAGAGACAAGGAAGATAGAGTAAGAAAGTCCAACACACACCTAACTGGAGTTCCAGGAGGAGAAGAGAAAGGAGAAGTGGCAATATTCAAAAATGAAATGACTGAGAATTTTCCAGAACTGATAAAAAGCATGAGTCTTCAGACTAAGAAAGCCCATTATATCCTTAGGAGGCTAAATAAAAAAGAAATATACACCCATATCATTGTGAAACGGCAGAAAACCACAGACTAAGACTAAGTCTTAAAAGTAACCAGAGGGGGGAAAAATGACACAGTATTTATAGAAGACAATTAGATGGACAGCTGATTTCTCAATGCAACAATGGAAGCCAAAAGAAAGTGGGTATAAGTATTTTCAATTTGTTGAGAGAGAAAACTGGAATTGTATACTCAGCAAAAATATCTTTCAAAAACATCTTGAGACTATCAAATAAAAACATTTTCAGTAAAAATTAAGTTTATCAACCACCTCCACTAAAGAAAATTATAGCAAATTTATTTCAAGAAGAAGAAAAACAATCCTGGATGAAAGATATCAGATACAAGAAGATATAATGAGCAAAAAAAAAAAAAGGTAAATATGTGAATAAATGTAAAGAAATAACAACAATAATTTCTCATTTGCGGGATTAATAAAACAAGATGGAATAAAGCCTAGATACCAACAGCACATAAGTCTGGGGAGGGATGATTAGAATCATCAGTGGTTGTGTAGAAGAAGGGTAACTTTGAGTTGTGTGAAAATGCATTTAAAGTACCTCTCTAAAGAATAGAAATAGAGTGTATCACTCCAGAACTGGTAGAACTTGGAATGATATAAAATTTCCATAGACAGAAATCAATGAATATTGCCTAAAACTGAAACAAAAAAAAATCAATAAATAGCTACACAAGCACATTATTTAGAGATGTGAAAAAAATTACTAAAAGAATCAGTTAAAAGGGTTGAAAGTGGTTGATTCTGGAGAATGGAAAATGATGATGATGGGGTGGTCAGGATTTTTATAATAGCCTTATAAACCTATTTGATCTTGAAACTATACATAAGTCTGATAAAAATAAAAACTAAATTTTTTAAAAGTTGGATGACAAACAGGAGTAAATGTCTGCAGTGCCTAATAAAATCTTAGCATCCTTAACACATGAAGAACTTTTTCAAATCCCTAAGATGTATACAGCTGTACAAAGAACGTGAATGGGCAATTCACAAAAGGAAATATATAAGTGGAGAATAAATACATGGAAAGCAAAGAAATACAAAACCAAACTAGAAAATACTTTTAAATTATTTGTTTATTTATTTTTGCCTCTCAAATGGTAAAGATTTAAAAGTAATATCTAATGTCATCGTAGGTACTTTCATACAATGTTGGTAAGAATATAATTAGCACAGTCTTTCTGGAAAGAAATTTAGCAATCCATTGTAAAAGCCTTAAAAATAGGCATATATTTTGACTAAAGAATTCCATTTCTGGAAATTAGTTCTAAGGAAATTATTAAGGAAATGCGCAAAGTTTTAGGTATAAGGAAGTTTATAACAGCATTGTTTGTAATAATGAAAATTGGAAATAACCTAAATTTCTACAATAGGGAGTTGGTTAACTTAATTATGAGACAACAACATTTCAAAGGGCTGACCAAAATATACTACTGATACAGTTTTAGTTATGTATCATGCTCACCCTATATTGTTAAGTACAAACATAAATTATAAAATGATATATACCATATGATCCCATATTATTAAAATATACCTAGGCCTGGTGTGGTGGCTCACACCTGTAATTGCAGCACTTAGGGAGGCTGAAGGGGTAGGATCACTTGAAGCCAGGAGTTTGAGACCAGCCTGACCCCGTCTCTACAATAAACAGAAAAATTAGCTGGGCATGGTGGCATGTATCTGTAGTCCCAGCTACTTGGGAGGCTGAGGCAGGTGGGTCTCTTGAGCCCAGGAGTTTGAGGTTGCAGCGAGCTATGATGATGCTGCAGCACTCTAGCCCAGGCAACAGAGGGAGACCCCGTCTCAAAATAAATAAATAAATAAATATATATGCATATGTATATGTGTGTGTGTGTCTGTGTCTTCTAAGAAAAAGAACAAAAATGGTTGGCATGTTGGTAAAAGGACCCCAGGTCTGGGGACCTGGAGAAGCCAGCCACTTTGTAATGGGCTTTCTTTGGTCCCCAGACTTCCCCCTAAGGTAGGTGAAGTCTGTAGACCTTAAATATAAAGTTGGCTCACGCAACTTGCTAATAATGAAGTATGTAGGTTGGGACTCTAGTGACGTTTCTGGAACATAACATAACATAACATAACATAAGCATGTGAGTGGCTTTGGCTGCACAGTTGAAGGACTGATAAGTTTACTTGTGTCTGGGCTGCTCGGCCCCTCAATGCATAACCACTCTCAGTAACAGTCGTGACCATAACTGATCAAAGACAGGTGCCAATGACATCTCTCCAGAGCAGCTGGAGACAAGATACACCCTTGGTCAGTGCTGCCACTGCTAAGCCCTGCTGACCTCAGAGACCTGCCTTCTTGTGGTTACACCTCCACCTTCTTTCTCCTTAGTCAGTGAGTACCATCATCACCTGAGAAACTATTACCTTTGGTATCCCTCTTTACCTAGGGATCTTTCCCTTTCTTCCCTGGAGAACACAGGAGGCAACATTAAAAAGCTATTTGTTTTACACATACCTTCTGAATCTGTGTTGTCTATGTAAAGGTTCTCTCATCTAGAAGGAAATGAACCCGCTTCCCGCTCCATGCCTGGATCTAGAAATTCAGCTCTTGATAAGAGAGGCAGTAGGTAACGCACAGACTTCTAGTTAAAGTCAGACTGTCTGGGTTAGACTTCTGGCTCCACCAGTTACATGCCCTCTGATCTTAGGCAACATACATAATTTCTCTGTGACTTGGCCTCCCATCTGTGAAATGGGGATGATAACAGTACCGACTTCACTGGGTTGTCGTGAAGATTAATAGAGCACAGGCACGTAAGAGCTTAGAATAGTACCTGGTACATAGTGAGTGCTATATATGTTACAGCTATTTAATGGATTTAAGGTTGTCAACTTTTAACAAATAGATTTGGGGATGACCTTGGCAGGCACATTACAATCATGGCTCAGTCCCCTAATCCTCCTTCAGGTGGATCAGAGCTGACACCACAGCTGGCCCAGGCTCCCAGGCCCTCTTGGGAGCTAGAAGTCTACTCTGATTTAAAAACTGAGGCTAGCCGAGTGGCTCCTGGAGCAGCTTGTGCCTTAGTGAGTTCCGCTCCGTGACACCTCTCCTAGGAGGTACAGGGAGAACTTCGGGGACACAGGTGAGACCTGGGATCAACTCCAGCACAGCAGGCTCCTGATGTCACTGGCCTGGAGTCCCAAAAGCACAATATCCCTCTGCCCCGTGTTGAACTCCGGGTGCCCCTCTATTTCTTTTATTGCCTATGAACTCTTCCTTAGAAAAGGGACTAACAAGCCACACAGGCTGCGGCAGGCAGCACCCCCAGCTCACCCCCATTGCCATTTGAGGTCTTGTTTGATCGTGAACATCTTCTTTTCACTAGTTCATGTTGTATCTCAGGAAGTACAGCGGGACAAATGCTAAAATATTTGTTGAAGTCCAAGGATTAATCCCTTCTGAAGCCCTGAGTTACTTAGGTTCCCTGCGGATAAACTCTGTGGTGTGGCTCCCTGTTCAGCACCTGAGTAAACCCTGAGTAGGTGAGTAATTCAGATAAACCACTTTACTGTTGAATCCTACACAGGACTCATGAGACCTACCACATGCAGGGGAAGACATCAAAGAACCTACTCTTAGTCTTGATAGAGAAGAGAAATGGCCCTGGAGAAACGGAAGGAACAGATGCCTCCAGCTGCAGAGCCTGGGCCGGGGGCAGGGGGTGGGGGGAGTGAGGAGAAGGGGCTGTGCCCCACCAGACATTCACAGGGAATCCTCTGGGGCAGGAGGGGGTGCCTAGAGGCCCAGCAGAAGCTGGGGCTGCTCACCTCACCCGGGCCAGCTCCCCAGATGGCCAGAGATAACTATTCAAACCCCACTCACATTCCACGGCCCCTGAGCCACACTGACCATCCTCATATTGGAGATTAAATATCCTGTTTCTCAGGTATCTTTTGAGCTGGAAATACCATCCTTCCCTCTGCACTCATCCTCCTGTGTCAGCCCATAACTTTCACTTGTACCATGAATGGAGATTAAATTAACAAGAGAGTTTTATTGCTTTGCCTGGGTTTTTTTTAGCCCTAGTTGACAACTTCCACTGCTGTAGTGTCTTAATGTTCCAAAACATCTGTTTGTGAACCAGTATCATCAGGAATGCTAGCACAGCCCAGGAATAGGATTTCCTAATTAGCAGCTGCTACAGAGTCAACTCCTTGCCACCCCCCCGACTCCCCGCCAGTGATTTGGGGCTTTTCAACTTGCATTGTTTCTGAGCAGTGGAGCGGGAGTGTACAGCGAGTGTGCCGTGTCATCCAAAGAGGCAATTTCCTCCCAGAGGGCCACCCACCTCCACACCTCTCCATCCCCCACTGCAGTGTGCCCAGTGTCAAGTGCTGCTAGCTACAAGCTTGTGCTTCTGGGCACAAAGTTGAAGAGCAAGCCCTTATTTTCATTTCCCTCCATTTGGATTCAGATTTCACTAACATCTATTCAGTGCTCACCATGTGCTAAACATTTTCACATGCATTATCTTATTTGATGCTCATGACAGCCCTATCAAGTGGGTATTACTATCCTCACACTGCATATGAGGAAACCGAGGAGCAGAAAGACAAAATGATTGTTCCAGGTCCCACGCTCAAGAGCAGCAGAGACACAATCTGAACCTAGGTCTCATTCCATCACACTCCAGCATATTCTGTGAGGTGTTAAGGCGCTGGCCAGAACACAGCCAAAAGAGTCCCCCCCAAAAGTCAAACTCAGCCTTACACACAACTGCACTGCCCTTGTTTCTCCCTCAGAGGAATGCAATGGTGTCTATCACTTCGGCTTTGGAATCAGACAGACTTAGTTTGACAACAGCTGCATGTTATTAGCTAGTAGACTGAGCAAGAGGACTTCTAAATCAGCGTCTAACTCAGAGATGATTTGTATGCATAAGGAAAAGAATGATAATAAAGAAAGAGTAGAACCAGAACAGAGAACGAGTTTGAAGAATTAGAAAAGTCTGTTTTCAAAATGTGAAGTTTGGGATGATGTTATAACTTCCAAGTGAAAACGTCCGGAAGGCATTTAAAGATTTGGCGTTGTTGCCTAGGAGGAAGAACAGGAGATGGCATATGAAGGGCAAATCAAGGATTAAGGACTGATTTTAGGGAAAACTTGCATTTGGAAGGAGAAAGAGCCAGTGCCAAGGACAAGGATGACAAAGGAAGGATAGGATGAAATTAAAAGTAGAGCCAGTGAAAAGGGAGCAGGGAGAGACCGTGGACACCAGGCCTGCAGAAAGGCCATGCACCGGTCAGTAAAATCTCTAGGCCTTTCCAGGGTGTCGCTTGTAGATGGAAGTTGGAGGTCACATTGCAAGGGGAAAGGCTCATGAGGAAGAGGTTCAGGACCAGCTGCAGAATCCCAATCCCTGCCTCCCCTTAGAGCTCTCCTGGGATCCTCAACTTGGGGACTGGTGGGGTCGGGGCCTTATATCTACACTGTTGTAGGTACCAGCAATGGAGTCTTTTATACTTATAAGAGTGGCTTTCTTTGTGATTTTTAAAGATTTTCCTAAAATTCAATTGCTCATACACGGAGGGGAGAAAGGAGATTTTTTTTTTTAAAAGAGAGACTTCTAGCCCCCTCCCTTTTTCGTTCCCTGTTAGTCTGATGCACAGTGGTAGATTCAAGAAGGGCAGAACAATGTTCACAGGTATTTTTTTGGGAGAATGAAACTACGCTTCTATTCTCAGAGGTCAGATGAAGAAATCCCGCACTTTTTACCGGGTAATTTGGGGGGTGGGGTGCTAAATTATCCTTTTAGATCTGGACATTCTAAGTGGCAGGCAGGAAGGTAATTCTTCCTCTATTTTGCAGAAGAGAAGACTAAGGTTTGGTACTGAAGTAGCCTGCCCAGGTTAAACCAGAAAATAGGTGGCAGAGCAGAGACTAGAGCCCAGCTCTTTAATTCCAGTGTCTTTCCTAATTAACCACATTGAAGTGAAAACCAGTGAGGACTGGGAAGAGAGAAGCGCAGCCAGCTCTTCCGACACGAATTTATGGCGTGCGGCATGCTTCATTAGTGAGCATCCGTCCTGCTTTGCATCATTCATTCTGGCCAAAGTTGGCTAGGTTGTCTTTGGTACCCCCATCCCTCCCCAGAGGTGACCACTACTACCCTTTGGGACCACACCAACCACCTAGTCTGACCCTCAGATGACAGGACTGAGACCAAGAGGGAGAGTAACAGTTTCAAATCCACAATACAACCAATGAGTGCCATTTATTAATTCAAAAACTATTTACTTTCACACCTATTAGGATGGCTGTTATCAAAAAAGAAGAAAGGAAAATAACAAGTGTTAGTGAGGATGTGGAGAAACTAGAACCCCTGCGCACTGCTGGTGAGAATGTAAAATGGTGCATCCACCGTGGAAAACAGCATGGCAGTTCCTCAAAAACTTACACATAGTCTTATCAGGTGATCCAGCAATTCCACTTCTGGGTATATATCCAAAAGAATTGAAAGCAGGGACTTAAACAGATACTTGTACACACCTGTTCATAGCAGCATTATTCACAATAGCCGAAAGATGAAAACAACCCAAGAGTCCATCAGTAGATGACTGGATAAACAAAATGTGATCTATATATACAATGGAATATTATTCAGTCTTAAAAATGAGTGAAATTCTAACACATGCTACAACATAGGCTGAAAACATCACAGTAAGTGAAATAAGCCAGACACTAAAGAACAAATATTGTATGATTCCTCTTTTATCAGGTACTAAGAATAGGCAAAGTCATAGCGACAGGAAATAGAATAAAGGTTATCGGGGGCTGGGGGCAGGGAGGGACGGAGAGTTATTACTTAATGAGTTTCTATTTGGGATGATGAAAAATCTCTAGAAACAGATGGTGGTCATGGTTGTAACAACATTGTTATTGTACTTAATGCCACTGAATTGTTCACTTAAAAATGGTTAAAATGCTAAATTTCATGTTATGTATATTTTACCACAATAAAAAATATGTATTTACTGAGCGCTAACCACTGGCAAGACATTGTGAGGGTTACAAGGATGAGTCAGGTATGGAATCTGCCTCAAGCAGTGTGCTGCTTCCAGGAGAGCTGAACTGTGAAATAAATCACTCTGATCTCTCTGGGGTGTGAGACGTGGCCCCCAGCAGCGGAGATTGTGCCCTGGGAGTTTGGAAAGTGCAAGGCTGGGACTAGAAACCTGTGGCCTCCCCTAGCAGGCCTCTGGGCCTCATGCCTTCCCCTTAAGGATCCTCCAAATGAGGGGATTTCAGGCCGCATGGCCAGTGCTGGGATGTCAGGGGCAGGCAGGAACCCCGGGGTGTGGGGGAAGGTGGCTGTAACCTCCCCAGAAAGGCTGCCGGCGCCCACTCGGTGAGGCCACTCCAGGCTGTGTTTTGAAACGCTGCTGCGGATGTAATGATTTTGGGTGGAGGACGTTTAGGAGCCAAATGAGTTTGTGTGAACAAAAGACTCAGCCCTGACTCTGGACTGTCCGGGCCTCTCCAGAGTTTCATTTCCTTCCTTGTTCTTACCCTGAAAGGAGCAGCCCTAAGAAAAACCATACACATTCAGGAGTATTTGGACTTGAGGGCCAATGATCAGATTTTAAAAAAGCTTCCCTGTGACAGCTCTAGTGATGAACAGCATAAAGTTTACAGGGCGTATTGCCCTCCCTGCCCTGGGAGGGGGTAGGCCTTTGTTCAGCCAGGCATCCTCTGGGGAGAAAGGACACAGGACTGTGCCCAGACCCGGGGAGGGGCTGGCCTGGGGCCCCTGAGTCCGGTCAGTCAGCCGTCCAGAAATAGAAGTGCCCTGAGGCAGCCGTGGGGCACTAAGGAGGGATGCAGCCTACCCAGGCAGGAGTGAAAGATGAAGGACCTGGATGTGACCTCAAGCTCTTTGCTTTAAAAATAATTCTATAGGTTAAAAAAAAAAAGGCGTTGAGAAAAAGCCCTAGGGTCAAAGGTCAGAAGATGCCCATTCAGTTAAATAAGTGAACACAAAGGCTTTCTGTGGGGGAGGGTCTACCCCATCTCTAGGAGGCACCTACCTTGCTGCCTCTGTTTTCTTTGCCCCTCTTGTCCCTGAGACATACACACCCAACAGAGTGGTTGAAGAGGAGGCTTTTTGGCCAAGGGGCAGTTCTGAGAAAGGGGCAGAAGCTGGCAGGGGCCCTGCCTGCACACCAAGGCCCAGGGCACAGGAGGGGAGCAGGCCTGTGTCTCCGGTGTCTCCTGGGCTGTCACCATAAAAGTGCTCACACCCCAGCAAACTCACTCACACCCTGAGAGGAAGCAGGCGGCAGGGCTCCACCAAAGGAGACCTGCCAGGTTAGCGAAACAATAAAGAGGCAAGGAAAAACATCCTGGTTCCGAGGAGGAAGAGGGGGGAAAGCAGGACCAGGAGGGGCAGGAAGAAGCCGCCTGCTAAGGGCGGGCGTGCGTGGGGCCAGCCAAACAGCAGGGCCGACTTCCATAGTTCTGCAGTTAATTTATTCTACAGACCTTGGCGAAGTGGCCCAGGACCCTAAGGAAATCATAGAAACGTAATTTGTCTGGAACATTTAGGACTGTTAAAAAATGGACACAGTGGAATGATGTTTCAGCACAAAGGCCCTGAGGCCGGGGCCGGATCGGGGAGGGCAGCGTTAGCTCTGCCTCTCACCCAGGCGGGGGCCAGCGGGGGCCAGTGAGGAAACTCTAGCTAAAGAGAGAAATTAAAAGTTTGCTAAATATGCTTTTTAAATTAAGACTGGGAAATCTGACACTCTATTCAAATATAACCAATATTTTTTTTAAAAACTCAGTTATGTACCATCACCAGTTAAGAAAAAGATATAAAATAGAGGGAGAAGGAAGGGAGGAGGTTAAAAAGAGAAATAAAAGCAAAAAGAAATAGGGAATTTTGAAAATGACACACCAGAGCAGGATAATAATAATAATTATTATTATTGTTATTAGGCAGCCAAAATGTATGCAGCATTTGCTCCATGCCAGGCACCGTGCTAAGCATTTCACATGGGTCGTCTCGGTCCATCCTCATGACAACCCTGTGAGGTAGCCGCATTATTATCCCTGCTTTTCTGGTAAGAAAAGGGAGGTGTAGTGAGATTAAGTAATTTGCTGAAGGTTACACAGCAAATAGTAAAACTGGACCCAAACCCAGGTCTGTCTGACTCAAAGAAAGTCCAATTTAAAAAAACACAGAAATTGGGAAAGAATGAAGGCAAAGAAAGAGCAAAACTAAGACAGAGCTACAGAGAAATGGTGACTTGAGCTGAGCGCAGGAGCCAGAAAGGCTAGAGGCAGGCCTCGCCCGTGTGGGCTTGGGGACGCCTCACGAAGGATGCTGGGATCCACACCGCAGCTTCATGGCACAAACGGGATATTACATCTTGATATCCTATGGAGTCCACTGTCCAAATGGCGTTCAGTGTCCTGGCAGGATTTAGAAGAAAGGCAGGAAGGGAGGAAGAGAGGGAGGAGGGGGGAGAAGGGTCAATGGTGATTAACCTGAGTGAGAAAAGGTAAGAAAAGGTGGCAGGAGGCAAAGACGACTGCGGTCTGCGTGTGTGAGTGGGAGGCGAATGGGACCCCAAGCAAGCAAAGAAAGGTCAGGGTGCGGCAGGTAGGGGGACATGTCAGTATTTATAACTACTACCTGTTGGTTTAAAGTGAAGCTCAATAAACACGTGAGTATGACTGGCGGACGGCAGAAGGCACAGGAACTGGATTGTAGTTCTGGGAATCACCCACGCAGAGAAAACAGGGGAAGCCACACTCCGTCTTCCTCCACGCCTCTGTCCTGCAGTCCTCCCTACCTAGAACGTCCTGCTCCTTTCCCCTGGGCTTTCTGGCAAAATCTGACCTTCCTCAGAAGACAACTCTTTCCCTCTGGACTGTTGTTTTAGCTCCTTATACAATTCAACTTAGTTGATCACATTCCCAGGTCTGTGGCTCATAGGAGGTGCTCCATAAATGGCCACAAAACTGAGTGGAAGGTCGGAGGCCAAGGGTGGAGCTGTGAAGAACATCCCAGGTGGCGAGAGGGAGAAGGGACGGGAAAGAGTTAGTCCTGGCAGCTGGAGACAGGTGAGAGGCCAAGGAGCTAGAGGACTGAAAAGGCCTGCTGACGTTCCCTAGACAGCTTCTCCCTCTCCCCACCTCCTCTGCAACTTTCTACGTGTCCTTCCATGTCCCCTTCTCCACCACGCCCCGCCTCACTCAAGTAATAGCAATGCCCCAGCGTTCCCGGGAAGCGTTAACGACTAACACGTACACAGCACGTGCGTGCTTACAAAGCACACACGTGGTTTAGTTCAATTCCTCCTTACAACACTCTGAGACGGACAGACCAGTTACCATCTCCATTCTACAGATGCGGAAGTGGGCACAGAGATTATATGACTTGCCCAGGGTCATAGTCAGTTCACTGTATTATGACTAAAATCACTTGCTGTGTCTACGTGTACAAGCATTTTCACAGTCATCCTCAAAAGCTTTGCCAGGAGCAGGACAGACGTTGTTATCTTCATTTTTAACATGAGGAAATTAAAGCCTGAGGACATCAGGCAGTGCCCAGTGTCACATAGCTGGAAAGCGGAAGGGGTTAAGAGCAAAAATCCTCCGACCCCCCCCAGAGCTTTTGAGCCCCACTGGCATCTCTCTCCCCTGCCTCTGCCAGCCTAGGCAGCAGCACTCCATTGCCGCAAGGCATGACTACACTATAAATAATTCCTAACAAACCACAAGAATTCACCTACCCAGGCGGTATGATCCTCTTCAAAGAGGCCCCATTAAGACAATACTTATTCTAACAATGCTATTTTTGCTCAAACAACTTTTTACAATTTGCTAGTTTTCAATAGAGCCTGCAGAATACACTCTTGACTTTCCTGAATAATGATACATTGTCATCCCTTGATAATGAATTTGGATTATTTTGGAAACAGACAAAAATTCAAAGCCCAATCTGATGAATGAAGTGGGAGACTGAGCTAGGCAACCCCATTTTGGATCCAGGAGGAGGTGTGATTGCAAAGAAACACCAGCGTATTGCTCGTGCGGCCAACACACAGTCTCTGAAGGTGGCTGCCGACTCCTTCCAACACTTGAAGGGTGTGTTTGTCAATAACCCCCAAAGGTTCTCATCTGAAGGAGAACTCATTGACCACAGAGGTCCAAGTATGATTGATTTTCAAAGGCTTATGATTTTGTAGTCACACCTCACATACTGTTCTTATTCAATCCTAATTGCTTCAATGTATTCCTCTGGTCTCCTCAGATGATGATAGGTCAGGGTTGTCGTACTTAGTTTTTGTGACTTCACCTCTTCAATTCTGGCTCCTTCCTCTCTGTGATTGAGGCTAAGGATGGAGAGAGTGCTAGGGATACCATGGGGTGAGGTTGGCAGGGGCCCAGAGTGGGGGAGGACCAGGTCACAGAGGTTCTTGGAACATGGACTTGAGCCCTTTGCAGGGAACTTGTCCCTTGTCCAATAAAATGCCTGGAGGGCAAGGTGGGAGTGGGGGATTGTCATCAACACAATGACCAGTATAAACAGCATTGGTTTCAGCAGCATCATCATGGGTAGTTTTTATGCTGCTGTCCTGCCTAGGCACCGAGCACTCTGCCTTATGGGGGTCATATTGCACTTACAGTCTCTGAACAGGGTTCTTTCTATTAATAGACCAATTGACAGATGAGAAACCAACAGCACAGAGAGGCTTAAGGACCTACCAAGTTCCCACAGCTAGCAAGTGGCACTGTTGGGCTTTGAACTGAGGCTGTCTGACCGCCCCCCCAGGCTAGGAACCTCCCTCCCCAGGGCTGTGACTGCAAAACCAGCAGGGCTCTCATCCACACCCAAGCAAAAGATGATCCTATTGCTGCCACATGGCAGCAATAAATGTCACGGTGGCCGGAGAGGCTGTAGGAGTGAAACTTATCCCCAAGTTGAAGCTGTTTCCATCTCCTTCTACCACCCAGGGAAGGAAAATGGAGTGGTTTTCAATTCTAGCCTAACGTGATAATCACTAGTCACGGCCTTGCACAACGAACATCCCTCCAGATGACAACCAGGCTTCTCTCCATACCTTTGCCCTCTTCCAATTTGACCACTTCAGTTCCAAAGTGGATCTGCAAGGCCACCTGGAGAGCTTAGCCTTGGCCTCTGCCCTCTTCCTGTCACCCATCTTCCTCCCTGGTCTTCATCTCCCAACTTATCAGAGACATTAAGGAGAAACTTGTCAATTTATTAAATCCATCTGTGCCTCCAGGAGCCGAGCTCCTTCTCCACATAAAGAGATGGTCACTCCTGTTACTCACGGTCTTCAGTGACGTCAGAGCCTCCCCCAAGTCCCCCAAAAACCCAGGAATTGGGAACACAGTCTTGCCTGCCTGCCATGCCATCTGACCTGTAAGCTTTCCTCAAAAACTTCTATATGACAAGAAAGCCAGACTACTACCATGAAGTTCAAATACCTCACACCTAAAATATTAAGCAAAAGAAATCTGTCCATTTCTAATAGCCTCTGTAGACTTAGCAGATGGTCTTTCCAGCTCTTAGAGAGACTTATAACCAGAGCCGTACACCACATGGTGGCATGGACCCTGCTGCAGCACCCTCCACAGCACACAGAAGAAAATCTGACCTCTTCACTGTGGTTGTCACAGCCCTATGTCATCCAGCCGCCATGGCCCTCCTTCTTCCCAATCCTCAGACAAGGCAAGCTCCATCCTGCCTTAGGGCACTTGCTCTGACTGCTCCCTCTGCCTGGAAGGCTCCTGCTGCTACAGGTAGGGTGACACCATGTGCCAAGTCTCCAAGACAGGAATGAGTGTGGCATGTATGAAAAACTGTCTTGGAAGTAGGGAGTAGAGCAAGAGGAGGCCAGAGAGGTGGCAGGGTCGGATCCTGCGGACCTTGTATTCCAACTGAGGGGTCTGGAATTTATTCTAAGTACAATGCAAAGCTCTTGGAGGGTTTTAAGCCTGAGAGTGAGGTGACCTGAATTACACTTTAAGAAGATCACTCTGGCTTCTGTGAGCATGGATTATAGGGACAGCATGAGTGGACACAGGGAGAACAGAAAAGAGCAGTGGAGAGGGAGAGGGCAGAGTCATGATATATTTTGGAAACAGCATCAACTGGAATTGCAGGGGGAAAAACGGGATATAGAGGGGGAGGAAAGCAGAGGAATGGAAGGCGGCTTCTAGGCATCTGGTTTAAGTAAGTAGGTGGATGGTGTTGCCAATTCCTGACATGGGAGAAGTCGGGAGTCAGTACAGGTTTCAGGGAGAGAATCGAAGATTCTGGTTCTCTCTGATTCACCTCTTTCATTTAATTGTCAAACTCTGCCACAGGGAGGCCAGCATCTGCTGTCTTCCACGCCTACCACATGCAGGCAGGCTTCTTCCTGCACCCGTCAGAGTCCCCCTAACAGCCCAGAATCAAACCCAACGGCCTCATTCTCCCCGTCTCCCTTTTCCTTTCGACTTGGATAGTGCCCAGAGGAGACGACAAGTCGAGGCAGAAACATGCTGACTTACATGTACCTTCACAGACCACTGCATCTGCTGCACACACTGCGCACTACATTCAACTCATCTGCCAGCGCACAGCCAGCCCTCCGACCACCCCCACCTCTCACCACGCCTTAAGGCCAGGCCGGCGCCTTGGCTGGCACCTCTTCCTCCCCACTGTCTACACTGGATGTTCTCCACCCGGTCAGAGCCGATTTCCTCTTCCTCTGTGGCTTCCCCTACTGCCCCCCCAGGCTGAACCTGGCCCTGGCCCCTCTCTAGTTCAGTTCCATATTCTCAGCTGTCCACAGAACACTTCCACCAGGGCATGCTGCAGTCTTCACGCTGAAAGGCTAAAACTGAAGGAGTCATCCCTGAGGCCAGGCTGCCCCAGTCCGCCTGTCTGACTCTTTTAAACGGCCCTTGTATCTCTCCCTGTCAATGTCTACTACCCCCATTCGAACCCATGCCCTGTCCTCAGTCTTCTCCCAATGCATCAATATGATGCCCACCAGCATCCCAGTATCTCTGAAACTCCCGGGCTATAGTAAGGGCAGATCTATAAGTGGTTCATGAACAACAAACAAGCAAACTACACTGCTCCCTCCTCAAAAGCCATCAGAGCCCCCCTCAACATGGATGGGATGAAAACAAGCACCTTAAACAGGTCCCTAAAGTCCTCCACAATTGGCCTGACTCCTTTCCAGGCTCGTCTTCAATGACTCTAGTTGATCTGGAGCCTAACTAGTCTCCTCAACTCCTCTCCTCCAGCCTTCCTGGCTGGTGATCACCTCCATTTTAAAAAGTCTTGAGCTTTTCAATATTTGGGATTTTGCTGATGCCAATAACCCCCCCACCTCTCTGTCTATGCACATTCCAGTCAACTCTCCAACACTTAATCAACTCCTCCCTTCCGTCTGAAGTCTCCCCGAACGATCCAGCCCCAGCAGCCTCCACCTCTGCACGCTGCAGCTCATCTCTACTCACACCTTTCCTCTGGTTGGCATGATCTCGTGGCATTTCTTCAGTTGTGAATCACTGATGCATCATCACTTCACTTTTTACAGTTTTGACGTTTGTGCTCCACCAAGACTGCACGTTCCCTGGGGGTGCACTACAACCTCCACCTCACCTGGCACAGCGCTTCTCACAGATGTCCTCGGTAAGTATTTCCCGATATACAAATCAGTCAGATGTGTCACAAACAGAGACATCCACCACACTCCAACAGAAGAGCAAAGAAACAGGATAGACATGTCTTTGTTTCTATCTACATAAGATGAATGGTGAGTGGCTAGAGGGCACAGACATTAAAAGAAAGTAATTTTATACCAACTGAATGGGGAAGCATTTAACCTCTCCCCCTACTGAAAAGGTATTCATGACAACCGCCTCATGATATCAGCTACTGCTCCACATTCCCAGGAGAGAGCCCATTAAAGAGCCACAAATTCATTTCAGTTTGGTTGATAATGTAGTGACCTCTGGCATCAATAACCTATGGATTGGCATATGAGAGGGGCATAATTTACAATCTCTATATAAAATACCATTTTATACATGTATAAAGACTTGTGGTCTTGTCGCAGGCAATTTCCAAAAAACATTTTTTTTGGATCTCTACTCTGCAGGTTGTCCCCATTGCCACTGCCACCTTCCCATCTCTTCCCCCACCCGAGTCCTGGCCCCTACTCTCTACAAAAAGGCAAGAGCAAGGAAATGAGGAAGGGAGGAAAAAGAATTTTGAGCTGGAGAGGATCTTAAAGATCTAGGACAACTGTCACCCCATTTTATAGTAAGAAAACTGAGATTGTGATACTGTGGAATGAGCTAATGGATTTGGTCTGAACCCATTTAAATCCTGCTCCTCCATTTACTAACCTGATCTAACCTCTCCAGGTTTCCATATCCACGACTGTAAAAGGGAAATAATACCCCTCACAGGACTGTTTTGAGGGTTAAATAGGATAAGAAATGCAAAAATGTTGACCACATATAGTGCTCAAATGCTATAGTCAAAAGTGGGACCAAAAGTAGTCTCCTTCCCTGTCGCCTCTCTAGCAATTCTTGGAAGAGAGGGATATTTATTACAGCCGAAACCTCCTGTTCATACAAAAAGGATGCTTGGGACAGAGGGAAGCCACTGAAGAAGGCAGTAAGTGCTTAACGAAACCGCAACTGCCATCTGTCTTTGCTTTCTTTCTGAGTGTCTCGGGACAAGGACAAGTTAACTCCAGGAGCACTGTTCTCACCCAGCCAGCTGGGCAGGGCTACTGGAAGGCAAGGGGGGATCACTGGGCGGGCACAGACTCCTTCCCCAGCCTCCAGGACTAGGAGGCAGTGACAGCCCAGCTGGGCAGAAACACCTTTCAGCCTTCCTCTATCCACACCATTCAGCTCTCGGGCAGAAAATATCAGTTTAGCATTTGTACACACGCCCAGGGAGACAATAAAAGGGTTCTCGTGAGGTTAAAAGGATGTGGCTTTTAAACATACACGTACCACGGAGAGTCCCTTTCCCTGCACCCCTCCTATTTGGGGCACCCTCCACCAAAGCAAGCAGGCTTCTCAGGAATCCCCCCCCACCACCACCCAGCCTCCGCCAGGAAGAGAGGCGGCCACGTTCCTGGAGGAAAGCCACTCTCCCCTCCCTGGGGGGCTGCCTCTTGCCCAGCCCGGGTCTCCACTGCACCTTGTAATGTTCTCCCAGCAGCCAAGCTAAATGACGAAGTTGGCCCACAAAACTAGAGCAATTCAGGCGACAGCTATTTAACAGCTCAGAAGGGGCTGGGCTCAAAGCACTTCCTTTCCTCTAGGGAGCTGCATTTTTCTAAGATTATTATTTCTTGGGCTGACTGCTCAGCTACTCAGCGTCACTTCCCCTTTGGGTGGGAAAGTTCTTTCCTTCTGCATTGATTTTCATTATGATTTAAGCCTTTTTTTCCCTCTCATCTGCAAATCTCACAACTAAAGCATGGCCTATCGATCACAAAATCAAGACATATAAACTTAGCACTCAGCTTAGAACTGTGGCTCAGAAGCCCTGAGTAGTAGACAAATACAGGCAGAAAAAGAAAACCTCTAGGTCTCAGCATCCTATCGTCACTGGCTGAAATCCCAGTAATAAACGTCAGTTGAACAGCCAGCAGGGTGGCAGGTGGGCAAAAAGCTTAACAATGGCTATACAAACAGGGGGGACCTCTGCTGGGGTGTACAGTCTAATACAGGCACACAGCCCACAGATGGAATGCAAATGCTGTTACTTACCAGTGAGAGCCTTGAACTCTGCCAGGAAGAAGAAAAGGGCTAGAACTGGACCACAGGGAATAAAAGGACATCTGTGGCCCCTGCTGCTGACACCAGTGTATTTGGAAAGCACAAGGGCTGGCACTGACTACCAGCATCCCGACAGCAAGAAGGGGCTGCAGGCAGCTTCCCCGACAATCACATGGAGCGTGTTATTTGTAAGACTCAGGGCTCATTAGCAGCAGTGGTGCATACCTCCCCAAACACAAACATTGATGCAGAGCCTGCAGGACCATCTGTCAGGGGTGCTGGAGAGGGCAGGCATCTGCACAGGACATTGTGGACCAGAGGACCTCTGGAGGCCCTTTCAGCATTGAGAGTTTGCCGCCTTATAAATAAGTGATAGTACGTAGTGATACATGGTAGCCAATCAAAAAGGGCCAGAGAAAATCCTCAGAGGTTACTAGAAAACTCAGACTCACTGAAATCACCTAACGTTGATGTTCTTTTTTATTGTTTCTTTTATACCCCTAAGTGACACTGAGCCACTACCAGAAACAAGCACAAGTCATACGTGTACTCTTAGTCATATTAGCAGCTTCGAGCAGTTTCAACAGGTAATCAACTTCATCCCTTCTAATCTCACCTTTCTAACATCCCACCCGAGATCGGGCCTTAGATCAGCTGAAAAGCAGGCACTCACTGGGTGGCGTTTCTGGGGGCACCAGCAGACCAGGAGAGCCCACTGTGGTAAGAGAAGGTGTGCGCCACTCTGGCTGCTCCCTAACTGCTTTCTGAGACTCTCACCTGCATCCCTCCCAGTGCCTCCTGCATCAGCAGCCTCCACCACACTCACCTCCCCAAATGAATCAAACTGGAAAGGTCACAAAGCCAAGACTGGCAGTGTCACCTGCCACTCCTGTCACTTAAGGCCCCAGTTCTTACCTGCTGAGTCCCCTAAGCCAGTTGCCTCCAATGTCCCTCTCTCTGTAACACCTACCTCTCTAGGATCTGTGGGAGTCCCCAACCATATGGAAGGAGATTCATGTGCCAGCCTCACCTGGCCAGGGCCCTGGCAAGTTAGCGTCCCTCCCACCTAATCCCTAACAACAAGATCGGGCCACCTCAGCTAAGAAAGCCTAAATACCCGCCAGAGAAACCTGCCTTCAGTTCCTGGGTATTTCCTCTGAAATGTCCTTAATTCCCTGCACTCCACCTTCTATTTAGATTAGAAAAGCTCACAAAATAACATACAGCATTCCTTGGTTACTTCTCTGGTTTGAGAAAGTGTCAGGAAATGTTCTCGTTTATGTTCTTGATTCCTTCCTGAGGAACTTAGCAAAACAACGTACTTTGTAAGGAATCTAAAGTCAGAGCCACCCTGGGATGTGTCTCTCGTCTTTGGAAGCTTCTTTCTCCCCCCCCTTTTCTCACCGTTCCTCAGTTTCTCACTCTTATGCCAGTGACTTAGAAATTCACAAGGATAAGGCATTTGGTAATGATGGGAATACTGTTGAAGGCGGAGTCGGAGTTTTTACCGGGGGACCAGATTTAAAAACAAAACAAAACAAAACAAAACATTTGTTCTTCTTTAATTCTAGGAAGCACCTCTAGGTTGGCTGAAGCAAGCTAATTCATATACCAAGAAGTTTGTGTGACATGAGAAACCTAAGCGAATTGTCAATTAGGCAGACAAAGTCTTCTCAACCTTCACCTAAACTCCAAATCAATGTCCAGCGCTGCAAGCAATCTAACTTCTCCTGGACAGTCCTGAGAGCGTGAATGCCCTGTGTCACTCACAGGGAGGCAAAGGCTGACACCACCAGGCTGCTGACTTGGTTCAAAGCACTTTCCACTTATTTTTACTTTCATTTTGTCACATCATCACTAGAAGGCTAGAAGGAACAGGGATCATCACTTCCATTTCACAGATGGAGATGGTGAGATCAAAAGAGACATTTCCAAGGTCATGATGGTATTATGGTTAGAACTCCACTCCGTCCTTGGCATTTTCTTCCAGACCAAAAGAAGGAACTGCACTAAAAGGTAGCAGGGAGAGGAGGTCAGTTCCCTCCTCTGACTGGGACAGGCTGTGGCTGTGCATGGAGCAGCAGCTCACTGGGAAAGAAGAGGGAAATGGCTCAGGGTCCTGTGTCAGCCTTTGCAGAGCAGGGGTTCAACCTTGCACCCTCCACCCCACCCCCCCAGTTCCTCTGCTTTTAGAGTCGAAACAGTACAGCATTTTGTTTCAAACTACATACACCCTTTGTCCTTTACAAAATCCTCAGTGCTAGAACCCTTAAAAAATTAGTTATTTGAATTTGAAAGTCAGGTTCTGTACCTGGACTGTATCTTTAGGAGAAAAAGAATGAAATTGGGGAAAGGCGGCCGGATATTATCACCTCCCAGGCAGGAGAGGTACATTTGGAAGGTCTTTTTTCCTTTCCTTTTCCTATTTTTTAAGAGGGGTGGGAAAGGTACGGGGCACCCCGTGGGAGATAAGTTTTCTTCCAAAGGGTGGGGAGGGAAACGGGATGGTCACACCCCTCAGTCCAGCCACCAACGAAAGCGTCCCTCCCCACCAGCCCACCCTCAGGGTCCCACACGCGCCGGCTAAGCGGAGCCCCCACCCGGGGTCGCGCCCCGCGCAGGGGCCTACGGCTGGGGCTGCAGCCCCCGGGCGCGCCCACGCCCCCAGCCCCAGGCTCTCTCGGCGCCGCTCCCGGCTCTCACTCACCCGCGCTCCCGCCTCGGGCGGCCGGGCCCGAGGGTCCCGGCCGTGTCGCGGCGCCCGGCCCGGGGACCGTCTGGCTGGGGCCGGGGGTCGCGGGCCCGCCGCGCTCCTGGGGCGGTGGCGGCTGCGGCTGCGGCTCCCGCTCCGGGCCGCGCTCGGGCAGCCGCGCCAGCCCCGCGCCGGCGAGGGGCGCCCGGCTCGGCGCGCGGGGGGCCGGGGAGGGCGGCTGGCCCTGCGTCCCGGGGGCCGCCGGCGGCGGCAGCAGCAGCAGCAGCGGCGGCAGCAGCAGCAGCAAGAGCGGCGGCGGCCACCGCGAGGCGCGCGGCGAGGCCATGGTGGCGGCGCCCTCCCGCGCTCACATGCCCGGCGCGCGGGGCGGGCGCGGGGCGGCCGCGGGTGCGAGGCAAGCGGGCGGCGGGTGCCGCGCGGGGCCGGGGCAGTGAGCGGAGTGAGGCGCGAGCGCGCTCCCCGCCTCAAAAGTTGTGGGGAGCCGCGGGAGGGCGGCGGGGGCCGGGCGGGCGCGGCAGAGGCGGCCCGCGGCGCCGCTACATGCTAATTAGCCCGGGCGGGTCGCGGGGCGGGCGGCTCCTCCTCGGGTTGACATCACCCGCCCTGCGCGGCAGGCCCGGGGGCGGGGAGAGGGCAGGAACCGCGCTGGGGCCGGGCGCCTGGAGAGCGGCCCGGCCTGGGACAGCGGGATGAGGTCAACGGAGCCACTGCGCAACTTTAGTCACACACACACTCCCCATAGCATTGCTTTGCCTTTGGGAGAAAAATTAGAAAAACCGAGTCAGGAAGCACTTTCCCAACTCCTAAATAAGTCGGGGGCAAAGCAGTTCCTGGGTAATGTGATTAGCACTAACTAGATTATCCCAAGTGCTTTGGTAGGAAAGAGAAGGGGAGCCTGGTCCGCTGTCCTTACTGATTTGAAGGGCCCCCCACCAACACCCCTTCTCCAGGCCCTAGGACTGGTGGTGAGCTTGCTTTTGCCAAGCCTAACACCTCACTCTCTGGCCAGTGCGAGAATCCTCATATTCCCCTACGCCCTCTCAAGCTTGGATTCCGCTCCCATCCGACCACTGCCTTTGGCTCACACCAGAGTTCTGTAGAGATGTCACCGCCAGGACACCCAAACAGGCCACAGGGAAAAGAAAACTGTGAATTCAGGCAGGCTAGGGCAAACTCATAATCAGGAAAAGGGCTGCAGATTGCAAATTAAACAAAATGATGCATGGAGATCACTGAATTTTAAATGGAAACTTTCAGGGGAAAGTTTCAAAGATTTAGTGTAAACAAATTTCCTGGTTAAATAAAGTTTCATTTGTGTCCGTATCCCCTCCCCTCTTAGTAAAAAAATAATAAAATGTCTAAAGTTTAGGACTGCAAGCCTCTTCGTTTATAAGTGAAGAAAGATGGGCTCAAAATAGGAAAATAACTTGCTCAAGATTCTGAAGCTAGACCCAAAGATTAAGTGATTTATCTGTGAATGATCCTGTGGCATTATTCATTCCTGTCTCCTAATTCAGAATTTGCAATAATTCCAACAATGTCTCAACTGAAGTGAATACTGGAGCTTCTTGGGGATCTTGTCAGTTCTGTTGGGGACCAAATGCTCATGAAAATATGCGTACGGACTTCACTTTCAGGCCTGTCACCCCATCCCATTTCTCTGCTCCTCTCTGTTTCTCTGTCTCCAGATCTCTGTAACCCACCTCCAGGGGAATGAGCAGATCGTGGTGTCCAGGGCAGCTGCAGATGGGCCGAAGCCCACTTTCTAGTGACTCAGTACAAGTGAGTCATTTGGCAGAAAAGGAAAAGGATGCTGTGTATAAACAAGCTCACCTTCAATGAGGGAGTGAGGAGTAAAGATTTGGTTTTATTTTGTTTTATTTTCAAAGAACTACAAAACAAACCCAACTTTCCAGGGCTCTCACTCAGAACTTCCAGGTCTCTTCAAGAAAGTACCAAAAAATAATCCCCCTGTAAGTAACTTGGTTTGCTCTCATGGCCCTAGCTCAACTTCTCTGGATGCTGCTCTCGTATTAACAGGCAGGGCTGAACAGCTGCCCAGACCCAGCCAGACAAGCCCCAACAGGCTGAGACACTGTGCTCAGAGGTTCTGGTCAGTGCCACTCCTTCCCTTCCACAGAGACCATTTCACACAGCACTGGGCAACCAGGAAGGTTTAGGGTTGAATGACCCTTACAGGCTTCTTGTGTGGATTCAGAGATCCCATTAGAGAATCTGCCTTTCCTACCAAGGCCCAAGGAACAAATATGCACCTGCCACCTCCCCTCCCCTTCAAGCACAGGTTTATCTCTCTCTAATCTTCTCTCTACCTTCTAAGAGAAATGACTGAGTTAAGGGTAACTGCCAGCTGGGTAGGTGGAAAGACATAGGGAAAACCTGGAAAGATTATCACAGTGTAGACAGATCCCAGCACTTCTTCATCTCCTCCTAGGACAGAACCTGAGAAAGCAGCAGAGTTGGAGGCAGTAGAGAACCTTGGAGAGAATAGTCAGCTTGGTCTTTGAGCCCTTGTCTCTTTTCCTGGCCGCACCACTGTTTAATTGTGTGATCTAGGCCTCAGTTTCCTACCTGTAAAGCAAAGATCATCTTAGAGATGATTGCTAAGAAGTGCTCTAGCACTGATGTTTTAGAGTTAAGCAAAGATCTTCTGGCACAGCAGCAAGGAGGTTTGAAATAGGTGTCTCCCATCCAAGTACTAACCAGGCCCAATTTTGCGTAGCTTCTGAGATCAGAAGAGATCAGGAACATTCAGGGTGGTATGGCCATAGACTAAAAGATATCTAAGGACATTTGTAGTGTTTCCTTCCCAAGGATATGAAAATGCAGACAAGATTCTTGATCATCTCAGATTGCTTAGAAGATGCCCTGTCTGGAGCCAGGGGGATATATCAGATGACCCCTCAGATCCATTCCAGCCCTGGGAATGTATTGATCTAGAATGAAACAGGTGAGAAGCCAGTTCAGAATAAATGCCAGGACTAAGTGGGTTAATAGCACCAGAGGTAGGAGTCGGGGCACTCCAAAGTGGTTGACAGTGAAATCAGTAGGGAGCTAGTGTCTTTGCCACCTGATACTTCATGTAGTCATAGCTTTTGCAGGGGCTTTTTTGCATATGTTAGTTCGATTAGGCTTAGGCTAGGCTGCAATAACAAATAGGTCTGCCAAAATGCAGCAGCTTAACACCATAGATGTTTAATTCTTATTCACTTAACAGCCTTAGACACTGATGTTCAGATCAATGGGACAGCTTCTCCACGTAGTCTTTTCTGGATCCACACTATGGTGACTCTGCCATACTCTAATGTAGGCTTCCAAGGTCACTCTGGTATCCAAGAGGTGGAAAGAATGTGGAGATGTGAGAGGGAAGGTTTTGGTGGGCCAGGCCTGGAAGTGGCATGCTTCACTTCCTCTACATTCCACTGGAGAGAACATGGTCACGTGGCTCACCAAACTGCAAAGGAAGCTGGGGAATGTAGTCCAGCCACATAGGCAAAGAAGGGGAGCAGGGATTTGGGTAGACATCTAACAATCTCTGCTCTACCTCTCCATATCAGCAGGGCAGGGAAAGAAAGGGAGAGTAAAGGACATTCATATCTCTGGCCTCAGTTTCCTCTTTCATAAGGGTCTTGAGTCAGATAATCTCTCAGGGCCCATCTACTCTTAGGTTATTAATATAACATTCAGGGGTTGGAAGGGGTGATGAAATGTCCTTCTGCACCAAAATAAACCAGCTGTGCGGGTTCTGCTGGAGCACACCCTCAGCTTGAGGAGACTTCCTCTGCCAATTGGTCTGACTTGACTGTGGATCCTGCAGAGAGGACCTTGGGTTCTCTCTAAGTTCTGTTCCTAAGCTGTTCTCATTCCTTGGCCAAGTCAAGTGATCTCTATTGGCCTCAGTCTCCTTAGCTGTCCAGTGGCAAGAAAAATTGTTATCCTTTGCTGCCTCTCCGGGTTGATCTGAGGATATGATGAGTTCACTGTCCAGAAGGCACTAGGAGCTCTTCTGGCTAAAGGGCTCTGCATGGTGCTTGCTTTGCAGCCAGAGCCTTTTGTCACACTGCATTTTAAACAGGCCCAAATTGTGTCCAGTTCCTGAGAATGGTGCCACTGCAGGATTTGTGGCAGTGCAGGTTGGCATTGCCATGGCTGGGATACAGTGATGACTGCATAGCAGTAATATCCCAGTACACTTAGGACTCTGGTGACTAGGGGTTCCTTAGGGCTGACACCTCAGTCAGCAGACACCTGGATTGAGCTTCATCTAGGGGCAGGTGAGCAGGCCCAGCATTGCTGTCTCCTCTAGGAGTCTGGCCTGCTCCTCTGGCATGTGCTTATCACTGTCTGCTTACTCTTCCTCTCATCTGCTTGTCCCCTCCCACCCCCAACCTATGAGCTGCTTTCTGGGAAGTTCTTTGCCTTATTCATCTTTGTGTCCCCAGAACCCAACATAGGACTTTCTTTCTTTTATTCAGTCATTCCACAAATATTTACTAAGTGACTATTCTGTGCCTGGCACTGTGCTGGGTGTTGTGTGAGTCTCTGACATCATAGAGCTTAAAGGTTTGGAGGAGTCAGACAGTAATAAAAAGAGCATAAATGTCAACTTGTTGCTGTGGCAGTGCCCTGAAGGACAGCACTCAGGAAGGTATGTTGGGTTTCCCTGTGGACATGAGATTGAGCCACGATCTGAGAGCTATGTAGGCTGTTAACCAGACAAAGGATGATGGAGACAGGATGTGCAAAGGCCCTGAGGCAGGAGGGATTGGGATAAACATTATATAAAGGACTGGAAGAAAACCAGTGTGGCTGGGACAGACAGCGAGGAGTGTGGAAGGAGGTGAGGCTGGAGACTTTGATAGCAACCAAGTCAGGCAGACCTAACAGCTCATTTTTAGGGTTTTTACTTTTTTAAGAGTTTAAAGAAGTCATTGTAACACTTTAAATAGGAAAGGTGGGGTATTGTGGGGGTGGAGGGGAGGAGAAGGGGTGAGGAGTGCCATGGTTTGTGATTGGAAATCATCATCTTAACTATGATAAGAGGAACAATTGAGAAAGAAATAAGAGCTGATGCTTGGACTCTTGGAGTCCATGGGAGAACTGATAGCTCTTGGACAAGAATGATAGAAGTGAGTTCATAGGAGAATATGGATTCAAGAGATCAGAGGAGATAAAAATCCACAAAATATGTTGATGAGGGGGAAAGAGGGTTTGAAATTTCTTTAGTTTCTCTTCGGAAGGCTGAGGCAGGAGGATCACTTGAGCCCAGGAGTTCAAGACCAGCCTGGGCAACATAGCGAGACCCTGTCTCCACAAAAAAAATTTAAAAATTATCCAGGTATGGTGGTGCACACCTGTAGTCCTAGCTACTGGGGAGGCTGAGGCGAGAGGATCATTTGAGCCCAGGAGTTTGAGGTTGCAATAAGTTGTGATCATGCCACTGCATGCCAGCCTGGGTGACAGAGTAAGACCCAACCTCAAAAATGACAAAAAAAGATTTCTTGAGTTTTCTGTTTGCATGATTGGATGGATGGTGGTACCATTCACAAGGAGAGGGAACAGTGGATGAGAACTAGGTCTTTGAGGTCAAGGTCATTGACTTGGTCTGGGACATGAATCTGGGGTGACTTCAAGATATCCAAATGGCAACGTCAAGTATGCATTTGAATCTGCAGACTTGGGGCTGAGAGGAGAGGTTAAAGTTTAAGGTTTGGATTTGAGGACAAGGGGATAATATCACAGAGGGGAGAGAGTGCTGTAGTCCGAGAGGAGAACCCGAAGATGAGCCCTGAGGAACACAACCTAAAATGGCTGGGACAGGAGGCTGAGCCAGGAAGAAGACCGGGAAGGAGCCCCAGAGACACAGGAGGAAACCCAGGAGAAAGTTATGTCACCGGGGCAAAGGGAAGGAGAGCCTGGTTCACAGTGTGCAATGCTGCTGAAGGGTCGCGTAAGGTGAAGACTGAACATAGCCATTGGTTTTAGCAACACGAACTCACTGGTGACAACAACAATAATAATTTTGTTGGAGTGTTTGGGGCAGAAGCCACATGGAGAGCACTGGGAGGACCGAGAGGTGGAGATGACTTTTCAAGAGATTTTGGCTGTGAAGGGGGAGGGGGGGTTAGGACAGTAACTACAGGGGAATGAGGAGTAGGGGAGTTCTTGTTTTTAGGGAAAGAATTTGAACTGGACAGCGTCTGTATTGGAAGGAGAAAGTCAAAGCTCTATGACAGATGGTGGACGGGGTAAGGTCTCTGGGAAGCAGGAGGGGTAGAATCTGTAGCCCAGCTGGGGGGAAAGAGGAGAGCGTGGTACAGTGAGGGGGTCTGGACTTCTGTCCGAGGACTTCAGTTTTCTTTGTAAAGTAGGGGATGAACAAGGCTATTTGCTGAGAGTAAAGGGCCTGAGGGGTTCAGAATTTTGAGGAACATGAATGTATTGCTTTCCTATGGCTGCCACAACAGCCTCTGGTGACAGCTGGCGGTCCTTGGTGTTCCTTGGCTCACGTGGCCTTCTTCCCTCTGTGTGCGACTGTCTTCACATGGTCTTCTTTTAAGGACACCAATTTTTTAACTTCGGGCCTGCTATAATCCAGTATGATCTCATTTGAATTATATCTGCAAAGACTGTTTTCAAATAAGGTCACATTCCCAGGTACCAGGGCTTAGAACTTGAACATGTCTTTTCAGGGGGATGTAATTCTATGCGCCACAGCTAAGACATTTTGAAATAGCTGTAGAGAGTGAGAGAAATCTCCTAGAACGCCCAGCCCTGTCATGGGCCCACAGAGGCTGGTGAACGTGGACCAATAGTAGACAGTGTCCTGTAGCATCAGCTGTTCCCGGACTCGCTCTTCTCTGCTCACCAGCATCCTTGGCCAGAGCTGGGGCACGTCAGCCCTCTCCCACCGCAGGGTAGGTTTCCCTCCCACCAGCGACAAACACCTCTGACCCCTCTTGACTCCCCCTCCCTTCCTGTCTCAACCTCCATCTCCGCATCCCATTCAGTCCCTTTCTCTGCCCAGAGATACGTGAAGACGCCCTGCAGGCAGGAGCTGCTGAGCTGGCCCTGACAGCGTCAGGGTTACAATGAAAAAGACAGAATTCAGCCCTCCATAGGACTCTTGCTACAGCAGCACTGCTCTGTTAAGAGCTCCAGGAAGCAGAGTGTCTGAGGACAGAGTGTCACCAAAGAGCTAAAGGAATAAACTCACCTCCCTATTTTTTACCCTCTGGAAGAAGCCTTATTGTTGCCTTTCTGGAATGTTGGGAATGGTCTCATTTTGTCCAGGCTGAGTTAGGATGCCTGCTGGACCCTGGGCCTAGGAGCCCTCGCTGCTTCTCCACCCGCTGGTGCTGGGCTCTGGGGTGTTTGCTCTGCAAGGCCAAGGTGAGGATGTAAACACTGCAATCCCTCTGGAAACCGGCTGGGACCTCCTCCAAGGAGGAAGCGTGGCTCATGGCTTGGCCAGGCTCCCAAGCATCATGTACAGCAACCCTTGGCTCCAACTTACACAGCTTGGGGTGGGTCCTCGAATGACCTTCCGTTTCTTGTCTGCTCATCTGAGAGGACCATTCCATTCCAAACAACATTCCTTCGATAAAATCGGTTACACACTGTAAACGTCAATGAGCCAGGAACATTCTCCAGCGCAACAGGATTCTGATAACGAAGTCCTCCTTTGCAAAACCTTCCGGCGTGAAACATCCTCCCCAGAGCGGGCAGGAAAATTCCTGGGATGCCACAACACTGGGCAAAGTGTCCAGGGCCCCGGGGAAGAAGCACAAAGCCCAGAGATGAAGTTCCCATTGCGGGCAGAGGGACCCAGGTTTTCAGTCTTCTTTTCATCCAAATATTCATGGACTGATTTCATACAATCCATCAGTCAACAAATATTTGTTGACCACCTCCCAAGTGCCAGGCCCTGACGGAGTCACTGGGGACGCAATGTCTCCATGTGACTGCATATCTCCCCCGACTTTCACAAAGCAGTGATAACTTGCTCTTTTCACACGGTCCACGTTAACAATCAGGTGCAGCGTCTACACCTTCGCCTCTAAACCAGACCCTCCCACCTGTTCCCCTTGTGCGCCAATCCGCCTCACTCGCGCTGCATCCCCTTGGCTCCCATTCTCTCCGCTCCCCGTGTGCCGCTCTCTGTTCGCAGGTGTCTCCTTCGTGGGCCTGTCTCTGGTTCTCTCGGTCTCTACTTTCCTCCAAGTCTCTCTTTGTGTCACTGAGTGCCTCCCAGCCCGTCCGCCCCGCTACCTCTCCATCAGTCTCTCTTCTCCTTTCTATTCACGCCTTTCTTCCAATCAATTCATCCCCCAATTTTTTTCTCCTTCCCTTTTCTGTTTCTTGTCCTTAATTAACTGTTTACACAGAACTAAATACACTTCTCTTAGATTTGTGGAATATATTTTCACATTCTCTGGTTTTTATTTTTAAAATTGGTTGAAAAATATGTGTACTCTTTTGTGTTGTCTGAATTTCTTACAAGAGCATGTGTAATTATCTAAAACTTTTATTAAAATATGATGTCCATGGAGTAAAAGCTCACAGGTAGTGCCATAAACATGCCGTGCAGAGCTCAATAAATTCCGCTCCCTGAACACACACATCTCAGATTGAAAGATGCTCATGTTCCCTTCCAGGTATTCTCTCCCACATGGGCCACCACTGCCCTGACTTCTTTTAGCATAGATTAGTGTCTTTTGATAAAAGACAAAATTCCTGGGTTTGTATTTTATATAAATGAGATGGTGTAATATGGATTGTGTCTAGCTTCTGTCGCTGAACATTCTGAGAGTGAACCTCACTCACACCGTTGCAGGGAGTGACAGACTCTCCATTCTCCTTGCTACACAGCAGCCATCGTGGGGCTATCGCACAATTTATTTTCCCTTCTGTTGTTAATGGGCATTGGGGTAGTTTCCATTTGCAGCTATTACAAATAGTGCTGCTATTAACATTCATGTACATGCTTTTTGATGGCATGTATTACTGTTATAATCAGGAAAGAGAAACAGAAAGCTATTCCCATTTGGAAAGATGAAGGTAGCCAAGTGGGATGTTTTCATAAAAGGGCTCTGGGGTAGGAGACAGAGCACATGAGTCCTTGCTCTGGCTTCTTTATTCTCTAGTTCTACAACTTTGGGCCAATCAGTCAACCTCAGTGAGTCTCAGTTTTCTCATCTGCAAAATATAGACAGTAATGCCAGCCATTGGTAGATATTACCACTCACAGGGTAACTGTGACAATCAAATATTAATAAGATGATGGATATGAGGGAAAAAAAAGTCTTTTTAACTATCATGCAAAAAATAAGGTATTGCTATTATTTCTCTTATTAAAGAAAAAATTAACTAAAAGCAACATTGTGATGTTCTTGATTTATCTGTTTTAAAATTTTGAAGCTGTGGCTTTCATTAGACAAATGATGTTGCCAATCCCTGACCTGCTATTGGCAACAAAAGAGGAATGTCTTGAAATGTCCTGTCTCCAAAGTGGGAACGTGGGGCCTATGCCATCTTTTGCCCCTTCCAAGTGGCCTTGGCTCACAGCAGTTGGGGGTTCCTGGTCTAGATGAGCAACAGAAAAACTCACCAACTGTTTGAGCTGTAAGGGACCCTAGGGGCAGGCCCAGGCCCCTCAAGGGGAAGGATGTGCCCACAGAGGGCACACAGAGAGCCAGGTCTGGACTTGTCTTTAGACACCAGCTCATGCCCTGTCCACTACTATACACTGTCACCCCTCGTAGGAGAGGATCTGACCAGCGTGTGGGACGGGAAACAGGGCTCCATGTCTGCTGACCATCAGAGCAAGTCTCAGGCTCTGCACTCTCTGCCAGCACGGCATTATTTGTTGGTTTAGGGAAGCTGTTGTGTCCACGCACGAGTGAAGACAGGCTGGACACCCTCCCACCCAAGTTCTTTCTCCTTGTCCAACCAAAACAAACCTGGCGCTCTGAGGCTCACGCCTGAAGGGTGGTGTTTCCTCAGGCCTCACCAGCATGGTTACTACAATGGGGGGCCCTCCAGCAGCCAGCACCCAGATCCTCCACGAGCTCCCACAGCACTGCAGTCCTGTGCTCAGGGCTCTGGGGATGCAGAGCTGCAGAGCCCCTGCCCTTGGGGCACTCCCAGATGGGCAGGGAGAGAAGTGTAGCCTGAATGACAGGGAGCAATCTGGGGAAGGATCTGCAGCTCAAGAGGGCTCTGACCGTGAGCAACATGTGCAGAGGGGTTCTGAGGAAGAGCTCTTGCGAGCCCCCGAGGAAATGGGGAAATGAATGAGAGCCTTGAAAACTAGATGTGAGACTAGTGACTCTCAGCCCTGGCTGGACCTTAGAATTGCCAGGGGAGTGTTTACAAAATGCCAGTGCCTGGAACCCACCTACTGAATCAGAGTCTCCAGCCTTGGGGCCTGGGCATCAGTCTTCTTTAAAAGCTCCCCAGGTGGTTGTAACGTGCAGCCACATCTGAAAACCACTGCCTTAAACTTAAAGCAGTAAACAGAGACTCAGCACAGGCATTCAGCAGTACAGGGATACAATGAAAGGGTCGCTCAAGAAACACCTACCTATTCTGTACCAGCAGGCACTGTGCCAGGCTTTATGCAAAGATGAGGAGAATATACATAGTCCCTTCCCTTGATTAGCCAATAGATTAGGAGAAAAGACAGACCCATAAATATGACCAATGTAAGGAAAATTATTTTACGTAAGTGTGAACCAAGTGCTCTAAGGACATTGAGATTTTCTGAGGAAAGCTTTCTTAGAGAGGTGACATTAGAACTCCTTCCTAAAAGATGTTTAGAAGTTTTCCAAGCAAAGAAAACAGAGGGGACCATTCTAAATGGAAGAAACTACTATACAGGTGCTGAGTCCTAATGTAGGGATTATTGGGATAGGGGCAAACGCCAAGGGCCTGGATTCTGTTAGAGCTCTCGGTATTTGAAAAATAAGGTAGAGAGAGCAGATTAGAAAAGCGAGGGGCAGGTGGGGAGACCAGTCAGGAGTCACTGTAGTGATTCAGATGTGAGGTGATGAAGGCCAGGACCGAGGCACTGACAGTGGGAATGAGGAAGGCAGCAACACAAGAGAGATTTCCAAAAAAGGCAATGGAATTTGGTAACAGAACAGATAGAAAGAAAGAGATCAAGGCAAAGGTGGCCCCACAGCAACTAATTTGAGACAGGAAGATAACACGCATTAGCAAAGATGAGGATGCTGGGTAGATGACTTAAATTTCATTTAACGCCGAGACCTCCAAGTGGAGGTGTATCCAAAGGGCTCGCTGAAGGGCAGAAGTTGGACTGTAGAAGGCGAGGAGAGAAAATCCGGAGAGAGAAAGTGGACTGTCCAGGCATGAACCAAAAATACTAGGCATTTGCAGGGGAAGGAAAGACAACAGGGATGGCACCTGGAAGATCAGGCACCAGTGTATTTGCCAGGACTGACCTGTGTGTGGGTGGAGACAGGAGGAAGAAGGGGGAGGAGGGGTAGCTGAGGAGCTAGGGCCACGAGGCACAGAAGCGTGGCATCAAACAAAGAGTTCACCCTTAGAGAGGACGGGCACTTCTTAACGGAGATATAGATGTCTGAGAAAACTCATTCCCAAGGGCATAGATCTTTTCTGAAGTGTACAGATCAAAATCCTCCAAAGCACAGCTCAGTAAACTTTTTCTATAAAGGGCCAGACAGTAAATATTTTAGGCTTTATGGGCCATATGGCCTGTCTCAACAGAACTCTGCTGTTGTGGTGTGAAAGCAGCCACAGGCAATACATAAATGAATGGGTGTGCTGTGTTCCAATAAAACTCTATTTTCAAAAACAGGCAGTGATTTTAAAAGGTTAATTTTATGTTATGTGAATTTCATCTCAATTTAGACAGAAACAGGCCATGGGCTTGATTTGGCCCACAGGGCTGTAGCTTGCTGACACTTGCTCTAGAGCGTGGGGCAGGAGGCTGGGGTAGGGAAAGGAGGAGTGCTTGGGGACCCGAAGAGAGAAGGCAAGGTCTGGGTTGCTCCCACAGGGACCAGGAACAGTGACCAGTGAATGAGCTGAGTTCAAATTTGGCTGTGCCACTTACTAGTTATGGGACCTTGAGTAAATTACTTATCCCAAGCCCTCAGTTTCCTCATCTATAAAATGGGGGAGATAACAGTACCTGCCTCATTGTGTTGTTCTGAGGATCAAATGAGACAATGAATATGTGTCTAGCATAAGGCTCAACAAAGATTTTCTTATTTAATTTTTAGGAATTGACTATGAATTTTAGTACCCCCACTGCCACTATGACCACGGAGCCCAGGCAGGGCAGGGAGCCCAGGCACCCAGAGAGGTGAGACTGGAAGGAAGGGAGGAGTTGGGGGCTGGAGCAGGAGGTATGGGGAGGGGCCCTACAGTTAGTGGCAGGGAGAACAAAATGTGTATAACCAGGTCTACTCATAAAAAGACCCCACCGGCACAAACACAAACTGCACACACACATGCACACCAAGGTGGTGCAGCCCAACTCCATAGTTCTTAGGAACGATGTTCTTCAGAAAACAAGGTTCAGAAGTGCTTTGTTTCCCGCTCATCAATGTGACCCATGGGGAAGTGCCTCGCTGCAGTGTGGTTATACTGGATCCCAGCATAGACCATTGTGCCTCATCAGCATGTAGCACATGCAGCTGTGGTCGCGGACTGCTGCTGCTTACCACAGAGCCTGGAGCTGATGGAGACAGCTAGTCTCAGACTCAGGACAGCCCAAAGCCTTTCCTCCTGTGCTTCTCGAACTTTAAAGAATCACTGGGTTGGGTGGGGGAGGGTGCTTAAAAATGTGTGTTTCTAGGCCCTATCCCAAGAAAATCTGATTTAGTAGGGCTGGGAAGGGCCCAGGAATCTGCATTTTAGCATGCATCCCAGGTGGGTTTTATCAGTGAGCTGAGGACCACACTTTCAGAAATAAGGCTTTACTTCCTCACCTCTGAGTACAGCTATATGATGAAACAAGGAGGTCCCCAAATTCCTTCCTGGAACTGCAGCTGTAGAGCAGGGTCTGCCCTTATCTGTTATGCTTGTTCCTCATTGCTTATAGAAAAAGAGATAAGAGAAAAAGAAAAAGATAATCCAAGGTTGTGTGTCTTGGGGTAACCTCAATAATTCTAAAACAGACGTGAGGATTTTCCAAGGCACTGGGTTTGTCCAGAAAAGTAAGACTTCAGTCCAGAGAAGAGCTGATCTAGTGTTTTTCAGCCTACAAGAAAACTTTATGGATAATTACTCTTCTCAGAACACTTTGGTTGAACTCTCCAAGTGCAGCCTATTCCAAGCCTAGTTTCCTCTCTCCCTGACCATCCAAGAGGTCTATGCCCAATTCCTGCTTCTTCATCCTAGATCACTCTGCTTCTGGCACCTACAAACTGAGCTTCAGGCTGCTAGAGAAGCAGTTGCTGTCATCTAGTATCAGAATTTATCTGAATCAAGCAAAACAGCTATGCACACATAGACATTCAATAAATACTTACTGAGTGAGTGACTGGACAAATCCATGATGGGCTGGATGGATTGACAGGGCACATGAAAAATACTTAAAACCATAAATTGGGATGATTACTTACAGAAGATACACCTCTACTACTGAAGGTCTTTCAATTGACTGGGCAAAAAGACCAACACAGATCATGAACAAATGACAGCATATGAATCAGAACAATAGTCATTCACTATACACACACACTCAATTTACCAAAATGTATATACAGTCATGTGTTGCTTAACAGGAGTATGATCTGAGAAATGCATTCTTAGGTGATTCCGTCATTGTGCAAACATCACAGAGTGTAGTTATACAAACCTAGAAGATATAGCTTACTACACACCTAGGCTATATGGTGTAGCCTCTTGCTTCTAGGCTACAAACCTGCACAGCATGTTACTGTACTGAATCCTGTAAGCAATTGTAACATAATGGTATTGGTGTATCTAAACATAGAAAAGATCACAGTAAAAATACGGCATAAAAGATTAAAAATGCTACACCTGTATAGGGCACTTACCATGAATGGAGCTTGCAGAACTGGAAGTTGCTCTGGGTGAGTCAGTGAACGAGTAGTAAGTGAATGTGAAGGCCTAGGACATTTCTATACACTACCGTAGACTTTATAAACACTGTACACTTAGGCTACATGAGATATATGGAAAAATTTTCTTTCTTTAATAACTTAACTAGCTTACTGTAACATTTTTACTCTATAAACTTTTTAATTTTTTTGACTTTTTGACTCTTTCATATTAACACTTAGCTTAAAACACAAACACTATTTGTATAGATATTTTTGTATAGCTATACAAAATATTTTTTCTTTATATCCTTATTCTATAAGTTTTTTATATTTTTAAAATTTTTAATTTTTTTTTACTTTTTAAACTTTTTTGTTCAAAACAAAGACACAAAGACACACATTAGCCTAGGCCTACACAGGGTCAGGATCATCAATATCACTGTCTTCCACCTCCACATCTTGTCCCACTGGAAGGTCTTCAGGGGCAGTAATATGCACGGAGCTGTCATCTCCTATGATAGCAATGCCTTCCTCTGGAATACCTCCTGAAGGACTCACCCGAGGCTGTTTTACAGTTAACTCTTTTCTTATAAGTAAAAGGAGTACCCTCTAAAATAACTATAAAAAGTATTGTATAGTAAATACATAAATCAGTAACATAGTCATGTATTATATACTTACATAATTGTATGTGCTGTACTTATACGCCTGGCAGTGCAGGTTTGCTTACACCAGCATCACCACAAACATGTGAGTAATGCTTTGTGCTATGACATTACAACAGCTGCAATGTCACTGGGTGATAGGAATTTTTCAGCTCCACTGTAATCTTTTTTTTTTTTTTCCCACTGTAATCTTATGAGACCACTGTTGTATACATGGTCTGTCATTGACTGAAACATCATTATGTGGCATGTGACTATATCTAAATAAATGTTGTTCCTTCAAAGCCAGCCCTTGGGAGGCCTTCCACAATTATTTCAATGACACTGCCAGTCCTCAAATGTGTTGTCCTGGGATCTCACCTTTGAAATTTTCCTCAACAGTAAGTTTACTTTATGGTCACACCTCATTTTTGACCCGAAGGGGATGATTTAGCTTGATTGGTCCCCTTATTCTGAGACTTGGTTCCAAATGATGTCTGTAAGCATCAGAAATGAACTCTTGAAGGATAGAAAGTTGCCATTTATTAGAATATTCAAAGGGTCTGAAGAGAGTATTGAAAAATGGAATTCCACACGTGCTTTGAAGAACGGCAGAATGGCTGCATGGAGTCTGATTTTCCACAGGAGACAGCTCTGAAGGTAGGAACCTACTCAGATCAGGAGACTCACTCATTTGCCATCAGTAAAGAACTTAATCCAGCTGTTCACATCCTGCAGCACAGTGGCAGGGACTGGCCAGATGCCCACCACACCTAGCCCTTTTCTTCCTAAGCACACAGCTGGCCTGTATTTCCCAGCCTGTCTTTCAATTAGGTAGGCTAAGAGTCTAGGTCTGGCCCACTGAACGAAGGAGAAAGTGATATGAGCCCTTTTGGCCTGGGCCCCTGAAACCTCCCCGGGATCCCCCACGTGTCCCTCTCTTCTCTCACCTGCCAGCTGGACGCTGAGGATTCAGGGGAAGACTCTGAGGGCATAGAAGATGTTCAAGCTACTAAACTGAAGGAGCCCAGGCCCCTGAATGTCAGTGTAAAGCAGAATTCCCCCCTCCTTTCTGGCGTGTATTAGAATGTAACACGAGCTAGAAATACATTTACAGTGTCAAGTCACTGAGATTTGGGGGTGGTTTGTTACAGCAATAAGCCCACTCTGACTAATGCAAACACACAGAGTTACACTGAGTTGTCCATGTGAGAAGCAGTTCAATTACTACAGAAATTGACACTGCCATTTGGAGCATTTGCCCTTGCAACTTTCAGTTTGGGTTCGTATTTGAAACCAGTGTTGTTTTCTCCATCATCAGCCTCTTAATACACATGGTATATGTCACATGTCACAGATCAGAACTCATGGAGCCCTCCTGCCGACTGCTGGGGCATGACTGCTAATCCTGTGAAACACCACCTGCCCTCAGAGCTTCCCAAAGTGAATCTGATGTATACCACATGGCCCATATTTTAAGCCAGGCTTCACATTTGGTGAGCTCAGCTCTTTAATATAGTGCCTTCTCTAACAGAAACCGGAAAGTGCGCACACACATGCACATGCACTGATGCAATTTTTTTGTTTTAACAAAATAAAACAGAAAAATCCCAGGCTGTCTATTATTTTAGAGACTTCCATTTAGAGAACTGCTCTACCTCTTTTAGAGGGTGGCTGTGGCCCCCCTCACCTCAGTCAATGGTGGTGAGTCTGCGTCCCCCGCTCACCCCTGGCCCATCGGAGCTAGGGAACAGGGCACGGGTGCCAGCCTTGCTGCTGCGGGATGGGCTGTGTTCCCGGGAGCACAGCCTGTGCGGGACCCCTGACGCCGGTGGGTCTCTCTCGCCATCTGCTTTGCCTTTTACTTGAATGTGACCTTCTCCCCAAGAAGATACCTCATCAAGAGTGAGAGGCCTAAGCCTCTACTTCCTGCCTCAAACTGACAAACTGGCATCTGTTTCTGCTTGTGAGCCTCCCAAAGGAGCCCAGGTGCACCTCCAAGACACACGGATGCTGAGCAGTGCTTACCAGTACAGATTTCGGCAATTCTCCCACCTGTGGAGAAGTGCAAACAGCGTGGAATAACCCCCAGCCTGCAACCACCACCGCTGATCCTCTCCTCTTGGGTGTCTATGTGGACCTGGGGGGGACCAGACACAGCAAGGAATGGGTTGTTTGCTCTAGAGTATGTCTTGCTTGGTTCAAGAGAACTGGAGCATGAGGTCGGTTTTTTTGGTGTTTAACAAAAATTCTGAAGGCTCCAGGAAGGGAGGGAGAAGGCTGAACCAAGGAGTAATATGGGGAAGTGGCCAAATGAATCTGATAGGCCGAGAGGGTGGGCCTGGAACGGGGCAGGGAGCAACCCTCACTCTGATGTGGGCATGCAAATTTCCTGCCCTGGGCTGGAAAGTGAAGGTGTCCCGCTGTCTATAGCTCCCAAGATACAGCAAGGCCTACTCAAGCAGTGGGGCTCTACTGTGCTCTGAAATTCCAGATTAGCAGGTGCCGAAAAGCACTGCAGATCTCATGGTTTGGGGTTTTTTATTCTTTCTGTGTTGCCTGCAATAAGTGACATGGAATCCGCAGGGGTGGTAGGAGAACATGTTTAAGACACTCCCCTGGACCCCCACCACACTCCCTCTTTATCTCCTCCAAAAAAATGTGAGTTTCGTTTTATTTAGTACTCACAGCTCCATATGGAAGCAGGTAGGAATTATAATTCCCATTTTACAGAGAAGAAAACCAAAGCTCAGAGATTAAGAAGCCTGCCCAAGGTCACAGAGCTAGTAAGTGGTAGAGCCACGGTTCAAACAGAGATTTTTTTTCTTCCCCAAATCCCATGAATGTGAAACTACACCAATCTCCCTCTCAAGCAAGCCCACTTAAAAGTGACAGGTAGGAAGAACTGTCAGGCTGAAGGTGAGCCTGCTCTCTCTCGTTTGGGTCCTTCTGCCTCCTTTGTCCATCTCGTTCCCTTGGTTCAGACCTTGCTATATCCTTTCACCAACCTGGTTCTCAACCCGCTTCCTCCAAGAAGTTTCCTGGATTTCTTCCTCCTTGTCTCCCCAGCACTCGTGGATCAGTCTTGCATCGTGCCGCTTTGGCTGCATGCTGTACGCTTGTGTTTATGCTCCAGCCCTTTCCTGTGTGCAGCTCCACCATCTCCTTTCGCTCCTCAGCCCCCAAGTCAGGTGTGGCAGGCAAAAGGATGCCCCTGCAAAGACAGCTGGGTCCTAATCCCCAGAATCTGTGAAGATGTCACAGGGCAAAGAGTCTGTGCAGATGTGATCAGGTGAAGGATCCTGAGATGGGAGCTCATGCTGGAGGAGCCACACATGCAGAAGAGAGAGGCAGGAGGGCCAGAGAGGGAGCGGTGATGGCAGGAGAAGAGGGGGGAGGAGGTGTGACTGCTGACTGATGGCTTTGGAGACGGAAGGGCCTGACCAAGGATTGCGGGCACTTCCAGAAGCTGTAACAAGCAAGAAACAGATTCCCTGCTAGAGCCACCAAAAGGATGCAGCCCTGTCCACACCTTGACTTTAGCCCAGTGAGACCCATTTGAGATTTGTGACCTCTAGAAGTATAAGAAAATAAATGTGTTTTGTTTTAAGCCACTAAATTTGTGGTAATTTGTTACAGCAGCAATAGGAAAGTAATACATGAGGACTGTATGTGCTATTCATTTTGTTCCTGTCTCCACACTGCCCACTCCAGCAGCTATGGGCTGGAGCTCTGCATGCCATGGGGTCTGACAACACCAAGCGCCTGGGCAGGTTCCTCAGCCTCTGCGCCTGCTGGCCTAATCTCACTTGGGGGCCCCCAGCTCCCACATAGCAAGGAGAACAGAAGCAGCAACAATGCACTTATCAGGGAAAGAGCAGATCTGAAACTGGATGTTTCCTGAGCCTGGATCATGCAAACTTATTTTTTAAATAAAGCCCTATGAAATTCTGAGGATAGATTTTTATCATTCTTCAGCCTTCCCTCCTCATTGTCTAGGCACACAAGGTGGCCCACAAGCCCCTTCAGAATCTGACCCTTGCCTACCTTTTGGCACTTCTCTTGCCTGGAGCTACCTCAGCCCCTGTACTCTGCCAGTCCCCACACATCATTTCTCATCTCCTTGCCTTTGATCACGCTGTCCCTCCTCTCTGTGGCTAACTGCTTGGCTGCAGGTCATCTGTCTCCTCCAGTGACCCCTCCCTGACCACTGTCAGAATGGGTTAGGGGTTCCTCTGCCCATCCGCAGACCCTGTGCCTGCCCCTGCTCTCACTGCTACTGGGGTCCCTTCTTCAGTTCTCCTTACTTTCCTCCTCTGCCCATGGAGAGGATGGAGCGGCCACCCAAGCTCTCTCCTTCCCTGACAAAGGGGAGGCAACACTTCTGCCCCTCTGCCACCCCGTCATCTCCTGTATTTGCCCCTCCCAATGGGAGGGGGAGACCAATCTGATTGGCCAGAGCTTGGACCACCTTTCACACGTAGGCAGGGCCCTGAGTTGAAAAGTAATGTGCGGTCACCACGTGACCTCTGCCCATCTGTTCCTTGGTGATGAGGCAAGCTGGGCATTCTAACACATGGGCTTTCTCTCTCTTGGTTCCAGCTCCTCATCCAAGGGTCTTTGGAGTCTTGATTCTTAGACTCAAGAGAAGAAAGTTAGACATTAGAGGACTTGTTTCAACCTTCTGACCTAAGCTGCATTCTCTACTACAGCTCTTAACAAAAGCTTTGCACCTTTATCCTGGTATTAATACATAAACTGGCACATTGTTTCCCATCCTTAAATATACTTCCTCAGTCAGAAATCTGGAGAGAAGGAAGGATGATGGAATCCTGAACCTTAAACTCCCACATTGATTTATAATTGTTTATGTGGGATGCACCCTATTGTATAAGTCAGAGGACTTGTTAGTACAACTCCCAGAGATATCTGAGAAAACGATTCCTGTTCTGGTGCCTACCCCTGAGTTTAAGAATGCTCTGGGATTGGGCTGTACTCATCCTGAAAGTTTGAGGGTGTCCCTTAGGAGTCTGTTTATACCTGAATGGTCTGTGATCATATTTTTATATTATAAAGCTCTGAGATTGGTGAGGTATACTGACTCAGATGAGGTGGTTTCAGGCACCTATCTACAAAGTTATGTGTATAGTTTCTCCAGCCATGGATGGGTGGATGAAGGGTGGATGGATGGATGTGTGGATGGGTAGATCAATGGGTGGGTGGATGAGTGGGTGTATGGGTGGATCAATGATGGGTGAGTGGGTAGGTGGGGGATGGGTCATTGTCTGGATCAATCTTCAGACAGATTGGCCTGAGGGGAGACAGTCACGGTCCCAGAAGGTCTGCTATAATCCTCGCTCATTCAGACATTATCACCCACAACTGTGGACTCCTTGGTAAAATCTTTAGGCCAGGAATCTGCCCCTCTGTCTATCTTAGAAAATGTTGCTAGTCTCACTGTCATATATACCAACTATGCTAACATTTTGGGGCATCCTTTAGATAAGTAAGAATGATCCAGTGACATGCATGTGTTGTCTTTCTGACAACCTGTACTTACTACTGACCTTTGTCAATATACAGGCTGTATATAACACCTCTTAATATGCAACCTCAGATCCTCTCTGCCCCACCTGTCTCTGGGGCTGAGGCCACTTGTCCCACCTCAGCCACCACTGCAACAACCAGTTCTGGGTGGGCTCCAGCCAGCTTCTGCTTACTGAAGAAGTGCTGGGCACTCATGCATGTGCAAATCACAATTGTAGGGGTGATTAACGCCCACTCGAAGCTAACCTTTGATTATGGGAAACAGAAACCAGTAGATAAATTCCAATACCTTCCTACCCCTGATGCTCCTGTAGGCTCTCAGAAGAGTCCCTTCCCTGGAGACTAGGCATCCAGTTGCACGCGATACTCAGTGGTTGCTAACACTCCTTCCTGCTTCACACCTCCTGTCTCCCCTCCTGCCTCCCTGGATGCACTCGCCAATACAGCGGTAGCTTGCAAACTTCTGCTCCCCAGGGAACCCAGGCTGAGACCTGATTAATATTACTATGTACACAATCTAGTTGCAGTTAAATACAAGATTCTTGGGAATTTATCCTCCAGATATACTTTATGCTTGTACATATGTGCAAGATTATTCACTGCAGAACTGATTGTAATAGCAAAAGATTGGAAAGAATCCAAATGTCCATCATTGTGGAACTAATGAGAGAAGTTATAGCACATAGACACAATGAAAAGTAGGGAGGAAACTGCATATATACGGATACGGAAATGTCTCCAAGATAGATTGTTAAGGGGAAAAAAGCAAGGTGCAGAATACGTGTAGTACATTACTACCTTTTGTGTATAACAAGAGAGTGATAAGAACCCACATTCCTATTTGCTTGTATATTCATAAAGAAAGCTGGATGTATGCACGAGAATAGTGGTTACCTCTGGGCCAGGAGACAGGAACTGAGCAGATGGGGAACAAGGATGGGAGAGAGATTTTTCACTCTATATATGGTTATACTTTGGGATTTTGAACCATGTGAATGTACTATTTATTCAAAAATAAATAATACAATAAAATATAAAATAAGCATTTATTGTGGCCCTCAGAACAAGCAATCTGGTTCTGGTTCTCCACATCTGATAGGTGGTCCTGGTGTCCCACGTGGAGCTCTTCAGACTGGGTGTGGTGTTGCAGAGGCCACCACCACACCTAATGACACCCTGGGTTGGATGTGGTGCTCCAGACCACAGTGCAGGTTTCCACTGTCCAAAGTGGCAGTGGGAGGACGGGCCTTGAGTTTCTTACCGAGGAGAAGCAGCTCCACAAAGGTTCTGGGACTTGGGTCCAAAAGAGGAAGGTCCCAGTGCTGCTTCTAGTACTGAGGCATCAGCTGTTCCCGACTCACGAGGGAGGAGTGGTGGTAGCGATCCCGAGTGGCGAAGTCTGCGTTCTCCTGGGTGAGCTGAGTCATCGCCATGTCAACCCTAGCCAGGGATGGTGCCAAAATTACCTGCTCCTGCTGGGACCGCAAGCTCCTACAGTGCGAGAAACACAGAGGATGGTGAGAAGGAAAGAACAAGTGGACAGTGAAGGGTGGAGACGAGTCTACTCAGGATAGAGAAATTATTTGTGAAAATGTCAGTTGTACTAATTATTCAATATGTATTTAGATGTTTAAAACATAATTGTTGAAAGCTATATGTACAAGAATTTATGAACTCAAAGTATGAGAAATACTAAGTGTCAAATAAAATAAGGAGAGTGCTATCTACCCTTCATAAGTAGAAAAGTATAAAACTACCTACCTGATCGGAGATAACCCACAAAGAGAGATTTTGCCTTCCAAATGGTGTCGTGTTAGGGCTCTGTAGCTTTTCCTCCCTTTTTCTTTTTCGTTTTTTTCTTTTTTTTTTGAGACAGAGTCTCGCTCTGTTGCCCCAGCTAGGGTGCAGTGGTGTCACCATAGCTCACTGCAACCTCAAACTCCTGGGCTCAAATGATCCTCCTGCCTCAGCCTCCCAAGTAGCTGGGACTACGGGCGCGTGCTACCACACCCCGCTAATTTTCTTTTCTTTTTTTTTTTTTTTAAAGTAGAGACTGGGTCTCGCTCTTGCTCAGGCTGGTCTGGAACTCCTGACCTCAAGCGATCCTCCTGCCTCAGCTTCCCACAGTGCTAGGATTACAGGCATGAGTCACCGCACTCGGCCTTCCTTGCTTTTTTGTCAAATGAAATAACGGAATGGAGAGGCTGGAAAATTGAGAAGACTGAAAACAGAAACCTTCTCTTTGATTCATCGGAAAGACAGTTGGATGAGGAACGATTTCCGGAGCGAAGGTTTACGGGGCAAGCAGCTAAGAGGTAAACTGCAAAGGCTTTTCACACCAGCGTGGCCTCAGTCAAAGAGCAAGTCCGATCTAGATTCCATTGTCACTGCAGTCTCTGCACAGCTAGAGTTGGAATAAAGTGGTGAAGAAAATGCTAGGGATCTGTGGGGAAAGTGCTAGCAGAAGAATGGAGCAAGGAAAGCTCAGAATGGCAGTCATGGCGGCCACAGAAGACAGACCCAGCACAGCTCTGTCCCTCATCAGCTCAGTGGCCTCTGGAAGCCTCTTTACCTCCTTTTGCCTCTATGTGCTCATCTTCCCAGGCCTCTGCCAGTCCCGCAGTCTGCGTTAGGTCCTTAAGTCATAACTTAGGCATGGATTTCCTCTTAAAATTTTTACCCTGAAAGAATCATCTACTTTACTAGCAGTAAGTTTCAATTGTTTAAATAAGGAATATATTTAAGAAATTTTCAAAGGTAGAAATCTAATGCTATAAATCTGTGGAACTTAGCAGAAGGCTTCAACTGACTCTGGCGAAACATCTTGCTGCGTGAGTTTGGATCACGTGACCAAGGCATTATAGCCACTTGTTGCGAACGTATCTAAATTATACAGGTTGAAGGTTTCTGAGAACTGAATTAACTTCTACAAAGGTTGAATCTCCAAAAAGTAAGGTTAGAAAATGACAAAAATACCATACCAGTCAATATACAAGTGTTTTTGCCAATGTATTCTTTTTATTTTGTTTTTGCTAATTCTTTTCTTTTTCTTTTTTCTTTTTTTAAACCATTACATCCTTCTGAGTTTGGGGAAATAATATACTTCACTGTCTAGTCTAGAATGGCTTAAAAATCCTCATCTGAACAGTTGCTAGGGCTTCGGGAAAGAAAGCCTTCTCAAGGTCAGGCTTAACTTCACATAGTTACCGGGAATTGTAATTGTATCAGAGAAAGTAACCCAGCCAAATTCTTCTGCCCAAACATACTCTACCTTCTTCTTCATCTTCTTTGGTTTTGAAGGGCATTTGTGGCTATAGTTGGTAGGGGTGAGGGAGCTCAAAATGACAAAGTAGACAATACTTTGATTTTGAATCATTATTAATACATTGATTAATAATGATTAATTATATTTATAATTAAATAATTATAAATGTGATTATTATTAATCACAATAGATTGTGCTTTATTTTAAAATATCTATTTTTAAATAAATCACCATTTCTTAATCCTTTCACCCTCCTGAATAACCACCCCAAAATATCTCTCAGCAGCCATGGGGAGGCCAGCAAGTTTGATGTTGATTTAGCTGAGGCCTCTGTCACCCATTTCATAGCCCACAGAACCAGGGACTTGTGTTATGAATGGTGTGGACTAGGTTCTATTCCAGCCAAAGTACTATCCTTTTCTAAGAATAATCTCCTCCTAATACATTCTTCTTCCTACATAGCACTGCAGTGACCTTCGAGGTGAAATCCCAGGAATTCAGAGTACAGCAAAGGAGTGGTGACCTTCTATGGCCATGTTTAGGCTTTAAAACCAGAAATGACTAAAAATATCCCTGTAAATCAGGCAAGGCCAAACATTACCTCCTACACACCACTTGCAGCTGCAGAATCTGCAGGCAGCTTCCACACAGAATCTGTTTCCACTTAAACTCTACTTGCCCTCAGGACTAGGTTGTAGGGGAAAGGAGGTCAGTGTAGGTGTGTCGTGACTGGGGTGACCCAACCTTGTGCCTCAGACTGGATGAGAGGCAGAGAGGTCACCCACCCTTGCTATAGCTCCACACAGCACACAGGGCCCAGCCAGCCCAAGCAGCTGACGGACTGCTCCCCACACCCCCATCCCGGGGCCCTCTCCCCCCTTTGGCTTCTACAGTTCTTGCTCCTTCTTCTTTTCATCCCAAGCTCTAGCACCACAGTCTTGTTTCCTGTAGTGCTGGTAGTGCTTGTGACGAGTTGTCTTAAAAAGGATTCTGGGGAGTGGGAATTATTGTTTAACGGGTAGAGAATTTCAGTTTGGGAAAATGAAAAGGTTGTGGGGATGGATGGTGACGATGGCTGCACAGCAATACGAACGTACTTAATGCCACTGAACTCTACACTTCGAAATGGTCAAGATGGTAAATATTGTGTGTATGTTACCACAATAAAAAAAATGAGGGGAAAAAAAAGGATTCCGAACTTACATCTGGGATCAACAGGAAAGGGTCCCCTGATCCACTAGCAGTGTCTGGGCATGGGAGGTGGAAATGCTGGCAAGTGCAAACACAAACCAACAAAACGAAACCAAATAAACACTGGGTTGGGTTCTACCTGGTCCTTCCCAGCCTGGAGCATTGGCTCCTCACTGATTTAGAAATGGACAGAAGGGTGGGAGCAATTCCCCAGAATCCCAGGCTTTACCAGGCGAGGCAGCATCAGCACTGCAAGAGTGGCGGAGAAGGAAAGGGACGGTGGCACTGGGAAATGCTGCCTTCTCCATGGGCCTCCTCCTGCCTCCCAGGAAGGCTTGCTCCCCTGCCCTGGGTATCTGGGCACAGACGTCCCACAGAGACCCTCCAGGATCTCTGCTTTATTTCTGTACTTGGCCTCTGTATAGTCATGTCACCTACCTCTGACTCGAGATGGACGAGTGTGTCCTGGCTTTACATGTCCTTTGGGCTTTAATCTCGTGTGTGATTAGGTACTGACGCCAATGCGGCTTAGACTGTAAACTCACTGAGAGTAGCTCTCCTGATTTATCACTCCAGCAATCAGATTTTAAATAAAGCCTCTGCTCACGATGACTAAGGATAAGAAGGGATGAGGATATGAGCCAGAGGTAGCTTCTGCTGAGCTGAAGCTGGGGCCAGGTGTGGTGGAGGGCAGAGAGGAGCAACATCTGAGTCTCCTGGAGGTTCCCAGTTGCCAGGTTCCCACACCGCAAGCCAGGCCCAAGCTCAGCCAGGAATGGGGCACTCTTAGCACCTCCAGTTCTCTAGACACTCATCCATACTGGCACTGGCTCCAAATTGGGACAGACCTGCAGGAGGGGATCAGAAGAGACCTCATCCACCGGAAAAAGCTGAAGTTGGAGGCTGATCCTGCAGAGAAAACATACACATACATATTTATGAAGGCTCTACGTATGCATCTGTGATTCTAGTTTTAACACGGTGAACTCACACCCCCAAAACACACACACATACACAGAATTAGTATAATTTTTTTTCCTTTTTCAGTCTAAACAAACAGCATTCATTGTAATACTCCATGACAGCAGCCTATAATGGATTTTGCGCCCATGTGTACTTTTCAAAAATTTATTTTTAAACTCCAAAATCTGCCCCAAAAAACTAGATAAAGTGACAGTGCTATGAAGAAAAATGCAGAGGACTTGCTAACTTCAGTCTTAGGAATTTAAAAATTTTTGATAATGTTTTTTCTTAGATTCATACTAATATGTGTTGAATACATGCTCTAAAATCCCCTACTAGACCATACACTCTTTGAGAATAGGGGACATGTTTTTTTCATCATTGTAACCCTCACAGTACTCCACAGGGCCTGGCACTTAGGAAGTTTTCAACAGGTGTGAAGTGAATCAAACAGATCAACATGCAGAAATGTTAGAGCTGAATTTTGAGGTGAGGCTGTTGTTGATACGAGCCAGGTAACCTTGATATCAGACACACTGACTTGAATAGGGTTTATCAGTCTTTTTTTAGAAACCGATCCATCCTTTGGTGTAGGTTCAGAAACAAACATCATAAATTACAAATAACTTTAGTAAAACAAATCAATTTTAGAAAATGCTTTCCTAAATTATATATACATACATAGTTGAAGATTGATTAATTAGATAATGTTTAATATGTGATGAGGAAGTTAGCATTATTTTAAGAGGCTTATGTTAGAATCTTGGCTAAGGTCAACGACATGCAGCTGAAAACGTGTGTTTACTCAATATCATTTAGGGTTCTCATGCTTAAAGGGAGGATAAATTTTAGATTTGCTTTAATACCTGCAATTGCTAAGAAAAGCTTCCTAATATATTTTGAGATTGTCAGAAGGAAGAAAATAAGCATAAGCATTTTATTAACTGACCCTACTTAAGTGTGATCATTTAGATTCTAAATCATCCCAATTTTAGATGGATATAGAAATGGCCTGAAATTTGATTTCATGCTTTCCTGTGAATAGATTTCTGGTAAATATTTACATTTCTTAAGATCAAGCTTTTTAAAAGAAATTCAGAAGCAATCACTGAAATAATCACTATGTTAATTAAAATATATTCTATCCATGAAATTGGCAGATATAAAGACCCCTGCTAAGCATTGCCGTTTTTCTAAATCATTATTTTAAATACACGTATAGCTTGAAGTGTTTGGAGTGCATTTCTTTCAAAAATATACATCAGGCTATTCTAATTCTGAAGAACTTTTTTTACTTTGCCTAGATTGTTATGGTCCATCTGATTTAGCTAGAACTTGAAACTAATTAATTTATTTTAAATTGGGACATCAGAGAATTTTGCTGAAAAGGGCTTGGTAATGTATTTTTGAAACAGCTTTATTATTGAGGAACAACTGATGTACAGTAAACTGTGTATTGACTATATTTTCTTATTTTCTGTAATCTCGATGCTCTGGCATTTCAGCGCTTTTCTCCCTCTGCCACCCAGGCTGGAGTGCAGTGGCGTCACCATAGCTCACTGCAGCCTCCAACTCCTGGGCTCAAGCGATCCCCCTGCCTCAGCCTCCTGAGTAGCTGGGACTACAGGCATGTACCATTGCCAGCTAATTTTTAAATTTTTCGTAGAGACAGGGCCTCACTATATTGCCTAGGCTGGTCTCAAACTTCTAGCCTCAAGCTATCCTCCCAAAGTCCTGAGATTACAAGCATGAGGCACTGGGCCTGGCCTAAATGTATTTTCAATTTGGGATATTTTTGCCTTATGATGGGTTTACTGGGACATAACACCATTGTAAGTTGAGGAGCATCTGTATTTAAAGTGTACAATTTGGTCTGTGTTGACATGTATACATATTCACTGTGAAACCATCACACAGGTAAAATAATGAACATATCTATCATCTCCAAAAGTTTCCCTAAGCTACTTCATAAGAGCACCCTCCCATGTATCCCCACCCCACCCCATCCAAAATCATCCACTGATCTACTGTCACTATAGTTTACATTTTCAATAATTATATATATTATACAAAATAATACACTATGCACCCTTTTTGTCTGGTTTCTTTCACTCAGCATAATTATTTTGAGGTTCATCCATGTATCAGTAGTTCATTCTTTTTTACTACCGAGTATATTCCATTGTATGGATATACCACAATTTATTTATAAAGTCACCTGTTGATGGACATTTGGGTTGTGTACAGTTGTGTACAGTATTACAAATTATTATTCTATGAATATTCATGTACATGTTTTTGTATGGCAATATGCCTTCAGTGCTCTTGGGCAAATACCTAGGAGTGCAATGGCTGGGTCATATAGGAGGAATACATTCAACTTTTTAATAAAATGCCAAACCATTTGACAAAGTGGTTGTGTCATTTTACATTCCCACCAGCAGTATATGATAGTTCTAGTTGCTCTACATCCTTGCCAATACTTGGTATGGTTAGTATTTTTAATTTTAGTCATTTTAATAGATGTGTAGTAGTATCACATTGTGGTCTTAATTTGCATTTCCCTAATGACTAATGATGTTGAGCATTTTTCATGTGCATATTTGCCACTCATACATCTTCTTTGGTGAAGTTTATTTAAAACTTTTGCCTATTTTTGTTTATTTGTTTTTCTTTTCTTATTGGGTTTTGAGAGTTTTTATATATTCTGAATACAAGTCCTTTATCAGATGTATGATCTGCTAATATTCTCTCATGGTCTATGGCTTGTCTTTGCATTATATTATCAGTTTTATTTGAAGATCAGAATTCCTTAATTATGATGAAGTCCAATTTATCAATTTTTTTCATGCTTCTGGTTTTGTATCTAAGAAATCTTTGCCTAACTCACAGTCACAAAAGTTGTCTCTTATGTTTTCTTTTAGAATTTTTATAGTTTTAGATTTTACATTTAATTCTAGTATCCATTTTAAGTTATTTTTACATAGTATGACATATAAGTTGAATATTTACTTTTTGCATATGGATTTTCAATTGTTCCATTGTCATTTGTTGTAAAGAATATTCTTTCCTCCCACTGGATTGCCTTTGCATCTTTTTTGAAAGTCAATTAACCATATATGTGTGGGTCAAATTCTGAACTCTACTGTCCATTGACTTACTTGTCTAACTTGTTAGACAAACATCTCACTGTCTTGATGACCTAAGCTTTATAATCAATTTTGAAATCAGAAAGTGTAAGTCTTCCAATTTTGTTCTTTTACAAAGTTAGTTGGGCTATTCTAGGTCCTTTACATTTCCATATAATATTTTAGAATCCGCTTGACAATTTCTGCAAAAAAGGCAATTGAGATTTTGACTGGGATTGTGTTGAATCTATGAAACAATTTGGAGACAATTGACATTTTAAGACCATTGAGTCTTCCAATTCATGATCACAGGATATCTCTTCATTTATTTCTTTAATTTCCTCTTTATTTTCTTCTTGGAAATGTTCTGTAGTTTTCCTTTTCTCATTTGCAAACATGGTGAATTACACCGATTAATTTCAAATGTTAAAACAACTTTGCATTCCTAAGATAAACCCACTTGGTCATGAAGTATTATTCTTTGTATATATTGTTAAATTCAATTTGTTAAGACTTTGTGCATCTATATTTATGAGATATGTTGGTATGTAGTTTTTCAAAGGGTTTGGGCCTAAAGTCTTCTTTGTGGGAAGGTTTTTAATGACCAATTTAATTTCTTAATGGATTACCTGAATAGCCCTATATCTATTTCTTCTTGAGTGATCTTTGGTAGTTTGTACATTTCATGGAATTTGTCCAGTTAATCTACGTTGTCAAATTTATTGACATAAAGCTGTTTATAACATTCCTTTATTTCACTTTAGTATCTGTGGACTGTAGTGATGTCATCTCACTCATCCCTGGTATTGGTCGTTTGTGCCTCCTCTTCTTTTCTCCTGATCAGTTTGGCTAGAGATTTATCAGTTTTATTGATCTTCTCATGTAATCAGTTTTTTTGTTTCATTGGCATTTTTGTTTCCTTCTGTATTTTTTTCTGTTCTATATTTTATTGACTTGTACTCTGACCTTTATGGTTTCCTTTATTCTTCTTATTTTAGATTTAATTTGTACTTCTTTTTCTAGTTTCTTAAGTTAGAAGCTGGGGTCACTGATTTGAGAACTCTCTTCTTTTCCTTTTCCTTTTTTTTTCTGTTTTTTGTGAGACAGAGTCTCACTCTGTCGCCCTGGCTAGAGCGCCGTGGCACCATCACTGCAACCTCTTTTCTTTTTCTTTTTCTTTCTTTTTTTCTTTTTTTTGGAGACAGGGTCTTGCCCTGTTGCCCAGGCCGGAGTGCAGTGGCACAGTCATAGCTCACTGCAGCCTCACACTCCTGGGCTCAAGCATCCTCCTGCCTCAGCCTCCCCAGTCGCTGGGACTACAGGTGTGAGTAAACCACACCTGGCTTCTTCTTTTCTAGTATAAGCATTTGATGCTATAAATTTTCTTTTTATACTAAGTTAGGTACATCCTACAATTTTGATTATTGTATTTTCATTTTTATTCAGTTCAAAATACTTTGTAATTTCATTTCTGCTTTCTTTTTTGAACCATGGGTTATTTAGTTTCTGTAGTTTGTTTCTTTTTTTAGTGTTAGTGTTCTTTAGTTTCTAAAAAGTTGGGTATTTTCTTATCTCTTTCTGTTATTTATTTCTAATTATTTCCCCTTTTGGTCAGAGAACATACTTTGTTCTTAAATTGACTTGAATATCTTTTAATTTATTGAAACATTTTTTATGTCCTAGATTATGGTCTATCCTGGTAAATGTTTCATGTATACTTGAAAAGAACATATATTCTGCTGTTGTTGGATGCAGTATTCTATAAATGTCAGGTCGTGTTTGTTGACAGCATTATTCAAGTCTTCTATAGCCTTACTGATTTTATGTTTACTTGTTTTATCAGTTATTGGAGAGAGGTGTTGAAATTTCTGACTATGATTGTGAACTTTTCTATTTCTTCTTGTAGTCTATCAGGTTTTGCTTTATGTAGTTCAATGTTCTGTTTTTAAGTGTCTAAATGTTAAGGCTTATTATGTCCTCCTGATGAATTTTCCCCTATATCTTTATAAAGTGACCCTCTTTATCCTTGTAATATTTTCTCTAAAATCACTTTGTCTGATGTTAACATAGCCACACTAGCTTTTTTTTGATTAGTATTAGCCTGGTATATCTTTTTCCATCCTTTTACTTTTAACCTGTTTGTGTCTTTATATTTAAAGGAGGTTTCTTGCAGGCAGTGTAAAGTTGGATCATGCTTTTTTATTCAATCTGACAATCTCTGACATTTAATTGTTTAGACCATCTATATTTAGTGTGATTATTGATATCACTAGGTTTATACATATAAACCCTATATATGCCATATATATAAACCATCTTGCTATTTGTTTTTAGTTTGTCCCATATGTCCTTTATTATCTTTTTCTTCTCTTTCTTTTTTTAACTTTATTTAATTTTTTGTTTTTATTTTATTGTATTTTATTTATTTATTTATTTTTTCTTTTTCTTTTTGAGACAGATTGTCACTCTGTTGCCTTGCGTAGAGTGCAGTGGTGTCATCGTAGCTCACTGCAACCTCCAACTCCTGGGCTCAAGCGATCCTCCTACCTGAGCCTACCAAGTAGCTGGGACTACAAGTGCGCACCACGATGCTTGGCTAATTTTTCTATTTTTAGTAGAGACGGGGTCTCACTCTTGCCCAGGCTGGTCTCGAACTCCTGAGCTCAAGCAATCCTCCTGCCTTGGCCTCCCAGAGTGTTAAGATTACAGGCGTGAGCCACTGCACCCGGCCTTTTTCTTCTTTTCTGCCTTATTTTGATTTGAGTACTTTTTCATTCAACTTTATTTCCTTTACTGGCTTAGCTATAATTCTTTGTTGTGTTATTTTAGTGGTTGCTTTAGGGTTTATAGTGTACATCCTAAACTTACCACAATCTACCTTTAGGTGATATTATAGTACTTAATATACAGTACAAGAAACTTATAACAGTATACTTCCATTTCATTCCTTCAGCTAGCTCTTGTGCTGTTATCCATTTTACTTCTACATGTCTTATAAACCTTACAATAAGTTGTTATTATCTTTCATTTGTGATCATTTATGTGCATGTCATAGTTCTCCTTCTAGACTATAAACTACTTGAAAATGGGATTCATATCTGAGTCAGTGCTGGCATTTAATAGGTATTCAAAACATGTTTGTTTTTTTTTCAACGAATGCTAAAGAGAATGAGGGAAGTGATGGCAAAATGGTTCTGCTGCTTACCAAGGTGAAGTCCTGGACTGGCCCGGCCAATGTAAAAATACACGATGGCAGCAACACCCATGCTAACCAGGGTATAGACCCACTGGATCACAAACATGATGAGAAGGGACACAACAGCCTGTAGAAACAGAGCAGGAAGGGCAAGTCACCCAGCAGCTTTCCATGTGGTAGGCAAGCCCCCAGGCTAGGGCTTTAAGAAACAGTCATCCCCCTCATCAATTTCTGATGACTGTAAAAGTCTAAATAATTGACATTCACTCATACTTTAAAGAACCTCACTTAAGCGAATATTTGGGAAGGCACCCTCCAGACGTAACCTTTGATCAAAGCCATCAACAAATAGATATTCTATCCCAGCTCCTTGTCCCATTCCTCCCTACAAGAAAAACATTAGGATGAAATTATGCTAATTTGGTGGGCCTAGAAATTTAGTAAACAGAGATTATCAGAGACTATTAGTTATTTAAAAAGTAAATCATTGATTAAAATAAGTGGTTCATTAAATGTAATCTTGCCATATGTAGTCTCTTCTGAATTCTAATACAACAAGTAATTAAATCACACTATTTCTAATTAAGCTCTCCCCAACCCAACATCACACGTCTCCACCGGAATTATGTCCCAAGGACAAGTAAGATCAAGATAAAGTTACTCACCCCCAACAGGGAGACCCAGGGGTTACACATGTGGGTGTAGAAAGAAGTTGTTCTCCTCTGGACATCTTGTTCCTGGAGCCTGGACTTCAGGAAGAAATCTAAAAAATAAATTAGCCAAATCCTTGGCTACCAATTTGCTACCAAAGCCTCTTCTGTTTTTATGAGCAAATGCCTATGAGCTCCTCTTCCCTAATTTCGTTACTTAGCCTAAAGGACAACTACTAGCGCTTGCTCTTGCAGAAGGAAGAAAGAAGTGTGTAAGGCCTCCCACTACCAAGGATCTGAGAAAGAAGGCAAGGGAGGGGCGGCGCAGAGAGGGAAGCTCCTCTGAAACCCACTGCACGTCTGCCCAGGTCTGTCATCTGGGGGAATGGGAACTTCAGATCTCCCCTCTTTTTCAGATGTAAGGGGGTAGAGTGGGAAATTGGACATCGGGTGTTCTTGGCTCCCTGATATGATCACTAGGACTGCTGGGCCACGTTGGTTTCTGTCTACTGTGGGACGGTCTTTGCTACCTCCTGGCTGTGAAGGCTAGTTCAGGTTAGCCCAGTCTCAGGTGTCGTCCATAAACTGATAAAGGAGAGAGAGAGGGAGGGAGAATAGCTCCTCTGATTCTTTCCTCTGGCTCGAGGTGGCTGAGGGGAAAGGGGTCTGACAATAAACAAACGTGTGGCTCTGCCTTGTCCTGAATGGATTTCAGGCATATCCGAGCTTCTCCGAGCCATACCATGTTCTATTCAGCTCTGCCTTCCCGGTTACAGCTGGTTCCAGAAATGCTCAACTTAACCATGAAAAAGCATCTAGATTGTTTAACAATATGGTCTAATTACCACGAACGCTACAATAGTATTTCAAACAAAGGATATGTTGGATTAACTTTGCTGTATGTTTATACTTCATTTCAACACTAAACCTTCAGGTGTTCTCAACCTCCATACTTTGTTGCTCAGGAAACATGGTTGGCAGCTCCCTACCTGGCGCTTTCTCTATTCCCTAATACCAAATTTCTGCTTCAGCCAAACTGCCTTAACTGGGCCAGCTCCTCTGCCCAGCCCCTCCATCTTCACTACGTGTCCAGATCCTCTGTCACAAATGCCAGTCTCCTTCCCTATGTCAACCACTTCTGATGTTTTGCTGGTCCCTGGAATGTGACTGGGACCCACTTCTCATGGATCCCCTAGCCCTCTGCTTGTCTAACTCCTATTCACTCCTCAGGTCTCAGCTCAGATAGAAATCAACCCCCCAACAAAATCTAAATTTATTCCCTCATGGCCCATTTCCTTTCCTTCATAGCACTTACCATTATTTGTAGTTGTACATTTATTTATGTGTTTCTACACCCACCGGATAATATGCTTTATGGGGGCAGAATCCACACCCATCTCGAGCATAGGGCTTGGCATGCAGTGGGACTCACTAAGTATTCCTGGTCCAAGCCTTCCATCCTATCTGGTCACTGTGGCTTTAGGACCTAGCCCCTTTGAAGCACGTGCTGTCAGACTATTTCACACCCTCTCCTTAATCGTTATAGTCCTTTGCCGACTTCTTGGTTACCCCCTCATTAAAGATTTCAGCCCCTGGCTCACCATCTTCCTGTCACCACCCTATCATCATTCTTGGTGACTTCACAGTGACTTCTACATAAACAACTCATTCAATGACCTGCTCTTGCAGTTCCTTGAAATGCTCACTCCAACAATCTTCTCTTTTATTCACTTCAACTATCAACTCTCTTAGCCACACTTGAGGTTTGTCATTACCAATAAACTTACACTTCCTAAATCATAATTTTAAGCAATCTACTGTCACCCCATAACCTCCTTTAAAAAATTTTTTTTAGCTCATTTGCTCTGCTGTTCTTCACTCCAACTATTCATAAGTCTACAGAAGGACCTTTAGATAATTTGCCCTAGTATGTTTTTGCATTCCATCACCTACCTCCTGTTTTCACTACTCTTTTACCTAGCTTAGGTCCCATGGTCTAAGATTATCAGCATTCCCTTGCATATACATCTGCTTCCACACTTCAGCACTCCTCAGCAGTCTCATACCTAGGCAACTAATTCTCCTATTCTCTGATGTAACAAATTTACAACCTCTCCTCTCCAAAGAGAACTTTTGTATCCTCTCATCACCAAATCTGCCAATTCACTTGCATCTGTACACTCTATTCCGCCTTCCCTCCTTTTACAGTCCTGCTCCCTAAGGCCCATCCCTACCCTGGATCCCATCCCTTCTGGCCTGTTCAAGGACTTTGCTGTCACATTATCAATTTTTCTGTCCCCTACTGAATCATTTTCATCAAATACAAATACAATGTAATTTCTTCCACCTAAATGTCTCCAGGTCACTCCCTAGGTATTGCCCTATTTCTTTGTCTCCCTCGTAGCAAACTTCCTCAAAGGAATTGCTGTGCCATCTCTATGTCCCATTATTTCCTCAACCCACTCTTAAGATTGCATACACCATTCCACTAAAACTACTCTTACTGAAGTTGCCAATGATTTGAATCTTTTCAAATTCAATGGTCAACTCCCAGTGCTCATCCCACTTGACCTTTCAGACAGCATCTGACACACATGGTCACTTCCTCCTTCTTGAAACACTTTCTTCTCTAAGGCGCTTCACTTTCCTGTTTTTTCTCCTATCTCACCGCCCACTCTTACTCGGTCTCCTTTGCTGGCTCATCTCCTCCTTCCAGCCTGAAAACACTGGAGTGTAAAGAACGTCCTCAGCATTCTTCCTTTTCCCGTATGTGCCCACTCCTAAGACATCTCATCTAGTCCGTGGCTTTAAATACTGTTGATACATCGATGACTTCAAGTTTACATTATCCTCGACTTCTCCCTTGAACTTAAGTTTTGCATATCTCATTGTCTTCTCAATAGCTCCCTTTAGTTGGCTAATAAGCACCTCAAATTTAACATGGTTAAAACAGAAATCTATTCCCCCCAAGTCTTCTTTATCTGAATAAATGACCATTTACACAGACATATAAGTGAATCCTCACTCCTCTCTCTCTAACACCTACATCTATTCCATCAGTTAGTCCTGTTGGTTCTACCATCAACGTATATCCTGAATATGATCACCCCTCACCACCTCCATGGTGCCCATCCTCGTCCAAGCCACTTCCGTCTTTCATCCCTTACTGCTGTGGCCTCCTGTGGTACAGACCACGGCTAGAGTACCTTTCCCAGGATTTCTTGCAGCCAAGTGTGGCCATGTGGCTAAGTTGTCACCAACAGAATGCGAACAGAAATGGTGAGTGCGACTTCGGGCCAACGTCTTTAAGAGAATGTGTGCCTCTTCTCCATGCACCTTCTCCTTCCTCTGCCTGAAATCTGGTAACTCAGTTTTGACTTTCCTTGCACATGACAGGGTCCTAGGGGATGGTGACGTCATACAAATGGAAGGAGCCCGGCTCCCTGAGTCAATGCATGGAAGAGAGCCTCCCACTGATTCGGAGCCCCCTTCCTAGACTGTTAATGCAAGTGAGAAATAAATTTCTATTGTGTTTGAGCCACTGCACTTTTGGTTGTTACAGCAGTTTAGCCTACCTTAATTAATATACCCCCAAACTGGCCTTGGTTCCCTCTCTTTACCTCCATACAAGCCACTCCTCTCAAAGCCAGTGATGTTCTTAAAGCCTGAATCTGATCCCACTGCAGCACTAGCTAGAACCTTCAGGGCATTCTATCACACACACAGTGGCCTGCATGGCCCTACACAGCACTGACCCCACCTTCCTCACTGGACTTCTCTCCGACCGCTCTCCCCGGCTCACTACTCTCCACTCACTGCTGGGCCTCTGCTGGTCTTGGAACTTGCCCATCCAATTCCTATCTGTGCCTTCATACGTGTCATTTCCTTTACCTGAAACTCTTCTCCTCTCTGCATGGCTCACTGCTTCATACAATTCAGTTCTCCATTAAAATATTCTCTTCCCAGCAAGTTCTTTTCAGATCTGATCTGAAATAGTGCACCTTCCCCACCCTGGTCTCTTAATACATTACCCCATTTTATTATTCTTCATAATACTAATCACTTATTGAAAGTACAGTATATATTTGTTTGTTTATTATGTATTTTCCATTATTAGGATGTAAGCTCTATGATAGCAAAGACCTTCTATGTCTATTCAGCATGTTCTCCCAGCACTTAGAATAGTGCCTGAATGTAGGAGATGCTCCATACATGTGGTTGGATGAATAAATAAATCATCCCATTCTCTGAGAAATCTTTGTCCTCTCAACATCAATTTGCATTCATCATGTGCTTCCAACTATTATACTTATCTTTTTTGTACATCTATACCTGGAGGGCAAGGACCATCTTTTTTTTTTTTTTTTTTTACACCTCTCACCTCTCACAAAAATCAACTCACGATGGATAATAGATTTAAACCTAAAACATGAAACCATAAGAATTCTAGAAGAAAACGTTGGGAAAACTCTTAAGGACCATCTTTCATATTCTAAATACCAACTCTAGGCATTTAGAAGTTTGTGTATAGGAAGTGCTCGTTGAAAGTCTCCATATTAATTGTGGATTAAAATAAAGTCTGCCAAGATTTATGATTGAATGGATGGCTCTATTACTTTTTTTTAAAGTAGGAATTCTGTTATGATTGCCACTAATTAAATTGCATAATTTTAACATGTCCAATGTATGACCTTTTTAAAATTGTAGGCTTAGTAAAATATAGTTGGTCATTAAGAAAGAACACTTTTGGTTAAGAACTTACATTTTTGCCTCTCTGAGATTTGCCAAATGTTAAGCTTACCCTTTCACGACACTTTATCTTGTACAATCTCAATTATACTGAACCTAAAAGGAATTTGTGTGTGTGTGTGTGTATGTGTGTGTTTTCTGAGAAACTTGAGAAGTAGTAGAGAGGGGTTTGTCTACCAGGCAAGCACGATGTAGTTTTACACATCAGCAATGCAAGGGAGAATTCATGCAAGGATGCTCGATAATTAGAATAGGTACAACAACACAGGCACACAATTATTCATAATTCTGAATAGCTGTGGTTTCAAAACCCTTCCAAAACGACTAAAGGAATTTTTTCTCTCGTCTAGGATTTTGCTGGAATAAGCAATTCTTACAAACGTGTGGGGGATGGGAGGACAGTTTCTTATGCTAGAAATACTAGGGAGTAATAATCAGGAAGGCAACTTGATCAAGTCTCTAGTCATAAAACAAACAAAAGGATGCATCATGCACATTAAAAAATATCAAATATAATAAACAAAATGCGTAATAGTAAATTGAATTTTAAAATTTAGTGATGTGTCTAACAAATTCTATGTTCACAAAACTCATGTAGATATAAACACTTTAAGCATGAAGGGGGAAAACCAATTGTGTTAATTTTTTAAACCATGAATCGAGGTAATTTTATAGAAATTACTTAAAATAAACATTAAACCCTCTCTGAAAATCCACTCCATGTCTTTGTCAGAATAAATAAACACATAGTTCTAATTAAAATGTACAAACTGGGAATGTGTATTGCTGTAGTCCACATAGAATTGTGTTTAAAAACCATGTGGTATTTTATCATGTTGATATTATAATTTGCTTAACCACTTTCCAAATGCTGAGCATTTAAGTTATTTCTAATTTGTCATTAGTACAAACAATGCAGCTATAGCAATCTGGTATACATTTTTTGCTTTGTTGTTTGGTTTTGGGTTGGGTTTTTTGGATACAAAATTCCCCCAAATACATTTACTAAACCATAGCAATTAAACAGTTTTATATTTATTGTTATATCTCAAAAGGTCATTCTCCAGTAGGAATGAACCAGAGGGATTTCCAGCTATGGTATCATGAATAGGTCAGTGTATCTTCTTCACAAAATATAAGAACAAAACTAGACAAACTAGTCAAAAACAGCTACTTCAGAGCTCCAGAAATTTACCAAATGGAGACAACACATTGAAAAACATTTATTTTTCAAAAACTGCTAGAGCTGAGACAGTACGAGCTGTGGCCGTCTAGCCTGGGCTGCTCCCAGCCCTGCCCCGGTCCTCACCAGCATGGAGCCAGTCAGAAATCAGCAGTTTTGCTGCCAGGGGGGGATAACTTGATTTGGCACAAGGGGAAAAACCTGTGGCTTTATAAGCTAAATAGGGTGAGCACAGTAGAAAAATGAACGGGGCAAATCCTCAGCTTTGCTAGCCTGAGGGTGCAGACCCAGGTAAAGTGAGTAGTAGACCAGCAGAAAGTTAATGGGGGAGATCTTAAAAATGAGAGGGCCATAGAAGGACTAGATAACCTCCCCACATTTCCCTGCATGACTGGAAAACTACACCCACACCTGGAAAGACCTGAGAGATCCTGGAAAAAAGTAAAAACCAGGGGAGACTGGAGAACTAACTGGCTGCAAATTTGTGCTTCCCAGGATCTTCACACAGATCCATTGACAGAAAGCAGAAGCCTACATGCTGTGAGACACAGAGGCAACCTCCCAGGAAGCCAGGCTAAGAAAATAAAAATAAGAATAAAAAACTAACTAAAGACATCAGCAGCCACATACCACAGGGAAGACAGATTCCACAGTTCAAATCCAGGCAATTTTACTAAAGCAAACAAATAAAAACTCAGAACTATATATCAAAATCAAGAGTTGCTATGATATATTATCTAACGTTGCCCAGTTGTCAACCAAAAATGACAAGACATGCAAAGAAACAGGAAACTGTGACCCATGCTCAGGGGGGAAAAAAATCCATCAGAAGAAACTGACTGAGTAGGCCCACATGTTGGATTTATCAGACAAAGACTTCAAAGCGGCTATTATAAACATGCTTGAAGAATTAAAGAAAAATATAATCTCAATGACTTAAGGAAAATAAGATGGCAATAACTTTAAAAATAGGGAATTATCAACAGAGAAATATAAACTATTAAAAAATGAAAATTCTACAATTAAAAAGCCCAATAACAGAAATGAAAAATTTACCAGATGGGCTCAACAGCAGATCTGAGAAGGCAGAAGAAGGAGTCAGTGAACTTGAAGATATAAATTATCCAAAGTGAAGAATGGGGTGGGGGGAAGGTAGAAGCCTTAGAGACATGTGGGACAATGTCAAGTGCACCACAAAATGTGCGGTGGTAGCCCCAGGGGGACAGGAGGAAAAGGAAGAGCAAAAAAATTATTTGAAGAAATAATGGCCAAAGACTTCCCAAATTTAATGAAAAACATTAATCAACAGGTCCAGGAGGAATGAATCAATTGACGCTGCTTCCAGCAATGTACACATATACCTAGTTATCACAGATCTACTATTTTTTATTTAAATTCTTATAGCTTAATAGATATGCAATGATATCTTCAAGGTGGTTTAATCTGTGTTCATTTAACCAACACCATGGCCTAATTCAAAATAGATACTTACAGCAAGCAGCATACACTTTGTGCAGTGGTTAAGAGCACAGGTTCTAAAGTCAGACAGACCTGGGTTCAAATTCTAACTGTTTCACATCCTGAGCAAGTGTTTAATTTCTCTAAGCCTCAGTTTTATCATCTGTAAAAAGATAATAACAATGCCTAACTCTGGGCTTCAATGAAATTATCCATATTAAGTGCTTAGCTCAGTTCCAAGCACATAGGACATGCTCAACAAATGCTGGTTTTTTAGCTACTAACAATATTTAACACGTAACAATAAAAGCTCATTTGTTGAACAGACATGAATGAGTCTGGGCATTGATTTTTCAAATGTAAGCTGCATAACCATCTCTCTTGACCTCTTTTTAGTAAGATCTGGATTTTGACCTTCCTGTTTTAAAAAATATGTTTTGGAAGGTATGCTTTTATCAGTTGTGTTTGTCAGAATAATTGTTTCCTTCTGTGACACTGTGTTGTGCAAATGTTTTTTATTTCTATTTAATCAGATCCTTTTTGACTTTGATGATGTCTACAATAGTCAGAAATGTCTCCCTTGTACAGCTGTTATAAATAAGGAATTTGTGTGTATATAAGGTATAAAATATAGCCCCAAGTTAATTTTGTAAAATCCATTTACTCTCAAGAATATTTATTCAGTTGTGATTTGATTCTTATTATTTTATGGCATCTGGCTTGTCAAATATTAGGTTCTTGTAATAGTTTAACTCTTTCTATTCTACTTTACTGATCAGTGTTTCAGTTTTTTAGCCATTATTTGTTCAATTGCTCATCAATTTAACTAGGCTTTACCAAGAGTTTGCTACATTCCACATACTGTGTGGAACGTTGTGATAAATACAGAGGTGAAAAGGAATGGTTTGTGACCAAAGGAAGCTCACAGTCTAGTGGCAATGGAATGAAACTGATATTTATTTTCCTTAAGATGGACAAACAGGCTTGAAGACAAATGTGTACACAAATGTGATATAAACATGGGGTAATAGTTTACATTACTAGTATGAATCAAATGTTATGGTGGCACAGTGGAGGAAATCAGGGAATCCTTTTCAGGAGGGGTGAAAGTGGGTCTTAAAAGTCAAATGGATTTTAAATAAGTTGGAGTTTTCCAGATGGAGAAGAGGTGGGGAAGCAATCCGAGGAGGCAGAACAGGATATATGAAAGCAGGAGGGGATAAAGAACATGATGTGTTTAGGACACCAGTTTGGCCATAGCTGGAACGTACAGTGCTTGGGTTGTCACGGGAAAAGTGGCCGAGAGGGTGAGTTAGGGCAGGGTCGTGAAGAACCTTGCATATCACACAGATCTGGGACTTTAGATGGAAGGGATTAGATTCCAGCAAGGTTTCTAAGTAAGAGCAACATGATGAGAGTTTTATTTTAGAAAGATCGTTCAGTGAGCAGTGTGAAGGAGAAACAGGATGGGGGAGAGTCTGTAGGCAGGAGACTGATTAATTTGGAGACTTGGCAGGAGTCCAGGTGCAAGATGCTGAGGGTCTGCACCAAGATACAGGCAACAAGGAGAGAGAGGTCGGGGACGGGGGATGCTCAACAATAGTTATGACATTTCTAAGACTGGGCAACTGGGTAGTAACCACTTCATTGATTAAACATTGCAGGCTGACCACATGTCTCTCCTGAAGACCCACTAAGAAGACAGAAAAGGAATCAAATAGGCATAAAGCCATGAACATAAAGAGAATGAGAGAGGAAAAATAAAACATGTCTTAGAAGATGGAAAGGTGACAGTGGTGACAGACTGGGCAGAGCAGAGGAGGATGAACGGTGGGACCCACAGAGAGGGGGCTGACAAGGAGCAGCCCAATTCATCCTGGAAGACCCCAGCAAAGATCAGGCCCAGGAAGCACCATATCCCATGCAGTGGTAAGGGATGGGGAGTTGGTGGCAAGTCTTCATTTGTTGTGTACCAAGATCCTTTCCTGTGCCCATGCAGCCAAGTAACAACCCTTTCTCTTACCCAATCCCTTCCACACGGGGGCTTTCCTCTAAAGAAACCAAACAGAGAGTGCCTGGACTTGGCACACCAGGCACAGTAAAGGGGAGGAGGGGAGATGTAACTCAAAGCCAGGGAATTAAATGAACATCTATATCTTAGACAGTGGGACCCCCAACTCTCCTATCTCACCCTCCCTCCAGAATGCAAGCAGCTACCTGTGCAAGAGATTAAAGGACTTTTGTGTAGAGGAATGGAAGCACCCCAAAGAAAAACCTCTGGATCTTTGTAGCTGGGGGCCCTCCAGTGAAAAGGCTAGCTTGCTGCTAATCATTCTACGGTGACATCCCTGCCACATGCACACGTCTTCTAAACAGCTTCCTACCACTTCCTTTTTAAGTATGGAAAGAAATAAAAAGATCAACAGATATTTTAGTAAAAGCCTCCAAGAAAAAAGGGAGAAAAACGATTCCGAAGAAAATAGGAACAACGAAAGGAACAGAAAAAGACTTTCAAGGGGGAGGATAAATAATATTATGAGACAGATAAAACAAGCCATTGTACCCATAAAACAAGAATGAATGATGTTCAGATTAAGAAAAAAAGACAAGAACAAATCAGATGACAACCCAGAGCTCTTGGAAATTTGGGTAATTGTGGCATAGACTGATAGTTGCTACCCCATCTGCTCTTCTTCCTTAAAAGAAAAAAACCAACCATAATTAATGGTAGCCATTATGAAGTAGCAACATGACCAGCTCAAAAAAAAAAAACAACATTTCCCAGCCTCCCTTGCAGCTCTTTGTAATCGTGTGACTAAATTCCAACCAATGAAACAGGAAAATTATAGAATGGGACTTTGGGGAAGGCTCCCCCAAATGACTCAGTTTGGAGGTTCACCCTTTTGCCTTTCTTCCCTTTCTTTTTCCTACTGCCTGGAATATGAATGCAATGGCAAGGCTCCAGCAGCCACATCTTGGATCAGGGGACAATGTGCTAAGGATGATAAAGAAAATGACAGAAGGAGTATGGGGACACTTAGGACCATGGAGCTGCCACAGCAGCCCTGGACTGCCCACCCCAGCTCCTTTTGTATGAGCTGGATTAGGCCACTATTATTTTATAATTTTGTTATTCACAATCAAACCTAATCACAACTGATACAACAACCACCATTTCAAAAAAATCATTAGAAGAGTTGGGAGATAAAATCCATGAAATATCCCAGCAAAGACCAAAAACCAAACAAACAAACAAACAAAAACCACCAAATAAATGAACAATAGGAGACAGAAAAGAAAAGAAAATTAGGGAAACATTTAAGAAGACATAACACAAAACAGACATAATGGAGTGGGGATGGAAACTGTGGAGGCGGCAGGGAATTATCAAAGAAAAAGCATAAATTTGGTGAATAAACAAGAAAAATAACAATAACAGAAAAAAACACGAAAAATGCCTGATGAGACCGAGGCTGGCTTGACCGGGCTGTGTCTGCGTGCTGTGTGCTGTGAGTGTCCTGGGATGGCGACAAGGAGCGGGTAGATAATTCACGTGTTACTCGTGTAACCCCCACCCTGCCAAGAAAAAAAAAGAAAACTTGGATAACTAAATATAAAAGAAAGCTGGAAAAGGTATTGTTTAAAAAGTTTAAAAGCTAGAAATAAAGAAAAAATATATAAACAATATCAACATGATGCATGATGGGAAGAGAGATCCCAAAATATATGAGAACAAGTCTTGTTCTTGGGAAACCAGAGGTATTAAGAAATCAATGGGGTATACAAACATAAGTGCCTTTTGAACAAATGATGATAATATGCCATGAACTGAGTCATATGATTTTCTCAACCCTCTACAGCTGAGGTTAACAACAACAACAAAAATACCAGGACCCAAGGACATGAGAATCTGGACACTGGAGCCAGTAATGTCGTCATCCTGCAGCTACCATCATGCTTCCAGAAAGTCCTTCAAAGTCCTCATTTCTTCAGATTTCCAGTTCCCAATTCCAAATATGAGAACAGCTCATCTGATTAGCAGAACCTTGGTATTGTGCAGGGGTGGGGAATCCTTTCACGTTGCAAGGCCGCATTAATTTAGCTGTAATCAAATAAGGCTGCATTCAAGTAACTTCAATTAGATAGACTTTAAAATGTACATTATTTTGTAAAAATACAACTACTATGTACTTAATAATTTCAAAAAATGAAAACTATTTGTTAATTTTAAACTTAACTAACCTTTTAATGACTTTGTTTTATCTGCTTTTTGTTAGAAAGCATTTGCATATTTGGTTGCAGCATGGAGGTCCACAGTTTCAACTGATCCTCTCGATGGGTATCAGCCATTTGTGACCTTAAGGGCGTCTTGATTTGGGTTAAGTAGGAGAATGTAGATTTGCAGCAATAAGTGGTTGAAAAGCAAGAAAGCATTTTTTGGGCATGTTGCCTAAGGTGTGGGTATTCTATTGGATTCTTCTATGTTTCAACTGGATTTTTCTTAGCATCAAACAATGACTTTAAAATGTCATCTACTGAGAGCTCAATCAATTCCATCTGTAGTTCTTTAGGTGCCTCGGTGATATCAACTAGGTGAGGCTGAAATGCTAATTTGAGTGTGATGTCATAATTCTCAAAGTCAGTGAAACTTTCATTGTATTCTCCAGTTAATAGGTCTGGAACAGCTGTGTATTTTTCAAATAATTTGCATGTATCTTCTTGCTCATCAATGACCTTTGCTAACTGAGGAAAATGTTCATCCGAAATTTCCTTTTGAAGAAGAACTGTTTTGAAAAAAGATAGCTTTTTTCAAAATGCTTGGATTTTTTGGTCACATATCATATATAGACTTAGTTTTACCTTGCAAAGAAATATTCAAGTTGTTTTGATTTGACATATCACACAGAAATGCTGCATTCCTATAGAATTTCTTTAAATAATTCACATTGCAGATTCTCTTCTTCATAAAATTTAACTATCTGTTCTTGCAGAGATAAAATTTTGGCTAACACCTGTCCCTGTGATAGCCAACGCACTTTAGAATGATATGGCAAATCCACACTGAATACCTCATTGTTCAACTTTAGTGTGTTACAAAACTGATGATGCCATGTTGCATTTGCATGGATATAGTTAACAATATTTATAACTTGTTACAAAGTGTCACTTAAAATAGTAGCTTTAGCACAGAGATTTTGTTGATGTAAGAGACCATGAAAAGAAATGAGAGCATCTGGATCTGTTAATATGTTTTTTATCTGTGCAATAAACCTTTCATATTTTCCTGTCATGGAAGGTGCACCGTCTGTACGTACACTCACTAAATTTACCAAATTCAGTCCAACTTCACAACATTTATCTTGAAAGTTGTTGAAGATATCTATTCCCCCTGTTCCATTTGCAAGAGTAGCAAAGAAAATCTTCTGTTATGACCTGAATGAAGTATAAAACCTGCGCCGAGTCAGTATTATCAGTTGATTCATCCAAAGCAATTGAATAATATATATTTTCCTTTCGAAGTATTGCATGAAGTTGTTCTGTTAAGTTGAAAGCTAATTCATGCTGCTGATCAATTATGGTTCTCCTCGAAATAGGCAGTTCTTTGTACTTTGAAATGTTATCAGGGTCTAAGCATCCTACAACTTCAACAATGCATTCTTTCACAATTTCTGTATTACTAAATGACTTCCCTTTTTTCTCCCAAGTACATAAGCTACTTTATAAGTTGCTTCAGTGGCATTATTTCCAGGTCTTATTGCTGCTTGAAAGAATTGTCTTTGCTTTCACTTTTCATCTTTTAATTTCTGCAATACAACCTTTTGTGCCTCTCCCTCTAATTTAAAATGTTTGTGGTCCTTATGAGTGTTATAAGCTGAGGAGCATTGAATTTCTTTAATGTTGATATTGCAGCATCACAAAGCAAGCAAATCATCTTATCTTTAGCAAAACAAGATAACATTGCAATTCCCAATCCTCATCAAAAAATCTGTTTTCTTCCTTCAGCATTCCCTTGGTCTTCTTTGACATGATGGGCTGTTAAGCAGACAGAATTTAAAAATACTGTCGAGCTGTGCAACTATTCACAAATTCCACTTCAAACAGAAACACAGTGCACTGTTGTCAAAAGCTGGTAACAGACTGGCGTACTCGACCCCCATAAACTCTTGCCAACCAGCCTCATGCGGTAGTGGTGCCAGTCAGGTGGGGGAAGTTAGAACTAAATCATGAGTGTAACAGCCGTCAATTTAGCCCTTATGGCTTACGAATGTTCTAATTGTGTCGGTCAATCTGGAAGGATTATTTTGTTGAAACTTGATTCTTTGGTATTTTAAATACACTCATTTTAAAAATAAAATAAAAATATAAAAGACAAACAAAAATGTATTAATAAAAATAGAAGGATTTGTTCTGAAAAATTTGGATTCAGTCAAAAGGCCACACTTGGGAACCTAGAAGGCCACATGTGGCCTTAAGGCCGCAGGTTCTCCACCCCTGGTATTGTGCCTGAACTCTGGCTGCAGGAAAGGCCAGAAAATTGAGTATCTGGTATTTTCGGCTTTGAGTGTGAAAGGCTTGCCTTGCCTCTCACCAAAATTGATAACATTAGAAATTCTTCAAATAAAAGGAGGCCATTCAATGCTGGGCAGGCAACAACAACAATAACAAAAAAAGACAGAAGTCTTCTACAATATTGTATCCAAGAAATCTCTTATTCCCTGGCTCTGACACAGAAGTGTGGTAAAGAGAGGGATTCCAAGACAACAGTTTCGTAGGAGGCCTAAAGAACAAACAGTCTGGAGTGGAACAGGTGGATGGAAGCCATAGGACAGTGGGGGATAAATGGATATGATAGATTCCTGAAGAATTTGGAGCATTTAGAAACTAACATTGAGAGGCATTTGACAAATCTGCCAGAGCATTTTGAGAAAAATGATGACAGAAAACTAAGCAAATGAAAAACCAAGGCAATTATTCACTCCAGGAAACAGCAAAAGCTGGGCAAAAAAGGAAATGTAATCATAGTGTAATATATGGCTCAGAATTAAGCAGTATCTACTTAGTCATGGCAACATGAATACTAGCTATTAATTTAATCAAAAACTGTGGTATAACTACACTGGGGGTATTAGATAAGGAGACATCAGAGTGGCATGAAAGAGTTAAATCCTCATTTACCATAACAGGAAGTCAAAAGATGATGTCTGCAATTGACATATCATGAAGCAGCAACACAAATACATTATTTAGTAATAGAAAGGTTAACAGAAGAAGCAACTTTTTGGTTGAAAGTGGGATTTTCTGGGAGTGGGACTGGGGATGGAGAAGGGTAAAAGGGGTGGTATGGAAGAGTAGAGACTACAGTTTCTGCTTTTGTGACCTTTAATACCATTTGGTTCATTAAACTGTACACTTATCACTTTGATTAAAATAAAATAATTTTTAAAATTTTAATTATGCTCTTACCATTAAAAACCTCCCACCAATTTAGAGGTAAAGAAAGAAAACCAGATTTGTGAAAAAACACAAAGTGCTTGTTTTTAGACATCTCCTTCTGTGCCCCTCGTCTCTTCCTCTTTGCCCGCACCTGTCTGTACAGATAACCAGGGGCAGCATAATGTAGAGGAAAATACATGGGTCTCAAATACAGGCAACACAATAGAGGGGTGACATCCCACTGAACAAAGAATCAGCTCTTAGACTTCTCTGTGACCTCACTGGGCTGCAGGGTTCTCATTCTTAAAATGGAAAATGCTAAGAACTATTATATCATATGAAGTAATAGATGTAAAGTACCTAGAATATGGTAGGTCCTCAAAAATTATGAGTTCCTGGCTGAGCATGGTAGCTTATGCCTGTAATCCCAGCACTTTGGGAGGCTGAAGTGGGAGGATCACTTGAGGCCAGGAGTTCGAGACTAGCCTGGGCAACATAGTGACACCCAATCTCTACAAAAAATAAAAAAGAAAATAAAATAAATTTAAAAAGAAAAAACAATGATTTCTCTCTTTCTCTCAGAATGTCTTATGCCCTGTAAGCCTCTCTGTGAGAGTCTCTCTCTGTGTCTCTGTGTTTGGAGATTTGAGAAAGCAAAGCTGTGCCCCTTTAGCCACTTTCTGTCCATTCCTCTTGCCTGGTCTGGAAGGTTCATCTTCCACAGAGAAAGCACACTGAGTCCTTGTCAGGAAGTTTATCACAGCACATTTCCACCTCTCTTGAAAGCAGAAATTCATTTCACTCACGTTGGCATTATACCCCAGCTGATTTTTGAGTGAAAAGAAATTGATATGCAATTGCTAGCTGTGGCCTCCAGCTCTAACAGACAGGAGTAGATAGAAACTTCTGTTTAAAATTAACTATATATAACAGAGTAGAATTATAAATAACTCAGCTGAATCCTGAATATAATGTTTTAAAATAAATATCAAACAAAATTAACAAGGATTTTAAACCCAGCTATAACTGAATCGTGGCAACTGGGTAGGTGAGGCAACCACTGGTCACCCCAAAATAGGAGCCCCCAGTGTGATTCCAAAGCACTCACCTTCTCCACTTGACCCAGACTGGTTACACAGCTCAGGGACAAGTTGTTCTCCACACGTTCCCCCAGGTTGAGTCCCTTCAGTCCTGTAAGTCTGCTTGTTCCAGTAAGACTCCCGCCCCTCCCAGGAGGCAGTGGGCAACCTGTCAGAGCCCTCAGTCGGGAAGGAAGTAGGGGACTTGAGGTCCAAGAGGAAGCTATCTTGTAGGGTTTTCTTGGAGGCCTTCTTGTGTTTCCTCTTCTGACTCTCTGGGGTCCTGCTACCCTCTTCTTGCCTGGGCTGGCTACTCTCAAGCCTCCTGGTTAGCTGGAGGAGCTGATCCATATCCTTGGTGAATTCTAGCAGCGTGCCCTCAGAGACGCTTTGGGCAGGGCCCTCAGAGCCATAGCTGGGAGCTCTCTCCAAGAGCAGGTGCTCAGAGCAGTGGAGAGCTTCTGGACCCTCCTTGAGTGCAGGCTTAGGCACCTGGGGGAAGCTGCAGGGACCACTCATGGACAGGGAGAAGTAAGAGTAGTCCACCGCAACGTAAGTCAGCATGAAGTTGATGGTGACGATGGGGGCCAGAACATTCACCTGACCCACAAGGACAAAGGCCATGGTCACCAAGCTGGTCAAGCAGATGGCAGCTACAGGTGTTTTATTTGGCCCTTTCTGCAGAAACAAAAATAAAATGCAGGACTATGAAATTTCAGATACAAAGTTTCAGAAATTTCAGAAGTTACATGAGAAACACAACTCATAATGGCTCAGACACTTCTCCCCATGTAACTATTCATCTATAAACTTGGGATAATACCATCCAGCTCATGGGATTATTGTGAGATCAGACCAAATGCATGTAAAATGTTTAACACAGCACTGACATATGGTAGGCTCCTAAAGTACCATAGGTACTAGTTGTATTAGTAACTGTTAATATGGGGCATTATTATAGAACTTTGACTTCCCAAGTATTTTCTCCTTTTGTCTTTGGGTTTTAACACCAGCCCAGGAAATCAAAGAGATGCAAAGTTGATTCTTCCCAGGGAGCAGCAGATCCCAGAAGACATGACAGAATAATCAGTGGCTGAAGGAAGGGGATTCTGATACCAAACATGCACACATGAGCATGCTCATGCACACGCATCACACACGCCTGTGAGTAATGGAGGTGAGTATGGGGACCTTTAGGTGGACAGGGATGGAAGAAGGGTGCTAACTGCCACTCCTGGGAGCTATTCATCACAGTCACTGGCATAATTCTTGGGTCATAGTGATTTCTTGGTCCCCATCTTCTTTGACCAAAGAACGACATTTGACCCAGCTGGTCACTCCTTCCTCTTTGAAAGCCTTTCTACACTTGGCTTCTTTCCATCTGCCTCCCTCCCCGCCGACTGTTCCTTCTCAGTCTCTGTGGCTGGCTCCTCATGTCTCTGAACTCCACATTTACAGCAGCCCAGGGCTCCATCCTCAGACTTCTTCTCTGTTTATGCTCACTCCCTAGGGGATCTCAGCCAGGCTCATGGATTTAAATACCAGCTTTATACTGACAACACCCAAATTTGATTCTCCAGCCTAAAACATTCCCTTGAAACCTGGGCTTAAATATCCAACTGCCAACTCAACATTTCCAGTTGATGTCTAATAGGATCTCCAACTGAGTATGTCCAAAATCTAATTGCTGCCCCCCACCCCCCCAATCCACTCCTTCTGCAGTTTTCTCCATCTCAGAAAACGGCCGTGCCATCCTTCCCGCTGGTCAGCCAAGCAGAAGTCTTGATGCCTCTTCCCACTCTCTCACGCCATCAGCAAACACTGCCGGCTTCACCTCAGGACACAGGCGGAAGCTAACCAACCGCCGCTGTTACCTCCTGCACTGCTAGCGGTCTGCGATGTGAGGGCAGGCACCTAAGCCACCTCCAGATCTGGCCCACATACGCCCCACAGGGCTTCCTCCAGGTGCGGTCCCCTCACTGAGGGTCGGGATAGCAGCAGCCAGGGAAGCCACAGGTTGCAGACAGCAAAGTCATCATCAGTCTGAGTCTTTGAGGTTCACAGCCCCTAATGACCTGAAATACCTTCCCCAGAACTTTAGAGTAAAAATCTTAAAAAAAAAAAAAGAAAAGAATAAAACTACACTTTTATTGTGTTTGAGAATTAGATCTTCAGGTATATTTGTTACAGCTGTTTAGCAGACTCTAACAACAAAACTATCACGAATAAGGTAAATCTCAGAAACTAAAGAAAACTTTAAAAGAAAGCTCTTAGGGCAGCTGAAGAAAACACCAGTGGTGTCCAGATAAGGGTGGGTTGTGAAATGCTAAAATAGGCAAACGTGAACTTCTCTTCACCAAGAGACACCAAAAAAAAAAAAAAAAAAACAAAGAAGAAGAAGAAAGGAAAGCCAGGCCGCAGGGTGGGCTGTCACTGCAACACATACAACCGACAAAGGGTGTCCAGCATATACAAAGAATTCCCACAAAATAATTGGAAAAAGACAACCCACTTACAAAAATGAGGAAAAGATTTAACAAGCACTTTACAAAAGAATGCCTATTAGACATATGAAAAGATGCCCAACCTCATTAGTAATTAGAGAAATGTAAATTTTTTTGCTTTAAAAATAGACTTTATTTTCTAGAGCAGTTTTAGGTTTACAGAAGAATTGTAGAGAAAGTATGGATAGAGAAATGCAAATTGAAACTGCAGTGAGATACCTTTAAATAGATTGGCAAAAATCTAAAAATCTGATAATATCAAGTATTGGCAAAAACACAGAGGAACAGGAACTCTTGCCTGCTGCTGATAGCAGTATAAATTAGAATAACTCTTTTGGAAAAGAGTTTGATGTTATCTAGTAAGTGAAGATACATGTCCTTACAAGTTAGCAATTCCTCTAATGGGCATACAGTCTGGAGGGATGCTACATGTGCACCAGGATACTAGTACAACAATGTCTATGGCACTATCCATAATAATCCCAAGTAATAAACAAGCTGCTGCTATAAGCAAAAACAGGCGTAAATCTCATACACACAATGTTGAGTGAAAAAAGCATGCCACAAAAAAATATATACATATGACTTCATTTATTTAACATTCAAATACAGGCAAAATTAAACTATTTTGCATAGAGATACATAAGTAGGAAGTAAGCCAGGGGTTGCAAACTATGGCCTCCAGGTCAAATCCGGCATGGGCTAAGAATGGTTTTACATTTTTAAACAGTTGGGTGAAGAAACCAAAAGAAGAATCTTGTGACACATGAAATTTACATGAAATTCAAATTTGTGTCCATAAATAAAGTATTAGGTATTGTCTGTGGCTACTTTTGAGCTACAACAGCAGAGCAGAGCAGTTGTGATAGAGACCATATGGCCTGCAATGCCTAAAATAGTCACTATCTGACGCTTTTCAGAAAAAGTTTGCCGACCCCTGAGCAAAACCATAAATAAAGCAAGGAAATTATAATTGCAGAGGTCGGGCTAGTGGCTCCCGCAGTGAGCAGGAAGGGCTCTGAGCAGGGAGGTGCATGTGGAGGGCACTTCCAGGGGCTGGCAGCATTCCTGGGTGCAGGTTGCCAGGGTGTTCACTTGTGGTTTTCTTTAAACTGTTCATATTTGTTTTATGTACTTTTCTGTATATTGAATACATCTCAAAAAAAGGTAAAGTTTCTTTTCTTCTCCCATTAAAAAAGAAAATGAGCTGAGAAAATGTAATCATATGTAAAGAATCTTTGAAAAAAAGTTCCCAAAGTTAAAAGACAGACAACAAACTTGGAAAAATATTTGTAATGTGTATACACAGAGTTAGTCTTCCTAACAAAAAAAGAGCATCTAGCAATTGAGGAGAAAATAACCCGTGATCACAGAAAAACTACAAATAGCTCTTAAATAGAGGAAAAGATGTTCAACTTGATTCATGGTTAAGAGTAATGCAAATCACAAGTGTCCTAAGATGACATTTCCCACTGTACAACTAGCAAAAATTCACATTTTTAAAATTTTTAACTATTATAGGTACATAATGTTTGTATATATTTTTGGGTATTTGTGATATTTTGATACAGGTATAGAATGTGTAATAGTAAAATCAGGGTAATTAGGGAATCCATCACCTCAAGCATTGACCATTTCTTTGTGTCAGGAACATTCCGATTCTACTTTTTTAGTTATTTTAAAGTATCCCCTAAAGTATTGTTGATTATAGTCACTGGGCAACAATTCACATTTGACAGGCTCCTTGCCAACACTGTGTGTGTTGCTCAGGGTAAAAATGCAAATGGCTCATAAACCAAGCTAACAACCTGTTAAATCAAATGTGTTCTAGCTTCCTTCCTCGGCAACTGTCCTTTCATGATGATAAGGAAGCCCAGGTTCAAGGTTAGAATTCTGGTACTCCTCAGATGTCCTCACTGAAAGGTGGCCATGTGCAGCCTCCCCAGAGCCCAACTTCCTTCTGTTCCCAGACCATAGCATGGGGCGCCTCACGCTCCCATGTGGTCTCTCACCCTACACCTGGCCCCAGAAAGAAAGAGGCCCTTGCAGATACTGGAAGTGGGCTGGGGGCCATCTGGGCAAGCAATTCCAGGATACAGCATACCTGGAATGTGGTCTAGAAGGGGAGAGCATGGGATCCAGGTGGGCACATCCCCTTGGCCTCACAAACTGCGTATACCCAAGGGCCAGGGCAGTCTTGTAAAGCAGAATCTTTTGGCTCGAGTCTAAGAGTGGCCCTGGCTGTGGGGTAACAGGCGGTCTCATTCACTGCAGGTACAAGTACAAAACGATGCAAATCTCACAGAAGGTGTATTGGTGATATCCACTAAAATTAAAAATGCAGTTTCCTTTGACTCAGCAATCCCACTTAAGAAAATTTATCCAGCAGATATATCTAACTGCACGTATACAAAATTTTATATACACACACACACACACACACACACAAACACACACAAGATTATTCATTACAGCGTTGTTTACTAGAAGCCACACAAGCATCGATCTCTAGGGAACCAATTAAATAAATTATGGTATATCCACACAATGGAAAAAGAATGAGAAAGTTCTCTCTGTGTTCAAATGAAAAGATGGGTTTCTAGGCTATATGACATGAAAAGAAGCAAGCTATAGAGCATGTATATTTAGCACTATCTTTTGCACAAAGATGGGAAAAAGAAGGATTTATTAAAAAAAACTAATAAAAACAGCTACTGAAGGGGCAGGGTTGGGGGTGCAAAAAGGTAGAAAGACTCACGTTAGGAGCAAAAATTTGTATTATTTTTGGTTTTGAACCCTGTGCACATGTTACCTAACAAAAAGTAGAAGAAATGGAAGAAAAATAAAACAAAAGGCATACAGCACACGGATGGCACAGGGTGACGGTCACTGCTGCTTGCCAGCCCGTGCCGACTGAGGGTGAGAAGAGGAGGAAGGCAAGGGGAGAAGTTAAGGATGATTCGCAACTACAGGTGCCCTAGACAACAGGGAGGCTGGAAACCAAAAGGGGGTCGGGGAGGGCCCCCGTGGTACCCCAACAAGACAAAAGGAACTATGGCTGGCAGACCACATTATTGGGAAGTGGGGTTCTCTGTGTTTATTTCTCTTTTGTCATCCCCTAGGTTTTAGGAATGTCTCTTTTGATCATTCCAGCCACAATTCAACCAAGCTATACTGTATCAGTTAGGGTTTGGTTCATGACAGTTAACAGGGAGCCCAGAGGCCAGAGGTGCGGGAAATCATCAAGCAGTGACCTCCAAAGGGAAGGTGAGCCTCAAGGGCAGAGTTAGAGCTGCAAGGACCAGCTCCCCTGTAACCAAGATAATCTTTCTTCTATGCTAAACCTGGAGGATCCTAAATACATTTTTATTAAAGGTTGGGGCTCTCCATTTCCCTGCTGCTCAGGGTCCAAGATGCTACCATGGCTGGTTGGCTAACCCAGTGCCGAGGGCTGGGTGGCCATGACATTGAAGGTGCTTCATCTAGCTAGCCCCAGCCTAAGTCAACCAGAGGACATGGCTGAAAGAAATAACCTCTGCATTCTTGTTGGTCCCAACCCAGAGAACTTGACCAGAGGCCCTAATCAGAAAAATTTAAGCAATTTATGGGCCAACAGTTGGGTTAGTGGCAAAAGGTGTTTCTCAAAATAAAAGGGGGTCACTTACCCCTTGCCCCAGACAGGCAAGTGCAGGGATCACCTTCTCCTGGGCAATGCACTGCAGGATCCGGGGCGCTCCGTAGAGTCCTCCCATGCAGGAGGCCAGGGATGAGATGTACAAGCCCAAAAGGAACAGGAAGCCCACAAGGGACACCTGTGTGAGAGAGGAGCTTCGTTATCCAATGCCAGGACCTGTTCCTGCTCCTTTCTATACCCCCAGCACCACGTCTAACCCTACACTGAGTCCTAGAGTCAATCTCTGGGACATAGTTCCCGTATCCCAGCCTCACACTACTGCATTCCACTATTTCAGTTGACTCCACCATCACATCTTATATGGGCTACACAGAGGTCCTCAAATTGAGCATGCACCAGACTCACCTGCAAGGCTGGTTACAACACAGATTTCTGGGCCCACCCTCAGAGTTTCTAGTTCAGTAGGTTGGGAGTAGGGGCTGAGAATTTGGATTTTCAACAGGTTCCCAGGTGATGGTGATGCTGAAGGTCCGGGGACCACACTTTGAGAAGCACTGGCCAACTACAATGCTAATTGACCTCTTGCCTCTAAGCCCTCCCCACTCTGAATCACCCCCAAAGCCTCTGCCAGGGAGACCTCTCTAAACTCAAATCCAATCATAATGCCCCGCTGCAAACATACCAAAAGCTCCCCACTGCCCCGACATGCAAAGCCCTTCCTAGTCTGTGACTTCTTTAGCCCCACACCTTGCACACTGACAGTCTTTGATCAGCATGATTTCTCTGCTTGCAGGAACCCTTTGTCCATGCCCCCTAATCTACTCATCATCTGTTAAACTCCTAATTGTGCTTCAGAACTCAGCACAAACATCAACTCCTCCAATTGAGGTGACCACAGTGGGAACACCTCAACGTGATGTCAGGATGGCACCCATCATGCTGTCTCCTTTACTAGTCTGGAGGGTTCATTTAGGTAGGTCTCCTGTCTTATTCACGCTAGAATTCTTGGTGTCCAACACAGAAATAAAAATGCTAAAGGAATGAATGAACTCCATGACCCACATGGCCCACAAGGCACCAATGGATAGAATAAGAGAGGGTATAGCTGTTCTCCTTAGCATCAGCTGGCAAAAGATCAGTGCTGCTTGCCAGCCGCAGTGTCCCAGCTGTCAGTCATGAATCTACCTCGCAGCCAAGCCGGACCTCATCTGCACCCACAGGGAAGCCCCTCTGCTTTCTTGATTATTTGAGCTGCCCTCTCCATTCTACTTTACTTTAGGCACAGTGGCCAGAACTGTGCATTCCAACTGCTCATTTGTCTAATGAATACGGATAGGTTAATTTTCAATTTTGTCACTTACACCCTTCTTGATGAAGGCTTTCCTTCATCATTGCCCCATTTTTTACTTCCTTGCTTCAGCAATGCACCAGATCTGTGTCATCAAGCTACACTGAACACAAGCCGCTGGCTACACCTCTTTCCTGGCCCATAAATTATCACTGGAATAATTTGACTGATTGATGAATCCTGCATCAGTAAGCATCCTGGACTGGAAAAATCTTTTTTTGTTAAAGAATGTATTTGTAGGACACTGGAGGTTTACAGAATCATCAGGAGGCTAAAAGATCATGCTTGGAAAAGGGCAGGACCCAAGCCTGGAGGCAAACCCAGGCTCTTCAATGGGAACAGCTTGGCCAGATGCACCCCTGCTGCCCTGTGGACGAATTCTCGCCATCTCCTTATCTTTGCCTTATTCATTATAATTTGAGCATGCAATGGCCTAATCTAGGTCGTGTGCCCTACCAGGGCTGCAAAGGAACGGGCAAGAGAGGTCTGATCCACTGGGCTTTTATAATACAAAATGGGGGCGCTCACTCCCTCCAAGACCATACATACAGTGGAATAACCCCCAAATGGTCAGGGAGGTCAGAGGATTGATGGACAAGACGAAGGTCCACTACAGAGCTCATCTTGTCTTCCATTCAGTGTAGGTTACTTTTCCCCAAATGCATTATGTCACCCTTATCTTCAGTGAATCTCACCTGTCTCTTTTCTTCAATGACATAGGTTTCTTGGGTTTGTCCTGTCCGCCACCCTTCACTTACCATTTTATTACTACAAGAAATTAATGTCATCTAGCATTTCCCATCACTTTGTGTGTTCTGATGGCATTTTGTTATTTTCTATCCTGCAGGATAGTTAATTATGCTCATGGCTTATCTTGCCAGCATACCAAGAACTCCTTAGGGGTAGATCTGTTTCATGCATCTCTGGCCCCCTCCCCACGGCACCTAATGCAGAGTCTGGCAAACAGAGCTCAGCAGCTGAATTAATGAAGCTTCATGACTTTACTGTGATCTATGGCCTAGACGCCTTACAAAATTGTTGGATAAACTGGTCTCATTATTAATCCTCAATCCGTTCTGAGATGTGATCATTCATCTATAACCTTTGTTCCTATCTTCTCTACCAAATGCATCCTATGTTGACTGGTTTAAGAAAAACAGACCCTATGATGAGATTTTATCAAAAGCTTTTTGAAAATTTAACTCAGTAGTTCTCCACTCTGGCTAAACATAAAAACCACCCCAGAGATTCTGGTTTAATTAGTACGAAGTGGGACACAGACGTGGTAGATTTTTCCAGATGATTCTAATGTGTGGCCAGTAGGGAGAACCACTGGGCATAATGCATTGTATTCATTGCATTTTCCCCTCAAAAAATTCTTTGGGAGAGTCAGGCATAGTATCTCCTTGCAGAAATTGTACCGCTTCTTACACAAAAGGTTATGTATATTTGTGTCAAAAAATGTTTTTTCAGTTAAAGTTGCCTGTTCACTCAGAGGAGGAAGGAGACTGCCCAGGCTGGCGTCCTCCTTAGCGTTGGATCGACCTCAGGAACTCGGTGGGTCTCCGGCACCATGAGTACGTGACACGGTGACTCCCGTCTTTGGCCATTCTTCCTACAGACACACGCCGGGATTCCTCCTTGGGACTGGAGGTCAGAGGGGGGATTGTCCAGGTATAAACACTTGTTTATGTCCAGTTTTTAAATTGTGCTTAGAATGGCCTATTCATTAACCACTTTTTAAAATATAAAACTATTATTCAATCTATTTTCTGAAAAATATATGAAATGTTGGTCCCCATGTCTAGATAAATTATTAAAACTCCATTCCGTCTGTCTCCTGCCTAAATCCTATCTCTTTCTTTCTGTTCATCATCCATCCATCCATTTAGGAAGCATTTGCTGAGGACAGGTTGTATTCCTGGCCTGGTGCTAGGCACAGAGCAAGGCTTTGTAGATACAACAGTAAACCATGCAGCTTTCCTCCCAGCCCTCACAGCACTTAATCATTTTCTCTATTCATATTGGACTACAAACTTGCCAAATGTCCCAGCGGAAGTGGAAGTGAGAATTTACTTAAGCAGATACATGTCAACAGTTCATTTTTTTTTTTAAGTGTCCTTCTGGCATCCACCTGTTTGAGCCATCACCAAAAGCTCTCTATCTTTCCAAAATACTATATGGGGTATGAATTACCTTAATTTCTTTTTCAGTAACTACTGATGAAAATTAATTCCATCTCTCTGCTCTTAGTATTTTATCCCAGCTCCCATTTTGAGCTTCAGTCATTGCTGGACTCCACCAATTCACTAGCTGCTCTCTTCTCTTGATGGACTTGGTTTAAAGTCGTTTGCAAGGGACTCGTTCCGCCTCATCTAATTCCTGCGGCCCCTTGACATCCCTGAGGAATACATACTGAAACCCTCACAATCCCAAATTTATTAATAAGGCAGTGTCTCAACAGCCCCTTGGTTTTCTCCCACGTCATTTTTCCACAGAGATATGAGTTTTCTAATACTCTCCCCACTCCACACATGAACAAACATCTCAACTTTCAGTCAAGTCTTACCTCTCGTTTTATAGCCATTTCCCATAAGAGACCAAGTCTGCTTCCCTTCCTGAGAGGCACCAATGTGTCCATGCTGGAGAGCCGAGGGGCCCCGAGTGGCTGACGAGGCTCACTCACCAGCCACAAGGGCTATCCCAACCCTCTTCCCATGCACAGCTTGTGTTGTGGACTTTCAAGGTCCCTCTTGAGTACTAAAACCATGACTATTGAATCCAGGGGTGATTAGAGTTTATTCTGTGGGATTCCCCATTTTTAACAAAGATGCTTTTTGGGGCATTTTTCCTACTTAATTTTCCCTTATTTTGCTAGTTAGCAAGCCCTAGGGCTCCTAATGCAGTGGTCTTTTTGATCTGCAATAAACATCTGTTTTCTGGCCAGCATACAAGCTTATTTTGAAACATTTGTTTAATCTATTTAATTTCATCTCTACTGATACTGCTTTTTATGCAATTCCTTTCTCTATAACTGAATAATATTGGGATAGAGTATTTTGGCTTTTCCTATTCAATTAAACATGGTGGATTTGTTGGGGGAAAATGTGTTCCTAAAATAAATGTCTCTGTCCGTAAGGGTATGCTCAGAAGGAGTGTGGAGGGGAGTAAAAATTTAGTTAGCACCTACTATGTGCCAGCTATTGTGCCTTCATAGATTACCTCAGAGCCATTGCAACACACAAGACTTTCAAGACAGCATAACATTACTGAAAGCTGGGACAAAGTTCCTCCGGGGTAGGGATAAGAAGGAAAAAGACACTTCGTAGTGAAACTGTGGGTTGAGAAGCCAAATAATTAGAAATAGATCAGAGAAACTGCAGGAACCCCAGAAAGAAACAGACTCACTGAGCAGCTGCAGATCAGTGGAGAGGCAGCCTGCAGCCACCGGAGATCACTGTCCTTGCAGAGAGCGAGAGAGAGAGAGAGAGGACAGAGAGAGAGAGAGAGAGGCAGAGAGAGAGAGAGAGAGAGAGACGAGAGAGAGAGAGAGAGAGGCGCGCACCGAGGAGCTCCTCGTGTGGAGCAGCAAGGGCTATGCCATCGCAGTGTCCAGCAGTGGTTCACAGGGCACACGACGGCAGAGGCCCAGGAAAGCTCAGAGACGGGCTTGCTCAGAACTGGGGCCATAGCTAAGACACGAAGCCAAGATGAAAGGGGTTATTAAACCACATCAGGGTGGTAGGTCGTGCCCGTGACCAGGGACAGAGAATCTGCGCTTGCACTTCCCCACCTCCCATGCTCCGGGTGCTGGCAGTAGAAACACCTGTGGCCCAATTCACTGCCCAAGCATGGTGCAGCTTGCGACTGCAGCTGAGTCAGTCCCAGGGAGGGACACCAAAGAGCAGGAAGGCAGAAAAGCTTTAGGGGGAAGTCCTGTGTGGTCCCCTTGGGGAGCCAGCAGAACATGGAGGTGCTGCTATTTTGAAGCTGTCGTGGTTGGTTCACCTACTTACTGCACCACTCCCTGTCTGTTACTGAGAACCAAGAGCAGTAGCTTTTCTTTCTTTGTAGGCTTTACAACTGCCTATTCCGGGAAATGGTCTCTTGTGCTCTCCGAAAACTAAATTCCCACCTTTCATCCCAGTGTGTGCATAATTACACGCCCACATATCATTGCTGGGCCTGGTATAGCAGGTGCCCCCAGTTGGCTAAGTGCTTGTCTACCTGTGTCACTGTCTGGGACAGGTGGTATTCCAAAGAAGGCTCCCCTCTGTTCATGCGTCTATTATTAGGTGTGGAATTTCCACCCACAAAGGCTCTACTGTGCTGTCTCTGGAGATGTTTTTCCCCTATCACTGTTTGTGGTCTTCCTTGGATAGGAGGCTGCCTAACCACCCCCCAACCCCCCCCCACACCCATTCGGAGCTTTCCCTGCAAAGCAGGGGAAGGAGAGGAGAGAGGTGCCCCAGCCAGGAGATGATTTGCCTCAATCCATCGAGATCAGAATCTATAAAGGTTGCAAAGACCTCTGTGAAGGAAACCACCAGACAGGGACCAGCTTCACAAGCAGGCAGAGCTAGCCAGCCAGGGGCAGGTTGCAGACAAGCAGCCAGCAGTTCCTGCTGCTCCCTGAGGTCCTCAATTCCTTTAATGCAGCCAAGCTTTTCATCCCACACCTAGAGAAAAGGCCCTTGGGAGATGAAAGTCCAGACAGAAGCATATATGTAGATATAAATGAGGGATGCAGATTCCTTCCCTGAGAGCAAACCTTGCTCTGGGGAGTCTGAGATCTTGGGCACTGGAAGGTGGGTATCAGCTCTCCCACTACCTGAACTGCACCTCCTTTCAAAACCAGCTTTCATACCAAGGTCAAGACCCCTGAAAACAAATATCACCTTTACATGGATGTCTGCATGCTTTAAAAAGAAACCTGTGCTAATGTAAAAACCCAGCCTGAATGCATCTCTCAAAATTAAATTCAGAGTTTCCCCGCACCAGGGTGCCCCAGGCGCTGACCCTCTATAAAGATCTGCTTTGCAAAGCTTCACACCAAGAGAAAATGGTACTTTCTCCTAAAATATAAGCAGTGATACTCAGGAGTGAGCAGTAAGAAAAACTCCCTAACCAACTACATTTCTCTGGAAAATGATAAGAATCTCAGGGTCCGCTTTTTCTCTAGTAACTTAAGGGAAGGGAGGAGTTTTTGGGGACTTCCAAAAAAAAAAGTCTGGAAATCTTGTGTGGGTTCTAGTGATGCCAAATAATTGTCCTTGATGTCCCAGGACCTCCAGCCTGCTGACAGAGGCTGTGGAATGCAAGGAATTTGCTAATCTTCTCCTGGCAGGGTGTGGACTCTAGAAACAAAGATGTTGCAGCCAAATCAACTGGGAGTTTCTGAGATTCTCAGGAAAGCCAGAGGGGTCAGGTCCTCGGGGATAAGGCGGGCACCTGCCTCACCTCCCTCTCCCTTGGCCTCCCTGCCCACTTCCCTGTCCCTCAGCCTCCTCCTCCTTCCTCACTTCTGAGCAGCACATCCTGCTTGTGGGGGAAGGTGAAGCTACTGGCAAAAATGAAGGGCTTGTTTAGCTGGGAGTCTGGGGTGACCAGATTCTTCTGTTTCTGTCCTGACTTCTGACATGAAGAGATGTCACCTGCATTGACGTGCCTCTCTGGGTATTGTTATATGTTTCTAGGGATCCCCAGGCAGAACCGGTACCTTTTCATTATTTCAGCCCCCCACCCCCACACACCGCACTTCGGTCTTGGACTCAAGACTATGTGTATTCCCAGACAGGACTGCAAGGGGGAGGCGGCCATTTGTTGATGGGAACAAATAAATTACCCAGGCAGACAGAGCCCTTTGGACAGTGCAGGACTCACTTACCTTTTCGGCTATCAGGAAGTCATAGCGAAGGGCCTCGCGGGTGCAGATGGCGCCAAGCAGGAAGACGAAGACAATGTACAAAAACCACCTGCAAAACCCAAGAGCAGAGCAGAGCTGCCCCACCCCCGTCTCACCCAACCCCACCCCAGCCCCGCCCACTCGCCCTTGGGTTTCCTCTGGGAACTGCCTCAGAACTAGAGAGAAAGGCCGGTCATGGAGCCTCCCCAGCTGGTGTGAGAGGGTGCTTTTTGTACTATTTCTCCTCTAGCATATTTCTTTCAAAAAAAAAAAAGTACTGTTTTGTCTTTCTTATATTAAAGAAAAAAACCACACAAAGTGTGTTGGGCTGGGGACGCGGGAGGCCCAGCTGCACTAGGCAGCCAGGATGCGGGCCAGGGTGGATCTGCAGCCCCGCACCTGGTCCTCTCCCCGCAGAAGAACAAGCTGACGGTCCCCAGGCCTCCAGGTCCTGCTGGTCTTTGGCTCACAGGTAGTAGAGAGAGCGCCAAGGCAAAAGGCGGAGCAGTGGCCTGGCTCTGCCCCCAAAAGCCCCGAAAGCTCGAACAAGTCACAGGATCCCTGCCGTCTCCTCATCCCCATCTGGGCATGAGAAGACGGGCCAAAGGTTCTCCTGGGAGCTCCCAGATGTGTCCAGAAACAACATGGGGCTCTCATACAGAACCCTCTTTTCTTTCCTTCCCAACACTCAACTCTATCTCTGTTGTCTTCGTTTTCTTCCCAAAGCTATCGCCTTATTTTGCACAAAATAGCCTGGTGCCTCATGTCTGGCTGGTAGCAACGGTGCCATTGCAATAAGCTAAGAGCAAATTCAGTGTCTGTGAAACAGATAAATTAATATTTTTTAAATATCACAGAATAATACAGGCACTCTTAACTGCTCAAGTCATTGTCACGTCTATGATCTCATTGCCTGTTCACACCAACCCAATGAAGGGCAGAGAAGCTTCTTCCCACGGTACAGAGAAAAACAGAAGATCCTAAAAGGTCAGAAATAGAGCCAAGGCTGCCTAGCCTGCCAGCGTGGGTAGCACAGTGTGAGCTAAGGCCTGACTGGCCCAGCGGGCGGCCTCTGGGGAGGCTCTCGGAGGGGAAGGAGAGCTGGACTCCGAGCCTCACTGTGTGACTCTACACACAGCATCTCCTCCAATCTAGACAGCACACATACATTATCCCCGTGTTACAGAACAGGAAATGGAGGCTCGTAGAGCCAAATAAATTGTCCAAAGGCACACAGCCAATCGGCAGCAAAGCTGGGATGCAAACCTCATCCGTCTGATCGCAAAACTCTTCACCTTTATGCCGCCTCCAATGATCCAGGAAACTCAACGGTTAAAAAAATCCCCAAGTTCAAAATGGGGGTGGGGGAGGAAAGGGGCGTGAGGCTGAGGAGGAAGGAAAGAAAGGGTTCGATCTGTGATCTGCGATAATGACACTCCTCGGCAGCATTCCCAGGCAGGGCTATGAAAGGGCAATGTCTGAACCCACCAGACGTGAATTTTCCAGCCCACCGAGTGTTAAAAGGAGAACCGGAATGTGAAAGAGGTTGGTCACAGTCGGGGCACTCTGAGAACAAAAGAGGCAATCCCCTCTTGCCTGGGGTTTTTCTCTCCCACTCTCCAGCTCAGACTGATTGCCACGAGGGGAACTTACGAGATGCCAACAGCTGCTAGGGAGCCCAGGGGGATGCTGGCTGCAGGCTCCCTGAGGTCGCCCCCCATGTTGAAGCCGGCCATGACTCCTGAAAGACACCCAGTAGGGGTGATGCACCTACTCCACAGATCCCCTCCCCCAGGGCTGCCCCTTTCCCTCCTCCAGCCCTCTCCTGGAAGCTATCCCACATCAAGCCCTCCCATCTGCAAACAGGCTGCTTTTCAATCTCCCCTGGCAACTGGGGAGGGGTCCCGTGGCCCTGAAAGGGAGCTTTGTGGGTCAGGTGATGCTCAGGAGGAAAGCCTGTCTAGCTCCAAAAGCACCTTACTCCCCAGTGCAAAGTAACCAGGATGAGGACAGCATCTTGCAAGCCACAGGAAGGTCCTGATACTGCATGCTGACCCTAACCCTAACCCTAACCCTAACCCTCAGGCAGGCTGAGCCCTGCCTTCCCAGCTGGGACTGTGCCCTGGAGGGGCTCAGCAGATCTCCTTGCCTCTGTTGCCTACTGATGCCACCAGGGTTTCAAGTGTCCTTGGGGTCAGGTACCACCCTCAAGGCTGCTGAGCTACCAAAGGGCTCTAAACAAACTCCAAAAAACAATCCTGACGCTACCAACATTGAGTCACAAGCTCCTTTTCATCCTCACTTCTATTCCCCAGAGCATTAATGAAAATAAATTAATCCATAATAGTGAGGAACCAACCAGTGCTGGATGATGAGGAGGAAAATGTTGTCTTTTCCCATACATAAAATGAATGAAAGCAACAAGACAATGTTGAGCATCAAATGAGGGTCCAGCCCACATTGAGGATCTAACAACTCAATGTGATGGACTGACCTGGCTTCACAAAGGGGGTACATCTCGAATGCAGCCTTGAAAAGAGGGATTTGAATGGGCTAAAGGATAGGAGTGGGTCTAACACCATAATTGAGGAACACTTTCAACCTATCAGGGCCTGTGTTAAGTGCTTTACACACATTTTTTATCTTGTTTAATTCTCATAACCACCATATCAGAAGAGTAGAATTATTTCCCCATTTTAGAGAGATTAATTAAAACAGCCTAAGGTCACACAATAAGTGGCAAAGCTAAGATTCAACCTGGTATTTATGACCCTGAAAATTATGCTTTTAATGCTTATGCTATAATGCTTCAGGGAATCCAAGTGCAGTGGAGTGAAGTGAAAATCTGGGGCCAGGAAGTCAAAGTGGAGCTATCGCAAAGAGAACCCTGAATGTTGAACCAAGAATGGGGCCTGCATATACTTTAACCCAGCAATTCCACTACTAGAATTTTACCCAAAGTAAATAGCCAAGGCTACGAGTAATGATTTAGCCCAAAATGTTTATAAATGCTTGTTTATAGTAGTGAAAATTAAAAACAACCTAATGTCTAAAAATAGCGGATTGGCTAAATAAGTGATGATATATCTTTCAATAAATACAAGGTCTCAGAATATTGTCAGGGATATGTTGTGACACAGAAAGATGTTTAAAAGCTATTGTTTAGTTTCAAGAGGCATATTAGAAAACAGAACATATGGTCTGATCCTATTGTGAAAAAAGATGCGTAGAAAAAGGAACTGGAACATGTTTTAAAACATTAACAATGTTATTTCTGGGTGATAGAAGAACAGATTGTTTTTTATTTGATTGTTTATATTTTCTAAATTTTCTACAATGATCATTTTGAAACATGGGAAAGCTAATTGTTACGGAGGCTTTGGTTTAAAAGGGCACGTTAGGCAATTCTCTCTCTCGCTCTCCTTCTCCCCAAGACCCTATTAAAAGGGTAGTAACGGGGAAAATGGGTAAATGCTGATAAGCAAAGAAAATTTGAGAGGGGGGCCCAAAGTAGACGGAAGGTTTCCACAAATGTCTGGAACATAGAAAATGGAGGAAATGATACAGAGCGAAAGGGAAGAAAAGAAAGCTTTGGAATGCTTCTCGAGAGGATCTGGACACCCTGCCTGAGAAGAACCAGGGCTGTCGGTGTGGGTGTTTGCACCCCAAATGAAGCTCAAGAATCAGCTGCACCCATGAAGGAAGGGCCCCAGCAGGGAAACAGACTTGAGTACACTACATCAGGGGGGACCCATGCCAGCGACCAAGGATCACCAGATGCGCGATGAAAACCAGCAACAAATAAACAAATACATGCATAAATAGAAATGGGACAACCTGGGCTGGAAGAAACATACAAATTGAGATACAGAGGAGAATTTTGAAGAAGACACTAATTAATAGCTCCAGATACATCCAAGAAGGAAATTCTATCTATAAAACAAGATGCTATGAAAAAAAAATTCCAAGAGCAAGAAAGAACTTTTGGAAATTAAAAATACAATCACTAACATTAAAAATGCAATAGATCTGAAAGAAAAAGGTAAGTAAATATCCCAGTATTTAGAACAGAGAAATTAACAGGTAGAAAATTTGAGTGGAATAAAGAAGAAATATTGGAGTTACAACAATCAACAGGAGACCCAGAAATAGAGAACAGAGGAAATAAAAGAAAAGACCCAGACAGATAATAGAAAGAAGTTTCCCTAAACTGAAGACACAAGTTTTCAGATTGAAATATCCCACCAAGTAACCAGCACAAAAAATGAAGGAAAAAAAATACATACCTAAATGCATCCTTGTACAATTTCAGGAGAAATCCTAAATACTTCCAAGGATTAAAACTGAACACTTACTAAGGAACAAAAATTAGACCAGCATCAGACTTCTCATCAGCAACACTGAATGCTAGAAAACAATGGAGCACTGACTTAAAAATTCTGAGGGAACATTATTTTGAAGCTGGAATTTTAACCAGATTACCAATTAAGTGAAAGTCTAGTTAAAATAGACAAGAGCTCAGAAAATTTACCTTCCCCATATTGTTTCTGAGGAAGATACTAAAGTATGTACTCCGGCAAAAGGAGGATATGAACCATAAAGGAGGAAAACATGAGATTCAGAACTCAGTGGTGACAACTCCGGAATGAAGTGAAGTCCCAGAATAACAAGTGTGCAGCAGAGGAACCACCAGGGATTAAAGCAGAAAAATCTCTGGATAGGAAATGGGTTCGACACAATGGACAGTATAATTAACAAACCATTTAATAAATGATTTTAAGAATACGCTGACTGCACATTTTGGCAACAACAACAAAAAAGGAAGGTTGTTGAAATCCCAGGAAAAGTGAACAAGAAAGTTAAGGTCTTAATATGAAGCAAACTATTTAAAAGGTGACACGCTTTTAAAAAACTAATAAAATGTAAGAAAAATTAACACATTTGATCATGATATTAGGAACATTCTCTCCTAAATGGCACAAAGACTGTATCAGAATCATGGTGAAGGAAATGGAGTTCTAGCCCACTGCTTTGCTCTTCAGTGAACAACAGCGACGTAGTCACAATAGTATACATGCTTATTGTATTTTAACTTCTAAAATTGACTTATACGCAAAGCACCAGGACATAACTATAGCTACAAAACAGAATATGAATATTATTTATCTTGACAAGGTCTGATACTAAAGGAAAGAGGAAGAAGAAGGAGAGGGAAGAGAAAAAGCACTAATATTTTCATCACAATAATGTGGAAAACAAAAATATAAGTCCCATGATTGTTCACTCAGGCCTGGCTTGAGTGTTACAAGCTTCAGTTAGTTTAATAAGAAAATTTGAAAGGTGATTCAGGCAACTCCTTTTGAGCTACTCATTAAATTTGTTAGGTAGATAAGGAGAAGACTAGCAAATATTTATATACCAGTTGCAATAAATTTTAAGTTAATTCTACACTTATCTGTTTCTTGTCATCATAAAGTTGTTTCTTAGTGTTTGCTAAGAGCAGCAAAGAATTTTCAAATAATATGGAGCAGTTTGTCTTCATAGTTTCAAAGACTGTTGATTTGTAACCTTAAGACAAAAAATGTTTTTAACAGGTGACAGTGTGTGTGTGTGTGTGAAAGAGAGAGAGAGAGAGAGAGAGAGAAACTATTTGCTTAAAATTGTAAACTACATTATTCATGGGATTTTGCCCACTCACTAGCTAATAATCAACTTGCTATAGCTTTCCTGATAATGCTCTAAAAACTCGAATATGAAAGGATTATGTAGATTCCCTTTAAATTAGGACAATAACTAAAGCGTCCCTTATAAAAATAAAGATATACATAAAATAAATATATCTCTAATACATTAATGTTAAAACATAACACAGAATTTCAATTTCCTATACCAACAGTAAGGATTGAAGGGATGTCACCTAGAATTGATAAAATAACAGAAATGTAAGTATATTCTTTAAAGTTATCAAGGTAATCATCAAAATAACTAAAAATAAAAATATAACTATCATAAATTGGGAAGAGGTTGGGGGAGCATGTAAGCTAAAGTCTATTTCCTAGCATGGAGCCGATAGATAATGTCTGACTTTGATTAATCAAATTATAGGTATAGCATATTGCTTGGTGATACACAGTTAGCTCCCAAAGTACTAAAAATGATCAAAAGTGGTTGCCCCTATGGAGGGGTATTTGGAGTAGTGAAGGGTGGAAACTATTGCTTTGTATTTCAAGTTCCTCTGCACTGTTTTATTTTTAATCATGTACAGGTCTTACTTGGACCAAAAACAGGAATGCCCAGGACCTGCCTTACCCTCACCAGTGCTCCTGGGACCAGGCCCTGTTGCTGAGGGTCTGCTCAAGGGCTGGGGCACCACTGCTTGCTGCCAGAACGATCTGATGCCAGGGGCAGCCCTGGCTGTGTTTTCATGTTTATCAGACTCCAGCTCCATCCACTAACGCCACCCCTTCCTGACCTACCAAATTCTGACCCTCTGCCAAGGTTCCCACCTGTCACCAGGTTTCCTGGGTGCTGAGCCTCACCTGCTGGGACACATGCTTCCATGCTTCCCATCCTCTGCAAGGGCCTCATTATGCCCCCAAGTCCCTGGCAATTGTATGCCCATTCATTCAACTTTGTGAGATTACATACTACTCTTTATTCCTCACCATTTTAGTACCTCCTATAGTTTGTCATGTTGTTTGTACGCCTTCCCTTCAGATCACTTACACAAGTTAATACACGAAGACCCACAAGGACCCCACGGCTATATATGCTTCTATGGAGGAAAGTGACTGATTCATCCTACTTCCATCCTTTTTCCAAACAGGGTCTATATACATAACAAATGTCTTGTGTACTTGCATGCTGGCCTGGGGTGCAGTACACTGGGATCCTGCTCAGTGGGAGGAGAAAGGACTGATCCTGACACGGGCCATGCTCAGGAATAAGCCAGACCCAGACATGGCCATTCTGAGACAAAGCAGAGAAGCCAGAGGTAAAGTCAGTGTCACAGACACAAAGGGCCAGAGACAAGGAGATGGAGGCAACTTGTACTCCAGACAGGAAGCCTCATGGGTGATTCCTGTGGGGCAGCGTGGGTGACGTGGTTCTGATGTCATAGCACACACCTGTTACACGGACTTGCGCACTGTGGCTGTCACTTCCAGAATTTTACCCTTATGTTACCACACAATTCTTAGGCAGAGGTTCTCTAGTTCTGGGGAATCATAAATGTCTCGCTTGCCAGTTAGATCTAGAAAAATTATTTTGATTTAGTGTATTTTCACCCATCCTCATCAAGTGTTATAGAGATTCCCTAGTTTGCTTTCTTTCCCCTTTCAGTGCAATTTAAAAATACTATCATTAATGTGAGAGTTAGATTTAGGGTTGGTACAGTAGAACAGATACTATTTCCCAGGGCATTAGTGTTCGGATGTTTTACAAATATTACATTTGATAAAAAATAATTTCACACTTGAAAAAAAGGTTGGGAAAATCTTAATTAGAAAGGTTTTTACTGCTGTGCTTACCAGTGCCTGTAATATGCCAATATTCATTGTCCATCTCTAAGAAGAGAAATACAGTATACAGTGTTTCCCAAAACTTTTTGGACACTGAATGCTTTTTTTTTTTTTTTTAGGAAACACTTTGTTCATTATTAGAGTCCACAGAGCACAGTTTGGGAAACACTAAGTAACCATTTTGTAATTACCATTTGGTATTTACACATTTCTTGGCAGGCTTCCAAAAATCATTTAAAATGGCTATTTAGAATCAACAATTCTTAAAGCTGGAAGGTGTCCTAGAGATCATCTACTCCAACCTTTTATTTTACAGATGAGGAAACTGAGACCTAACGAGGGGAAGCAATTTTGTTCAAGCTTTCAAGCTAATTGCTAACAGAACCAGCACTAATCCTCAAGTTTCCCAATTCCAAGTCAGTGTTCTTTCCACTACATCACACAGCCTCTCCTTTTCATTCTAACACCCATGCTTTTCTTAGACTTCCCTTTCTAAAGCAGAGTAATTGCATGATTCATTTTGGGTTTCATCCCCCACAAGAAGGCCAAACTTATCAGTTATAATTGGCACTACGCATTGGTTTACCCACAGGTACCTGCACCACCAGTTCCAAATCACTAGTCTGTGCCTGGTTGATGGCATTTCCCCTCCTTGTGGGTTTTAAACTGCCACTTCCAGGAAGCAGTTAACTGCATTACCCAAAAGCACATTTTCTCCTTGTATCAGGACGATGATCTGGTCTGCACATTGTTACCATATGACTTAGGTAAACAGCTTCCTTAATATGGTGAAAGCCTCCTGGTGGCTTGGTCTTTCGCCCAGTGCTGAAGGCTTCAGGCATATGTTTATTGTCTCAGCTTTAATATGTAAGTATAATGGTATGGGCCAGCCCTTGGCCAGCTCAGGTTTATGAGGCTATACCTCCTGTGCCATCCTTAGCCTCCTGGGCATTGATGTTATATCTATAGTTTGGGTGCATGGCACCAGGTAAACAGGGAGCTTGGGGTTAGCACCCTGGTTCCAAAGTCTGGTCTGACAACAGACATGGACTCCAGGAGAGGAACCAATCCCTTATAGGTCTCGGGAATGCATCCTTGGCAGCCTGGGCAACACAGCCAGACCCCATCTCTACAAAAAATACAAAAACTAGCCAGGCGTGGTGGTGTATGCCTGTAGTCCGAGCTATTTGGTAGGCTAAGGCAGAAAGATCGTTTCAGCCCTGGAGTTCAAGACCAGCCTGGACAATATAGTGAGACCCCATCTCTAAAAAATTTTCTTTTAAATTGTCTGGATGTGGTGGCATGTGCCTGTAGTCCCAGTTACTCCAGAGGCTGAGGCAGGAAAATCGTTTGAGCCCAGGAGTTCGAGGCTGCAGTGAGCTATGATAGAGCCACTGTACTCCAGTCTGGGTTACAGAGTGAGACCCTATCTCGAAAAATTTTTTTAAAAAAAGGCCTTGGATAAAATAACCAGTATAAATTCAAGTGATCATTTACCAACATTTGCAAGACAGGAAGCTATCTCCTTTCTCTCTGTGCCCCCTGAGTCAACATGGCACACATAGATCTAAGCCTTTACTTATCACCAATGGTCACAAACCTACTACCCACCCCAATTTTCTTTTTGGTTCCTGAAAATGAGGATTAGTAAGAAAAAAAGCCTGATAGTTTTTCTAGGGTTTTCTGGTTCCTGTCATTTCATTAAAGGACTACTTATTATGTCCCAAAGGAACTTCCAAGCTTCCTCCTGGGGACTTTTCAATCCAAATTTGTGTCCTTAGAAATTCTTCCATTTTCTTTTTCCATTTATAGCTTAATCGTTTCTCTGCTGCCTATTTTCTTGTTTTAAGTTCATAAATTTATTATTTTTCTCTTTTATTAAGGTAGAATACACATATACTAAAGTGTCCAAGTCTTATCTGCTGCCTTTTTTTTCTTGAAAAAAAGGAATCTATTACTGGTTGGAGGCAGTGTGGCTTTGAACCTTGGTTTTCTCATCTGCAAGTGGGGATGATACTATTTACTTTGCAGGGCTGTGGTGAAGTCAGAACAAACATTTATAAGGCACTTGGCATGGTGTCAAATAAATGTCCACCCAGGAAAGATGGGCTGTACTCCTTACTCATAAATCCCTTGGGTTCCTAAAGACTGGTCTGCCTTTCCTTACCTTCCTCCCACTTTTCAGATCCCTCCTTCCCACACCTGGCTTATTGGTTTGTTTGTTTAACTGTTCCTGCAGAAATCTCTCCTCCCCTTTTGCTCTGTTGTTGGAGGCAGAACTTGTGAGTCCCCTAACCTCTCGATGTTTTAGAGATTATGCTGGGACAGATAGTGTAAAATAATGGGACTTTCAAATGCCAGGGCTCATGTAAGATTTATTGCCTTCTGGGTGGGGGGCAGCTCTGGACATGGTGTCCTCACTTCCAGCATCCTCTCTAAATACGAGGGAAGCAATGGGGTTCACCACTTACTGTCTGGGTGATGCTGGGAAAATAATTCTGTGTCTTTGTTTCTTCATCTGCAAAACGGGTAAATAATAAAACCCGTGGAAGGACTGAGGTTCTATGGAGGCTGAAATTTTTTAAAAGTACAAAATTATGAATATGAAATTAGGAACAGGGCTTTAGAAGGAGCTCACGCAAGCGAGGGACCTTGAAGCCCAGGGCTGCATGAGCTTCATGGCAGATCTGTGTCTGATGGAACCAGTGAGGTTGTGGAGGGGTTTCAATGAAAGACTATATATATGTAAAGTGCTCAGCACAGTGCTTGACCCAATAAGCTATTGTAATGATAGTAATTATCACAGATGTTTATAATAATTTTGATAAAATTTTAAATTAATTCTATAAATAAAATTACAAAAATAAACGTGTATAACTATAAAGCTTTCTTCTTTTCTCCTTTTCCTGCTCACTAGTCCATCAGAATGAAGTGGGCAGCACCATCTTCAGGCTGTCATTACTTGGGGCCTCTATTCCTTAAGCCTGGGGATCCCATTCTGGTCCAGCAGGTCCTTGTCTTCTCACCCACAAGACACATAACTTGTGAGGAGACCCAGGGGATGGCTTGAGAGGGAAGGAAGGGGGGAGGTGGGCCGCGGGAGGGGAGTGACCTCAGGACATCCTGATCCAGGCAACCAGGGCTGAGGGGCCTGGAGACAGCCAGCCAGTCTGAGGGGTCCAGCAGACTCCCAGAGCTTCCTAAGGTGTGTGTGTGAATGGGGAGGTGAGGTCAGGCCCAGGGAGGTCAAAGGGCATCACAGAAATGGCAGGGTCCCAGACAAGGAAGGGGACTATGGACATTCTGGTAAAGGCTATTGGTTTCCCACCACATTTTTATGCTGGGTGTGGTCAACCACAGGCCCATGTGGTGACTGTGGCCAAAGAGGCTCTTATCCCTTCCAGTAAGAGTTTGGAATTTGGGGACAAGGGTCATATGACTTCACATGACTGATACTATTCTCAGTGAATTTCCATTTCTTAGTTCTCCATGGATGGTGCTCCTGCATCCCTGGAGTGGCTGCATTTGCATGGGGCAGGTGTGTGTGTGTGTGTGTGTGTGTGTGTGAAAACCCTGTAGGGAGAGATGTTTGTTTTTCAGGGAAGGTTTGGTGGTGTAGCTTGGAGAAGGAAAGCGCTTTAAGAAACAAAGCAAGTGTGGAATCTACTCCAATGCCCCCCAACCCCTGCAGCCACCACCACAGGGCGTGGTGGAGGGGGGGTGCAGTGAGGGGACAGGAGGACAGCTTCCTAAATCCAGAGCCACCACTGAAATCGAATCTCCAGCTGCTCTTCCCAGGAAGCCGCCTGCCCTTGAGATAAAATATCTCAAGTAACTTAAATAATATATCTCTGATGAGAGGTTGGGGGACTGGGGGACGGACAGAAGTGTTTGTTTTTCAAAACTCTTCCCCCACCACAGCCTGGAGGTTCTCTTGTTCCGGAAGAGGATGGCGCTGGAGGGAGCCCCAGCCATGACTCACTCAGAGCTAATCCTTAGCAAATCTATCACCATGGAAACTGCCAATCATCCAGGCTTTTCATAGCTCAACCGAACATCTGCCAGGAGAAAGCAAGTAAGGCAAATCATTCATCCTGCCTACCGTGTGTACATTTGCCCCCCGGTAGACAGACAGAGAACCAGGGGAGGGCAACCTCCACAGCGGGATGGCAGCCCAGCTCTGTGTCCTCTGTCAACTCCGTGCCCCTCCTTCCCCGCTTGGTAAAATAAAGGATTAGATCAGTGATGCTTAACCTTGGTTGGCCAAGGGACAGTGGGAGGGACAGGAAAGCATGTTCTCCATGAAGGGTGGGGTAAAGAAGCCTGTGTAGTTACAGTCTACTCAATATCAGAAATTTATATTTGGAATATTACAAAATATTAATAATATGTTCCTAATTTAAACCACACAAAATAAATCTTGACTAATATTCTTAGGTAGCTCTATCTTTCTCAAAGGAAGGACAAAGGACACTCCCCCAATTCCAATCCAGAATTCCCAGTGTCCATGAGGTGTTTAGTATGATTATCAAAAAGGAATATGGATTAAAAAGACAAAAAGTTGAGAGGTGCTGGACTAGCTGATCTCAAATGTTAGTCCAGCTCAAACTCTGGGCTACTGGTCAGCACCTTCAAGCCTCAGGCCCCTGAGAATTCCTGTCTGGAGGGGGAAGAACCAGAGCAGGAGGCTCCCCGCCCCCCACCCCCCACGCAGGCCGGGCATGTCCTCCCTCAGGGCCCGGAGAGGCAAAGGAAGAAAGCCATGGGGACAGCGTGGAGGGGGGACATCAGGCCATGCTACTGAGACAACGTCCTGTGTGCTGAGGACACCTGGGACAACTCCCTGTGGAGTGCCACCAGCCGAGGGGGCCCACAGCCCCTGGCTCAGGTGTAACTGCTAACCTGGCACCTTGGCCCAGGGGTCTTACTCAGCGGGGCCTCGATGCCAGGCCCCACGGAACACGCAGACGGAAAGCCGCTTGAGTGTGTGCTCAATTTGTGCGTGGGAGGGGAGAGGGAGAGGGGCCGGGAAATATTTTCAGATGTTAACTTTTTTTTATTCCTTTTATTTTTCCCCTTTCCTTTTCTGTCCATTCAAGAGGAAGCTGACCTATATTTTATTGCCTTGGGGGAGATATGTGGCAGAGAGGAAGCAGAATTGGTCTGTACACTGCCTTGGCTTCTGTTTCTCAAAAGCCAAGGAGGTTAGGGGATTTGGGAGGACCAGGGAACAAGAAGCAGCAGCAGAATGGGGGAAACATGGGGGAACAAGAACAGAGACCACCACCCAGTTTGTGCAGCCCTATACAAATAAAACTACGGTCCCTTATTCAAAAGAATTTCAGCAACTGCAAAGCTTTAAAACATGCATGGGGCTCTTCTCAGCATGGGTCACACTCCCAGGAAGCTGGTCCTGGACAGGAGCATCCCCATATTTGAACAGAAGATTGTCCCTGGAGTTGGGGGCAGGGAGGGAGAGGCTGCCCTCAGGTGCTGAAGCAACGGGGACCTGAGACCCACCAGATCCCTGGTGGTGCTGGTGGGGATCCAGGAAGACCCCAGAAAGGAAGGTCTAGAAAGTAAACAGACCCTAAGCATAGGGTTTCCAAGTTCAGCAGACTTCTGGTCCCCAAATGTGGCTCAGAGGCAGCACAAAGCCGAAGGGCCCTGCAGAATGGACACTGATAAAGAACTGCCAGAGCCCCTAACTTGGTACTGAGTAAGCCCCTGGGGCCTGGAACTCATGCCCAGCATGGGGGACCAGGCGGGGGCACCCTGAATGATTTATATTAGTTTTACGTCATCCTGGCAGAATGAAGGTTTAGAGTCAGAGATTGACATTCTTTTCATTTTATAAAAATGAGGGAGGTGCACTATGTCTGGCAAGTCTGGATTTGTAGACCAAGATTCTACCTGCCACTACTGACCCTGGTTCCAGGCTCATTCCCATGGCCAAGCCTCAAGGAAGGTCAGGTAGGAGGCTGCTGCAGGGATCCAAGTGAGAGATGAAGCTTGGACCAGAGGGGTCAGGTGGTAGAGACAAAGAGAAGTAGAGAGAATTCAGTGATATTTAGGAGGTAAAATCGACAGAACTTGGAGGGTACCGGGAAGAAAGAGGGAGGCATGGTGGATGACCCCCCATCACAGGCATGAGCCATCGGCTGGGTGGGCGTGCCATTCACTGAGACCAGGAGCACAAGAGGAGAGCAGGTTGGTGAGATGGGTTTGGTTCTGAGCTTGTTGGGTCCGAGATACCCCCGAGAAGACATCACGCGGGCAACTGAAGGTATGACGTAGAGGCTGGAGGAGAAGTCTGGGCTGGAGCTATAAATTTGGGAGGCGTCAGCTGTGTGGGCGGCTATTGAGCAGCGGGGATGGATGAGATGCCGAGGGAGAGAGCAGAGAAAGAAGAGATGAGGGCCCGGGAATAGCCTGAAGAACCCAACATGGGGGGCAGGTGGAAGAGGGAGCACCCACAAAGGCGCGCCAGGGGGTAGGAGGGAGACGAGGAGCCTGCTGCATTGCGGAAGGCAAGAGAAAAGAAAAAGGAAGCGGGCTGAGACCGAGGTCAAATAAAGGGAGAAACTAAAAATGCCCACTGAATTGGGCAACGAGAAAGTCACTGGTGACCTTGGAAAGAACCGTGTCATTGGAGAGACAGGCTTGGGATTCCAGAAGGACAGAGTGGAGTTGAGCAGGGCTAGGCAGACAGAGACAGGGAGCCACCTCATGTCAGCTGTGAGGAGGGGAGAAAAGGCCATTGCCATAGGTCAGGGGTCCCCAACCTATGGTGACTTGTATGATTATTTCATTATATATTACAATGTAATAATAATAGAAATAAAGTGCCCAGTAAATGTAATGTGCTTGAATCATCCCAAAACCATCCTCCTCCCCATCCGTGGAAAAATTGTCTTCCATGAAAACGGTCCCTGGTGCCAAAAAGGGTGGGGACCGCTGCTACAGGCAGAAGTGGGACTGAGGAAAATCAATTAAAGATTATTAAAGTTGTTAATTTTTTCCATTTTAACAGCTTTACTGAGGTACAGCTAACTAACTATGCTGCATAAATTTTAAGTGTAACAATGTGAAAAGCTTTGACATATAAATGTACCTGAGAAACTATCACCATAAACAGGAATATATTTTTCATCCCCCCCAAATTTCCTCCTGTCCCTTAGAAATCCCCCCTCCTGCTCCCCTCACCCACATTCCCAGGCATCCACCGATCTGCTTACTGTCACTTTAGCCCGCATTTTCTAGAATTTTATATAAATGTCATTTTATATAATTTTTTAAAGGTACTCTTTTTCCATCTGGCTTCTTTCGCTCAGCATAATTATTTCGAGACTCATCTATACTGTTGTGTGTATCAATAGTTCATTGCTTTCATTGCTGAGTAGCTTCCTATGGTACAGCTATACCATGATTTGTTTATCCATTCACCTGTTGATGAACATTGAGCCATTTCCAATTTGGGAAAACTAAGCTGCTTTGAACTTTCATGTACAAGCCTTTATATGAATACACGCTGGGAGTGGAATGGCGGGTGTATGTCTAATTTTTAAGAAAACTGTCAAACTTTTTTCCAAAGTGGTTGCACTAGTTTATGTTCCCATCAGCAGTGTATGAGAGTTTCAGTATCTCCACACCCTTGCCAACATTTGTGCAGACAATCTTCTTAACTTTCGACATTCTCGTAGCATCTCCTTTTTCTACCCCTATCCTATCTGGGGAGAGGATAATGAGTAAGGAAATGGCCATGTGTAGGAAGTCAGAGGGACAGGGGAGGGACACAGGGGACAACAGCAGACATACTCCAGGCCATCAACACTACCTTGATCCAGAGTGAAGTGCTTTTCTGAGTGTGTGCCCTGGGGACAAGCCCAGGCCCCAGCAAATGCTATTTCCTGTGGATCACTGGTGAACATGTCAGCTTACTGCCTCCTGGGCCAGGGACCTAAGCACGAGGCAAGAGTTATATAGGGACTTCAGCTTTGGAAGCCTCCTCCATGGCCACTGCAGAGCCGGAAAGTGGGGAAGGGGGGAGTAAGGAGATTCATTCATCGCCTGGGGGATCCTGGTTTGGCCCACACCCAGTACAGCAAGAAAAGAAGGGAAAATAGCATTTCTCACTGGTGTAGTGGGAAGAGGAGTTTCCAGACCAAGTATGCACTCATTCCAGGTGTGAAGAAAGCAGCTTGTCCTGCTGAGGAATCCATCCCCTTCAGCACTAAGAGAAATATGTCCCCTCTACTAACTTGGCCAAGAGGTGTCAGTGTGTAAGTATAAGGGGTTAAGGAGGATTAGATCATGTTGGGGGCCTTCAGGAGTTATGAACAAGTAAACTCCCTGTTAACATAATAGATTTTTAGTCAAAACTAAGCCCATCTCTAAAGTCAGGTATACATACAAACAGCACATGCAGGCCAATAATGATGCTGAATGTTGAGAACCAAGCATTTATACACCTAATCTGAGAGTGGAAAAGAACTCAAGTTACAATACCTGTAGCTGCTGGGAAGAAAACCCCAAAGACAGTGAAAAAAGACTCCCCAGGGCTGTAATCTGGCAGAGTGTTGTTCTGTAGCAGTTCTGGTGAATATCCAATAAAACCATGTTCTGAAATAATACAAAGGAGAGAAAAATGAGCCAAATGGAACAGTGGTTTCCTCTGGGAAGGGGAGCACTTTCGTTTTTTGCTTTATAGACTTCAGCATAGCTGAAATATTTTTCAATGAGCATGTATTTATGTGTTTGATTTTCATTAAAAAGAAATTCATTGATATTTGCACGTTCCTTCCCTGGTCAAAAACCTTCCATGGGTTCCTAGTAGCTACAGAATCAAGTCCAAACTCCTTAAGATGAATATCAAAGCCCTCCACAACCTGGCAACAGCCCGCCATTTCCTGTTCCTCCTTAGGCTTTTCCCCTTCCCAACAGTCACTCTTCCCAAGCACACCATTCATACCCATCCCTGTGCCCTCACTCAGGCGAGTGACCCGACCTTCCAGACCCTCCTCCCACATCTCTAAGCATCGACAGTGTGCTAGCTCTTCAAGCCCAGCTCCAGTGCCGCTTCCCTCCGGCTATAACCGCTCGGTAATCAGGATCCACTACTCCCTCCTAACTGCTCTTGGCACCATGACTGGCCACGGTAGGTCTTTCCCCGACTAGACTCTCTGAGGCAAGAAATCCAGTCTTACACATCTCTGTCCCCCAGAGCCAAGAACTGCACCTGGTGCACAGTAGGTAGGTTGCAAATATGGGTCATACTGAAAAAAGTCTCTCTCTTAGATCTCTCAGCTTATGGGCACATCTTGCTCCATGCTTTCAATTTGACCTGTTCACAGACTACAGCAGGAACATCTCAGATCTGATTTTTTCAAAGCATTTCAAACATCTTTGTACATTGACTTTAACAACATTTTTCAAGCGGTTTTAATCCTACAGGCACACCGTTTCTTTGTCAAAGGAGGTCACTTTGAACAGCATCCGTGAACGTGCTAGTAGGCTGTGGAATTTTAAGACACAAATCAAGTGTTCTTGGGCTCAGGAACACCCAAGACATTCAGCCTCTGCTTTTGAATCTCATCGCTGAGAATGAGCTGGTTTGTTCCTACTGACTATATAGTCCAAGACAAGCCAATCCCTGCTCCCTTTCCCTGAAGCCCCACAAACCCGTGGGATGGGTATTCAGCCACCACTCCACAGCCGACCCGAGGGTTGAGGCGACAGAATCTCCTGCAAGCCTCGTCCTCCCCGCTCAGGCTTAGTGACGGCCAAGCTTCCAGCCACAAAAGAGAGCTCCCGCTTCTCTTAGCTTCCAAGATCCATAACTTCATAGGAAAAATATTTTTCAAAAAAATAATAAAATGAAAGCTCAGTGAAGCACAAGGGACCCTTGGGAGTCCAGACAGGACCAAAATCATCGTCAATTGCTTTCTTTTGCCTGAACACAGGATTTTTTCTGGCATATTGAATCCCAAGTACCACACAACATTTCTGAATGGTTTGGCATCTTCCTAGCTGGTGCTCCCTCATTAACAAAAAAGCAATACTAGCTAAGTTAACTTTAGCTTATCCGCTGGCTGACCCCACTGACTAGTCTTCCTGAGGAGAAAACCAGCCCAGCCTGCCTTGGAACTGAACTCAGCCAAGCTGGAAGGATGCACAGGTCAGAAAGCACGTCTGAGCGGAGGGCTGTGTGTGCCGCGCAGGCCAGCCACGCAGGACATGAGCACTTTGTCAGGCGTGTCCGAAAGGTGGCCCTGACGCAGGGAGCATGTGGTCACCAGGCCTGAAGGGCTTTGCCCTGGTCAGCCTGAAGGTTCAGAGGGATTTCAGGCCCAATAGATGAGTCGCTGGGAAGCCTTTTCCCTACCTCCTTCCCTGCAACAAGGCTTCAAGAATAGTCACTTGGCTCCTGTGTGGGGCTGGGGAAGAGGCCTGCCTCAGTTGCCCTCTCTTGCAGGGCCAATGAGAAATGCAGCCCTGACACGCTCACAAGCACACTCACTCACACGCTCACACCACTGCTGACCCAGCCCGCTCTGAGCGGGACCCAAGTCCTGTTCTGAACCTTTCTCAATGAAATAATCTTAACTTTAGACTCTATGAATAAAAATATTTGTCAATGCCTTATTTAGAATAATATAAAATTGGGGGAGGATCTCAATGTCTAACTATGGGGGACTGAGATATTTTAAATGTTTGTAAAGAGTTTTTGGTATGATACAAAACTGTCCATGTTACATATGATATATATTATGTTAGAATACTGGATACCATTTATAGTATAAATACAAAAACCATGTCTTTTTAAAAATTTTTAAATTTTTTGTAGGGACGGGGGTCTCACTATGTTGCCCAGGCTGGTCTTGAACTCCTGGCCTCAAGCGATCCTCTGGCCTCAGCCTCCCAATGTGCTAGGATTATAGGTGTGAGCCACTGCACCTGGCCACGTGTCTTAATTTATACATGTAAGAAAAGTCTAGAAGAAAACATACCAAAATACTAACTGTGATTGTCTGTATAGTGCAATTATGAGCAATTCTTTTTCTTTATTTTTTTATTTCTACAAAAATTCCACATTTTTTAAATGAAAATAATCACCAAAAAATAATATCTTTTAGGAAAACAAACAAAACATCCCACAACTGAAAGCTCACTCTCTCCAGGCAGCTTTTCTATATATATGAGTATCTTCTCTTTCTTTTTTTTTTTTCTTTCCATTTATACTCTGTTTTCCCAAGTGATTTGAGTGGCTTATGAGAAAAACATAAACAAAATAGGGCAAATAAAATAAAGACCAAGAAAAGAAAGAAATTGAGCAAGAGAGAGAGAGGACAAGAACCCACTTTTGTACTCCACGACTCACGATCTGAGACCTCTGAATAAGGTTTGGAGGAAGACCCTGTGGCGATCTCCCTGACACCAGAATTCAGGGCCTAAAGAGATCACTTTATAACTGTTTTGACCAAGCCCACTCTGGCAGGGCATTGGACCTGGTGGCCCATCCCTCACACGTGCCACTTTCCAATGGACAAGAAAGAACCCCCAAGGCTGGCACAGTGGACCCTGCCTCATTTCCTCTGCCCTTACATTCCCATGCCTTTGTGACTTCCACCCCCCACCCATCACCACCCCACCTCACGGTCCCCAGTCCTGAGCCAGCCTCGTGGAGTCTTGCTCCCTGGTCCCTACCCTGCCTGCTGGGGCCCAGGTCTCTTTCCCATACCCTGAACCTGGTAGTTCAGCCAGACCGGGAGCTTATGCAGAGTGGGTGCCCAGGTGAGACACTGATGCCTCTGGCTGGCTGCCACTGGCTGGCTGAGGAACGGTGTGAGGTCAGAGGGTCATGCCCAGGACCAGGGCCAGGGCCAGGCCTGAGGCCCACATTACCTGCCATTCCCTCCCACATCCCTCCTGATGCCTGACTTGCTGATGTTCAGACCAAAGGTTCCTAATTCTTTTAGTCATGGCCCTGTTTGAAAGTCTGATGAAAGCTGTGGTCCTTGTCCCTATAGACACCATATTGTGCATACCATCTGGAGGGGCCCAGATCTCAGAAGTCTCTCTGGAGGGCATGGACCCTGAGGTTCAAGGCCTCTACTCTAGGGGCTCCTTCTGCACCTGAGACTGTCCTGCCAGGCCCTGAGGCACCTACAACTTCCCAACCCTGACGGACACCATGCCCAGTCTCAGAGTTGACAGCAGCCCTAAGAGTGACAGAGACAATAACGTTTTTGTACTACTGTCCTTGCCAGGCAACAACAAGACTGTGTTCACAGAGATTGTGCAGGTCCCCCCAAGGATACCACAGGGCAACCTTGCTTCTGAAAATAATGCTGAGCAACCATCAGCCGAGCATCTCCTGTGTGCCAGTCACTGAGCACCAGGTCCTCACGATGTCATCCTTGATCCTCACAGCCTCCCTGTAAGATAAGGGGTGTCCAAGGTCACAGAGGCAGACCTGCCTGTACTTCACCCACTGCTTCTCCCAGCGGCAGAGGCCAGGCCTCTCTCTCCAGGAGGTGGGTCCCCAGGCCCCAGCTCTGCCCTCTCTCACAGAGCAATGCCCATAGCCCCAGGAAATACGCCCGCAGAGATTACAGCATCTCCCTCCACTCCATGTGTGGAGGGCAGGCAGGGGTCCTACCCATGCTGAGGGGCATATGACTGGCTGGGGCTTGCACAGCTGGGAGGGCACACAGCCCAACCTAGACCCCAGACCTGTCTGCATTTAGTTTTCCATCTACCACACTGTCCCTCCATAATTCATACCAAAGTCATTTCCCTAGGGATATCTAAATCAAAGGGGTCTCTGCCCCTGAGGGCCCTTCAGTTCTTCTGATGGTAAAAAGAGGTTGCTGGGCTGGGGTTCTGTCATCTGACATCTTCCAACTCTGAAAGACCTGGGATGCCCGGGGCCTGCAGCTGCCGCGTGTGACGCATCTGGGTTTGACCTGAACATCTGTTTCTGCATCCACGGAATAAAAATACTTTGGTTCTGCTTGAGCTGTGTACTCTTAGGAAGAACAAAAACGGGGGTGGGGGGGCGGTGTGTGTGTGAAGGAGAGAACAAATGACAGGACCCAGGCAGGAACCGGCACAGGGAAAGTCCTCGAAGCTCTGCCTGCAGAAAGGCTAGATCTTTCCACCCAGAATTCAGGTAACTCAGGCTGCTTGTGATGCGGCCAGTGGGCTGTGACTCTTGGGGGTCCCAAGGGGTGCTGGTGGGAGCCCACCCTCCTACCCTGGCCAAAGCCGCTCCCAAGGGGGACAAGAGCTGCTCTGGCTGGGCCAGGCGGCCCCTGCGGCCGCGCTCAGCCCCGCCTTGGCAAGGTGGCCGCCTGGAAGCTCCGTGCGGCACCTGCGGTGGCCCGGCCCCCGCCCCCGCGCGGGAGTGCGGAAATTAGCAGAGGCGCTCGGGAAGTCGTCGCCCCGCTTGTGGGTGTCGGATTGAGCCTGCTGACTAACTTAGACAGCGAGCTTTCTAAAAATGATGCTGGGGCCGCGGCTGCGGCTGCGGCTGCGGGCGGGGCTTCCGGCGCGCTGGCTTTCTGGAGGCTGCGGTCCCTTGCCCTGACCAGCGACCAGCAACCAGCCAGACGGCGCTTTGCTGGGTTCGGACAATGGGAGAGGCTGGTCCATCCGAGACTAGAAAGAGCGGCGGCAGGGCGGGCAGGGAGAGAGGAAGGAGGGAGGCGGGCGGGCAGGGAGGTCACAGGAAGAGCAGCCCTGCGCGGAGAAGGACAGGAGCCGGGGGAGCCGGGGGAGCCGAGGCACCAGCAGGGGCTGGGGAGGGCCGCGCACAGCGAGCGAGGCCCGGTCCGAGGACGCACAGGCCGGCGCGCGGCTGGGGACCGCGAGCCTCGTGCGACGGCCACGCGCCCTCCGCGGGCGGCCAGACCCGGCTTTCACCGCCGGGACCGCTCTGGGACGCTGCCTCAGGGACACAGAGACCTGCAGCAAATCCGAAATGGCCTGACAGAGAGGGCTCAGCGCAAAGGGGAACAAGGGGGTTTCCACGGGCCCCATCCTGCCGCTTTAGTCACCCGCAAGAGTTCCTGCCCAAGCAGCCCCACCCTCACCCCGACACTTATGCAGATACTGCCCAGTCCCAGATGGGCTAAGACGGGCAAAGACGAGCCATTAAACCCAGCATACCCTGGCCTGCCTGGGCTGGGAGGTGGAGTTTTTTCTCTGGGCTTTGGTGCCAGCTCCTGGGAGCTGCAAAGGGTGAGGCAGCCATAGGTTATCAGGAAGGAGACCAGACAAAACTGAGCTGGAAAAGCACGTATTTAGAAGTCCCGGCTATGCCCATCCTCCCAGGGCAAGGAGCAGCGGGCCTCTTCCCTGCACAAGGACTCTAAAGATCTCTGGGGAGGAAGGCAAGAGCTGTGGCAAGAGCAGGAATTAGGACGCCTGGGTTCCGGCGCTGGTTCTGCCACAGACTCACGGTGGAACTGTAAGTGAGCCCTTTTCCCTAGGAGCTTTGAAATGCAAAATTCTGAGTCAGTCCGTCTGGGATGGGCCAGAAATTGCGCATTTCTAATGAGCTCCCAGGTGATGCCAAGCTCCCGCCTGCAGATCTCACTCCTGGTAGCAGGGTACTAGGTGATTTTTCAGAACCCTTCTAATTCTGAAATCTGCGGGACCGGAAGCCCACAGTCAGGACTCAGGATATATGGTCCAAATACACAGTTGATTTCCAATGGCAGATGTATTAATAAAACCCCAAACCAATTTCCTGAACATGTCCCTACTCCTCTCACTCTGTGGTTGTCAATACAACATGTGCTCCAGAACTGTGAAACAAGCTCACTAGCACATTTTTCATATATTAATAAAACAAAACAATTTTGGACTACAATCCCTGCCGCAGGTCTTACGTTGTTTTCATTTTCTGCTGTTTTGGATCACGAGTGTCGCTGGTGCCCTCATTAGTGCAGATTAAGAAAGATTCAAGAGAGGGAAGGAGAGAGGAGAAAACCTTCATGGTCTAATTCACTGGCCCATTTTAACAACTGAGGAACCTGGTGTGCACAGTGGGAAGCCAGTTGTTCAAAAGGCACGGAGAGTAAAAAGTGGATCAGCAGCCCTAATTTAGAGTCCAGTTTGGAGCCCAGATAGTACCAAGTCCCAATTTGCTGGGTTCTCCCATAGAACTGGGTCATAACAATCCCAATACAACTATAGGTGCTCCACAAAGTGATTTGCGATTGAACTGAATGGGGCTATATTGATTTGGACTGCATTGATCATGGCTTGGAGACATAGACGAGGAAATGACCCGTTTGGAAGAGGCCCCCAGGGAGTTCTGCGCAGTGAGCTGGGAGCTTTCCCCAGACCACAGTCTCCTCCCTGGCTTCAGCCCTAGTGGCTTTGGCTCTACAGAGGGTGGGGAGAGGATGTGAGCAGGGTTTCCAGCCCTGAGCCCCCACCCAGAGAGAAAATACACAGACGGAGGGCTGGGCATTCCAACAGCGGCCAGAAGGGAAATGTGAAGTGGGGCTGGGCCTGCCCAGAAGGCCATGGGAGTCCCACCCAGCCTGCCCAGGGAGCAGCAGCCCAGAGCCTCTGCCTGGCCCTGGGGAGGGCCTCCACCCTGTGGGAGGACTGGCTCTCAGGAAACAGCTGGAAAAGCCCCCCAGGCTGGGCAACCCAGGGAATGAAGGGCTCAGGTTGGGGGGATGTCAGGATAGCTCCCCCACACACCTGGGACGGGAGTGGCTGAAAGTGTCCCTTAACAAGAGCAGCTCCTGCCAAGCCCTGACCTAGGAGGGCAGTCCTGGGGCTCTGTCTGTGCAAGAGATTTCTCACTTGTAAAAGGAAAGATGAACCTTTTCCTAATGAATGATTTCTAATATCCAAGAAATTGTTCCATCTGCTAACATGGGCTCTATTTTAAATGCTTAATAAAGCTTTTCTTTATAATGGCGTTGGGGTAAGTTGAGATGAGAAGAGATTTTTGCCTAGAGAGGCCTATGGCAGAAAAAGCTGTCAAACGTCCAAGAACGTGAAAAGAGCCTGACCTGGGGCTCCCCTGGGCCCAGAAAATGAGGCATCTTGGGAGGACAGTGATGGCCACTTACACTGATCAAGAGCTTATGCCGGGCACTGTTCCAAATGCTTTACCGTATTAACCCATTTAAGGCTCATGACAACCCCACGAAGTAGATGCATTTTTTCAGGTGAGGAAACTGAGGCACAGAGAGGCAACTGGGATCAAACCTTGTGCTGCTGGTGCTGGGGTCGGTGCTCAGGATGCAGGGAGTCTTGGAGGGGAGCCAGGAGCTCAAGCTGGCCCGGCTGGGGCACTGCAGAGGGGACTAAAGAGGCTCCACCTAGACTCAGCCCACAGAGCCCCCACCAGCCTGCCCGAGTAGCTCTCAGCTCAAAGGAGCCCTGAGAAAGGAAAATCTGGCCTTCTTATCTCCTGGGGGAAAGGAATGCGCTCTCCTGCCAGGATAAGGGGCTGTTTTGATAGGAAGTCTCCACCCTGGCTGTGGGTTCCTCCCAGCCACCACTCACTCCTTCTGGCTGTCCATTCTCTGGCATCCCACTTCCCATGCTTAAACTCTTGACCCCCAATACCCCAAAAATAACCCTAATCCAAATCACGCCCAGCCCCAAATCGGCTGCCCCTGCACAACTCCATGCTGGTCAAGAGTTCTGACATGGGGGGCACTCCCCTGCCCCACTCATGCCTGGACAGCCTCTCCAGGCAGGCCTGGAGACAGGGTGGGAGGGAGTGGCGCCTGCAGGGAGGGGTGTCAGCATCAACACTCAGGGTGTGGATGCAGGGTCACCCTCCTGCCAAGCACCAGACTGAAAACATTCAACACTCAGACTCCACCTCCAGTTCTGTAGCCTTGGACAGCTCTCCCCCACCCTAAGTCCTACCCAGAAACAGAGCAGAAACTCTCTTAGAATCCCATGGCTAAAGATGCAGTATCATAGAACCATAGATGCTAGCATCATAGGAGTCTTTAGCCTCAAATCCCTTTTACAGATGGGATGGCTGAGCCCCAAGAAAGGAGATCCCCATACCACAAAGTTAGCAGCTGGTCAGGCAAGACCAGAACACAACATGGCCAAGCCCTTGTCCAACATGTCTGTGGGTCTTCACAGGGCCTGTGATGGCATTCGTCTCTCTGTTGTTACTGCCTAGCTACCTGCCTGTTTTTCCACTACAGTGTGAGCCAGGTGGGGGCTGGGACCATGCTGTCTTATTTCCTGGGGTATCACTAGTACCTAGCCCAGGGGACATGCAAAAAATATAACACATTATTAATAATAAACAAAGGAAACAACCCAAGTGTCCATCAACAGATGACTGAATGAACAAAATGTGGTACATTCACGCAATGGAATATGATTCAGCTATAACAAATAATGAATTTCTGATCCATGCGACATGGAGGAACTTTGAAAACATTATGCTAAGTGAAAGAAGGCAGGCATAAAAGGACAAATATTGCATGATTCCACTTACAGTAGTTCGCCCCTTATCCACAGGATATATGTTCCAAGACCCCCAGTGGATGTCTGAAACCACGGACAGTACTTGATATGGTTTGGCTGTTTGTCCCCTCCAAATCTCATGTTGAAATCCGACCCCCAATGTTGGAAGTGGGGCCTGGTGGGAGGTGCTTGGGTCATGGGGGCGGATCCCTCACGTATGGCTCGGTGCCCTCCCTGAGATGATGAGCCAGTTCTCCTTTATTAGTTCGTGAGAGAGCTGGCTGTTTAAAAGAGCCTGGCACCTCCTCCTCTCTCTCTTGCTCCTGGACCCACCACGTGACACACCTGCTTCCCCCTCTGTCTTCTGCCTTGATTGGAAGCTCCCTGAAGTCCTCACCAGAAGCAAATGCTGGGGCCATGCTTCTTCTACAGTCTGCAGAACCATGAGCCAAATACACCTCTTTTCTTTATAAATTACCCAGCCTCAGGCATTCTTTTATAGCAATGCCAAAAGGACTAACACAGTACTGAACCCTATACATACTGTTTTTCCTATATATACATACCTATAATAAGGTTTAATTTATAAATTAGGCACAGTAAGAGAATAACAATAACTAATAATAAAATAGAACAATTATAACAACATGCTGTAATAAAAGTTATGTGAATGTGGTCTCGCTCTCTCTCTAAAAATATCTTATTGTACTATACTCACCTAGTTTTAGACTGTGGTTGATAACTGAAACCTTGGAAAGCGAAACCATGCATAAGGGGGGACTGCTGTATTTGAAATATCTAGAATAGGCAAATTCACAGAGGCGTAAAGTAGAATAGAGGTTACCGAGGCAGAGGGGAGGAATGGGGAATTATTGCTTCATAGATGCAGAGTTTCTGTTTGGGATAATGAAAAAGTTTTGGAAGCAGATGGTTATGATGGTTGCAAAACAGTGTTAATGTAATTAATACCACTGAATTTAAAATTGTTAAAATGGCAAATAATGTGTTATAGATATTTTACCACAATGAAAAACATAAGCAAGCCATTTCTCTCCGTGGCACCCCTCAGAGATTACACCCTGCATCCTTGGTTTAGGTCTGAGTTCCTCCCGCTTTACAGATGTGGAAAGAGAGAATTAAGGGAGCTTCTGCTCCTGGACGTGGCCACAGGTTCTTGCCACCACAGCAAGGCAAGAGCTGCCTCCTCCAGAGAAGCCCGGGTGGGGAAGCTGCATCAGCCAGCCGTCTGACCAAGAATCCTCTCACGGTGGGTTTGGGCAGAAAGCACCTTATGGAAACCACGGGTCCCTTTGCTGATGTCTGGAACCCATGGGGTTTTATTCAGGGGGGAGGGGGGAGGGAATTTGCAGCAAAGCTGTCAAGAAGCACAAACTACAGCGTCTCAATATCAAGCCTACCCAACTCCCTCTGAAAACTTCAGCAAAGTCAAGGGCACTGTTGTCCCAGTCCCACTTTTAGTACATGTTCCTATTTTCAAAACTCACGGTCACTGGGACCCAAGGCCTGGGAGCAGCATTTAACACAGGGTCCCATTAAGCACGAGCTGGCCTTGAATGAGTATGCCTTTAGCCTGGGCTTCCCCGGGCTAGGGCAATAGCATACTGACCTCGCCACTTTATGCTGAGCCCTGCTTCCCTCTGCTCTCAGCACCCACAGCCCCCTGGCTCTGGCAGGAAGAAACCAGAAGTGGCACCTGCCCGTGCCTCTGTGTGTTCCTTTCCAAGCCTTTATGTGTCTTCTCTGCAGGTGCTCATGGAGATGAGGTGTGCTTGTACCATCTCCCTATCAGACTAGACCTCCTCAAGGTCAAGGACAAGGGATGTTGCTCTTGGCTGGACTTGATGGAGGGGCCCCAGGAACCTACCTTGTTATGCACAGTATGCTCATGGAACCAGGAGTGCCAGCATCACCTGAGAGCCTCTCAGAAACGTAGAATCTCTACTCCCTCCTCTCCCTTCTCACCCCCCACCAGCAGCATTGGAATCTTTATTTTATTAATAACGAGAGCCCCAGACCTTGAAGCTTGAGAAGCACTGTCTTAGAGTATAACCCAGGGGCCTCCAGGACCTATTCTTCCATGACAAACAGTGATAATGATAATAATTATTTATTAAGAACCTACTTTGTGACAGGTATGACACTAGGCCTCTTACAAACATTATCTTATTTTAGGCTTTGGCAACACAGAAAGGTGGCACTATTACCTGCTTTTCGGAAATGAGGAGAGCAGGTCAGAGGGGTTATCTAATTTGACATGTTATAGCCGAGCTGGAGCTTGAACCCAGGGGTCTGAAACTGCAGTAAATATGATGCAATCTTTCAAATTGGGCCAGCAGTTATAACTACTTGCCAACGCTCTACAGGGCCCAGAAATTCACTGGCAAATGCAACCCTCAGGGAGGTATTCTAGAGGCTGCCCCATTGCCTAGCACTGGCTTGGGCTGTGGGCACCCATGTGCTGGGGTGAGGCTAACCCTGTGGCACAGGCCTTAATATTTCTTCAGAGTGTGTCCCTGAAGATGAAATTGCACGCCCCGCCCCCGGGAGCATTAAGGTCCAGGACTAGCGTGACACATGAGTTGGATGGTGAGCAGGCCTGGCCCAGGAATCTCTAGCACTGGCCTTGTCTGGGCCCTGGAGTGAGGGCACAGGGGAGGAAAGCAGGTGGGCCTACACAGGTCCTCTTTATATTATTTAACTTTCAAATTTATGATCTGGGGTGTCATCTACAGCCAGCTCCAGGAGACAGCACTCTCCTGCCACCTCCACCTGTGGGCCAACTCCATGACCCACAGCCCCCAGCTGGCACCCACAGGCTCCTTGGGCCACTGAGCCCAGCCCAGCCTCACAGAGCTGTCCTTCGGTGGGTGCCTTCTTCAGACCCACTCATGGCCTGGGACTGTCCTCCTGGTCCTCTGGGTCTATAACTGGCTGCCTCACTCCCCACCCAAATGTGAGTGACTTGAGGGCACATCTCCCCTAACCTTGTGTCCCACACAGACCCACCATCATGCCTCCCAACCCCATAGGTGCCCCCAAAATGGCTGAGCCAGAAAGTGCCATCACTGGCCCTTCCAGAGCCACATGGCGAGCATTATGCAAACTCCCCATAGCCAAGGGACATCTTCCACATGCAGTGAAAGGAACACAAGCCCGCCGGCCAGAAGCCGGGACATAGGCAGGATATGTTGGCCCGTCCCTCAGGGTGTCACTCTGCACTTCCTTGGAACTCCCAGCTGCTCAGGGCTGAAGTGGGCGAGGTAGTGAGAAAGGGCTCTCACAAGCTGGTGACTTCATACGTCAAGCATCCATCCTGGGACACTGGCCAGGGAGCAGACCGGCCAGGCCCCTTCTGCTCACAGAGCTGGAGCAGACACAGGAATCGAAGCTGGGCAGAGCGAGCTCCCGCTTCCTTCTGCAGCCTTGCCCAGGTTCCATGGCCTCCCCAGCTAGGGCTCCTTTCTCTGATGTGCAGAGCCGAAGCCAGCAGATGGAAATAATCCAATGGAGACATCCCAGTTGTGGGGTTGGGGTGAGGGGCTTGGAGCCAGGAGTCTAGGACTCTGGTCATTCTTTCTTCACCAGAATCAAACTCAGAACAAGAGGCAGGCATGAGGCGCACCTGCTCCTGGCCCTCCCCCAGCCAGGGCTGAGCGGGGACTGCCGCCCACAGAGACCTTCTAACCGGGGCGGGATCCAAGCAGCCAGGAAGTAGGGTACCTAAAGTGTGATTTTCTCACTCAACCAGAGAGATAGTACCTGTGTAACTCACCTAATTTTAAAAACAAGAGCTGCCAACATAAGTTGTTATTCCATAGGTAGAACAAATAAAAGAACATGCTTTGCTTCCTATTCAGGCCAGTAAGGGAGCAGATGAGAGAAACAGAAGGCAAGGAGGGACGGGGAGATGGCGAGGTGGGGACAGAGAGGGAAAAGAGAGACTAAAAGAGTGGGGAGGAAGACAGAAAGAGAGACAAACATAAAGGGAGAAAGAGACGCAGGGAGAAGAGAGAAGAGAAAGCAGGCAAGTCGTGAGGAAGCCACCGCAGCCGCGGGAGGTCACACTTTGCGGCTGGCCTGGTCTGCAGGACTTCAGAAATCCTTACCTGGACGCGAGCCTTTGTTTACAATTCTTCACTGTTCTAATCCTCTCAAATGCCTCTGTTCTAACCCTGAATCTTTCCCCTTTCAGGGGCACAGATGCCTTTGAGAATCTGAGTTCAGGACCCTCTCCTAGAAAAATATACTTATTCACATAAAATTTTGCAAGCTCACAGACCCCATGCTAAAACTACTTATTCTGGAAGCTCCACTCTGATTGGAGATGCATAATGGCCAAAACAGAAACGCCTCATCTGCCAGATAAAACTAAGACAAGGGTAGGAGGCACTGAATCTTATTTGTATTCAAACCATCATAATGAAGATTTAATCATACCATTGGCTTCACTCATAGAATTTTTGGGCCTAAGCACCTTTCCCTAGTTACTATCCCAACAGTGGTACTAGAAGCAAGGCTGGTTGCTCCTAGGGGACACTTGTGTGTGTGGATGGTTATTATGCAGTAAAAGGGCTGCCTTTGACCCAGGTAACAATATCCATGCTTACCCTGAAATTAATCCTGTACAGATCAACAGGATCATTCAGTCACACATTTACAAATCTGAATGTGCTGAAGAATCACCAGTGTGCTTGCTTAAAATGCAGATTACTAGTCCAAAATTTGAGAGTCTGGATCAGACTGTTTTTCTAATGAGCCTCTAGGTGATTCTGATAGAGGCACTCCCCAGATTAAACTCGGACACACACTGTTCTTTTAGAAAATTGGAAGCCTGGGAAGCTGAGCTTCTGGTCCAGCAGATCAGCTGATTCCCTACTCTTTGTAGTGTCCCCCTTGTACACCAGGGGGCAGGACTAGGCACATACGCAAGGGAGACAGGTTTGGACCACTGCATCAGAAAGGCTACCTTTATAGGGAAAAAAAGAATGAACAATGTGGGACAGAAGAGGCATAGTTCCAGGTGAAACCTGTCAAGGGCCTTTAACTCAATGGCTCCCAGATATGACCAACCACACATAAAAAAAGATCTGGAGTACTTCTTACAATCCAGATTCCCAGGCTTTAGGCTATCAGGAAGTATATATATACACACACACACACACACACAAACACACACACGTAACAAGTTTTTGCAGCGATTCTGATACACAGGAAGGGGTCAGAACTTGTTTGTTTATGGCACTCACAGGCCCAAGGTATTTTGATCAAGATACCAGACCATTATTATAAAGATGCTTTGAAAAACTAAAGTGCCCATGAAATTCTCCAGCAAAAAACAGTGAACAATATCAGGCTTTTCTTCTTCTTTTCTCTTCGCCTTCCTCCTCTTTGTCTTTTCCATTGAAGAGACTAGCTGGAGAAGGTAGGCCACACAGGAATGCCCTGAATGGGATCCAGATGGTGAAGCCCAACTGACTCTCGGCCCGACTGTTCTGCCCTTTACCCTGGAGTGCCGTACAAATATAATCATTTTCTGGCTGTGCGGTGACATGAAGATGGTTGGGAGGCACTAGGTCAGGTGTAAAAGAAACTCACGGGAAGGGAGGAACAGCTCGATCTAGAAGAGATTGTGGAGATATTTTCTGATTCTCTACAAGGTGGAACTTCCACACTGAAGGACACTATTACGTGCCCACACCTGTCCACACCGGGCTCGGCATCAGACTGGGGTTGTGGGGGGAGGTGGCAAGAGAAAAGCTGGGAAGGCAGCCCCATCGCAGCCTGCCTGGCAGGGTGGCGGCAACAGGGAAACCTGGGCACAGATCGCAGATCCTCCACCACCGTGAGAATGTCCACAGTAATAAGACCGCCTTACGTTTGTTTAGAATCTTCCCTTTGCCAAAGCAATCTTATTTATTTATTGTATTTCCTCATTTCAAGTATAATTTTTTTTAAAACGTTTTGATTTCCTGAAATTTGGATGTCTTACAATCAACATGAAGACTTAATGTCAGGTGGTTTTTTCCACCTGAAAATTTGGTGTCTTAAATTTGATGGTATCTTAGAGCCAAGGAAATAAGTTTCATTACCTCCTTTAATCTCTAAACAATCGTGAGGCAGGTATTATTACTCTCTATTTTCCAGATGAGGAAACTGATGCTTAGACAGGTGATCTCCCCAAGGTCATGGAGTGAGGACGAAAATTTCAGTTCTAGTATTTCTTCCCTGGCAGTGTGAGAGCAGATTGGTTCATATAGTAGGAACCTGGGATTGTGGAGTCATTGCTCCAGGAGAACTGCTCTGAAAAGTGGCTTCCACCCTGAGTCACTGGGGTGGAGAAAGCAAAAAGTGATTTTCCTTTTGCTTCAAATAGAAATTTGAAAAAAAATAGAAACGCATATAGGGTTTGTTTGGTTGCTGTTGTTTGGGCCATAACTAACGTTCCTTTATTACTTTAGGAACTTAAGAATGTACCATGCATAAATACTCACACAATGATCACATTTGGCACATGTAAGTTTAAAACGGTGTTCGTTTGGACAGTAATTACAGATTTACTGTTTGGATTTATTATTTTATTTACTTTTGAATGTTCTTAATTTCTTGCAATTGAGGTTATAAGGCGTTGTACTTTAAGAAATCTAGCATTTCAGTTTCTGCCAGTTTAAGAGGAGGCAGGAAGAAGTTTAACAGAAGAAATCATCATTAAAATAATAAAACCAAAGAGTTATTCTCCACAATATCCAGCAAGTGCTCATTTGGAAAGCAGCTAGGAGGGAAAAAAGAGAACGTCCCCTCCCACCAAAACCCAAAGAAAAAATAACTACTTTTGAAATATTATTTCTAATCCTTTAAAAAATGCCAGGGAGGTGTTTCTTTCCATCAGACAGATGAACAAATGCAGAGGGTTTTGGTGACTCGCCCGCAGTCACACAGCTGATAAGGAGCCTGTGTTCTGATAGGACTAATCAAGAAAGCACATATTATTGTCATTGATCCCCTGTTTCATAAGGGCAGGGGCCATGGCTGTCTTACTCTCCTGGCACCCCGGGCTTCAGTGACTGCCCACTGGGCGGGAGGGTAGGAGGAAGGCAGAAAGGGTGGCAGGGAGAGGTGCATGTGCAGCCAGGCACTCTGTCCACCACCCCGCTCCCCGCCCTAGGCCACTTCTGGGAGATTGTGCTCTGACAATCTGTTTCATCGGCTTCATCTCCTACATTTCTAATCACGCTTCCACAGCAGCTCAGATGATATTTCTAGGACTGTGTCCATCTGCCTAACCGGATCCTGATACACTCTGGTTTGTTTCCCAGTCAGTCATGCAGTGAAGTGTAACTGAGAGTCAGCCATGTGCCCAGTAGTTTCTAAGAGGCTGGGATAAAAGTCAATAAGATGTGATTCCTGTGTTTGACGCCCTTACAGCCTAAAAAACAGTGGCATCCTACTCAGCACTGTGTGCCCTCAAAATCCAAGGCGTAAGGGCTTTTCTGCAGCTGCCTACCAAACTCTCTTACCTACCACCAGTGCTTCTTTCTGCTACTTCTGATGCCTTGTTTGTTATTTTCAGAGACACCAAAGAGTGGCCCAAATTCAGATGCTCTTCTCAAGAGCCTGCTCCTCTGCTTTTTCCCTAGGGCATGCCTCCTTCGCTGGGAAGCACAGACAAGCAGGAGGAATGAGGCAGGTGCTGTCACACAACGCTCTGCCCCTGCAGTGTGAGATGGCTGTGACCACTGGAAGAAGCCTCTCTGTATCACAGGTGAGGAAAAGGAAGGTAAAGTTGCCCCCAAATCACTGGTCAAGAACCCTTGGCCAGAGTTCTTCCATGACATCCACTCTGCACACCAAGGGATGAAGGGGTTAGTTGGAGAAGGGACTACAGCCCACTGACTTCTAAGAGAGGATAGATTTTTAAGTCAAGCTTTATTATGAGGCAACTGAGACACACAGATGTTAGGGTCCTGGCCCAAAGTCCCACAGACTGGTAGAGAAGACCCTGGCTGTAAGTATCCCGATGCAAAACACTTTCACTTCACTATTTAGCAACTTCTCAAGATGCATTTTAAATACCTCACCCTATGTGTACTGCTTGTTTTATTATTCCATCAACAAATAGCATGGTGGTTCCAGCAGCTAGGAGCAATGTGACCTTGATGGTTAAGAAGGACATGGACCCCAAAGTCAGACAGCCGGGGCTCAAATTATGGCTCTACTGCTTACTAGCTATGTGACCTTGGGCAAGATAACCTCTCTGAACCTCAGCTTTCTCATCTTTGTCATAGGGACAATAACAGCGCAGGGGGCTGGGTGTAGTGACTCATGCCTATAATCCTAGCACTTTGGGAGGCCGAAGTGGAAGGATTGCTTGAGCCCAGGAGTTTAAGACTGCCTGGGCAACATAGCAATACCCCGTGTCTACAAAAATTTTTTAAAAATTAGCCAGGTGTGGTGGCTCATGCCTATAATCCCAGCACTTTGGGAGGCCAAAGCAGGAGGATTGCTTGAGGCCAGGAGTTTGAGACCAGACTGGGCAACATAGCGATACCCCATCTCTACAAAAAACAAAAAAATTAACTGGGCATGGTGGCACATGCCTGTAGTCCCAGCTTCTTGGGAGGCTGAGGCAGGAGGATCGCTCAAGCCCAGGAGTTTGAGGTTGCAGGTAGCTATGATGACACCACTGCACACTAGCCCAGGTGACAGAGCAAGACCCTATCTCAAAAAAAAAAAAACAAAAAAAATAAGATGGACAATGCTTAGTACAGTGCCTGGCAGAGAGACAATGCTCATTAAACACTGATTATTACAGTAGTCCCCCCTTATCCATGGAGGATACATTACAAGACCCCCAGTGGATGCCTGAAACTGCAGATCATACCAAACTCTATATACACTAGGTTTTCCCTATACATATGTACCTTTGATAAAGTTTAACTTATAAATTGGGCACAGTAAGAAATTAATAACAATAGCTAATAATAAAATAGAATAATTATAACAATCTACTGTAATAAAAGTTATGTAAATATGGTCTCTTTCTCTCAAAATGTCTTCTCATACTGTATTCACCCTTCTTGTGATGATGTGAGATGGCAAAATGCCCACATGATGAGATGAGATGAGGTGGGTGATGTGGGCTTTGTGACGTGGCGCTGTGCTGCCACTGAACACAGCACACGATATTCCATCCGATGACTGAGCTGGCTACTAGGTGACCACTGCGCGGGCAGCATCCAAGTGTGGATACACTGGGCAAAGGGATGATTCACATCCTGGGCAGGACGGAGTGGGGCAGCGTAAGATTTCATCACACTATTCAGAACTGTGCGCAATTTAAAATTTATGAACTGTTTATTTCTGGAATTTTCCATTTAATATTTTTGGACTGCTGTTGACTGTGGGTAACTGAAACCTCGGAAAGTGAAACCAAGGATGGGGAGACTACTGTATTACCTTCCTTGGTTCCTATGCCATCTTCAATTCTCAAATTCAGGAAATGTATAGCAACCTGAATTGACCAACAACTTTTTTCTCTTCTTAATAAATTATTCCACTTAACTTTCTTTACTTATAAGCAGAAATATACTTAGTGTTTCAAAAAGTATCAATTGTATCTGGGCCATTTGGTAAGGAGTGTCTGACAAAGGCACTTCGAGATTCTAATGCACCGACTGATGTAGATACGGGACACAAAAATCTGATGGCCTATTAGAAATAAATTTGAAAGTATTAAGAGTTGGGTGACAGTTGATGAACTGCTTTTCTTAATCATTGTGTTTACTCTTGCAAAAAAATAACTCAACTTCATAACCCAATATTTTAAATTTTTCAGAAAAGCAACACAAATTCTCAGAGAAGCAGGGGAAATTTCCCTTCACATTCTTAGACGCTTCACACAGGGTGAAAGAGACTGTTGCTTGGGCAACACACCTGTGAGCCAGACATCATTTTCACATGCAAATGATGGCCGCATACAGAGATGACCCAGGCCCCGGCCAGGCAGAGACCCCGCCAGGCTGCCTAGTCATGCCCTCGCGGTGCACAGTGGGTGAGCTACAGTCCTGTGTCCAGTGGGAGAGGATATGTGTGAAAAAAGGCTAAAAATACACAGCATGCTGGAAACCATGCAAATGATTTAGTTCGGAATGAGAAGGCATTAGTCACTGAATCATGCATGGATGGGGTTAGCCAAGATCTACCAGAGGAAGTGAAGTGTTTGAGCTCATGTGCCAGACATGGTGCTGGGTGCTCTCTACATAGTATCTCAGGTGGCCATCAGCACGCATGACCACTTGCACATGGCCAGTGGTGCGGGCAATACGAATATCCACAGCAGGAGCTTGGATCCTTTAACTATTATTATCATTTTGGATCATAAACTAACAAGCAAAAAATCAATCAACGGCCTCATTGGTTAAAATAAATTTTGTTTGAGTTTAAGGGGTGTGTGTACGTTCCTGATGGGGGTGGTGGACGGCAGACAGGATTCGAGGCAGGGTGAAAAGGGAGGGAACGGAAAAAATTCAGCGGTGTTTAGAAACAAACCAAGACAATGAGATCGCAGAATTGTTTCCCAAGTGGCATCTGGTCTTCATCCCCACCCCCGCCCTGACTGCATCACTCTCGGCTGTGTCTTCTCCCGGCTGGGCAGTGGTACCCCTGCCTTTCGGCCCTCCCACGTGTGCCCACACCAACCCCAGGCAGGGCGCCAGAGAACAAACCTGACTCAGCCATTTCCCTACTTAAAAGAAAAATCTACTGGCCTTTTTACTCAGCTTTTATGATTTCCACATCTTTAAAATGCATGTTGAATTTTAAAGTTATTCCTGGTTGTTTTGTTTGTTTGTTTGCCTTTCTAACTAGAAAGACTAAGAAAATTCTCAAGCTATGTCACCAAGCCTCTGTTTATAATACATCCCATCTGGGACTTCTGAATGTTGCTATATTCATTTTAACTCAAAAATACTATATACAATGTGAGCTCAATTATGTTTTAAAACAAAAAAGGACAGAAAAAAGGCTATAAGGAAATAGCTTTTAGACTTCATATTTTTAAATTAAACATGTATTATTCTTCATAAAAATAAATTCAAATTATAATTTAGTATGAACTTTACTATCTCATCACAAATATGAATACAAATATGCAAGACAGAAATATTGGAATAAAATGTACTAATTATAAATACAGATGCTTCTCGACTTAAGATGGGGCCACATCCTGATAAATCCATTATAAGTGGAAAACATCGTTAAGTCAAAAATGCATTGACAAACCCATGATAAAGTAAAAAAAAACATAACTCAAACCATCCTAAGTCAGGGATTGTCTGTAGTTGTCTCTGAATGATAAGACTCTGGATGAATTTTTTTCTTCCTTTTTTCTTAATTTTTCAGACTGTCTGGGATGAGCATGTATTGTTTTATTATGGAAAAAGCAAACTTTATTTCATTTTTCAAATTGGCTAGCTCCACCTGGCCCACAGGATGTAACCTGACCTGTCTATACTTTCTTGTACCATCAAGGAAATCTTTGATGCCTGCCATGCTTACGTCTTTTGAGGACACGAGAATTTATTTCTATCCCAAGATCCCCTTGTGCCCTATGACCCTGCTTCCCTGGACACAATCTCTGGGCCAGAGATGGGATCCTGAGCCAAAGGTGACTGTGCAGAGGCTGGTCCCAAGGGAGTTCACTGTCCTTCTCTGTGGGCAAGAACAAAGGGGAGACCCCTGGAAGAGGCAGCAGGGGACAGCAGGTGTCAGCCATGGCTGTGATCTGAACAGAGGCAAGTTCATGCTCCATTCTCCACCACGGGTGTGATACCAGCCAATCGTGGAAGCCCTGGGAGCAGTGGGGACGACACAGCTACAGAAAGTTTCCTGAGCCTCCCTGTGTCTCCTCATGTCTCCTCATGTCACATCACCTCAGGGCACTGGGCATGACTCTTCCTTGAACCTGAAAGGGACTTATTCCCTTCTAGCCCTCCTCATCCAACCCTGCCCAGTGCCCCAGATGCCAGCACACCCACCTTCCTGCACTCTCTGAAATTTTCCACACACTTTCTCACCTCTGTGCCTTCACACATTCTGTTCCCTTTCCTTGGGATTGCCTTCCCCAGTGCATCACCAGGAACTCCTGTGTGACCCCCAGAGTGCACTCACACGTCACCCTCTCCTTGAACACCTCCCTGACACCCCAGGTCAAGGTCCTTCCACCCTCCTCCACCAGCAATGTGCATATTTTCCTTCATAACATTTGACCAGGGAATGGTGATTATTTGATTAGGGGAGATGCTGTTCCTTATTTTTGCATGCATCTTAGACTTCTAGCTTTGGGTCTGCACATAGTGGCACTCAGGAAAAGTTTTTTGGTTAACTGGTTAGAGTAGGGGAGAGAGGGAAATTGAGGTGGGGAAGGGACAATGAGAGGCAGAGATAAGGAGACCAAGGGGCTGCGGAAGGACAAGGTGGCAACGCCCAGTCAGGGAAAGGATGCTGGCGAGACAAAGCCTTAAGTGCACTGTGGAAGGTCTTTTCAGGAATAAGTGTATTTCCCCACTTTAGTCTAAGGTTTCATTTCTATGCAGACCGTTTCTCAGCTTATTTTTCGCCCTAGTGAGCCCTGATGCCCAACGGGCTTTCCTAATTATAAGTATTCTAGAATCCTCTTTAGATAACTTAAGCTTTTTCCTTAGATACTATTCCCACATACTTCAAGCATGGAATCACTGTTTTCCCCAGAGCAATGCCTAAAACTCGTTTCTCTGTAGCCTGCAAAACCTCAAAAGTGGGGGAGGAAAGTTCTTAGTGTCACTTTGAAAGGTTTTCACAATGCGAATTCACAGTTTCTGACTGTTATGATTAAGTGTCAACCCTTAAGGTTACACCTACTGAAGATTGCAAGTAGTTGCAAATATTTATTATGACACTAAGTTAGAAATCATACTGCAGCAATCCACCAAGAGAAAATGGCTTCTAAATATCTCTACTACAATATCATACCAGACAACTTCAAAAAGATTCAGAAAACTTCTGTTTACAAAGCATTATTCAGGTTTCACAAATGGTCCCGAGAATCAGAGGTATAATGCACACAGTGATTACAGTCCTCAACACGGGACTTTAGAGTTTTCAAAAGCAAGAGAGACATTGCTGTCTCACAAAAAGATATACAAACACCCCTTTATATATTTAAAAAATGCTACTTTGGGGAGGAAAAAAAAATCTCTAATTTAAAAAAATTTTCAACATGGTTAGTTTGTTATTTAAAAATATTAACACCAAAGACTTCTCGGTTAAGGTGGCAGACTGAGTACAGGTACCTAATTTTGTTCCCTCTCCAAATCCCATTAATATACATCAAAGAAGTTTTTAAAAGGGCATAAATCCATAAGAATAGGAAAACAGAAGAAGAGAAAACAGCAACAAAATTTTTGAAGCTAAAAAGTAAATGTGCACGGAAGTAGAGGGTAACCACCCAGACTAGAGCAATGTGACCAAAGACGTGTTGAGGGCTATCGTGGCTAAGATCCCTGCAGGCCCCGTACATAGTTTCTCATGGTGAGAACACTGGGGTGAGCCCATCTCAGGTTCATATCTTCTTGGCTAATCTTGACCACAAGCTGACAAAGTTGCCGCTTTCCCCTCCTTACCCTGCTTTACCCCAGGAAGTGTTCTGCTTTGACCTACCTCTGAGGGATAGGGGTAGGCAGTGGGGAGCTTAGAAGCAGAAATACAGAGCAGTTCATTCTCTAACACATTCCCTCCATACGTCTAGAGCCTGACACCTCTTACAGCCCCTCCAGCTGCCCTGACACTTGCCTTCCCTTGCACAGCTTGGAACTCAGATTTCTCCTAAACGATATATAGAGTTGGTGACTCTACAAGCAGGGACATAAATAAGCAAGTCAGATAGTGACTGCTTCTGTAGAGGGGGGCAGCGGTACAGGCAATGTTCTCACTCTTAGCCTGGGCACCCAGATGACACTGCGATTCTTTAACCAATGCGTGTGTCGCACACTTTCTTCCATATTGGAGACATGTTCTACAGTAAAATAATTTAAGAGACTAATTCTAAATTTTAGAAGCACTAATGTTATTCTCCAGGTTTAGGGGTGAACCCCATCCTGCGTTCTTTTTCTTCAAAGTGCTGCACTTCATTTGACAGAGAAACACATTGTTTACCTTCATGAAGTTGTATCTCCATTTTGTAAGATTTCAGTATACTGCCAGTAAAGACTTTGAGAATCTCCTTTGCATTTTTAAAATTTCAGGCATAAATTGTATCACCTCTTAAAAACTGACATGAAGACCAGATTAAATTAAGTCAAGGTTAGAAGTTCCACATCTCTGGCTTATAGCCTAGGTCTAGGGCCATCAGTTCCTCAAGAGGTAATAAAATGTAATGGATAGGAGCTTGGGTGATCTGATTGTCAACTCTACCCATGGGAAACATGATACTTATTCTCACCACCTCAATTTACCCATATATAAAATGGGAATAATCGTTGTACCTCCTTCATTTTGTAAGAATTGAATGAATTAAAATATGTAAAGCACAAAAAACAGTGCCTGGCATACAGAAGTGCTCAATAAGGGCTAGCTGTTATTATTCACACTATTATAGATAAGTAATTGTCTGACTACAAATGATAACTGTCTTTCTGCAAGTGAAGTTCTTTCCATCCAAAGGTCCATAAGGGCCAGGTGTGGTGGCTCACGCCTGTAATCCCAGCACTTTGGGAGGCCGAGGCAGGAGGATCCCTTGAGCCCAGGAGTTCAAGAACAGCCTGGGCAACACAGCAAGACCCTGTCTCTACACAAAATAAAAATAAAAAAATTAGCCAGGCATGGTGGCATGCGCCTGTAGTCCCAGCTACTCGGGAGGCTGAGGCAAGAGGATCGCTTGAGCCCAGGTGTTCAAGGCTGCAGTGAGCTATGATCGCACCACTGCACTCCAGCCTGCATGACAGAGTGAGACCCTGCTCTAAAAAACACCAAAAAACCAGGTCCACTTGCTGTTTCAGTGGCCTTGCTGTGGTCAGTCCTTCTCCTCCTGGTGTGCACCACTATCCTCATCTCTCAATCAGACACTAGTTGCAGATGCGTGTTTGGATGAAGCAGGTGGTATTTCTAACAACTTATTTAAGTCTTTTCACACTCAAGATTAAGGCATGGGTCCCTAATAGTGGCAAACTTAGCTTGCTGGTGGGCTGTCAAACAGCATGGCTGCCTCCTTCACCAGCCAGCATCAAGAAGGGCCCCCTTGCAGTAGGTGAGTGATGACTCACTGCAGACATAGCTGGTCACATGGGGCTCAGGGATGTATTATGGCATAGGGCAAAGAACACTGGGAGAACTGGGTTCCAACAGTGGCTCTGTGTGACCCAGCAAAGGTCACTCAACCTCTCTGTGCCTATGTTCCTCAGCCACAGAATCAGGCACATCATCCAGATTCCATATGCCCAGGTTCCAGGACTCTTAAGTGCATGTTGGTTTGCCCTTAAATACCATATAATTAATGCAGGGGGAAAGGGAGGTCAGTCGCGGGGCAGTGAGTCTCCTGAAAACACAACCCGTCATCCAAAACTGACTTCACTGCTAGTGCTGACCTGCTTGGGTTTCCCATCCCCTTGTCTAGGCAGGGCCCATAACAATGTTATCACTTTTTAAAACATATGCCTAAACTAGTTCCTATTCCAGACAATGGGCAGGTGGCCAGTTAATAGATTATTCCACCAGACAGTTGAATGCATTGGCCATTGATCAAAAATGAGGTCACTGTAATCCTATGTGCTATAACTAGAAAAGCCTGATGAGAAACAATTGCCTAGTTTTTAACAATTAGAAATCCATATTTCGACAACTCTAAATTTGTCCTTCCTGGTGTGTGGTTCAGGAGCAAAGGGAGGGTTTGTTCAAGGTCAAGTGGTTTTGCTCTTTGGCCCCCATATGTTGGGTGTGTGACCATCCATGCATGTTTCACATCAGCAAATCCCCAATCAGATTCCAGCTGATCTGCAGGAATTTCTGGCTAACACCGCCGGATCCTTGGTTTTCCTCACAAACCTGCACAGTTGGAAAGAACAGATCAGGAGACTCCTCGTCCCAGCTATCTGGATTCTTGTTTGATTGTACTCACATACACTCAGTGGAGATGGATAATATGAAGCACATGTACTTTTCTCAAAAAAAAAAAAAAAAAAAGAGTCTAAGGAACACAGAGCTGTTATTACCAGAGGCTCACGGACAGAACTATCCCTGCAGACCCACAGGTGAGACATGTGAAGACAGGCACTCTAATTGTACCACTGATTCATCCACACTCTTTTCAAATATATAATGCCTCCCTGAGCACCTCCATTCCTTGTAAACAAAAAAATCCAGGAGGAGAACTTTCAAAGCCACAGTTTCTTCTCGGCTGCAACCCTTCCTTCCTTCCTTCTTCCCAAGAAGGTCTGACTGAACTTGCAACCCAACCCCACCCTGGGCCGGGCCCTCCATGCAGGCACTGTGCAATCCCTTGCCAGTTGCAGCATGTGCAGACAGAATACCTGAGAACTGCTGCCAAAACAGGAAGGTTGGCGCCTCTCCGGAGGGAGGCCTGGGGAGTGTCTGTCGCCCGGGCGACTGCAGATAAGACTGGCAGGGGCCAGGGCTCTCTACACCTCCATTTAGGCTCCCGAGCCCTTCTCTTGGCTCTCTCCATTCTATTTGACTCATTCTTCATTCACTCACTTAAACATATCGAGCACCTGCCCACAGCGCGCCCCGTGCTGCTGTTGGGGGACACAAAGGTGATGGAGATATATCCTCGTCCTCAAGGCTCTCCTGTGGTTGTGATAGGCCACTTGGGGGGCAACCTGGCACCTGGGACTCCTAGAACCCCCAGGGAAACCACCTCTCAGTAATCCCAGCCCTGATCCCACCAACAGGGTCCCTTAGATCACATCACCACAAACAAAGCCAATGGAGGGTGTATGCAAGGGGAACGGGCAGCGATCAACCCAGCCCAATGCCATCTCCTCAGCTTCATCTCTCCCTTCACACCAGCAAGTGCTTCCAGATTCAGGTCCAGTTTCAGGTCTCAAGAACTCGTCTTGTCATAGCCAATTGGTAACTGGCATATGCTGAGCTTGGATCTAGCAAATGAGTAAACTTTTCAAGACTAAGTCATCTCTGCTGCCCACTTCTGGATCCTCCAAAAACCTGCTCATTACCAGTGTCTATAATATAACAAGTATCTAACTAGACAGTAACTAACTTCTATATATAATGGAAAAGGTTTTGTTTTACTAAGAGGTATTCAGGCAGTAACAGGAAAGAACCCAGGCGGGACCAGAAACGCCCCTACAGTAGCTCATCCCAAGGATCCAGCCATGGATAGAGAAAGAGGGAAAGAGGGAAAGAGGGAAAGAGATCAGACCCAGAAAAGGAGTCAGGAAGAGATGGGGAGAAAGAAAAACAAGAAGACAGGAGAAGTCTGAAAGAGGCATGAAATGCCACTTGCTACTTCCCTTCCCTTTTACTGTGGCCACAAATTCCAGTAGGTCTGCTGCCCCCACCAGGGGTGCTGGGATACCTGTGTATTTCTTTTCTTTTTTTTAAAAAAATTTTTTAATTTCAGAATATTATGGGGGTACAACACTTTGGTTATATATATGGCCCATGCACTGCCCATGTCAGAGCTACAATTGTGGACATCCCCCAAACTGTGCGCCCCACACCCATTGAGTGAGAGTTTTCCCATCCCCTCCACCCCCCTCCCGCCTGCCCGCCCCCTGATGAATATTATTGCCCTGTGTGACATAAGTATTGATCAGTTAGTACCAATCTGATGGTGAGTACCAGTGGTGCTTGTTTTTCCATTCTTGTGATACTTCACTTCAAAGAATGGGCTCTAGCTCCAACCAGGATAATACCAGATGTGTTAATTCACTATTGTTCCTTATTGCTGAGTAATACTCCATGGTATACATATACCACATTTTATTAATCCACTCGTGTATTGATGGGCACCTGGGTTGTTTCCACATCTTTGCAATTGTGAATTGTGCTGCTATAAACATTCATATGCAGATGTCTTTATTACAAAATGTCTTTTTTTCCTTTGGGTAAATACCCAGTAGCGGGATTGCTGGATCAAATGGTAGTTCTACTTTTAATTCTTTGAGGTATCTCCACATTACTTTCCGTAGAGGTTGTACTAATTTGCAGTCCCACCAGCAGTGTATGAGTGTTCCTATCTGTCCGCATCCCCGCCAACATTTGTTATTTTGGGACTTTTTCATACGAGCCAATCTCACTGGAGTTACATGATATCTCATTGTGGTTTTGATTTGCATTTCCCTGATGATTAGAGAAGTTGAGCAATTTTTTATATGTTTGCTGGCCATTATTCTGTCTTCTTTTGAAAAGTTTCTGTTCATGTCCTTTGCCCATTTTTTAATGGGGTTGTTTGATTTTTTCTTGTTGATTTTCCTAAGTTCTGTATAGATTCTGGTTATCAGCCCTTTATCAGATGTGTAGCATGCAAATATTTTCTCCCATTCTGTGGGTTGTCTGTTCACTCTAGTGATAGTTTCCTTGATAGCTTTTTAATTTGATCAGGTCCCATTTATTTATTTTTGTTGCTGCTGTGATTGCTTTGGGGGTCTTCTTCATAAATTCTTTGCCTAGGCCAATGTCCATAAGAATTTTTCCAATGTTTTCTTCTAGAATTCTTACGGTTTCACGTCTTAGGTTTAGATCTGTTATCCATCATGACTTGATTTTTCTGAGAGGTGAGAGGTGTGGATCTAGTTTCAGTCTTCTACATGTGGCCATCCAGTTTTCCCAGCACCATTTATTGAATAGGGAATCATTTCCCCAGTATATGTTTTTGTGAGATTTGTCAAAGATCAGATGACAGTATGAGGATGGTTTTATATTTAGGTTCTCAATCCTGTTCCATTGGTCTATGTCCCTGTTCTTGTGCCAGTACCATGCTGCTTTGGTTACTATAGCCTTGTAGTATAGTTTGAAGTCTGGTATATTGATGCCTCCCAATTTGTTCTTTTGCTTAAGATTGCTTTGGCTAGACGAGGTCTTCTCTGATTCCACACAAAGCATAGAATTATTTTTTCTAGATCAGCAAAAAATGATGTTGGTATTTTGATAGGGACTGCATTGATTCTGTAAATCACTTTAGGTAGCAAAGACATTCTTACAATGTTAATTCTACCTATCCAAGAGCATGGTAGGGTTTTCCATCTGTTTACATCCTCTGCAATTTCTTTTCTCAGTGTTTCATAATTCTTTCTATATAGGTCTTTCACCTCCTTAGTTAGATATGTTCCTAAATATTTAATTTTCTTTGATGCTATTGTGAAAGGTATTGCGTCTTTAATTTGTTTCTCAGCTCGACTGCTATTGGCATAAATGAAGGCTATTGATTTGTGTGTATTGATTTTGAATCCTGAGACTTTGCTGAATTCATTTATCAATTCCAATAATTTCTTGGTTGAATCATTGGGGTTTTCTAGATATAATATCATATCGTCTGTGAATAGTGAAAGTTTGACCTTTTCTGCCCCAATTTGGACACCCCTGATTCCTCTCTCTTGTCTGATTGCTCTGGCCAGGACTTCCAGCACTATGTTGAATAGAAGTAGAGATAGTGGGCAACCTTGTCTGGTTCCACTTTTAAGGGGGAATGCTTTCAATTTTTCCCCATTCAGTATAATATTGGCTATGGGTTTATCGTATATGGCTTTAATAATTTTGAGGTATGAGCCATCTATGCCTATATTGTTAAGAGTTCTTATCATAAAAGGGTGCTGGATTTTGTCAAAAGCCTTTTCTGCATCTATTGAAAGGATCATATAATCTTTGTTCTTGCTTTTATTTCTGTGGTGAATTACATTTATAGATTTGTGTATGTTGAACCATCCCTGCATCTCGGGAATGACGCCCACCTGATCGTGATGAATTATTTTTTTGATGTACATTTGAATTCGGTTTGCAAGGATTTTATTGAGAATTTTTGCATCTATATTCATAAGGGATATTGGTCTGTAGTTTTCTTTTCTTGTTGTGTCCTTTCCTGGCTTTGGTATCAAGGTGATATTGGCTTCATAGAATGAATTTGGGAGGATTCCATCCTTCTGGATGTTTTCGAACAATTTCTGCAGTATAGGCACCAGTTCTTCTTTGAAGGTTTGGTAGAATTCAGGTGTGAACCCATTTGGTCCAGGAGTTTTTTTTGTTGGAAGATTTTTATTACTGCTTCAATTTCGGTGCTTGATATTGGTCTGTTTAGGAATTCTATTTCTTCCTGGTTGAGCCTAGGGAGGTAGTATGTTTCTAAGAATTTGTCCATTTCCTCCTCGTTTTCGTATTTTTGGGAATAGAGATTTTTATAGTATTCGAAGATGATGTTTTGTATTTCCATGATATCAGTTGTGACCTCTCCTTTTTCATTTCTAATTGAGGTTATTGGAGTCCTTTCCTTTCTGCTTCTAGTCAACCTGGCAAGTGGCCTGTCTATTTTGTTTATCTTTTCAAAGAACCAACTTTTTGTATTATTAATCTTTTGTATGGTCCTTTCATTCTCAATTTCATTTAATTCTGCTCTGATCTTGGTTATTTCTTTTCTTCTGCTGGCTTTAGGATTGGTTTGCTCTTCCTTTTCCAATTCCTTAAGATGATTCATTAGTTTACTGATTTGTGACCTTTCTGTCTTTTGGATGTGAGCATATAAGGCAATAAGTTTTCCTCTCAGTACTGCTTTTGCTGTATCCCACAGATTTTGATAACTTGTGTCCTCATTAGCATTTAGTTTGAAGAATCTTTTGATTTCCAATTGAATCTCCTCCTTGACCCAATAGTCATTCAGCAACAAATTGTTTAATTTCCATGTTTTTGGATGAAGATGTGAGTTTTTGTTGGAATTGATTTCTAATTTTATTCTGCTGTGGTCTGAAAAGATACATAGTATGATTTCTATTTTTTTGAATTTGTTGAGCTCTGTTTTATGGCCTAGGATGTGATCTATTTTAGAGAAAGTCCCATGAGCTGATGAGAAGAACATATATTCAATGTTATTTGGATGGAGTGTTCTATAGATGTTTGTTAGGCCCAAATGTTCTAGAGTCCTGTTTAGGTCCATTGTTTCTTTGTTTATTTTCTGTTTGGAGGATCTGTCCAGTTCTATCAGTTGAGTGTTGAAGTCCCCTGCTATTATGACATTGCCATTTATTATGTTGTCTAGATCAAGCAGTATTTGCTTTACATATCTGGGTGCTCCTGTGTTGGGTGCATACATGTTTAGGATTGTTAAATCTTCTTGTAAGATTTTTCTCTTCACCACAATATAGTGCCCATCTTTGTCCTTCTTTACTTTAGTTGCTTTAAAGTTTATATCATCTGAAATAAGGATGGCTACTCCAGATTTCTTTTGGTTTCCGTTAGCCTGGAAAATTGTATTCCATCCTTTCACCTTGAGTCTAAATGAGTCCTTGTGTGTAACGTGTGTCTCCTGGAGACAGCAGATACTTGGCTTGTATTTTTTTATCCATTCAGCCAGCCTATGTCTCTTCAATGGGCAATTCAAGCCATTCACATTTGTTGACAGAATTGATATTTGGGGTAGAATTCTGTTTATTCTGTTGGGTAGTTTCTTGTTCTGTTTTGCCTCTTGAGTCATTGTGAAGTCTGGGTTCTGGAGTTTTAGCTTTTGGGTAGTTTACACTGGTGGGTGTCTGTTGTGCTGGTTGGTACAATGCAGGTCTAAGCAACTTCTTGCAGGGCCATCCTGCTTCGCAATTCTATCAGTGATTGCTTGTCTGGAAAGTCTTTATTTCTCCTTCATATAAGAAGCTTAGTTTGGCAGGATCAGAATTCTGGGTGGCCTTTTTTTTTTAGGAGACTGAGAATGGGTCCCTATTCCCTCTGGTTGTAAGGTTTTCAGCTGAGAATCTGCAGTTATCTGATCGGTTTCCTTGTAGGTTACCTGCTCTTTTCACCTCACTGCTCAGAGCAGTGCCTCTTTTGTGTTTACTCTGGCCAGCCTAATAATTATGTGGCATGGTGAATGCCTTTTCATGTTGAGTCTCCCAGGAGTCCTGTGTGCTTCTTGTACTTGGATATTGAGATTTCTGGCTAGGCCATGGAGCTTTCATCTATTATTCTTCAATAGATTTCCAGCCAGCCATTTTCTCCTCCCTCAGGATGCTATGATCTTGTGGCCTCTTACATAATCCCACATTTGTATGCTTTGTTCATGCCTCTTGTTTTTGTGTCCTTTCTCTTCGACTGATTTATTTAGCACATAGGAGTTATCTTCTAGCTCTGAAATTCTTTCCTCTGCGTGATCCAGCCTACTCTCAAGGCTTTCCACTGTGTTTTGTAGATCCTTGAATGCCTCTTTCATTTCTAGAATTTCTATTTGAATTTTCCATAATACTTCTATTTCTTTAGAAAATTTTTCATTCATTTCTTGCATTTTTCTTGTGGTTTCTTTGTGCTGGGATTCAATTTTCTCTTGAATTTCATTGAACTTTCTTACAATCCATAAACAAAATTCCTCTTCTATCATTCTACCCATTTCATTTGAGTTGGTATCCGTTGCTGAGGAACTAATGATTTCTTTTGTGGGTGACTTTTCACTCTGATTTTTCATGTTTCCTGAGTTCTTTTGCTGGTTTCTTCTCATCTGGCCTCTTGGTCAAGAGCTGGGGGTGTTAGGGCTAGTTTGTGGCCCTGTCTCCAAGCCCCCGAGGTTCGTTCCTTGGCAGAGCCAGGGACAGGAGTAGTGGTCTGTATTGTCTTAGGTGTATTTTAGCAAGTTTGGTGGATCTTGTGTTACCTCTGACCTGTTGTCTTCTCCTCTTCCTAGTGGAGTGTAGTGAGATTGTCCTCCCAGCTTGAGCTCCAAGCTGGTGGGTTGTACTTGAGGGTATGAATCCACAGCTCCCTAATAGCTAAGTATTCTGTTGTGTCTGTGGCAGACTCTGATCCCCCAGGTGGGGTATACGAAAGCCCCAAGCTTTGAGAGGGGCCTTGTGGCTGCTAGGGGTTACTTTGACCCTGCTCCTCTTGAGGTGCGGGTAGAAACACAATTGCTTTTGGCTGCAGTGTGAGAGCTGAATTGGGAAAATTCTACACAGCTCAGAGGTTGCTTATCCAGTCATGTGTGTCTGTCCTTCTGACATGCGTCTCCACATGTCACTGGCTGATAGGGGGATCTCCAATTATGCACCCCTTTTCCACCGCTAGACCCCAAGGAGAGGCGGGTGGGCGTCTCTATCCCCAGAAGTCTCCGGCAGGGCGATGTTCCCTTGGGGGTGGGGAATAGTGGCCACTGGAAGCGCTCTTGGATGGCATGAAATTCCCCAATGAAGTGGGCAGGGTTATGGGGAGCTGCTCTGGTTCAGCCTGCTGCTTTTGAGGCATTCGGTTGCCATAAGAACCGGTACTTATACAAAATAAGTCGCTATAACCAGCAACCTTCAAAATGACGGATCTCTGGGGTACAGGAGGGCTGGGACCTGAAGAACGGGCACTAGGACCAGCACATTGCGGACTCGTAGGAGGCCAGAGCCAGGGAAGCAGGACTGGGTGGATGGGCTGCAAACTGTTTCCAATACACAAAGGTCCTGCCACTACAGTTCCAGGATCTCGTCCCACCTGGAACCCACGGATGCAGCTGTCCCTGGCCACCAAGGGCAAAGCCCGTAGCGCCCTGGCCAAAGAGCCCCAGGGCCGGGGCGGGGTGAAGCTAGAGACCTGGCTCACAGCTCGGGCGGGAGACTTTGAAGATGGCTGTCGCCACCAGCCTGGCGCAGCAGGGCTCAGATCACGCTGGGAATGCAGCTCTTCTCAACCGGCCTGTGTCTCGCGGAGGCGATTGCCGGCAGCCCCTAAGGGCATGTCCCGCTCTCCGTTCAACTCCTGTGCCTAGGTCCCGCTGACTTCCAGAGGCGAGGTGCCCATCTGCAGATTCCCGCGTCCTGTCCCGGGAAGTTACATCTCAGCCCAATCCCTACCCGGCCCTGAGCAGTCCCTGTATATTGCAGCTGAGAATTCCATATGGCTCTCACAGTTGCTTCCTCTCCACAGAGCCTGCTGCCTCGAGCAACAGATTTGCCCCAACTCTGGGCTTGTCCCTGACTGAGTGGATGGGAAGTCTGTGGGGAAGGTGCATCTGTGTATTTCTGAATTAACACAACTTTCTAAGAACCACCCAAGAAAGTGGCAGGAATTCTCACCTGTGCTGGGGTCAGGCTGCTTGCGGCCAGCAATGTGGAGGGCCGAGGGCTGAACAGCCTGCCTCCCGACTGGCCTCACCTCTGTGTTCTCCAGGAAGAGGGTGCTGTCTGAGGACCCGAAGGGGAGCAGCCCATCCTGCCTGACACCGTTCCCCACCTGACTTTGGACTTGGATTTGGTCCTGGCTGGCTGAGCTTATCTCCAGCCTCTGTTCCTGGTGGCACTGGGGAAATGTGTTTCAGCCACCTCGGTACCTGGTCCTCACAGTCCTCATCTCCTCTCCTGGCTCCCCATGAAAGGCTCAGCTCTGACCCAAATAGTTCTAACCAGGTATGAGAGGGCCTGCGGAGACTGGCAGGTTCTCAGAGTCCCTTGATCTGAAAGGAGAAAGGTAGCAGCGAGAGATCCACCACCTTCTTCCCAGGGCATGCCAGAGCCGGGCAGTGCCTGGGAGCAGCAGGGAAAAGTGCTTTGGAGTCAGGTACCTCTGGGTTCACATCTTGGCTGAGCCTCTTACTACGCAATTTTGGAAAAGTTGCATAGCCTCTTTGGGGCTTCAACTTCCTTGCCTGCAAAATTGGAATAATCATCTTATCCACCCAACTGGAGGATGAACAGAATGACATATGCAAAGTGCCTGGGCAGGGCTGGTGCTCCATTACCGTTGCTTCTCCTACATCCACGCACCCAAATAAGCAGTGTGTGCTGCATGTGTGGCCCACAGCCGACAGCAGGGCAAGTGAGCAGTAGAGAGGAAAGAGGAGCCCTTGCATCAGGGCTAAGTGAAGAGTTCTAGGCCCTGCCCTGAGCCTGCATCCCGTGTGATGGGGACAACGGTCTTGTCCCCAGAGTTCTGCCAGCCTGCCAGCTGAGGTGCTTGACCTCACCCCATTTTGGTTTGTCCTTTAGTGAGCCTGAGTGCCCGTCTCTGCAGATGACAGAGCAGGGGCCACAGCAGGGTGCCAGGCAAGGCTTCCTAGTCCTGGCTGCACAGTAGAACAACCTGGGGCTCTTGAAAATACAGACCACAGGCCCTGCCCCAGAGGTGCTGACTTACGTGGTCTGGAGTGGGGCTTGGGATTCTTTTTTTTCTCCCCGAGGCTCCCCAGATGCATCTGATGGGCAGACAGGGCTAAGAACCCCAGGAATAGAGGCTGGGATGAGAGGCTGGGCCCTTATTTAAAGCGTTCATCAGCTATTCTGTGACTTTGCTTCTCTCTGCTGGATCAGGAAGGGGGCTAGATACTGAGGCCTGGGTTCTTGGAAATTACTTCACCTCTCTAGATCACTGTTCCTGCAACCGTGAGTGGGGACAATAGCCCTGCCCAGGCTTCCTTGCAGGGTCACTCGTGAGGTTCATATGAGAGTGTATGTGAAAGTCCTTGCTGTACAGCACCCCCAGCCCCCACCCCACAAGTAAAACGTAAATGCCGGGACACCACAGACCATTCCACACAAAGGAGTTCGTGTTTCCTCCCAGGACCTCTGTGGGCAGACAGGAAGGGTTGAGCCAGCAGTCCTGGGACAAGGCTCTCCAGCCCTCAGAGGCCAGAAAACAAAGCCAGAATCACGACTCCACACAGAGGCCATTCTGGGCACTGCCTAACTCACAGGAGCCTGGAAAACCCTGCCCGGCAAAGCCAGGTGGAGATGCCCTCCCACCACAGGGGGAAGGGAGCCCACAAGGAAGGCTCGGGAAGATGCTGGGCTGGGAAAAAGGTTCTACAGAATCATGGTGGCAGTTAGACTGCTGTCCTCATCTTAGGAGAACAACAGGGCCCCCGGGAAGAGGGGACCCAGGCAGATGTTCCATGGTGGAACTGGGGCAGAAGAGGCCTTGCAGTCCAGCACCACCATCTTTCACTCTGTGTGTTCACTGCTGTGTGTTTACTGAATACCCCCTATGTGCCAGGCGCTGTGCATTCCAGGCAGCCCCAAGCCCTGTCCAAGTGCAGAGCAGTGAAAACATTTGGGTGCTCATTACATCCTGAACAGGGGACAGCCACCTGAGGAGAGTCTAGGTGTACACCCGGGTACAGAATATTAATTTTTAGCTTATCCACCTTGTATGCTTGGCATTTTGTCAGAGAGGTTTTTAAAAAATATAAAGAACAGTGAAAAATACCTCCTCTGGTGAATTAAATTCCGTCTTAACAAATATGGCTCTTCTGCTTCCAAATCAGCACTCTCCCCAAACACTCAGCCCATCCCAGGGCTTCACCCACTCCCACACCACAAACCCCCAACTGCCTGCTAGTCATCGCCGCCTGGGCCCTGCTCAAACCCTCCCCCGGCCCCGCCACCTCCCCACTCTGCCCCTGCCGCCACGTTCCTCCGGGATCCCAGCACCCGCTGTCAGCCTCCTCCCCGCCCCAGCCACCCACCCGCCCTTCCCCGTCCCCAGAGGCAGCACATCACCATGGCTCTCTTGGGTCACCATGCAGCCTCGCAAGTGACTCTCCTGCCTCCAGTCTTCAGCGCTACGCCAAGTCATTTTCCATCCTGGGGCCAGAGCCACAAAACTGACGTCAGGTTTCCCACTGCCCCAAGATGAAGCCCGAGCCCCTCAGTGAGGCAGACAAGGGCTACCGTCAGCTGGCTCTGCCCACCTCTGCGTCTATCTCCTCAAGCCAGGGCTCCCTCAGGTCCCGCTTGCATAAGCTGCTTCCTTCTCTCCTTCCTCTGCTAAATCCTGGACTCCCTCAGCACTCAGCGTAGAGGCGATCCCTGTGGAAAGCCTTTCCTGCCTCTCGGGCTGCACTGACAGCCCTGGGGAGTCCCAGGCGCCCTGTGCAAACCCCTGTCACAGCACTTGTCACCACTTGGTAACTTGTCTCCCATACACCAGGAGCAGTTAAAGTGAATGAAATGCCACGGCATGTAGTAACCTGGATAAATCTCAAAAATACATTGGGTGAGAAAAGCAAACTGCAAAATCATTCATTCATTCAACATTCAAATATTTATCGAATGAAAGGACCCATGAAGTATGATAAAATGTATGTAAAATTTTCAAACACTAAACAATAGTAGAGATCGCTCGTGGCCATCCACATATGGTAGAAAAATAAAAACACATGGGGAGGACCAGCCTCAGGATAGTGGTTGCCTGGGGGAGGAGGGGGGAAGTGAAAGTAGGACTTGGACTGTATCTGTAATGCTCTATTTATTTTTACTTTTAATAGAGCTCTGAAGGAAAACTGGCAAAATATTGTTCATTAAATTTGGCTGGTGAATGAGTGGGTATCTGCTATATTACTTTCCTGTATATTTGAAATATTCCATCAGTACATTTTTAAAACTTTTAACAAGAACCAGAGTCTCAAATGCCCTCATTGACGTCTCTGAGGGCCCGAGCAGACGGCGGCAGCGGCTGTGCCCAAGGATCCGCACGGGCCTGGGTGCCATGCCACAGGAAGGCAGCCTGGAGACGTAAATATGATTTTTATCCTCGTTTTTACTGATGAGAAAACTGAGGCTCATAACATCTAACATTGCTAGAGACCACACAGAAATCCTGGATTTCAGACCACGTCATCTTCATGTACAATTCCCACGAACTACTTCATCCAACAGCAAGGAGTTGGGTCCAACAGAACATGGTGTAGAGAATTCCAGAAGTAGAAGTACGGCTGTATTCATATGTACTCAGAAATCAGTGAGCAGACACTTTTGGGGGCAGAGAATTGTTTAGAAAGGAGCAGAGTTGGAGATATAACTAAACGAGTAATTTAGGAATGGACCATGAAGGTCACTGAATGAAAACCGAATGGGTTTGGATTCTGTCCTGTAGCAATAAAAAGCCACTGAAGATGTTTAAGCTGGGGAGAGACAGGAACAAAGCACTGTTTTAGGAAGAGTGATCTGGCTTCAGTGTTCAGGTGTTGGTCACCCTTAGGAGACAGCTGGGGATAACCAGAGGGAAGATCCTCAAATGATAAATAGACATTTGGAAATCATCTAAGTGGCCACAGAAGAAATGATATCTGCAGATGGAAGGTGACAGCTGTGGAACTGGAAAGGATAGGACAGCCTAAGCCGGACAGAGAAATAAAAGTCATTTTCCAAGTTTTCCAGGCTTAGGGAAATGGTGACAGACATTCAGAAGACAAGCTAATTATTTGTTCATTGATTATCTGGGGTGGGGTGGGGAATCAGGAGAGAAGAGGGCAAGTAAAGGGGGAAGGGAGAAATTGAGGACTTCGGCTTTGCTTGTCTTTAATTCAGGATGGTGCACAGACAGCCAGGTAGAGAGCCGGCAGGAGTCCGCGATATGGGAGCTAAGTTCCAGAAAGCTGGAGGGGCAGAGGGGAGCCACGAGGGCGTAGTGACAGTAGAAGGCTATCTGTGAGGAAGAGGGCACAAAGTAATCTCTGATAGCGGAGGACTGAGTCCCGGGGCCCCCCTGCCCACATCAGGGGACAGGAAGACCAAGAAGAGAGCCAAGACAGTGTTATGTCACAGAAGTAACAGAAATAGATGATTTCAAATCAGCATAGGTTGTCAACGGGACAAAAGGTGTCATGTGTAAGAAATGAGTAAATGTCCTGGATTTGGAGATCGAGGGTCACAGGGACCTCAGATAGAGCAATGTCAGCAGTGGGCAGAGGTAGGCATGTTTGCTCTACCCCTTTATAGCTCCCAGGCAGTGACCTCCGGCCTTACAGCCCAGCACAAGCCCTTCCCCCTCAGCCAGCAGAGGCAGCTCCCCCCTGCTGGATCCAGCGTGAGCTGGACGGGTGGCTGGCCCTGCTGTGCTCAGATGGCAGAGCGCCAGGGCAGGGCAGAGTGGGCAATGTGAGGGTACTGCAGAGAGAGGCTAGGCCACTGTCTTCCTAGATAACCAAAAAATTAAGCTTGGAGATGCATGATTTCATTTTTAAACGCAGAACATAGAATTCAAATGTACCACATGTTACTTTATTTTCTAAAATGTATTTTCTCTATATTTGCCTGACTCCTATGGCAATAAGATCGTTTTGGCATGACACTCATCTTACATAAACGAAAATATGAGCCAACAAAATGGTATTTTATGAGCTTTAAGCCAAACAAATGCTTGAGAGTGTCTTGTTTAAATTAAGTTGTCATGCTATTTAGCTTTTTGCAGTAATGAAGCTCTGTGTCTTCCCAGAGCCTTCTGCAATGATGCTTGTTCTAGGAGCACAGGACAGGACATGGAGAAAGGAAGAGGGGACCAGGCTGCCAGCCTGCAGGCTAAGGAGTCAGGAGGTGAAGAAATGGAGGTGATAAGGAAGACCCACTCTTACAGGAAGTTTGGAGATGAAATGAGAGACATGACACAGAGAGAAGATAACAGAGGGACCCAGTAGAGGGAAGGATGTGACAGGTGAAAAATATCAGACTAATGAAAGTCTGTGCCCTGACTGTGAGGCCTCCAGCCCCTTCTCCATCCTCCACCCTGCTCTCAGAACTGTGGCAGCCAGACATGTCCCTGGAAGGAGACTGGAGAGTTCTTCTCTACAGAATACAAACTGCACCAGAGGAAAGACCTGCAGAAACCGACATTCAGGAGATGTCCAATGAAACATACCAGTTTGCCACAGGATCACCCTACAGTGATGCCACCCACAGGGGCTGTGCACAGAACTCCTAATCAGCCCTGCACTGCCTCATCGATAAAAATGGGTGAATGACCAAGGGCTACCAGACCTTTGAAGAAAGCTGGCAGCAATTAACAGGGAGAACAAAACAAGATCATAGGGGGAAAAAAAAGAAACCTGGGGGAAAAAATGGGCAAAATAGAGAGCAAAAGAAAATTTTAAACAAGAATAAAACTACCCTTATATTTTATAGCCTGAAAGAGTCAGAAGGAGACATTATATCCATGAAACAAGAACACGATGTGATTTTTAAATTAACAATTAGGGAACAACAAAGAGCTCTTGGAAATAAAAGATAACCAAAACAAAAAATTCAGTAGAAAGGCTGGATATAAAGTTGAAGAAATCCCCCACAAAGTAGGGAGGGGAAAAAAAGAGATGAACTATACAAGGGAAAAGGTTAAAAATAATAATAATAGTAACAGAAAGTTCAAACCAGAACCTCTAACACCTTATCAGTCAGAATACAAGAAGAAAACAAATAAAAAACCAGAGAACACAAAGGGGAAGAAATTGTCAAAGAAATTGAAAAGCCCAGACTGAACATGCCCAGGCCAATGAATAAAAATTTTCATTATGAAATTTTAGACCATCAGGGGTAAAGGAAAGATTCTAAGCACTTTGAGGAGAAACAAAATCATCTACCAAGAACAAAAGTCAGAACAGCACCAAACTCCTAGATGCCACTGAGTGCTAGAAGACAAAGACAAAGCCATGATAACTTCAAAGTTCTATGGGAAATTATTTTCAACTTAGATTTTGATACCTCCTGCCAATTGCACGTGAAGGCAGAAAAGTGACACTTTCTAGCATAGACAGAAGAGGATGATGTGCGATCTGGACAACAGGGATCAACACCTGGGAGCAGGGACGGCAGGAACCAGCCCAACAGCTGGGATCCAGGCTGGGGACTGTCCCTCCAGGAGAAGGAAGGCCAAAGAGAGTCTCCAAGGAGAAAACATAACATAGGGAGCACTGGGAAAAATACAAATAAGTATTTGAAAGCTCTAGGGAGCATTTTTTAAAAATGGTAATAAAACCCTAGAAAATAACAAATAAAAATAATGACGTATAGTGAGTTGAATGGTGGCCCTTGAAAAATTCGTTCATGTCCTAACCCCAGGAACCTGTGAATGTGGAAAAAGGGTCTTTGCAGATACACTTAAATTAAGGATCTCTAGGTAAGATCAGCCTGGAGCTACTGCCCTGGAGCCTTTGAAGGAAGTGCTGTCCTGCCAACACCTTGATTTCAGACTTCTAGCGCCAGAACTGTGAGAGAAGAAATTTCTGTTGTTTTAAGCCACTATGGTTGAGGGCATCCCTGGGAAACTAATACATGGGGTAAGTTTAATTTCAGGAAAAGCTAGAAGATATACAAGAAAGAAAGCAATCAGAGTACAATTTGGGGCCGGGCGCGGTGGCTCACACCTGTAATCCTAGCATTCTGGGAGGCCGAGGTGGGAGGATCACTTGAGCTCAGGAGTTCAAAACTAGCCTGAGCAAGAGTGAGACCCCATCTCCAGGGGAAAAAAATCAACTGGGCGTCATCATGGGCACCGGCAGTCCCAGGTACTTGGGAGGCTGAGGCAGGAGGATCACCTGAGCCCAGGAGTTGGAGGTTGCCAGTGAGCTGCAATGATGCCACTGCACTCTACCCAGGGCGGCACAGTGAGGACTCTGTCTCAACAAAAAAACCAAAGCAACTGGACAACCCTCCTCACAACAATCCCCCTTAAAAAAAAAGAGTACAATTTGGCTCAAAAATGAATATTTATATGTATATGTGTTACTTCGATTACATACAAAAATCAATTTTAAAAGGACAGATGACATATTACCCAAAAAGTTTTCAACATATCTAACAAACATTGTTTAGCACTAATGAAAGGTAAACAAATATTTGGTTTGTGTTGAATTAATTCTAAGGTAGAAGAACTTCTATAAATCATTAAAAAGACAATCTCATGGAAAAACAGGGAAAGATTATAGACAATTCAAAGAAAAGGCAATATAAGTGGTAATAAAAACATGAAAAAAATCCTCATTAATAATTCCAGAAAAGCAAATTTTTAAAAAAGATTACATTTTTTTGCCTATCACATGGCAGAAATTTAAAAGATTGAGTCTATCCAATATTTTCCAAGGTACAGGGAATCAGTGACTCATCTACTATTACTGGGAGTTCAGAATGGACCAACATTATTGGAGGGCAATTTGGCATAACCTAATAAAATTTAAAATGTGTTTGACCTTTTTCCTATACATCCTATTTATAAGCCTTGATCCTGCAGAAATGAGCTCCAACTTTTGTACAGGATGCTCACATCAGCAATATTTATAATAGCAACAAACTAGAAAAAATCTAAATATCCATCAACAAATTAATCTTTAAATATAAAGCATCTCAAATCTGTAATATGGAATGCTATGAGGGTGTTTTAAAAGCATGAAGGAATCCTAAATGTACTGACGTCGAAGGATGCCCATGATATGGTAAGGGTGGGGAGAGGGGAAAATAGCAAAACACTGTAGAATTTAATACATTTTCATAAAGAACTATGCTGTTTGTGTTTTCATACATGCACATGTGCATGTGTGCTTACATATGTATAGAAAATAAACTGGAAAGATATGTACCAATCTCTCTCTGAGGGGCAGGGGTGGGAGAATGCAGTGAGAGGAGAAAACTTTCACCTTTCACTTTATAAATTTTTAAGATTTTGTAATTTTTACAATATAAAAACATTTATTTTGTCCTTAAAATAAAAATAAAGAGGAAAAATACAGTTTGACTTAAGTGTATTTAAAATTTTTTTTCTGTTTTTAAAATTAACTGTTGTACTTTAAAAACGTGCCTGCAAATTCTTTGATACTTCTCCATTCAAAAGGTTGAAACTAATTCCCCTTCCTTTGAATGAGGGCCAGACTTAGGGACTCACTCTCATGCATAGATTACGGTAGAAGTTCTGCTATGTGACTTCTGAGGCTAGATCATAAAAAAGAAAAGCTTCCTCTGATTGTTTGCTCTGGGTAAGTCAGTCACCCTGTGTCTGGAGGTCACTAAAGCAGCACTTGGGAAAGGACCACACAGAGAAGAACTGAGGCCTCCTAACAACAAGTGATACCAACTTGCCAGTGAGATCTTCCAGCCCCAATCAAGCCTTCAGATGACTGCTAACACTGACTGAATCCCATGAAAGACCCCAAGCCAGAACACCAACCAAGTCACCCCCAAACTCCTGGTGCACAGAAAAGGCAGAGATAATAAATGTTCATTGTTGTTTTATGCCAGTAAATTTGGGGGAAATTTGTTTGACAGCAACAGATAACTAATATATGTACCAGTCTCCCTCTAAAGAGAAGTGGAGAAATTGAGTGAAAGAGGAAACTTTCATTTTTTACTTTACTTTTTACAATTTTACATTATACATTTCAGGATTGTTTAGATTTATTTCTAGTCTTTTATATTTAAAGAAATAGAAAGAAATAAAGGTAGTTTTAAGTGTACTTAGAAATTTTTTTTCTGATTTTAAAAGTAACACTAGTGAAAAAGGACAAAGTTGGAGGACAGACAGACACTACCCAACTTCAGTAATTATTATAAGGCTACAATAATCAAGACAGTGTGGTATTAGAGAAAGAATAGACAAATAGATCAATGGAACAGAAAAGAGAGCCCAGGAGTAGACCCACACAAACATAGTCAACTGATACTTGACAAAGGCACAAAGGTAATTCCATGGAGACAGGATAGTCTTTTCAACAAATGGTGCTGGAACAACCAGACATCCACATGCAAAAAACCAAAAAAATTAATCTAGACACTCACCTTACAACCTTTACAAAAAATCCACTCAAAATGGATCATAGACCTAAATGTGAAACATAAAACTTCTAAAAGATAACATAGGAGAAAATCCAGGTGACTTCAGGTTTAGCAATGAGTATTTGGGTACAACACTCAAAGCAGGAACCATGAAAAAAAATTCCTAAGTTAGACTTCATTACAATTAAAAACTTCTGCTCTGCAAAAGACACTATTAGGGGAATGAAAAGACAAACCACAGACTTGGGAGAAAATATTTGCACAACACATATCTGATAAAGGGCTTATATCCAAAATATACAAAGAACACTTAAAACTCAACAGTAAGAAAACAAACAACCCAATTTTTTAAAAGGGCAAAAGATCTACACAGATACTTCACCAAAGATGATATACAGATGGCAAATAAGAATACAAAAACATGCTCAATATCATCTGTCATTAAGGAACTGTGAATTAAAACAATGAGATACTACTGCACACCTATTAGAATGACTAAAAAAAAAATTGACAATATCAAATGTGGGCAAGGATGTGTAGCAACAGGAACTCTCATTCATTGCTGGTGGGAATGAAAAGTGATACAGTCACTTTAGAAAGCCAATTTGACAGTTTTTTATAAAGGCAAACATAGTCTTACTATATGATCCAACAATCATGTGTCTAGGTATTTATTCAAATGAGTTGAAAATGTATCCTCAGAAAAACCTGAATACAGATGTTTATAACAGTTTTATTCATACTTGCCAAAAACTGGAAGCAACCAAGATGTCCTTCAGTAGGCAAATTGATAAATAAACTGTGGTACAACAAGATGATGGAATATTATTCAGTGATGAAAAGAAATGAGCTATCGAGCCACAAAAAGACATGGAGGAACCTTATGTGCATATTACTAAGGGAAAGAAATCAACCTGAAAAGGCTACATACTGTATGATTCCAACTATATGACATTCTGGAAAAGACAAAACTATGGAGACAGTAAAAAGATCGGTGGTTGCCAGGAGTTAGGGGGGTTTACAGGTGGAGCACAGGGGATTTTTAGGGCAGTGAAACTCTTCTGTATGATACTGTAATGGTGGACACATGGCATTATACATTTGTCAAAACCCACAGAATGTACAACACTCAACTATGGACTTTATTCAACAATAATGTATCAATATTGGTTCATCACTTGTAACAAATGTACCACATTAATACACAATGTTAATAATAGGGGAACCTGTGGTGCCGGGGTGAGAAAGGGTATATGGGAACTTCTGTACTACCTGCTCAATTTTCTATAAACCTAAAACTGCTCTAAAAATGAATCTACTAATAAAAAAAAAGTTAACACTAGTCCATTGAAGGAAAAGTAGAAATAAGGTAACACAGTCATACATAATCTCAACAGAAAGATAATCACTGTTAACACTTAGGCACAGTTCCTTCTAGTCTTTTTTCAAATGTCTATGTATATGTCTTTTTTTTAAGAGTTGAAATCATTCTGCTAAATTCATTCTGCAGGTTTATAGTTTGGTTTCAGTTTGGATTTTTAACTGCAAAGAAAGTAGCCCATATAAAACATCAGTTATACCAAAAACAGATTGTAGAGGGGCCAGTTGCTATGGGAATGATTGAAAATAAATTTCATTTCACACTACACTCTGCTAATGTATTGACCAGAAGGAAAGAGAAATATTTGGAGTAACTTAGAAGAGTAGCCAAGAAAACTTCTAATCAAGAAGGAAAATGCATCAGCCTAGTGTAAGGTTTCCAAGAGGCCAGTAGTGTCGCCCTGCAACTTAACTAATCAGCAACCATGTCAATGCAAAGGAAAGGCACCTGGGAATCGGGGACCAGACCGGAGTCTCTCTCTCCTTCACTAATAGTCTGACAGCCATAGGCCAGTCAGTTTCCTTTAGTTTGTGAGCTGTCTGTGCAGGGTGGTGCAAGGCCAGGAAAAAATTGCCCTTTCCCTCCAATGGAAATGCTCCAAATATTTAGCAAGCTGCAAGTCCCAGGCTTCAGGTGATCAGTATGGATACCACATTGGCCCTTAGCACTGGAGGAGGTCCAGGGGACTGGATCATGGGGCAATCTAGGGGTTTTTGGAGAGGGACCAGGATGCCAGAGGGTAAAGGACACTCAGGGACTTCAGGGGAGTGGCCATTTTCCAACAGAAGAATTTTAACATATGAGGAAGTGATAAGTGTGAACCAACGGAATTCTGACTTTGCTATAACCATTTTTCTAAAAGTCTGTTTAGATACAGCAGGGGCAGCCTCAGAGGGGAAAAGCAGAGCATGTAGTGTGGAAACAGGCCCAGCTTCTCACCTCAGGGCTCAGCTTCAGCATCAAATAGATCCATTTTCAAATCCCAGCTCTGCCATCCATTACCACAAAATATATAATATTTGAGTCCCAGTTTCCTCATCTGTAAAATGGGTATAACTGTTCTTATCTCAAGAGGTTATGGTAAGGATTAAGTAAGATAAACCATGTGAAGTGCTAAACACAATGCCTGGCATATAGCAAGTGCTCAGGCAGATGCAGTTGCCACGACCACCACTGCCACCATCATCACAGGTTATGGTCTGTGCTGCAGATTCTTTAAAAAACACAGCTGGTGGTCCCATCTCCCATTCCCTGTCCATAGTCCAATGTAGATGCCTGGTCACTATTGCCATATAAAGACAGATTCCCTGAGGTGTGAAATATCTAGCAGTTACAGCATCCTAGGAATAGCTCTGTACTTCAGACAGGAGCAAAGACTTTTGACGCTGAACCAACCCAAATCACAAAGCTCCAACGTTATGGACACTGTGTAATAGCTTCTCACTCAAGATATAAGAATTTAGGACTAGAGTTGCCAATCATTCTGAAGGATGAGGAACACCCAGGGTCAGATCAAACAGTGACCAATTGCAAAATATATGATACCATTTCCAAATGATGCAAAACTTTACCTGGCTGTTTATTTTCTTTAAGCTTAGTTAATGGATTCATATTTTCATTTTGAAAAAAAATTAATATAGAAAACTATAAATAATCAAACATATATCTGTTCCTATCTCCCAGAAATGACAATGGTTAACATTTGTTATACTTACAAGTCCTTAAAAAAAAAAGAAATAAACTATGGCAGATAAAATTAAAGTCTATTTTCTTCCCTACCCATGTATCTATTTCTTGCCCACTCTCCCAATCACTGTTATGAATTTGATATTTATCTATCCAGTTCTGCCATTTTGTTTTACCTACATTTTCTGGCTTTTTCAAAAAATAGAAAGTAAATAAAAGAACACGTGGAAATCACACATCACACACAATGTCTGTGTGAAGAGGGGCTTCCAGGCCCATGCAGCTGCACCAAGATTCACCCACTCAAGTGACCCAGGAACAGCCCACACTAACTGTAAGTAAAGCCTATGGGGGGGTGTAGTCTGCAAATGCACACGTATAAACATCTATAAAGCAGTGCAAATCCACAAGGCTATATGGCTTACCTGGGTCCAGGTGGGTGAAAGAGCCCACCACAAAGTCCAGTGTGGATACAGCCAGCAGGAACAGCAGCAGCAGCTGGAGGCGGATTATCCATTTGACACCTGCTAGGTTAATCCCCAGCAAGGCCAGAAGCACCACAACTGAAATTCCTCGCACAGCCCAGATATTTCTGAGGCCCAGCAAATCTGAGATGGATTCAGCAAAGCCAGTGATGTACATGGCACCTGCAACACACTGACATGCAATTCCAGGTAGGAAGAATTATCAAGACAGAACCTGCCAACATTGAGAACCCTGCTGCCCCATTGACACACTCACTGGCACCTGGCTCAGCACCTGGGACCCAGTGTGGGGTTAAACCAGCCCTTCCCACCTGTGAACATGCCTCAGGCCCCATTTCTGCTCTACATCTTCACCAGAGAATGAACGCCAAGCCCAAGCCAAGAGCTGGCTATCCACGGTAGCCAAGATGAAAAGACCATGGGAGGAAGAGGCCAAAGAGGCCTTTGAATTTCTCTGTCTGAGTTATTCAAGAACTATTAATAAATATAGAAAAAGAACACACAGGGGGGCCCATCTACAGAGCCATAAAAGGGCACTGCAGCGAATCAGTTCTTTTCTCCATTTCTTTGTAGGTCAGTATTAGTTTTAAAATTATCTAAAACTTAGAAATAGGAAAAAAAAAGTGGGTGGCACACCTTTTTCAATGTCATATGTGACAAAGGCTACCCAAAGACTGTCTAGGTGAATGTACTTGGTCTGACTTATTATTTGCTATTGATTAAGTGTATTAAGTGTCCCAGACTTAATGAAGTTACATGTTAACTTATAGTTTTTTTTTTTAAGTAGAGATGCAAAGAACTTCTGTCCAGTGGTACAGATAACCCAAAAGATTAGGGTTTGTTGTCTTGTAAGACATTAACTGGTTTTGTATCTAACCCAGCAATCTTAACCTTACATTTATTTCTTAAGTTGCCTAACTATGAATTTATGACTTTGATCTCCATCCATCCAGTAACCTTCTCCATTGCTCTTTAACATCTTACTGGCGCCTCCATTAATTCATACATTAAATAAAATCTTTGGTACATATTTATCTTACATTTGCCTAAGAATCATGATTTCACCTTTCTGGAACTATTTGAAGATCATTTCAAATTAAATAGTTGAAAATAACACCAGCCTCACTTTCCATAATTCCTCAGCCTCAGCCCCTTTCTCTCCTTGGATTTGTCCCTTCACTGTCCCCAGGTCCAACTGGTCACCCTCACCACTATAGCCCTGCCCTTGCCATTCTCCCAGGGAACAAATTCTATTAGGGTCTCATTCAAGTCCCTCCTTTCCCATGAAGCCCTTCCTCATCCCCCTTTTCTAAATAAATATTATGCTTACTGCCAGTGCCATACAATTAATTATCTGGCTCCATATTCTATTATCATTTCACACATATAAATAAGTTTGTCTTTCCCTTCCCACCACCAAGAATGCAAACATCTTAAAAAACAAAAATTTTTATGTTGATTACACCTCTTAAAATACCCTGGATTTGCTAAGTGTGCTGTAAGCATTCAAGAAATACTTTGTGATAGGCTGACTGTAGGAAAAGTGCTGCGGGAAGCAGGCACCATGAGGTTCCAGCCCTTTTGTATAAAGGCCAGAAGAGTAAAAATACAACTTCTGTATTTGCCGGCGGGGGGGCTCATGAACAAGGCCATTCTTCACTGAAATCAGCTCACTTTGCAAGTAGGTGTGTAACATTTTTGTCAGCACTACCCAAATTTACACATTTAGTGTAAACAGTTATTCCAGCCCTTTCAATGTCCCATAGTGATAAGCATTTCTATCCATATTTTGATGGGGGGAGGGAGGCCCAAGAAATGTGGGAGAAATACAATCATCTCTGAGACAGACAGAGAGTGAGAGAGAGAGAGAGACCTATGTTTTCCCACATTCACCTCAGAACTCGGAGTTCCCCCTAACTAAACACTAACAGTGTGATGGTGATAATGATGTTATTTCATCAGTATATGGCCAGGTTAACAGGACTCTTCAAGGTCAGATTTATCTAAATTTTAAAAAACAAATGACAAAAATGTAGTAATCATTATCATTTATATGGGCACCACCTTCCCAGGCGTCTGATGTCTCTAACATGCTGAGAATGAGGCCAGAACTTGAACATGACCCTTTGCATTCGGAATTTCCAAACTGATTTTCTCTTCCAGCAGCAGAACGGAATTTGTTCACACGAGGTGGGCCGAGCTGTAAATGCTGCCTTTTGCTCCCAGAAACTCCAGTAGAACCCCTCTTTGAGATTTGTACCTAACATTGCTTTTTAGCCCAAAGATGCCAGCAACAAGAAAAAAAAAAAGCTCTTCAAGATGCTCATAAGAACACGGTGGTGAGGAGCACAGGCTGTGAAGCCAGACTAAGGCCAAATCCTTGTGACTTGAGAAGGTATCTTAACCTCTCTGTGAAACACAGATAATGATAGTACTTACTTCAAAAAGTTACTGTAAGATTTAAATGAGATAATTTATATAAAGTCCTAGAACAATATCAGGCTCATAGAGTTACAGAAATAATAGCCACTGGCATTACCGTCATTACTTTGCTATTATTAGCTATTGCAGAAGAGGAAACAGTAGCTAGCTAGGAATATCAAAAAATACTTTGTTAAAGCTAAATAGATAATGGTAATGGCACTGGGAATTTGCAATATAAGTTGTAAGTAAGGATTCTTGAAACCAAAGAGACTTACTTTAAGGAAAAGCAATAACAGTCTAAAATTAAACTATCTTTTCAAAATCTAAGAGTTTGAGGATAAGAGGTGAGGGTATTTATGGACAGTGGGAAAGTAAAGGTGTTGTAGAGATTTCATATGTGGTGAGTGGAGGAGTCAGTAAACAATGTGTCTTGGTTGAGAAGTATAGAAAAAGTATAAAAGAAAAATATAAGTTTAATTATGGCTGCTAAGGGTAGAATATAACTGTTAGCAGAATTAAAAACAGAGTAGAACTTTCAAACCAACAAAAATGCAATAGAAATAAATTTGACTCATGTTGGCCAAGTCAGGAGAAATGGGAAATAAAATTTCAAATTATCTAGAAATTAATGAAAAGGGGAATATTTTATTCTAAATCTCAAGAGGCACAACTAAACTTGTATTCAAAAGAAAAAAAAAAGTAAGCCAGGCACAGTGGCAGACACGTGCCTATGATCCCATCTACTTGATGGCTGAGGCAGGAGGATCACTTGAGCCCAGGAGTTTGAATCCAGCCTGGGCAGCACAGCAAGACCCCCATCTCTATAAAACATAAATGAATAAACGGAAGGAAAAAAGTATAGTCTTAAATTTTTTATTAGTTAAAAAAGGAAGAAAAATAGAGGAAAAATTTAACTTAAGAAACCATGAAAAGATCAATGTAAATAAAAAGAGAGTAGAGAGAAGTATTTAAGGAAATATGAAATTAATGAAATAGAAGAAAAATAACAAAAGAAAAAATAGAAAAAACGAAAGCTGATCCTTTAAAAAAGTCAATTAGATAGATAAGCCCCTGGCAGCCTGATTAAAAACAAAAGAAAAAATGCAAAAATGTAGACTATTAGGAATAAAAAAAGGAATAAAACTACTCATACAAAGAGAGTAAAAGAATGAATAGAGTATAGAATTGTGCCATAAATTATGGTATATTGATATTATACAATATTAAGCAACCACTTAAAAAGCATTGATTTAAAGCATTGACCAAGAGGAATGTCTATGACTTAATGTTAAGTGAGAAATACAAGCCATGGAATAGAGTATGAAATTTGTCCCCATTTTTATAAAAACAAGCAAAGCAAAAACATTCCAAAAACAAGCAAAAATGTTATATACAAAATGTAATATGTGTATATATGCAGAGGGAAAGTACCCGAAAAGAACACTAGGTGTTTCCATTGGTCACCTCAAGAGTGTGGGGGGGACTCTTTCTTTACATTATGTCCAGTGTGTTAACTGGCTACAATGTACATCATTTTGTAATTGTCAAAGACTATTATAAAGGAAAAAAATAAAAGCAAATGTATTAAAAGTACTATTATGTTCATGCAAAAACTAAATCGGGGAACCTGATAGCCCAGTCTGGCTATGTTTAGGGAAGCAGTCCAGGACTCAAGGGCTTCACCTACACTCGGCTCACGACAGTCAACGCAGGACTGTCTGAGCTCCGGTCACCCCTTGGGCCAAGTGTGGACACTCAGGGACTGCCAGGCCTTCCCCAGAGCAATCCAACCACCCTAGACACGTCTACCTTCCAACCCGAACACTGCTCTCACTTGGAAAACATTCCTGGCAATTTGTTTAATGTGTAAACATCTCCAGAGTTTATTAGATTTTTAAAGTATTTTTATTTCCTCCTAAAGTTTATAATCACAGGCATTCCTTTTCCTTTTCCATTCTCTATAGAGAAACTTGTAATTCCCTCTCACAAGAGGCAGGGTGTGTTGCCCACCACTTTAAAGAGAGAAGGTGGCCTATTTTCAGGGTGCGATACCTCCATTCCAGGGTATTTGTTTTAGCATAATTGCCCGTTCACAATCATAGGCATTTTTCCTTTCATCTCTAGGTCCGTGCCTAGAGGAGCAGAGCCACTCCTCCACACCCCCCCCTTCTGACACAAACTCCCTGATTTAAGGTTGAAGTTGGTGGATTAACACTTACGTCCTGCATATGTGTTAACTCCCATAACAAAAACTCCAGGCCTATACCAGGTCTGTGAAAACTTTCCAATCCTCCATTGTCTTTGTACAGAGTCTGGCACAGAGCATGTTAGCCACTAATAAATGCTTTTAGACATGTCAGTGCAGGCTAAAGCTGGACATTTTGTTGCCCAGGGTACGCAGCCCTAAAGAAGCCCTCGGGCCCACACAGGCGAGTGGAACAGTGAATGAGGGGTCTCTAATCTGTCCTCTCCTCCACTGGCTGAGGAGTCTGGTGCACAGAGCAAGCCTGACTCCAAGGGAGAGGAGGGAGGAGGGTTCTGGAGGGTGCAGGGCAACAACAAGATCTTGTAAGCATTTAAAATCATTATTTTAAGTGTTTATATCTCCTACATGTTGATGCTGTAGGGTAAGGGTTGGCAAACTTTGGCCCACTGGTCAAATCTTGCTTGCTGCCTGTTTTGGTAAACAAAGTTTTATTGGGACACAGCTATGCCCATTTTTTTTAATGTTGCCTATGGCTGAGTTCACACCACAACAGCAGAGTTGAGTTGTTGTTGCAGAGACACATGACCCACAAAACCCAAAATATTTACTATCTGGCCCCTTACAAAAGTTTGTCAACCTCTGCTTTAGAGACAAAACCAGGCAATCCGCTCTGGCAATCATTAAAAACAAATGAGTGGGATTTATTATGCCCTGGGATGAGGGGGGAGGGATTGTCAGGAACAGGGCTAGGGAACCTCAGAAACCTCAACCACACCCTAGAAGAAGAAAGAGCTCAAATCAATAACCGACTCTGTCACCTTAAGAAACTAGAAAAAGAAGAGCAAACTAAACCCAAAGCAAGCAGAAAGAAGGAAATAATAAAGATAAGAGCAGAAATAAATGGAATAGAGACCAGAAAAATAATAGAGAAAAATCAACAAAGCCAAAAATTGTTTATTTTGCAGACAAACCTTTATCTAGACTGACAAAAAAAAAGAGAAGACCCAACTTACTAAAATCAGGAATGAAAGGGGAGACATTACTACCAACCTTACAAAAATAAAAAGGATTATAAGGGAATCATAAACAACTAATATACCAATACATTTGATAACAGATGAAATGGACAAATGCCCAGAAAGACACAAACTATCAAAACTGACTCAAGAAGAAATAGAAAATTGGAATGCGTCTATGTAAGTAAAGAGATTGAATTAGTAATCAAAAAAACCTTCTACAAAGAAAAGCCCAGGACCAGAAGATTTCACTGCTAAATTCTACCAAATGTTTAAAGAATGAACACCAATCCTTCACAAACTCTCCCAGAAAAATAGAAGAGGAGGGAACACCTCCCACCTCTTTCTATGAGGCGAGTATTATCCTGACACCAAAACCAGACAAAGACATCACAAGAAAATAATAGACCAGTATCCCTCATGAATACATACACAAAAATCCTCAACAAAATAGTAAAAAACCAAACTCAGCAACATACAAAAAGGATTATACAATAACCACACCTTGATCAGGGACTCCCAGCCCGGGTCAGCTTCAGACAAAGCAGAGGCACACCAAAGACGCTGAGCAGGGACTCTAATGTTTCTGACCAAGGCCCAGATGGAAAGGGAGGCAAAACAGCAGGGAGGTTGATGCAATGGCTTCTCAGGCTGTAGGGTCATCTTATTTGTGAACATCTTTCCTTCCACGTAAGCCCACATAAGAGAGACTCTCAATAATCCAGCTCTTTATCCAGAGGGTTTCAGCCTTGGTTCCTACCTATGGCACCTGCTTCTAGAGGCTAGCTTGTTGTCTGCCCAGAGAGTGGGAAAATGAAGACTTTGTTTGCCCATCTTGCAGCCTACTTGGCTGTAAAATAGCAGAGAAGTGAAAAAACAAAAACCAAAAAATTATATACAAATCCCCAGGGTAGTAAAGTAAACTGACCATTTATTACTCAAATCTCAAACTACTATACGTAAAGATCTTTCTCCAGTAAAGGCAAGTGCTTTTTTAAGAGTGTAGTGACAATCTGTCTGCCTTCCCTGCGTCTGTCCTAGGCACACACGTGCACGCACACACAGAGCCTTGTGCTGTTAGAGAATCAGATGTATTTATGCTGAAATACCCTGCCTCTGCTGCCTAAAAACAAAAGAAACAAAACTGGTGCTTTCTTTGAGGAGACTCTTGGACTCTTACTTAGACAAATTCTTTTCTTTAAACTCCTTTTTCAACCATCCACCACCCTTTGTGCTATCATAAAAAAGCCTTTTTCAGTCCAAGAAATGATTACAAAGAACTGCTTCTTAATGTCTGCACTTTGTTTCCTCAGCATTAAGTCAGCATCCCTGTGTTTGAGCTAAATAAACCTCAGGATCTCTGCATGCTCACTGGTTTGCTGAGTGCCTCCATCCACCCCAACAGAGCGGCTTCTCATTAATATTCTCCTTCTCAGACAGAGCGTCCACACAAGGGGCTTTTGGCCTCCCTGTGAAGGCCACCCAAGCTATCAAATGCGCCTGAAAGCTGCAGCTCATTTGAGAAGTGCCTGCTTCTAGGAAAGTCCTTTGGCACAGGCAAAATGCCCCCTCTTCAGTGCAAAAGTGCTCCAGGGCCAGGCCACCCGGCTGCCAGCTGGGCTCCAGGCACTGTCATGCACAGCCCTCCCTAGAATGGGCAGCAAGGATGGTGCTGGCCTCCACAAGGCAGGAGTGGCAGAGGGAAAGGGCGCTGGACTGAGGGGTCAGGGCTCTGGGCTGTGGCTTGGCTCTGCCACTGAGTCCCCCTCAGAGCCCCAGCCTGCTCGTCTGTAACACGGGGCGACCGTCCCCACCATCATGGCAGGGGAAGGGCTCCCGGCCTCACCTGTCCGAACACGTACAGCAGCCCAATCGTGCCTCCTGTCTGCCCCCCGAGGACGGAGGAGATCATGGAGTAGACGCCGCCACTGCCCACGCCGCCACGCTCCCCGACGCCGATGCCAGACAGCACAGTGATGAGAGCCACCAGGACCACGAAGGACACCAGAAACATGCCCACAAGCACTCCTGTGTTTCCCTGCAGTGGAACAGCAAGGCATGAAGACTGGGTTAGGAGAGGTGGCCCCACCAGACACACCCTCCCCTCAACCCCACCGCCCTGGGATTGGGGTGGGGGCGCAGAGCTGGGGCAACTGGAAAAGGACAAAGCAAGCACCACAAGGGCTAAGGCCCAGAGGAAGTTCCAAATGAAGGAAGTATCCTCGCTTCAAACTCTTCAATGACTCCCGTGGCCTATAGGGTAAAGTCAGAGCTACCTGAGACTCTCAGGAGGTGCTTCCTAATCTGTCACTCTGTACCCTAGCATGCAGTGACATGATCTCTCCCCACCACACTCTCACCACTCTGTCTCCTGCCTGGAATGCCTTTCCTGCTCATTCTGCAGCTTTGCCAGGTTAACTGCAATGTATCCTTTGAGACTCAGTGTCTAGGATTTCCTTCTCCAGGAAGCTGGCCCTGTAACCATGCCTCTGAGCTTCTCCAGTACCCAGGGCTTATACTTTTCACAGTACTTATCATGCTGAGTCTGCTTCCAAGTCAGTTTCTCCCTCTGGTCTGTGAGCTCCAAGAGAGCAGGATCATGTTTTATTCCCCTTCATGCTCTCAGGGCTTAGCATAACCTCCACATAATAGGTGCTCATTAAACACTATTGAGTGAATAAACAAACACACACGTGCCTAGAGATGTACCCTTGTAGACAGATACATTTCAATGTGAAAAGCAAGAGTCTCAGAGAAGACGTGGACACAGAACACGCCATACCTCAGAATGGACACAATGCCGCGTGTTTTACAATAGAAGCAAGGGAGGCTCCTGGTAGACAAGACTCTGTGGTGTTGTGGGTGCTGGAGAGAGAATTAGAAGTAGGCAGAGCAAGCTTAAGAACTCAATGGCCTTAAAAGGAGCTGGAAAAGTGTCCCGGAAGTCAGGGGTGCTCTGCTCCCCTGGTCATGAGATGACATTCAGGGACACCTCTGCTGGTCTGGGGTGGAGAACACGGACTACAGGAGATCAGAGCTGGACAGCTTTTTCTTGTCCCTATTCCCACCCCCCAGGGATTCCTGCTACCCTACTCCAATTAATTCCTGCTAATTCATACAAATACTCTCGGGAATGTTTGCATTTTAACTCTTCTATTAACTGTGAACTTCATATGGACCAAGTTTGGGTTTCCTTCCCCCACACAATCCGCTTCTACTGTAATATTCCCACACAGTAGGCCCATGAAAAGAAAGCCCTTTGCCCACTGCCCCCTCAGAGGCCACTGGGGGAGGAAGCGCTGGGGACGTGCTGCTCACCTGGCTTTGGATTTACCTGCCAGGGAGACCCGGTCGACTGGAAGAGCCGAAGTCCAGGCTGCGTGGTGGCCCCAGCAGGAATGGTTGCAGCGAGCTGCACCTTTCCCTTCATCTGTGGATGTTTTCTCTCTCTAAAGATTTCTCTCTCTAAAGATTTTTTCACTTATTTTTTAGCTTGAAGTACTATGGGCATATTTATCAACTACCTCAAACTCCTTGGAGAATAAAACAGAATATAAATACAATGTAAATTTATGAAAAGTTAATGGCTGCACCAGAGTACATATAAAATAGCTGTAACACAGAGTAGTCCCTACCACCCACACAAATATTTGACATTTGCGTCTGACTTAGTGTGGAGACAGGAAGCGAGGACAGGGGTCTCCCAGGGGACACTCGGGTCTAGAAAGGGACATGTGTCTGCAGAGAGGTGAGGCCCTGAGTTCACGCTGCATGGTGAGTGTGAGCAAACAGTGAGCATTCCTCACCTGCGCCTGCCATGGCTTAACCTCTAGCGCTCAGGCTCCGCTTCTGCAAAACGGAGGTGACAATGATATTTATCTTATAGGTTGTCAGGAAATATTCAATTCCTAGGAGGGTTAAATACATTTAAAGTGCTCTGAATGCCATCTGTCATATAAGGGCTTGGTAAGTCTTAGCTGCTATTATTATTGTTATTATCATGCAGCTTATAAATATTCTGCCTACTCAATGTCCTCTTTAATGGCTAGATGGGAATATAAGGATATCTATGGGCCCTCTCTAGAAAATGGCTGCCAACAGTAATGTGGGAATGTGCACAAAAACTCAGCAGTTGCCAGATGGTACACAACACTGGCGGGATTTCTAGGCAGTGGTGGCAATGCACGATCTGGTGGTGAGCTGACACCAGGGGAGGAAGAAGAACTGACAGGAGTCAACCAAAGTGCCCACCCACCCCCAGTCCCACCTTCCCAGTTCAGACAGCCTGTCAGACTGTAGGATAGGGAGTATGACATCTGAGCATGTCTTTTACTTATTTTGCTGATTTGATGTTTTCAATGAAATTATATATTACTGTTTTCTTCCTCTGTTCATGCTTTTCAATTTTCTGCATGTGATAATAAAATATCTGGTACCAATTACATCTTTAAGTTTTCATACCAGAACTGCCACCATACCATTTTCCAAATAATAACTATACTACCAAATTATTCTTTAGAGTTAATATTTTCTATTTTAAAATAATTTTGTCATGACCTCTACTTATTTTAATTTTATGCCATCCCCTAGAAGCTCTATCTTAAAAATTTTTTGACATTTCACATTTGCCTTTGTTTTCATGATGAAATGTGATTTTTTGAGGTAAAACTAATGTCTGAGCTGAAAACTATAGATCATTTTAGGGCAAAAGGATGTATTTGTGTGGCAGATGGCTTCAAAGATGGCCCCCTGGAATCCCTGCTTCCTGGCATTTGTACCCTTGTATAATATAATCTCCTACCCTTTAGTTTGGGTTGGACCCAGTGACTCATTTTTTTTAATTATGCAAATATTTTATAAGTAATTCAAAATGATCACAGTAGTTGAAATTTATTGAATAGTTTTTGAAGTGCAAAATTAGACATATGCATATTTGATTTTAGGCCACTTGTTTTATCCATGCAGTCATTCTAGTCACTTTTAATGACGAATATTGCAGAAGTGATGGGCTATTACTGCTGAGATTAGGATATAAAAAGAGTGTGGCTTCCATCTTGTGCACTTGCTTGCTCTCATTTTCTCTTAGATTGCTCACCCTGGGGGAAGCCAGCTGCCATGTAATGAGCCAACCCACATAAAAGGGACCAAGGCCTGGCAACAACTACTTGAGTGCTCCTGGAAACAGATCCTCCCCATGTTGAGCCTTCAGATGAGACTGCAGCCCTGACTGACAGCTTGACTACAGCCTCATGAGGGACCTTGAGCCAGAGGTACCCAGCTAAGTTGCACCCAGACCCCTGAACCATGGAAACTGTGAGATAATGCATATTTGTTGCTCTCAACTGCTAAGTGTTGGGGTGATTTGCTATGCAGCAATAGATAACTAATACAACTTGTATTTTCACTTTGGAGATGGAACTGACACTTCTGGATAGCCACTTCTCAAAAAAAAAAAAAAAATCAGTGATAGGGTTAAAGTATTACGAGTTAAAATAGAGAGAACATACCTGTCTCTCCTTCCATCTTTCCATAACCACCCCTGCATGGAGCAGAGCCAGGGAGCCCAGGCTGTCACTGATCGGGGCTCCTCTGCCACGGGGGTCAGGTTGATGGGCTCCCTAGGGCACAGGCTGGCAAGGTGTTGGGCAGTGAGGTGGCCCCAAGAAAGGGAAAAACAGAGAGAGGTCCCAAAAGCCTGAGACTGACTTCCAGGATGAGGAGTCTGAGCTGGATGAAGGCTTTGTGTTTTCATAAATGGGAGCCCCTGTAAGTTTGGGATGGTAGTGAGAGGCATAAATCCTTAGCATCACACACAGAGGTTTCTGTTCCCAGTCTAAGCTTTCCATGTGTTAATTTAAAAAAATTTCAGACCCACCCTGGCTATGGCTAAGGCTGAACCCTGAGCTAAGGGCCTGGGTGTGGAACAGAATGAGAGTTTAGGAGGGTCTGGCCTCATCTGGGCTTCCTGGAGCAGTGGGGTGTGAGGGGGTGGAGATAAGAACCCTGTATATGCCACCATGATGGAGCTTTAAACCCCTGGAATTGGCCCATGTGATGGTTAATTTTATGTGTCAACTGGCTAGACTATGGTGATCAGTTGTTTAGTCAAACACTAGTCTAGATATTGTAAAGGTATTTTTTAGATGTGATTAACATTTGCAATTACAGTTGACTATAAGTAAAGGAGATTACCCTCCATAATGTGGGTGGGCCTTGTCCCATCAGTTGAAGGCTATAACAGCAAAGCCTGAGGTTTCCCAAAGAAGAAGGAATTCTGCCTCCAGACTGCAATATCCTTACTTTCCAGCCTTCAGGCTCAAGACTACAGCATCAACTCTTACCTGATATACATATATCTCCTATTGGCATTGGCTCTTACATATGTATATCCCCGGTTGGCATTGGCCCTGTTTCTCTGGAGAATCCTGACTAATATATTCTACACCTTGAATGGCCCCCTCTCTTTCACTTGTCCTGTCCAGCTCACCCTTCAAGGCCTGGCTCAACCACACCTCCTCCAGGAAGTTTTCCTGGACACCTCAGCGAGCACAGCATTCACAGCCTGTTCCACCCCTGAGGGCCTTAATGCTGTTCTGAGACCTCTCCTAATGTGAAATCTACCCCCCATGGCTGTTAGCTCACCAAGGGGAGGAACAGGGTCTTGTCTTTTGTAATCCATTGTCACTAAGTAGTTCCTGGAACACAGTAGGTGTCCACCAATGCTTAATTCTTGACTGGCTTGCCTTTTGTTCTGAGCATCCTATTTGTTCTACTAAAGTCCCACTGGGTGAGAACCCCTGCTCCAGGCACACATATGCTTGGAAGATCCTAGGATGCTTTTGCATAAGACATCAAGAAGAGGCCCTTTGTTCCCTCTGCAGAGGAAGACCCCCAGGGTCTCACGTGGGTGGGTCCATCCTAGGCAGTCTGTCCTGAGTGGTAGGCAGCCCACATCTCTGACCAAGCACCCCATGCACAGTCTTGCCCACAGGGCCAGGCACAGTGGGGAAGGCAACCATGTGGGCTAGGAGCTGGTGCCAGTAGGAGGACACGAGAGGTGGTAGAGAATACCAGGAGAGCTGGAGAAGGTCACAAACAGGCAAAACGGCCATCAATCTAATCTCTAGCCCCGCCTATGATGAGCCCTGACTTCTGTGCTCATATTTCTGTAGTTAAATCCACAGTGAGGCTTCCATCAGAAACTCTAAGGCCCAGATTCTCAGGATGCGCATTTAAAAAGCAATGCTAGCTAGTCACTGTGTTTGCCTCTTGTTTCATGTTTCAGGGACATCTGTGCTTCAGGAATCTGTTGCCTGCCCTGTGGAATGCCAAGAGTGACAGAGCTTCCCCTGTTGTGGGCCCACAAGAGCCTCCAGGCCACCAGCTCAGCACTCACCACCAGCCAGCCAGTCCTCAAGAAAAGCACAACCCCAAAAATGTTGATCATGCAGGACGTGAACACGCCATCCCAGGTCCCAAACAGCACTGGCTCCCATACGAACAGCTGGATCTTCCACCAGGGCCAAGGCTGGGCCAGGGCCCCCTGAAAATAGAGCAAACAGACATCAGCGGAGTGGCAGTCAGGAGGGCCAGAAAGGACAGGAGAAAGGCATGGAAGTGGAGAGTAGTAGAGACTGGTTGTCAACCAACCTAGTTCCCTTTCCTCTGGCCACTCAGATGGACTACATTTCCCAGCCCCTTTGTGGGTAGGTGTGACCACAGACCACAGGTAGAAGCAATAGGTGACACTTCTACATGAGTGTGGGATTCTGGGTTCCAGCCCAGCAGTGGTCATGAGCCCTTGTCATCCTCCAGTCCTAGGGGTGACAACAGCCTCCAGCAGTCACTAATCTTCAGATAACCTTACTTTACACTTTTTGTTCCTTTGGCCTATCTAACATCCTGTGTATTTAATTTTCTCTGTTTAAAATACCTAGAGTAGTTTCTGTTTTCCTGACCGAACACGTAATGTGGTGATCTCTAAGCCTCCTTCCCTCCTAATACCCCAGGATTCTAAAGCATCATTTGGCAATTGTTTAGAATCAGAGGCTAATCAGTGGTCAAACAGATTCCTTGCTCATTTTTCCAATTCAGAAATAACAAAGGTACTTATAAACACTCAAATGGAAACCTTTTAATAAAAAGACTAAAACTTTGTGGAAATACTAAAATGATCTTAAACAAAACCAGTAGCAACTCATGCTGTGAATGCTCTTACATAGGTTTGGTAATTAATCTAAACTCAGGCATCTGTAGAATCTTCCAGCACTCTCAAACTATGACAGCAATGATGGGTGGTTCTCAGCTGGGTGCAGTGGGTGGGGAGGGAGAAGCACCCAACTCAGAGTCACTGTGTGCAATGAGTCTGTAACTGGTGAGCCTGTGTGGTCCATAAACACAATGAGAAGGCAGAAAATCAAGAGTGGAGGAAAAAGTCTAAGATCCAGAGTCATAGGGGCATGGCTCCTGAATGGCTAAGAATAATGGATGTGCCTGTGATCTAGGACCAAAGGCTGAGGCCAGCTACACTTGCTCAAAACAAAAGGGGAGGACCCCAGCTTCTCTTCCTCCTGTGGTGTCATGGACTTACAGATCAAGAAAGGGCCTCAAGAAATAATCAGGGATCTCAACTGAGCCACATGGGACAGATGGGCCAGGGGATTCCTTGGTGTCCCCTGTCAGTCCCTGACTGTTGCGTTCTCAACTCCACTAGAACTTCCTTTATCCACATATATTAATTACTGTTCTTCCATCTTTCACAAACCACAAATGAGGAATCTCCTGGAAGTCAGTAAGCACAGTCATCATGGCTCAGAGCAAAGACTCTGCCAACCTATGCTTGTCCTTGAACAAATGGTACCAAGGGACCTGTTTGGTGAATGCAGGATTGTTTTCCAGGATCCTAATCTCAAAATTCAGGACATGGCCCAACTTCCTGTCTCTGCTTGTGTTCAACTTCCTATCATGGCTTGTTACAGGCCTATTATTTATTAGAAACAGTAATAACAGCAACTATAAGCAACAAAAAGAGGAAAAATTTAGAGAGTGCTTTCAGGGTCCACATCGGTGTTCTCCTTGGATGCTCACAACAACCCCTTGAGGCCAGCAGGAAGAGGTTCCCTGCTTAGAGCTGAGGAAACGAGCTCAGAGAGGATTCCTGGCTGTCCCAGTCTCGAGGGTGGGGCTTCCATCCAGCGCTCCGGATTGCAAGAGCCGTGCTTTCCCCTGCACTACACTTACCTAAAGGTTACCTGCCCTTTGCCCCTAAATTTAAGTCTTTTGGGTTTCAAATTCTAACATTCTGGACTTTGCATAACTGTAAATATATCTGCTTTACCCACAAAACGCCCTGGGTGATTTTAGACACCTTATTCCTCTTTCATCTGCGCCTTCATCTTTCCACTCTGAAGGCTGGTTTGTTTATGTGCTTGTTTACCTGCTGGCATGGGGAATGCCTTTCATTTCCTTGGCGTTGTTGGACTAGCAAATCAGCTTTAAGGGTACTTTGCAGAGCAGGTAGAAACTTTAGGAAACCCTTTACCCTGAGAATGAAAATAGCACTGGTTTGAAATGGGTTTGGTGACTCAGCCCTGACACTTACTTCAGGATGTTTAGGGGGGTGTGCCTACCCTTTTCGCCAAGTGACAAAAGAATATAACTAAATCTTCCCACGGTCTGTTCATTAGAGCCCGGGCAGGAAGAGCCTGGGTTTGACCTTAAGGGTGCAACCCTGATGTTCTTAGAGAAACAGAGAGAAACTACATGAGCCCAGTGAGAGAGAGAAGGAGGGAAAAGAAAGAAATAAAAACACAGAGAAAAGGAAAGCGGATGAGACGGAGAGCCCTAGAATAATATGCCAAACAGCTAATATGGAGGCCTCAAGGGATATTTCCCAGGCCCTCCAGAAACTCCATGCTGCCTTCCAGGCATCCACGTAGAAGCACCAGGTCGCGTGTCCCTGTCCTTCTCATCGGTCCCTTGTCCAGCCTCCCCCCTTGCACGATGCCATTCAGTCTTTTGCTACTGCCCAGAGTTAACCTCTTAGGAGAGCACTGGCTGGACCGTGAAACCAGCTGCCATGCTTGTGACTATTGCAAGTGGTGGAAACCGGCTACTCCAGCACCCAGCTCACGCTCCGTCCTGCTGGCTCTCTGCAGTTGTCTTTAGCTCCTGCTCCAATAGGACAAGGGGCAGAGCCGCAGCCTGCAGTGTAAGCAGACATCCAACAGGACAGACTGTCAGCCCCACACACGTGCTCTATAATTGACTCTCCTGAGTCCTCACGCCCAATTCCTTCCTCTAAGGGAGGGTGAGGAATCCCCTCTCTTCGCAGATACGCCCTCCCGCGAAGCCCATGGACCACTCCCTTAGTGCCTCCACGCAGTCATCTCTGTTGCCTGGGCAGGTGGAGGGAGGGCTGGGTGATGGCTGGTGAAGGTTAAGCCAGTTCTGGGCCACCTCGTTAAGCCCCAGGGGAGGGGTCTGGTCCCAACTGTTGGTAGCTCTCTTTAGAACCTAGCTGTCCTCAGATTTGGGCCCCCATCCTCAATTCCAGCATAATAAGACTCCCATTCAACATTCTGTTACATAGACATCGCAGGCTAGGGTAGAGGTGGCAATAGGATGTGTGCTACACCTAGTACGGGCCCTACCGGGAAGTAGAGCTGGAGGCTCAGAAGGACAAAAAAATGAGGAAGGAATCAGTCCCTCAGAAAGGGCTCCATAAAACAAGCTCAAGGGCAAGTTTCCTCTCTTCCCTGAGGACCGTCAGCCTGGCAGGGGCCAGCATGACAGGTCCCCAGGGTACAGCAACATGGAGCCTGGCCCCAGGGTGACCACCCCTCCTGCTGCCTGAGCCCCCAGGACAAGAAGCCAAGCACCTGTCCCTCTGAGCCCAGGGGCCTGCCCCCACCCTAGGAAAACCATGACTGCCTGCTGGGTGCTTTCAGTCCAGAGGAAGTAGTCTTTCTCCTGTGAATAGAGAATTTCTGAACTTGAGCAGGGGGTCCAGAAAGGCAGGGAAATTGCCCCTGAGTAGGTAATGCTCTCCTTCCTAAACCCAGCAGGCTGAGCTGAGTAAGAGACAGGAATGTTCTGCCAGAGGCAATGACATGAGCTCATGCCCAGGGCTTTTGTGCCTCAAACAGCTACCTGCAAGGCCTTAACGAACACATCCGAATGTGAGGTGATGCCTTTGCTCTCTTTGGGCAGCTGGAGGAAAAGAAACCAGGTAAGAAACTCTGCTTCTGTCCACTCAGGTTAGGGGCAGGTCAAAGCCAGATATGGCCTGCTCTTCCTTCCAGACAACGTACACCTGCAGAATGGTTCTGCCTGGATTATCCACACGTGAAGCAGTAGCTTGCTTTCTGAAAGTTAATTATGTAAGTATTAATTAAACATCAGAGAATATGCCCAAGCTGCTGCTGAACTGTGATCTGGGGGCAGAGTGGGGAGCCTTGTTCCTTTTCCCTGGCTCTGAATAGGCACCATGTGCTGGGCCACAGTGGCCAGGAGCTGGGCAGGGGGTCCGCATGGCAGTGGGCTCCATGGGCCAGAGCCCACCTGTGGTACCTGCATAAAATGCAGATGGCCACAAAGCTGTATCATGGGGTTTCTGTAAAGTTTAGATGAGACGACAATTGTGAAAGCTTTGTGTAAGCATGAAACACAACAGATGATTTTCAACATGGGCGAGGATCTCTTCAGGGAAGTGGGAAGGAAGGCAAAGAACAGGTCTTATTGATTGTGCACTTACTATGTTCCCCAGCTTACTTGTCCTCATGTCTAAGGTGGAATCTTGTTCCGTAGCTCAGCCCTGAAAGCTGCCTCTCCAAGCCCTGCCCAGTCCAAAGTGACCTCCAGGGGGTGCTCTGCCATCCCAACTGATGCTAGAAATGGCAATGGCTCTGCAGCAGAGGAGGCGAGGACCCAGCAGAGTGGTCAAAGCCTGGTTTCCCTGGATTAGAATTGGGTCAGCACCCTTGGTCTATGTTGATTTATTCGTTCCTAGAAACATGAGGTCTTCTTGCAGTGTTGGTCTCTTCTGCCACAGAACTAGTATGAGAACCAGTATCTAAATCCAGTAGTTCCTGCATGCTTGGTCTGTGCTTTCTCCACGCCTGTGCATCCGCATACTTGTCCAAGGCTGGGAGTCTCCCAAGGGCATGACCTGGTCACACAACGGCACAGACACTGTGAAAACATGGATGCCAATGTGGAAACCCTGAGAGTTCTGCCTCCCAGAACCACACAGAAATTCTGTCCCCAAGAGTTCTTCTGACTCAGAACACAGAGCCCAGAGACACTTGTGCTCTGCACACCTGATACCATTCCACAAATGGCAAACCCACAGCAGCAATGCCATGGCCACCTAAACAAGAGCTTCCCCTGCCCTTCCAAACCTCCTTGGCAAAAGGGCAGAGACTTTCCTGCAGGACTCAGGCTGCCACTAGGAAGTCTACCTGGATTTAACATAAGGAGGAGCAACATGGACCCTAATAACCTCCCCCAAAAAACAAGCAAACCAGTTAAAAATCAACTGCAAAAAGTTTATTCTTCTAGGTGCTTCAGTGGATCAGCCAATATTATATCCATTTAAGAATTCTTATGTAGTGTACCCTCTCCTATAGTTTAAATTTTTGGAACCACGCTAATATTCTACATGTTCAAAATGAAACAAAAATAAAATCAACAAGGTAAGAGGTAAAAATTAAAATAGAATGCAAAGAGGAACAAATTAACCTAACTATATTTCAAATAAATGCCATAACCATAGTTTAGGTAGAAAAAGTAACTTTTTTTTTTTTAGAAACAGGGTTTTGCTCTGTTGCCCAGGCTGCAGTACAATCGCACAATCTTAGCTCACAGCAGCCTTGAACTCCTTGCCTCAAGCGATCCTCCTGCCTCAGCCTTTCTAGTAGGCAGGACTACAGGCACATGCTACTGCACCCAGCTAATTTTTTTATCCTTTGTGGAGACAGGTCTCACTATGTTGCCTAGGCTGGTCTTGAATTCCTGGTCTCAAGTGATCCTCCTGCCTCAGCCTCCCACAGTGCTGGGATTATAGGCATGAGCCACTACACCTGGCCCAGAGTAACTTTTGAACATAGTACTATGTGCTCTCAGTCTAAAGACAAAAATAACTACAAAATTAATATTAAATTCTAGATAGAAAGTTAGTGTTTTTTTTTGAGGTATGAGTTGCCAATTCTGAATCTGCTTTCTCTGAATTATAGGACTGAGCAAATAACTAAATACATTGAATGAGGGTCAATTTCTCACTGTTGGAGAAGGGAGTTCCAACTAAGCAAAGAAGAAAGAAGAATGACCCCTGTGGGAATGAGCTGGAGTTAGAAGTATCAGTTTGAATTTATGTTTTTTAATATATATAGAGAGAAATAGATAGATAAATATATAAATTTACATTTATATTCTTTCTCTCTGTCCACTTAAAGTGTCTATAAGCAAAGACATCCCAGTAGCAACGAACATACCTAGCACTCAGATTTTGGTTTCTAACACTCCTCACTTTGAGGAACCAGGGCTCTTTGAGGAAGTTACTGATTCAGGGCTGGAGCAGAGAAAGTACAAAATGAGTGGAATATCTTGTACCAGAAACTAAGGAAGTGCTCAAAAAGATGACGAGGACATGTCAAAAGGACATAGGAGCCAGCTTGATGGGGCTCCCTCTAGCCAAATCTGGCATAATTTGGTCACCAAAATAAATAATAGCAATAGAACATTCATGGAATAGAATAAGAATCTGAGTCCACAGAGATATAAATAAATGAATAAATTAAAATATGAGCAAGAAGAGAAAGCCCTTTCTTACAGTGGAAAACCAACTAATACATGTGGAAGGAATTATGGTGTTAGAAAAATCACCATTTTGTAGCTATCACAGTAATAATGGATTCTGCCTAGAATTGTTAATGGATGCTAAAGCTAGTGGGTAAAAGACTGATGAGGAACAGGATATTTCCGCAGTCTCAAAGTACCCCCAACATACTGATACTGGCAGGAAAAAAAGGATCCCAACACATTTATTAATTACAAAAGGATCAGTAACGTCAAAGTGAGTAACCTAGTGAGCACCACCTTAAATAAGTAACCAAAGTTAACATCAGCGATAATGGGACAAGTGGAAATCATGTACCCTTGATACGATGCCTTGAGAAGAACACAACATCACTTCTATGGTATTTCTGCCAAAAATACAAATGCAAATCTAATTGTGAGGGATCATGTCCCAAAACTGAGGAAACTCTACAAAATAACTGGTTTGTATTATTCAAAAAATGTCAAGGTCATGAAAGACGAAGAAAGGCCAAGGAACTGTTTCAGATTAGAGGAGGCTAAAGAGACACAACAACTTATCGCAATGCATGATCCTGGACTAGACTTTAGACCAGGGCGCAGGGCAGGAGGGAGCTATAGGCTATTAGTGGGGTAATTGGCAAAACTTTAATGTGGAACTGTAGATTAGATAATAGGATTTATCAATGTTAAATTTCCTGATCTTGATAAATATACTGTGGTTAGATTAAAAAAAAATCTTGTTCTTAGGAAATACACACTGAAGTATTTATGGTATTTGTGGATAAAGGAATATGATATCTGCAAATTACTTCCAAATGGTTTAGAGTGAAAAAGAAAGAAAGAATGATTCAATGATAAGGCAAAAAGGCAAAATGTTAACATGTGGTAAATCTGAGTCAAGTAGTAAATCTGAGTCAAGAGTATAAGGGTTTTTTTTTTTTGTACTATTGCAACTTTTCTATTGAGTGTGAATTTTATCAACATAAAGTTTACAAATAAATAAATAGGTTGCACAACACCACAAATATATTTAATACCATTGAACTGTACACTCAAAAATGGTTAAGATGGTAAACTTTATATTATGTGTATTTTACCAAATAAAATATTGGATAAATAAATAATAACTTCAATAAAAGCTATTTTATAAAAAGAGCCCAGACGTTATTTTTAAAAAAACACCTTATTCATTCTTTTGCCCCTAGTTGCCCAACGTGGAACAGGTACTTACTGAATGTGAGTTAGTTGAATGAATGAATGAATAAATGAATGAATTTTCCTTAGAGAGTGACATTAGGCGTCTCTGTCAAGAAGACAGAGTAAGCACTTTCTTACCTTCCAAATTACCATGGAAATGACAGAACAGATGTGTTGGCTTTTTAAGTATGAAACTATAATTATAACTAGAAGGGGGAAAAACAAGTGCCACGAGCAGATCAGACATTTGGAGGAATTCCTGCAGGTGGGCTTGGAGGGGCAGAGAAAAAGCAAAGGTGGAGCAGCTCAGAGCAGCTGAGGTAGGAGCTGTCTTCCAAGGCACCTGAGAACCTCCAAGTTCAGAGCCAGCCCATCCTAGAAGCAGACATAGGCCACAGGCAGTCACTGGGTGTAACGTTAACTTGAAGGCTTTATCACGTACCTGAAAGTGATATATGTGACACTTACAGTATAAAAGATGGGGGTGTTGGTAAAGGCGCCAATACAATTGCCAAGTTCCTACATTTTGTATGAAGTGGTACAATATTAACTCTACACTGTGAAAAGTTTAAAATGTATATTTAATCCCGAGAGCATCCATTCTCAAACTTTTTGGTCTCAGGACCCCTTTGCCTTCTTAAAAATTACTGAGCACCCCAAGAGCATTTGCTTATGTGGGTTACACCTATCAACAGTTACCATATTAGAAACTTAGGAGGAGACAGTTTAGATATTTATTAATTCATTTTAAAATAACAATAAACCCATCTCTTGTTAAAATAAATGACATATTTTCATGAAAAAATAACTATTGTCCAAAACAAAAACATTGGTGAAAAGAAGGACCTTGTTGTACATTTTGAAAATCTTTTTAATGTCCAGCCTGATAAAAGACAGCTGGATCCTCACATCTACTTCTGCATTTAATCTATTGCAAAATGTTAGTTTTGAAGTACCTGAAAAAAACCCTGGCCTCCCACAGTTCTATAGTTAGCAAAGGAAGGAGTGATTTACTACCACTAATCCATGTGTGAAAAAAATTACTGTGCCCCCCCAAAAACAAGAGAATCGCAAAAAAGCGTGACAAGGAAACAGTGGTAGTTGCATATGAACCAGAATTAGGGGAAACTTGAAAGAAATTAAGATCTTATTGCTGAGAAGATTCTCCTTCAAGCAGGAAAGCCTTAAAGACTTAAGACTGTGTTTTCTTCTCCATGAGTTCAATAATATCTCTTGGTTCTTCATTCTTATACACACTCATTCTTATTATTATAATTGCTGTTTACTGGTTTAAAATTTCTATAACCAATTATAATAAACATAAAAATGTTCATTGTAGTTACATAAAAATGTTATAAACCTTGACAATGTAAAAATAATAATTCAACTAACAAAAAATTGGAAATGAAAGAAACAGAAGGAGGAGCATGTGTATGAATGTCCCATTTTTCATATCAGGAAACAATAAGCAAACTGATAATAAATGGATAACTTAATCAAGAAATTGAGGAATAGGCATTTTATTTAAAGTTATAATGATAACAATTAGAGGAAATGAAAAACAGAAACCATTAGCAGTGACTGCCTCTGGAGAATGGGGGTGAAGGAAGAGGGAAAGAAGGCTTTTCATTTTGTATCCTCCTGTATTGTGTGAGTCCTTTTTACTGCATGCATGTGGTACTTCTATGGTAAACAAGACTAACTTATTTTTTACTTAAAGAAAAAATTACCACATTATTATAAACATATAAAAAATGGAATGGGCATTTTTGCTGACCTAGAGTTAGAAATCCTGTTTATAGCTGTATGTCATTTTATTCAGTGGATGGATTCCTGTGATTTGAATCACATTTTTGAATGTATGAATGAATGGAATACTTAAAGATGGTGAATCCTTTTGTAAAACAATGCACGCCTCAAAATTTGTGTATTTTTTCAAAAAAATTATAATTTGCTTTTGCTTTGTGTTGTTCTTTACTGATAACTGCCTAAAATGAAAAAGGAAAGTAACTCAAAACAAATCATGGCTTTCTGTTTTCTCTTAAGTTAAATTCTATGAACACTGTGATTTATGTTAGAGCAGGAACATAACTATTTTTGGCTTAGTGAGGGTTGCTAGGTCACCATTGCTTCAAGTTAATCAGTAAGCACTGAAGGCCTGTAATCAGTGACAGCGACTATGGATGTGATTTACAAGCTACCTACAGATTAGGGAAAAAAATCATAGAATTTTTACACAGATGAGTGATTTTTACCCCACTATCTTTTTTCTCTTTCTTTCTGCCTGTTCATGTGGGGAAGAAAACATTCATATACCAAAACAAAAACAAACAAAGGAAATGTCTCCTGAGAAGTGGTAATGCTAAAGCATAATCCTTTGAGAAATGCATCAAAGGCTGAAGAGCTGCTACCTCTAAAGACTTCTCATGTCAAGCTATTCTAAAGCACACCACCATCACTACAACCACATATTTTGATTAAGGCATTAAAACTCAGAAAGAAGAAAAAAAACAATTTTAGGAATTATATTAAATTATACTCAATAATTATTGAAGGGCAAAAAGAATTATTGAATTAAATCATACTCAAGTATGTATATTTCTTTAAATCTTTTTACAATTAATTGATATTGTTCTATGAATATAGAACTATCTAGTGTTTAAACCATTATCCTGGAGAGATATATTGTGGTCAGAGAAAATACAAATAAATGGAGAAGTAAGCTAAAACTCTGCTATCCACCCTTATAGGAAGCTAGGATGTTCAATCAGGCCAGACCAGAGTATAAGCACCACCTAGTGGCATCTTGCTCAAATTACAAGAATAGTACTTCAGAGTTATTAGTACAGCATCTAGGATTCTCCTTGCAAACCCCAAACTATTAAATGATGGCAAAGATAGCATTTTTTCTATATCTGGCTGTGGAAGAAATGTACCCTATGGCAGTAAGATGTTTTGAAGTTACCTAGTCCATCTATTCAAAGCTAGGCAAAATGTATCAATCACATTTTTTTGTTTTTTGGGTTTTTTTTTTTAGAGACAGGGTCTTGCTATATCACCTAGGTTGGAGTGCAGTGGCGTGATCATAGTTCACTGCAGCCTCAGACTCTTGGGCTCAAGCAATCCTCCCACCTCAGACCCCTGAGTAGCTAGGACTACAGGCATGTGCCCCCATGCCTGGCTAATTTTTTAAAAAATTATTTTAGAGACAGTGTCTTGCTATGTTGCCCAGGGTGGTATCAAACTCATGGGCTCAAACAATCCCCCTCCCACAGTCTCCCAAAGAACTGGGATTACAGGCATGAGCCACTGCTCCCAGCCAATTATGTTTTTTTATTTCTGTATCTTATGATGTTATAATAACTTTAAAATCTTGCTGGCCAAGGAGGTGAAAGACCTCTACAATGAAAACTACAAAACACTAATGAAGGAAATTGATTGAAGAAGACACAAACTAATGGAAAAACATCTCATGCTCATGGATAAGCAGAATAAATATTGTTAAAATGACCATACTACCTAAAGCAATCTACAGATTTAATGTAATTCCTAACAAAATACCAATGACATTCTTCACAGAAATAGAAAAAACAATCCTAAAATGCGTATGGAACCACAAAAGACACCAAAGAGCCAAAGCAATACTGAGAAAAAAAGGAACACAGTTGGAGGCATCACACTACCTGACTTCAAAATATACTGCAAAACTATAGTAACCAAAACAGCATGGTATTGGTATAAAAACAGCTATATAGAGCAGTGGAACAGAATAGAGAACCCAGAAATAAATCCATGTATTTACAGTCAAGTGATTTTTGACAAAGGCACCAAGAACATGCATGGGGGAAAGGACACCCTCTTCAATAAATGGTGCTGAGAAAACTGAATATCCATATGCAGAAGAATGAAACTAGACTCCTATCTCTCACCATTCACAAAAGTCAACTCAAAATGGATTAAAGACTTACACGTAAGACCCGAAACTATGAAACTACTAGAAGAAAACGTAGCAAAAATGCTTTAGAATGTTGGTCTGGGAAAAGATTTTAGGACTAAGATTTGAAAGGCATAGGCAACAAAAACAAAAATAGACAAATGGAATTCCATCAAGATGAAAAGCTTCTGCACAGCAAAGGAAACAATCAGTAGAGTGAAGAAACAACCTGTAGAATGGGAGAAAATATTTGCAAACTGTTCATCCAACAAGGGACTAATATCCAGAATATACAAGGAACTCAAACAACTCAATAGCAAAAAAACAAATAATCCCATTAAAAAGTGTACAAAGGATCTGAACAGACATTTCTCAAGAGGAGCTATACAAATGGCCAACAGGTATACGAAAAAATGCTCAACATCAGTAATCATCAGGGAAATACAAATCAAAGCCAAAATGAGATATCATCTCATCACAGAATGTCTAGTATTAAGAAGACAAAAAATGGCAAATGCTGGTGAGGATGTAGAGAAAAGGCTCATACTCTTTGGTGGGAATGTAAATTAGTACAACCATTACAGAAAACAGAATGAAAGTTTCTCAAAGAACTAAAACTAGAACTACCATAAAATTCAGCAATCTCACCACTGGGTATTCAAAGGAAAGGAAATCAGAATATCAATGGGATATCTACACTCTCATGTTTATTGCAGCACTATTCACAATAGCTAAGATAAGGAATCAACCTAAGTATCCATCATCAAATGAATGGATAAAGAAGATGTGGCATATATACACAATGGGATACTATTCAGCCATAAAAAGAATGAAATCTTGTCATTTGCAGCACCATGGATGGAACTGGAGGTCATTATGTTAAGTGAAATACGCCAGGCACAGAAAGACAAATATTGCATGTTCTCACTCATATGTGGGAGCTAAAAACTCTCATGGAGGTAGAAAGAAGGGGAGGGAGAGATAAAGAGAGGTTGGTTAATGGGTATGAACATACAGTTAGATAGAAGGAATAAGTTTTAGTGTCCGACCAGGACAGTAGAGTGACTATAGTTAACAATAATTTATTATATATTTCAAAATAGCTGAAAGAGAAGATTTGAAATGTTCCTAACACAAAGAAATGATAAATGTTTGAGGTGATGAATATGCTAAAAAGCCTGATTTGATCATTACACATTGCATGCATGCATCAATATATCACATATGCCCCATAAATATGTATGATTATTATGTATCAATTAAAAAAATTTTTTTAATCTTGCTGGCCTGGGAAAGACTGACCCTCCCAGGGCTAGCCAATTCTTACAGATAGCAAAAGGCTCAGCCGAAAACACACTTTTCATGTGGAAACCAACCCATTCTGAGTCTACACCCCCAACCTCCTCCTTATCAAGCCAGTGTTCCCCCTGACCTAAATCATCCCAGGGCCAGGCACCAGGCAACTGGAGCCCGCCCCTGTAACCCAGAGCCCACTCAAATTGTTCAAACTAGGCAGTCCTAAGCTGCTCACTCACCTTGCCTTCCCTTTCCTACAAAAACCCCAATAACGGCTTTGGTCTAGGTTTTCCCCTCACGCCTGTCTTCAGCCACCTGTCCAACGCTGGTGCTTCCCCTGTGGCCCTGCGTGGCATAGTGTGTTCTCTTCTCTCAGGAAACCTAAGTAATAAAAGTCTTCTTTGAGTGGCATTGAGCTTCTCCATGTTGTCCCTTAGTCACCTCCATAAATTGAAATCCTGAAGATACAAATGAGACACAGAATCCCACCTAATTCATTCCAGTGAAGGACACTTCATTCCACTTTTTACAAATACACAGCGTTTTGGGCCCAGTTGTCATTTTCAGGCAAAGTAACCAACAGGGCTATAAAAAGGAAAGGGGGAAGAGGAAAAAGAGAAGAAAAGAATGTCAGTGTCTACGTGAGACACCTTAGCCGCATCTCAGCCTCGAGAAGAGCAGCCGTCATCTCTTCTCTCCCACACGCTCCAGGAGCATAAGCTTCTTTTCTTTTGCTGTCTCTAAAGTTGGTTCTGTCCATTTACCAGAGGTGGTTTTATGATAAGCTAATAGCTTAAGTTTCAAGACCCTTCGCTCACACTGTGTCCCTTCCAAAGATTATACCTAACTTTGTATTTGCAATTCGTATCCTTTTTACTGAAGGGATTCCCTAACAATTGTATAAGCTTCATGCCCTACAAACACTGGGCAGGTGAGGTGGTCATGGCTCTGGGAACCCTCCATGTGCTGAGAGCCCTGCTCTTCCACCCACCCATCTGGGCGCTGCTGTCCTTATCTGTAAAAGGAGGGGCGAACAAGACCATCTTGTCTTAAGTTTCCTTTCCTTTCTCCTCAGTTGCATTCGTTCCTCTACATAATAACAAAGCAATATGCTGTTGCCTACATGTGGCTGCCAAGGCTCACTTTGCATATTGGCCTTTGAAAGACTCTAAAACAGTCCTGGAAAATGCATAGTAAAAATACAAGTCAGTTCTTAACTTTACACTGGCTAATGAGGACTCAGAAAATAAGAGCAAAATTTTTGCAATGACGCCTGCCACCAACGCTCAAAATTATATCACAACCTCCAGATTGGATGTGTTAAGATCAACACAGCCCTGTATTATAGGGTCAGTAGCCCTGGTTCTAGCCTGTCTCTGCCACTCTTTGTGTGTGTCTTTGGGAAAGTCATTCAACACTTGGGTTCTCATGGACCCACTACTGCTGGAGATCATGTCTCTGGGCTTGTTCCCTGACACACTGAGCAAGGGGACTGGGCCAGAGGATCTCTAAGGTCCACTCTGTCTCTTGGCATGTTTGGTTCTATCTACCTCTCTTACCGGTGCTACTTCCCTAGTCACCGTTGCCCCAAAACTTAACCAGACTCTTTCTCTTCCCATGCCAGGCTGACTTAGGTAAGCCACTGAATTGAGGAGGAAAAGAAACAGAGAGAGCGCAAGGGAGGAGAGGACAGAGAAGGGAAGAGCAGGAAGCCAAGTAGTGCCGGGACACTGTGCCGGGAGACAAGGAGCGGAGTCAGAGGTGGGTCACACCCTGGAACCCAGGCTGACCTCAGGACCTGGAAACACCTCTTCCTACACTTGGGCCAGACACCGCAGTGCTGGTGGGGCACCTGCTCCCTGAGTCTGCAGTGGCTTTTTCCTAGGGATGATTAGCTCAGGCCAACCAGACGTTGGCCCACAGACCTCCTAGGAAAGGGTCCCCATGGACCTGCTACTGCTTCAGTGCAAGTCTCCGGAGAAGAAAGAGCTCCCATCATGTGTACTAGTTACATCATGTGTACTAGTTAATCTGTGGCTTTTGGTCACTTGTTCTTATGCCATAGCATGACACAGCTTCCCTTTTCTCTTAAAACCATCCAACCCTGAGAGAAGGAAGAAGGAAGCCTCAGATTAGCTGGAGGCATTCCTTACTCCGTAAGAACTAAGAGATTTCTGTTCTTTTCATATTTGCTTTAATATCTCCAGTCAAGAACAGGCACTCCATAGATACCTGGTAAACTGAACTGAATTTTCTCCCTATTCCCAGTGCTAAAAGCATTTGATTCTGCTGGACTTCAGACCTCACACAGCTTGTCTACTTGCTATCTCTTCCTGTTTTAAGCTATCTGCTTTCTCCTGCCAACTTAATCTTCCTGAAACACCATGTTCTCTAAAGTCCTCTCTGTCCAGTATCTGGCAGAGATGAGCACAGAATTGAGGCTCATTAACCTTCCATTCACCTCCTTCTAGCCCCAGGTGCTCCTTATTCTACAGCCCCAGGTGTCACAAACAGCCTACTCCACTGGGTTTCATTGTGAAGCTTGCTTCACCCAATCATTGAACATGCATTTTATTTAGTGCTCATCAGGTGACAGGCATTGGGCCAGACCCTTCCACATATGGCATCTCATTTAAGCTCATAAAAACCCTGAAAATCAGGTACACTCACCTCATGTCACAGAGGTGGAAACAGACTGGGAGCCCTTGAGTTACTTGCCCAAGGGCCCAGCCTATCTAGTGGCACAGTCAGAATTTGGGACCCAGGTTCCCAGGTTCAAATCTACCATGAAACCACACTTAATAAAGTGTCTCGGGACAGAGGCTCCTGGAACAAGATTCAACCGGCCAGCAGTTCAGTAGGTCTTCAAATGCACACACATATTCCCAAACCACTCCAGACCCACCTAGTCCTAGAAAGTATCCACCCTGCCCGATGGATTGCCCACCCATCAGGCTGTCTGGAACACTCTAGTGTTGGTCAGTGCTATGACTCTGGATTTGAGACTCCTGCCTTGGCTCTTCTGCCCAACTTCCTGTGCTGAGTCATGCATTTATTTGCCAACTGATCCTTGTGATCACATATACTTCTATCCCTTGGGCTAAATACATAGTCCCCACCTAGTTTTAGTATTAGCCAACATTTACTGAATTCTTACTATGAACCAAGCAAGCACTATACTAAATATTTCCAAGAATTATCTCTTTTAATCTTCTAAACTCTCTAGGGTAGGTTCAATCACTGGGTGGCCATTTTATAGGTGAGGAAATGGAGGTTTAGCAAGGCTAAGTGACTTGCTCAAGGTCACAAAATTTTAGAGCCAGAACTTGAACTCAGGAAGCACATGTAGACATGTACCCTTGACCACCACAACATTAACCCTCAGACCTACAGCCCCTTCTCAGCTGGTCCACTTATTACTGACCAACCTACACACACACAGAGGGTTGCCCCATCTGGTCCTAAAATGATAAAAGCCAAACCAAGAATCCATTCACGCACCTCTCCACCTAACCTACAAGCATTCCCACTCTTGCCAAACTTCCCATGAGCTACTTTTCAGTCACAGTGACCAAGAGAAGAGCAGGTCAAGACTACAGGGTTTGGCATGACACCCACTAGCCTGTCTTCCCACTGGGCACTGCCTCCTCACTTCTGTGTTCTGCAGGCCTCAAAGGTTTTAGCAGAATTCCTGACCCCCCAAGACTGGAGTAAATGTGAAAAAACATTCACAGGAAATTTCTTGAGGGCCAACCACTCCTTGAGTTTAGCTTCAAACACATTAGCTCCCCAACATATTCTCTGTCCCCTCACAAGGGCCCCTGACTTGCCATCTGGGTGGCTTTGCTTATACCATTGGAGCATATAACAAAAAGGATTAAAGCTCAGGCCTTGACATCAAACTCACCTGAGTTCAAAGTACTACAAACCAAAATAATCATCTCTACCTCAGAATGTTGCTGTGAAGATTAAACGAGGTGATGCATGTTAAGTGCTCAGCATACAGTAAGTGCCCACTATTGAGAACTATTATCATTTTCTTACCCTCCCGCCTGGGATATGCTTCCCAAGTTCACCATATGTTCCACTTCCACCAATACTTAAAGACTTAATGCAAATGGCAACTCCCCCAACCCCTAGCCAGGCAAGTTCAGTTCAGTGGGACCAACATCCACTGAGCATATTCTATACACCAAGCACTATGCCAGATATCAGGGATACAAAAATAAATAAGACATGCCTCTGAACTTAAGGAGTGCACAGCCTTAACGGAAATAGAAAAGAAACAGCTTATCTCAATGCTACATGGTAAGTGCAGTGGTACAGGATACTGCAGGCACTAGAGAGGTTGGTCAGGTCACAGAGGGCCTCGGGGGCCAAGATGAGGAGTTGAACTAAATTCTGAAGGTGGTGAGAAGCTATGGAAGGGCTTTAAGCAGAGCAGTCTTTTTTTTTTTTTTTTTTTTTTTTTGCTTTATAAAAGAATCATTTTAGTAGCAATGTGGAGAAAGACGTTAGGAGCATATGAATAATGTAATCAAGAAATGGCACCCTTGACAAGACAGTGCAGGGGAGAGAGAGAGAAATGGATGGACCACAAATGTGCCTAGACAGCGAGCACCAAAGGCCTTGGCACTGGACAGTGGACATTGTCCAATCCCTCAGTGTTCAGACGTTGAGAGAGAAGGAGGTGACACAGAGGCCTTTGTATGCATTACATTTTAAAAATCAACTGTCTCTTACGGCACTTCTGCCAATTTGGCTTGCTCTGGAGTTACCTATTGTCTCTTCATGTGATCGGTCACCTAAATGCCTCTTAAATGCCAGGCACTGTTTTAGGTACTGGGAGGGTTTCAGTGACACATCAGTCGAGAAGTATCAGCAAAGACCTCCAGGGAAGGACAAGCACTGGGGAACGGTGTGGTTTGGCTGGGAGGTGTGCCATAAAGAGGAAGATGCAAGGAACCAGACTTGACACTCAGGCAGGATCAGACCGTGCAGGGCTGAGGCGAGAGAGTTTGAACCCTGGGTGGTGGACACGAGGAGCCACTGAAGGTTTCAAACAGGGGAGAGAGGAACAGATTCTTCTCACAAAGGAGAACCCAGGATGTCTTATTTGTCTCTCCTTTCGGAATCCCTGGGGCCTCACATTTTCTACCTGGGTTTCTTTTTCATGCTTAACACATGACAAAGAAGTAGTCCACAAATATATGTTGAGAACATAAACACCCATATACAGTCTCACACATCCAAATAAAACACATGGGAAGCAAGCAAGAGACTGGTCCGACTAAACATAAGACCCCTGACAAATCAAGATCTCTGAGGGTCCCCACCCACAGTAAAAGCATGGCCCCCAGGCCCTTTCACCCGGGAGCCAACAGCTCTGGGAAAGTGTTCTGAAATATCTCTGAGGAGCTATTCTGAGTTTCCAGCCACTCACGTCTAAGCAGCCTGAATCCTTCCAGGCCTGGGTGTGAGAAGCCAAGAACTGAGGGGCAGGAACGTGGCCCTGGGCCTGCTGGGGAAAGGGGAGCAGTACTTTCTACTGAGCGCTTAACACCTGCCAGCCACTGTGCTGCATTTTTCACATGTTGCCTGTGTGCATAAAAAGGGGGTTACTAGCCAGTTTGGATTCCTTCACCAAGGCTGGACCCCAACTTCCTCACCCTCTTCTGCCCCTTGGCTCAGGACACTTCCGGACCCTTCTCTCTTGCTGTGGCATGAGGCCTTGAGTTGGTTCTCTCCCCTCGTGAGGGGCTCATTCGCCCTGTTATTATATAACGCCAGGAAATGCCCCTGCCCCTCTCTACAATGCATGAGAGAAATCCAAGGGGCAGTGAAATTTCAAATTGAAGGCAAAGACCCTGGGTGCAAGCAGTTTCCTGATAACACCTAAGTACAGTTTTTTGTTTCTTAAGGAATTAACTCTCTCTTTCTGGGGTGATCCATTTCAATTCCGTGCCTACATGTTGAATATTTACTATAACTAATGCTCAACAGGGAGAGGATAAAGAAAAAGAAAAAGAAAAAAGAAACCCAGCAAACATCAGGGAATCCAGAAATCCATTTGGCTTCAGTACATATGAGTTTTTCAGAAATAAATTTACCTTCTTACATTGGTTTGATTCAATATTAAAAAGAGTTTATATCATCTGAGTCCTCACTCTGTTTATGGAGACCTCCAATGATGGGGTGGGGGGTAGAGGGAAGCCCAGGATTCAAAATCCACTACAAATAATGCCAAAGAAGATTTTCTGTACACAGATGGTTAAGAGTTGGCAATACTATTTTCTCAATTAAACTGGAATACCAAAATAAACTTCAGAGATAGTTTTAAATAGCACACTATAATGTTTCCTTCCACTCAGCTCCCTGTCTGGCAACCCCTTGTTCCTAGGTTTCTGGTAGCTCACCCCAGACCCCCATGTCTCCCAGCCTACCTGCTGGGCTGCCTCGTGGAAGAGTTCCTGCACCTGAGACATCTGGGCCATTCTTGTGCAAATGGGGTCCTGGTGGTCCGGGTGGGGAGACCCCTCTGGAAGGCAAACAGCACCCTGAGTCAGGCTGGCTCCTCTGTTCTTCTCTCCTTACTGTCCACCTTCCTCTACACCAGGCAAGGACCTAGTTAAGTAGGGGACCTTGTCTACCTCATCTAGAAACTCATCCAGGTCACCTCTTTGGTACCCAAATAGATGCCACTCATCCTTCAGAGCCCACCTGTGCTCAAATCTTGCTGTCCTGAGCCACAGCCACTCCCAGCTCTCTTTCTTTCCTGAGCTCCTTCAATGTGTGAGGGTCAGAGCCAGCTCCCCAGCCCTGAGGACTGTTTACACTCCTGTCCCACCTGTGCCTGCCTCCCGGACCCCTTTGTCCAGGCAAGGTCACCATTGGCTCACTAGAACTGGCAGCAGATAGTGAGTGAACATCAACTGGACATGAGCAGAGGGGAGAGGGGACATTAGGAGGCTGTCTTGGGAGCCCCTCTGGAACAAGGCAGAAAAGTGTAGGGGAGTGCAGCGGGTGGGTGAGAAAACGTGGTGAGAGCATCGTTATTAGGGCGAGGTCCTCAGACCACCAGCAGAGTCTTCCCTTGCAGCAGGGATCTTGTCCTCTGATCTGTGTGCCCCCTGTCCCCAGAATAGTGCTGGAACGCGGACAGGGCTCATGACATTTTGGAAGAAGGAGGAAAGGGGAGGAAGAGAGAAGGGGTAAGGCGGCATAGCGCGTGGTCATGTGGGAAGAACATGACCAGTGACAGCCAGGGATGGAGAGGAAGGGAAAGGGCACTGAGGGGTCGTCAAAGAAAGAGTTGGGGCTTGGAGGAACATGGTTTGCCTAGAGAGAAGCTGGGGAGACAGCGGGACTTGGTGGACTGCGGTCCTGCCAAAAGCCGGGTGCGGGCGGTGCACTAGAGGGCCGGGGAGGGTCCGCGCCCAGAGCCGCGCCTGCCGCTGCAGCCCACGGGACCTCAGACCCACGCCGACCTTCCCCACCGCCACCGCTCCCGGCAGCGCTGGGACCCGGGCCCCTCGCACCCCACGCAGACGGAACCCGCATCCCAAGTGCTCCGACCTCAGGGGAGAGCCGGCCCATGTGTGGGCGCGCCAGGTGACCAGCGGAGGGGAGGATCTACCTGAGCCGGGGTGGGGGACAAAAAGGTGACCCGAAGCCTGACCCCTAACGCAGGCCAGAGCTCCTCCCGAGAAGAGGAATGGTCCCCGAGACCCCCCTCCTCGCGCACCCCCCGCCCCAGCCCCTCAGTCCTCACCTGCTCCGGGACAGCGAGCTCCCAGAACAGGGCCCGCCCTGTCCCCGCCCCGCCGCCACGTGGCTGAGCCGCTCTGGCCAGCGCGGCGCTCCCGCCCCGGCTCTGGCACCCCAGCCACGCCAGCACCCGTGAGTCCAGGTGGAAAGGGAGGCGCTGTGGATACTTCTCCTCCCCAAGTGTCTGGCCAGTACACCTACCGCCGCCCAAGGTGGCTGGGCGCTCCCAGACCTCGCCGATGGGCCCTGGAGAAAGGGACAAGAATCCTAACCCGGGTAGGCATGGGGGGATGACAGAAGGGGTAGGGTCCGCAAGCCCACAGACTCGACTTGGCCAGCCACTGCCACTACCCCCTTGACAATGCAACCCGCTGAGGTGCCCAACCCTGGGATTAGGGGGCCAGAGACAGGAGCCTACCCTGTCTAAGTATTGCTGTCCAACGCTGCGCACAGCAGTGAGAAAGCTTGGGGTGCGGGAAAGGCGGCAGCCCCCTGGGCAGATGCTGGAGAAGCTTCTGGACAAGCAGACTGAGACCCTACACACCAGTGCAACTGGCTGCTGGACCAGGTGACCCCCAAACTCTCAGGGAATAGAGCTTCTTTTGCCAAGAAAGTGCTCTCAAGCATGCTGCGTAGGGGGGAATTACCCTCACCACCTTCCGTGAGACCCAGAACCACCTTTCCTACGGGTGAAGTAAGGTTTCCAGGGCCTTATGTTGCAGAAAAAACTAAATTAACACACAGAGAGATTAAATTATCTCCATTTCCAATCTGGCATATTTCCTAAACCTTAAATAACTTGCTAGGCTTCCATGTGGGCTTCTGAGAAACAGGAGGGCAGCTGGGAGTACTTCCCACACCCACAAGCCTTTGTGTGAAAAATCCCTAAAAATAGAAGTTGTTCTTTTAAAAACAAAAGGGAAGGCAAAGCCATGGGAACACTGACAGAGCCCTAACCTTTCTCTTCTGCTCCAGCAAAGAAGCTGTGTGCGTGTGTAGATATATAACATAAAATTTGCCATTTTAACCATTTTTAAGCATACAATTCAGTGGCATTAATCACATTCACAATGTTGCACAACCATCACGACTCTCTAGTTTTAAAACTTTCATCATCCCAAACGGAAACTCTGTATCCATTAAGCAATAACTCCCATTTCTCCTACCCCAGCCCACCTCTAATCTACTTTCTATCTCTATGAATGTACCTATTTTAGATATTTCATATAAGTGGAATTATACAATATTTGTCCTTTTGTGCCTGGCTCATTTCACTTAACATAACGTCCTCAAGGTTCATCCATGTTGTAGCATGCCTCAGAACTTCATTCCGGGCAAAGAAGTTTTCAATAACCCATCTCTGCAAGATGAAAGAACCCCAGAATAAATTACAGACTAGCCATCTGTGAACAAAGGATGGATAGGTGCACAGGATGACATGTTCATGTTATTGGAATCCACCCCCGTGGATACCAAAATCCACAGATGCTCAAGTCCCTTATGTAAAATGGTATAGTATTTGCATATAACCTACGCACACCTCCCGTGTACTTTAAATCATCCCTAGATTACTTATAATACCTAATACAATGTAAATGCTGTGCAAATAGTTGTTATACTATATTGTTTATGGAATAATGCCAAGAAAAAAAGTTTGTACATGTGCGTTACAGACACAACCATCCACTTTTTTCCCAAATATTTTTGATCCAAGTTTGGTTGAATCCACAGAAACAGAACTTACAGATATGGAGGGCTGACTGTATGTCCATTTATTCATCTGCATGGCCAGTAGAGTCATCTTTTTTATTCACTTTTGGGTCATACATGACACTTTTTTTTTTTTTTGCTTCAAGCTGGTTTCCTGTTTGCTATCACCTTCTGATCACCTTCTAAGCGTCACTGTGGACTTTGAAGAATCCACATTCAATTCCATATCAGCCTGAGTTGAAAACATTAGAAAAAGAAATGTACCCCTCTGTTCATAACCACCTACTTCCCAACACTCATCATTTTCTAAATAAATGAGAAGTTCCCTTCAAAGCATATAAGCATCTTCTAAACCTAAGAACAAGTTTGTTTCTTTTCTTCATGTTTGGGCTAGATAGAGAAACCTGCCCATTTGCAAAGAAAAACGTGTATCCTGCTTAATGTAGATTTATCTTATAACAATGACACTAACCTTAAACCCACTCTTGTGTTTAAAAATAGTATCCTGCATATCCTTTGAACAAAATATTTCCATTTTCAAGACACTACCCAATATGACCAGTATAAGGATGTTCATTGCATCATTAGTTTGTAATAGTTAAAAAATAAATAACAACCTAAATGTCCATCAACAGAAGACTGCTTAAATAAATTATGCTATAGCTACACTATGGCAGCCAGCATGAGAAAGAATTAGGTGTTTCCATGTGTATAATATGGAACTCTGTTCATATAATAATGAATAAAAACAGCAAGTTACAGACTAATATGTAGTGTTATCATTTTTTAAAATGCAGTATATATACATATATATATATAGTTGGTATAGAAAAATACCCATCAATCTGTTAATAGTGGTTATCTCTAGGGAGTGGGATTCAGACAGTGAATAAAGTGGGAGAAGAAACCCACTTTGGTGTATAAATTCTCAATTTTTATTGAATTTGTTTCTTACAATGAGTACATATTACTTGGGAGTCTGGGGGGGAAAATGAGTAAGAAAATTAAAAAGACAATCAATGGGGGGTGATTGTATTTTCCAAAGATAGCTGCCCTAATATCCCATCTCATATGCTCTTCTTACAATATGATGTAGAGATTCCTTCAAAAGGAAATGGGGTCTATATTTCCTCCCATTGAGCCTTAGTGGACCTTTTTAAGTGCCTCAACCAATACAAATGAAAAAAATGTCACTGCCTGACTTCCCAGACTAGGCCATAAAGGCAATAGGAAGTCAGTCTGGCTTCCTCACTCTCAGCACACTTACCCTTCGGATTCAGCCACCGTGTTGTGAGGAAGCCCAGGCCACATGTGGGTGTTCTAGTCCATAGCCAGTATCAACTGCCAAACATGTGAGTGAAACCAGCCTTTGGATGATTCCAGCCTCCAGCAGAGGTTACAGATATTGTAGGAGCAGAGAAAAGCTGTGCTTGCTGGGCACTGTCTGAATTCCTGACCCACAGAAACTATGAGAGAGAATAAATTGTTGTTTTAAGCCACTAAGTTTTGGGGTAATTTGTTATGCAGCATTAGACAGCAAACACATAGTGCATCCAACCAAGGTAAAAAATGTTTTGCTTCCTTTCAAAGTATTTTTATTCATTTCATTGAATTTACTGTTACTGCAGCCCAGTTATGTAAAAAATAGTATTGTTATTAAACTCACCTTTTCTTCCTATTTTAGTAACAACTCAGTCTCAAGTTGCAGCACACAATGAGGCTGTTGCTCTGTGGGTCTTAACCCGGCTCAGTCACAGACAGAAGCTCCTTCTCTTTCCTTCCAGTGTTTGGTGCTGAAAATTGCCTTCTGTGTGAAGGCTGGCAAAGAAACCATGTCTTGAAAAATGACCTCATTTGTCAGAAAGTGTGAACCCTGGGGAGGGATCAGAGCTTACACAGAGTCAACTAGAATAGAAATGTGAAAGCAGGTTGAAAATCATGATGTGAATATGTATGCATACAACATATCTCACAGCCTAGAACCAGCATGAGAAGTGCCTGGAGAGGTGCGCCAGCTAGACTGCTGTTTACTTTACAACCCCTGACTAAACTTTACAATCACCTAGGGGTTGTTTCAGAAAATACCAATACCTGTGGGACCCGACCTCAGAGATTCTGTCTTAATTACTTAATTGGTCTGGGGTGGGGCCTGGGCATCAGTATTTTCTTTAAACTCCTCTGGTGATTCTAATGCACAGCCAAGGTTGAAAATTATGAAATTTCTAGCCCAGCAGGGTTTGTCCCCCTCTCAAAAACACCTGAGAGATAGAATACAGCTGGTGTCTTGCTGCAGTTACATTTTCAATGACAAGGAGGGAGTGTGACTGTATCACTGAGGGAGCACAGGTCACTTACTACATAGATATAGCAATTATATGTACTGTATATATATATAATTTTTTTAGTTGGTCATTGTGATGCACTCCCCTAGGGTATGCCTGTCTATTTCTAAAAAAATCACAGGAATTCTGCACACACTCAGAAAGGTTTGTTAGCTCTGAGGGTAGAACCAGGATTGAATCTAGGTCCGGTTCTAATACCAAGCTCTCTCCTCTGTACAATGCAGCCTCCTTAATCCAGGTGAAGAGACAAGACAGAAAAAGGTTTTCCTGGACTTTGAAATGCGCTTTCAAGAGCCCCAGATCCAGGAGGGAAGTCTGCCCAGAGGGCTGCTGGGCATTACTGGGAGTTGGAAGGGATGAGTCAGGAGATGCAAACCTGAACGAAGTATGAGCCCCTCACACAGTCTGAGAGCTCCTGAGAAGAAGGCGGGGACCGTACAGAGACCAGCCTCTTGCTCCGGCTCCTGGTAGGGCTGAGTGGAAAGGGAGGGGCCACCACTGCCCTGCTGTCAGGTGTCCCCAGCTCCTGTCAAGCAGGTTCTCCTCCAGGATCTAAGCCATTTGTTGACTCTGGGGGTTTGCCCTCTAGCAAGAGAAAGTCATTCTCCCTCTCTCAGCCACCTGGCATCTGTCACTGGCCAGGGCCTGTTGGGAGCATAAGAACATACGTGATGCAGAAAGGAGCCTACGAAACAGGGTCCAGTTTATTTTATGATTTCAGTGGCAGCCTTACTGGACTGTGACAACAATGTGATATTAGCATCCAACATTTACTTAAATATCATATATGGAAGACCCAATGCCAGACCTTCAAGAGTGTAGATGAGAGAATTCAGGTCTGAATTTGAGTACTAACTCTCCCTTTTCACTATGTGACCTTGATGTGTCTAAGCCTCAGTTTCCTTATTTGTAGCATGGAGTTAATGACAAGACCTGCTAAGCCTACCTGCGTTGTTATGAACATTCTAGAATTTTGCTGGGAACTGAAATCCAGATCAGCTGCTATTTTCAGAATCCACCATTCCCCCCATCCCCCTGCCCATTTTGAAAATCACATGACCAGTGTTCTGGTCCTACTACTGTTATCCACAGAGCCTCAAACTCCCTGGCAGTGATTCTTCTGCAGGGCCTGCAAGCCAGCTCTTTGCACCCTGGGATATGACTCACAGGGCCTGGATCCTCTCCTTCAACCATAGTCACCAAATATCTGTTGATCACCAAGCACTGTGGCCAGCACTGAACACACAGTGGGGAGTAAGACTGCTCTGGACAGGTGGGGCAGATGATAATCAAATTCTCACACCGGTAAGTACATCACAACACAGCCATCTATGCTAGAAAAATTGTATAGAGTGGTCAGAGACTCTGAAATGGTTGCAATTACCTAATCAGGAAAATCAGGATAAGCTTTTCTGAGATGATGCTAGGGCTGATATCTGAAGGATGGGGAAGGGGGTGGTGGTTAATAGAGCATAGAGAGAAAATAGTACCTTTCTGGCCAAAGATGGCACATCCAAGTATTTGAAGCTGAAAGCAGTCCCACAGTGAAAGAGCAGAGGGGACGAGAGGCTGACTGTGGGGCAGGCTGGGATGTGGGCAGCAGATGACCATGCAGGGCCAAGGTAAGGAGCTTCATGTTTACCCAAATAGCAACTGGGAAGCTTCTGAAGGGTTTCACATGGTTGTTATCTGGAGCAAGAACTGGAGGCCAACAAGAGTGGATGTGCAGAAACTTGCAGGAACCCAAGCAAGACCTGGAGGTGGCTTGGGCTGTGGTGGTAGTAAAGGGAGGGAGGTTCCCAAAGAATCTGAGAAATATTCACAAGCCCTGCACCCCATGAGTTGCCAGCCTGATTAATGAGATCATAGAATACTTAATGAACCACATCTAGCTAACAAGCAAGGCCATTAATAGGCCACATAGGTGGACATGTCCCTTTTTTCCTGCTGCTTTTCTTTGCTTCTATGAAACTGTGATGGGGGAAAAGGGCTGGGGCCCACTCGCTCATTGATGAGTCCCAGCCATCCTACTCTTTATTCATTCTATTCTCATAAATTGAGATGCCTTGGCCAGCCAGGGGTGGTAAGGTGCCAAGGAGAAGAAAATGGTTCTAGAGGCCTTTAGTCCCAACCACATCCTCTGGTCCATTTCTATACTAGGGTTTGGGAAACAGGCCCAGCACAAAGAAAGTACTTGTTTCCCCCTAGCCATTGATTCTGGTGTGTCTCCTTTGAGAATCTTGTTTAGAAGGTTGTGGTGAGTGCAGGTTGGGGTTGAGTGCAGAATTCTGACATTTCCAGGCTCTCAGATCATAGCATCATCTTAATGCCATTGAATCTCCACCACCATTTCTAAGACTTTCAAATAGTACTCCTAATGCCTCCTTTACCCTATAACACTATTCATTCATTTACTCATACCTGCTTATGGGTGAGGCAGCTTTATGCTCTGTGAACTAGATGACTTCAAGATTACAAACTGGGCCTGGCACGGTGGCTCACACCTGTAATCCCAGCACTTTGGGAGGCTGAGGCAGGAGGATCGTTTGAGGCAGGAGTTTAAGACCAGCCTGGGCAACAAAGCAAGATCCCATCTCTATTTAAAAAAGAAGAAGAAAAATTAGCCAGGTGTGGTGGTGCATGCCTGTAGTCCCAGCTACTGAGGAGGAGGAGGTGGGAGGATCACATGAGCAACAGTGCAAGACCCTGACTCTATTCAAAAAAAAAAAAAGCTTACAAATGAGTCCAGGGGTCCCACAGTCTTCTCCTGATGAACTATTTTGAATTTTTCTGAAATATTAATACTGAAAAACACTTAAATAAACCTAACTTGCATGAGGCAGGGCATCACATACCATCAGTCAGTTGTTTCTATTTTATGTACACCTGCGATGGCACATACATAAGTCATTCAAGAGGAAGAAAACAAAGGACATAGCAAAGAAGGGAGAGAAATGGTCAAAGAAAAATAAATGTAAGAAAAAAAAAAAAAACATGAGAGAAAACCCACCACCCCAACAAAGACATGCATTCCTTCCTCCTGCCTATTAGGGGTGTCTGCAACACGCCAACCTCACACTATCCATGATTTTGCTTTTGCCTCATGGGCTAGCCAGGTTCCTGGTCATGATTAACCAATAGCTTGGGAGTGAGAAATTGGGACTTCCACCTCAGTATATCCCCTTACTTTGGTAGGATATTTCTTTCTATTGTTTGTTTCTCATTTGTTGCAATATGCATCAGTGTTGTTTAGACATTCTCCAGAATGTTCCATCCCTTTCAGGGTCTCTGATAATCATACTTCTTTAAATCCAGCTTTTTGAATTCTGGTTCCTAAAGTTTAGGGCAGGTGCTTGATAATATTCTGCACTCCATTTGTTGGTGAACACAAATTATGTGATAAGTAATCTCTTCCTTACAAAATTCCTATCACTTCCACCTCATTAACTAGTGTTCATTACTGGTCAATTAAACCCAGATAGTCCGACTCTCTCATATCTTCTTCAGTCCTTTGAAAGGTAATATATTGTCTGCAAATCAGTTACTACATTCTCTGCTTTATATGAAATGATGCTTCCAGCACTTGTCCGACCCTGCTGTAGCTTGCCTTTGTGCCACTTTTTAAGACTGAACAAGAAAATGTGTTTAGTGCTTTGCATTCTCAAATGACTTGACATTCACAGCTATTTTTATTATTCTCACTTTGCAGATGAAAAAGGTGAGGCTCAGAAAGGATAAGTGACTTGAACAAGGCTACACAGATAGATCAAGGCAGAATAGTGATTAAACGTCTCTTGAATTTTTAAAAAAGTCTGCTGCTCACCTCACTGCCCGATTTGCCTATGCAGTCTATATATCAAACTACACCCTTACTGTCTCACAATCATCCTCAACAAAAAACACTCATAGCTCATTTAAAGCTGTCCCATGCAGCACTGGTTAGGCTGCCTCGGAAGTACTTTCTTGAAGAATATGTATTTTTACCTACATATTACTAGACTCTGTGTACATATCCCCCACCCCGCCCCCGCCCCCATCCCATGCTTTGAGTGCCAGCTCAGCAAAATGCACATCCCAACCACTCTCAACCAAGTCATCTTCTGTGAGGTCCTGAATTGTTCTGCATGTGTTTACTCTTCCATGTCCTCTTTCTTCCATTTCATTCTGTGCTCTAGCAATCAGTCTTAACCCCCGTATTGTCATTGACAAAAGCTGCTAAGTGACAGTGTTGAAGCTCTCATAAAGAAACAAAGGGAAAACTATCTTATTGGAGGTTTAAAAGGTAAGTTTTACAGTGGCCCAAACACCTTGAAAGAAATGGCCAAGGAATAGAGTATCAGATAATTAGGGACTAGTGGAAGTTACTTAATATGAAGAGTACTATAAACTTAATCATCATCTGAGAGGACTAAACAGTAGTGTATGACTTCAAACGATTTAAAATATTAATATGTTTCCATGAAGACTGTGCTAGAATGACTAATTAGCCTTGATTCAGTTAGTTCTACTTCCAGGAAAGCATCTTCCAGCACCCATTTCCAACCCTCCAATAGGGTACAGGTGATCCTCTAGTATATTTTTACTGTCAGGTTTGTGAATCACTATAGAGCGTTAATCTCACACTCCTGTGATAGGCCATTTCCTTCAAAACAAAGTCTTTTACCTCATTTCCACAGTCCAGGCTTGAATCCTATACATAAGTTTGTTATTTTAAGTGGGGGGTAATTTTTGACAATGTGTCTGTTTTCACTGGATTGGCCTGTATGTATTTTCTGCCTTCTGGAACTAATTTACTGAAATTATATTTTCTAGAAAAATATACTAAAACAGGGAACAACCGTACTATCAATTTGTTGAGGTAACTGAATATATTCAGCACAGTGCCCAAAATATCTTAAAACTCAATGTTTAATAATCTAAAGTATAATACTGCAATCTGCAATTAATACCACTGTAAATACCTTTCACATGGTCACATAAGATGCTATTAGCCTCAACCATCTATTATTTGCATCTAGCACAATGCCTGATAAATAATGCTGAATGAAATGCAGGGTCAAAAAAAACTATGCCCCAGCAAGTAAACATTTTAATCAACAGAAAACACATATCACTATCACGGGTAATGTATTAATACTCCTTTGGCTCCCTTCCCCACCTTGACAGAAGCATAGTAGTTTCAGAATCTTATTAAGAATGGGAGAAGCTAGGGAAAATTAAGGTGGTTACAACTTTAAAAGTTTACCTGTATAAGTAGGTAAATATGCAAATGCTCAAATGTTCTCTATTTTACAATTCAAGTCCATTTCTAAACTTGAGTTTTCCCAGTCGATTGAAAATCATTTTGAAATGTCATTCTCATATACACTATCACATTTCTCATCAAACCTCTTACACATATGCATATACATCTGCATGAGTGTGTGGGTAAAGTGTTTTACTGTGTCCTTTTTATTGTATTTGAAAATGATGAACTAAAATTGAGACCCAAATTTTAGCTTTAGTTCACTTTAAACTTTTCACCTCCACCGATTCTTTATCCATCATATGGATATAATTTATTCTAACACCTTATCAGGTTCACCAAAGGGAGAAAAACAGAACAGCGAGCACTCTGAAAAAAAATTTTTTAAATTCTATCCATACATATAATTAGAAAAATCTTCATATCACTTTGTGCATGAAAAATTGTCAATTAAGACTCAATGACAACACATTAATTCAAGTGACTTCAATTTTATTTTTTCTTATAATCTTCAGAAGATGGGAGAAGTATCATGTAGAGTATCTCCCCAACCCTCTCCCCACCATTCCTAATCATTCAAGAAAAACTGGGATCTAGGAAATGCATTAGTAGACTATCAATGGTATTATTATGTACAATTGGTTAAAGCACCATGCTAATAAGGCCAAGGTCCTAGAATTGATCTCTGCAAGGGCCAATTAATTTAAATTTGTTCTGTGGACCCAGACTGCACTACTAACTGCAGACGGCTTTCTTACAATGCATCCCTCTGGTCACAAGATAGGGTACTGGCAAGGTGGTAGATGGATGAAAACATATCTATCGCCAATAATGAAAGAAAAAAAAAATCCCATGTATGCTACTAATGGTGGGTTAATAGAATCTTATCTGTAAAGAAAAAAATCACATATATATTCTTAGCCCGATGTTAAACATATTTCAAATCTAAAATATTAAATGACAGTAACATTTGACTCTTGCATTTTAGAACTGTCTAATAACATTCCACACAAAGCTATAGTAAAGGCCCTGAAAATTGTTACCCAATTTGTATAACTGTTAATTTCACACAGACATCCTTTTCTCTTTAATATTAACTATATACGCACCACAGTTTTTGCATATTTACCATTAGTTATTTGGTTCAGAATACTGTGAAAAATTCAGCTAGAAAATTATCCATAAAACTGTATTCTGTATTTTTTATTTTCAAACAGCCACATTTAAAATGCAGAATTTGCAAATATGTTAGTCTAATAATTCAATTTAAAATAAAGCAAAACAACTTCCTTTAGTATCACAATACATAAAATGGTATTATAAACTCCAAATGGCAAGGTTAACTATATGACAATCATGCCAAAAGCCGTGAAACTCATTAAACCTTTTATGAATAGTTCAGTTTAAAGAACATTTCTATGTTCCATGACTATGCATGAAACAAGCTTTCATTCTATTATAAAGGCTCAGCAATTCATCATGGCATAATATGGGGTCAAGCAATATTCTTTTTACAATAACAATAAAAATGTATTTAAACAAAAAAAATCCTCCCGATTGTTTAAAAACAATTCTATTCGGAGGGCAAAATATACTTTAAAATATGTTGACTTACCAAATTCAATTGTCAGGCTGCTGACTACTGATGTAAAAGTTTGTATTTAAAAATATCACAAATATCTTTTTATTTAACAGTGAAAATTTCAATGTAATAAGTTTCATTGCAAAGCAATTTTCACCTGAGTAGATTTTGAAATTTAGTGCTCATATTTTTGGGGAAGGAGGGGAAGGAAAGACCCACTTAGTATCTGATACTGAGTTTGCAGCTGATTCCTTCACACTGATTTCCTAGGGAGTTGAAGAAACAATCTGCTTCGACCTTCCCAAGACACACGATGCCCCTTTCCCTCGTAAATTTGCTCTGGCATTTTATGAACTCTCAGTATCCATTAAATATTTCCATTTAGCTACCCATTCAAGCATAGCAACCCAATTCATTCAGTTCTATACAACAGCATCTACATTATGTACATGTTTAATTATCAATAGGAAATAGAAAATAAAAATTTACAGTGATTGAGAAAAGGTCAGAAAACGGGATAGGAAAAGTAATACTGTATAATCAGAATATCCTATTGTCCTACCAGTTTTAATGACAGGGTTTTTCCTTTATTAGCTGAAATACAAAGAAGGCATAGGGGATCCCAGGAAAATAACACTATATATCAGAAAATTCAACGTGCTCCACCATCAGGATTTCCATCACACATTTAATTTCTTCTGTACAATTTTTATAAACTTATTTTTCTTTTCAAAATCAGATTTTCAGATTAAATTCAGCACTACACAGTATGCCCTTGAAGTAAAATGAGGTTACCTGCTTTATTTGGATACCAAGTTCCCTTCCAGACAGCATTAAAATAAAGACAAGACTACACAGATAAAATCCAGTATAATTCAAATCCAACAATGAAAAATTTCCCCCATATTGTTGCAAAAGTCTTTCTACTGAAATGCTTTGCTACAATAATAAAAAGCATACATTACATATAAAAGATACCAGTGTACTAAAAAGTGACAGAAGTGGACTAGCAAATCCTTCAAAGCACATTATATAAATGACTAGCATTTAAAAACATTTTTCCTATAAAATGTAGGTCATATACATTTATAAATTGGCGGTTTTATTTCTAAAGCAGTGATGTGTGTGTTCAAATAGTTAGCTGTTCTGTACAGTATAATATCTACTCACTTCAAACTACAATAGGTTTGTCTTTCTTTGTATTGAAGTTGAATAAATTCATCTGATCAGCTGAGAAATCAAGCTTGAAAAATAAGTATCTAAAAATCAAAGTAGAAAGTTTAGAATTATTGAAATGTAGCTATGAAATATGCAGAGAAATATCTATTTCACAATGGAGCTGAAGTCACCTCAAAACTTACAGACTTGAATCTAAAACAGAAACAAATATTAAAATCCAAAGCAAACCACAAAGTTAGGTAGCAGTACAGAAGCAGGAAAAAAACAAACAACAACACATCCCTTCCTTCAGTGTGATGGGCACTAAGTTTTGCGGTCTTCCTCCATCTTGCAGAAGAGTGGTAAGGCCATTCAATGCTTAGTGAAAGTGAGTACAGATGAAGTCAGATTTAGCCTGTCTCCCCTGCAACTTCAATTATGCTGTGTAAACAGTGTTACGTTCCAATAGGAGGAACAATGGAATTTGCTTATAAAAACTGATTAAAGATAATCATTATTAAATGAAATAAGGATAATTAATAACTCTGAAATGTTTTTAGAACTTTCCTGATGCTACTTGTAAAGTTAGCACTGCTATGTATTATTGCTTACATACAGTACAACATCATATGCCTTCTAACATAAAGCAGTACTGTGATTTGTTTGTACATATTTACAGATTCTTAAAAACAAGCTGTAAAAACATTACATACTTTCAGACAATACAAATTAGCACATTGGTACTCACTTCAAAACAAATGGAATGCATAACATTAATAAACATCGTAAAGGAAGACTCACATAAAAGTCCTTGATTGTCAAGACACATTTATATATAAACTCTAACTGTGCAGAATTAAAAGATTCAATCATAGGTACATCCTTATTTGATGAACCGTATTTACAGCATGGTATTGCATAAAAAAATAAAATAATGTTTACAGGGTTTTACTTTTTTATCCATTGGATTAAAGAAAGCAACAAACATAACAAGAAATGTTTGTCTGCTTTAGTTTGTTTCCTACCAAAGTTTAAATGAAAAAAGGAAACATACGATTTTTATTTGCAGAATATAGCAAAAACAACTGGAAAATTATTTCCCTGAAATAAAGCAATTTGAAACGGAAAAGGTTTAAATTAAATTGCAGACTGAAAATATTTCTCATTGATAATAGTGCTTCTTCAAGTAAATATACTGTGAAAAATGAGTTCTAATTTAAAATGTTCTAAGAAATGTAGTACTATGTAGTAATGCCTACTTTTAAAGTTTCCCGGCTTTAATTTTCAACAGCCCTTTAAAAACCCAAATTAATAAAATGAAAGAAGTGGCAAAAGATCTAACCTAGCTGGCACTTTGCAAGTGTCTCTCATCTGTGGAAACAAAATCCTGCCCTGAGCACAAGGTTTCTTCTGCCTCTTGAGATAAGATGACCCAAATGCTGGCATCCTCAGCCAGAGATAGGAAGATGGACTCCTACCTTATCGAGTACCACATTTGTATGTAGATCTAAAATATTTAAGAGCCACTCGAATATTCAAAACCAAATGAAATATGTGTGTAATAGGAAGTTAAAAAAAAAACAACCCTCTTAGAAGATGTTCAAGAGATATACCTCATCTAACGTGATGTTTCCAATCTTCAAACATGAGAGTAGGTCCCAAGAGAAAAAGCACACCTCATTTACATTGATCAAAAGTTTAAGTGTACAAGCATGTTTTTATAGAACAATTTGCTCACTGCAAGAAATGAGAAACATGAATTGCAAAAGGATATCTCATATCCTCCATGTTTCTACCTAAAGCAGCACACAAGGCTACTTATTTTCTCTATTAATGCCCAGATAGAAATTAAATAACTTTCTGAACCAAAGTGGGGAAACCCAAAACTGTTGAGATGTTTATCATGTGAAGATCACACAAGGTAACTCCGGTAGGCATTTAGGATTTCACAGTAAGAGAGTGATGACTAACAGTAAGTCACTAAGTTATGCTGGCTGAGTATCACTTATTCCAAAAATGCTTACAACCTGGTAGAAAAGCCTGCCATTATGTAAAGAAATGTGTTAAAGACAGAAATGTGACACCTGAAATTCTGCTTGCATAACTATCATTTTCAAAGGCCTTCCTTCCTAAGCTTACCCTAACTGGTCAGCAATAGAGTCACATTCTAAAAACTGTGCTGGTGATGTTAAAACAAACAAAAAAACTAAGTGTACCAAGAATTACATCAAGTTCTCAATGGAACAAATTTTTGATCAGGCTCCAAAAAAGTCAACTCAGGAGATTAATGCCTACTCTCCTCAAAAGTACTATGCAAAAAGTATAATGCTTATCTAGGGTGAGCACAGTTCCATTTTATAACATTTCACCTGAATGAAGCCTTTTTGCAATTACATGATGCACAACACACACCAATCTTAAGAGTCAATAATGGCAGAACTTAAAATATTTACTTCAAAGAAGTCTAAAATTCTTGAAAAATTTGGCAGCAAAGAAAGCTGTCAAATGGGAAAACTAGTATTTCAAGCAAAGCTAATAACTAAAGCTTAGAGGAAACCACATTAAACATAATTTATATTCCTTATCATAAAAATACCAATATATTCAAAATAAGTGAATAATGAAGGATGTTAAGGGTGAATAGTTCTTTGCTCCCTTTCTTTATGAGAACAGTCTTGGGATAACATTAAATAAAAGAAAAAAATAATTTAAATGGGTAACATATTTTATATTGAAACAAAGAATGCAGATCTACAGGGCTAGTATAAAAGTTAAAATGGAAATTAACAATAAAGTTTCATCTTCCAAGGGTGTTAATTTTAGATTTTTACTGGTGCTATATCACTATGTGCATTGTGACAAAGATAGCGGAAATTTAAAGTACAAAAACAAAAAAGTTGGAGCAAATTAGAGGATAATAGAATCAATATAACTAATGTTATTTTCCAAAAATCAAAACTGTCCAATGTGTAACTCAAACCATCATTCTTCAGAAAAGCGTGTGTGTGTGTGTGTATATATATATAAAAAAGCACTATTTATTGTACCATGCTGTATTATTTTAAGACAAAGTATAAAAAAAAACATTCATGGTATAAGGATAAAGTCTGTAGTTTATTTAGATTTTAAAATGCAACAAAAAATTTCCGATCACTCATCTAGCTGAAAAAGAAATTGTAGTTACTGGAATTAGTAAACACTTTTGGTTTGTAAAATTGTAATGAGCAGTGTTCATTAAAAAGTAACTCAAGATAAAATAAGCAATTAAAATGCCCATTTCTTTAGTTTCTCTGGATACTGTTTAATTATCCAATCTATCAAGAATCTAGAAAGAGAAGTATTAAACCAGGTTTTACAGTTCCAAAGATACCCCAATTTCCTTTTATTGCCAAAAATTAAAACTGTCAATTATGAGATGATTAAGACACAACCATATCAAACCTAAAAATCTAAATTTTTTTTTACTTTGAGAAATCAAAAATACCAAATAGATTCTAAGTGCTCTATGTTAACTGAAGTGTATATGTAAAGTAAAATACAATTAAGCTTTAAAACATGGAATATACATTTTGTGTAAGCATTATGTTCTTGGGAATGTAATCTACAGAATATTTTTTTACTAAAACTTCAAAACCTTGATACCTGCACATGAAAAATCATAAAAAATATCTAGGTACAACTGTACAAAGAAACTGACACCAATATGCATACTTCCATAGAGAAGTGAATGCTTCAACAGTTGTATGTATATTTTGGTAAAAGTTCTGAAAGTATGCATATTTGAAAAGTAATTAGGCTTTTAAATAGTGGAGTCTTAGACTATCAGATTTTTATTACTTTTTTCTTCAAAAAAACACATGTCAATATAATGCAAAATGAAAATCAAGGGTATATGGCATATCATTCTTTTTAAAAGGTGATTTCTTGGTTTTTTTTTCCCCGTATAGGACCCACTAATTTATTTAAGCCATAATCTCTTGACATTTAAACTTTTTAAGTTCACTCTGTAAAGTATACTCAGATTCCCTGCTGAAGTGCAATGACTATGCTGAAAAACTCAGAAACAGTATGAGTAAATTTCACACAATTACTAATCCCCTAAGAATGTACAATGTTATCAGTTAGGAAACAATTGTGCGAAAGTCTTTTTTTTTTCCTTTTTAACTTGGTGTAGGTGGAATAGCAAGTTTCTGATCTAAAACAAGTAATGCATTGCTTCTATAAAGGTGACAACATGTAAGGCAGTTCAAAGAATGCTGACTAACCAAACAAAATGCAGTTATTGGATTATCTTGCTATTCATATCAGCTTAACTTGTTATTACGCATTGCTCTTAAATCTGTACAGCACTCCATTTTACACAGAGTAACCCCACTCTTGATTAATCTGTTCTAAAGTGCCAGTATTATTTACACATTTTTTTTAGCCAAAAGTCTGGCCAGTTGTGGCATCAGGTGAAGATGTCATCCCAGCTCTATTATCATTTACATTCACCAAGGGAAATTCTGAAAATTCAGCACTTGTCCCTGGTCCCCGAAGGTTCACCTGTCCATTGGCAGTGCTAAATTGAGTAGCTATTCCAGCTCTTGATCCATGATATGGAGCACGGAAGGGCTGTTCAAAGGAGCTCATTTGGTAAGCTTGGTGGACAGGCTGAGCCTCAGCTTTCTTCTGAGAAGTCACTTGATCCAAAAAGTCCTGTGTGGATGTGGCAGAAGCATGGTTTGTCTCATCACCTGAAAAGGGAAATGAGTGCTGTGAATCACCAACTATTAGTCCAAAGTGGGACTTATCTGGAGTTGTTCTTAGTGGAGAATTCATTCCTGATCGAAAGCTATTGATGGGCATGGCGGCATAGACTTGCTTGTCTATGGAAGAGAATGCTGGCTGATTTGGAAGGGTCTGGTTATCAGTCACAAAGTTAAGGCTCGGGCTATTCAAATAGGCATCATTTTGGCTAGTTCTGTCCAAAGCCTGCTGCAGAAACTTTGAATATTCCTGCAACATGTTGGCTTTATCTGATGAGGATGCTTGGGAGCTTGATCCAACATTCTCTGACTGGGTGACCTCAGGTACCTCTGAAGAATTTATTGATATGCTAGAAGTCACTTCAGTATCTGCAACACTGAATGATATCTCATGCTGTCCGTTAGCTTTATGGGAGTAATGATCCAACAGAGTCTGCAGTACCTCATCTGGAATAACATTTTTGTCATGATTATTCTTAATGTCCACATTCAGTGCCTGTGAATCTAATATGGATGCTGTGGTACTTTCATCAATGACACTCGCCACAGCTGCTTGTGTTACAGAAGGCTGAGAAGCTATGGTACCCACATTCAGTGCATACTCCCTGCTGTTGTTACTTGCTGCTTGAAGATACCGCTTCTTCTTCAAAAATTGCATGGCATCATCATAATTAGTACTACTATGCACAGGTTTACTGGGCCCCTCTTGCAAATTATCAACCTGATCGATGTCAGCATTGCCTTCTGAGTCCAGTAAAGCTTGTTTATCCACAAGTTCAAATGCATACTTTGAAACTTTGCTTTCTTCGTATGTGGACAAAGGTGAAATTGTTTGATTTTGCTCCAAGGGCTGTTTCAGACTTCTCTTACTATTAATTTTTTTGAGAACCAATTTAGGTGGGTGTATTTCTCCTGATGCATCTTCTAAATGTGATCCCCCAACTGAAGAATGTGGCATTTCAACGGCATATTCTGCTACCATATACTCATCTTTTACTTTAGTACTTGAAGAATAAAGAGGCAAGTAATCATTTTTGTCTTTCTTCAGGTCAGATTTGTCCAAAGCACTCTCTTTGTCCATTCCTGATGACTTCTTCTCCGTTTTCTGCCTTTTCTTTTTTGGCAGTGAGTTATCTTTTGGTGATGTAGAAAAGCCAGAATCTTCCTCAGATGTCAGAAGGCCACCTTTGATGGCACATCTGTTCAGTTTTTTGTCATGATTTTCATGGCACATGCGTTTATGTTTCAATACACGATCTGTTCTGGAAAAATACTGTCAAATTCAGATGTTGGTAGTGGGTTTTTGTTTGTGTTTTGGGTCAACCATGAAAAGAAAAGAAGAAACAAAAAATTAATATAAAGATACGTAAGTGTAAGACAAATAATTCCAAACAAATTCACTGAGCCAATTTTCTATTATAAATCTAATCAATGAGAGTTAGAAAGTTCCTCAAACAGTTCTAGTAGTAAATAATATTTTCTCATATAATTTATTGGAATTATTTTACAATTTAATTAGGAGAGAAGAATTTCAAGCCACATCTCTTACCTGTAAACAGTATTCACACTGGTATGGTTTTTCTCCGCTATGAGTTCTCTTATGCCTTTCCATATGATATTTTTGTATGAATCTCATACCACATTCATCACAGCGAAATGGTTTTTCACCTAGTACATGACATAGAAAGTTTAAAACAAATAATTGAAAAATAATGAATTGCTTTGCCATAAGAATCTCTAAAGTAAAAGGCTTTTGAAAGTTATGATAGTTTATTTGCTCTTTTTAAATAACAAAAGGGCTCCCCTACACTAAGTATATCTTTCAATTTAATTTGTCAAGTATATTTTGCTTTATAAAAATGAAAAGAATTAGCATATGCTGTTGGAAAGAAAGGGGCAAAAGCAGGCATACTCAATTTTCCTGCTTTTTTGTTGTGTGTACATAACATGCTCTTTCCATGGAGACCAGTAGTACCAAGAATTTATAACACTATGAACATTGCTTCAGTAGAGTAGCTGATGTTTCTAATCTTTTTTTCAGTCTTACCAAACGATATTTTAGAACACATTTTGAAGGGAAAAAAAGGTTACCCAAGCATAGTCCAATACAATTCTTGGATATGGTTTTTTAACTCTTAATTTATTTTTAAAACTTTCGTGGTTAGATGAAATCTGAATCCTAGGAAAATATTCTTAAAAATATAATTTAATAAATATAAAAAAGCTTAGAGACTTAAGTTTCAAACATAAGGTTTGTTTATACTGATTCTCTTTTTTTCAACTTAAACCAGCATTTCTCGTATCATTTGGGGGAGTGAATTAAACTGAGTACTGTTAATTGGACACACAACTTCCCCCATCCCATTTTTTTAATGCCTTAAAGGACTGTAGCTATAAGGAATCACTAGTATGGAGTTCTAAAATAGTTTTTACTGATAAAATCACAGTCTAAGTAAACAGAGAGCATGACATGAAAAGTTATCTTGAGCAATGCTGGTGTGGGAAACTACTGTTTCTACCTTTCATACAGTCAACAAAATTTTACTGAATACTGCTTCTCTACCCATAGCCTTACTGTAGGTTAACCTGCTATAGAGGTTAAAAGTATAAGACATACTTTTTGTCTTCAAAGGATTTATAACATAATTGGGAAAACAAGTTACACACATTATAAAAACACAACTAACAAAACTATGTCCAGCTCTGGTTTACTTTTACATCTTTATATCTCACTATTTCCATTCTTAACCAAACCAAACCAAATTACCTACCATCTCATGCTTTCCTACTTTTGCCTTGATTCATGCTGCTCCTCAGTCAGGAATGCCCACCTCTGGGTGTTCAGATACTACATTCCCTTCAAGACCTAGCCCATCTCCTTTGGGATACTTTGTCATATTCTCCCAGGGCAAAGAAGGTATCTTTATCTTCCTTAAGTTCCAGAGGATTCCATGTGTTCTTCTCCTATGATACTCGCTTTCAACTAAATAATTATTTTGTACATCCCTATTCTACTAGATTATACCTCGTTAGATCAGAATCTAGGCCTAAATCGTATTTATGTAGCTCAAAATACCTTGTGTAATTCTTAAGTGCCAAATGAATGGTATAAATGATTACTACAGTGGATTAGTAGTAGTAAAAATGTTACTATGAGCTAGTGTGATTTGGAAAAACTTCTTGGAAGTGTTGGAATTTAAGTGGAGTAGCACTTAGATTACATGTGATTAGCACCAAGGAAAGAAAATTTGGGCGGGGGGAGGGAGGAATAACAGAGTAACTAAGTGTTTAGATACTGTAAGATGTCGAAGAGAAATGGTGTCTAAGAAGAGAATTTAATTTGGCAACAAGTAAATTATTTTAAATGTTCAAGATGTAACTGCTAATGTAATTACTACAGAGTTACCAAATGTTAGGGCTGAAGGGACTTTCCAATGGCTTTCAAACTACGCTCCCGGGGGTTCCACAGAGGCCCCCAAGGGCTGCTGCTGGTGTGGCAAAAGGCTCAAAGCTCATCACCCAAAATTCAGTACAGAATAGCTCACTCTTGTATACTAGGGCTCCAAATGTTCAGAGACTAGAAAGATAGCTTAACTCGGCCCAGGGGTTAAACGAATGAATAACTAATGAAGCAATGGAAGCTGGGAGAAAAGACCACTTATTAAGGAAGTTTGGAAGTGAAAGAAATGAAAAAAGGAGATGGGAGGTAACAGTTAGGAGGGAATCTATGCAAGAATAAGTATCGTGAAGGATGGAGAGACTGAATTGTTTGAAGACAGAAGAGCCACTGAAAAAAGAGAAATTGAATAGGAATACTGAACTAAAATCGAAATGGTGCATAATCAAAAGAACAAGATCCCAGAAGAACCAGGATGAGAAAGTAAGGAGATTACAGGTAGTGTTGTTAGAAAGGAGAAGTAAAAATAGATGCAAATTTTGAAATAGAGAAAGCAGAGATGGGGTAGATAAAGAACTCAGATAAGGACCACATGGAAGGTAAAACAATAGCAGGGTCCCCCTCCCCAAACTTTCATCCAAATCCTCTATAACACCTGCCACTTTCCCCTCCTAGGTGTGGATGCTCTTTTTGGCCTCCACCCACCTGCCCCCAGGTGCCCAAAATCAATGGTGTTTTGCTATATCTCAGGCTTAAGTATTTTCCTCTCAGCTGACCTAACAGATGACAGAGCTCATTAAGGTCAGAAGTTAAAGTCATTTATCAAAAGTGACAAAGGGGCTGGGCACAGTGGCTCAAGCCAGTAATCCCAGCACTCTAGGAGGTTGAGGTGGGAGGACTGCTTGAGCTCTGGAGTTCGAGACCAGCCTGAGCAAGAGCAAGGCTCTTAAAAATAGAAAAATCTCTACTAAAAATAGAAAAATTAGCTGGGCATCGTGGCATGCACCTGTAGTCCCAGCTACTCAGGAGACTGAAGCAGGAGGAACACTTGAGCCCAGGAGTTTGAGGTTTCAGTGAGCTACATGATGCCACTGCACTCTACTGGGGCTGACAGAGCAAGACTGTCTCCAAAAAAGAAAAAAAAAAAGTAAGAAAAGATAAATGAGAAAATTAGTGAGGTGATTAGAATTCAGTTCATTCTGCATGATATCTGTGGATTGGAAGACTTAGTATTGTTAAGACAGCAATACTCCCCAAACTGATTCAAAGCAGAAATTTGACAACCTAGTCCTAAAATTCATATCCAGAATAACTAAAACTATCCTGAAAAAGAAGAATACTAAGTAGGAGAACTCACATTTCCAGATTTCAAAACTTACTTCAAAGCTACAGTAATCGAGATAATGTGATAATGGCTTAATGACAGATATCTGTCTGTCTATCTATCTATCTATCTATCTCTATCAAGGAATAAAATTGAGAGTCTAAAAATAAATCATTACATTTATGGTCAATTGGTTTTCTAAAAAGATGCCAAGGCAATTCAATGGGGAAAGAATAGTCTTTTCAACAAATGGTGCTGTGACAATTTGATAACCACACGGAAAAGAAGGACCCCCTACCTCACATCATAAACAAAAATTAACTGAAAATGGATCATAGGCCTAAATGTGAGAACTAAAACTATAAAAATGTTATGAAAAAAGCATAAGAATAAATCTTCATGACCTTGGTTAGGCAATGGTTTCCTAGATAACACTCAAAGCACAAAAAACTAAATAAAAAATAAATAAATTGGAATTAATTAAAATTAAAGACTTTGGTGCTTCAAAGGACACTATCAAAAAAATGAAAAGACATTTATGAAATATGTCTGCTGCTGTGGGAAATAGTTTGGCAGTTCCTCAAAAAGTTAAACATAGATTACCTTATGACCCAGCAATTCCACTCCTGGGTACACATCCAAAAGAACCGAAAACAAGGACTCAAACAGATACTTGTATGCCAACATTTATCACAGCATATTCACAATAGCCAAAAGGTAGAAGCAACCCAACTGTCCACCAACAGATGGACAGAAAAATGTGATATATACAAACAATGGAATATTATTCAGCTGTAAAAAGGAAATTCTGATAGATACAACATGGATGAACCTTGAAGACATTATGCTAAGTGAAAGAAGCCAGATATAAAAGGACAAACATGGCCCAGGTGCAGTGGCTCACACTTATAATCCCAGAGCTCTGGGAGGCCAAGGAAGGAGAATCACTTGACCCCAGGAATTTAAGACAAGCCGGGGCATCATGGCAAGACCCCGTCTCTACAAAAAAATAAAAAAAATTAGCCAGGCATGGAGGTGCAAACCTGTAGTCCCAGCTACTCAGGAGGCTGAGGCAGGAGGATTGCTTCAGCCCAAGAGTTTGAGGCTGCAGTGGGCTATGATCAGGCCACTGTGCTCCAGCCTGGGTGACAGAGTGAGACCCTGTCTCTCAAAAAAAAAAAAAAATAGACAAATGTGGAATGATTCTGCTTATATGAGTTATCTAGAATACACAAATTCAGAGAGACAGAAAGTGAACAGCAGTTATATCAGGACTGGGGGAGGGAGGAGAGTGGGCTTATTGCTCAATGGTTACAGAGTTACTATTTGGTTATACAACATTATAAATGTACTCAATGTCACTACATTGTATACTTAAAATGATTAAAATGATAAACTTCATGGTATGGTTTTTAAAAAGTAAAAAGGCAATCCACAGAATGGGATAAAATATTTGCAAATTATGTATCCGATAAGGGACATGTATCCAGAATCTAAAAAGAACTCTTACAACTCAACAGTAATCAGATAAATAAACTAATTTTAAAATGGGCAACGGATCTAATGGACATTTCTCCAAAGAAGATACACCAATGACCAATCAGCACAAGAAAAGATGCTCAACATCATATCATTAGGGAAATGTAAATCAAAACCACTATGAGATACCACTTCACACCCACTAGGATGGCTAAAATTAAAGACAGACAATAACAAATAGTAGCACAGATGTAAAGAAATTGAAATTCTCATACATGGCTGGTAGGATTGTAAAATGGGGCAGATGCTTTGGAAAACAATTCAGAACATCAAAATGTTAAACACAGTGCATTACCATATGACCCAGCAATTTCACTCCTAAGCACATACCCAAGAACACTAAAAACACAAGTTCACATAAAATCTCATTCATGAGCATTCACAGCAGCATTATTCACAACAGCCAAAAAGTAGAAATAGGCCAAATGTCCATCAATTGATGAATGAATGAAAATGTGGTATATCGACACATGGAAAAAGAAAGAAAAGCAAGTACATGCTACAAGATGCCCACTATAGGCAAATCCATAGTGACAGAAAGTGACTAATGATTGCCTGGGACTAGAAGGGAGCGGGGAATGGAGAGTGACTAAGAGGTACAGATATTCTTTTTGAGGTGATGAAAATATTCCAAAAATTAGATGGTGATAGTTGAACAACTCTGTGAACATACTAAAAAGTATTGAATTGTACACTTTAAATTGGTGGGTCTTCTGATGTGAATTATATCTCAATAAAGTTGTAATTGAAAAAATACTACATGATAAAACAACTGACAACATGCAAAGTAAATGAGAAACGATTTCTTCCCTCAAGCAGCTCGAAATTAAACTAAAATAAATTAACTGGAGGAAAATCCATGTTTAAATTATCTGATGCATTCTAATAGATGATCAAGAATTAAACAGCTTATTTAACTAGAAGCAACACTAAGAAGTTTCCTTGAATGAGAAAGTACTAGAAACAGTGATACCTTAAAAGTAATTTGTGCAAACGTGCCTCTGTGGCTAGAAGCAACCCGTCAGGGCACCCCCAACTGCATACAGCAGCTACGATGGCTCAGTCAGCCAAGGCTGAACGAGACACAAGTTCACCCCCAGTCCACTACTTTTCGATTACCCACTGTTGTCCGTTCTCATTTCTCTTCTTTTCTGTCTTTTGCTCTCCTTTCCTATGTATTTCCTTCCTTTTTTACCATCTTTCTTCCAATCTTTGTTTCCTCTCTTCCATTTTTATGCTCTTCTCCTTTCCCTCTCAACTAGGAAATTGTTAAAATTTAAGTTTCACCATTTAAAGATACCTGTTTGTTTATGGATTAGCTCATATATTTACATGGTCCAAAACAACTTTTTAAAAGTACATAGGAAAATATCTCCCTCCCGTCTTTGCCTCCACATAGGTAACTAGGTTCATTTGTTTGTTTCTTTCCAGAGTTTCACACAACATAAGCACATGTGAATACATAGTCTCTTTTCTATTTTTCCCTCATTCTTTCACAAAGATAGCATATTTTATTCACTGTTCTTATCTTTTTTTTCTTCAGTCAACAAAGTGCCTTGGAGATTTTATCAGTAGAAAGAGCTATCTCATCCTTTCTGACAGCCGGTATTTTTCACTGATGGAAACATAGACATATTACAATTTATTTAACCAATCCCCTATTATTTCCAAATACTTGCTATTACAATTTTATAATGAATAACTTTGTAAATACGTTAACTCACACCTTTGCAGGTACATTTATGGGATAAATTCCCAGAACAGAATTTCCAGACAAATAATAAATGCATTTGTGATTCTGAAATATATTACCAAATTGGTCTCCACAGGAAACGCCATCAATCAGCACCCCTACCAGCCATGTATGAGTGACTGTTTCCCTATAACCTTACCACACACTACTATCTTGTCAAACTTTCTGATGACTACACACTTAACAGATAAAAAAAATCTCAGTACAAGGTTGAACCATTTTATATTTCATTTTCTATGAAATGTTTGCTCATATCTTTCATCCATTTAAAAAAATTTTTTTGTAGATTGCTGGTCTTTTCCTTGATGACTTACAAGAGCTTTGTTAGGGAGGTTGGTCTTTTGTGTATAATGAGTTCCAGGACTTTTTTTCCTGGCCTTTTCCCCTCCCCTTGAATGGTAGGGGTAGAATAGTTTTCTTCTAGGGGTTTTAGTTTTTAATGTAGTTGAACTTATCAATCTTTTCTTTTATGGATATTGGATTTTGAGTGTTATTTAGACAGGACTTCTCCACTGTAATGTGCCCATATTTTCACAGACACCTAAGTTTAAACTCTACATTTCATTTTTTACATTAAATCTCTTATTTAAATCTCTTATTATATATTTGGAGTTCATCTTGAGACAGAATGTGAGGTATGGATAAAACTTGGTTTTTCCAGATGGCTACCCAGCTTCCCATCACCATTTATTGAGCAGTTCAGCTTTTCTCGATCACATTTCACTTCTTTATCAAAATCATACACTAATAAGTTCCATGGGTCTATTTCTAGACCTTCTATTCTGTTCCATTGGTGTGACTATTCATAAGCCAGAACCAAAATGTTTTAATTATTAAGCCTTTAAAATGTCCTTTAGGCCAGGTATAGTGGCTCATGCCTGTAATTCCAGCACTTTGGGAGGCTGAGGCAGGAGGATCACTTGAGGCCAGGAGTTCGAGACCAGCCTGGACAACATAGCAAGATCCCATCTCAAGAAAATAAAATAAAATAAAATATCCTTTATCATCTGGCAAGGCTAATCCTATCACTGTTCTTCTTTTTCTGTGTTCTTCTGGTTTGTCTTGTTGGTCCAATTTCCATATAAACTTCAGAATTAGCTTATCTAGTAGTTGAGGGGGAGGGGGGAAAGTTTGCTGAAATGTTTATGCTATGTATAGAAAACTGATATCCCTTATGATACTGACTCTTTTTATTGGGGGGGGGAAGATAAGTCTTCCCATTTCACAAAATTTTGTGAACTCAGCAGTGTTTTTAATGATTTCTTCATATGGGATTTCCTACATCTTGTTAAATTTATTCCTTATTTTGTCTTTTTGTTGTTGATTTTGTAAAAAGTGTTTTCGTCCATTACACCTTCTACTCTCTGCCTCTGTGTGTGTGTGTGTGTGTGTGTGTGTACACAAAGGGTATAGTTTTCTGCTATTCTAATGAATTTGCAGTAATTTTTCAGCTGAATTTCTTTGGTTTTCCAAGTTTATAACCACATTGCTTGCAAAAAATGATCTTTTAACCTATAGTATTTTTTCTCTTATCTACTATTCTCAAACATTACATTAAAAAGTATTGGTGATAATGGGCTTTATATTTTGTTCCTGACTTGGGTACTTTGGTATGACTGACACCTATTTTTCTTAAGAAAAATAAAAACACTTCAATGAAATTCCTTTTGGAGAAAATCCCTTTATTGTGTTTCCCTTTGAGGGCCAGAGCCTCTCTACTGGGAAAAGAAGACAATCTAGACAGCATGTGAATGATTTTAAGACTAACAGGAAAAGCTTACCTGAAAAGTACCTAAGAAGTCTGTAAATGTTTTTTACATTCAGGAAAGCAGTAACATGGTAAGGAAAAAACAACCTCAAGGTGTCCCACAAATGGTAATATTCTAATACCCAAGAGCTCTGGAGTTTCTCTTCTAATAGTTAACCACTGAAACCATTTCCCCCACTTTGATGTTTCTCCCTTGTAACTTTGACACTGCATATACTTAGCTGTTTATGGGTAAGAATTATTACTATAATAAATGGGAAATTATTAGGGTAAGCTATATATGAGAGAGTTATAAGGACATAAGCTTTATGCATAATCTACTCACTACAGTTTGACATAAGTAATTTTTGGCAGTTTCAACTAACCCTCCTCTTCCTCTTTTCAAACCATTCCAATCTGGCTTCTGAAATTACCACCCCATCAAAATGGTTCTTGCAAATCACCTTCAGGTAACCAATACAACCAAATCCCTTCAGTTATCTTACCAGTCCCCTCAACGCATTCAACTCAAATGATGCCTTTCTTTTTATTGAAATTCACTTTTCCCTTGGCATCTACAACATTCATATTACTACTTCAACCTGACTGTTCCTTTTCAGTGGTCTTTCCAGCTCATCCTCGTCCCTCTAAATGTGAAATGTTAATTCTGCAAGACTTCTTCCTAAGCTTTTTGCTTATCTCTCATTCTGTATTTTCCTCTTTGGCATAAAGGGAAGCTCATTTATCCATAGCTTTAATTACTCTCAAATATGAGCTCCACACCCACACATCCAAACTGCCTATTCAATACATCCACTTCTATGACACAAGGATCTCAAACACATATATCCCACACTAAACTTGTAGTCTTCAACTCAAAGCTTAGGCCATGAATGGCACTCCGCTCTCCACCTAGCTGTGTAAGCCAGAGGCCTATACAATATTTCTCTTCTTTATCCTCTCTCCATATTCAACCAATTAACAAGTACTACTGATTCTCCCTACTAAATACCTGTCAAATCTGTCCACTTCTCTCCATTTCCCACTGTCATCACCCAATGTTCAAGATACCATCATCCACTGGCCCATACCATTATATACTATCCTCTAGAATCTGCTCTTCTCTAATTAACACTACAGCCAGATTCTGTTAATGTAAGTAAATCTGATCATGTTTAAAGCCTACTGATGGCCTTCTTTTGTTCTCAGGATAAAAATTAAAAGTGGGTCCTCTATCATCTGGCCTTTCTCTTGTGTCTGACCTTTCTTTACAATTCTCCCTTTGCTTTCTGAACTCTCATCAAAGTGGCCTTCTTTCAATTCCAAAAACTGTCATGGTTTTTCTCACCTCTATGATCATTTTGTCCTAAATTTCTCCACAAAACTTACTTAAATCAACTCTTTGTTATAATAGTGAATGTAAAGCATTTTAATACTAAAGAAATGACATCTACTGTTATTAATCAGAATGCAAGTGGAAATTATTTTAATAATGAAGGGTCTTCATAAAATCTAGGTCAAAAATATTTATGATGATGGCTATGACAAAGTTCACATGGTCTTACATACTTGACAACAGAAGGGAATATCCATATTTAATAAGTCACAAAAAAGGGTAGACAACAAAATTTATAAGAATAATAAATATCACACTAACCAAAAAAGATCATGTGCTATTTCACAATGCAATATAAAACAGTACTTAAGAGTGAAGGTTCTATAGCCAGACTAGACTGGGTTTCAATGCTGGTCTCAGGCTTTTTTAACTGTGAGAAAATCAGTATATTTTCCAAACTCCTAAGACTTGATATTCTCATCTGAAAAGTGGAAATATTAAAAGAATATACCTCAGAACTAAATGTTAAATGAGATAACTCATATAAAATAGTAATGTAAGAATGAAGCCTTGCATGGTATAATAGCTCAAATGTTAGCTATTAATAACAGAAATGAAGAGGTTGATAACAAATGATTATTATATTTACATATTGATTATAATTATAACCCAGTGACTGAGCAGTACATCCCAAACGAAAATATCCTTAAGCTGAACAATAAACTTGGGAAAAGGAGAAACAAGGAGGATTACTGAAATAAATTAGACTAGTAACTACACACCCAATAATTCTCCTTAGAACTTTCGAGAATATGAGAATATCTTTGGCAAAATGTCCTTCCAGGAGGTTAGAAAGATCATTTATCAGGGCAAGAACCACCCATATACTATGCAGGAAATTACATTCTATAGGAAATCATCTGAGACTAAATCACAACCAATGAAGTAGAAATCAGGTTATTACACAAAAACAGAAGCTGCCACAGTAACACGAAGTCATGTCGATGTCAGTTAAATCAAATTGGCAAAAAACCCAAAGGCCTTAAGTTAACTATGAAAGAAGTAATTTTTCTGGATACCAAAATTTTAAAAAAAACCCTTTCTAGTATAGAGTAGTTTTCTTTCCCTAGAATGGAAGACAGTGAGAAACTTCAACTCCTGCATTTCAACCTTTATAAACATTGGCAATGCTTGTACCGTGTAAAAAATAATAGGTTGGGGTCACCACCCCCACCCCAAAGAAAGTAAAGAAAGAGTTCTCCCATTTTTCCTGGGTTTCTTTTTTTTTCTTTTGCAGAGCTATGAAATTATACATTTATAAACACCATAGTATTTAAAGTGGTCTAGTTCCAGAGTTCCTTAGGAAGAAACAGCAAATGAGAGGAGGGAACTGTTTCTTAGCCTCTACAGATTAGGCTTTAGACTTCTACTCTATGAAGCAGACAACAATGAAGAATGATCAATGTCAACATCCCAAGCAAACCCCATTTACAATTTTAGAGTTGAGAGTGGGTCTAGGAACCATACATGAAAAATACAAAACAAAAAAACCAATGTCCTAATTCTGAACTAAGCTGAACACCATACAAAAATGGCCATTTCCACATCTCATTTTTCTATCAGCCAAGTTATACAGTAGGTACACAACTGGTACTAGTACCTAAGCATATTAACACTAAATAATTAATGTCCTGATGATGGTACCTAGGCAGGACAAGATTCAAATTAAAGCAATATTAATTTATGGTAAATGCCATCTAAATGTGACATATGTAAAATTAGTAAAATGGTTGGATATGTGGGCATCACTGTGTCATTATCAAAAAGAAATATGAGTTAGAATCCCCAAACAGAAGACAAATTTTAAACAATAGTGTTTAGTAAACATTATCCTGACTATTAACATTTTAAATTAGTTACATCTATATCTGAACTTGATACAAATCCCCCAATTTCCAGCTACCTCTTCAAAACAAGTGCCCTAGGAGTAGTAGTAGCTCAAGAGTGATGACTACATTAAGGACATAATAGGGTTACCAAATCAGATGACTCAATATTGAATCCCTTAAAAAGAAACTCCTGTCATCAGCTTATTTTCTTCCTCTTCATAAAAGACTATAAATGCACACTGGCCTTCTTCCCTTTTAAGAAAAAATTAACTATGGTATGAAAAGATGAAGGACCAATCTCTCAAAAGCATACTCTTTCATCACTAAAATCCTTTTCCTATTCCTAATCAGGGTCCTTTGGCTTTTGGCCCACCCTTACCATCTCCCTATTATTCTGCCACAATAAAATGACTTGCTTTTTTATATTAACTGCTACTTACACTTTAATTTCACATACACTGCATGTGGGAAATATGGTTTAGGTGCTCGCTCTAATTTGAGCACAGCGCATTATTAACACTACTTTCATGCAAAGATTCAGAAAGTCTGACTCAGAATTAGTTACAATTTCAGCAGCTATCTTTTCTGGATTTGGCTGTCAATTAAATATCTAAAGAGTTAATAAACAATCACTACAGGTACTAGGAACATAAAGTGGTCTGCTACAAGTGCTCTATTTTTTAAAGTGCCATCTTAAAAACGTAGGTGAAATGTGCATTCCAATCTGGAATACCTGTCTCATTTATGCCTACAGCTTAAAATTTTACTGAGCACCTTTATGCGCCAAGCACTTGCTGGACACTCTTACATTTAAATCAACTCTGTTCTTGTACACCATACACAAAAATCAACTCAAAATGGATTAAAGACTTAAACATAGACCTGAAACCAACAACATCCTTGAAAAAAATGTAGGGGGAAAGCTCCCTGACATGTGTCTTGGCAATGATTTAGTGGATATGGCACCAAAAGCACAGGCAACAGAAGCAAAAATAAGTAAGTGGGAGTACATCAAACTAAAAAATTTCTGCACAGCAAAGGAAACAATCAACAAAATGAACAGGTAATCTGCGGAAGAGGAAAACATGTTTGCAAAACATGTATCCAAAGGGGGCTAATTTCCAAAATATGTAAGGAAGTCACACAACTCAATAGCCCAATTAAAAAATGGGCAAATGGCCAGGCATGGTGGCTTACATCTGTAATCATAGCACTTTGGGAGGCTGAGGCTGGAGAATCACTTGAGCCCAGGGGTTCGATACCAGCCTGGGCAATAGCGAGACCCCGTCTCTACCAAAAAAAAAAAAAAAAGAAAAAAGAAAGAAAGAAAAGGAGGAAGGGGAAGGAGAAGAGGAAAAAGAAAAAATGGGCAAAGGACCTGAATATACATTTTTCTGAAGAAGACATGCAAATGGCCAACAGTTATATGAAAATGTACTCAATATCACTAGTCATCAGAGAAATGCAAATCAAAACCATGAGCTATCACTTCACACCTGCCAGAATGGCTATTATTGCAAAGTCAAATGATAACAGTGTTGATGAAGATGTAGAGAAAAGGGAACCATTGCACACTGTTGGTGAGATTGTAAACTGGTACAGCCATTATGGAAAACAGTATGAAGGGCTTCAAAACATGAAGAATAGAACTACCATATGATTTAGTGATACCACTTCTGGTTATATACCCAAAGGAATTGAAATCAACATTCCAAAGAGGTATGTGCACTCTCATGTTCACTGCAGCATTATTCACAACAGCCAAGATATGGAAACAACCTAAGTGTCCATCGATAGATGAATGGATAAAGAAAATGTAGAGGAGTGTGTATATAATACCATATATATTGAAATACACACACATACACAGACACACAATGAAATGTTAATCAGCCTTAAAAAAGGAAATCCTGACATTTGCAACAACATGGATGAACCTGGAGGACATTGTTAAGTGAAATAATTCAGACACAGAAACAAATACTGCATGATCTCACTTATATGTGGAATCTGAAGGAGCAGAACTCATAGAATAGAGAGCAGAATGGTAGTTAACAGGAACTGGGGTGAGAGGAATAGGAGGATGCTGGTCAAAGAATACAAACTTTCAGTTGTAAAATGAATAAATTCTGGAGATCTAATGTACAGCATAGTAACTATAGTTAATAATAATGTATTGCATGCTTGAAATTTGCTGAGAGTAAATCTTAAGAATTCTTACCACACACAAAAAAGATAACTATGTGAGGTGATGAATATGTTCATTAGTTTGATGTGGTAATCACTTCACAATGTATACATACATCAAAACATCACATTGTACACCTTAAATATATACAATTTCTATTTGTCAATTATGCCTCGATAAAGCTGAGGAGGGGGAGAATATTTGACCAAGGTCATGGTGCTGATAAACCAGGCCTGGGAATGAACCTTGGGTAGCTACCTTTCATCTCCAGAAAAACTGCTTGAGCACCATATTCATGTACCTCATAGTTTATCTCAGGGCAGCCCCAAAATGTGGACCCTCTGATTACACGTATATGCTTTTTTCAAATAATCTGTACCTCACCTACAAGAAATTAGATAATATTCGCTATTGTCTGTAGCAAGAAAAAAAAGTGTAGACTAGTAATATATCAAGTGGCACCCCAGTCTTTTGATTCATTTAGCAAGTATTAAGCGTTTGCCAGTGTCTGGTCTTCTTCCGGGAAAATGACAGTAGTTGGAATGGGTGGAACCCAGGTTTTCTAATTTTTCTTTTACACTATTTGACTATTTGGTTAGTTTTCACAAATGTATATACACCTTTGAAAGCACAAAGCACAAGTTTTCCTGTTACTCTCTATAACCCTCCCTTCTTCCTGCCCTTCTCTGTCATCCCCCCACCCCTGCTCTCCAGGCAACCAACTACCTGCTTTCTGTCTCTACGGTTTATCTTACTTATTGTTACAGATCTTTGCAAATATATACAATAGTAGAGAAAAAAAATAAAGAACCCTCCTATACCCATCACCCAGGTTCAATAATTATCAATACTAGGCAAATTTTATTTCATCTAACTATTCCCATTATTTCTTTCTTCCTTACTTTATTTTAACCAAGCTACCTTTTTATTGGAGTGTAACAGTCATAGAAAAAAGTAAATATGTTCTTCCCAAAACAGTCAAAAAAAAAAAAAGTAAACAAACCCTAATCACAGCTCACTGAATTTTCACAAAGTACACTGACTCATGTAACTAGCACCCATAATCACGAAACAGAGTATCACCAGCACTTCTTAAGTGCCTCCTAAAGTTCCACCTGATCACTAACCTCTCAAAGATAACCACTTTCCAGACTTTTAATACCACAGATTAGTTTTCCCTTTAATTTACTTTTTATCATGGAAAATTTAAAGCATATAAAAAGTACACAGATGGGACCCTCACTATATTTTTTAAATACACTTATTAAAATGTAATATATGTACAGAAAAGTATACAAACCATAAATGTAGTCTGGGGAATTTTCTCAAAGTGAACACATCTGTGTAATTAGCATCCCAATCAAGACAGAGAACATTATGAAAACTGCAGAAGCTCTTCCACCCCCTCTCCATCAGGGATCACTATCCTGATTTCTAACACATAATCAACTTTGCCTTGTTATGAACTTCACAAGAAGGGAGTCACATAGTATGTATTCTTTTGTGTCTGGCTTATTTTTACTCAATGTTATACATTTAAGATTCACCCACGTGTTGGTCCAGTATTCCATCCTATGAATATACCACAATTTATTCATTCAACTGTTGACGGAAATCTAGACTGTTCCCAGTGTTTGTTTATTACTAACAATGGTGCCTTAACATTCTTATACATGTCTTTTGTTGAAAACACATATGCAATCATATAGGGCAAATAGCTAGGAGTGAAAATGACAGATCACAGAGTTTGTGTATGTTCAGCCTTGGTAGGCAGTTTACTGAAGTGGATGTGTGGATTTACAGACCTGCCAGCAGTATGAGACTTCCAATTGTCCCACATCCTTGCAAGTGCTTTGTACTGCCTTTATTTTTCATTTTAGCCATTCTAGGGTGTGTGCAAGTGGTATCAGATCACAATTTTAAGTAATTTTCCTGATGGCTAATGAAGTTGAGTACCTTTTCACATGTTTACTGACCATTTGGATATCCTTTTCATGTTTGTGTGGCACCTATTCAAGCATTCTGCCCTCTGTTCTATTAGCTTGTATTTTCTTTAATAGATTTGTAAAAATTCTGTACCTATTTGTCAGGCTTAGTTCTTCACCCTTCTTGATGGTTATCTTTAATGAACAGAAGGTCTTAATGTTAATGTAACCCAATTTATCAATTTTTTCCATTACAGTTAGCACTTCCTATATCCTGTTTAAGATGTTTTCCCTTATTCCAAAGTTATGAAACTATTCTCTAATGTTTTCTAATAGAGGTTTCATTATTCTTACATTTACATCTATAATTCATCTAGATTAACTTTTTGTGTATGGTGTAAGTCAGAAAGTAAAATTCGTTTTTTCCCATAGACCCAGCAACATTCATTAAAACAGCATCCTTTCACTACCACACTACAGTGTCATCTTTACTGTAAATCAAGTGAATATGTACGTGCAGGTCTGTTTCTGAACCAAATGATCTCTTTGTCTCTCCCTGTGCCAATTATACACTGCTTCAAATGATTATAGCTTTATAATATATCTTGATACTCAGCTTGGCTCCTTGCTTTACCCATGTATTGTAAGTTTTAAAAATCAGTTTCAAGGTTTTCTCTTCCCACCTGCTCCCCTCTCTCTCTGACACACATAAAACCACACACACACACACACACACACACACCCCTTCTAGTACTTGGTATTTTAATTGGAATTATATTTAATCCATAGATCAGTTAGTAGAAGAGACTAACAATAGTTTTCTGATTAATGAATACATTATGTCCCTCCACTTATTTAAGTTCTCTTTAGTATCTCTCAATAATGTCAGTTCAGAAGTTTTACACGTCATGTCAGATATATCCCTAGTTATTTGATACTTTTATATTATTTTAAGTGGTACTACAACATTCATTTTCTGTTTGTTGGTATACATAAAACTACAATTAATTTTTGAATACTAACCTTGATAAATTCACTGTAAATTAACTGCATATTATTTTGGATTTTCTATGTACACAAAATAATTTGTGAATGATAGCTACCTTCCTTCCTTCTCTTTTCTTTTCTTGTTCTGGTCCTACTGTCCTGACTAGGACACCTCCAATACTATGTTGAATGTAAGTGGTGATACCAGGCATCATTGTCTCATTACTAATTTCAGGGAGAAACCTTTCAATATTTCACCATTAGGTATTTCAATAGTTGCTCAAGGTGTTTGATATATACTAAGATAAATGAAGTTCCCTATTACTCCTAGTTACTGAAGATCTTCCTTTTTTAATCATAAAAAGACATTATATTTCACCAAATGCTTTCTATCTACTGAGATAAAATTTCCCTCCTTAATTCGTTAATGAGGTGAATCAGATTTACTGAGTTGTGAATATTAAATCAATTTTGCATACCTGGAAAGCTGATGTTGCCATGATAAATTATCTTTTTCACATATTGCTGGATCTGATGGCTAATATTTTGCATAAAACTCTTGCACCTACGTTGATAAGACAGAAACAGGTCTACTATTTTCTTTTTCTTGTCATGTCCTTCGTGGGGTTTGGGATCAAGTTATGATGGTTTCATAAAACAAACTCAAAAGTGCTTCTTCTTTTTCTATTTTCTGGAAGAGTTTGAGTAAGACTAGTATTATTTCTTCCTTAAATGTTTAGAAGAATTCACTTAGGAAATCACCTGAGCCTGGAGATTTGTGAAAAAATTTTAAATTTAGATTCAATGTCTTTAGTACACACAAGACTATTCAGAAGATTATTTCCTCTTGTTTCAGTTTTGGTAAATTGTATTATACTAGGAATGTCCCATTATCTTATTTTTCAAATTTTTAAACAAAGTTGTAATATTTTCTTCTCTTTCTAATGTTTGTGTAGGATCTACAGTTATGTATACATTTGTATTCCTGATAATGGTAATTTACGTTTGATAGCGTGTTGATGCTTGCTTTATGGTCAAAAATGTGATCTCTTTTGACAAATGATCCGTATACACTTGAAAACAATGTGTTTTGGTCACTGTTGAGTGCATGGTCTATATATGTTACTCAGGTCATGGTTGTGTTATTTAGATTTCTATGTCACAGATTTTTTTGTCTTTTGTACTATCAGCTATTGATAAAGATGTATCATAAGTAGCCACTATGAATTTGTCTACTTCTTTTCATTCTGTCAATTTTTGATTAACAGAAGCACATGTTTAAAAATATTTTTATATCTTCTGGTACAGTCAACCTTTCACCATTATGAAATGTTTCCCTTCATTTCTAATAATGCTTCTTGCCTTAAAATGTCTTTTGTCTGATATTAGCTTAGCTACACCTACATTTTGTTGTTAGTGTTTACAGTTTTTTCCATCATTTTATGTTCCACCTTACTGATGTGTCTCCTGTAAGAAGCATGCCATAGGGTTTTGTTTTGATCTAGTCAAACTCTTTACATTGGAGTATTTAGGCTATTTACATCTAAGGTACTTTCTGATCTATTTTCAGTTAAATCTAGTATCTTACTATTTGTTTCCTATCTGTCCCGTCTGTTCTTTGTTGCTTTTATTCTTCTCTACTGATTTATTCTCAATCAAGTATCTTTTATTTTTCCATTTTTCTGTCCTGTTTAATCTTGTTGGTTTCAATTTCTTTTACAATTCTTTTAGTGATTACACAGAAATGGATTCTTACTCTAATATGAATTATTACTTTCACCACTTCTATGACAATACTAGGATCTTTGAACATTAATTCCATTTACCCACCTTATTCCTTTTGCTATTGGTGTTACACATTTTAATGCTACATATAATTTAAGCCCCATAGTTGTATTATCATTGTTTGGTATGTGCATATTAATTTATATTTAGCCACATATTTAATGTCTCCACCACTCTTCATTCCTTACTGTGTTGCATGTTTTCACACGGGATCATTTTTCTTCAACCTAAGAAACTCTTTATTTTTTTGTGTGTGGGACTGTTGGCAACAAATACACTCAGTTTTTGTTCATCTGAAGACATTTTTATTTTACCCTTGTTTTTGATGGATAGTTAGTTCCCCTAGGTACAGAATTCTAGGTTAGCTTTCAGTATTTTAAAGATGTCATTCCATATTTCTCTGACTTTCATCATTTCTAATGAAAAAGCAGCTCCTATTCTTACTGGTTCTTTGAGGGTAATTTGTCTTTTTCACTTTGGCTGTCTGTATGATTTTCTTAGTAAGTTTTCAGATGTTTGAAATGATGTCTCCTTTTTTCTTTCTTTTTTTAAAAAAAAATTCAACCTGCTTGGGGTTAACAGGCCTTCTTGAATGTGGTTTGATATTCTTCATCAGTTTTGTAAAATTCACAACCATTATCTCTTCTAATGCTGTCCATCCCATTCTTTCTCCTCTCTATCTGGGATTCCAATTATAAATATGCTCAAGCCTTTCTTAATCAGAATTCCATAAAAGAATTAAGCCCTAACTGCCCTAAGACCACCATTGTATGTAGTAAATTAATTTTTCTCCTATGCATCTAGAATAGAACTAGTTACGCATTATCCTTGAGAGAAGTGAGGAATCCCATTTAAGAAAGGTTGTGTCCCACGTTGTTGGAAAAATGGCGTCAACTGACTGCTCAACAGAGGGTTGCCACAAACCTTCGATTTTTAAACATGCAGTATCCGCAAAGTGCAATAAAATGAGGTATGCCTGTACATTTACCATATGATCCAGCAATTACATTCCAAGGTATTTTCCCAATAAAATACTACTGAGCAATAGAAAGGAATAAATTATTGATGCATCAACAACACAGATGACTTTCAAACACACTATGCTAAGTGGAAGAAGTCAGATTCAAAAGGCTACATGCCATGAGATTCAATTTACGTGATGTTCTGGAAGAGGCAAAACTACAGAGACAGAAAACATCAGTGTTTGTCACAGGATGGGAGTAGCAGAGGGGGTGAGTTCAAAGAATATGACAGAATTCTGGGGAGTGACAGAACTATTCTGTATCCTGACTGTGGTGGTCGTTACACAAATGCATGTGTTCTGTCAAAACTCACAGAACTAAAAATGGTAAGTTTATTGTATATAAATTATGTTAAAAGAAATCTGAAGTCAACAACACTTATTTTCCTTAAGATGAAAAAATGAAGATTTAAACTATCTATATGAATATCTATAGAAAACACTGGAAAAAATCCTCAGCAGTTTTGCAAAATAAAATAAAATAAATCACTATTAGCCCATCCTCCTCCAAAAGATCAAAACTTCCCAACTTATTGGTCAGCAGATATGGTACTAAAAACTTATTGAATTTCTTTTCTGATTACTTCAGTTTTCCCAGTGATGTGGGAAGTAGGCAATCAGTTGAAAGTGAGAGAGGAGGGGGGAAATGTTGTAGGTTTATGGAAACAAGAATATATGAATTATTTGTTTGGGAGAAAGGTTGACAAGTTTTTTCTGAAATGAGCTAGACAATAAATATTTTAAGCTTTGAGGGGCCATACAATTTCTGTTACAGCTACTCAACTCTGCTGTGTAGGGAGAAAACAGCCATAGACAATACATAAAGGAACTAGTATGGCTCTGTTCCAATAAAATTTTAAGAACAGTAACAGATGGCAGGTAGAACTGGCCCACTGGCTGACCTATAAGTACTATGTATAAGAGAGGGCAAGGCAGGAGTTCAAGGCTGCAGTGAGCTATAACTGTATCACTGCACTCTAGCTTGGGTAACAGAGCAAGACCCTGTCTCTAAAAAAAAAAAAAAAAAAAAAAAAAAGAGAGAGAGAGAGACAGAGAGAGAGGGCAAGGGGTATGAATGTAAGCAAGGGAGTTATGATAAATGACAGAATTTAAACTGGGTAAGGAAAGTAAAGATACAGGGAAAATGAGAGATAGTGAAAAGGAGGTAGCATCACTGGAATGTAGGTCCTAGTGGAGACAAAGGATTGTTGAAACGTAAGTACTAGACGGCGTGAGCAGGAATGATAGGAGGGAGTCCTTGGAAAATGAGAAATTGAAATCACAGGTCTAAGGTATAATGAGTGAAGTAGAATGAATGACAAAGGTCTAAGAACTGAGAGGGTAGGACATTCAAAGAATAATCTTTGACAGGGGTTGGCAAACTTCTACAAAGGGCAGAAAATCTATTACGCTTTGTGGATCAATATGTAAAACAAAGGACATTGTACAGATACTCATATAACAAGAGAGAAAACAATTTCCACAAATTTTTTATTGATGAAATTCAAACTATAATAAAAATGTATAACTTTTTGCCATATAGGTCACTAATGAAAAGACTGTAATTCTTTTTCATTGGGGAAGTTAATATTTCACTAAGTGGGCCTTCAAAGTAACTGTTACCTATCATTAAAGCCAACTGCAAATGTTTATCCGTTAATGCTGATCCGCAATGAGATTGTATATATTCCATCTTTGAAACTGTCTTGTCACAAAGACAGGTACTGATATCAATCCATGAAAATATAATTTTATTAAGCATTATTCACCACTTGAAAGGCATTTATAAAATTCTATTAAATTCTTGATATTTGCCTTTTAGCATGTATTACATTGCAGATTAATCACTTCCAATTGAAGATTAGGTGGAACTGCACAATTAAGTGGACTCTGAAATACGGAAATTTCCTTTGCACTTGCATCAAGGTCCCAAAACTGATGAAATTGTAATTTGAGATTGGAAAATATATCTACTGCATATCTACCTATATCTCCATATAGGAATGGAGATTTTGCTTCCTATTCCAACCTACAACATGGGAAGTATATAAAGCAGCATTTTGTGATTCAACATTAGCTGCCGTTAAAATAAGTTTACTGCAGTAGAAGTTTTGCATATAAGCACTGTTTTCCCTTATAACATTAGGTTGAATTTATTAAGAAACATATTCAAAGTCTTCAGCAAAAGCTAATTTCAAAGCCATTCTTCATTGACTGACAGTGGTTCTACTCATTCAAAAAAACTTTAATCTTGGCTCTACAGTCAACATCTTCCAATAAAACTTTATCACATCTAAGATATGAAATTGCTATACAGTAGGATGAATCAGGATGTTCAGCTTCTATGTCTGACAGAAATTCACAGAACTGATAATGGATAAGTCCAGTAGAGTGAATAAAGTTCACTGTTGACACTATTGATTCAATGACAGATAATATATTCAAATGTTTTCCACAAAGTATTGCTCATGAATAATACCATGAAAAGCCACAAGCTTTAAATGTTTTACATTTTCTCAAGTTTTGTAAATTCATCCAACTAAACTTCTATTCTGTTTCACACATATTTTTCCCACCGCCAGTTGTAATACAACTTAGCAGATCCACTTCAGGTTATACTGAAATGATGTTTGCTCAAGTTCTTTGAAAATATTCTTTTTTTTAAAAACTTTATTGATATCTAAGTGGCATACCATACAATTTCATCATTTTAAATGTATAATTCCATCTTTAAAACATTCTTGCCTATAGTTGTTCCATAGAGGCTAATGCTTCAGTAACTTCAAACTTGGTATTGACTTCCTGAATAAACAACAACAGGGTAATATTGGTATAGCATAACAAGAAATATGTATTTGATCTTTGGCCGCAGGTCCTGACAAAGAGCTCCTAAAACCTTTGTAATTTCCCGAGTGATAGGGGTAATAGAAGCATCTTTTGTTCTAATATTTGGTCTTTGACCCCAATTCCTGACAGAGAGCTCCTAAAATCCTTGCAACTTCCTGAGTGAAAGGAGTGATCAGGAGAGTCTTTTGTTCCTAACACAGAGCTCCTAAATTCCTAGGAATTTCCTGGGTGATAGGAGTCTCTTTTGTTCTAATAAGGCAACACTTGTTGGGACCCTAGACAACTTCAGGATGGGGGCTGGTCACCAGATAAACGTGGCCTTGATTAGATGCCTAGAAATCTCACCCCCACTCCCCTCAACCTCTAGGGAGAGGAGAGGGGCTAGAGACTGAGTTAATACTCTTTCATGCCTATGTTATTAAACCTCCATAAAAGCTCCTAAATGATGAGGTTCAGAAAGCTTCTGGACTGGTGAACATCCACGTGCAAGAAGGGTGGCACACCTTACTTCCACAAGACAGAAACTCCTGCACTCAGGACCCTTCCAGACCTTACCCTATGTGTCTCTTCATCTGGCTATTCATCTGTATCCTTTATAATAAAACAGTAAATGTAAGTAATGCACTTTCCTGAGTTCTGTGAGCTGTTCTAGCAAATTATCAAACCCAAGGAGGGGCTCATGGGGACACCTAATTTATAGCTGGTCGGTCATAAGTATGGAACACCTAGACTTGCGATCAGCATCTGAAGTGGGGCCAGTCTTGTGGGACTGATTCCTTAATTTGCAGGATCTGATGCTAACTCCAGGTAGTTAGTGTCAGAGTTTAATTAAACTGCAGGACACCCAGCTGGTGTCCAGAGAGTTGGAGAATTGTTTGCTGGTGTGAGGAAACAACCCACACATTTGGTGTCAGAAGTGGGTACAAATAGATTATAGTAATTGATACCATCTGTCAACTCATCAAGAGCCAAGGAAACACACTTGAAATCATTTGCCTTGCTTTTTAAATGACTACTGATGTTGCTCCCACGTAGGATTTTGTTTGAAAACAAGGGTTCCAAAAAAAAGTTTGAAAACCACTGCCCTCTACTAGTTTCACTCCAATTCCTTCTCTTTAAACTGCTATTAGATTTCATCTAAATTTATTCTTCCTTTGAAATATCTTTCATACCCATTTCATTCAATTTTTAGTCATAAGGTCTTGTTTAAGCCCTCAACATTTAATAAAATGTACTTTGCTAGAGTATGATAGCGGTATACCTAAGAAATCTCATTATAAAAGCAATTGTTTCAATGAGGCAAGGGGAAGAAAGATTGAGATTAGTTTCAGAATTTACTTTCCAACAGAGAAAAAAATTTTAATAGCTAATTAATTAGATCTAAACCCCAAACACTGCTCAGCAAATAAATCTAGACCATTATAGAAGCAGTAGCTTCAACTCTCAATTCAGCAAAGTAATGATTTAATGTAAACTTTACATTTATGCACACTATTCCAAGAACTGTCATACAAAATGTAAAAACAATGCTAATTTAACAGCATTCAAATACAAAATATTACATAAAATCCAAGGAGGAAAATGACCAAAAAATGCTAATTATTCTGCTAAAATCGTCTGTTACTATTGCTTATTTCTTTTCTTCTTTTCCTGCAATCTTTTTCTTTTCAATATCAGAAAAAGCCTACGTAATGTTCGTTAGCCACTAAGCAAATTCTCTTACTAAATAATCTAGCAGAAGTCTAGGCCATTAAAGCATAGCATCAAATATTGTTTTGGTAGCTAGCCTCTACCCTTCCCTCCATGTAACAATAATTTTCTCCCCCATCTTTGTTTGGCATCTCATGTCCTTAATAATAGCACCTCCTTAACACTATCTCCTGGCCAGTCCCTAGTATTTATGTCCATAGCTTCTGCATAAGGCAAACCTTTGCATTTATCACCACATTCTAACATTTTAGTTTAAAATAATACCTTTTAGTTTCAGGTTCCTATAAGTCCACTGTCTATTTCACCCAATTATCATTTTAAAAAATAAAATGTCTGGCTGGGCATGGTGGCTCACACCTGTAATCCTAGCACTCTGGGAGGCCGAGGCGGGAGGATCACTTGAGGTCAAGAGTTCAACACCAGCCTGAACAAGAGCGAGATCCCCGTCTCTACCAAAAATAGAAAAAAATAGCCAGGCGTGGTGGCGTGCACCTGTAGTCCCAGCTACTTGGGAGGCTAAAGTAGGAGGATCCCATCAGCCCAGGAGTTTGAGGTTGCAGTGAGATATGATGACATCACTGAACTCTACCCAGGACCACAGAGTGAGACTGTCTCAAAAAATAAATTAAAAATAAAATGATAAAATAAAATAAAGTAAAATATCTGAAGAACAGGTACAACAAAACAAGATTTTCTATAGGGATAAATTAGACTTTCTCAAGACTCTAGAGATCAGACTCCATGTCTTCCCTTCTATCCAATGACAAAGAACTAAACGGTTAAGTGTAGTGGGCAAGAACACCTATGTTTGATTTTTAAGGGTAAAGAGAGTTCCTCTATCATATAAGAAAAATAGGCCCATATAGAATACTATGTGGGCAAGGGCAACTAGGCAAGAGAAAGAAATAAAAGGCATCAAAATTGGAAAGGAAGAAGTCAAATTAGCCTTGTTCACAGATAAAATGATCTTACACTTAGAAAAATCTAAACCCAGTTATCACTTAGAACTGATAAACAAATTCAGTAAAGTTTCAGGATACAAAATCAACATACAAAAATCAGTACCATTCATATACTTCAACAGTGAATGATCTGAAACTATGAAACTACTAGAAGAAAACTAGTAGGAAATGTTGTAGGACATTGGTCTGGGCAAAGATTTTTTTTGTAAGACCTCAAAAGCACAGGCAACCAAAGCAAAAATAGACAAATGGGATTACATCAAAGTCAAAAGCTTCTGCATAGCAAAGGAAACAATCGACAAAGTAGAGACAACCCACAGAATGCGAGAAAATATTTGAGAACTACCTATCTGACAAGGGATTAATAACCAGGATACAAAAGCACTCAAAGAACTCACCAGCAAAAAAGCCAAATTATCAGATTTTAAAATGGGCAAACGATCTGAATAGACATTTCTCAAAAGAGGACATACAAATGGCCAACAGGCATATTAAAAAATGCTCAACATCTCTAATCACCAGAGAAACGCAAATCAAAACTACAATGAGATATCATCTCATCCCAACTAAAATGGCTTTTATCAAAACTACAGGCAATAATGGATGCTGGTGAGGATACAGAGAAAGGGGAACTCTCATACACTGTTGATGGGAATGTAAATTAACACAGCTACTATGGAGAAAAGCATGGAGGTTCCTCAAAAAAATAAAAACAGAACCACCATATGATCCAAGCAATTCCACTACTGGGTATATATCCAAAAGAAAGGAAATCAATATACAGAAAAGATATCTGCACTCCCAGGTTTATTGCAGCACTATTCATAATAGCCAAAATATGGAATCAGGCCAGGTGTGGTGGCTCACACCTGTAATCCTAGCACTCTGCATAGGCATAGAATTACACGCCTGTAACCCTAGCACTCTGGGAGACTGAGGCAGGAGGATCGCCTGAGACTAGGAGTTGGAGGTTGCTGTGAGCTAGGCTGATGCCGCGGCACTCTAGCCCAGGCAACAGAGTGGACTCCGTCTCAAAAAAAAAAAAGACTCAACCTAAGTGCCTGTCAACAGATGAATAAAGAAAATGTGTTATATACACACAATGAAATATTATCCAGCCATAAAAATTCTGTTATATGCACCAACATGGATAGAACCAGAGGTCATTATGTTAAGTGAAATAAGATAAGCACAGAAAGACAAATATTGTACGTTCTTACTCGTGTGTGGCAGCTTAAAAAGTGGATCTCAAGAAGGTAAGAGAGTAGACTGGTGGTTACCAGAGGCTGAGAAGAGTAGTAGGGAGAGGGGGGATGAAGAGAAGATGATTAGTGGGTTCAAATATACCATTTGATAAAGAAATAAGACCTAGCATTAGATCAGTAGGGTGACTACAGTTTACAATAATCTATTGTACATTTTGAAATAGCTAGAAGTGAATAATTCAAATGTTTCTAGTATAAGCAAATGACAAATATTTAAGATGATGGATATCTCAAGTATACTGATTTCATCTTTACAAATTATATGAATGTATAAAATTGTCATATGTACCCTGTAACTATTAACATATACATCTATTATGCATCAATAAAATAAAAAAATAATAAAAAGAATATTACGTGGCTTCAAATGATAGCAACAAATATGATGTTCTTTCTGTGTTTGCAGTCATTTTATTTCTTCACAAATGCATGTGTCTCTTTGATTTTAAAATAATTAATCTACAACCTGGTCAATTCACCCCTAGGTAACAAAAAGTTGACTGAATGTATTTTCTGGAATAATTAAAAATGCACACTGAAAGGACTTGCTCAGCAGTCCTTTAAGTACCCTTAGAAAAATCAAAATCAAAACAGGTGAAATGTGGGTGAAGAAATCACTTGAGCCCTATAAAGACTTTACAAAGGGATGAAAATATATGAGGGAAAAAAAGCCAATAAAGTTTTTAATTAATTTATCTATCAGCTATTTTATACAGATATGGATAGGAGACACAGAGTTTATCAGTTAAAAAAAAAAGACATAAAATACTACAGGAAAAATGAATGGGAAGTACTAGCATTGATGACCAATAATAGAAGCAGCATGGGCGATGAAGGTGACTAGATAAATTACCACCTATTACATTCCAGTGACATTACAATGTCAATCCTATGACCTAGCTTGCTTCTTAACAGCATAACCAAGTTAGACTCGCTCCCAAAAATTTACAGGAGAGCAAAACAACTTACAAAATACGTAGAAACTGTTGTTGTTATTGTGGCTGCTTTATAAGAAGAAAAGAAGGTCATGACACTTGCATAAAATTCAAATGAGGGTTGAATGAAAATGACATTTAAACATTTTTGGAAAAATGGAAACTCTTCAGAGATAACATGTAAAAATCTCGAAAGTAACCAGAAAAATATGAATAATCTTGATAAGTAAATTTAGATTACCCTAAAGATTCTAAATTCCATTTGTTCATCATGATTGTGTCCAAATCAGACAGTGCATTTTGTCAGCCATTCTTTTGTCAAAGGCCCAAATAAAATATATGAATTTTAAGCCTCATTGTCATTAAAAGTCAAATAAAAAACTTCATCAACAAATAGAAAAATTTTGTTGTCAGCCAATCCAAATATCTAAACACTTAATTCAAGATTTAAAGACATGAATGGTGGTGATCCACTCAACTGGGTTCTGAAATAGCATGCACAATTGCTGTCAAAAAGACAGCTTCAACTATAGGAAAATCCTGAAGGTCTTCAGGTGTTTGAGTTCAAGGAAGTAACCGGGTATTTTTCCAAAACAATTGGTGTCAAAGGATTTGTAAAACAAAGCATCAGAACTAGACTCAATTGAATTAATGTTTCATCTTCTGTAGAATGCAAAATAATTTTTTGAGGGGCAAAAGAGGACCCATATTAAAGGAAGACAAGCTAACAAGGAAAAGAGTAAAGAAACGTACCTTGTTTTGGACTGTTTTCTAAGGTTATTGAAACAATTAAAAAAGAAAAACCAAAACATCAAAAATAAGAAACTACTATCAAAACTAACTTTAAAAAAAATTAGGAAGTTCTATGTGTTATGTTAAATGTGAGGTGTTCTTTTCAACTCTTTTGCTGAAAATTAATGTCTTCTATACTGCTCAAAAATGAAGAGGATTTAAAGTCCAGGAAACATCACTTTTTTGGTTTCACTGTAATTGTTTCCAAGTTTTGCTACTTCTTAAACTGGCCAAAACTGAAGTTCTATTATATTCCTTGAAGCTTAACAATGTTGTTCCATTTGTTTTAAAAATATTTTTAAATACCTAAAGGTAAACTTCACTAATACATTTGCAATTATCTGAATAAATATTTTAAGGTAAAAATATTATTTAAAATTTTTCATATTAGTTATCATTAACAAAAAAGTAACATATTTCCCAAATTTCCATCTTTCCTCACCAAAAACTAGTATTTTTCTAACATGGCAGTTAAATGCCTTAGTATTGTATAATGCTTTACAGAACAAATTTGGAACCCCTTAGCTTAGCAACAAGGCTAGACAATCCAATTCCAAACAAGGCCTTCTAGACTTACCTGCTCATCCCTACTCTACTCATCCTTTCTGCTCTACTCAGAATGGTCATTTACATGTTGTGCATCTTGCCTTTGTTCACTTCATACTAGCTGAAATCTGCTCTTACTCCTACACTCATAGACTTCATTTCCTCAAGCATATGAATTACCCACAGGCTACAGGTCAAGTCCAAGATTGGCTCTGCCTTTACCTGAACGAAATAAAAACCTCTCTGGTTAAAACCAAAAGTTGTTGTCAATTCAAAATTTCCTTGGTACTTGATCTACCCTTTCAATAGCATATTGGTTAAAGGCATGAACTCTGAAGAGCTGGACTGTCATTAACCAGTTGTACACATTGGGGCAAGTTACTTATAATCATTTTGAACCTGACTTTCCTTATCTATAAAACAAAAATAATAATAGTACCCTCCTCACAGGACTGCTGTGAGGATAAAGTGAGATAATTTCTGTATCGGGTTTAATACAACGATTGGCAGGGAACAGGTACTCAATAAATTTATTTGACAGCATCATTAAGCTTATAATAATGATGAATTCTTAGGAATTCATAGCTTTTTAACTACCTTGAAGTAGTTAAACTACCTTTTGGTTCTTTTAAGCCAGCACATATGACACAGTGCTTCCCCTATTGTCCAGCATCTGCAATTGTCTGGATGTCTGCTTGTCTGCCTGAGTTATAACTTTCTACCCTCCGTGTGTATCTGAATTGATTATCTGCGTATCTGTTTACCTGTCCTTGCCCAAAGAGTCCCAACTTCAGCACCCTGCAGGTTTTTCTTCTGTTCCTGGTTTCCATTATGTCTTTTGCTCTACCACCTACAGTTCCTGTGATGACACTTGACTCCCATGCAACACATGGACTATAAAGTCTAAATCTAACTTTCACTTTTAAGGACATTTATGTTCTACCTCTTCCAGGAGGCCAGCAATCTGAATCCCCTCTGGTCTATTTCAGATGAACTCCGAAAGCACAGGGTGTCTATACCACTTATGTTGAAAATTTGGTATACCCTTTGTCAAATTTTGAATCACATGATTCACGTGCTCATTCATTCAATGATTATATGTAAGAATAAGATCACTTCAACAGAGTCCCAATTTGTCAAACTAGAGACTTGTCAAAACAAATGGCAAACAAATGTTTTTGTATTATAGCCACTAAGAACTAACAAAGAACATTTTATATGGATTTGAAAGGGAAGGATACTCACACAAAACATATACAGTTAATTGAAAACTAGTCAACTTTCATTACAAAGCCTCTGATTTGCCATATTTCAGTTCTAAGACAAAAAATTAAAATGGAGTTAATCTTCTGGATGACTTTCCCTAAGCCCCCTAAAAAAATTTTTTTTAAGTATGATATAATTTTATATATATATGATTTCTTTTGTCTTTACTGAGATGTTTTGTTATATAGTATTAAGCTTTTATGTGTTTTATATATAACCAAATCTTTTAGTATGAATTATTAACAGTTTTGCAGATGAAAAAAATTCTGGTTTCTGAAAGCTTTGTTAAACTAGAGAATGTCAGTCCCACCAATCTATACTTCCTTGCTTAATCTTCCTTGGCAAGTTCTGTTCACACCAGTGCTATCTGGCTTCAGCAATCACAAAGCCAAGAGCTCACAGTGCACGCAACATTCTCAGTAGCACAAAGAGTATTCAGTTCCTTCATCCTCACAAATAAGAGTCAAACTCTAAGTGGGTTTGTAACATCTTTCAACACCTTTCTCTATTATAGCTGATAAACTATTAATTAGGATTTTGAAAAACATGAGAGGAAAACTGATTTCTATCAATAACTGAATCATACTGAAGGAAATATAAAGTGTTCAGCTAAGTTAGTAAAGGGTGAATCGATTCTCTTTAACCTCACCCCACTAGCCCAACTGGTCTAAAAAAACCAATAATGCTATTATTATTCATCTATTTAACATGGTTGTGAATAAAAGTCATATTCAAGAGGAAAAGAGGATTGACATGTTTTTAGGCATAAAGAATACTAACTTAGAAGACAGCTTTTCCAGTGTTTTTACTATATTTATATAGAGAGAACTGAATATATCCAAGAACTAAAGGCTTAAAAAAAAACTTTATGGGAAAAGAAGCCTAGTGAACATGTATAATTCTGGGTGATTTGGTTTATTTTCAAAGTCTCTTTTATTTGTGGGAGGAAAATCATTTATAAAAGCTCCCCCATATATAAAAATGGTTTCATAACATTTTTACTAATTGAAATAAAAAATTATGAGGCCGGGCATGGTGGCTCAAGCCTATAATCCCAGTGCTTTGGGAGGCTGAGGTAGGAGGATCACTTGTGGCCAGGAGTTTGAGATCAGCCTGGGCAACACAGCGAGACAAAAATTATAAACAAACAAACTTAGCCAGGTGTGGGGCATACACCTGTAGTTCCAGCTACTTGGGAGGCTGAGGAAGGAGGATTGCTTGAGCCCAGGAGTTTGAGGCTGTGATGAGCTATGATTATACCACCACACTCCAGCCTGAGTGACAGAGCAAGACCCTATCTCAAAAAAAAAAAAAAAAAATTATGAAAACTGCCACAATTATAAAGAGCAACTATAATTTGTTATAACAGAGTATCAGGACAGGCATTCTGTGCCTTACTATTTAGAGGAATTTAGAAAAATAAAATTAAAAATTAAAAATAGTACCTAAGTTTTTTACTCCTCAATCCCCCTTCCACCCCTATGGCAATAAGACTAGTGGTGTCTTAAGAGTAAAAGATTACAAGGGGAGGAGAAAAGAACACAACTAAATATATGTCATTCTAACATTTATTTTATATACGCATTTTGAATATGCAAAGAAAAAGGTACCTTAGACAAAAGTACCTGATCACAAAGGAAATCTGCCGGTGACAATGAATGTTTGACCTTGTTATGTACCTGAGCAGTAATTCTGGCCCTAAACAAAATTATCAGTTAGAATTATTATCTCCAGCCTTAGACTCAAGTCCTCACTTCCTCTCCCATATCCCAAAATATCACCTAAGGAAACTATAATTTTCACAAAAAGACATAAATCTCCCATAATTGCCCAAAATAGTGGTCCTGAGGATATTCACATTTTGACAGTTTTCAGTGCCTTAGCCTAAAGGCATAAAGCTTTAACCAGAATTTCAGAAATCAGCCTCTGGATGAAAAAATACTCACCCCTAAAGTGGTATTTCATAGGCAAGCCCACATTTAGGAAACAGACCTAAGTAATAATAGCTAGTCCCAGGCAAGTTAAAAAATTTTCCATTTGAAAACCAAATCAACTATGTCCTTGGTTTATAATAGCCACTGGAGATTTCTTTATCATTGATCAGAGCTGCCAAGCAGGTAATGATTTTTAACCATGTTGCAAATGGAGCAGAGAATGGGGCCTGGGGGCTGAGGGGCTAGAAGAAGACAGTATAATGACCTAAAGGGATAAGGAAGGCTGTTAGGAAAATGGAGCCTTTAAGAGCTGACCACTTAACTGATCCTCAAAGGTTGGGTGGTGAGGATCAGTTACGTGACTCATTATCTGCTTGACAATTTAAAAATGGATAGACATACGAAAAGTCACTCTTACTGCCACAACTATTTAAATGTATTCTAAACTAAGAGCCTTCGCAGAGAGAAAGCCTTGACATGGGCAAACTTGAGGGCACTACCTGTCTCCAAAAAGAAAAGCCATTTAGAACATGAAAGAAAGAACAGCAAGGACAGAATAATAAATGATGGAGAAACTACTTGTGGTTCTGTATATATATTCCTAAACAGATGTAACTTATAGGTAACTTGATTACAAGACAAAAAATATTATCTAAATTTTACTGTCTTTAGAAAGCACCTATAAAAAGAATCAAGAATATGAAGTAAAGAAGGAAAAACTATCCCCTTCTATCAGTTCCACCTAGGGAGCAGAACAATGGGGCAATATTCAATCTCTCTTCAAAGGAAAACTTTTCTTTGTTAAGAAAACATAGTGACTGCTTTGCCCTGGCTCCTTATCTTCTTCTGAACTATTCTATATATGAGAATTTCAGCCTTTGTTTCCACCCCTTTTAGATGTTACTGAACACAGAGGACAGCTAAGTCATAACTGGCTTAGTGGCAGAGCAAAACTCAAAAAGGCCAAAAGATATTTTTCTGCTTCTAGTCCCATTCTGATAGTCAGTGATCTCACATGTGTACTCTGGAGTCACAGAGACTTTAGCTAGAATCTTGTCTCCATCATTGACTAGATTATATAAATTTAGAAGTTTCTTAACTTCTGTGTGTGTTTCCTACTACTTCCTTATCTATAAAATGAGGATAATAATAGCTCCTATCTTTCAAGATTAACGTGAGGACTAAATGAAAACATTTAACAAAACATTTAGCAGTTATCTGGTACTTAGCAAATTCTCAGTAAACATTAACTACCCCTTATACCCTGCTTAAATCCAAGATTTCCCCATGGTCTAGTGCAGTTGTTTTCCAATCTGTGGGATTAGAGGATTGTGATCAGTACTTTAAAAAAAAGAATCACTGGAATAAAAACTATCAGAGTGCAGTAAGGGTAAGTATTGTTTTGCAAATCTTTTTTTCAGATACACACCCACCCACCCCCATATATATTCTTAACTTAGCCTTTATGTGGCTATTCCATGATACCATCCTTAAGTAACCTGCAATAGACAGCACAAGTTTCTCTTCCTCAGGGTACAACAGTATTTTGAGCATTTTGTATGAAATTCTACAACACTTAATTACACTGTGCTTGTTTATATGTCTTTCCCATAAGAATGTAAACTCCAAAAAAACTGCCTTATATTTTATCTCCACTTTTGGGGCATGAAAAATACTGTAGGCTCAGTAAATTTTTGTTCAATGAATGAGTAAAACGTCAAAATCTAATAGGTATTAAAAACATACAAAAATACTTAACCACTATGATTATTATCCAATCAGGTTTTATTATTTTACTTATAGCTAAACTTAAATTTAGCTGTAAGTTACACAAAATCCATAAAATTATTCTTTCTCCCACAGTGCCTGGTATACCCTCTTCTATCTGAAAAAGACGAATAAATGCTTACTTAAGAAACTGAAATGAACAATGTACAAAATGATCTTTAAAAAGTAGAACATCAAAGCATGAAGATGTGCTGCACAGTTGAAGTTTTATTTAAGCAGACCAGCCACATTCATGCTTCTTTTTAGGGGCAAAGAAAGTTGAAGGAAAGTTACAGGCACAAATGGTTGCCTCTATATGACAAACTGTCCAACATCTCCTTACACAGATACTACAGGTACCATGACAACACATCCAAATGAAAACACTTGCTTGAGTATTTAAAACAAAGAAATATGAAGAACTTTAATATTTTCAATATTCTTATATTATCACAATTCTCAATTCTATTTAAATGTAAAAATCAAGTTATACAAATTCACCAAATCTGATTTTATTCCATCACAAAAAGCAAAACACAGGAAATCAATTCTAAAGAAACACTTTTCACCATGCTTAGTTAGAGGCAACAAAGGTCAAAGTTAACTGTGTACTAAATGAAATTATTTATAAAACTTGGTTTTACATTTGTCAAAAAAAATAAAAATAAATAAATAAATATTTGCTCTAAAATGAGACTTAGATTCTTAAGGTATGGGCTCCTTTATAGTGTTCTTCTGTTATATTTATTTCTAAATCATTAATAACTTGACTGAGAAATTGGCAGTTTCCAATTTTTTAAGATTACATATATATCTATTGATATGTTAGGCTATATATATATGAGAGAGAAAGAAAGAGAGAGAGAGACAGAGAGTTGTACTACTACCTCTTATAGCTCAGGCATTTTGCTTTCTTTCCTAGGCTAATTAATGTAAATGATAACTTTACCTACTCTAAACTTGTTAAACACCTAAAGAAACAGCTATTTCAGAAAAGCTTCCTTCCTTTTGTCACTTTAAGCATACATTTTAAGTTATTACAAGACTCTATTTCAAAATAATTTATTACTGGCCTTGGACTTTAAGGCCAAATCTTAACAATCAACACTGATTTACTAAAGGAAGAAAAGAGATAAGCTGTGATTTACAGTCTAAACCAGTGAAAGTGGCAACAAGTTGTTGCTACTTATCAAAAATTCTTCCCTACATTTGAAATAGTCATTTTAATGACCCTAGTAAGGGTGGTAACACTCACCAGTATGAATCTTCTCATGTCTCTGTAGCAGGTACTTCTGTATGAAACGCATGTCACATTGACTACATTGAAATGGTTTTTCGCCTTAAAATAATTTCACATCCATAAATTAGTTACTGGATAAAACAACAGTTTTTAGTTACTGTTTCTGAGAAAAGATAAATCTTAGAAGCCCAAATTTTGGAAAATTCAAAAATATCCACACATCTTTTACATTGTTCATTAACTTAACAGAATTTTATTTCCTCTCAAAATTTTACCCCCAAATTTAAAAATGCATATTCTCACAATCACATAAAAATGAGATTAAATTTGACCTATATCCTTCATGGAAATAAAAAAAAGAAATAAATAGAACAATTTAAAATAGAATTTAAAAATCACGGGATGAGAAGGGACTCTACAGGTCACCTATGTGTCTTAAATACCTCTTCTTCCTTTCCATCTGGAGGAAGATGCGCCCATCCTGCTCTCCGTGGCTAACATCCCTTCCTTTATTCTCTTTCACCAATTTTCTTCAGAACCTTCAGAACTTTCCAAACATCCCTTTTAAAAATAATCCTGTCTCTTCAAACTTCCCTTCTCTGCCAGAGCCTTTTCCTCTGCGGGAAGTATGCTTTGGTCTGCTTTATGCTGAAACCTTGTTTCAATCCACTCCTCTTTCACCACAACACCTCCTTAACAGAGCAGTCTGCCCTAAGTCTCCAACTCTTCACCACCCACTTGCAGCTTAACCCTTACACTCTGCTCTGAAACCTACTTGTGATCTCCTCACTATCAATTCCAAAGATTTTTTTTCTCAGTTTTCTAACTCTCTCTATCCTGAGGGTTGTGACATTGTTGATCATGCCCTGCTTGGAATTCTTTCTTTTTTTGGCCTCTGGGACACTATATTTTCCTAGTTCATCAAACCTCCATTATTACAGTTTTGCTCCCACAATTTATCTTACGTGTCTAGTTTGTTTACCCAAAGGTCTGCAATCAGTCTTTAGTTCTGTACTCCTAAACTTCATGATCTTAGCTATCATTTTTTGTATTTGATTTCCAAATCCATATTTGAAACTCTGCCTAGACATCTGGCACAAAAAAATGAATGTTGACACCCTTTTAATAATACACTCTTTAATCATTTCTCTAACTAAAAGGAGCACATTAAGCCAAATAAGTGTCTAATTAAGACTATTTAGTTAATTTTATACATCCACGCTAATTGTTTTCTCACTTAAGAGTTTTTCCTGGTTTCCTGCTGACATTCTGGCCTATAAAATCCCAGATTTGGAATGCCAGGTTAGCTACATTTGTAGGAATGAATGATGTTTACAAGAAGATGAAAATAACAAAGATAATAATTTTAATGGCCACAAGCCCATTTTAATTCAAGAAATACCTGTATGAATGAAGACATGTCTCTGTAAGTGATAGTTCGTTCTAAAGGCAGCATTGCAGTGCTCACAAACGTGAGATTTAGGGGTTTTCAAACCAAGTGATCCATCCTCATTTATTGTAAGGATCTAGTTTAAAAAAAAGGCAAAAACAAAAGAAATAAGTTTTTAAAACGTAATTAAATACTAATTTTTAAAAAAGATAATGCAAACAATGCTCACCAGATATAATGAAATATTTTCTTAAATAATCTTGAAAAGACTGTTAGAATAATGTTTTTATTAATTGTAGGAAAGTACAACGTGACTCAGAATGGGAAAAATCACTAATAAAACCTTGGAAGCTGGTTAAGTGAGATCTTACCACTCTGCCTCCTCCCCTGTAATGCCAATACCTAATGGAGTCCCTAAGTGTTCTCTGCTAGGGTAAGCACAGGTCTATTTTCAATTTCAAATTCTCATATATACAGGAAAAAAGTCTTATGTTTTAGACATGATCTAAATATCAATCAGTATGGGACAAGTTAAATAAATCATAGAAAATGAATACAATTTAATATAATGTGGTTGTAAAATAAAATGAGAAAGTGCTCTATATACTACATGAAAAGAGCACCAGAATTTGTTAAGTAAAAAAAAGCAAAGTTTAGAACTCAATGTATAATTTTGCTAATATTTGTATATAAAAGAATACATAAATATATTTGCTTGTATATACATTAAAAACTACTTGAGAAGGATATACATGAAATGCATATAATCTTGATTATGATGGCTGGGGAACTGGGCAGATAAGAGATAAAGTGGGAGGGAGACTTTACACTGCCTGTATACTTAACACATTTTTGGGGACTTGGCGTGGTGGCTCATGCCTGTAATCCTAACACTTTGGGAGGCCAAGGCGGGAGGATCACTTAAGGTCAGAACTTTAAGAACCGCCTGCACAAAAGCGAGACCCCATCTCTACAAAAAATAGAAAAGTTAGCCGGGCATGGGGGCAGGTGCCTGTAGTCCCAGCTACTCAGAAGGCTGAAGCAGGAGGATCGCTTGGGACCAGGAGTTTGAGGTTGCAGTGAGCTATGTTGACACCACTGCACTCTAGCCAGGGTGACAGAGCAAGACTCTGTCTCAAAAAAAAAAAAAAAACTGAACCATGGAAGTGCTTACCTATTACTTAAGAAAAAAAGAAGAAGAGAAAAAGAGAAGACTAAGTTTTCAATAATAAGGTAGAATTTGGAGTCTGTTTCAGTCCAGGATCTCTAAGATTATTCTAGAGTGAATGAACTGTTAAACATAGTCCCAAAAATATTTGTCAAATAAATAAATTAGAGGTGGGTATAGGGAAAGAAAATAGGAGACAGAGAAATCAACCTGATCTTCCTGGGCTTCCTGAGACTGAGAACATTGTGCAACTGCTCTGGATGGTACCAGAGAGAAACTCACTTTGGGCCTCATGTATTCCAATTTATCTACAACGTGTTCAACACGCAACATTAAACTGCCACGTGGCAGAGTGAAAAAATAAATGATCTCTTTTTCATTATTGAGGAGAGCAAAAAGATAGCAGAATATGATATGAAGAAGAAAAGAAAGCTAGGAGATAAAATCATGAGGGGCATGGCAAGTAAGAGGGAAACAATGCTGGAGGTGGGGGCATACAGAATGGGAGCTAAAAAACTGTGTCCGACATAGGATAGAGAGGTCTGGGAAACATCCTGATAAATACAAAGGACTGCAGAAACACACAGCTATGACCCCTTCTCAAACCTAGAAAAGGGGAGTAGGTAAGGGGAAAGGCTTTAATCATTAAAAATATTTTTAACTTTAAATTCAGGAAGACAGTTCAGCCTATACTATATGCAAATGAATGGTAATTTTTATGCAAATTATACAGGGCATTTGGGTTCTGGGCAAACTGCCATGTGGTCAACAATGCTTCAAAGTCTGTGCACCAAAGTCATAGAAGGGAAACATTTGGCAGGAGCATGGAAGTGGGTGTCACAGCTTCCTGAAGACAGTGAGAATGGAAAGTTTCATCTCTGGCCAGTTTAAAATTTTTTCAACTCCTCCAAGTCACATAATAATATGCACATTAACACTGTGCAAAAAGAAAAAACACAAAATCTTTTAAAATACAATTCAAAATATTTCTAACAAAAAAAAAAGATGTTAAATATTTTGTATAAAATGGAACTAAAAACAAGATAGCGCCAGGTTTTTTTTTTTTTTTTTACATACATTGATAACAAGAAAGAAAACACAAGTGCCAAAAAACATGGCAGTTCATTAGCTTTCTGTGGCATAGCAACTGCAAGGAAAGGCTTTGTAAGGAACAAATCTGGCCCAAGTTGCTTAATGTGAAACGGATGTAACCCTTGACTGTACAAAGCCCTTTTGTGAAGAGTTAAGGAGTTCTAGGTCATTGTTTTCTGGCACTGGAGGTAATGCTGCCTTTCATTGTGGAAGCAAGCCTTAATTCAAGGTGAATTTTACAGATGAAACAGCTACCACTGCCTTGGGGATAAATACACAGAAAAATATAGCATATTTATAAGTTCAAAGACAAAAACACCAAATTCTTGGACATTTTATATTTTCTTTTCTTAGGCCACGGTAACAAACATCTTTGCTTAAAGGACACAGAGTAAAATTCATCTTGCCTCAGATGGACACCAACGGTCCTTACAATTCATAATCTGTTTTAAACATATCCACCTGACTTTGTCTGTTTTATTCACCACTATAGTCCTAGTGTTCAAAATGGTGGCCGGAGCACAGTGGAGACTCTATACCTATCTACTGACATGGCTGCTTGCTACCCACACCAAACTTCCCTCAGAGCTTATCACTTTTATTCTTTTAAAAAAGTTTTGATAAAAGCAATACTTTTCAATTTTTCAGTCTTCAGAACACTGGGTAGTACCATAGAGAAGTGGGTATGCAAAGAACAAAGTCCCTTGGCAGAACAAAAAAAGCACATTAATGCAGGCAAAATTTTCTTCCTCGGTATAGACTTGGCTTCTTTTTCTTGTTCACATCCTTTCAAGATCGTTTAGTAGTATGTGATCTACCAGTTAAGTGTGTTTTTGCCTTAGAGATTAGCAGTCTCACCTGCTACTGGTACCATAATATTTTTGCTTTTCTTTTTTCCCCTCAACATATAAACACCAATACAAATGAAGAATTCGAAGATAAAAAATTTAAATTCTAAGATGCTTGCTATGGCATCTCCACATGCTTTATCTCATACCTCCTGTCACTGCTACTTTAGGAGAAATATGGTATATTATAAAGACTAAGCAATCAGGCTTTACCAAGTAGAGAAATTAGTAACAGCCTAAACAATACTCAATGCATTTGATTATTCTATCTGTTTAATAAATTTAAAACAGATTTTACAGAAAAAATTATACCTATTAGAACTCCTCAGTTAATCTGCTTTCTCAGTGCCATGGTCCACTGTAGGTATATTTTTTGTTTTGAGACAAATCTGTTTCCAGATAGCTACATGTGCGTGTGTGCATGCACACACAGAGTAAAGATTATCTTAAATAATATACCCATTTTCATCAGGCAAAGCCCTAAGCTCTGCCTATTCAATTCAGAGATTTTTTACTCCTTAAGGATATCTGCCACTGAATAACTAAAACCTGACATCCCTCAATAGAAAAGGTTCTGCTCTCTTAAAAAGACAGACATGATTTTCCACATTCTATGTATGTACTACTAAAATTATTAAGGCATATTTTAAATTAATGACTACAGGTTTCATCACATATTCCTAAATCAACTGAAATCGACTTCTAAGCCACCAAAACCCAAAAGACAACATAGTTTAAATTTCTCACCTATTATGAGATGTTTTACTGCAATTGAGGGCGGGAAGTGAGAGTTTTTACAATTCTCTTTACTCTCCAAATCCAATTAGAAATGGAAGAACAGTGCAACTCCAAAGACATACAACAAAATAATAAAGGTGTCCAGAGCAAAAAGCATTACGACATCTTGACTATCCTAATTACTGCTAATATCTCACCCTCACATCATCACTTTCTTTCATTTTTCAGGATTTTTTATTATCTCTCAATACTAGATTTTACCCTTTACCAAATTTCATTTTTAAATGACAAGCTTTTAACAGCACCAGAACGTGAAATTCACCATGTCATAAACATGGCACAACAACATAACAACCTTGAGTTTCAGAAAAGGTTATTTCTTTCCTGTTTCCTAAATATTAGGAAAAGAAGTATGTGATATTTTCTAAAAAAAATACTTGCATCAGGATTGTTTTTTAAAGTAATGGTTCAGTTTTGTGAAAAAACTATTTACCTAGAACACATAACTTCCTGGGAAAATCAGATAAATAAAATACTAATATATTAGTTTGCTAATTTTCTTCCTTCATTTTCTCATAAGTATTATTACACATTTCCTGTTTTCATCCCAGTCTTATAATCAGTTCATCTTCAAAGCTACTTCCTCCTAAATCAAGGTAACACATAGAAGAAAGCATGACAAATGTCTGGTACATTTATTGCTCTGTAACATTTAATTAAATTTTCCTCATTTTATCTCTTTCAATTTCAAATCTTTTTGATACTAAAATCTCAAATCTTTTCTGGGAACCAAGGGTATATAATAAATTGCTGGGAAGAGATTCTCTATATAATCTATTTGTTGTGTGGAATATGTTCTTCCTTCCTGAGTTCAGCATAACTTTGAATAATCAATTTTTATTCAGACCACCTAAAGTGTTATAACAAACTCAGTTCCTTTCTTCAGCACCTGATAAGAGATCTGGGCACATAAAAGGCACTCAAATTATTTGCTGAATAAATGAAAAAGGAGATACATTTCAGAATACAGAGACATAATTAAAAATACCCTGGTCTCTCTCAATCAATCCTAAGGAGTTTGAAAAGACCTATAAAATATATACAATACTGGATTAAGATAATGTTGTTATATTTTACTGAAAAGAATTCTTATAATTCATTAACGTCAGCCAGCAATTCCCATAAAACTCTTCTGAGCTGGAAAACATTATCTCCTAATTCATGTAACAAGCCAATATCAAAGTCAGGTAGTAATACCTCATTTATCCAGAAACTTCTAGTATCAAGACTTAAATGTACATCATAATCACCTTTCCTCTTTTAAAGTACAGATGGAAATCCCCTGAATAAGGACCTGCAGGGACAGAGCACGGGCATCTGTGGGAAAAGCCCTATAGATGACTAATGTAGAGCCAGGAGGGAGAACCACAGACATGAATGCTCTGAGACTGAATTAAGTCTACCTAGACTTTTCGCACACTTCTAATAACATATCTGTGGTCCTAATTCACAAGAGAACAAAAACAGAATCAAATGGGCAAAGGAAAAGTGATGTTAAGTGGCCACACAGATGTAGAAATGTAAAAATGAACAGCATGTCATTAAGGAATGAGAGAGTAAAGCAATTATAAGCAGTAAAATACTTAAAGTCAAAAACAAACAAAGAAACAAAACACTTAAAGTATAGCAGTCAGGAGTTTTCAGGGTAAGGGGGAAAAAAGCCCTAAAATTGCAGTCCTCCCAAAGGGACTCATTGTAATAACTGATTACTTTTAATGTTTATGTCAGCCCCAAGACATTAAAAGCTGAATTATGTTCAATTGCACTATATTTAAAAAGAAAGCACATTAAGGATTTCCAAAAGAGTGGTTAAAATAAAATGAAATCTGACATTTAAAAGAGGTAAGCTTCTATTATGTAGAAAATTTACTTTCGTAAAAAAGCTTATTCCATGATAGTAGCAAATACCTTGACCTAGATAATATTCCCTAGCTCAATTACCCTCTTCTTCATCAGACATGTTGCCAAGTTTATTTTGGCAATTTTTCAAATATCAAAGCCTACCTTAAAATGTCTAAGCTTTTCCACTGCTCCTAAGTCCTGCCCCCCATCCCCCAAATAAAGATGACTAGGCTTTGCCATATGAGAACTGCTCAGAAAGCAATTATTGCCTACAATCCATGGCAGCTAGAGATGGCATAACAATACAGTACTTCTCACCACAAAGCTTATCTTGAAGAGAGCCACACTTACATGGATGGAAAGAAGATCTGATATTTTTACTAAAAATCAATCACATTATTTTAGTTGTATTTCCTGTGCAGATCCCCAATCTAATATGACACAATGGTGACACATAATCAACATATTTATAATGGCAAAATTTAAGATTTGGAAAAGGTGTTGGAGCAAAGTGAAGTCCTCTAAGCATAATAAATGATAATTCTTTAAGAAACTTAAAATTGTTCTTAAGGAATTTAAAATAAGCAACACTATATTGTTTTATAAATATGAGATAAACTTCTTTTTCTCTTCATATAAAAGGCAGAACAAGTTACTTTAAGAAAAGATCTAAGTGTAAATTTTTAAAAACACACCTGAGAAAATATAAAATAACTCCCTGGTATGTCTCCAAGTTCTAAGACTCCAAACACAAAAAACCATTCACCTGGTGACCGTAGACCAGTATTAAAAAACAGTCCACCACTCCCTGTCCCATTAAATTTAATATGCCAGGACAATTTAAAAATAACTGCTTTGTTATTCTTATACCCCTGTCTGCTGCACATTATTTCTAGTCACTTCATCTTCCTAAGAATTTCCTAAAAAGACTACCCTAAAACATTTTCTCATATATACTATACTTAAAATAGGCCAATTCTTTCATCTGGCCACTAAATGGGTATGTAAATATTTAAATAATACCTTTAGAAATATTATAAAATAATACATTATAAATGAGTTCATCTCAAATTAGACAACCAAAATAGCTTAAACCCTCTAAAAATCTGATCTATATTTAGAAACCTAAAACTAACACCAAATAAAGATTCCGACATCCCACTAGAAGATAATAATCTGGGTTTTAGTCAGAATTTCAGGAAGACATTACACTAAAGAACAGCACCAGAAAAACATGGTAATAAAATAATCCAGGAAAATGTAGAACTTACATATATTATGTTGTTTTTAATGACTTGAAATAAATGAACCAGATTCCCCATAGATCAGCAATGAATCCAAAGTAACATAATCACTATCACAAATGATTTTAGAAATTATTTTTTCCCTTAAATTCTGGTATTATTCTATACATGAGGAACTTGACTTATTCATTAATGTAAAGAACAAAAAAAAAGTATTATATAGATTACTGAGAGAAACATTAAGACTGCAAGAAAAGAAAAAGAGGGCAGGAAGAAGGAAAGGAGGGAGGGAAGGAGACTTCACAAATATAAAATGTCCAGGAAAATGAAAAACGAAGTTTAGTGTGACCAGAAACTAAAGAAATTCAAAATTAAACTATAAAGAGACTCATCTTAAGCTATAAAAAAGCAAAGTCTGATATTCAAGGCCAGTGAGAGTATAGACAGATACACCTCAGGTCTTCTGCAGGTAGGAATGTAATTGGTACAATTTTTCTAGAAGGAGTAACATTACCAAGAAACTTTTTTAAAAGTTCACACCCTTTGACTCAATAGTGCACAAAGATAAATACACAAATATTTTAAGCGCTGTATGATTTAAAACGGAAACAAAAATAAAACTTACCCAACAAAATAATAATGACAAATATAGCAATCATTAAATATAACATGATCTATTAAAAAATAATACATTATGCAGCTAATAAAATGTTTATAAAGACCATTAATAACTAAGTTATTAAGTGTAAAAATAGCTTACATAAACTTTAAATGTTAAAAATCAGGAAATTAAATCTGTATTCATATCTATATATCTATCCACACAAATTTGAAAAAAGATAAAACAGGGATAAGGCAGAAAATCAAAGTTGTAATGTAACCATGGGTTTAGTCTCTGTATTTTTCAAAACTTGCTATAGTAGGCATACTTACGTAACCTAAAAGTAGTGGTATGCTGGTAAACATTTAACAACCAGTTAGGGAATCAGGGGGTAGGGAAGTGTTTGCTGATTTCTGTGGTGTAAATACTCCTACCATGGCTAATTATAAGCTACCAATGGTTTTAGCAACTGGCTTGCAAAATTCCTGAAAATTTAGCAATCAGCTCTTACAAGTCAGTACAAGCTGGCTCCAGCACACCAATTAGTCCAAAAGTATACAAAATATGTAAATAATGATTACGATTTCAAATCACAAATACAAAAAAAGCAGCCAACAAAAAAAAATCATGTTATAATCTTTTTTAAAAAGCCTTCTTCACTATATGAGAAGAAAGAAAAATGAAAAATAACTATAAAGATGCAAATACACTGCAGAGAGGTTCAGAGAATTCCTAGGAATACAAAAATGCTATATATAGTCAACTATTACTGTACTAAAAAAAAAACCAAAATAAACAAGAACGAAAATAGCAGTAACTCCTAGCAGTATTTACTGGGTCACTTGTTTATTTACTAATCCATTCATTTACCCATAAAATATCTATTGAATATGTATTATACCTCCTATTCCAGGCTCTTGGGATACAGCTGTGCATAAAATGAAGTCCCTGCCCTCATAGAGCTTGCATCCTATTACAGGTATCTCATACTTTTTCCTGATGAATAACTGGTATTAAGTTTTCCTGAAGACTTAATATTAAGTTAAGTAAAACTATTATGAATGAGAAGCAAGGGCAATACATACCATGTTAGTTTTTAGAGAAAAGAGAGACATAAGAACAGTTCATTTTTAGAAAAAGGAGGACACAGTGAAAGAGAAGTGGATAAACTGAAAGCAATGGCCCACCACCTCCTTGCAGGCACGCATCCCTTCCCTCCCTCTTGGTGAAGGGGTGCAGCATGCCAAGTTACTAAACCACATACAACTTTCACATCTGCCTTAAGGTCTAGCCAGGTTTCTGCCTATGAGATTAACCAATATTTTAAGATTAAGAGGTTAGCAACCGCCACCTTAATATATTTTCTTACTTTTGCAGGAGAACGTTGTTTCCGCTTCTTCTTTTTCTGTAAGTCTACCGGCTCTCTGATCTGCTTTTTGTCTCTCATCAGTTGCTCAGATACATCAGTAAAAGTAATTTCTTGCTTTACACTTATCTGTTTAAAAAAAAAAAAAGCCGATTTTAGAAATGAATAAAAAGTCCATTGTGACAAAAAAGCCATTGTTGACTCCTTTTGCTAAACCTAAACATATAGGTGCTGCCAGAATGACTATGTGTGTGTGCCAACTAAATAGAGTGCTACAGAATTCATTAATAGGCAGTTGAGAAATAAGAATCAAGAGTACATAAGCTGAGGCTTGATAAACTAAGGTTTTTTTTTTAATCTACCGGGGAAAAAGATTAAAGATGTCCTGGGAAAAGATGATCATAGAACCATATTGCAACATCAATTTCATTCCCACATTTAAGGAAACGGATGCTGAAGTTAAAAGCACCAAAAAAAAAAAAACAAGAATCTTAAAACTAACGACAATTCAACTCAACAGGCTTAATACGTAAAAATCCTCTGTAATCAAGAAGTACAATGGCTAATGACACATTTTCAAAATAAACTAAAAAGCAGGTAAACAAGATTAAATCCAGTTTCAAAATCCAAAGTATAAGTTGAAGATAGCTGTCCAAAAGGTTAAATGAGGAAAACACAACATAAGCCAGGGATTTCACACTGACAGAATGAGGAGTAGAAGCTTTCGTGATTTCCAAAATGCAGGCAGTATGAGAATCACAAATCAAGAACCTTGGCACTAAAACATGACATAAATGATTATTTAGCTAATAATTCTATCAGGTTATAGAATAGTACAGCGACCATTCTTATGGCTTCTTTTGGTATCAACTATTTAGAACACAAAATAGAATGGTAAAATCACCACCAATAAGGCTTTGGAATACAGACATCTTATTACCTCTGAAGTGCTATCCACGGAAAAACAACTACTTGGGCTGGGTATGAGACAAGCAGAGATAACAGACCATCTAAGCAGCCGTGGAATTGCTCTGTCCTATTTTGAAGAGGCACCAAAAAGTAGTACAAACATTTCTGTCATCTTATAAATTGCAAAGAAATCATGGAAATGTAGTATGCAGCAATAAGAAACAGAGGAACTCTTTTTAGCAAAAGTATTGAGTACAGACAGATTCATAAATAAGCTTTGCAATTAACAGCTATTCATAAACCAAAGAAGAGCCTTTATGTGCAAACAGTAAAAAAAAAAAAAAAAAAGATTATGATGTATATATCTGAACCTTTTAGTTATTTCCACATATATGGAAAGTCATCACATTAATACTATCATTTTCAATTATAAGGAATACTTTTAACATTATGAAAGCACAAATTCAAATCTAGAAGTATCTGTGGATCAAAGCATAGTGAATGTCAATAGACACACAGCAAGTTACATTTTTAGAATGCTCGAATAGGCTTATTATCCATAAGGAATAAAGTAATCTCCTCTCTATATAAATGATAACTTTAGAGAAAGTGTATGGTCCATCCTAAAGTGCTGAGAAAAGATGTCGGTAAATCCAAAAATATAAAGAGATAGCATGACAATGACAAGACAGAAAGAAAGAATGAACTGCAAAAAGTCTAGAAAAACTTAAGCCTTCTTTGGCCCAAGGAAGACTACAATAATCTATAAAAATAAGAAAACTTCTTATGCATAGCAAAAGAGATAATTCATGCATAAACTGTCTACCCTTTCCTTGAGAACTCTCTTTAAAAGAAAAACATGTTCTCAGTGTTACTTTACACATAAAACAAACCCAAGTGTAATTAATCAAAAGCAGGCATCAGCAGATGGGTAATGTTTGAAAAGACAGGTTTGCTGGGTTTTTGAAACATATTCATTTACAGCATCAAGAAAATCAATAGTCTAGGAAATATGTCAGATTTTTAAAAAACAAAACAAATCCTCTGGTTTCTTCCCTATTACTTGAGCTGTATGATAGTACTCAGTCCCATTAACACATGCCTATCTGAGGACTTGACTTTCAAAATGCTGCTCTCACTACCAGTCCAGAAATACCATCACCACCACCAACCACCACCCTACCCATCCTGCTTTAATCAGATTTGACTAAACCCAGACATTTCTCCTCCTAAAATTCTAAGATCACTCTGGGCATCCCACTTTGAAACTATAGAAGCCATCAGACATGACTCCCTTTTCTTATCTACCTTCTATACTAATCTAACTCCCTCCCCAACATACTCAGAAATAGAGTTCTGTAGTGTCATGTTTCCTCACTCCTTGTCGCTGCCTTTGCTGATCTTTCTTGCACGTTCTAAAACGTGTCTCTTAATTATCCTGACATTTTTCTCATTTTTAATCTCTTCTTGTTTATCCTCCTGACCTTAAGCAAAGAGGCCTACCTGTATTGAAAAAATCCTTCCCTTAATTCTAATCACTAACTCAAGCCCAGAATCCAGAATGACTTTCTTTTCCAAGACTTATTTAATTTCTGGTCTTAAAATAAATAAATAGACTTACTTTTGTTTAACTATTTCATGTACGTAAATATTGTCTTGATAGGTTAAAGTAAGATATTCTTTGTTGATATTTCCCATAATACCTTTCACTCATTTATTCACTCAACAGCTATTAAGTGCCTGCTCTGTGCTAAATTCAGTCAGGCTAAAATATTATAACAAAAACATACTGAGATTCTAATATGCGCAAAGCACCATCCTAGATACTAAGAACCACATTCCAAATATGAGATCTCCTTTTCAAAGGTCTTAAAATGTAGATGTGGAATTTTGATGCATTATAAAAAAACCCAAAGTAGTAATTAAGGACAGCACATGTAATACTGTAACTAAATGAACGGTACGGAGAATAAGGGTCGGAATTCAAAGAGAAAAATGAAGAAGGTTTGAAATAATACAACACAGGTTTTATGGATGAAACAAGAGACTGAATCAGAGCTGCAAGTGTATCATATACATATCTTCCCTTTTTATTTTTTCTTCCAAATCTACTACTCTTCCCAACTTCTTTCTTCCAGACTCAGTAATTTTAACAAGTGATAAAACAAATATAAATGTACCTAAAATAATGTTACCAGACATAGTATGTGATGAATGAAAATTTCCTTTGGTTTGCAAATTTTGTGCTATCCCCTATCCCCACCTCCCAAACAAGAAGGTAACTGACTCCTTGGAATCATTTTGGACTCTTCCTCCTCTTCATTCTCAATATCCTGTATCTATATCCAGTGACATCCATTTCACTTCAATTAATCTTACCAACATCACTGACTTAGGGTATTATCATCTCCCAGTGTATTCTTCCACAAATAAATTAATATAAAACTTTTTTTTGTCATTTCCCCAGTGAGGAATCTGCAACTACATGCTGTTGCCAATACTATCAATTATAAGCTCCCTAGCTAAGCTTTCATGATTTTATATGCTCTGCTTTACAGAAAAGACCTCAGTCACTTGGCAGAAGGCTATGTCCTTGCCATCCCTCCTCTCCATTTCTGGAGCCACATATTCCTATCAATTTTCAATTTTTAGTATTTTCACTCACTCTCCCACACAATGGAGTAAAAGGAAGGTGTCTTTCTGCTTTCCTCTATAGTCTGCTACTAATTCCATTCCCACCCATCTTCAAGGCTCTGCTGCTTCACTGCCTCTCTTAAACAGTCTCTCTGACTCCATCAGCTGCATCTTCTCTTAAACGCAGACTCAAATTTCCTCTATAACAAATTCTTATGGACCAAAATTTTCCCAACTGCTATCCTTCTTCTTTTGGACAAACATTTTGAAAGAATAATCTGTAGTCAGCATAAAGAGATAAAATAGCTGTCCCCAAATTTAGAGAAATGGTTATTCTAAGAGTAAAAATAGTACAGAACCATATTTTTAAAAAGATGTATTTAACTATCACTAGAAAGAACCTGTTTCAAATCACTGCCTAGGAAACACCCAAGTTGAATCAAGGTGACCGAAAGTATAACAAGTGTTTAAATGCAAAAAAAAAGATGTAACACAATTAACTGTACTGCAAACATACTATCTAAAGAAAGAATGTCAGCAATATTTGAGGGTATTCATGGAGTCTAGAAAAGGAGAAATTTAAGAACAAGAGTATAACTCTGTGTGTGCATGAAAAAAAAAAAAAATATATATATATATATCTCTGTGTATTTCCTGTATGTGTGTGTGTATCTGTCTTTCCAGGATGGATTTGGCAAGAGCAGTTAGCTGTAACTAACCAAAAGGAAGACTACAAATTCCAAGCTGACAAAGCCATAGCATAGGGCAGGGAGGTAAAGCAGTACACTGATGGACAGACCTTTGTGAACCATATCCCTTCCTCTCTGCCTGAGCCATGATTGTATGCAAGACTTTGAAAGCAGCTACATTTGTCAAGGGAGAAAGTCCATAGCTGTCCTTTGATTTTGAAAAGGTTCAGGGATCCACACAACTGGAAACAAACACTCTGATCTACTTCTCAATTACATTTCTCACTATAAATTTACACTTTGGTTGCTACATCAGCATCTTATGATTTAGATAACTATAGATGAAGTGATCAAATAAAGTTTCCTTGCCTGAAATAGTGCTACCCATTCTCTATCCTACTTAGAAATCCTATTCTTCCAACTTCCATAAAATCACAAAATTTAAGTTCTCTCTTTTTCCTCATGGCAGTTCTGGATCCTTCCAGTAATATATGCCTTTATTTAGTAACAGTTTCAGTAAATCTACATCAGTGGTTCTCAAAGTGTGGGGACTCCTAAAGTCCTTTCGGGTAGTCCATGAGATCATGAGAGTCCTCTTGGGTAGTCCATGAGATCAAAACTACTTTCATAATAATGCCCACTTTTTTTTTACTCTCCTTCTCTCACAAGTATACAGTGGCATTTTACAAAGGCTACGTGTCATGTTCCCACAGACAGAATATGTCACTACAGGTATGAGAATCAAGTTAAATTAAACAATACAGAGATTTGCAAAAACGTAAAGCAATTCCCCTCTTCTCACTAAATTTTTCGTTTTAGGGTTACTTTTTCATTAAAAATGTTATATGCTAGGGGTGCAGTGGAGCACCCCTGTAATCCCAGCACACTGGGAGGACAAGGCAAGAGGATCGTTTGAGGCCATGAATTCAGAACAGCCTGGACAACATAGCGAGACCTCATTTCTTTTTAAAAAATAAAAATAAAATTAAAAAAAAAAGAAAAGATTGTCACTCCTAAAACACTGGGTCCTTGAAAAAAAAAAAAGAAAAATTTTTTAATGTTATAGGCTATCATATAGTGAGTTTTATTGTTATTTATAAATTAATAAATAAAACTTTAAATTTCTCAGCTTTAATTTCTAATATGTTAAATACCGGTATGTATAACCAACATAAGCAAAAGCTCTTAGGAGTTCTCAATATTTTTTAAGAGTATAATGGGGTCCCAAGACCAGAACATCTGGGAACTGCTGATTTAGATACATCTTAACTATACTTTGCTTTCCCTTCCTCTCATCTACTCAATCTCTTCTAATACAGATGCCTGGCCTGGGCCCCAACAACATAAAGAAATTAGTATAGATGCTGTATGCATGTGTGGGTTAATACACATACATGTATTTCGTAGCTTGTCAGCTGAGATCACCAAGAAGCAATGACACCCAATATACCTACCACCAGAACTTAGTTTCTAAATACCCTTATGAAAATAAGAAAGAATGAGGCCAGGCATGGAGGCTCATGCCTGTAATCCCAGCACTTTGGGAGGCCAACGTGGGAGGCCTACTTGAAGCCAGGAGTTCAAGACTAGCCTGGGCAACAGAGTGAGACCACGTCTCTTAAAAAAAAAAAAAAAAAAGAACCAGAGTTCTTTGGGAAATGGTTGAGCCCAGAGCTGGGAAACAGAAAAAATAAGATGATCCTGGAAAATCATGGTGCTGGAAGCTAAAGTACTCAAAAAAGGATCGGAACATGTCAAAAGAATATGAGACCCTGCCTGAAAGAAGTCCTAATGGCCAAAGCTGGAACAATATGAGCAAGAAACTAAGCAATGATAGTACTGAATCATAACCCATAGAATAAAATGAATACCCACAGATATAAATTAAAACAGTAAAATAAAAAATAAAAATAAATGGAGAAGAAACAACTACAATGAACACAAATATAGAAGGAATAAGGAAAATTAAAAAATCACAATTAGGCAAACACCACAGTAATAACTATTACAAGCAAGGTCTACTAATGGATATTAAAATCAGTGTGCAAAAAATTTCAGAAACAGGATATATTTAAACAGTCACAAAGTATCTCCTTCAAGATATTTGTCAATTATAAAGGAAAAAATTGTAACTTTTCAGTGGGGAAACCTGGCAGTAAGGAAAGATCAAGTTAGTATCACCAGTTATAAGACATGCACATTATGTCCCCCTCATATGATGCACTGAGAGGGACACAACATCACTTCTGTGAGGCTGTCAAATATGCAGAGCTTCAATCTAACCATAAGAAAACATCAGACAAACTCAAATTGAGAGACAATCCACAAAACAACTGACCAGCACTCATGAAAGTACCAAGGTCATAAGGAAAAGTCTGAGAAATTACTACAGGTTGGAGGAGACTAAGAAGATACAATAACTAACTTAAGTATGGATCCTCAATTGAATTCTCGAACAGGAAAAGGACATTATGGGGAAAATAGATGAAATTCAAAATAAAGTCTGTAGTTTAATAGTATTTTACCAATGCTAAATTCCTGGTTTTGACAACTGTACTATATGGTTGTATAAGCTTTAACATTAGGGGAAGCTGGGTTAAGGGTTTATATGGACTCTACTACTTCTGCAACTTTAAGTCTAAAATTATTTCAAAATAAAAAGTTAAAAAAACTATTCTAGACTCTGATTATTCTACCTACAAAAATACTTCAACATTTACTGGTATTTTGCAAGTGTGTGATTCCTCTTCCTCAGCATAGTAAACTAAGATTTATCTAGCATTTACTAGGTTTCAGGCACTGTCCTAAAGATACAATGGATGGGGAAGACACATGGTCTCTAGCCTGTACAGTCTATTGCATCTAATCCTACAGTAACCCTACGGTAAGTGTTTTCATCCCATTTTAAAAATAGAAAACTAAAACCCAGGAAGGTTAAGTAATTCGCCTAAAATCACATTAATTAAGAGAGAAAGCCAAAATTTAAAGCTAAGTCTTCCAAATCCAGTGACTGAGATCCTAACTATTGTGATCTGTCATTTAAATTACTGTACTTATATAATATAGTTATATAATATCATATAAATTCTTATCCTCATGTTACCAATAAGGAACCTAAAACTTCAGGGAAATAAGTATCTTGCCCAATCTATTAAGTGTCAAAACTAGACTTAAACCAAGATCTGATACCTTTCAGTCCAGTGCTATTTCCACTATTATAACTGCTTTTTAATAGATCTAAATTACTCAAACTTACTTAAAAATGCTTTTTGTACATACTGTATTTTTTCATATATGAACTATACTTCAATTGCTTCTAGAATATGAAAAGAATTTCAAGTGGTTCTGGAATGTCTAATGGATGCTACTAAAGGGAAAGAAAATTTTAAAAAGTGGACAAAACACAAACAATATTTAGGTGAAATATTAGAAGACTTGAGTTTCAATGCCATCTCTTCCAATTACCAGCTGGGAGAACTTGGCTTCCAGAGATAGTATGACAAAACAAGAAAAGCACAGGGTGGGAGTTAAAAGAAATAAAAATCCAATTCCAGATAGTAATGCTAACAGTGTGAGGTTAAACTACTAAAATCTGATCATTTGGTGTTCACCTATAAAATGGAAGGAAAAAACCTCATAGGATTTCTGCAGAGTTAAGTGAGATTTTATATACATAAAGCATAACTACAGTACACTGCAGTACACAGTAGATTCTTGATGCTATTCATTATCTTAATCATTTTCTCGTCTGTTAATTGGTGGTAATAATAATATCCACCTTACATCAGAAAATCAAATGAGATTACATAAAGAGCACTTTGAAAACTTTAAAGTCCTAAATAAATACGTATGGTTATTAATTATTATCATGCAGTTGCAGATGTCGCAATTGCTTGAATACACAAAGGGTTACCAATTTCTACAGATGTCTACAGATCACTGATAGTCACTAATACTTGACCTTAGACATATTGACATCTAAAAGTCAATGTGGCTAAAAATAAATTCTTTCTTTTCAAATTAGATCCTCCTTCCAAATTCCCTGCCTTTCAATATATTATCCCAGTATCCCACCTAAATATCCTATATTTTAACTTTCTTTTCTACCTTCCACCCAAGACCAAATCCAGTTGTTGGGTTTTTTCCCTAAGTACAATATACAAATCTAGAAAATATACTTCACATTTCCTTCTCTAGATCATTTATAAAGACATTAAGTTGGGACTCTCATATACTACTACAGGGAAATTAAATTGGTCATCCTTTGTGGACTACAATTCAGCTAACATATATTAAGAGCCTTAAGAAGCCTATACTGAAGAAATAATCTCACATGACAATAAGTTCACATGTAACATCACAATATTATTTATAATAGTTTTTTAAAAAGTGCAAAAGCCCAATACCCAATAATAAACACATAGTGAGTTAAGTTACAATACAGCTATATGGCATTATACAGTTATTAGAAATCTGACTTTTGAATAATGTTAATGACATAGAGAAATGCTCATGGTTTAAGGGTGATAAATATGTAATAAACAAATTTTTACAATTTCATACAAACACACAAATATATATGCAACAAATTTTATATAATCATACAAATACCTACACAGGAAAACAAACCAAAAAAGGAAACACTAAAACTAAAATGGAAGTTAAAGGGTATACTAGAGTAACAAATTATAAAAATTTTTTATCTTTATAGTTTTAAATTTTTTACATTTTTTCAATCTTAAAAAGATATTAAGTCCAGTCTTAGTACAAATCCCTAGTATTAATCAAAGAAAAAAATCTACTTATTATCTTCATATACTGAGCTGTTCTAAAAACTGAAACATTAAGACAGCAAATTGAACTGAAAGAAAAAAGTTAAAAAAAACAAACAGACATCAAATAAATCTTGATCCCTGCCTCACATCACCAACAGAAATTAATTCCGAATGGATTGTCAATCTAAATGGGAAAGGAAAACCATAAAGCTTTTAAAAGTTAACAAAGGGAAATATCTTCACGAAGTTGAGGTAGACAAAAATTTCTTTGAAAGGACACATAATACACTAACCCAAAAGAAAATACTTATAAATTGAATCTTATTAATATTAACTCCTGTTTATCAAAAGAGTAAAAAGACAAGCCAGGGCCGGGTGCCATGACTCACACCTGTAATCCTAGCACTCTGGGAGGCTGAGGAAGGAGGATCCCTTGACGTAAGGAGTTCAAGACCAGCCTGAGCAAGAGCGAGACCCTTCTCTACTAAAAATAGAAAAATTAGCCAGGCACAGTGGTGTGCGCCTATAATCCCAGCTACTTGGGAGGCTGAGGCAGGAGGATCGCTTGAGCCCAGGAGTTTAAGATTGCAGTGAGCTATGATGATTCCACTGCACTTTAGGCCAGGGCGATGAGCAAAACGCTGCCTCAAAAAAGAAGGGGAAAAAAAAAAAAAAAAAACAAGCCAGAATCAGAAATGAAAATTGCAATACATATATCAAACAAATAAAGTACTATAAATTTGTAAGAGAAAGAAACAACCTAATAGAAAAATGAGCAAAAGACAAACATCCGCCTTACCAAAAAATAATATCCAAATTGTCAATAAACATGAAAAAAAACAGTTAATTAGTTATCAGTGAAAGGAAACCTAAAATCACACTGGAATCCCACTACACAACCACCGAAATGGCTAAAATTAAAAGGACTGGCAATACCAAATAGCAAGGACATGCAGCAATTATAAATTGGTAAGAACAGTTAGAAAAACTTTGGCAGTAAGTACTATAGCTAAACATATGCATACCCAGCAACTTCAATTCTCAGTATATAACCAACAGAAATGGGTACATACATGTACCACAAGGCACATCCAAAAATATTCACAACAGCACTTTTCATAATAAACAATATCTAGAAACAACCTACATGCCTATCATAACTAGTGTGAATGACATTCACACAACCGATGATTCTACAGAAATGAGAATAAACTACTACTACATAGAATAACATGGATATACTCATAAACAATATAAAACAAAGAAACCAGACACTAGAGTATACAGTGTATATGATTCTATTTATTTCATTCAAATTCAAAATCAGGTAAAACTAATAGGCTATGATAAAAGTGTTAGGGTAGTAGTAATCTTTAGGAATTAGAGGAGGGTTGTAACTAAAAGAGATAGAAGAGGAGAGCCTCTGGGGTGCTAGTAACGTCTATGAGATGTTCACTTTTCAGAAAATTCATCAAGAAGTACACTTACAATTTGTATACTTTTCTGTACAAATGCTACATTTCAATAAAAGACATACCCCTAAAGAAATAATGCTACTAACGTGCATGCACAAACACACACACACATACACAAGCATGTTCCTTTCATCATCATTTCATTCAAACAAACCAACCTAATAGTAAGATAAATGTCAATCAATAGAGGAGTGATTAAATAAATTATGGCATACCATTTAATCAGTCATTAAAATAAATAAGACAGTTCTATATGCAATAACATGGAAATCTCTACAAGACATGTCATTAAATGAATGCAAATTTCAAATGCATACAAATAGCATTATCCAATTTTTATATAAAACAAAATATTTGTATATTTACATGAAAATATTATATACCCAAAACATATTATATAGACATAAATACACATACACATACCCAATATGTTTATTTATAATTGTAAAAATTTCCAGAAAGATTATCAATATCAGTAGTTATTTCTTTGGAATTAGAGCAGAGCGGTTGGAAACAAATAAATTTTACTTATTATTCCCTTCAAAATCATTTTAATTTTCACAATGACTATGCAGTCCTTTTATAATAAATCACATCATATTAGGAAAAGACCAAAGTAAACATCTCTGAAACTAATCTAGCTGGGCTGATCCTATCATAGCCTTGTCCTAAGTGATTTTCAATTTGTGTGCTACTGACCTAAGAGCGTAACTTTCATTCGGAAACATTGTCTCACAATTCCATATCAAGCAATTAGACGTGAAAGATCAGACAGAACTATACTAAGAGTGTTAGAAGATGGGCTATGTTATTAAAGTCATCTAGAAAGAAATCTGCCATTAACAATTTATGTCTATCTAAGGGTCAAACAACTTTAAGAGCAGGGGAGGATACTGAAAAACAGACCATGCTGGGTTGGCTTCCTAAAACAATCCACTAGAAGAGAGATTCTGACTCGTCTACTTACCAGGTGAGTTGAAATCAATAACATGACTCTCACCAGGAAAGACTATGAAAGAATAGTACCCAGTCCATGCTTTCTGCTCATATACTGATTCCTATTAGATAAGACACTTTTTTTAAGAGTCATGTAGCACATGAGTAAAATCTTGTGAAAAACGTTAATATTAGTTACCATATATTCTCCTTACAACAAGCTCAATTAATCTACTTCTGAAAATGAGATTCAAAGAGTATGCTGAAGTAATAAGGATTTGAATGTATTTTAAAAAAAGAAAAAAGAAAAAGCACCTCTTGAAACATATAGGCCCACTAAAAGCCAATGCAATCACTTCAAAAGGTAAGAACCCAACAGGCAGTGAGTATAACAAAACTACTACTGAATCCCTCAAATAAACTTTAAAAGAAATGCAATGGTAATAAGAATTGGGTACAACTTATAAATGACTTTGAAAAGATACAATGTAACAGATGACAAACTGGGAGTTAGCCAAAGAGAGAGGAAACAGCATATCCTGCCAATGGCTATTTAAGCAAACAAATACAAAGGCAAACAGATCTGTCACCTTCCAGATGATTCTGAAAGATCATTTGTCACAAATAAATGCAATCCAATTCTTCAATTAAAGCACAGTACAAAATGTGTGGCAAAAATAATAAATACCTTAAAGCCACTGAAATGGGTAAAATTATTATTTTTCTTTTTTAATAGGAGGAAAGAAGTCACCAATCCCTAGCATCCACATACTAGGTTTTTACTGACTGGTGCTTGAGAGATTTGGGAGAATTAGCTATACCATACTCTTTAGACTAATAATAGGATTTAAGGAAATTTTAAAACTAAAAACCAAAACAGCGGTCTTATACCAACGGCCAAACATATTTTGTTTCCTAGGCCATTAAACAATCAATCATAAATACAAAATGCATAAAAGTAGCGATTTTATTCATGCTGCACCAAAATTCATGACTAAAATAAAATGCTACACGAACGCTGATGTGTATTTTTTTAGGACTTACACACACCTGAAAAATTTTATATTTTTATTACATCATTATATGACTAGATTATGATTTTTTGGATAGTTCCTCATTTATAATATCCCTTCACTCCTTGCAAGTGATACAATGCAATAGTTTCCTACAAGGCAAATATAGCATATAACATTGTGAATCACAATTTCCTCCATTTTGTCAATACAGAACATAAGTCTTTCCTCTTAACATGCTTTCCATCAAACTGGAAAAATAAAGACCATAAAAATTTATGATCTCCTAAATCCTCCTGAATGGATTTGAGAGGAATAAAAAGGATAAGTCAAATAGTTTTTTTGTAATTTCTGAAATAAATGTGGTTTCTGAGTTGAGAGGCTTTCTGGTGCAGTGCTATCTAATAAAATATTCTGCAATGATGAAAATGTTCTTTTTCTATGCTGTCCAGTACAGACACCATTAGCCACATGTGGCTACTAAGCACTTAAAATGTCACTAGTATGACTAAGGAACTGAAAAATTAATTTTATTAAATTTTAAATATCTAACATATTAGAAAATAAAGTCCTAATGAGTAAACTGTAGACATTCAAAAGTTGGCCTATACTTTATTGTCAAAAATGTAGTGCCACTGAGCTGAATCTAGGTGACTGATTTAGAGGGTCAAGATAAATTCTGAAAATTAGCAGCTATCACAGATGAAGAACTTTTACTTCACCTGTCACCAGGCACTAGGGAGAGAGTTTATATAGGCTAAAGAACCTAAAATTAACAATTAAAAAAAACTCAAAACTCAACTTTTTGTTTTGAATTAACAGAAAGGCCAGGCATGGTGGCTCACACCCATAATCCCAGCACTTTGGGAGGCAGAGGCAGGAGGACTGGTTGAGGCCAGGAGTTCAAGACAAGCCTGGGTAACACAGTGAGACCTCCTCTCTACAAAATAAAAAAATAGCTGGGCCTGGTGACACGTGCCTGTAGTCCTAGCTACTGGAGAGGCCAAGAGGCTGAGATGGGAGGATGGCTTAAGCCCAGGAGTTCAAGGTTACAATGAGCTATTTATCATGCCACTGCACTCCAGCCTGGCAGGGCAAGACCCTGTCTCTTAAAAAAAAAAACCGAATATGAAATAAAGTTCTTTGTAGCTTCCAAATGAATATGCAAATGAAAGAAGAAAACCATTAACATGTTCAATACTAATTTTTAGAAGGCTTTAGCACAATCTAGAAAAAATGTGAGTGAAAGCCTGTTAGCTTAAGTTTCTTCTACAATTTGGGGACTTGAATCATATTGTTCTAGGTCAATGTTCTCTCTTCAGTTCTAAAATGTATATTCATGGTCCCAAGACCTGCCCTTTACCTCTCTGCCTTACCAACAGGATCACATAAATAAGTCAGAGAGATAATTTCTCATGTCTGTTATGTTCTACTATAAGCAATGTTATACAAATCCAAAATTCTGCCCATCTGGTATTTGGCATGATACAACTTTTCATAATGGACTCAAATTTATCATTATCTATTAGGAGTAACAGTACTCAATTATGGGTTACCACAGAAATGGAATATCAAGCAGACACTAAAGAAGTTTCAGAAGAATAAGGAGTTGAGAAAAGTTCAAAATATGCTAAGTGAAAAGAATAGATAAAAAGCAAAATGATCCTACATATGGTATATATATCAAAAAAGCATAAAGCACATATACCAAAATGTTAAGAGTGATTATATCTGGGTAATAAGAGTATGGTTGGGTAGTATTTATTCTGGAAATACAACACCTATGTTCACACAAAAACCTGCACACCAGTGTTCATAGCAGCTTTATTTGTAATAGCCAAAAACTGGAAACAACTAAATGTCCCTAGATAACTGAATGGTCAAACTGCGGTACATCCATACATCCAATACCATGGAATATTACTCCATTAAAAAAAAAAGGAACACAGTATTGATATACACAACAGCCTGGATGGCTCTCAAGAGCATTATATTGAATGAAAAAAGTCAATTTCAAAAGGTCATATACTGTACGAGTCCATCGGTATAACATTCCCAAAATGACAGTTATAGAGACGGACAACAGATTAAGGGTAGTCAGGAGTTAGGAATGGTGGGGGGAAGAGAAGAGGTGTGACTATAAAGGGGTGGCACTAAGGAGATCTTTGTCATGATAGCTTATTCTGTATCTTGATTGCATTGGTGGTTGATTACACAAATCTACACTTGATAAAGTACTCAACATTGGATATATTATAGTAATGTCAATTGCCTGATTTGACATTTCGGTATAGTTATATAAAATGTAATCACTGGGGGAAACTGGGTGAAGGGTACATGGGACCTTGCTGTACTATTTTTGGAACCTCCCATGAATCAATATAATTTTAAAATAAAAAGTTTTTTTAAAAAGTAAAAGGATAGATCTTGTCCCTTCCCCTTCCTGCTCTTCCTTGTCCCCTTACCTCCATGAACCATTTAGTACTAAAGCCGTAATTTGGGGCAGAACAAGGTGTCAGATTCCAAACAGAATTAAGGGGGCATCTTCATGGGAGGGCTGCCCAATACAAGATATCAGAGCCTAAGCAGGGTGAGGAGGTTCTCCACATAGAAGGGCAGCTCACCATGAGATGTTAATGCCCAAGCAGCATAAGGAAAGGTCTACGTCGTGTGGGAAGGGCAGCCTGGAGCAGGGCGTCAAAAGCTGATTGTGGTGAAGAAGGTATCAAAGAATGGGTGTGGACCAGCATAGTGTATCAAAGTAAGAGTGTGGTAAGGGTGTAGGGGGTTCATGTGGTACTAAGACCCGGTTCAAGTTGTCAAAGCACATGGAAGACAAGAGATGCACCCATACAGAGAATGGAGTGGTGGCAAGCACTGCAGTGGGGTATAGAAGCCTAGGGACATCTGCATTTGGGTGGGGAAGGGGTAATAAGTAAATATATTAAGGATAACAAAGCCAGGTTTCTCACTATCAAATGTATTATATTCTCTGGTTGTTAGATTGTAATTGGAAGTAACAGTGTGAACTCATGGTTTTTAATATTGATAGATACGGAAATAATTACAGAAATTAATGTGTACACATATGTACATATAAACATATATAATTATATACATACATACATTCTCTAGCTCTGTCCACTGAGAGGCCTGAGAGCAGCTATATCCCAACAGCAGCACACTGAGTACCCAGATCTTGGCTTCTAAATACCATTCCCCACTAAAATGAACCAGGGTTCCTTGGAGAAATGGCTGACTCCAGGATTGAAGCAGGAAAAGTGTAAGATAACCCTAGAACATCTTGTGCCAGAAAGCAAGGAAGTACTCAAAGATTGATGGGACATGTCAAAGAACATAGAGTCAGTTTAAGAGGCTCCCATTAACCAAATCTTAAACTGAGCACTAAAATAATTCATAGTAACAGATTTTAACCCAGTGAATAAAATTAAAACCCTAAGTCCATATTGATACACATAAGTAAATTAACAAATTAAAAAGTGTGATGAGGAACGAGATTAACTTTACAGTGGTGAAGGCTGGCAGATACCCACTTGAATCAACTGATCAAAGTGAACCATCATCAAAATGGAACAAATAAAAATAATGTGCCGCCTGTCAGAATGCAGCAGGTAGAAAATGCAGCATTACTTCTATGATATTCCTGCCAATGCTTAACTTAAATCTCATAAGGAGAAAAAAATCAGATAAACCCAAACTGAGGGACATTCTACAAAATGAATGAAAAATATAAATTCAAAAAGTGAGAAACTAACCTAACCTAACAAAAACTAAAGAGACATGACAATTAAATGCAATGGGTATTTTGTATTGAGTCTTTTTGCAAACAAACTGTTGGAGAGTCCAACAGTCCTCTCTGTGTAACTGACAGAACAAGTAGATCAGTAAGTACATAAAAAAGCTGAAGAATACAACCAGACAACTTAACCTAATTGACTCTTATAAAACAATCCACCCAACAACAGCTAGAATACACATTCTTTTCAAGTGAACATAGAACATTCACCAATTAGAGGTGAATGGGCACTAAAACAAGCCTCCACAAATTCAAAATGACTGAAATAATACAATGTACATTCTCTGACCACAATGATGAGATATCAATGACAAAAAGATATGTGGAAAATTTCAAACTACTCAGAAATTAAGCAGAACACTTCTAATTAACTCATGGGTCAAAAAGAAATTACAAAGGAGTATTTTGAATTGAATTAAAATGAAAACATATCAAAAGCAGTGCTGAGAGAAAAGTTTAGAGCTTCAAATGTTTACTCAAAAATGAAGGTTAGAGTCTTCTAACCTTCCACTTTAAAAAGCCAAGAAAAGAAAAACAAATGATAACCAAAGTAGTAGAAGGAAAGAATAAAGAAAAAATACGAATCAAAATTAAAGTGAACAATAGTGAAAATCAATAAAACCAAAACATGATTCTTTGAAGAGGAACAAAAATTGATAAATCTCTACCTAGACTAATCAAGAAAAAGACAAATTACCAGTATCAGGAATGAGAAAGAGAAATGAGGTCATTTGGATGATAAACTAAGATATTATGAAGAAATTTGGTCAATTAAACAATTTAAAAGAAATGGACATATTCCTTTAAAAATACAATTTACCAAAGCTTATTCAAGAAAAAAGTTTTAAATTTGAATCATCTATTTATGTTTTAAAAATTGAATTTGTAATTTAAAACTTTCGCACAAAGAAAACGCAGCCCTGTATTAGCTTTACTGGTGAAACCTACCACACGTGTAAGGTAAAAATAATACCAATCTCACAAAAACTCTTTTGGAAAATAGAGAAGGATACTTCCTAACCCACTTGAGGCCAATATACCTAAAACCAGACAAAAATATTGCAAGAAAAGAAAACCAGACTAATATTCCCCATGAATATACACATAAAAATTTTAAATTTAGTAAACTGAATCCCAAAACATAAAAAAGATGATACATCATGACCAAGCGTGGTTTGTCCCAGGAATGCAAGGGTTGTTTAATATTTGATAATCAATGCAATTTACCATATTAAGAGAATAAAGAGAGCATAATCATATGATCATTTCAATACATGAAGAAAAAGTATTTCATAAAGTTAAACATGCATTCAAGCTTTAAAATAAAATCTCAGCAAACTAGGAAGAAAAAAACTTCTTCAACCTAATAAAAGTTATCTATGAAAAACGTACACCTAACGTAATTCTTTTTTTTTTTTTGAAACAGGGTCTCCTTTTGTTGCCTGGGCTAGAGTGCAATGGCATCATCATAGCTCACTATGCCTCAAACTCCTGGGCTCAACTGATCCTCCCGCCTCTCCCAAATAGCTGGGACTACAGGCACACACCACCACACCCACCTAATTTTTCTGTTTTTTTGTGGAGATGAGGTCTCGTTATAGTGCCCAGGCTAGTCTCAAACTCCTGGCCTTAGCATAATTCTTAACAGTGAAAGACTGAATGCAGTCCCCTTAAGATTTGGAACAAAGCAAAGATATCTACTCTGACCACTTCTATTCATCATTGTTCTATGGGCCCTAGTCAGTGCAATATGGAAAGAAAAAGAAATAAAAGACATTCAGATTGGAAAGAAAGCATTAAAACATATAGACAATAAATATGATAGTGAAGAAACCTTCTATATCCCAGTAATGAACAATTAGAATTCGAAATTTAAAAATATAGCATTTACAACAGCATCCAAAATATGAAATATTTAGGGATAAATTTAACAAAATATGTCCAGTAACTCTACATTGAAAATTACAGAACAATGCTAAGATAAACTAAAGAAAACTTAAATAAATGTAGAGATATATCATGTTCATAAATTGGAAGCCATAAGATGTCGGTCTTCATCAAATCAATATATAGAAATCAGTGCAAATCCCAATGAAAACCCAGCTGGCTCTTTTTAAAGAAACCAAAAGGCTGACTCTATATGTGAAAATGCAAAGGACCTAAAATAGTCACAATAGTCTTGTAAAATAATAACAAAATTGGAGGACTTACACTACTTGATTTCAAGATTTACTATAAAAGACATAGCAATCAAAACTGTGGTACTAGCTGGGCATGGTGACTCATGCCTGCAATCCCAGCACTTTGGGAGGCCAAGGCCAGAGGATCACTTGAGCCTAGGAATTTGAGACCAGCCTGGGCAACATAGCAAGACCCCGTCTCTATAAAAAATAAAAAAAATTAGCTGGGCATAGTGGCTCATGCCTGTAGTCCTAGCTACCGGGGAGGTTGAGGTGGGAGGATCACTTAAGCCTGGGAGTTCGAGGCTGTGGTGAGCTATGATTGTGCCAATGCACTCTAGCCTGGGCAACAGAACAAGAGCCTGTCTCTAAAAAAAAAATGTTTTAATAAAAAATTTTAAAAAAACACAACAGTGTAGTACTCATTTAAGTAAGCTACAATGATGCCACTGCACTCTAGCCAGGACAACATAGTGAGAGACACTTTCTCCAAAAAAAAAAAAAAAAATCATAGCAGCTTTTTTCAAAATGATTAAAAATAAGAGACAACAAAAATAATCATAAAAAGGAAAGTGGATAAACAAATCTTAGGATATTAAAATGACAGAACATTACCCAACAAGGAAAAGGAATGAACTACTGATAAACTCAACCAGCATGGATGAATCACAAAAACATTATACTGTACAAAAGAAGCCAGACACAAAAGAGTTCCATGAAGTTCAAGGGACAACAATAATTTATGAAGGAAAAAAATCAGAACAATTGTTGTGGAAAGGATCGATTGGGAAGAAATACAAAGAAATTTTCCAGGATGACAGAAATATTCTGTATCTTGATGGGTTGTGGATTACACAAATTTATGCAGCTGTCAAAACTCTGAACTACAAACTTAGGATCTGAGTATTTACTTTAAACTTTTCCTTAATTAAAAAAAATGTGTATTTTCACTCAAAAAATATCTGATTGCCTACTATAGTCCAGGTATTAAAAACACAAAATTTCAAGGCAAGACACACGAGAGACCTTTAAGTATTAAGACAGTCTTGCAAGCAAAGAAATGCAAAGTTAGTTACCATAATGAAAATCACATGAAAAAGAAAGCGTTCAAATTAAAAAGTGAACAAGAATAGATTGCCAAACAGAGAATATTATAGGCGTATGCAACATGTACAAAAGTAATAGAAAAACAATCATAGTAGACCTAGACAACTAAAGTAATTTGATATGTTTAAAGCATTAAAGGGGGGGACGGGTTGAACTACTGTTTTAAAAAAAAAAAGCTGGATAAGAAGGAACCTGATTACGAAGGCTATTTCCTCCAATGCAAAAAAACAGTACATGCTAGCTGTCTGGCAATGACGAACCACTGAAGAAGTTTTAGGAGGAGATTGAGAAGTATATATCTCATTTGGAAAGATCACTATAGAAACTCTCTGAAAAACCAGAGAAGGCACAGGCTACAGTCAATTCAATAAAAAGGCTAGTGCAACCTATAGATTACTTCATCCAACAACAATAGAATGTACATTCCTCTAAAGCTCACATACGACATTCACCAAGACATACCACATTCTGGGCCATAAAAACACACCCTGACAAATTTAAAAGAATAGCAATCAGTATCTGCTCTCAGGTCACAATGGAATTAAACCGGAAATTAGTAACAGAAAGATAACTTGAATATATCCCCAAATACTTGGAGATTAAACAATGCACTTCTAAATAATGGTGCAAAGAAAAAAATCTCAAAAGAAATTAAAAATATATCATATTAAATGGAAATAAAAATACAACTATCAAAATCTGTGGGATGCCCCAAAAGCAGTGATTAGAGGGAAATGTATAGTATTAAATGCATATATTAGAAACAAAAAATTCTAAAATCAATAATCTAAGCTTCCACTTTAGGAAACTAGAAAAAGAGCAAACTAAATCCAAAGTAAGCAGAAGAAAAGAAAGAATAAAAACTAGAGCAGAAATCAGTGCAACTGAAAACAGGAAATCAAGAGAAAAAATTCAACAAAACTAAAAGCTGTTTCTTTAAAATATCGATAAAATAAACAAACCTCTATGGGGGAGTAGGGGAAAATGGGAAGTTGTTCAATGGATACAAAGTTTCGGTTTTTCAAGATGAAAAAATTCTATAGATCTGTTGTACAACAATGCGAATATAGTTTACAGCTGTACACTTAAAAATGGTTAAGACAGTAAAAAAATTAGAAAAGTCTTAAGAAAAAAAGAGAGAAAACAAAAATAATATCAGAAATGAAAGAGGGAAGACCACTACAGACCCTGGGATATTAAAAGGATAATAAAAGGATACTGTGATCAACTTTGTGCCCACAAATTTAATAACTTTGATGAAACAGAACAATTCCTTGAAAGATACAATCTGCCAAAACTCATACAAGAATTAGACAATCTGAATAGACCTATATCTATAAAAGAAATTGAATCAGTAATTAATAACCCTCCAAAACAGAAAGCACTAGACCCAGAGGGGTTCACTGGTGAGTTCCACCGAACATTTAAGGAAGAAATCATACCATTTCTCTACAATCCCTTCCAGAAGACAGAAGCAGAGGGAATGCTTCCTAATTCATTCTATGACACTGGCATTACCCTAACACCAAAACCAGACAAAGACATCACAAGGAAAGAAAACTACAGACCAACATCTCTCATGAACATAGAAGTAAAAATCCTCAAAATATTACCAAACTGAATCTAACAATGTATAAAAAGAACTATACATCATGAATTTATTCCAAGTATGCAAAGCTGGTTTAACATTCAAAAATCAACTAATACAATCCATCACATCAACAGACTAAAGAAGAAAAGGGTACTGCAATGGGCTAGGTAAAAGTTGGTGAGTACATGTATTAGAACACAACTATAAGTAGTTATCCATTCATTCACACCACATGCCAACACCTGAGATATAGAGGAAAATAAGACAAAACTCCTGCCCTCATAGAGTCTATAATCCACCAGAAAGACAGACACTGAAGAAGTAATCACAAGTGCCTATCACAGGGACTCAACCAGGAGTCAACAGAAGTGGCAGGATGCTGTTGATGAAGCACTATCTAGGTTAAAAAAAACAGGGATGGCATATGACTGAGGGGAATATTCCAAGCAGGATATATGAAGGTCCTGAAGCAAAAGAAAAAGTACAGCATGTTAAATGACCTGAAAGGAATGCAGCTTTAATATTACAGAAAGAAGAGATAAGAATTATATTACGGTCGTGGTTCTACCAGTCTTTGGGTAAAAAGAAAGGTAGAAGGTGGCAAGAAAGACATGGGTTCCTACAAAAAAAAAATCTTATGTGATGTCTAGGTTAGATAGGAAAGAGTAAAGAGTTGATATACTTTAAAAAACTAAATAGAGAAAGCAAGTGGAGAATGCAAAGAGCATAGAGCATAGGGGTACATCAGGAAAAAAATAAAGGAGGCAGGAATTCCTAGGAGTTACAGAAATTGAAGGAAAAACCCTTGAGTGTGTGATCTTCTTCTAGTTATGTTTAAGCTTCAAACTTTCTACTCTTTAAAAAGAAACCCAGAAGTTAAATAATATTCAAGAACACTATTTAGCCTTTCAACATTTTCTGAAATTTCTTCAATGACTTGTAGTATTACTTAAAACAAAACTAATTATGTTTCTAACTACAAGTTTAATATCTTATAAAGGAATTACTTACAGGGACATTAAGTGCATACTGTAGTCCTTGAGGAAGTCTTTCGTGTGCTTCCATCTGCTCTTCATCATTTTTCACTGTCTCCTCATGGACCATGAGTTCATCATGTGATATCATATCCTGTTGTCTCATTTCACTTTCTTGTAACACTTCATCTGCAGCAAGGATCTCCTGGTGAGGCATACTTCGATCTTGAAGTACTGACTCCTGCAGCTCTCCAGACACAGTAGACTGGCCGGACACTCCACCCATTACAACCATTGCCCTGGAAGACTGCATTTCGTCTATGCCGCCACATTTAAGAAACAATCCTTCCAGTTTGTCGTCAATGTTCATGCTTAAGTATAACTGCCTAGAAAGACCAAGTTTGGCAACAAAACATAATAAATTAGTTTTATATGCCTACTTGATTTTTTTAAAATTTCAAATTATGAATTTGAAGATTCCAATAGAAAAATTTTATTCATATAATCAGAATCGCCTTCAGTTTTAAAATTACCAAGATAGGTTTCCAAAGGCTGGTAGAGTAAAACACAAATTTTCATTTGATATTAAGACACAAAATCCTAAATCTATTTCATTATTGAAAAATGACAATGACATAATGCAAACTGGGGAAAAGTATTTGTAACATAAGCCAAAGGATCCATATCCTTCAATATATTAAAATGTCTTAAAAATAAAAAATAAAAAGAGATGAATTCAAGAAGGAATTGACAGAGAACATTATCAAGCAAATCATTAAAGAAAACTTAGAAATAGTCATAAACATACAAAATATAGTCACAGTAGTAGTCAAAGACATAACCATTAAAATAGCAGTACCATATTTCATCCACCAAACTGGTAACAACTCTTCTAAAAAATACATCCAATGTTGGAGTGATTAAAAAAAAAAAAAGACACCCACCTACTGATAATGGGAGCATAAATTAGATCAACTATTTTCAAAGGCAATTTGGTAGTATGTATCAAAAGCCATAAAAATGCACATTTTCTTTGAGCCAATAATTCTACATTTAGGAATTCAGCCTGATGAAATCAGAAATGTATACAAAGATATACACAGAAAATCACTACAGCAGTGAACATAGCAACAAAAAACTGGAAAGACACTAGGTGTTCTACAAAAAGAAAACTGGTTAAAATATGTTCAAAGGTATTTTTTTAAATTGGACTATGGTGATGGCTGCAAAACTCGGTAAATTTACTAAAAATCATTGACTTGTACACTTAAAATGGGTAAATTTTATTTATGTAAATTATACCTCAATAAATTTTAAAAATAAAATAAAATAAAAATAGTGGCTACCCTTTGTGTGTGGAGGAGGTGTTGCTAATAAGAGGCAGGAAAGGGGAGCTTCTGGGCACCTGGTGGTGTTTTTTCTTGAAAGGAATGCTGGTTGCATAGGTGTGCTCACTTTGTGAAATTTCAAGATGTATACCTGTGATAGGTGCACTTTTTTGTCAGTTATATTTCAATAAAAAGTTAGTCTGTTGAAACTGAAAAAAATCCATACAGTCATAAAGAACTTTTCTTGAAAAGTATTTGAAGATTTGGGAAAATATCCCAATATATTAAGGGAAATACGTACACGTATATGTGTATATGTGTATATGAATGTACACAGGTTTATCTAAAATCCTAACAACATTAACACGACCATTAGGTGATAAAATTACCAGGCTTAAAACTTGTATTTATCTCTAATTTCAAAACTTTCTATAATAAATTTTTATTACTTTTTACAAATGTTTTTAAATTTGTTAGAATGAAATAAAAGTACTATTTGCATTACTAATATATTCTTAGTCAGACATGATTAAATAAATGTAATAGATTGTGATAAGAAATTAAGAACTAGACACTATTAAATAATTACATTATCTTATTTTGTCCATTATTACAGGAAAAGACAGGCAAATTTTTTTTAGGCAGTATTTGAAATCTGCCCTTCTAACTGGTTGCTGTAAATTCATATTCCACTTGGTTACTATAGCAACTAATGTAACAATAATTATGAAATCCAAAGAAACTTCATCTCAAAGAAGGTCAAAGTGTTGGCAGAAAGTTGTTTTTTAAAAACAGTTTTATTATCTGATTATGTGAAATAAATATATATTCACTACCCAATATAAAGGACTTACAATTAGTAAATGCATTAAGTATGTTTCCATTTAGTCACCTCTTTCCCAAATTAATCATGTAAGGAATGACCACTGCCTTGATGATAGCTTTCAGCAGTCAAATAAATAAGTTAAACTCCAATATACTACTGAAATCAAAATACTCTTTCATGTGTTAAGGCTTTATTAAATCAAGGAAGAAAACTTTACTAAAATGAGCAGCTCAAAAAACCTTATAAACAGCAATGTAAACAAAACAAAATTTCATACTTGCTCATCTTGTCTTCCCTGATACCAGGTATTATCAGCCTTGAATGGGTACAGGACAAAGGACCAAGTATCTGATTTTACTGTTCAAAACCTTTAGTTAGCAAACTTTAAATCTAAAGGTCAAGGATTTTAAATATATCACCAAATAACTACTCTCTTCAAATATTCTATTTATCACCTTTCGTAAAGAATAAACTATCCTACAACTAAATGAAGCCTAAGTCTTTTAAGGCTAAAATTTGATTATTCTGGCCATTTCTTTGGAAATCCTTACAAATCAATTATACCATTTTTTAAACTGTTTACAGTTTTCGTAAGGAATGTGGAAAGCCCCTAACATAATAGAGACTTATATATACACAAAGCCATCCTTCATTACAATTCTTTGCTGCTGTTGCAGTTGCTATGGCCACATACAGTATTATTTTTTAAAACTTTGGAGCTTTTAGAGAATATAGGATATATAAAAGAAGTAGTTACTAAAAGAAAGACCAACTTAGAGAAAATTACCTGGGGCAGACTCTCAGTTTTGTTTTTTGTTTTAAAAAAGCAGCCAAAGTTGAAGCTGACTTGTTGATCTAACCCAAGGTCTACATTTCCCTACAGCAGTGGTCACCAACTCCAGTGTTTTTGATCATGTACCCCATTAATTTAAAAAATTTTAGCATAGCCTAATATGTGCACACTACTTAAAACTATATTCCTGTGGTATTGTGCCAGTATATTTTATATATTAAAAAAACAGACTGGGTGTGGTGGCTCACACCTGTAATTCTAACACGTGGGGAGGCCAAGATAGGAGGAGCACTTGAGCCCAGGAGTTTGAGGTTGCAGTGAGCTACGATGACGCCACTGCACTCTAGCCCCAGGCGAAAGAGCAAGACCCTGTCTCAAAAAAAAAAAAAAAAAAACCACACACACACACACATAAAAATATAATTTTTTTTACTAAGCTTATCCCTAACATCAAGCTGAAAATAATAAGTGTTGAAGAAGTACAATAGTAGTACCTTGGGGACATAAAATATTTTGGAAAAAAAGGTATAAAGTGCCAGAGGAAGGGACTTAAAACAGGAAGATGGCACACCTCAATATAAAGGCAGTAAATTAAAAAGAAAGTCGAAATACTTCAAGTGGAAGACAAACTTGACCTCTTCAAAAATTTTCCTGAAGATATACAATATGCACAGAAAAAAAAAATCGTTCTTCCATTTTACTTATAGTTTCTATGGCCTCAAATTAAGCCATATATTTGGAGTTAAATTGGCTAGCCTGGAAACTGTGTTTTTGAAATACCCTGTAATCTCCTTGAAATACCAGAAAATACTAACATATCAACACAGATTCCAATATCAATGAACAAGGTTTTAAAGTAAGCCTTGGAAATATCTATCAAAATGAAAACTGCATATACTCTTGACCCAGCAACTTCACTGCTAGGGATATATATAGTACACGATCCTATGGGTTTATTCATAGAAGTTCACCAATGATGTACGCACAAGAACGTTTGGTGCAACTCTTCAATGGGAAAAGACTGGAAACAATTCAAGCATCCACTGCTAGAAGACTTGTTACATTAATTATGATTCAACCACTCAATGGAATACACATAGCCATTAAAAGGAACAACGTTAGCTGTATGTGCTAGTTCTCCAAGAAATATCAAATGAAAAAATCAAGGAGAAGAGAACTGTGTAGATAGTAAGATCCTTTCCACTTTTCTTTTTTTTTAGACAGAGTCTTATTCTGTTGCCCTAGCTAGAGTGCAGTGGTGTCCTCATAGCTCACTGCAACCTCAAACTCCTGGCCTCAAGGGATCTTCCTGCCTCAGCCTCTCGAGTAGCTGGGGCTATAGGTCCGCACCACAATACCTGGCAAATTTTTTCCATTTTTGGTAGAAACAGGGTCTCTCTCTTGCTCAGACTGGTCTCAAACTCATGACCTCATTTGATCCCCTGGCCTCCGCCTCCCAGAGTGCTAGGATTACTGGCATGAGCCACCACACCCAGCCCACATAATTCCTTAAAAGGATAATTAGCTCCAATCAACAGTTATTCTGAAGAGATTTTTTTTTTCTGTAAAGAAACTTCACAGTGGAATTTGGAAAGTGAAATAAGGCAGGATCTATAGCAAGAAGACTGATTTTGACTTTTTATTTTATTCCTTTTTTTAAACTATGTACTAGTATATTTTTCTTTTCTTTTTTTGTTTTAATGTTATAACAGGATAACAGAGTATAGGTAACAGGACTGACTCTAGATCTTGTTTTCCTTATTTATTTTAAAAGACTGACTTAGTGTTATTTTAAAATGTGTTTTAAAGACAAATAAAGTGAGCCATATCTGCATCACACACCTCAACTTGTCTCTGGACAGAGTAAGATGGACAGGAAACAAAACAAAAAAGGAAATTTTACCAGGCCTATGGAAAAAGGGAACAGGACAAAACTACACTAAAAAAGAAAATGATAAAGTAGGGAAAATACATTTTTTAATTATCCTTGCACCTTGCTTCTATGCCATTATACTTTTCACCTTCCTCCCTTATAACTCTTACGTGGTGTCAGTCAAAGCTCTCATGTGCTTCACCACACATTCAAAATCCAAATACAACAAAGAGCCCCATGATCAAAAGTTAACACATGCTATATCCCTTCTCTAATTTCAATATTTTCAGGGAGGATCAGCCAAGTGTAAAGAAAACTCATGTAATCAATACACACTAATATGTGAGTAAATGTCTCTTCCTGCCAACCCCTCAAAAAGCCAACTGATTTCTGACCCAAATATATGTACAATTAATAGAAATTCAGGGGTTAGGATATTACACAGGAGAGAGGAAGAAAGAAATGGTGCTTCCTTTAAATCATATCACTCAGATGAAAGACTGCTCTGTAAGGGGAAAAAAAAAAACTAAACAATTAATTTGTGTTCCCAGGAACCTCTGTCCAACTGGAGGAAAAGAATATAGGTGGAGTAATAAGCCACTCTGACTCTGAGCTCCTTGTGAAGACCCTTTATTTTAAGTGGAGGGACCTTGAGCAGCTGACTCAACAGAGTACAAAATGGCAGAGCTATTAAGAACCAAGATAGGATAAACAATGATGTCCTAGGGCTAATTCAGCTAAAGAAGGGATGGCAATCCTTCCTCTGCACTTCAAGTTACCCAGAGCAGAGAATGCTGAAAACTAGAACAGAGCAGGAGAGAGAAAGAAAGGGGACCAGTTTGGACCAATTTCTCCTATATCTCCCTTTAGCAGATTACTTCAAACTGCAGTTTCCCAGCTTCCAAGATTTCTTCTTCCCTCATCACCATTCCTCTGCAAGAGAAGCTAGAAGGTACAACTACCGGGGTATTTAGGGGGCCACAACGTAGCTTCCTGCTTCATTCAATCCCCACCCTCCTTTCCTTTCCTATTGACAAATGTTTGGTTCAGCAGTGTAGATGTAATCCTAACTGTAGCTTAGGTAACTTCTAGTCATTTAAGCTTAGTGGCAAAGCTGTACTTAAAGAAAACATAAATTATCAGCCATCACTTTTCTCCTGTACCCCGGAACAAACAGCTAACTCTTCTTGTTGTCACCTTCTAATTTAACATTTCCAACCAACTACATGCACATAATTAAAAAACCAAGCTTTAGAGATTTGTTAAGTTGAAATGGAGTAAATAAGCTTTGAGTCAGGGCTTTTAACAAGGAATTAAACATGTGGGCTTTTAATACAAACATTTTCGACAGTTATTTCCAAAACTTGGGGGACTGTTTGAGTTTGTTTTCAGAGGACAAAGTTAACAGAAGAGTAACATATGGACAAGTTGGGCATTTCTATTTATTTTTAATCAAATATACAAATCATTTTAAATGCTCGCTGAGGTTTTCTACAGGAGTTTTATACAACTATTGAGAAAAATATCTTTCCAAATTAATAGGTTTGTATCTGTATTATAAAATTCAAAGATTATGATAACCTGGAAAGGAAAGACAACTAATGTGTGTTGAGGATCTACTAGGTGTAAAACACTGTGCTGGGCAAGTTTATGTATGTTACCTTACTTAATATTTACAATAGCCATTAAGACAAGTAACAGTATATTCCCATTTAACATACACAGAACGTAGGGCTTACCCAAGGTTACATAGCTAGGAAGTAAACTGGGATTTCAATTCAAGCTTACCTGACTCAATGCACTTTTTAGCATATCATACTACTTCCCAACTTGAAAAGGCCCTGAACACATTAAGAAGTCAGGTGAACTCACTCTCTTCTCACCATGTACTCTGAGGCCTCTGTATCACCATTGCTTGGCTCGGTAAAGCAATCAAATTCTTCTTAGCTGACCACTCCTTCTCATGGCTATCATGGGAGAACTTTCTGACACAGACTCCCTTCTTCTCCTTCAGGACAACTAGACATTTTCTACATTTTCTGTTTTCCAACTTTCATCCATTAGTCGTACCCCAACCATTCTTTTCTTCATGGGCTTTTATATATCCTCTTAAACTATCAATACCTTCCTTTGTTAAGGCCTAATGTAAGACCAGTCAGTGCAAATGATGCACTTGATCAAAAAAAGAGGATTGTAAGTTTTAAAGTAAAAACAGATTTGAAGATCTGTGCCATAATTCTCTAAAATTCTTGAAAACACCTAGTTCCCCTTCCGAATGTACATGAGCATCCATGTGCCACTGATCAACTTTAATTATTCTACATTCAAGCATAAAAAAAATAAATATTTCTCATTTAAAGATCCTGATTTTGTTTTATTTATTGAGTTTGGCAGTAATATTATTTTCCATGAACTTTTATTGAACTATGTGGAACTTTAACCAAATGAGTCAAAGCAGATTATAGCAAGCAAGCTTAGGAACCTAACCATCACTGTCTTTTCTATAGAAAGAGTAATTTCTAACTTAAAATATTCTCACAAATTCAGCAATACCACACCCTTGCTCTGGAAGGAAAAAAAACCTAAACAATTGTTATTTGAAAGATGCCAGTTACATTAATTTGTATATTAACATTTCTAACCTATGTATGAGTCAGTGAGAAATTACACTTTAAAAAATATCAGCATTAAAATACAAATATCAAACAGCCTCAAAATTATTAGGTGATATGAGGAAACCCATGATCAATACGAGAACCTTTAACAAATTTTCCATTTATTATTCCTAAGAAACATTCTATTCTCTATTATTCCTCAAAAGTATAGTTTTGATCTAAGCAGAAACTGCTTCACCTCTGATACAGAGGTATATCTGAAGAGGTCTCTGAATGTAGAATGTCCCTAGACAAGAAATAGATTTTGTTTTCTAATAACTACCATTTTCCATCTAAAAAGCTAATCTTGTAAACCATGTTGATTTTTAAAGTGCTACTATTTCAAAACATCCTAATAGGAGCATCATTTATAATAATGGCAACTGGACAAAATGGTCTTTCTGACCAATATAGCAACAATAAAAGATACTTAACAGATATCTATAGCTGCTAACACAATTATTAACCGGAGAATTTACCGGCTAAGATCATTTTATACAATATGACAACTAAAAAACACTATGACCATTTTTTAACCACAGAAAGATAATTTATAAATATTTAAGCTAAAGTTAACAGGCATTTCTATGTAACACTGAAGACCCCCTCAAATAAAGCAGAATCTAAGCATATTTTGCATTCCAAATACTTATCACCAAAGTCTTCCAAAACAATGTAGCAACAAGAAAATAGTGGTATTTAGAAATATTCAAACATCAAATTTATGGCCACTCGAACTATTAAGAAATAGCTATAGTATATCTTAAAAAGGAAGAAGGAAAGGGAAATGGGAATAAAAAAAAAAGGTCCAAGCAAGACAGAATCTCATATTCTGTTGGATCTAGTTATTGCATCCATTACATTTTATGCCAATATCAACAATTCAAACATTAATATTCAAAATACTGATTCTATTAAATGATGAATTTTCTATAGTCTTATATAATTAAATAAATATAAAAAACATTTCTTAAACTTTCCTGTATACTATGAATAAAGTTAAACACCTAATGGTTTTGATTTTTTTTTTTGAGACAGGTCTCGCTCTGTTGCCTAGGCTAGAGTGTAGTGGAGTCGACATAGCTCACTGCAACCTCAAACACCAGGGCTCAATCGATCTTCCCACGTCAGCCTCCTGAGTTATCTGGGACTACCAGAGCGCTCCACCACGTCCAGTTAATTTTTCTATTTTTTGTAGAGATGAAGTCTCACTATATTGCTCAGGCTGGTCTCAAACTCCTGGCCTTAAGCCATCCTCCTACCTTGGCCTCCCAAAGTGCTGGGATTACAGGCATGAGCCACCACACCCAACCCTATTGGTTATTTTTAATATGTACCCTATAGTAAGCAAAACTCATTCCAGAACAGAAAAAGTGTTAACTATTTAAATCAATATCACTTTATTTTTTTAAATGGAAAGTAAATCTGACTCAAACCCTAATGTGACAGACAGCTGGCTGACTCCCCAGAATCTGTTCTCTCCTTACTCAATAATAAAAATTAAGTGAGACACATGGCTGCCTAGGTAAGACTCATATTCCAGCCACCCATGCAGCTGGTTATGGCCATGTGACAAAGTTATAGCCAATAGGATATGAGTGAAAGTGATATACACAACTTCCCTTAAAGGAAAAGAGAATGCCCTTCACAATGGTAACCATCCTGGACCAAAATATACAAGCCACATATTAAGCGTAACAGAGCAAGACAAAGGAGCCCTGGGTCATAACAATTCTGGAGCCTCCATATAATCTCAAGATAGTTTACATGGACTTTTCATATAAATATAAATATATTTCTACATTTATAAGCCTCTGTCACAGTACCAAAGTCTATATACTAATATATCAAATGTAAATGATTGCTGATCTAAGATTGCTTCCATATATTAGTGCAGGCAAATATACAATATGTACAAACGTACAGTAATTGATTTTTTTTTATATTTTAAAATTATATGGCAAACACCATTAAATTTGATTAATAGGCCTAATTTTCCCAAGTACGAAAACAGTTTCCCTGAAAATTCTGGAAAATTTAATGGGGTATGCATTGAAGATAGCGGGTGAAAAATTTCTCCCTGTTGAGAAAAACGGTTAAACAAGAAAACAGCTACCCACTTAAATTTCACTTAAGATTACATGATAAGCTACAACTATTTCTCTGTTGTAAACTAAACTTAGAATATAAAATGACATCATTATTCATCAATTTTCTCTTAAAACTGTTTTCTCAAGAAAAATAAATAAATCTCAAGAAAAAAACTAAAATTTCTTCCAGATATAAATACCAAATCATAAAGAAACTATTATATAAACTCAGCATAAAATTCTCACAGCCAACAAAAAAGGTCTTTAAAATTTACTTATTCAAGATTATGAAAAATAAGTATTAAAATTACCTGAGACTAAGGTAAAAATGAAGACTTCAAGGAAGGGAATGCTGTAGAGTTGAAAAAGAAATCATGGTTGAGTTTCTACCTTTCGTAGGCTTCAGAAACCCTCAGTACCACCTTAATCACTTACGCCATCCAATTCCTACAATAAAATATATCACACACACAACAAACAAAACACATTACTTATGAAGGGAAAAAATACAAATACAGTATGTGCAAATCGGTATGAAAACTGAAGTGATCATTCTTTGTAAATATAGTAAGCTATGACTGAATGACCAATGCACTGACTTGTTTTTAAGTCTGAATTTGGGAAAATACAATAGTGGTAGGTAGTGAATAAGAAATAACCTTAGCCTTATAAAGAATAATTTGCCTACATCTGGAGTCTACATATTATGAGACATGGGATACTGAAGGAAATGCAGAAGGGTACAGACCTAAAAGGTTAGAAAAGAAAAAACAAAAATTAAGAAACCACTTAAAAACACATTCATATCTGCCTCATAAAGTCTATGAAGTGAAGAGAGAATAAACACAACAGCAGGCCTTACAAACAGAACCAGCAGCATACAGAATGCATAGGTATTTGCGATAAAAAGGATTACAGTTGTAAAATCAGATTAAATACCTGGATGTGGAAACCAAATAAGCAAGGTCACCAATGACAGAAAAGCTGACAAAAAGATGGAAATGATCATAAGGAGAATGTGTAGTGTATCCAAAATAACAACAAAGAGTATAGGCTGTGCACAAGAAGAAACCTTCCTGATAGTATTTCTGAGCATAGTTAACAGACTAACTACAAACAATACACGTTGTTTACAACCAAACAAAACATTACTTACAGAGGGAAAAAATACTATACATTTGTTATACTTCCATAAGAGATTTTACAGAATTTCCTACCCTGGAGGTCCTTAAAAATATTAGATTCCTAACTATCAAAATTAGTTTGTACACATTCTTTCACAGGAAGATTGGAGACCAGATGATATATGAAAGATCCTGATTTTACATCAGTTTACAATGGTGCAAAGGCAAATAAGAATAGTCTTTCTCACCTACAGCAAAACCAATAATAATTTCTGAACTTCAGAAAGCATAATATTAATTCATTTTTTAAAAATATTTCAACATTGTTTCCATATTTTTAAAAGTCCAATTTCTGATAGAGCTATTCACATCTCAGTACCGTCCTATTTCAGAATTTTCCTGGATACTCAGGCATGGTTATTTTTCCAGATAAACTTTTGTCCAAAATAAAATAGATATGTTAAATATGTTAAAAAGAACATATATTTTAAATTTTTTTTAATTATGAAAACAATCAATCAATAAGAGATTCTCAATAAAGACAGAAAAATTATGTAAAAGAACCAAATGGAAATTTTGAAGTTGAAATGGTACAGTAACAAAAAATGTATCAGAAGGGCTCAAGAGTAGATTCAAGATGGCAGAAGAAAATTAAAGACACATCAGTAGAAATTATCCAATCTAAAGAACAGAGTGGAAAAAAAATTGAAGAAAAATGAACACAGCATCAAAGACATATGGAAAAACACTCAGTTTACCAACATTTCTGGAGTACCAGAAGGAGAGAAGAGAGAGCAAGAGCAGAAAAATAGTTAATAAAATATTGGCCAAAAACTTACCACATTTGACTTTTTTTAAGACAATAAATCCACAGATTCAAGAAGCACAATGAACTTCAAGAGGGATAAATACAAAGTGATCTATAGCTACACATATCATACTCAAACTGCTGAAAGCAAACACAAGGAGAAAAATCTCGAAAGCAGAAAGAGAAAAATGATTCAGCATGTGCAGAGAACCATCAATAAGATTAATGGGTAACTTCCAATCAGAAACAACAGAGGCTAGAAGACAGTGAAATCATATATTCAAACAGCTGAAAGATAAAAGTTGTCAACCAAGAAGGCAGCAAAACTATCCTCCAAAAATGAAGGAGTAAGATATTCCCAGATAAACAAAGACTGAGAAAATTTTTCGCTGGCAGACTTGCCTTAAAAACAAAATACTGGAGGGAGTCCACCAAGCTGAAAGGAAAAGACATCAGATTCAAATACACAGAAAGAAATGAAGGGCACCAGAAATGGTAAACATGTGGGTTAATCTAAAAGACTATAAATATATTTTTCTCATTTTTTCTCTTACTTCTTTAAAAGACCTAAAAATATATAAAACAGTGATTATAACACTGTATTGCTGGGTTTATAACATATATAGATGTATACTACAATAGTGGCATAATAGAGAAGAGAAAATGGAGTAAAGTTTCTATATTTTACTGATATTAAGCAGACTGTTAAAATGCATAATTCCAACAGCAACTACAAAGAAATTATCTTTAAAAATATATAGTAAAAATCAATGAAGTAATTAAAACAGCACACTAAAAAATATTTAACACAAAAGGCAGTAAAGGAGACATAGAGGAACAAAAACATAGGAGAAAAATACAAAACAAATAGGAAAATGGCAAATATAAATATAACCATATCTATAATTAAACATGAATGATTTAAACAGCCTGATAAAAAGGCAGAGACTGTCAGATTGGACAAAAAAATTCCAACTATACTCGGTCAACAAGAGACATACCCTACATTCAAAATTTAAAGTAAAAAGATGAAAAAGGATATACCATGGAAACAGTAACCATGAGAGAATAGGAGTGGCTATATTAATATCAGACAGACAGACTTTAAAACAGAGACAAAGACCATTGATTGCAGGACTCCCTTTTACTTCGACATTACAAAATCTCAGAATGACATGAATCCCTGAGTTGTCACAGTTGTGTATCTTAATATTGGGAGTTTTAGATTCAGCAAACTACAGTACTTGAAAAAAAGTTATATAAGTGTTGTTACTTTAAATGGTTTAAACTGTTTAAAATCTCAATTTATATTGAGTATTTTTTTGATTGTGTCACTAAGGGAAAAAAATGTCAAACAACAAATCAGGGATTCATGTCATTTTGAGATGTTATAATGTGGAGGGAAAAGTAAGACCTACAATCAACTGTGAAGACTTTTTAAACCTAACATCCCACCCAATCACCCCAGCCATGAAGGAAAAAAATCACCATATTCAACAATGATAAATTAAAACTTGCAGGGCAAAAACAAAATCAAAAGATAAGCAAAAACTAAGCAAAAATAATTTGCCTAACAAATGACAAGGGGCTCACAAAGAAATGGTAAATATTTGAGGTGATAAATATGCTAACTAGCCTGTTTTGATCATTCTACAGTGCAAACACGTATCAAAGCATCACATTTGTACCCCATAAATATACACAATTATTAGTCAATTAAAAGATATTATACCCCATAAATATATAAAATTATTTGTCAATTAAAAACAAAAAACAAAACTCAAAAAAAAAAGACATGGGGCTCCTTTCCTTAATATACAAAGAGCCCCATAAAAGGGCAAAGCACATGACCAAACAGATCACTGAAAATATACATTTGGTAATAATGAAAAAAATGCTCAAACTCACCCATAATAAAAGAAAACCAAAGCTAATCAACAAAAAACTGACAAATATTACAGATCCACTCACTCATAGACTACTGATATTGCACATTCTTTTATGAGTTAGGCAATTTACCCACCAAATTGTTAAAGGTACTTACTCTGGTCCAGTATTTTTTCCCTTAGGAATTCATACTGCATATATATTGTGAAGTATGTGAAAAGATGAACCCGAGAATATTCACTACATTACATTTTATAGCAGCAAAAGAACTAAAAACCCAAATATCCATAAATAGGTGACTAGTTAAAATAATTATGATATATCCAAGTACGAGAATACCATACAAAATGAAATGAGAAGGAATGATACACAAAGATATGGAAGTTTTTAACAAAAAAAAAAAAGCATGTTGCTGAGTAATGTATATGATGTGACCTCATTTGTGTAAAGAATACATAAGTACACATCTAAATGCTTGTATATGTATAGAAAATGTCTGGAAGGATATACAATGTTAAGTGAATGAGATAGGGAAAGCCTTTATTTGACATTATTATAACATTGTCTACTGCTTAAGTGTGTACTCCTTTTATATTAAACCTAGGTAAAAGGGTCAAAAATGCTGAACATGACAATTATCAGAAGATAGGGAAAAGAAAGAAATCCTAAAATATGGCCACTAAAATTGCCAATATTTAAGTTTTAAAAGTTCTCAAAACAAATTTAAAAATTCACAGAGAAACTTTAGAATTTTTATGATCATTAATAATTGACATGTGCCACTAACAGATACATAAATTCCTTGAAAACTTCAGTATTTTTTTTTCATGGTTGAAAGACAAAAGCATGGGTTTAATATATGCACCAACGAAGGTCAACAAGAAAGGAGAGGATCATCTTGTCTTTTTAACAAAAGGGAAGTGCAGCCTAAAAGAGATATGCAAGTAATTTTGTTAAGTGAGAGAAGATAATGGACTTTATCCTATAAAATTAAGAACGTTAATTTTTTTCAATGTACAGATGTCCATATCTACATACAGTGATATCATGCTATTTATACGTAATATTCATGCTATATTTAAGTGGGTATGAAAGAAAAACAGATTGTCCAGTGAATGTCCAGTACTACATTTGTACAGTTGTGAGTACACGCGTTCATATGCAAGCACATGGGTATCTATCACAGGTAAAAAATAAAGGCTGAGTAAAACAATGTTGAATTACCTCTATAAAATATGTCTGGCAAATGCCCATCCCGCCAGATCACTTGGCTGAATTTCCAAGCTGCTGATTCCTCCCCCTCTATCCTATAAAAGTACAAAAATACAGGTTATTCTCCAAAAGAATCAGGATTAGACACAGTCTCAAAGTCAGATAAAATAGTTATATCTAAATATGGTAAATGTAAAAAAATTATTTCCATGGTAGATACTGTCGTACTAAATAAAATTAGTAGCAACTAACACTTAGTCCAAATGCAATGACCCATCAACGCTAAATGATATCACAAGGATAAGAAATGACTCAGACAAAAATTAGACTTTTTAAAACTTAACTTCTAGTTAAGGATTAAGATTTCTTTGAAATCAAGACAATAAACTTGAGTCATCTTAAGCATCCTAAAATAGGAAGGAAAGCGCAAATGTGTCTCACTAAAATCATATGTAGATACTCTCCATTACTGAAATAGTACTATTTCTTCATAAACTCGCTACAATAACATTTCCCTCAGCAGAAAAGTCTAAATATAGTAAGGATGCAATTTTTGAAAGTACAAAAATAATAAATATTTTAAATTTTCAAGGCAAATGTATTTAATAATGCTAAAATGATCCATCAGTATTTTTAAAACATCATGCTGTAATCAACCTTTTAGCAGATACAATTAAAATTAGAGACAGAAAATTAACACTTAGGCTGGGCACAGTGGCTCAAGCCTGTAATCCTAGCACTCTGGGAGGCCAAGGCGGGTGGATTGCTTGAGCTCAGGAGTTCAAAACCAGCCTGAGCAAGAGTGAGACCTCATCTCTACCAAAAATAGGAACAAAAAATCAGCCAGGCATTGTGGCACGCGCCTGTAATCCCAGCTACTTGGGAGGCTGAGGCAAGAGGATCCCTTGAGCCCAGGAGTTGGAGGTTGTGGTTAACTATGATGATGCCACTGCACTCTACCCAGGGCAACAGAGAGAGGACTCTGTCTCAACAAAAAAAAAAAAAAAAGAAAGAAAGAAAATTAATACTCCATGTTATTATTGCATAGATATTGGACACAGATCATTTTCTTCATGTAACTGGGATATTTTCCCCAGGTATATGAAATGAAAGTAATGAAGAATGAAAGCTGGCTGGGCATCGTGGCTCACGCCTGTAATCCTAGTACTCTGGGAGGCCGAGGCAGGAGGATCGCCTGAGGTCAGGAGTTTGAGACCAGCCTGTGCAAGAGCAAGACCCTGTCTCTACTAAAAATAGAAAAGTTAGCTGGGCATCGTGGTGTGCACCTGTCATCCCAGCTACTCGGGAGACTGAGGCAAGAGGGTCGCTTGAGCCCACGAGTTGGAGGTTGCGGTGAGCTCCAATGATGCTACAGCACTCTACCCAGGGCTACAGAGTGAGACACTGTTTCAAAAAAATAAATAAAATAAAATAAAACAAAAACCAATACTTAAAAAAAAAAAGAATGAAAGCTGAATCATCAGAAACAAAGAATAGGCCAAATATAATTTTTACCAAAAACAATATATAAAGCATGTTATATAACACAACCCTAACACATTTTTAGGGCTCAATAAATATCTTGCACATCAATAAAAGCCACAAATGTAAAAGCAGAACAATGAAAGAAATTAAAAATCTCTAGAAAATAACCAAGCACACTAATTCACGGACGTGTTTATATAATTTTATCAAGGGATTACAAACAGTACCACCTTTACAAACAGTACAGCCTTTCTGATTAATTTAGCACTTTCTAGTCCTTAGTAGCTTTGTTGCTAAACCAGTTACAAACAAAAGATCTATTTTAAAATAATTTATTTCTACTAAGTTCTTAATTGCCTGCCTCAAAGTTTTGTAGGCAAGCATTCAAAAGAGCATATATGCCCTTAATTATGCAAAATTATTTTTAAATATATATTTCTATAGCAACAATACCAAAAGGATAATAAAAGCCATAAAACTATACTACTGTGTTAGACACTGTTAAAAATAGGTAAATAAAAGCAAAACTGTGTTAAATCAAATTTGGCCTAAAGCTGCCTCCCTAACAAACTGTGTAAACAAACTGCAACCTAATTTAGTAGTATATTCTTATAACAAGTAGCTGAGTCCCAGCCAATCACAGGCTGCCAACTCATCAGACCATGTACATATAAGGCAAATGCCAAGCTGTAACCAATCAAGCCATTCTTGTATGTCACTTCCTTTTGTTGTCTATAAATATTGCCTACCCACATTGCTGGATGGAGCTCTCAGAACCTCTCCTGGTTCTGAGCACTGTCCAATTCATGAATACTTCTGTGCTCAAATAAACTCTGCTAAATTTAATGTCTGAAGTTTTTCTTTCAACAACTGTGTCTCCATTACACTGCTATTCACTGTTCTATTAGATTATTATATAATCTATATATATTACTGTATTCAATTTTTAGAATTGTTAAAATAGCTGCAGGAATAAGTTAAACAGAAAAAGCACCTCAAAGTCTACATACGGGAAACATCTCCAAATCATGTATTCTAATATCATGAGTCTTTTTTAAACTTAATTTCATGTATCTACTCCACAATCAAGACACTATTACATAACTCATCACATAAGATGGTAACATCTACAGACTGGACAATCTTAACATTCTGTTGAAAACATTTTCACAAAAAGCATACTCACCTTCTTGCGTTACTTTTTATTGAAATTGCTAAACTAATGCTGTCATATATCAAAGAATATAACTAGATATGTTAAAAGAAAACAGAAATAAAATAGTGAAGCAAGAAGGAAAAGGGAACATGCCACACACACAAAATAATATAACCTCAACATCTAAATTTATAAACAGAATTTATTTTATTTCATTTTTAGAGACAGGGTCTCACTCTGTCACCCAGGCTGGAGCACAGTGGTGCAATCATAGATCACTGCAACCTTGAACTCCTGGGCTCAAGCAATCCTCCTACCCCAGTCTCTCGAGTAGGTGGGACTATAGGGGCACACCACTATGCCCAGATAATTTTTTTTTTTTTTTTGTAGTGACAGGGTCTTGCTATGTTGCACAGGTTGGTCTTGAACTCTTGGCCTCAAGTGATCCTCCCACCTCAGCCTCCCAAAATGCTGATATTACAGGTGTGAGCCACTGCACCCAGCCATAAACTGAAATTTATGAATATCTTTCCCATTACAAACTTTCCTCTACCATGGAACCTCACAATTTCCGCTAAGCCACCTGTAACATAATCTTTCTCTGGAGCCCTAATTTAGCTAGCATCATCTACCAATTTCATTTCTCCTTCAAGTCTCTATCCCTCTTTTACCTCTCCCACTCATCTCAACCAAGAATGGGAAGAAAAGAATCTACAAAGCTGGAAACTAACTGTGCAAATACCAAATGAATAAAATTTCTTGGACATCCACCCAACAGTCAGCTAAGATCTTCCTCTTTCCTTGCCCTACTCTCCCACTTCAGTAATCAGTGAATACTCCTGCTTAGCAGTTCTTTTGATTTAAGATTTTACTGACTAAATACTCTTTGATTATAATCACTTGTGCAGATATAAACAGATTAAGGCTAAAAATATACAGATGGTCCTCAACTTATGATGGGGTTACATCCCAATAAGTCACAGGTTTATGCCTATAGCTGAATGCTTGCATAGCTTCTGCATCATCATAAAGTTGAAAAATCCTAAATCAAACCACTGTAAGTGAAACCATAGTAAGTCAGAGACCATCTGTACTTTAAGGTAAGAGTTTTATTATATTTATGCTACCAATCAAGATAGTATTTGTTTTTAATCAGCCAATGACAGCAGATGTTAATAGATAAACAATAATAAAAAATACAGACTTTTCATTTCACATGATATAAACTTTTATACCTATTCAATAATTGAGGCAGTTTTCTACCAATACCAATTTTAATAACTACAGCACAGAAAGAAAATAAATGAAATATTTTGCAGGGGCCATTAGCTGCCATCCTTCCATTATTCAGTTTTGGTAGACTGGCAATATTCCAACATACTTAACTAGCAGGTGGTCTGATTTACTAATTAAGCCAACATTTTTGGTCACATGACATATGTACAATACGTTATCTAAGATTCCTAAGACATGCATAAAATACCACGGTCTCTGCCTGAAGGAGTTCACAATTTAGCAAGGATTGTGAGCACACATACAGTTTGTAATAATAATGTGATGTGGTAAGTAATATTGCCCAGGCTGGTCTCAAACTCCTGGCCTCGAGCAATCCTCCCACCTTGGCCTCCCAAAGTGCTGGGATTACAGATGTGAGCCACCACGCCTGGCCAAAGTTGACCTTTTAATGCTGATTTCACATGTAAGAATGCTTGGATTTTGCTCAGTAGTGTTCCTAGGACGTTGAAGGTATTAACTCACTTAATCCAAACAACAAACTTATGAGATTGGTACTATTATAATCCACATTTTCCAGATGAGAAAACTGAAGGGTTACATAATTTACCAAAGGATATCCAACTAGTAAGTGGCAGAACCTAACACCTTATAATGGTCTACAGGGGTCTATATGCACTGTTGTGCTATCCCCCATCTCATCACCACCACCACCCCACTCATCTTTCAGACCTCATCTACCTTCCCCCTGGTTCACTCCTTTCCAGCCACATAGACCTAAACTCCTTAACTTCCAGAAACTCCAACATGTTCCAGTAAGGTCCTAAGGCCTACTATACTGGCTGCACCTCCTTCTGGAACACTCTTCCCCTAGAGATCCTCATAACTAAATCCCTTACCTGCTTCAGTTCTTTGCTTAATTATCACTTTTCCAGCCACACTATTCAAAACTGCAACCTACCCCCACGTACACTCACCCAATCCTCCTTTTATCCTGTTATACATTTTGCATAGTACTTACCACTTCTTAACATATTACACAACCTACTTATTGATGATGTTATTGTTCTTCTCCCCCAATGATAATATAAACTCCACAAGGGCAGGAATTTTTGTCTATTTTATTCACTGACATATCCCAAGTGCCTAAAACAGTGCCTTGCACATAGTAGACACTTAATATTCTTTAAAATGATTAAATAAAGCTGGAATTTATCCCAGGAAGTCAGGCTCCAGGAACTTAACCGCCACACAACACTATCTCTCTAATTATGGAATCATAGATAATGAAACTAAAGCATGTAGAAAAGTCACCCAAGGTCACATTAACCTAATCAAACAGCAGAACATGGTCTCAAAACAAGCCTAGTGGGGTTCTGACAACGTGACCCTTGGAATTTTCCCTAGAAAGCCTTGAAAGTCTTAACAATAAAGAGATCCAACCTACTGATGATCTACGATAACCTTTATGAAATACCGATCAAACATACCATGGTAATTCTTACCAATGTAAAGGATAGTTTAATTAAGAGGTGAAAAACGTCATCGGCTACCTGCGAGCACGGACTGCTCACTTCGAAAACAGCATTGTGAATTACAGAGAAACAACGCAGAACGCTCAGCCCAAGAAAACAGGTACAAAATTTTCACAAAGATCGGAGAGCGCACAGAGTACAATAGAGCCCAGAGCGCGGGAAGGACGCGCTCACCAGGTCGGCGCAGCGCAACCTGACCCCCAAGCGGTTACACACCTCCCCATCCACTCAGTCAGGGACAAGCCCAGAGTTGGGGCAAAGCTGTTGCTCGAGACAGCCAGCTCTGTGGAGAGGAAGCAATTGTGAGAGCCAAACAGAACTTGCAGCTGCAACATACAGAGACCGCTCAGAGCCGGGCGGAGATACAGCTCCCCGGGACAGTGCGCGGGAACCCACAGGGCAGCACTGTGCCACTAGAAGTCAGCGGGAATGGGCCCAGGAGTTTAACGGAGAGCGGGACACGTCCTTAGGGGCTGCTGGCAATTGCCTCCGTGGGACCCAGGCCAGTTGAGAAAAGCTGCGCTCCCAGGCGCAGTTGGAGCCCTGCTGTGTGCCAGGCTAGCCGTGGCAGCCATCTTTAAAGCCGCCCGTCCGGAGCTGTGAGCCGGGTCTCTAGCTCTGCCCCACCCCGGCCCACGGGATCCTCCGCTGGGGCGAGACAGGCTTTGCCCTTGGTGGCCAGTGACAGCTGCATCCGTGGGTTCCAGGTGGGACAAGATCCCTGGAACTGTAGCGGCAGGACCTTTGTGTATTGGAAACACTTTGCAGCTCATCCATCTGGTCCTGCTACCCCAGCTCTGGCCTCTGACAAGTCCGCTATGGGCTGGCCCTAGTGCCCGCTCTTCAGGTCCCAGCCCTCCTGTACCCCAGAGATCGGTCATTTTGAAGGTTGCTGGCTATAGTGACTCATTTGGTATAACTGCCGGTTCTCATGACAACCAAATACCTCAAGAGCCACAGGCTGAACCAGAGCAGCTCCCCATAACCCTCCCCACTTCATTAGGGAATTTCATGCCATCCAAGAGCGCTTCCAGTGGCCACTATTCCCCCCTGCCCGTGGGAACATCCACCTGGCGGAGACTTCTGGGGATAGAGACACCCACCCGCCTCGCCTTGGGGTCTAGTGGTGGAAAAGGGGTGCACAATTGGAGATCCCCCTATCAGCCAGTATCACGCGGAGATGCACATCAGAAGGACAGACACATGCGGCTAGATAAGCAACCTCTGAGCTGTGTAGAATTTTCCCAATTCAGCTCTCACACTGCAGCCAAAAGAAATTATGTTTCTACCCACACCTCAGGAGGAGCAGGGTCAAAGTAACCCCTAGGAGCTACAAGGCCCCTCCCAAACCACGGGGCTTTCGTATACCCCAACTGGGGGATCAGACTCTGCCACGGACATAACAGAATACCTAGCTATTAGGGAGCTGTGGATTCATATCCTCAAGTACAATTCACTAGCTTAGAGCTCAAGCTGGGAGGACAATCTCACTACACTCCACTGGGAAGAGGAGAAGACAACAGGTCAGATATAACCCAAGATCCACCAAACTTGCTAAAATACACCTAAGGTAATACAGGCCACTACTTCTCTCCCTGGCTCTGCCAAGGAACAAAACTCAAGGGCTTGGAGACAGGGCCATAAATTAGCCCTAACACCCCCAGCTCTTGACCAAGAGGCCAGATGAGAAGAAACCAGCAAAAGAACTCAGGAAACATGAAAAATCAGAGTGAAAAGTCACCCACAAAAGAAATCATCGGTTCCTCAGCAATGGATATCAACTCAAATGAAATGGGTAGAATGACAGAAGAGGAATTTCATTTATGGATTATAAGAAAGCTCAATGAAATTCAAGAGAAAATTGAATCCCAGCACAAAGAAACCACAAGAAAAATGCAAGAAATGAATGAAAAATTTTCTAAAGAAATAGAAGTATTATGGAAAATTCAAATAGAAATTCTAGGAATGAAAGAGGCATTCAAGGATCTACAAAACACAGTGGAAAGCCTTAAGAATAGGCTGGACCATGCAGAGGAAAGAATTTCAGGGCTAGAAGACAACTCCTATGTGCTAAATAAATCAGTCGAAGAGAAAGAACACAAAAACAAGAGGCATGAACAAAGCATACAAGAAATGTGGGATTATGTAAAGAGGCCAAACATAAGGATCATAGGCATCTCTGAGGGAGAGGAAGAAAATTCACGTGGGCTGGAAAATCTATTTGAAGGAATAATAGAGGAAAATTTCCATGGCCTAGCCAGAAATCTCGATATCCAAGTACAAGAAACACACAGGACTCCTGGGAGACTCAACGTGAAAAGGCATTCACCATGCCACATAATTATTAGACTGACCAAAGTAAACACAAAAGAGGCACTCCTTAGAGCTGTAAGACGAAAAGAGCAGGTAACCTATAAAGGGAAACCAATCAGATTAACTGCAGATTTCTCAGCTGAAACCTTATAAACCAGAAGGGAATGGGGAGCCATCATCAGTCTCCTAAAACAAAACAAAGGCCAACCCAGAATTCTGTATCCTGCCAAACTAAGCTTCTTATATGAGGGAGAAATAAAGACTTTTCCAGACAAGCAATCACTGACAGAATTTGCAAAATCCAGACCGGCCTTGCAAGAAGTGCTTAGACCTGCATTGTACACTAACCAGCACAACAGACACCCACCAATGTAAAACTACGCAAAAGCTAAAACTCCAGAATCCAGACTCCACAATGATGCAAGAGGTAAAACAAAAGACACCACCCAATAGAATAATCAGAAATTTACCCCAAATATCAATTCTCTCAATAACTGTGAATGGCTGGAATTGCCCATTGAAGAGACGTAGGCTGCCTGAATGGATTAAAAAATACAAGCCAAGTATCTCTTGTCTCCAGGAAACACACCTTACACACAAAGATGCATTCAGACTCAAGGTGAAAGGATGGAATACAATTTTCCAGGCTAACGGAAACCAAAAGAAATCTGCAGTAGCCATCCTTATTTCAGATGATATAAACTTTAACGCAACTAAAGTAAAGAAGGACAAAAATGAACACTATATAGCTGTGAAGGGAAAAATCGTACAAGAAGATTTAACACTCCTAAACATGTATGCACCCAACACAGGAGCACCCAGATATGTAAAGCAAATACTGCTTGATCTAGACAACATAATAAATACCAATGCCATAATAGCAGGGGACTTCAACACCCCACTGACGGAACTGGACAGATCCTCCAAACACAAAATAAACAAAGAAACAAAGGACCTAAACAGGACTCTAGAACATTTGGGCCTAACAGATATCTACAGAACACTCCACCCAAATAACACTGAATATACATTCTTCTCATCAGCTCATGGAACTTTCTCTAAAATTGACCACATCCTAGGCCACAAAACAGATCTGAACAAATTCAAAAAAATGGAAATCATACCATGTATCTGTTCAGACCACAGCAGAATAAAATTAGAAATCAATTCCAACAGAAACTCACATCTTCATCCAAAAATATGGAAATTAAACAATTTGTTGCTGAATGACTATTGGGACATGGAGGAGATTCAAATGGAAATCAAAAGATTCTTCGATCTAAACAACAATGGGGACACAAGTTATCAAAATCTGTGGGATACAGCAAAAGCAGTCCTGAGAGGAAAACTTATTGCCTTAAATGCCCACATCCAGAAGACAGAAAGGTCACAAATCAGTAAACTAATGAATCATCTTAAGGAAATGGAAAAGGAAGAGCAAACCAATCCTAAAGCCAACAGAAGAAAAGAAATAACCAAAATCACAGCAGAATTAAATGAAATTGAGAACAAAAGAACCATACATAAGATTAATAAAACGAAAAGTTGGTTCTTTGAAAAGAGAAACAAAATAGACAGGCCACTTGCCAGGATGACTAAAAGCAGAAAGGAAAGGACTCTAATAAGCTCACTTAGAAATGAAAAAGGAGAGGTCACAACTGGTATCATGGAAATACAAAACATCATCTTCGAATACTACAAAAAATCTCTATGCCCACAAACACGAAAACGTGGAGGAAATGGACAAATTCTTAGAAACATACTACCTCCCTAGGCTCAACCAGGAAGAAACAGAATTTCTAAACAGACCAATATCAAGCACCGAAATTGAAGCAGTAATAAAAAATCTTCCAACAAAAAAAAGTCCTGGACCAGATGGGTTCACACCTGAATTCTACCAAGCCTACAAAGAAGAACTGGTGCCTATACTGCAGAAATTATTTGAAAATATTCAGAAGGATGGAATCCTCCCAAACTCATTCTACGAAGCCAATATCACCTTGATACCAAAGCCAGGAAAGGACACAACAAGAAAAGAAAACTACAGACCAATATCCCTTATGAATATAGATGCAAAAATTCTCAATAAAATTCTTGCAAACCAAATTCAAATGTACATCAAAAAAACAATTCATCACGATCAGGTGGGCTTCATTCCCGAGATGCAGGGATGGTTCAACATACGCAAATCTATAAATGTAATTCACCATATAAATAAAAGCAAGAACAAAGATTATATGATCCTTTCAATAGATGCAGAAAAGGCTTTTGACAAAATCCAGCATCCTTTTATGATAAGAACTCTTAACAATATAGACATAGATGGCTCATTCCTAGAAACTATTAAAGCCATATACGATAAACCCACAGCCAATATCATACTGAATGGGGAAAAATTGAAAGCATTCCCCGTTAAAACTGGAACTAGATAAGGTTGCCCACTATCTCCACTTCTATTCAACATAGTGCTGAAGTCCTGGCCAGAGCAATCAGACAAGACAGAGGAATCAGGGGCATCCAGATGGGGGCAGAAGAGGTCAAACTTTCACTATTCGCAGATGATATGATATTATACATAGAAAACCCCAAAGATTCAACCAAGAGATTACTGGAATTGATAAATGAATTCAGCAAAGTCTCAGGATACAAAATTAATACACACAAATCCATAGCCTTCATACATGCTAATAACAATCAAGCTGAGAAACAAATTAAAGATGCAATACCTTTCACAATAGCACCAAAGAAAATTAAATATTTAGGAACACATCTAACTAAGGAGGTCAAAGACCTATATAGAGAGAATTACAAAACACTGAGAAAAGAAATTGCAGGGGATGTAAACAGATGGAAAACCCTACCAAGCTCTTGGATAGGCAGAATCAACATTGTAAAAATGGCTTTGCTACCTAAAGTGATTTACAGAATCAATGCAGTCCCTATCAAAATACCAACATCATTTTTGCACAGCCCAGGAAACTATCACTACAGTGAACAGACAACCTACAGAATGGGAGAAAATATTTGCATGCTACACATCTGATAAAGGACTAATAACCAGAATCTATACAGAACTTAGGAAAATCAACAAGAAAAAATCAAACAACCCTATTAAAAAATGGGCAAAGGACATGAACAGAAACTTTTCAAAAGAAGACAGAATAATGGCCAGCAAACATACAAAAAATTGCTCAACTTCTCTAATCATCAGGGAAATGCAAATCAAAACCACAATGAGATATCACTTAACTCCAGTGAGATTAGCTCATATCAAAAAATCCCCAAACAACAAATGTTGGTGGGGATGCGGACAGATAGGAACACTCATACGCTGCTGGTGTGACTGCAAATTAGTACAACCTCTATGGAAAGTAATATGGAGATACCTCAAAGGATTAAAAGTAGAATTACCACTTGACCCAGCAATCCCACTACTGGGTATTTACCCAAAGGAAAAAAAGACATTCTATAATAAAGACACCTGTTCGCAAATGTTTATAGCAGCACAGTTCACAATTGCAAAGATGTGGAAACAACCCAGGTGCCCATCAATACACGAGTAGATTAATAAAATGTGGTATATGTATACTATGAAGTATTACTCAGCAATAAAAAACAATTGGTGAATTAACACATCTGGTATTATCCTGGTTGGAGCTAGAGCCCATTCTTCAAAGCGAAGTGTCACAGGAATAGAAAAACAAGCACCACTGGTACTCACCATCAAATTGGTACTAACTGATCAACACTTTACATCATACAGGGCAATAATATTCATCAGCGGGCGGGCAGGCGGGAGGGTGGTAGAGGGAATGGGACAACTCTCACTGAGTGGATGCAGGGAGCACAGTTTGGGGGATGACCACGATTATAGGTCTGACACGGGCAGTGCATGGGCAATATATATAGCCAAAGTGTTGTACCCCCATAATATTCTGAAATTTAAAAAAAAAAATTTAAAAAAAAATAGTTTAATTCAATCAAACTTTCCAGTCTTTGTTTTAAAATAACAGTAATAATTAATCTCAGAAGTACTCTTTCAGAAAAGCTACAAAAACTACATGCACTTTGCAAGAGATAAGAAGAGCTGCTTTTGTTTTTTCAAATATTTCACATACTTCATGTTTGGTTCTGGGAACCTAGACAAGTTCTATTGATACTGTATTTTCAAGGTATATCTTTATGTTGGTATAATATTAATACTTTCAGTCTAACAGATTATTTTTACCTGTCATCTTTGCCTAGAAAAGTAAGATTGCAAAAGATGAGGTTTTATGAATTAATGTAGCACGATCCAGATAAAAGGTGTGTTATAAGAAACATCCACAAAAATTCTGTCAAGAACATTAACTTTTAAGGCAATAAATATAAATTCAATATAAAGAAGAATCTAATCAAATCTTAACTGTCTTATAATTATTTCATTATACCATGTACTTTAATTTTACTCCCAAATATGAACATTTTAGAAAAGCCATTCATTAATAAAGAATACAGCTCTTGGTTAATTAAGGTTATCTTTCTAAAAGCTTCAGTTTTAAAGTTGCATTGAAATGTGTAATGCTTACAAATTTCAACTGCTTATGCTCCCATGAGCACTGCCAAATGAAAAGGCTACCTCTGCCCTTTAAATGAAACCAAAAGCCCAAAGCAATGAAAGGATAAATTATAGCACACACGGCATAAGAATCTGAAACTAAAAATGCTTAAAGTCCTTTAGAATCTTTTATCACATTGTACACACTAGTCAAGTTATATTTTTTAATTAGTTCTTCTTTTATGATTTAATGAGGCTTTCTGAATGATTTTTTTTATTTTCTGAATGATACTTTTAGAAAAAAAATTGTGCCAGGCAAGAGATTTCTATGAATTTGGTTAGAATTTCTATACAGTGACAATGCAAAGAACAGACTTATGCGTTCTTTTAACTTACAATACTGCTTTGAAAATTAAAGTAATTAAGACTCCCTCTAAGGAGGTATATTTTACATATTTTGAACTAAAAATGATATCTGAATAAGGTCTAATAGTATATTTTTCATAACCAGATCTATCCCAGGGAGGAATGACAGCCCAATAAATTCAAACCAACCACCCCAGAAATTATCCTACCCAGGTCTGTCTTAAACCATTTTCCATTTCTACTCTCACCAAAAATCAAGACAAAATCTTAAAAACACTGCCATTAATGTATTAATAGTTTTTGCACTTAGTTGAGAAAGAAAACCCTACAGAGGGGTAGTCAGATACTTAAAAGATTGCTGAGCAAAGGGATTAAAAATAAAAGCCACCAAGTGAAAATTTTCACCCGGTCTTGACCTTTCAAATCAACTAACCAGTAAACATTTATCAAATAAGAAACCAACTGCCCACCCATGGGAGAAAACACAACAGTATGCATTTTTATAAACTCTTTAGACTATAACCCTCTAAAAAGATAATTAATTCCAAATCACCTGTTTCTTGGAGAAACATCTGAGAATGCTACACTACCAAGCAACTATGTAATCCTTCCCCAGATTTACTACTAGAAATTAGTTTTTAAATTACTAAGCCTAAGGCTCAAGTGCTTACAAAAAAAAAAACAGAGATTACTAAGCCACCAAACTCAAGGAAAAGCTGTTTTATTTTTACATGAATTTTTACTGAATAAACATTAATGTTGTAAATAATCATGATACATTATTCACTATGATGACCAAGATTACCCAGGCAAATTTTCAAACAATCTTCTCAAAGATGATACAAACATATTCTGATAAAATACTTATCAGAGTTTACAAAGTGCTTTCACATGTTGCGTTTCATTTGACCCCCTACAACTACCTCAGCAGGTATTATTGTTTGTCTCAGTTCAATAGATGATGAAACCAAGGTTCAAGAGGTTAAGCACCCAGTTACACAACATCTAAGTGGCAAGGCAAAGACTTCCAACCAGATTCTCTGCCTCCTAATAAATGTCTATTCTAACATAACACCACAGGAAAGGTCTTTCCCAAATTTAAATATATTTAACATTATTCTTAGCAATGTTCTAGAAGTAGAAAAAATAAATAAATATCTTCAAAGTATAACACCAATGCAAATAAAATTTGAAATGAAAAGGCTATTATAGAACAATAGTTACATATGTATATGAACAAAAAAACTTCATCTGATTTTTGTAACACAAAAATTATTGGAATGTAATATCTAAGGAAACCTAGAAAAGATTATAGAAATACCCATTTAGGATGGGGGGAGAAGGAGGAAGAGAAGTGGATGAAAGGGTACATATAATTAGACAGAAGGAATAAATTCAATGTTGATAGAGTAGAGTTACTATAGTTAACAAAAATGTATTGATTGTACTCAGGTGATGGGATACCCTAAATACTACTTGACTTGATCATTACACATTCTATATACAGAACAAAATTTCACACGTAACCCATAAATTTGTACAAATTTAAAAAATAAAACAAAATTTTAAGTTTAAAAAACTACCCATTTAAAAAATGAAAGTTTAACACTTCATTTAAATTTGTTTTTGAAGTGTCAATTCTTTGTGAACAAAAACACAATGTTAAAATACTATTACAAGTCAAAGATAAGAGGGGCCAGGCCTGCTGGCTCACGCCTGTAATCCTAGTACTCTGGGAGGCCAAGGAGGGAGGATCGCTTGAGCCCAGGAGGTTTAGGCTGCTATGAGCTAGGCTGACACCACAGCACTCTAGCCTGGGCAACAGAGAGAGACTCTGTTTCAAAAAAAAAAAAAAAAAAAATAGACAATTGGGATATATCTATATTTTAAAAAAAGGAAAAATTATATTAAAAAATGTTTTTAAAAGATAAGAGGGAATTGGAATTATTACTTTTAATATGAAATATTAACTTAATAATATGCTCATTTAAAAACTTGTAAATGGGCCACAAAAAGCCATATTCTATTTCCTGCTCATCATCTGACAATTTTCACCTTTATTCAATGCCATAGCCAGTCACTCTTATCTACTTTGTCTAGAATATATGCTCAGAATTAAACTAGGCATTTGACACAATGTAGAGTGTGCCTAACCTTAAAAGAAATGGTACAGTCCCTGACCTAAGGGAATGGTTTTTAATCTGATTAAGGAGTGAAGATTTGCCATAAGAGTCAATCAGAGAATAACTCAAGAAGTGGCTGCAGAGGAGCCCAGTGATTTCTCTATAACTCCATTAGCTGTATTAAGCCTGAACTATTCATGAAACATGTTTGTTGGTGAGATTTTTTTTCAAATGGTGAAAGTCGATTTATCTAGGTAACTCATCATTTAGAAACACTAGCTTATTGCAGCACAATTCACAATTGCAAAGATCTGGAATCAACCCAAGTGCCCATCAATTCATGAGTGGATTAACAAAATGTAGCATATGTATACCATAGACTACTACTCAGCCATAAAAAAGGATGAATTAATGCCTTTTTGCAGCAATTTGGAAGGAACTAGAACTCAAGAATGGAAAAACGAACACCACATGTACTCTCTCTAACAAACTGGAACTAACCAATGGGCACACAAGTGCACAGAGGGAAGTAAAAGTCATTGGAAATCAAGTGGGGTGGGGAGGGGCAAAAACCCACCTAATGGGTACAATGAACACTATTCCAGTGATGGGCACATTTACAGCCCTGACTTAAGCCATGTAACAAAAACATGTGTGCCCCCTTAATATTATGAAATTTAAAAAAATAGAAACACTAGCTTCTACTAATGCAGAATGAACATTTTCTTATTTTGGGCCAATTCTCAATTAGAAAACTAGGGAATGTAAAAGCAGGACATTTAATTATCTTTCTTTTTCAATCTATGAATTACAAATAGATTAAACTGGTTACATAATACAAGATTTTCAGTCTTCTTTTGAAAAATGCTTAAGAGTATTAAAATACAGCACTATTACATATTACTAGAATAGTTAAAACATCTTAAATACAAATAATCTATTAAACACATCTTAGAAGAAAATGTCCAGAATTAATAAACTCACTTTAATTAACTAAATAACAAAATTCTGTTTATGTGACAGATGCAGAGTAAAATAGTATGCATCTATTCCCCAGCATCCTCTTGAACTAGATATGACTTACCTCGCAAAAACTTCCTGGGTGTCAGATACTGTGGTTTATGATTGAAGCACACATTTATATAATGCTTAAAAGTTCACAAAGCACATATCCATACACTATTATTTTCAATGCTGAAATAACCTATCAGATAGAGATAATGCAGGCTCATAAAAATTAAGGGACTTGAACTTCCAGACCAGATAAAATGGCCTAGATCTGTCTTTCTCTGTTCCTCCTCACAAAGCACAACCATGCAACAACTATATACACAAGCAACAACCGAAGGAAAACCCTGAAAGGTGGTAAGAAGGCAGAAAACCAATTTAGGACCCCCAGGACTGGAGAAACAAAAGAGCAGTAGGATGTTTCATGTCCCTACACCCAACAAAAGGCAGCAACCCAGACCTGACATTTCACAACCACCAACCTAGCAACAGAAGGCAAACCAGATAGTCACATATCTCCCCCAAATCCAACAGGAGTCCCCCTGGCAACATCAAGCAAGGGGATCAACTGGAAGTCCAGCTAATGACAAAGGCCACCAGAAGCACTCTCCTTCTCTACTTGGCCTGAGACTCCTCTGTTTTCTGCCTATAAATACAGAGGCAAGAAGGGAAAAATGAGGGACCCAGCCACATCAAGTGGCTCAGTTTGGGCCAAGACTCTCATCCCTTGCCCAAAGATACCAGGCAGAGGAGAAGGGGAATAAGAGACCAGTAGGTGGGTCCCACTACAATCCTCTCCCATGTGGGGACAACTAGAAACCCAGCATGGGGAAACCCCTTCTGCTGCTGAGGTAGCACCAGCAGGGACCAGTGGGAGCCCCAGCAGGATCAGACAAATCAAGTAGACTGCAAAGGCTCTAAAAATTACACTGCCATTGGAACCACCTGCATGCTAAGCCTCAATAGGGTGAGTGCCTGCCAAAATAAAAAATTTTTAAATAGGGTCCAGAGCCTCCTAACATAATAGATAAAATGCCCATGATACAATGGAAAATCACCCAAGAAAATCACATGAGTGAGAAAAGACAATCAAGTAAGGCCAACACGGAGATGAATGAGATGCTGGAATTATGTGACAAGAATTTTAAAGCAAATGTTTGAGCAATTAAATTCTCCTGAAACAAATTTTTTAAAAAACAGCAATAAAAATGTTTCAGCAATCAATTACACATTCTCCTGAAACAAGTGAAAATATGGAAAATCTCAGCAAAGAAACAAAAGTTATAAAAAAGAAGCAAAAGGAGATTAAAGAACTAAAAAATACAGTAACAAATTTTTAAAACTTAACTGGATGGGCTCAATACAGACATAGACATGACGGGGAAGAGAATCACTGAACTTGAGGACAGAAAGGTAGAATTCACCCAACCTGAACAACAGAGGGGAAATAAACTGAAAAAAAATTAATTAACAGTTTTAGGGGGCTGTGGGACAGTAAGAAAAGAGCCAACATTCATATCATCAAAGTCCCATAAAAAGAGACAAAAGAGAGTGAGGCTGAAACAGCATTTGAAGAAATGATGGCTGAAACCTTCTCAAATTTGAAGAACACTAACTTGCAGATCCAAAAAGCTAAGCAAACCCAAAGAGGGTAAATCTAAAGAAATCCACAGACACATCATAATTAAACATTCAAAAACTAAAGACAAAGAAAAAATATCTCAAAAGCAGCCAGAAAGAAATGATACATTACCCACAATGGAACACCAAGTCAAATGACACCAGACTTCTCATCTGAAGCCAGAGGCCAAAAATGAAAGTAGCACAGTATTTTTCAAATATTAAAAAACAAAAAAACTGCCAGCCAATAATTCTATACCCAGTGAAACTGCCCTTCAGAAGTAATAGAGAAATAAAATGCATTCTCAAAAGAAGAAAAAGTAAAAGAAATGTGTCTCCAGCAGACCTACCTATAAAGATTGGCTGAAAAAATTTTTCCAAACAGAAAGAAAATGATTTCAAAAAAAAAAAGGGAAATTTGGAGTATTAAAGGAAGAAGAAACAACAGAAAGAATAGAAATGTGGGCATATACAAGAGACTATCTTTTCCTTCATTAGTTTTACAATTCACATTTGGATGATTGAAACAAAAATTGTAACACCATCTGATACATAAGGCAATTATAACTAAAACTGGAGAAAGTAAAAGGTAAAATTGAAGTGAGGTTTCCACACTGCTACTGAAGTGGTAAAATGTTAATACCAGTAGAGACTGTTATAAGTCACATATGCTTATTGTATGTAATAACTAGAACAACCACTATTAAAACTATACCAAGAGATAGACTCAAAAAGCATTAGAAATAAATCAAGATGGAATCCTAAAAAATTTTCTGGTAATCTGCAGGAAGGCAAGAAAACAAACAGGAACAAAAATAGGAAATAAACAAAAATCAAATAATAAAATGGCAGACTTAAACATTAATATAGTAATAATTACTTTCAATAGAAATGGTCTAAAATAAACCAATCACAACACAAATTGGCAGAGATTTTTTTTAATGGCCCAATTATATTTGCTTACAAGAAATTCAAATTCAGCAACATAAGTAAGTTGAAAGTAAAAGAATGGAAAAGATAGGCCAGGCACGGTGGCTCACGCCTATAATCCTAGCATTTTGGGAGGCCAAGGCAGGAGGACTGCTTGAGCTCAGCAGTTCGAGACCAGCCTGAGCAGGAGTGAGACCCCATCTCCATTAAAAATAGAAAAATTAGCCAGGCGTCATGGCAGGGAGGCTGAAGCAAGAGAATCACTTGAGCCCAGGAGTTGGAAGGTGCAGTGAACTACAATGACACCACTGCACTCTACCCGGGGTGACAGAGCAAGATTCTGTCTCAAAAAAAAAAATAAGAATGGAAAAGATTTAACAATAATTATTTTAAAAGCAGAGTGGCTACATTAATAACACAATCAAACAACAAGGTCTAATTGACATATATATACAATACTCCACTCAACAATAGCAGAACACACATTTTTTTTTCCAAGCACCCATGGAACATTCACCCAGGCAAGCCATACCCTGGGCCATAAAACCAACCTCAAAAAATTTAAAAGAACTGAAATAATAGAGTGTATTCTCTGACCATAATCTACTCAAACTAGAAATCAATAACAGAAAGACAACAGGAAAATCTCTAAAAAGAAGAATAAAACAACACACTTCTAAAAAGCCCATGGGTCAAAATGGAAGTCTCAAAGACAATCTGAAAATATATACATAAAAAATGAATGAAAATAAAAAACACACCAAAAATATGTGGGATATAACTAACACAGTAGTTGGAAGGAAATTTACAGCACTAAATACATACATTAGAACAAGGAAAGAATTCAAACCAATAATCTAATTATCTACCACAAGAAACTTAAAAAAAAAAAAGAGCAAAATGAACTCAAAGCAAGTAAGAAGGAAGAAAATATAAAAAGCAGAAATCAATAAAATAGAAAACAGGAAAATAGAGAAAATCAATGAAAATTAATGAAACAAAAAAATGTATATATAAGACTCTAGCAAAACTAACAAGAACAACAAAAAGACAGAGAAGACATAAATCAGTATCAGGAATGAAACACTTATCAGTACAGATCCTACAGCAATTAAAAAGATAATAAGGGATGACATTTTGGGCTAGATGATTAAAAAAAAGAAAAAAGATAATAAGGGAATACTACAAACAACTTTTATACTCGTAACTTCGACACCAATTTCTCAAAACCACACTACCAAAACACAACAGAGACGAAATAGATAATATAAATAGTTCTATAACCCTTAAAGAAAACCAACTTCTTAATTTAAAAGTCCCCAAAAAAGAAACCCTCAGGCTCAGATGGCTTCACTGGTGAATTCTACCAAACATTTAACAAAGAATTAATACCAACTATTCACAAACTCTTTCCAAAAACAGAGGATAGAGTATTTTCCCGACTCATTTTATGAGGTCAGTATTACTGATACCAAAACAAGACAAAAACATGACAAGAAAAGAAAAATGACAAGCCAATAGTTCTTATGAATACAGACACAAAAATCTTCAACAAAATATTAGCAAATCAAATCCACCAACACTTAAAAAGGATTATGTACCATGACCATGCAGAATTTATCTCAGGAATGTGAGGATAGTTTAACATCTAAAAATCAATTAATATAATACACCATATCAATAGAAGGACAAAGGACAAAACCTTTAATATTGGCAGATCATCTCAATATATACAGAAAAACATTTGATGAAATCAAACACCCTTATACCATAAAAACACCTAACAAACTAGAAATAGAAGGAAACTTCCTTAACCTGATAAAGGCCATCTATGAAAAATCCAGAGATAACATCATACTTAATGGTAAATACTCAATGTTTCCCACTAAGATCAGAAATAAGACAAACATGTCTGCTCTTGCTACTTCTATTTAACACTGTAGTAGAGGTTCAACAGCTAAATTAGGCAGGAAAATGAAATATTAATAAAAGGCATTAATATTGGGAAGGAAGAAGTAAAACTCTACCTATTTGCAGATGACATGATCTTATACACAGAAAAACCTACTAGAACTAATAAGTAAGTTCAACAAGGTTGCACAGTACACGAACAGTATACAAAAATCAATTATATTTCTATACACTATCAATGAACAATTCAAAAGTGAAATTAAGAAAATAATGCCACATATAATAGCATCAAAAAGAATAAAGTATCTAGCAATAAATTTATCAAAACAGGTACAAGACCTGTACACTGAAAACAGCAAAACATCATAGAAAAAAATGAACAAAGATCTAAACAAATAGACATCTGGTGTTCATGGATTGGAAAACTTAATATTGTTAAGATAAAAATACTTCACCAAATCATTTGCAGATTCAATGCAACTCATATCAAAACCCAAGCAGCTTTGTTTTTTTGGTTTTTTTTTTTTTTTGCAAAAATGGAAAAACTGATCCTAAAATTCATATGGAATTGCAAGGGACCTAGAATACCCAAAACAATCTTGAAAGAAAAGAAAGAAGTTAGGGGATACGTACTTTGTGATTACTACAAAGCTACAGTAATCAAGACATTGTGATAGTAGTGTAAAGATAAACATATAGATCAAAGAATACAATTGAGAGTCCAGAAATAAATACCTACGTTTACGATCAACCAATTTTTTTAAATTTTAATTTATTCATTTATATCTTAGAGGAGATGTCTCAGTATGTTTCCCAGCCTGGCCTCAAACTCTGGGGCTCAAGCAATCCTCCTGCCTCTGCCTTTCAAGTACCTGGGACTACAGGTGCATGCCACCACACACAGCTAAGTTTTTCTGACAGGGTGCCAAGACAATGCAGTGGAGAAAGAAGTCTTTTCAACAAATGCTACTAGGAACAAAGAATATCCACACACAAAAGAATGAAGTTGAACCCCTTCCTCATACCATATACAAAAATGAACTCTGAATGGATTAAAGACCTGTTTGTAAGAGTTAATGCTACAAAACTGTCAGAAGAAATTATAGGAGTAAATCTTTGTGACCTTGGATAAGGCAAAGCCTTCTTAGATATAACTCTGAAAGCATAAGCAAGAAAAAATAGGTAAACTGACTTTGTCAAAATTTTAAACCATGACAACAGCATCAAAAAGAATAAAATAAAAAAACTTAACCAAGGAGGCAAAAGACATACACTGAAATCTATAAAACACTGATGGAACAAATTGAAGACAACACAAATAAATGGAAAGACATCCCATGTTCATAGACTGGAAGACTTAATATTGTTTAAGTGTACATACTACCCAAAGTGATCTACAGATTCAATGCAATCTCTACCAAGATCCCAATGGCATTTTACAGGAATAGAAAAAATAATCCTAAAATTCAAATGGACCCACAAAAGACTTCACATATAGACCAAACAATCTTGAGAAAGAACAACAAAGCTGGAGGCCTCACTCTTTCAGATTTCAAAGCATATTACAAAGCTACAATAATTAAAAACAGTATGGTACTGGCATAAAGGCAGACATATAGACCGACATACAGAATAGAGAGCCCAGAAATAAACCCATACACAGTCAACTCATCTTCAACGATGGTGCTGAGAATCCACAATGGGGAAAGGATAGTCTCTTCAACAAATGGTGCTGGGAAATCTGGATAGTCACATAAAAAGAAACTGAAATTTGGCCCTCATCTTACACCATACAAGAAAAATCAACTCAAAATGGATTAGAGACTTAATAAGACCTGAAACTATAAAAATCCTAGAAGAAAACATGGGGGAAAAGCTTCATGACATGGCTATGATTTCTTGGATATGACACCAAAAGCACAAGCAACAAGAGCAAAAATAGACAAGTGAAACTACATCAAACTAAAAACCTTCTGCAGAGCAAAGGAAACAGACAACATAGTGAAAAAGCAACCTATGAAATGGGAAAAAATTTGTAAACCATATATGTGATAAGGGCTAACATCCAAAATGTATAAGGAATTCCTACAACTCAACAGCAAAAAACCAAATAACCTGACTTAAAAATGGGCAAAGGACCTGAATAAACATTTCTTCAAAAATGACATACAAATGGCCAACAGGTACATGAAAATCATCATGGAAATGCAAACCAAAACCATAAACAGCTATCACCTCACACATGCTAGGATGGCCACTATCCAAAAAAATAAAAATAACAAGTTTTGGTGAGGATGTGGAGAAATTGGAAATCTTGTGCACTGGGTATGGGAATGCAAAATAGTCCAGCCACTATTTTAAAAAAAGTATGGAAATTCCCCAGAAAAACTAAAAATAGAACTGTCATATGTTTCAGCAATTCCACTTCTGCGTATTTACCCAAAAGAACTGAAATTGGCTTCTCAAAGAAATACTTGCACCCATGTTCACTGCATTATTCACAATAGCCAAGATGTGAAAACAACCTAAATGTCAATTGACAGATGAGTGAATAAAGAAAATATGGTATATACATACAATGGAATACTATTTAGCTTTAAAGAAGTAAATTCTATCATATGTGACAACATGGATGAACCTTGAGAACATTATGCTAACTGAAAAAAGCCAGTCATAGAAGGACCACTACTGCGTGATTCCACCTCTATGAAGTATATAAGGTAAAGCAGCCAAACTCATAGAAGCAGAGAGTAGAAAGGTGGTTGCCAGGGGATAGAAGGAGATAGAAATAAGGAATTGCCATTCAATGGTATAAAGTTTCAGATACACAAAATGAAAAAGCTCTAGAGATCTGCTGCACAACATTGTGCTTCCAGTTAACAATACTGTACACTGAAATTTTTATTGAAAGGGTAAATGTCATGTATTTTTTATCACAACAAAAAAAATTTTAGGCCAGGTGCAGTGGCTCACACCTGTAATCCCAGCACTTTCGGAGGCTAAGGCAGGAGGATCACTTGAGGCTAGGAGTTCAAGATCAGCCTGGTCAACATAGCAAGACCCAGTCTCTATAAAAAAATTTTTTAAAAAATTAGCCAGGTGTGGCAGTGCATGCCTGTAGTCCCAGCTACTAAGGAGAGACGATTGCTGAGCCCAGGAGTCAGAGGCTGCAGTGAGCTATGACTGTGCCACTACAGTCCAGCCTGGGCAACAGAGCAAGACTTCAACCTCTAAAAATAAATAATAATTTTTTTTTTAAATGTTAAGCTGTGGTGCTTCAAAAGACACTACCAAGAAAGTGAAAACAACTCACAGAAGGGAAGAAAATATTTACAAATCATTTATCTGATAAAAGTCTAATATCTAGAATATATAAAGAACTCTTACAACTCAGCAACAAAAAGACAACCCAATTAAAAAATGGGCAAACTCAGCTACTTGAGGAGGCTGAGGCAGGAGGATCACTCGAGCCCAGGAATTCGGAGTCATAATGAGCTATGACTGTGCCACTGCACAGCCTGGGCAACAGAGCAAGATCCTGTCTCAAAAAGAAAAAAAATGTAAAGTATCTGAATAGATATTTCTCAAAAAAATATATACAAATGGTCAATAACAACATGAAATGATGTTCAACATCATTAGCTATCAGAGACATGCAAATCAAAACCATGAAATAACCACTTCACACCCACTAGCATAGCTATAATCAAAAAGATAGTACCAACTGTTAACAAGGATGTGGGGAAATTGGAAACCTCACAACGCTGGTGGAAATGTTAAATGGTAAAGCTACTTATAAAACTGTCTGGAAGGTCCTCAAATGATTAAACATAGAGGTATTATATGACTCAACAATTCTACTCCTAGTTATAAACAAGAGAAATGAAAAAAAATGTTCACATAAAAACTTAAACATGAAGCATGTTCATAGTAGCATTATTCATAATAGCCAAAAGTGAAAACAACCCAACAACTGATAGACAAAATGTGGTACGCCCATACAACAGATTACTATTCAGCAATAAAAAGAAATGAACTACTGACACACACTACATCATGTAACATTATGCTAAGTGAAAGAACTTAGACATAAAAGACCATCTACGTTTTGATTCCATTCATATGAAATCTCCAGAATATGCAAATTTCTAGAGACAGAAAGTAGATCAGTGGTTGCCAGGAACTGGGAGAAAGGGGGAATGGAGAGTGACTGCTAATGAATAGTTTCTTTTTAGGGTAATGAAAATGTTCTAAAATTGATTATGGTGATAGCTGCACAACTCTGTGAATACACTAAATACCAATGAGCTGTACATTTTAAATGGGTGCATTGTATGGTATGTAAGTTATATCACTGTTTAAGAAAAACTATATGATGGCTGGAATTTGCTTCAAAATAATACAGAAGCTCTAAGTAAATGGAGAGAAATCTCGTGGTCATGGATTTAAAGTTTCTAAATAATAAAAAATTTCTTCTCAAACTGAACTATAGGTTTATTCAATCAAACTCCCACTAATATTTTTTTGTAGATATAGGTGAGATTATTCAAAAATTTATAAGAAAAGGCTAAGAAACCGAAGAGCTAAAACAATCTTGACAAAGAAGAATAAAGTGAGAGGAAGCACTCTACCCAATAAGATGTAGAGTATAGCTATAATAATCAAAACAGTGTGATACTTGAGCAAAAACAGACACATACACCAACGGAACAGAAGAGAACCCCAGAATAGACCAATACAAATATATTCAACTGTTTTTTGACAAGAGGATAAAAACAACTCAATGGAGTAAGGGTAGTCTTTCAATAAATAGTACTGGAACAACTGGACATCCATAGGTTAAAACAAAGACTCCTGACCTAAACCTCATAACCACATATAAAAATTAATTCACAATGAATCATGAATTTAAGCATAAAATATAAAACTATAGAGCTTTTAGAAGAAAATACAGGAGAAATCCTTCAGCATCTAAGCAAAGGGTTCTTGGACTTGGCACCAAAAGCATGCTCCATAAAAGAAAATAACTGGCCATCATCAAAATTAAAAATGTTTGCCCTGCAAAAGACCTTGTTAAGATGCAAAGATGGCTGAGAGAAAATGTTTGCAAATCATATATCTGAAAGGTCTTATATATGAATATATAAAGACTCTCGAACTCAACAGTAAAATCCAATATCTGATTGAAATGACAAATATATGAATAGACACTTCACCAAAGGAAATCTGAATAGCAAGTACATGAGAAGACATACAATATTGTTAGCCATTAGAAAAATGCAACTTAAAACTACAATGTAATATCACTGTATACCTGTTAGAACAGCTAAAATTTTAAAACAGCAATACTAATAAATGCTGGCAAGTATGCAGAAAAAGTAGATCCCATATATTGCTGACAGCAACGTAAAATGGTACAGCTACTTTGGAAAACAATTTGGAAGTTTCTTAAATAACTAAACATGTACTCGCCATACAACCCAGCAATCTCACTCTCAGGCATTTCCTTAGAGAAATGAAAACTTTTTGTTTACACAAAATCCTGTACACGAACGTTCATAACCCCTTTATTGGTAATAGCAAAATTCTGGAACATACAAAGTCCTTCAATAGGTGAATGGCTAAACAAAATATGTATTAATATATCATCATATACCATTCTGGAAATGACAAAATTATAGAGAACAGGTTGCCAGGGGACAAGGAGGAGTGTTGGGGTAGGATGGGATTACAAAGGGGTAGCAAGAGGGGCTTCCTTTGTGGTGATGCAGCAGTTCTGGATCTTCATTGTGGTGGTAGTCAAAAGAATTTATATATGGGATAAATTGCTTGGAACTACAGACACACAAATGAGTGCAGGTTAAAATAAAATGGTGAAAACTGAGTAAATTTAGTAGTCTAGTTAACAGTAATATACCAATGTCAATTTCCTGGTTTTAATGTCTTACCAGAACTTTATAAGATGTCTAGGTGAAGGGTACACAGGACTCTGTACTAATTTCACCACTTCCCATGAGTCTTAGAATTTTTTCAAAATAAAGTTTTTAAAAAATAACATAAGAGAAGAGAAAGGTTTGGTAGTATAAAAAAAAAAAAGAGGAGAAAGGGGTAAGGCAGAGGTATAGATGAAACAAGAATGGCCATTAACCTCTAACTGTGGAAGCTAAGTCAAGGGTATATGAGGGTTCATAATACTATTCTATTTTTCATCTATTTAAATTTTTCCATAATAAAAGGTTAATAAAAAATAATAAAGCCATATACCAAAATATTACCAGCAGTTCCTCTTTTTTTGTTTTGCTAACATGCATTTTAAGTTTTTCCCATAAAATAAATTTCATATAAAACAATTTTTAAAGAAATCTTTGCTCATATTGTCTTTTGTCCTCATTGTTTTATTCACTTTTTAAAAAGGCAGCACTACAGAAAAATTTTAAACATTAAAAAAATCCCATTGATATCTTCCTCTGATAATACACTGCTTAAGTAATCTGAATATATTTTATTTAAATATCCAATTTATATTTCACCCAATTGCATTTCACCTGAAGGTTCCAATATCTTTTTCTAAAATTAACCAAAGGTACCTTCCTAGAACAGATTTACAATCAGCTCAATAATTCACCATTATAGTGCTTCTCACACAACAGAACGAATGCGTAAGTTCGATACCTTGAGATGTTTTAAATAATGCCAGCTGGGTTTGCATTCAGAATTTCGTCTAAGTTATGGTAACTAACTTTAAATTGTTTTGTTTTAAAATCAGATGTAGTCTTTTTTAATGTTTCAAATATTTTTTAAAAAGCAGGTGTTTCCAGCACTTTGGGAGGCTGAGGCAGGATGATCACTTGAGGCCAGGAGTTTGAGATCAACCTGGGCAACATAGAGAGAACCTATCTCTACAAAACATTTTTTTAAAAATTAGCTAGACATGGTGGCACACACCTGTAGTCCCAGCTACTCAGGAGGCTAAGGCAGGAAGATCGCTTGAGCTCAGGAGTTTGAGGTTACAATGAGCTATGATGATGCCACTGCACTCTAGCCCAGGCAACAGAGACCCAGTGTCTCACACACACACACACACAAAAAGCAGATGCTGGAAAGTTTACAATGGTTACAAGACCATGCTGAAGAAATCAAAAAACAAGTGTGAATCTGAAAAAGTATCTGTAATTCACTGAAAAATAATATTTCTCACAATGCAATTATTTTAAAATTTTTATTAATTTGTGTATCAAGCAAAAATGATAAAATACCTTTTCCCTCAGTAATGGTTTAAGTTAAATTTAATTAAAGAGGTTAATTAAAACTGAAATGTAAGTAACAAGAGACCTGAGCTCTGCATTATCTGTGGGACCTTGGGTAAGTCACAATCTCTCTGAAATTCAGTTTCTTCATCGACATACTGAAGGAATTATACTTGTTAATCTTCCAGCTCCAAAATCCTATGTTCTAATATATACTTCATAACCTCTGACCAATAATCATTCTGATGACAACTTTGGAAGAAGATTTATAACATATATGATGTAGAAATAATAATTACATTATAAATAACTTTCATAGGTTTAAATCATTTGGTAGAATGTTATTCTCAATATATTAGATCAGGATTTCTCAACATCAGCACTACTAACATTTTGCACTGGATAATTTCATTGCTGTGGGGGCTGTCGTGTGCATCATAAGATGTATAGATGGTTTCTCTGGTTTGAGAACCATTGTATTAGATTAAAAATTTCCAGGGTTTTTTAAAGATGGGAAGGAGGAAGAAGAAACACTATTTTAGTTTTGTGATATAGGAGGAAAAGCTAGAAATGTTTTCTAACAAAACAAAAAGGTCCAGTTGCAACTCATATACTATAAAAAGAAAAGGTGCCCTTTTGTATAAGGCCTACTGAAAACATTAACCAAGTACTGTGGGTGGCTAATATAGTAACAATGAGAATAAAAGTATATAAAAAAGCTGTGAGGGAAATCTACAGATATTCCATCCTTAACTTGTTAAGCACCTCCAATAAAGAGGTCCAAAGATTAACAGAGATTAATGAAATTAACATAATTCCTCTTCTCTCTAGCATTTGAGGAGGCTAAACATTCTCAAATTACTCCCTATTCTTTAACACTGAGAATACCGACAAGAAAAACACATCCACCCACAGTTAAATACTGTAAACATCTATCTGTTTTAATCATATGTAAAGGTGGTACAAATCCCATTAAAAGTAACACTGAGGAATATCTTCATGTCCTTTATATTTTTAAAGAAAGGTCAAAGAAATCCAGTGTGGAGAAATTACATTTAAATGTTACAACACAGAAATAAAGGTTCACACATTCACTTTTTGGCTCAGCCCTATTTTCCACCAAAGAGATAAATACCCAGTTTCCTTAGTCTATTCTTGGATTGGTCACCAGACTGGGAATAAGAGACCCAGAATCTATTCCCAACTGCAAAACAGACTGGTAATCTCAAGCAAATTATTCACTCAGGTTAAGGTTCTACACCCATATCATGCTGACAATACTGAAAATCCGCCCAGAAACAAGCACAGAGAAACCCAGGACTTCCTCCTGCACCCAAAGGACAACTACAAATTAAATTAGATTTAATTTTTTTATTAAACCTAAAAATCTGAACAGGACTTTATTTACAGCAACATTTAACATACTTGAAATTTCAAAACTGTGTGGTGCCTTTACCATTGCCCCCTACAAAATTAAGAAATGCTCTTTTTTAAATCACACCACGCCCAATTTTCCAAAATTCTATATGCAAACTAAACAAGTCATAATTATTATGTAAAACAAAAAAAGATGTTTTAAATGCAAGCTGTTGGGAAGAGCTTCAACTTTTACATTTCCTAACTCTAGCTTTCAGTTTACTACACAAATAGTTCTTTCCTGGCACTGTAAAAAGTGCTTTGCAAAGTCTGGACAGCAAAAGTTTGCCCCATAGCCTAATTCTGGAAAGGCCGTAGGACTGTTCTTACCACTAAACATGCAGGTTTTACTAGCCCAACCAATATAAGGACAACAGGCGTACATTTTTTGCTCTTGATACCAAGTAAAAAACTGTTTGTCTAGTAGACCAAGTTACCCGCTGACCTTTTCGCAGACATGAAACTGTAAACAAAATGCAGTCCAATAGAAGATTTGCAAAAACACGGACAGGAGGGAAAGAAGGGTGTCCACTAGCCTTCAGCGGCCCCCCGCTGTCAGGCAGACACTTGTTAGCTGCAGCGGAGCCACTCACAAAGTTTCCCATCTCGCTGGGAGAAGGAACACTGACGCTGCGCCAGCAGGGCAGACCCGGAAGACGCGGTGCCTGGGAGGCCGGGCAGCGGTGAGGCCCCACCACCCGCCGAGACCCCAGGCGCGCCAGCCACCCGGGCAGGAAAAGCCCCCGTCTCCCCGCTCCTACGCCGCCTCTCAGCACAAGGGCGGGTGCACACACGGACGGGCGCGCGCGCGCACACCCCCACCCCCCCCCCCCCCCCCCCACCCCCAAAAGGAAGCCGCAGGAGCCACTGCCTCCTTGCACAGGAGCGCGCGTGCGCGCGCCGTGGGAGCCGCGTGCGGCGGTCTGGTCAGACGTTCAGCGAAAGCCCCTCCTCCCAGCCCCAGCCGCGAGGGTCCGGGCCTGCTCACTTAATGGATTCCCCCCCAACACCCGGGGGAGCTGGTGAGTGCACAAATTCCCACGGCCACCACGCAGCTCCACCAGCAAAGTACCGCCCGTGCGGCTTGGTCGGATCGGGCCTGCGCTCGAAAAGCCCAGGGAATATGAGGGCTCCCTACTTCCCGGGTTTCTTAAGAAATAAAAATATTCCGCTTAATTATCCTTGTAAAACTCTGCACCTCTCCAAACCATGGCCAGCTTTTAAGCCCCTTTACTTACTGAACCAGGAATCAGAAGTAGTATTCCAACACACCACAGAGCACACCCTTGTTATATCACACAGCCTTACAGTAAGAAATCTCTTTCAGTAACCTCTCCCTTAATCCTTCCTTACTCTTCTCCATACCTTACTCATATTAGTTTTCCCTTGCCTTGCTGTTTTTAATGTAAGAACTGTATTTTCCCAAAGAAGTCTTCTCTAAACCATCTTTCCATTTTACTCTTTTGAAATTTACTTTTCTAATGTCTGTAGCAACAAGCTTCATAAATCCCTTTCATTACATCTCCCACTTAGCTATTCAAAATCTCTCCACAACTAACTTTTGTAATTTTTATCAGCTCCTACCAAATCATTTCATAAATAACTTTCTCAATCACTGCATTTTTCTTGTCTGTTCCCTCATTCCTTCAAAGCTAACTCTTTCCAACTTAACACACAAATTTACCCCTAACTGGCCTCAAATTTTGTGAACCTATTCCAGAGAAGCCACCACAGTCACTAAAAAATCAATTTCCTAAGTAAGCCCCCAATAATCTGACAAAGATCTTTCCAAATATTCTCTAACAATTCATTGGAATCACTGATAACTCAAAAGACTACCAGGCCCATTTCCCTAACAACTAATTATATAACCTAATCAAATAAACAAATTCTCTCCACCATTATATGTACGTACATATACAGGTGTGTACATATAACAAGCACACATATACAGGATCCTGCAGAACACCAAAGTGTGTATTTCATTCTAATCCCTTGGATATTGGCTCTTCTCAAATTTACAAGGAAAACTCCTTCATGCCAATCTGAATTTTCAGGCATCCAATCCCTATCTTGTGAAGTCATTTATTGATGTCAAATCAATATACTTATCACTTAAAACATACCTCTTTCCATTTCTATTGTGATCCTTCCCAACACCATCCTTAAGATTTCCATCATTAGTCTAACTCACACAAATCTACCCAAATATTCAGAACATACCCACTCGACAAGGCCCAGGTATGTATGGAGCAGGTCCTGGAAACAATTCTTGACCAAACAAGGCAGGGCTACTGCCCGTTACAGCCATGTATTTTGAATTGAGCAAAGTGATATCCCTGGGCCCTCTTAGGCCTTCAGAGCTCTGGGTCTCCATAGATTCTTCATTATTAAATTTGGTGAATGACTAGATGTAGAAGGTACAGGAGAAAAAAGTGGTGAATGCCTCAGGGGTAGATGCTGAAACCAATCCTGAAGCAAAGCTACACTAGGATGAAATACCAATACTATGTATTTTGTGCCCTGTCATATTTTTCTCACTGCCATTTCATGTTTCTGCCTTAAATATGCTCACTCTCTCTCTGAAATATGACCTAACATCAAAAACTGATCTGAACAGGGAGAATAAGGAAAGCATTCTTTGCTCAGAGGTTGAAATAGTCATGTGAGGAATATAATGCAAATACAAAGGGTGTGGAAAAGACAGCATTGGTCCCTTAGTGGCTTAAAAATGTCAGTTGCCAGGACCACAGCAAGGGCCTGATGGACCATCTCAAAACCACAGTAAGGTAATAAGCACTTGAGAGTCCAGTCTTCAATAGTATGAGGGAAAAGGTGATGGAAGACAAAGTTTGACAAGAATGAATACTACTACAGAACTAGACAAGCTAAACTTTGGGAGCAGAGACACAAGCCAAAGAATAAGGGGCTTAGTCTAGGTCTTAAACATCATCAATGAAAGTAAGTATGTGGAAGATGATAAAGGTTTCAAACCATAAGGTTATAATGCTCAAGATTTAAAAAAAAAATAGCAAAGTTTCAGTTTTAGCTATATTTTGTTTTTGGAATTGGCAAGACAGTTCCTTTGGAGATGTTCAATAAATGATAAATAAGAACTAAAAACAAGCCAAGAAAGCATACTTAGAACTGTATATCAGGAGTCACTGTATACAGGTAATAAATGAAATGGGAAAACAGAGCAAACCAGCTTCCTAAGAACACTAAGAAAATATATGAGATAAAAGTCATTACAGACAAAAAAGAAAAGAAAAAGGCCATTTCAGGTCCCTTAAGACAGCAGTCCCCAACCTTTTTGGCACCAGGGACCAGTTTCATGGAAGACAATTTTTTCCAGGGAATGGTTTTGGGATGATTGAAGGGCATTACATTTATTGTGCAGTCAAACGTCTCTGCTAATGATAATCTGTATTTGCAGCCAATCACCAGCACTAGCATCACCGCCTCAGCTCCACCTCAGATCATCAGGCATTAGATTCTCATAGGGAACGTGCACCCTAGATCCCTCACATGTGCAGTGTATAGTAGGGTTCAAGCTCCTATGAGAATCTAATGCTGCCACTGATGTGACAGGAAGCAAAGCTTATGTGGTGACCCGAGTGATGGGGAGTGGCTGTAAATACAGAATAAGCTTCACTTGCTCACCTCCTGCTCACCTCCTGCTATGCAGCCTGGTACGTTGGGGACCATAGCCTTACCATCTCCTTCCAACCGTCCACCCCATTTTTTCCACTTTTTACCTGAACCTCTTTACATACACAAATTATTGCCAATTTTTTCAAATAAAAAGTTTGTTGTGGTTTTGAAGCACTCAAGTAGAGATCAACAATCTCAATGTCTCTATCATTAATGGTATTTTTTAAAATATATACATGATATACTACCACCTTTTTAATATCATGGGTGGCAGAGACTGTTCTTATTTGCATGGAGAAAGAATAGGCTCCTGGCATTAGTTATTTCCTAGGTAGCACGTTTTCTCCATATTCTCTTTGCTGCAGGCTACTCCCCTCCTCTCTGCATCTTATGCTTATTCACATTCGGGTCAATTCCAACCTCCTCATTCATTTCCAGTCCATCTATTTACCAGCTTTTATCAGCTATTCTATTGTCAACAAACTGCCGTACATCTTTTGCCTTTCACCTCCATCTCATCTTTAATACACCTCCACTTCATCTTTTCTTTTCAATGTCTCATTTCTAATCCACAAATATTTCTCAGCTGAATTTATATTAGTGTATTAGAAATGAATGGTTATGAGTTTGCAAGTATAATATTATTTATTTTATAAAGAAATTGAAAGAACTGGTAAATGTAACAAATCCATCTATTTCTCTCAATCCCCGTGCCACAACAACAATTCAGATCACTATCACCTCTTGCCCGGATTGCTGTGACCATCTCCTCATCTTATCTTAAGCTTGAACTTTCCTGGACAACCTACTTCGCTCATGACTTAGCTGTATCATTCTCCTACTTCTCCAGCTTGATAAAAGAACTCACTGCTTCTTGCTCCCAGGGCCACTCCCACTGTTATCCTAGCATCAAAAAAATTGCTTTGCAGTTTTCGTTTTTTAAAACCTTTATCTGCACTTCACCTAGCCACACATATATACTGAAAACAGATCATCAACTGAAAGTGCTGTACCATTTGGATTGTAACTTCAGAGATCCCCTTTTTTTTAAACCAAACCACTTTATATTCTAGTTGTACACCTGCCTGCTCTTTACCTTTGTCTGGCTTCACTTGTCTCCCTACATAATTTAAACCTGTCCATCGGCCATTTTAACACTGCCCTCTCCAGAATATCATGACCTTCCATTATACTCACTACGCATCTCCCCAGTGATAGACAGTCCTCACCATCTGTTTTCTTCACACCCACACACTGGGTGTTAAGCACCACCAGAAAGCTATAAAATCTTCCACAACAGATTTATTCTAAATACAACTCTCCACCTCATTGACTAATCATAATCATTTTCATATTTAAATCCTTAATCCCATCAAATACTCAATCTCTTCCACAAAATTCCCTCACATCACACCTTCTCCACCTGTAATCAAATCCTCTTCACAGTTTCTAAAATGCTGTATCTTCATCCATCTGTTACTTCTTGTCTCCAGTTCTGGAATAAGAGTTGTTCCTCCTTCTTAAACTAAACTTCTTAATTCAATTCCTACTTTCATTGCTTCCATATTTATCCAACCCACTCAGTAAACCCCCATGCATTCTGGTCTCTGAACCGTTCTCTTTAAGACCACACACACAGAAAAATCTATGTACCAAATCCTATGACTGACTACCCAAGTCCTTATCCTCTCTTTGGCAATGACACTTGACCCACCTACCTTGGTTTATGTCTGTACCATATGATTCTACTCTGATCTCTCTGTTTTAATTCTATCTCTAGTAACTACCACTCCTTTTTCTAGCCCAAATTGTGGGTATTTCCCCAAGTTCTGTCCTGGAGCTTCCTATAATTCTCTCCCACTCAGGGTCTCATCCCTTAGCATTGCTTCTACATTTTCATTGTTCATATGGATATCTTTCTGCAGCTCCAAAAAATAATTTTTAACCCATCACCCTCTGCTACAATCTAATTTATTCCTGAGGAATCAAAATATATAATGATTTCTTTTTAACTAGATTTTTCAACTATTGCTTCAATTAACACCTCAATTATCAGTCCAAATAACTTCACAACCACCAGTGCCCTACCAAATCCAGAATTAGTAGCTTCAATTATCAACTCTATGTATGTATTCCCAAATCTCTATTGGACCTCCTTCCTCAACTCCAATACAGTATTTTTAACTCTAGCTAGATAACTCCCCCTGGATACTTTCATTGGTGCCTCACAGACTAGTCAATGTGTCTTAAAACACCAAAATAGTTCTGCTAACTGATCCAATAATTTCTGTTAATGGCACCACCGTTCTCAGTCATCCAGATTAAAAGCCCTGGAGCATCCCCTAACTTTTCTTTTTCTCCACTGTTTCCCAAAAACCCATTTGCCATCAAACCCTTCCATTCTTTCTTTGAGCTATTTCTTATATCTATCCCTTTCCTTTTATTCGCACTACCACTATCCCAACTTAGACCCTCAATACTTCACACTTTTGTCATAGCCTTCTAACTTCGTCTTCCAGTCACCAGGTTCTCTTCATTACAAAAAAGTAGGATCACCAGTTTAGTATTCTCCAGTCCCCTCTGACTTCCCCACTCAAAAATCATCAATGGTTCCCCAAAGCATACTGACTCAAATCTCCTTAGACTTCCAGAAACAGAAACCATCCAACTGTCCAACAATCAAGGAAGGGATAAATACACTATGGTATATTCATATAATGGAATCTCACACAGCAATGAAAAAGAATGAACTATTGCTATATGCAACATGAATGAATCTCACAAACACGCTGGTTGAGCAAGAAACGAGATATAGAAGTATGATTCCACTTACATGAAATTCAAAAACACACAATACTACCCTGTTATGATAGAGGTCAGAATAATAGTTACTTTTGGTTGGAGGAGATATCAACTTGGAAGTGACATATGAGGAAGCCTTCTGGGATGTTGGAAATATTCTATATATTGAACTGGGTGGCAGCTACATAAATGTATACCTAAGAAAAATTCATTAACCTGTACCCTTAAGATTGGAGTACTTTATGGTATATATTTCAATAAATAAATTTTCAAAAACTGGTTTAGTCTGGATTTTGAAATTTTTCTACCTACTTTCCAGCTTTATTTCCCTCCATTCTTCAACACGAACCCTAAATTACAGCTAATCTAGACCACTAACCCCTAAACATACCCAGAACTTTCCTCACTGTCACTCATATCACTCCCTTTCCTTGGAATGCCAACTTTCACCATCTTGCCTACTATATAATCCCATTTATCCCTCACGGTCTAAGCTGCACACCAATTTCTCTACAAAGCCAACCCTGACCAAATCTGCCATAGTACTTGTGTCATAGACAGATGTGTATACATTTTGTCCCTAGATAAATTCCTGAAGAAAACAGACTGTGTCATATATAAACATGTATCCTTCACACCACCTACTATAGAACCTTGCACATAGGAAGTATAAAAAAGTATCCCCTGAATAAATTCTGGCAGTCCATCAAAAGCACCTTCACCCTAACCCATCCTTCTCATACCCATCCACCACTGTCTCTACTCACAATTCATTCTACAGTTTACATATTTAATCATTCAACAAATAATTGAGAATCTACTACATGAAAGAAACTGTAACTATCTACTCTAATGTACCCCACTAAACTACCAAAAATGTAATTCAATTTTCGCTGCTGCCATTTGAATACTTCCACAACTCTTAAGTTTCCACTCATCTTCCCCTCCTCACTACCTCCAATCACATCCTATTCCCTCATTCTAATCCTATAATCCTATTGCTACCAAAATGCAAGCCCTTCTTAGCTTCTGCAGTAGCTTCCTAACTGGTCTTCTCATATCTAATCTTACTCCAATCTTATTCTACCACCACACTGCCCTCAATTTATCCTGTAAGGTATAGCTACTGTCAGATTAAATTATCTAATATGCTAATATGCTCAATTCTCTACTCAAAAAAGTTGAATAGCTTTACATTAGTGATATATGCTAACATAGTTTAGTCCTATGTTAACATACTTTAATCCTCAAGTCCTCACAACAACCCTTGCTAGGAAGGTATAATGATTATCAATTTCCTGATGAGAAAACTGAGACTCAGAAAGGAAGCAATTCTCCATAATCATAGAGCGGGTAAACAGACAGGCCAAGACCAAAACCCAGCTTCTGTTTGCTTACTAAGCACAACATCGTATCAAATACAAACTACTTAGCTTAGCTTTCAGGGCCATCAATTTTCTACCCAACCCTGACTGACTCTTCCTACCCTATATCATTTTATGCCTTATTCATGAATTCTGTGTTCCAAACTACAGGTTGTGATCAATTATTTAGTTTGTCACGAAATCAGTTTAATGGGTGACAATTAGCTTTGTTTTTCCCCTCAGGCAGCTTTTTTTGTCCAACAGAATAGAATACATAACATCCAAGTGCATCCAACATGGTAAGGACAGTTATTACATTATGACACTTTTTGTTTTACATATATGCACAAACATAAATATATGCATATATTAGGTGATAATGTGACATGTATTTCTTACTGTGGGTCATAACTTAAAAATTAAAAACTCACCATTCCCAACATATCCTAGGCTTCTCACCTCCAAGCCTTTCCTTATGCTAATCCCCAGGTTGGAAAGCTCTCTTTCAGTAATCTCTGCCAGTCAGAATCTTACCCATCCCTTCAAAGAGACTAGCTAAAATTCTACTTCTATACCACTAAAATACGGCCCCAGATTTTTCCCTAGTCCAATGCATTTTTACCTTTTAACTGCAGTAACATTTGGCATTTTTATTATGATAACATTTGTGACCACAGTATAGGTGTTTGTGCACCAGTCCAGCTCCCCTACTAGAATACAAATCCCAAAGGATTTATTCCTGACTGCAAAGCATTATATGCTTTTTCATATGACAAATGTGCATTATCTATTAAACAGAGAAAATTCAAGCCATCATTTTCTGAAATCCTCAGTCATAAATCAACATAATTAAATAACTTCTACTACATTCCAAACTTCTGTTAACTCTCATCCTCAAACAGCTTTACCACCTTTCTCCTCAAAATAGCCCTTTCAAATAATCCTCTTTACCTTTCATCTTCTCATACTTTCTCTAAACATAACCTGTCATATTTCAATAATCTTTTCCTTCTCGCAGAATCATCCCTTCTATCAGGTATCACCTTTTCTTCCCCATTCGCTTATCTTCCACCTTACTGCTAGTTCTCTAACATCCATACTGACACATCTCATATTCTTTAAAGAGTTTTCTTTCTTCATCTTCTTTTCAACTAGACCTCCTCGAATTATTTCCATTCATTTCTAGTGCATATGTTTGTCAGGCCCAGTAAATCCTCTGCAGAAAAAAGGCAGGTTATGAATAAATAAATGAAAAAGAAACAGAAAACATATAGATAATTCAGAGCTCCTAAATTATCTCAAACATCATCTCATTCATTCATTTATTCAACAAGCTTGTGTCTACTGGACACATGCCCTCAGTTTTCTGTCTATTCTATAATTCAGAAAGCAGCTTTGAGAAAAGCATGCAGGAAAATGCCAGGATAAAACAGCCAAGTTGACTCATGCTCTTCACTCACAGAGACCAAGTAATTTGTGGGGTGCAGGCTCAGAAAAGAACAAACTAAAAGTTACACTAGACACAGATGGAAACAGACCCCACAATTGTTTCAAGGGGTTCAACATCTACCCAACAAATGTGAATTTGAAAAGGAACAAACCAGTAGGAGTAGCTAAAATGAAACAGGCAGGACTCATTCAGACAAAAATAGATCCAGACTCTAGGTTCATCCTAGGGCTGCAAGAGAAATTTGGAGCCATTTAGTTCCTCTCTGAGATCCCTAGGGAATCCTTTCAAATATCTAGCTAAAGTATGGTTCACTTAAATCCTTTTGCCAAACCTTGGCCAATGTTCATTTCTCCATTCCCTGAACTCCAACAGTACTTACACTATCTGGAAAACTCATTTGTGAACTTAATAATAAACCATCTTGTTCAAGGTAATGAAACTGTTAACTGTTAACCCAGAATTTATTTACATATTCAAATCTTTAAAATAAGTTACCTTGGGAGGCTACCACTTACTCATTTATTCACTCCATCCATCCAGCCATCTGATGCATTCAACTAATATTTTAGTGCCTAACTAACTACATGTGAAGCTACCACTGTTCAAAATATTTCCCACTTCCTATTTGGGAGTGTTTTCCAAAACCAGTTAATAAGTCAACCAAGAAACTCATTCCCATTTCTGTGACTAACTAAATTTAAAGCAAAACTATTCTTTATTTCCTCTATTTGATATTGACTGATGTTCAGCATTTGTAAAAATCAAATCTTTCAAAGTGAAGAGTTGTCACCAATGAGATTGTTCAGAATAAGATTATGCCTTGAATTATTTATAAATGTGCCACCCTGGAGGGATTATGAACTCCTAAAGGACAGGGACCACGTTTTACTCACCTCTATAGGCCTCCTCCCCCAATAGCACACAATAGATACTCAATAAATAGGTAAATTATATAGAATTGTGCCAGAGGCTCAGAAAGTAATTCAGAAAAGGGGTTCCAAAAAAGTTCTAAATACTACTATTGAATATGGCTTCCAAAATATAAAAATTCTCATCTGGAGATATAATTTTGATATTTTTTTTTAAATCTATTTTCTAAAATGTTACACTACTACTTAATTATTTCACATCTGTCTTTCTCTCCCAAAAGAATGTAAATACTGTAAATCCTTGAAGAGAGAAACTTCATCTAATATTTTTTATTATCCTAAAAATGAATTAAATCAAATCAGATTGTTAAAAAAGCTAAAAATCTCTAAACAGTCATTTATGCCTCAGGTAAGAAAATCTAAATTAAACCAGTGCCCTGCTCCAGAACAGATTTTACTCCAGATTAAACTAGTCTCAGATTAGAAGAGATGCTTTGTCTCACCCCTTCCATGTTTTTGCAGGATTGTTACAATTCCATTTTAATCCATTCTATCTTCTTCCCTCAAATCTAAAGGTCCTCTCCAGTCAGATATTCCTTTTATCCTTCACCCTCTCAAACACACACACACACACACACACACACACACAATTCTGTCTACAATACCCCAGAATAGTCAGCAATTTCATACAATCCCACTATTATCACGAACAGTTAACACCACTTTCTATCAATCATTCAACAGGTATTTATTAAGCATTTAAGAATCAAGCTGTTGTGAGCTTTTCCAGAGATTGAAGAAAGTCTCAGCTCTAGAACAAGTTACAATCTACCATTCATAACACAAAGAGAGAACAATTCCGATAAGCAAATACAAAATTCAGTAGTACATAATGTACACGTGAATTCTGTTGCTACTGAAAAGTAAGGAAGACTCTCAAGAGCTGCCATTACTTAAAGAAGACTTCCTAAAAGAAGTGGAGCAATATCTTTCTATTCTCCCAATATCCACACTGACTTGGACCACAGAACACAAATTTCAAAAGCACAATTTTTTGACTCTTCCTACTATATGAGCAGTATAGTTTTTTTCTACCACATTCCCAACATATTAGTGACTTAAACATGCTAATTTCCTTATAACTGCCACAAATTTCAGTCTCAGACTGTAAGGTAAATCTTCGCATCAACTATATCCAAATGCCCTTAGAATTCTTTACCTTTTCTTCAGCCTCCCCCAAAATTATCACAGCCTCCATCGAAACTCTGTCTCTCATCCTTGCCTCCCCTTCTTATCACATTTCCCCACCCCTCCTTTCCCACAAAAAAAGAAACACTCATACCCATGCCAACCCATTCCTTCCTAAAAACATAATTGCCATAGAAGCCTGGAAAGAACATTTAAGGGTCACTTTAATACATTTCCAGATTTTCCACACTAAAACTATCCAGAAGACTGTCAAAGAACACTGCAACCTGGTAACTAATTTCAAGATGAACAATTAAACCAGTGCCCTGCTCCAGAACAGATTTTACTCCAGATTAAACCAGTCTCAGATTAGAAGAGATGCTTTGGTCTCACCCCTTCCACGTTTTTCCAGGATTGTTACAATTCCATTTTAATCCATTCTGTCTTCTTCCCTTAAATCATTGTCAAACAACTCCTCCTCATCTCTAACCAGCAAATCTTATGCTGCAAACATGTTGTTTCCTACAACACAGTCTTTCATATAGGTCCATCCAAATTTCCTTTTATCATCTCACTAGTATTTCCAGTCTAATTTTAAATGCTCTCTACTTCAGCAAAGCGCTTTCTAGTCTAACTCCTCATCTAATACAATGGAGAAGTCAAGAGACACAGCCTAGGGATATTGGACTCTAAAATGAAGGCTGAAGCATATTATGTAAAGATACAAAGACACTGAATAAAAGAACTAAAATAATAACTGTCAAGGGTTGGAAAAGATGAGGAGAAAGGGGATTATGTCAAGGACACAAATCCTTTTCATCATAGAAGTCTTCTGACTCCTCGATAATGTCCTTTTGATAAATCAAGAAATAATAGTATGTGCCTATTACTTGGAGAACTGGAAAAAAGCATAACTAATGCTTAGACGTAGTAGCCTCTGGAAAGTGGGACTGCAATGGACAGGCAAGAAGGTGAGACAGGGGCTACTGCTTTTCATTATAAGTCCCTTCAGAACAATTTTTTAAAATCACATACATGTATTACTTCATAATAATTTAAAAGAGGAGAAAAACAATAATGATATACTATATTTAAGTGCACTCTATTTACAAAAATGGGAAGAACAGATAATATACAGTGCTGGTGAGGGGAAGGGAAGGAAAACTGGTTCTCTCAAACTATGATGACAATAAAAATGGTTACATCATACTATGTAAGAAAGCCCTTTAAAAGAGTAAGTGGAAATATACTGACATAGAAAGTTTTCCAAATTTTTAAAATAATAATCCTGGATTATTTCTATAAGAAAACATGTAATAAAAGAAAGCCCCTCTCTATTTCAATGCTAAATTATCATCCTCCTTTAGAAATATTTGCTAAAGGAATGAATGATTGAATTCTCCCTTCCCTCTCCAAATTTCATCCCAACTGCCCCATTAATCACTTCACCCTCTACTTCTATAAAAAGATTTTTCATACTTAACATGCATCTTACCATCTCTACAGGTGAAGAAATATTACAAGGTAATGTATATATAGTTTTTCCTTAATAACAAAAGGTGAATAACATCCAGGTAAATTTTAAGAGTATGGTTCTAGCCAAGAGTTCCCTCTTGGAAATGTGGTCTAGTGTGAGCTCAGCAAATCCAACAGAGAGAGTTCATTTCCTGATGTAGAGATGCTAATCCTCCCTCCAACCTGGCTGTAGAATCATCCAGTCTCTTCAAGTTCCCCTAGACGTCATGATAACCAGTTCTGACCTCCTTGCAACCTAAGATCAAAACAGATATTCTAGATCCTCCATTCTGCAGCCCCCCACTTTGCTGGCTGGTACATTTTCTTCAATACTACCATGCCTCAGTGAGACAGTACTCACTCTCTCACCGGAGAAGGACTCTCTAACAGCTCACATCAGGAACTATGAATGGCAAAAGATCTCCCACTATCCCCAGAGTTATGGAACCAATCTAGCCAACTAGACTAATTTATATAGCTACAAATGGAGCCTATGACGGAGGGCCACCATGCATGTACCCCCCCCCAACATTAATTATAATCTTGTGCACTACAATCCAGACTGAATAATATAACGCTAGCTCTCCTGGAGCAGATAAGCTGGGCAGTGAAGGAGAAAATCGCCAACTCAAGTAATTTCCATTCCAACATCTGCCAGGACATGAACACTACCAGCCTCTGGTAGATGACAATACTTCAAAATTGCCAAAATCTAAATTCCATGGCCTAGAGAATGCCCACAGGCCAGGCCCTTTCTCAAGGTCTGTTTCAGAGGTTCTCATATTCACTGGTGCAAGCCTAAAATGTCGCAGACCAAACTACAAACTAAGGTCTAATTCTCAGTGACCCCACTCACAACCAAGACCCACACTTACCAGATGTCATACTGAAGAGCCCAATATGGTTCAGAACTAGGCCATCCTGGCCCATCTGGAATAACTCTTTAGTCCTTAGGCCAATATTTATTAATTATACTACATCTGTCTGTTCTATTATGCATTCCTTGCATCTTCTCTAATATTTAGCACTCCCTCTTGCTTCAAACGGTATCCTTTCTTTTCACGGAAACTCCTATATCCCTCTTTCCTTTCCTCAGAAACGCTTCAGTTCTTTCCACAATGAAATACCTAACGTATCCGCACAATGAACACCCTCCAGAATCCTCAAGACTCCTCCACAGCCACCCCCTGCATTCCTCCACCTATCCGGCATCTTTCCTCCGGCCTCTCTCCCGGCTCACACTCCCACTATGTTTCCTGCAAGCATTGCCTTTTCTCCAAACCCTGCCCTTCCCTTCTCCCAGAGAGCACCTCAGGCAGCAACAGTGACTGAGGCCTGCGGTGCATAAAGCACTGCACCAGGCACGGTGGACAGAGACCTGGTGTCTCCTCAGCCTCTTCACACCGACACCCAGCACCCTCCGGCCTCCCTGTGCAAACATCCCACCTCCTTCCCTACCTCTGACACCCCCCTCAAGCCTCGGAGGCCGACTTCTCGCCTCCGCCACCCCCGTCATTATCCTTTCTCAACCCCTCAACCCACCATCCGCGCCCTGCTTCCTCACGTCCCCCAGCCAGCCCCTGCGTTTCCCGCGGCCTCGGCCCGTCCCCTGGCCACCCCCAGCCTCGCCGCGGCTCGCTCCCCCCGGGGTCAGGCCGTTACCGCCGCCCGCTCCCCCCGCGCGCCGCCCCCTTCCCCTCCCCCGCCCTCCCCCGGGCCCGGGCCTGCCAGGCCGAGCGCTTTACCGCGGGCGGACGCCGAGTCGCGCGGTCACCGACTGCAGGCGGCGGCAGCCCCAACCTTTCTAGGGGCCTTGAGAGGAGGGGAAGGGGGGAGGGGGGAGAACTTTTGCTGTGGCAGCTTCGGCAACAGCTCCCACCCCTGCGCCTTTCTCCTCTTCCTCCCCCTCCTCCTCCTCCTCTTCCTCCTTCTCTTCCTCCTCCCAGAGCAGTAGAGACGCAGACATGCCGCAGCTAGAGCGCCGCCGCGGTCGCCGCCACTGCCGGCTCGGTGCATTGTGGGAAGCCCCGCACACGGGAAGCGCTCCGCGGCGCCCGCCCTCGCCTGGCGCGGCGACCTGGCTGGAAAGACCCAGCGTGGCTTCGATTCTGGCGCCTGCGTGTCACCAGCCCAGGGTGCCCGGGGAAGCTGGCCCCGAGCCGCGGGTCCCCCGGGCTGGGCCGGGCAGACAGACGATTTGAGAAAGATCGGAACTGAGGAAATCTCTTTGAAAGGGGTTCCCCCCGCCTCAGCCTTAATGCCTAGCGCTTCCGAAGTGGAGGACTCGGGGGTCGGGGGCGTTACAGCCTCGGGAAAATGGAAGGGTCAGGGACCTACGTGAAAGGTTATTTGCCAGAATTTCTTGACTTTTTCGTTTATCCTTTCTTACCTAGCCGTCTGCCGCGCCAATTCCAGTCTTTGGCTTCTACCACCCCAAATGCCTCCTTTTCCGGAAGGTGCAGCCCTGCGTCCTTGAAACTGCCAAACCCTGTTAGTGTTTGCAAACTGAGATGCAAGGTGTGAGCATAAAGATCAAGAGATCCAGCTCTGGACCTTATTGGGCAGAGTCTTGACATAGTATTTCCTTCTTAGTTCACCTGGAGCGCAAACCTTGTCGATCTGTATGGCAAAAACTTGGTAATGATCTTTATAGAGCTAGGATTGCACTGTTGTCTCATCCTTTGGGGGCCTTTTAAGTAACATTAGCCAAATTGTGACCTCCTTAATGGTGCCTTCATTCAACTAACATTTATTAGGCGCCCTGAGGTGCTTGTGCATACTGCAATGGTTTACAGTTACTCATCTGTGTGTCCCCACCCTAACACAAGGTCAGCCATGTAACACAAAAGATGTTTGGTGAATGTTGAATGATTATGAGCATCAGGAACATGCTGTGGGATGAAACACTTTCATTGCAATTTCTTCACAATAATCTGAAGATTTTATTTAGCACCTGCCTCTCTGCAATATTTAAATATAACCTTCGAGGGGTGAGGAAAAAGAAAGGGCATTAAAATATCTATATAACCATTTCTGCAGTTCTAGTTCCCTCCTCCACACCCACCTTCCCACCTCTTGCCAACAGAATGTTCATTTGAATAGTGCTTTTTGGCTAAACTCCAAACTCTCACATTATGCACTTGTGATGACACTGAATTAGATTAGTGTCTGCAAGGTTAATGTTCCCCCAGGCATTAACCTTAGTAAATCGTGATGCCTGTTTAGAAATAGCTGAGGCCCAGAGGTTCAGCTTAATTTAGACACAGGTAACTAAGAAGAGCAAGGATAAGCCACAGCTCCACAATCAACTCTCCATGTGCTTTCTCCATTAAAAAATATAAATTTTAATAAGATGACTGTGCATATTCTGAATGTTAATTGCAACAAAACAGTGATACAAGCTACAGCAAGGGACAATTATCTGGAGGACAGCCTTCTGGCAGCTTCTAGCACCTGCAATGGCATCAAATTCCTATGTTAAAATAAAAAACACCTCTGGCAGCAAAGAAGCAGATTCTCAGTATTAGGCAATAGGAAAACTAATAACTGAAAAGGGCTGAAGGCCTGGAGATTACACCCGATGGGCTTGATTGATTGGTCTGCCGTTAGGAATAGCTCTAGTTCTCTGTTGAGCACCATAACTAAGAAGCAGTAGAGAAATAACTGTCTAAAACTGGCAGAATAAAGAGCACTATAGGGGTAGTGACAGCAGAAGTAATGGTGAGGAGCAAGTTTAGGCCCTTTATAGGTTAAAATTCTGGAAACATTTCTCAGCCCCAGTTTGCCTCTCTATGCTCCTTCTGCTCACTTCCCCAAACACCAGCCCTAGGCATTCAGCCTACTTTCCTTTTCTTTATGTTTTTTAATTTTTTATTTTGAAATGATCATAGACTCACAAGAAGTTGCAAGAATAGTACAAAGAGTTCCTTCTACCCTTCACCCAGCTTCCCCCAATGGTGACATCTTACAAAACTCTAGTAAGACATCAAAACCAGTGTCAACCTAAATACAAACAGAGAGGCTCTCTGAAAGAAAATGATGTTTATTTGGGAATAGAGCATTGCAATGGGAATATGAGTGCCACAGTAAACTATGTGCATATTTGGAGAGGTAAAGGAAGACAAAGGTTTTTAAAGGAAAAAATGAAGAGGATTGCATAATTATTTTAAGATAATTATTTTCCTTGACTACAAAGATCAATAATAAGGGTGACTCCGGTCCAAGGTTGGACAGGCAGTTGCTGGGCAGATGTCCTTATAGAAGTATTTTTTGTGTAAGGTTGCAATGGCTTTTGGGCAAGATTGTGGTTTTTGCAGAGTCTTTTGTGATGGTTTTTGTTATCAGGCATAGAAGTGTGAGAACCCATCTTCATAGCCTTCCCCAGCTCTTTTCATCAGGGTTTTTTTTTTTAACATCGGTGACTCCATTTTGATTCTGACAGCTTTCTAACACCAGGAAATTGACAATGGTACATTACTGTTAACCAGACTACAGAACTTAGTATTTTTTTTTAACCTATATTCTGTGTGTGTGTGTGTATGTGTGTGTGGTTCAATGCAGCTTTATCCCACGTATAGATTCGTGTAACCACTCCTACAATCACGGCATAAAACTATCCCATCACCACAAAAGAGCTCCTTCATATTACCTTTTTGTATTCACAAATCCCCACTCCACTCCCCCCAAATCTATCCCTGTCCTCCAGTAACCACTAATCTGTTCTCCATTTCTTTCATTTTGTCATTTCAAATATGTAACTGGAGTAGGGGAGTCATAAGGCATGTAACCTTTTTTTTCCGAGACAGAGTCTTGCTCTGTCGCCCCGGGCAGAGTGCAGTGGCATCATCATAGCTCACTGCAACCTCCGACTCTTGGGCTCAAGTGATCCTCCTGCCTCAACATCCCAAGTAGCTGAGGCTACAGGTGCCTGCCACAATACCTGGCTAATTTTTCTACTATTAGTAGAGATGGGGTCTCGCTGTCGCTCAGGCTGGTCTTTAACTCCTGAGCTCAAGCAATCCTCCCGCCTCAGCCTCCCAGAGTGCTGGGATTACAGACATGAGCCACCGTGCCTGGCCACATGTAACCTTTTAAGATTGATGTTTTTACCTAAATATAAAACCCCAAAGAGCTCAATCCAGTCTGAAGGACACAGCTACTTCCAGCTGATGGTTTGCAAGTGGGACTGGGAAGACCAGGAAATAGAAATCAGGAATCCAAGTGTTGGGGTGAACTCTTCCATATACTAAATGTTGGCAACTTATTCCATTTTTTTAGAAGACAAAAGCATGTCAGTGAACCTTACAAAGAAAGACAAAAAAAAAAAAAGCATGTCAGATAAAATATGTGATGGGCCAGATTCATCCCCCAGCCACCAGTTTATCTTCTCTGATGTGGCCTAACCTGTAGAGACCGGCACCACTGTTCTGATGAGTGGGATTTTCAGTGTCTCCCAGGGCCTTTTTCCTCTCTTCTAGCTCAGAAATGTGTTCTCCATCTTGGCCCTCTGGCTTCTTTAGGAGAGGAATATGCTTCCATCTCTTACCCCCAAAGACTTCACCATGTCTTCAGACCCTCCTGTAATAACCTTCTTTTTCCTTCCTGTTTTCTAGAATTCTCAAGCTCAGGAATATGGGGAAGTACTGTGTTCTCTACCCATGTATGTGGCTGCCTGCGGCACTAGCCATTTGTCAAAGCTGATTCTACCTTAAGGAGAAACCTGGCTTCTAGCCGGGTGCCATGGCTCATGCCTGAAATCCCAGCACTTTGGGAGGCTGATGCGGGAGGATCACTTGAGGCCAGGAGTTGAAGACCAGCCTGGGCAACATAGCAAGATGCTGTCTCTACAAAAAATTTTAAACATTAACTAGGTGTGGTGGTGCATGCCTGTAGTCCCAGCTACACAGGCAGGTGAGGCAGGAGGATTGCCTGAGCCCAGGGGTTCGAGGTACAGTAAGCTATGATCACACTACTGCGCTCCAGCCTGGGCAACAGAGCAAGACCCCATCTCTAAAAAAAAGAAAGAAAGAAAGAAAAAGGAGAAACTTGACTTCTTTTTGCAAAGCTCTAAATTCATAGCCTTGTCAGAGATTGGTACACAAAAGCCTGCCTCTACTATATCTTGTCACTCCTACTATACCCAGAAAAACATGGCTTTTCCTATTCCTAAGGGCCCTGTTTTCCTGGGGCATCTCCCCTTGAGTTCCTGCTTCAGATGGAAAGGACACTTCCAGATCACTGATATATTCCAAAGCTAATGAATAGCCTACTCTCCCCTACTTAGGATATAAAGAATAGATAAATTCTTGAGTCTGAGAGAACAAATAGCCCTCCACCTCTCAGAAGCATCTAAGGGAGGTACTTGGTTGCACTAGAGTTCATCAGCTATGAAATAACTACGACTTGGAGGGATACAAGGGATGACACCAGTGAAAGGTCAAGATACACAAGAATAAAAGAATGAATGAAAATGAGGCCTTGGGCCAGGATATCAGCAGATGAGGAAAAAATAAAATAAAACAACATTATGAGGATATTATTTCTTAGGGCCTGAGATTAGTCTGGTGATTAAGTCCACAGACTCTGCAGCCGAAGCCTCCTAGGTTCGAATACTGACCCTACCATTTACTATCTTTGCGATCTTAGTTACTTAAGCTCTCTGTGCTGTCTCGTGCCCATCTAGGAAATGGGGATAGGAAAAGTACCTTCCTTTTAGGATTATTATGAACATTAAATGTTAATACATGTAAAGTATTTAGGATAATATCTGGCATATAGTTAAATGTTCTGTGTGGTGTTATTATCACTATTAAAAAGAACTTAAAGATGGTACTGAATGAAATTTCCTAAAAATAAAATTTAATAGGGAACAAAAGTCGGTTCTAACAAGTGGATTGTGGTGAGGGAAAGGATAGAAATTATATAAGTACAACAAAAAAAAGAATATGGGAGATATGAGTTAGGTGGGAAAATATCTCAGAGAATGTTTACCATGGGGAATAAAAAGGGTACATGATAGTTAGATGGCACTAGGGAAAAAATTAAGCAATTAAGCTGAATAAAAAAATACATACCATTATTCAGAGAATTTATTTCTGAGCATAATCTTTACCTGAACAATTTTATAAAGCTGATGAAATTGGTCTATTGTAAAGATGCTTGCTACTTTCTATCCAGCAAATACCAGTAAATCAACAGCCTACCTCTTCTTTCCCAAAGTTTAACCAAAATGAAGACAAGTTAATTACTCATATGTTAAAACTGTGGGTTTCCATAAGATAGAGATAATGGCCAGGCCAGGCACGGTGGCTCACGCCTGTAATTCTAGCACTTTGGGAGGCTGAGGTGGGAGGACTGCTTGAGGCCAGGAGTTTGAGACCAGCCTGAGCAACATAGCACTATACCTTGTCTCTACAAAAAAAAAAAAAAAGGAAAAATGGCAATAGGAAATTTTTATCAGTCTAGAGCTTTCAAAGATTTTACATACTTGTTTATTGCCATGATAGTGCTATACAATGCAGAAATGAACTTTTTATTTCTTGTTTTTACTATCTTCATATAACTTGAAAAGCATGTCAGAATTGTAGACTTACAAAAGTATATTAAAACTATCCTGTTGCTAAACAATTGTGTAGATCAACACAGAGAAGAAGGGTTAATTCCCCCCCAAAATTGTCGTCATCCTACCTGCCAATGTTCAGTTTAAATTAAATATTTATTAAAAATTCATGTACCAGACACTACAAAAGGCACCACAAAAGGGGCAAAAGAGGTACTGGGTTGCACTAAAGTCCATCACCTGTGAGTTAACTATGGTTTGGAGGGATATAGGGGAAGACACAAGGGAAAGGTCAAGATATACAAGGACACAAGAAGGAAGTATTGGGTTAAGGCTGTTTTACCTTTTCATTCCCTAATTGATTTTTCATAAGGAAAACCATTTTACACTTTCCCGAAGAAGATTATGTAGCCACATAAGAACACAAGTGCTAGGGTTCAAAGAAGACTTAGACATGGTCTAAGCTCATGAGAAGCCCTAAACTAATGGAGGAGACAGATAAAAGGAGAGATAATTTCAGCATAATGGGCTGTCAACGGCGCGTTGGGTTCCCTCACCAAGGGAGCCTGTGTATGGACTGGCATATCTTTCTGATACCAAAACAATACTCTCCACCTTGTTTAAACAACTAAAAACTTAAAAACTTTATTTGAAATTCTTTTCAACTATCAAATGTTATGCAGAACTTTCTTTCTAAATGCTTTCTTGAAAGAAACATTTATCTCTTGATAATTAAAAAATGTATAAGCTTGAGGCAAGTCCTTTCCAATACACACACATGTTGAAATGATCGCATAATAATCCTCCACGCTCCATGAACAAGATATGAACCAGTAAGGTTGAAGATCAAGTTGCAAATCAGGTGACAGCGATCTACAGCCATGTTAATGAGTGATATGATAGCATGCGTGATGAAGTAGGTGACTTTCTGGTGGGTGGAGGCTGTTTTAACTTTTCTTTCTGCAATCAGTATTTCCTAAAGGCGATCATTTTACACTTTGCCAAAGAAGATTATGCAGCTACACGGGCTTCATTCTTCCCTTATTAAAAAAAAAAAAAAAAAAAAAAGGAGAGAGGGAGGTAGGGGACAGCTCAGAAATCAGCTGATTTGGGGTTTTGTTTGTAAGAAAATAAGTTTCAATGTCACTGCTAAAGTCATTACCCATCTAGCCTCAGGCTACATGTCATCTAAGTCTGCATGTGTCCACCCCTAGACATCTAGCATTGATGGATGATGTCCAGATAACTGATACCCATAAAAAGAGCCCCAAGTCAGCAAGGACTGTTACTATTTGGGGCATTTTGTTTAAAAAGCCAAGGAAGTTTGCAGGATATTGGGATATATTGCAAAGGTATATATTCTACCTTTGTTGTTGTTGTTGTTGCTTAAGACAGGGTCTGCTCTGTGGCCCAGGCTGGAGTGCAGTGGCATCATCATAGCTCACTGCAGCCTCAAACTCCTGGGTTCAGGAGATCCTCCCACCTTGGCCTCCCAAGTAGCTGGGACTACAGGCACACGCCACCACACCCAGCTAATTTTTCTATTTTTTGCAGAGACAGGGTCTCACTCTTGCTCAGGTTGGTCTTGAACTCCTGGCCTCAACTGATCCTCCCACCTTGGCCTCCCAGAGTGGTAGGATTACAGGTATGAGCAATCCAGCCCCGTCCTTTTCATTTTGTAATGTTTTAGTGTTTACAAGATTAAACATCAGTTATTTGGAAGCTCCATTTATCCCAAATACCACGTTCCCCAAGATGCCAGATAGTAGAGCTATTACAGAAAAGAAAAATAAAAGTCTTTAAGTACAGTTTAGTTACGGTAAAATCTTTATTATATATCCCTATTACACACATTGTTGTAAGAAACACTCTTATTATCAGTCTTAAAAAATCAAAGAAGCTAGATTCTAGAACCTCAGAAAAGGGAGATGAGGGCATCAAAATCTGAATATATAGTACCGATATCATTAAATATATATGAAGTATGGATTTTAATATTAATTCAAATGTTTAATATTTATTTTATAGCTACTATACATCAAGAGAAACATGGACAGTTATATATCCCCACCGTGCTGTGGCATTCCCTACAGATCCTGTCTTCTGTCACAGCAGGCTTATTTATGGAAGTACTAAAGTCTCTTAGGCCACAGATATACATTTTGACCTCATTTCTGATCACTTCCTGGGCAGAGAGAATAATGTCACAAAGAACAGACATTGGAATTTGAGGCCACCTTTCAAATAATTTTTTTTTAAAAAGAGAATGTTGCTAGGATGAGGATCAGCCCTCATTTCTTTCAGTCGCTCCACAGTGTTTTTTGAACACCTCGTGTGTGTCAGGCGATGTGTTGTGAGGGATATTCAGTCCATTGAGAAATCCATACATTTGTTCTTTTATTCATCAGACAAATTGTTACCAAATGTCTGGTACTATACCAAATACTAGAAATCCTGTGGTACATAAAATACTATTCTACCCCAAAAGGAGCTTGCATTCGTCAGTTGGAGAAGTAAAACATGTGAACAAGCTGCTTCGCTTCAGAGAGATACACTCTAATGTAGGGGTGAGCACAGGATGCTGGAGGTAGGTGGGATTCAGTGCAGCTCAGGGGGCCAGGACAGCTTCCCCAAGGTGACATTTAAGCTGAGAGCTGAACAGAGGTGGAAAGGAGATAGTATGTGCAGAGTATTTGTGCCCAAGAGAGCTCAGTGCGTTCAGGGACCTACCAGTCGTTTGGAATGAATACATGCAGGAAGTGGTTAAAAAAAAAAAAAATTGGTACTACAGTGGGAAGCACCAGCATGCTCCAGAGTGCCTCATGGGCTAGGTTGAGGCATCTGAACTTTATTCCAAGAACAGATTTCCCCAAATTGTGGCTGAGTGGTAAGAAGATTTTGGATGGCACACAAGACAACATTTTTTTATTTTGGTAGGTAATGGATTTAATATGCATTAGAAAAAATATATATTTCATACATCCAACACATTACTTCTTTTATTGCTTAAGATGAGGCTGGGTGACAAAAGTGATTCAACTGACAGACAAAATATTCAACACATTACAGTTTGTACATGAACAACCATGAATGACTGATGTTTGGGAAAAACTGCCTGAGGCCAACAGATTGTCATTGAAAGGGTTTTATGTAGGGAAGTAACATGGCAAGATTTCTGAGTTAGAAAGAACACTCTGATTGTGGAGAATAGATTAGGACAGTATTTGTCAAATTTCTGGTTAAGTCCCGATAGTGGATTCTGAAATCAAATTTAAAGTTGTAACTGGCAGGATTTTTTCAGTGAAATATAATAGGATACAATAAATAATATCAGACCACTTCACATGTAATCAGATGGCATCATACTTAACAATACTTTCAATTTTATATGTATGTCTGCATGCATGTGTGCATGCATGTGAGTCTTTACTGGGTCACAGTGTAAATGTTTTTCTCACTGTGGGTCAAGGTCAAGGAAAGTTTAAAAGCTGCTGGAAATGGACCAGTTAGGAGACTGGTGCAGTATTGTGTTCATTTATTCAACTAGTATTTATTGAGCACATTTATGTGAAAAGTGCTGTTCTAGGCACTGAGAATATAGCTGGTGAACCAAAATTGATGATGTTTATACTTTGGTGAGGAGAGGATATGATGAGCAATTAACCAAATAAATTCATAAGACAATTTAAGAGAGGACAAGTTCTTAAAAGCAATAAATCCAAGGGAGAAATATAGGCCCCACACAGGCTGTTGTTTCACTGCTGTGTTCCAAGCACCAAGAATAGACATAGTGCCTGGAATATAGTAGCTTCTCAATAATTATTACATGAGTGAATGAGGGATGTTGTTGGCTTGACTTAGGGGGTTGCAATAGAAATCAAGAGAAGTAGATGGGTTCAAAATATACTTAAAAGATAAACAGGGTTTAGTGAGAAAAATAGATTTGGGGGCTGAAAGATAAAAAGAAGAGGAATGATTTCTCTACAGCCTATTCTAAACATAGTGACCAGAGTGATCATGTGATTTCTCTACTCCAGACCCTCCCACAGCTGCCTATCGTACTCAGTAAAAGTTCCAATCTTTACAATAGCCAATAAGGCTATACATGACTTGGGCTTGGGTAATTCACTGACCACATCTCTAACAATCTCCCCCTGTCTGTCTCTGTTCCAGCCACAGTGGTCCCCTTCCTGCTCCTCAAACCCCAGTTAAGGTCTTGGTCAAGGCCTTTGCACTAACTGTCCCTTCTTCTTGAAATGCTCTTCCCTCAACTGTCTCCTTGGAGAGGTCTATTTTCACCACCCCATCTAATACTACAACTCACATTCCATGACGTTCATTCCTCTGCCGGCTCAATTTTTTTTCCCATATCACTTATTGCAAGATATATATATGTGTGTGTGTGTGTGTATCTATATAGCATTCAACCATGCTATATAATTTATTATCTTCATTGTCTCTCTCCCCACAGGAATATAACTCTCCTTGAGTGTAGAGCACTGTTTGGCACATTGTGGGTATGTAATAAGTCTTTGTTGAATAAACAAATAGACAACTCCCAGGTTTCTGGTTTGAGCAACTGGGTGATGGTGGCTCACTGAGGCAGGAAACACAGGAGGCTAAAGGTTGTGATGCGATGATGGGAAGTGACAAGTTCAGTTTTGCATGTGCTGAGCCTCAGTGTCTTACAAGACCAACGTCCAGGTGGGAATGCCCTTTAGGCAGTTGAATATATGGATCTAGTGCTCAAAAGAGCCAGAGATATAAATTTGGGGGGGCCACTGGCATAAAGAAGGTATTTGAATGAGTGAGACTGGCAAGAAAATGTATGTACATAGAGACAAAGAGAAGAACCTTGAGAAATAGCAGGAGGTAAGAGACAGCAAAAGCAGAAGAGCCTATGAAGGAAAGAGGGGAGACAGGGAGTTAGGTGGAAAAGCAGTCATGGAAGTCCATGAGAAAGTAGTTTTAAGAAAAAAGTTTTATTATCTATTGCTGTATAAAAATTACCCCAGCCCCCCAAAATATATATAACTATTATGTGTCAATTAAAAATAAATTTTAAAAAAATTATCCCCAAACTTAGTGGCTTAAAACAAAATGTATTTATTATCTCACTGTCTGATAAAATACACCGTTTCTCTATACTCTCACACAGAACATTTCTAACACCAGATGTGTCGAGTTTTTCCCACACCGACCAATTCTCTGACACCAATTTGGTGTCCCTCAATTCAATTCAATTCCCACACTATTTACCTAGATTTAGGGTCAGATTGCACAAATTAAGGGCTCAATCCTACAAGACTGTCCCCACTTCAGATGCCAATCCCAAGTCTGGGCCTCCTGTACTTCTGTCAGACAAGCTATAAATTGGGATTTCCCACAACCCTCTCCTCCATATGATAACTTGCTAAAATGGCTCCCAGAACTCAGGGAAACTCTACTTATGTTCACTGGTTTATTATAAAGGATATTATAAAGGACACAGATGAACAGCCAGATAAAGAGATTCATAGAGTGAGGTCTGGAAGGGCCTCAAGTGTAGGAGCTTCTGTCCTTGTGGAGTTTGGGTCTGATAACTTTCTGGCATGTGAATTTGTTCACCAACTCAGAAGCTCCTCGAACTTCTGTGCAAGAGTTTTTATAGAGCTTAATCTCTAACCCCTTCCAAGAAGTCAGTGGGTAGGACTGAAAGTTCCAACTCAGTGATAACTTGGTCTTTCTGGTGACTAGCCCTACCAGAAGGCTATCTAGGAGCAAGTTACCACATTAGCATAAATTTAGGTGTGATCAGAAAAGGGCTCATTATGAATAACAAAAGACACTTCTATCAGGGAATTTCAAGGGTTTTAGGAGTTCTGTGCCAGGAACCAGGGACAAAGACCAAATACCTTTCTTGTTCCCACACACTGTTTCCGTGGGTACCAGATCCTGCACTGCTTAGCTGTGTCCTCTGTTTTAGGGTCTCTTACAAGGCTGTGATCAAGCTGTTGGCCAAGGCTGTGGTCTCATCTGTAGGCTTGACTTGAAAGTGATCCTCTTCCAAACTGTTGGCAACTGTTCCAATTGTTGGCAGAATTCAGTTTTCTGAAGTCTGTGGGAGGGACTGAGGGCCTCAGATCCTTCTCACGGGGATCTCTCCATAGGGTACTTCCCAGCATGAGAGCCTGCTTCATCAGAGCAAACATGCAAGAAGAATCAGAGAAAGATTGCAAGCAAGTCCTTTATAACCTCATCTTGGAAGTGCTATGTCATCCCACCTCACTCTTGTCTTATTCTATTCATTAGTAGCAAGTTACTAGGTTTAGCCCACACAAGGGGAAGGGATTACAAAAGGAAGTGAATACCAGGAGGCAGGGATCACCGGGAGCCATTTTTGAAACAGCCTCCCCCAGAAGACATGTCGGCAATGTGGAAAGTCAGAGTGGTCAAGCGCTCCAGGAGATTTGGCAATGAGAAGCAGCCATTTGTTATTTAGGAAGGAGCTGGCTTAGGAGAGTGTGGAGGCAAACGCCAGACTGTGATGGACTGAAGAGTGAGTCAGAATGGAAGAAGCAGAGACAGCGAGCACAGACAATACTGCCAAGATGCTTAGATATGAAGGAAGGACAGAGAGAGGGTGGCTGCAGGAAGAAATGGGGTCAAAGCCAGATTGTGGGTTTTTTAAAATTTGGAAGAGATTTGAGTGCATTTAAAAGTTATTGGGTAGGTATGAATAGAAAGGAAAAGACTGAAGGAAGATTTTTAAAAGGCAGTAGGCCTGAAGAAAATGGAAGTATTAGGCAAAGGGGCAGGAAGAGAGGATGGGCATGGATACAGGTTAATTGATGGAAGTAGTGGCATGGCAGGAGGTCTACGATGCTTTTCTTTCTTTTCTTTCTTTAGAGGCAGGGCCTTGCTCTGTCACCCAGACTGGAGTGTAGTAACATGATCATAGCTCATTGTAACCTTGAATTCCTGTGCTCAGGTGATCCTCCTGCCTCAGCCTCCTGAGTAGCTGGGACTATTGGCACGCACCACAACACCCACCTAATTTTTTAAAAGTTTTTTGTAGCAACAGGGTCTTACTATGTTGCCTAGGCTGGTCTTAAACTCCTGGCCTCAAGCACTCCTGTCTTGGCCTCCCAAGATGTTGGGATTATAAGTATGAGCCATCCCAACTGGCCTTAAAGTCTAGTGACATTCATGTTTTCATTACCCTTTGCTATATAACAAATCACTGCAAACCTTAGTGGCTTAAAATAATGATCTATTATTTCTCACCATTCTGTGGATTAGCCAGGTGGTTATTCTCCTAGTCTTTCCTGGGCTCATTCATGAGACTGCAGTCATGTGGTAACTCAGCTGGAGCTGGGGGGTCCAAGGTGACCTCATCCAGATGACTGGGGCCTCTGTGGGATGACTAGAAGGCTGGGAACTCTCTTTTCACATAGTTCCCCATCATTCAGATGAGTCTGAACGATGGTGCCCTCTTTACATGGTGGCTGGATCCCAAGAGAAGGAAAGCAGAAGCTGTCAGGCCCAAGGCCTAGGCCCTGAACTGGCACAGTCACTTCTGCCACATTCTATTGGCCAAAGCAAGTCATAGGCCAGCCGAGATTCAAGTGGAGAGTAATAGAGTCAGGGAAGGGAAGAATTCTTGGCAGCCATCTTTGCAGACAATATACCACAGTCTGTCTGTTGCTAATGTAAGAAATTGGTTATTTATATCCCTTCACATATGTTATGCCTAGATACACATATATATTATAAAAATGTAACATTATTATATATTAAATAATATCATATAGAATTAATAATAATGATATTATTTAATATTATAGAATGTTCCTCAGCCATTTTGTACAACTGCTGAAGAGAAACAAGAAATGGATGTTCAGCATTCTTGGAAAATACCTTGTTATGCAATAACCTATTATCCTCACACAGTCTGAGAGGAAGAGTTGGAAAAGTTGATTGTCTAAATACTTAATACTTGGGGAGCTCAAATCCTCCCTAAGCTCAGATGCAGCATCTGTCTACTGTCAGCAGCATGAATTTGGAGGCAGTTGCCTTTTGCTTGAAGACATAGGTCTGGAGATGTGAAGAAGTGTTTTCCTGGGACCTGAATGGTGTTAGTTTAGTAGAGTGATGTTCAAAGTTATGGGTCACACTGTACCTGTGCTGAGTACTGGATCCCGAGTGACAGAGGTGCCCAGGCGGTCTTCCATTAATTTACGTTGTGTACGTTTGCATATGCAGGGATTGCTAAAGTGCACAGTCTAGGACAGGACCCTATTATCTAGGTCTAAAAGTACTAAGTAGGTCCCCCTGTATAGGGAGTAACATGAGAGTGGATGAGAAATAATCCAGGGAATGTAGGTAGGAGTGAGAAGAGTAGTGAGCCAATAAGGAAGGAACCCCAGGGAGTCAAAACAATGTTTACAGAATAGATGAGCAGAAACATCCACTCATAGGGGTGTTATGGACTGAATGTTATGTCCCCCATATGTTGAAATCTAACCCCCAATGTGATGGTGTCTACAAATGGGACCTTTGGGAGGTGATTAGGTGCTGAGACTGGAGCACTCATGAATGGGATTAGTGCCCTTAGAAGATGAAGCAAGAGAGCTGGCCTGGTATCTTTCCACCACGTGAGCATTCAGTGAGAAATTGGCAGTCTGCAGGCTGGAAGAGGGCCCTCACCAGAACCTGACCATGTTGGCACCCTAATCTCAGATTTCCAACCTTCAACACTACAAGAAATAAATTCTGTTGTTTACAAGCCACCCAGTCTATGGTATTTTGTTATAGCAGCCCAAGCTAAGACAAAGGGGAATGGTTAAATAAATTATGATGTAGTCATACTATGAAAAAGAACTCCTTTCTCTCTCATTCTTGCTCTTCTCTCTCTGTCTCTCTCCTTTTATATATATATAATCTCTAAAGTAAATTGTAAAATAAAAGAGCAAGGTGTAGGACAATGGGCGTAACATGATTTACATTATATTTAATGTAAATACACACACACACATGTAACCCATTAAAAAAAAAAGCGTGGAAGAAACACACCAAACTGCTAAGAGTTTGGAGGTGCAAAGGAGAATTTTCACATTTTATTCAGCTACTTACAGTAACTTGATGTCTCTGAACTTGAGTTTTCTTTTATGCAAAATAGGGATATTAATAGTATTTACTTCACAGAGTTCCTTTTTTAAAAATTGAGAAATAATTCACACATCACAAAATTCACCCCTTTAATGTATACAATTCAGTGGGTTTTTTTAAAACAATTCAGTGTTTTTTAGTATAGTCACAAATTTGTGCGACCATCACCACTATGTAATTCCAGAACATTTTATCACCCCATAAAGAAATTCCAAACCCATTAGCAATCACTTCACATTCCCTCTTCTTTCCAGATATTTCATATAAATGGAATCATACAACATGTGACCTTTCATGCTGGCTTATGTTTTCAAGGTTCATCCATGGTGTTCTGTGTAACAATACTTTGTTCCTTTTTATGGTTAAATAATATTGCATTGTATGGATGTACCACCATTTGTTTATCCATTCATCAGATGACAGATATTTGGATTGTGCCCATTTTGGGGCCATTATGAATAATGCTACTATGAACGTTCATGTACAAGTTTTTGTTGTGGGCTTATGTTTTTAATTCTCTTATGTATACACCCACAAGTGGAATTGCTGAGTCATATGATAACTCCATGTTTAACTTTCTGAGGAATTGCCAAACTCTTCCACTGCAGATGTACCATTTTATATGGGGGTTCAAATTTCTACAACACTTGGTAATGTCATCTTTTTTATTATAGCCATCCTTGTGGGCAGTGGTCCCCAACCTTTTTTGGTACCAGGGACTGATTTCATGGAAGACAATTTTTCCACAGCATTGAGGCAGGAGGGATGATTTCAGGATGATTCAAGAGCATCACATTTATCGTGCAGTCAAACCTCTCTGCTAATGATAATCTGTATTTGCAGCCGTTCCCCAGCGCTAGCATCACCACCTGAGCTCCACCTCAGGTCATCAGGCATTAGATTCTCATAAGGAGCGCGCAACCTAAATCCCTTGCATGTGCAGTTTATAGTAGGATTTGCGCTCCTATAAGAGTCTAATGCTGCAGCTGATCTGACAGGAGGCAGAGCTTATGTGGTGATGCGAGGGATGGGGAGTGGCTGTAAATACAGATGAAGCTTCCCTGGGTTGCCTGCTGCTCACTTCCAGCTGTGCAGCCAGGTTCCTAACAGGCCACAGACCCATCGGGTCGGTGAGCCTCGGGGGGCTGGGGACCGCAGCTTGTGGGTATGAAGTAGTACCCCATTGTGGTTTTGACTTGCATGTCCCTGATGGCTAATGATTTTGAGCATCTTTTCATGTGCTTATTGGCCATTCATATATTGTCTATTCAAATACTTTGTTCATTTTAAAATTGGGTTATGTGTCTTTTTATTGTCGAATTGTAATAATTCTTTATATATTCTGAATATTAATCCCTTATCACATGTATGACTTGTGAATATCTTCTTCCATTCTGTGGGTTACCTTTCCACTTTCTTGATAGTTTTCTTGATAGTGTCTTTTGAAGCACAAAAGGCTTTAATTTTGATGAAGTCCAATTTATGTATTTTTTAATTGCTTATGCTTTGGGTGTCCCATCTAAGAAAGCTAATTCAAGGTCACAAAGATCTACACTTATATTTTCTTCTAAAAGTTTTATAGTTTTAGCTCTTACATTTTGAGTTAATTTTTGTATATGGTGATAGGTCATATAGTTATAATTCAATGAGATGAATACAAGGCACATAGTAAGCGCTGAGTGACTGGTAGCTAGTATTATTATTGTATGATTTGTTTAAAGAAATCACCATACGTACAATAATCATTGAATAAACTATACATCTTATGTGCAGTTTTTTGGAGAAAAAACATAACTTAATACCTAGTTTGATTGCCCACTTTGCTCACCATCCTTGGTAACTTCTGGTTGTTTCCAAGAGGATGAAGACTTGCCACAGGTAGAGAATTCAAAGAAGAGGCAATTCCCAAGCAGAGGGCAGCCCCAGCACAGTCCTGGGCAAAGAGGCACCTCTGGCAGAAGCATAAATCTTCCCAGGGTGACTGCATAAGAGAGAAAAAGATGAATTTTGACATGGGTATTTGTCGTGAAAAGTTATAATGTCATCTTTGTGTTTCTATGTCTACGTGCATGAGCTTTATGCAGAATTAATTAACTTCTGAGGATTCACTCAAATGCTCCAATGAAGTCAGTACCCCAGCTACCCAAATATGCCATATTTCTTCTCTGGGTCTTCAGTATTCCCACTGGTTCCATGTGGGTCTTTTTTTGGTATAGTCTTTGCTGAAATCTCAGTGTTTTTAATGGGTGAAGGGAGCTACTTTGCCCCCGAGGTACATTTGGCAATATCTGGAGATATGTTTGGTTGTCACATCTGGGGGCACTACTGGCATCTAATGGGTAGAGGCCAGGGATTCTGCTCAACATCCTAAATGCACAGGACAGCCCCCAATAACAAAAAATTTTCCAGCCCCAAATGTCGACAGTGCTGAGGTTGAAAAAACCCTGGCTAAGAGATACATGAGTTTTCCATGCTTACACCTGGAACTAAGGCAGCAAGCTATGTTGGCTCTGGAATCAGACAGACCTGGGTTCCAATTCCAGCTTTACTACTTACCACCTCTGTGACCTTGAGCAAGTCCCTTGAACTTTCTGAGCCCTAGTTTCTTTCTTTTTCTTTTTTTTTATAGAAGGATGTGGCTGAATGAGCCTTAGTTTCTTCATCTAGTAATTGTGCTAATATCTATACATATGTATATAAAATAATCTGATACATATAATAATCATCTAATATATATTTAAAATCATCACATAAAACATGTATAATACATAATGTGTGGCACAGTTACTTGCATATATTACTCATTAAATATTAGTTCACATTAACATAGGTAATAGCAATATCATTTGTTTTTGTTTTTATTTTGTTTTGTTTTGCTTTTGTTTTTGTTTTTTTGAGACAGGGTCTCACACTGTCACCCAGGCTGGAGTACAGTGGTGCAATCACAGCTCACTGTGACCTTGAACTCCTGGGCTCAAGCGATCCTCCTGACTCAGCCTCCCAAGTAGCTGAGACTACAGGTGTGTGCCACCATGCCCAGCTAATTTTTTAAATTTTTTGTAGGGATAGGATCTCAGTGTGTTGTCCAGGCTGTTCTTGAACTCCTGCCCTCAAGTGATCCTCTGGCCTCGGCCTCCCAAAGTGCTGGGATTACAGGTGTGAGCCCTCTTGCCCAGCCTGATAGCAATACCTGATAAAAAATAATACCTTAAGGTTTTTTTTTAAAGTCAGGTTTATTGAGGCATAATTTACATAGAGTAAAATGTATCCTTTTTAAGTGTATAGTTCAATGAGTTTTGATAAATGTACACAATTGTGTAACCACCACCACAATCAAGGTCTCAAACAACTTCGTCACCTCCCAAAATTCCCTCACACCCCTTTGTAGAAAAACCCCATGCACACCCAGCCACAGGCAACCACTGATCCGCTTTCCGTCCCTATAGTTTTTGGCCTTTTTCAAAATGTCATGTAAATGTAATCATAAAGAATATTCGCCTTTAAGTCTGGCTTCTTTCACTTGCATAATACTTTTGGGATTCATCCATGTCTTTGTATATGTAAGTAGCTTTGTTCCTTTTTATTTGAGTAATATTCCACTGTTTGGATGTGCCACAGTTTGTTTGTCCATTCACCAGTTGATGGACTTTGGGTTATCCACTCACTAGGAGTGGGGTTGCTGGGTCCTCTGCTACGTGTATGTGTAACTTTGTAAGAAACTGCCAAACCATTCTCCAAAGTGATTGTTATTTTGCATTGTTGATCCAAATCTTTGTCAGCACTTGCTGCTGTCAGTTTGTGTTTTGTTTTGTATTTTAATTTTAGCTAGTCTGGCAGGTAGGTAGTAGTATCTCATTGTGTTTTTAAGTTGCATTTTCCCTAATAACTAGCAATGTTGAGCTCCTTTGTTTTGATTTCATTTTATAACATATAGGTCATTTGGGGTACTTTAAATCTCACAAAAACTATATTAGGTAGGTGGAAATAAACATGTTCATACTGACAAGAATTAAACGCATGCCTTCTGTCCACCCCGCCACCTCCCAAGTGACTGTTTCCCCGTTTCCCATAAGAAAAGAAACGTCTGGTTTTGTGTACTCTCTAGCAACCCAAGCTGCAGCCAATCTGCGTCATCCTCACTGTGTAATTAGAGGCTGGAGGTGCCCACGTGTCTCATTTTAGGATCCTGTGGGCTACATTTGGCCCAGATTAGGTTATACTTTAGGCATTTCACTGCAAATCTCTTCTTTTTCCCCTCAATGTTCCATTTCTCAGAACACTTGTTCTTCAAAGAACAAACAGATCTGGCCTAGCGTGAAGAGCCTCGCTCTCTGAAGACAGTGAGACAATAGAGACCTCTGTCCCGCATGATCTCAAAAGCAGGAAAGCAAAGAACCCAAAACCCACCATCCCTCAACAGCTCAGAGTCTTGGACCCAAACCCAGCAAGAGCATACTGCTTCACTCACTAAAATCGCCTGTCCACAAAAATTCTGTTTGTTTCACAAGTGAGCACTGGCCCTGCCCACGTGGTCCACGTTTTCCTCCCCCTCTTCTCACATGGAACTCATCGCCACCACTTTCCCTTGCTTCCTAGTTATTGTTGCTGGATAAGATACAGGATACCCAGTTAAATTTGAATTTCAGATCAATAATAAATAATTTTTTAGGATAAGTATATCCCATGCAGTATTTGGAGGCCCCCTCCACTGGCAATGTTGGGGGGAGCTGGTTTATTTTTAACAAGGAAGTTAAGTGCTTATTTGGGGAGAGGACAAGAACCTATTTGATTTCTTTTGGGTCTATGCTTCATTGTTTTCAGAGGCAACTACTTATTTTCCCCACCACTGCATCAGTCATAAGCTTTAGAAGCATAAAGGACCAGAGCTAGACAGCAGTGACCTACCTTTCAGGAACAATCCCTGTAAAAAAAACAAAAAAGCAAAGCTCCTTCTGGGCTGGCTCTATGTGTAGTCAGATGAAAAGCTGACCACCTGGTCTGTTTGACACGGCGTGGCTAGGGTTGGAGGCAAGTTCATCTTTATTAAAGGGTACCTTAAACTCATTTCTGGAACCAGCCTGATATAAATTCATTCATTTAATTTTAATATTTTTGAGTTGTCACATTGGCTACCAAACCTGCGAAGGTGTGCTTCCCCTACAGGTAAGGGGCACAAGCAAATTCAGACCCTCTGGTCCCACAGGTAAGGTTTGTAGGAAAATAAATGCAAAATATAAGTAAAAGTAAACAGGACAAACATTACTTAACATAAGAGAAGAAATATTTATTGAATGCCTCCTTTGTGCCAAGTTCCCTATGTGCATTGCCTAAATGTATCTAATTTTCCCTAGCATACTTATGAGTTGTATGTTATGAGACTCTGGATAGTTTAGTAATTTGCCCAATGCTAGTGGGTAAGTTGGATTTGAATTAGGATCAGTCTGGTTCTCAAATCAGGGGTCTCTCTCCTAATCTATACAAGTCTGATACCACAGTCATTGAGAAGAAGGAAAGAGAAGTTTCCCAGTAAAAAGGCTCAGTAGCATTTGGGAATTGTCACATTGGGTCAGCCACTTGGTACGGCCTGTGATTCCACCAACCAAGCAGAACACATCTGGACAGCTCCAAACAAAGGATAGGTTTGCAGTACCATGGCCATGGATTGTTCAAGAGGCGGCTTTGGGGCTCGAGTGAAGGGTCAAGACTGGAGATTGGTGTCCAAAAGTTATTGACACAAAGGGGAGTAAAACTATCTTGTAATTGCCAGAGGCCAGAGCAGGGAGGAAATCAGGAATCCAGGCAGGCGGAGAAATCTGATCTCATTTCTAGCCACCAAAGCACTATGACGTCACTGTGACACTGAGGTAATGTCTGGGCCAGCCATGGTCAGGGACTGGGACCTGTGTCCTCAGGTGTGAATGCCAACAAAAAGAGCTAGCACTTTGCATAGAACTTCCCAGGTGCCAGGCTCTGTTCTGAATGCTGTATATCCATTAATTCATTTAATCTTTACAACAACCCTTTGAGATAAGTGCTTGAATTATTCCCCTTTCATGGATGAGGAAACTGAGGCAGAGAGGGGTTAAGTAACTTGCCCAAGATCCCACAGTGAGTAGGTGGCTAAGCTGGGATTCAAATGGGGCAGTGGGCACTCTTCCCCATCAGGCCACACTGCAGTGCGGGGAGTATCTGCATGTGTCAGGAGCAGGGCTCTGCAGCACAATCTGAAGAAAGGGCTGAGAGCGTGATTGGGATCAGCTTACCAAAGTGGGGCACACCCTGTAGAGGAGAAAGTCAATGGAGAAAGACCGTTGACAAAGGAGGGATGGAGCAGGGAAATACACTGAAGCAGACAGAGAAGGACCGGTCAGAGGGGTGGGAAGGGAGTCAGCATTGTGCAGTACCAGGGGAGCAGGAGGAGGAGGAAGGTGATCCACAGTAAGTGCTCAGTGTTGCAGGGACATCAGGGAGGGGATGCCTGAGAACAGGCCATTGCAACTGGCAATTTCAAGCTTGTGTTGATGAAGATACAGGTTATTCTATAAGGATACTGATTTGGCTGTGGTGTAAAAAACCAAAATAACGGTGTGAAGTGTATTTCCCTCATGTAACAGTCCAGCGTAAACAGTTTAGGGCTAATATGGAAGTGCCGCATTGATGGGGACCCATGTTCCTTCCATATCCTTGCTCTGCCATCTTCAGCATGAGGTTTCCATCTCAGGTCTAAAGTGACCATCCCTGGCATCCCTCCGCAGTCTAGCCAGGGTGAAGATGAAAAGCACAAGTGAAAAGCACGCCCCTTCCTTTTAAGGGGATGACCCAGAGGTTATATGCATGGCAACATCTAGCAGCAAGGAAATTTGGAAAATGCAGTCTTTAGCTGGGCCGTCCGGTACACAGCTAAAGCTGATGGGTTCTATTTCTAAAGGAAGAAGATGACTCTCTACCACGGAGGTCATTGGTCACCTTTGCAGTTACAGTTGCATTTAGTGGACCTAAGGAGTTTTCAGGGAGATGATGGCATGAGAAGAGGGAAAGAAGTACCATCTGAGGAGGCTGGTGGACACTGGAAACGGAGAGAGAAACTCGTGGTAGTTTGAGGAGTAGCAGAACAGACAGATGGTTTGTACAAAAGAGGGGGAAGTAGGTATGTTTGCGGAGAGCAGGAAAAATCAAGAGGGAAGAGAGAGACCTCGTGCTGGAGAGAGTGAGGACAGTTGATGGGGCGAGGCTCCAAGTAGACTGGCATGAGAAGGGGTTGAGGGTGCAGTTGGAGAAGTGAGCCTTGGATGCTTCCTTCTTGAAAGAAGAGAGAAGGAGAAGACAATGAGTAAAGATACAGAGACACTTTAATGTGAAGAGTAGGAAAGTTTAGCTAGCCTGCATTCAGGTGGCCCCAATCCCAGCCATGGAGGTGAGATCATCTGCCTCCAAAAACTGTGTTTCTGAATGTGAAGGCTGCTGGGAGCTTATGAAACCTAACAGTGATGCTCCATCTGCCTGATCGCCTGGGGCCACCCTGCTTCTCAGGAGGAGAGTAATGAATATACAGTATCTCCCTCAAAGAGTTAGAACCCTCTGGCAGAGCTGCCTATAACCTGGAAAGTCAAATAGACACTGTGGACACAGAGCTGTCCTTCAATAAATATTTGTTAAATAAATGAATGCTTGAATGCATAAATGAACACATTTCATACCCCGTGACTTTGGATAGTTGCACATGTTCAGAACATTTAAATTCCTCTTCAAGTAGCACAATTCCTTGCAGGCTGACATTCATTTCTACAGGTTCCATCTCCAAATCTGCTTCCTTCTTTTCTAGTACATGAGAATTAGGTGTTCCCCGGAATTTCTGAGATGTCGTGGATTTTACCAGGCAGCATCTCGATCTGTGTTTGAGTTGTCAGGAGGAGTTTGTGAGGATCCGCTCAAGCTAAACGTTGACTTTCTCTAGTTTAAAAAAATAGTATCAGTAATAGGTTGGGGGTTTTTTCCCCCCAAACGGAAAATATCCATTTATGGAAGTCCTTTGTATTTATTTCCAATTGCCGTAACGTCACATCATTTCAGATATCAGGCACAGAACTCAAGAATCCAGATATTTCAGATGAAGAAAACAAAACAACCTCCCCTCCCCTCCACCTCCCACCCTCAGTTTGTGTCCTTGCTTCTCAGGTCTGTTCCGTATGTCAGGAGATCATTTCCAGAGAGGACGGTGACATTGGAAGAAAATCAGATCAGATACTGCCTTCTCAGCCACCAAACATCCACAAAATCAGGAAGCCTTTTATTATTGTCGTTGTGTGTGGTGATGTGCTGAGAACTAAACAAACAAAATGATAAAGAGCTAGTGGCTGCGGTCACTTGGAGGCTGCCGCCCATGCGATGGTCCCCTCCCCATGACCACTTGAGACCTTGGTCCTCCCCTGAGCTTCTTTGTGAAAGAAGGCTACTCCACCGGTCAGACACAAGACATCCTCACTACAGTGGGAGAATCTCCAGGTTCAACTATGACAACTGTAGAAATGATAAGCAGGCAGCATGGTTATACCGTTTCTCATTACAATTCCTCTTTCTGGCTCCAACACAGGAAGCAGTGTGCTTGCTTTTATCCTCACCCTCAGACTGCCAGCTCTCTAAGCAGCCTTCACCCCCTGAAGGGCGACGCTGCCTCTGGTCTGCTATCCTTGGAAATCTCCCTGAACTTGTCTCTTTCCAGATAAGACATTCTTTAGAGCACTCTTTATAGCCCTGGCTCTCTAGCACAAGACAAAAACAGGTGTGCAAGGGAGCTGAGACAACTGTCGTCTTCCTTCCTGGAGGGGAGTGGCTTTTGATGAATGTATTTGGGGCATTACCTCTGCCTCCTCTCTGCTCTCCTAAGAACACTGAGCTTCCCGATGTTCTGGGCAGGGAAACAGGGCACCAAGACCAACACCAACACCCACTGTTGGTCTCAATCCTGCCCTGCCTTCTAGATTATTCTACTAGCTTTTGTCTGGGGACCACCTGGTGCCCCCATATCACTTTTGTTTGACAACAGAGCCTCTGACTCCTCAGCCAGCAGCCCCAAGTGGCCAGTGGGGCTTTTCCTGCCCAGTACACAGGGAGCACTTTCTCACCTTGCTGTTCACTTTTTTTCTATGACCTCCCTCTTTTTCATACTACAAAGACTACACCCTGAGCAGACCACACATTTTCAAGATGTTTACTAACAAAAATAAAAGGAGTAATTGTACTGAAATTACAAGGTAGCATTTGTGTCTAATCGTTGGTTACAAATTGGTGCTAAATCTTGTTTGTCCTTTTCCAACCACGTGGTTATGGTCACCCTAGATTTGTGCCTCTGCAAGTTCTATCTCAGCCCATGCCGGAGTCCCCACGCTGACTCAGCCAGGGCTGGCCTCCCTCTCTAATTACAGAGAAGCTAGCCTGTGGTGCTTCTGTGTCTGAATCTTGCCCCAGCACTTCTTGGTGCATCTGATATTTCATACCCAGTGTTTGGTTCTGGGTGTCATATTTAAGAAGCACATTGACAGATTTAAGAGAACACCCAGGTGGTAAGGAATCTGGAAACCATCATACATCAAGAATGGTCAGAGAAACTGAGGACACAGGCAAGAGAAGAGAGGACCTGTGGAGTGGACGTGCTGCCATAGGTGCTCCAACGCTGGCATGGGGCATGGGTAAGACACACATGCTGTTTTCAGCTTAGCAGAAAGGATACCTTTCTTACACTAATCCAGCTATACTGAAGTGGTGCAGACTGTTCTAGAAAAGTAGTAAGTGCCTCTTTACCTAAATTGTTCTAGCAGAGATTAGCTGGCCCTCCAGCAGAGATGTTCCAGAAGGGATTCTTTTGTTGGGTGGGAGGCTGGCCTTCCAACTCCATAATTGCCTATTTCTATGAAGAAGACATAGAAAGAAAGGGCCCAGAGGTTTTTAGTGACCATAATCCTGCTGCTGGCCTGGCTGTAGACATCAGTCAACTTCCACCTATTATTATTATCCTTTGAAATTCTGACGTGCTCCCTAGGAATTTAAAATATTCCGTTCTGCAGAGTGATACAGCCTGCCAGCTTTAAATTTCAAACTTCAAAGCTGCTTTGGAAATAAAGGTTTACTTTTACAATTTTAAAGGTTTCTAGCCATAGGAAAAGTGACTTGAACTTTGGAAATTTGCTTTTGAAATTTAGACCTATTGACCCATTTACTGGTTAGCTTGAAAGTCCCTCTGGCATGCACAGGCAGCCTGTTTAACTTACCTTTGCTCTCTGAAAGAAGAAGCCTGTCTCTAATCTACAGCCATCTAGAGCAGTGGTTCCCCACCCCAGATGCACATCAGCATCACGGGGAACTTTCAAAAGAAGAGTAATTGCCCAGACCCCACACTCAGAACATGTATTTAATTGGGCTGGGATTGGGCTTGGGCATGAATAATTTTTTAAATTCCCTGGGTCATTCTAATGTGCAGTCAAGGGTGAGAAGCTCTTGAAAGATTAAGAATCACTATTTGACCCATGTTCCTCTCAGACATTGTTTCAGATCAAGCCAGTTTACTTGGCTTCTAGAAGATTCATAGTACTATCATATTCTAAAACATCATTCAGGAACAAGCAGATGAATTCTTTATACTCTGTTGTTTTGATCCTCAGTGGACCTTATACCTCAGGTCTGCTAGACCCAACTGTGCTGGTGGGCTCAGAGTGGGGTGGAGGTTGAGGCATGTTTTTACATCTCTAATGACAAAAATAGGATTTGAGGCTCAAGCTAAAATCACTTTCAGGTGTTTTGAGTTTTCCTTGGACACCCCCTTGCCAAGACACAGCTTCCCTCTGCCTGGACAAAAACATCTTTCTCCAAAGCTTCCAAAGTCTCAGACAAGAGAGAGCACTCCTTTAGGGAGGCTTTTTGACATGCTGATTCCAGCTTTTTGTATTCCAGAGTAGCTGTCAACTGGGAAAATCACACCCATGCCAACTATTGGACTATAACTGCCCATGGGAGCTGATGAGCCAGCAGACCCACCCCTTTGGATGGTGCTAGACCCACGTCATCCCTGCACAAAAGTAAACTCCATGAAGGCACAGACCTCATGGGTCTTGCCCACCCTTGTAACTCCAAAGCCCAGAAAAACGTGACACAAAGTGGATGCTCAAGAAATGTCTTCAATGAATGAATAAATGAACGAATCAATCAAATGATAATCAGGTCCCACATAGAATGCCAGAGACTACCAAGATCACTTAAAAATAAATAAAATATTTATTTCACATTCTCATTTCCCAAGAGCTTCATAGAGGAGCACAGATATCAGCAGAAGGCCTTATGGACATCTTCGTACGTTGACCTTGGGAGGAACAGGATGGCTAGAACAAAGACAAGTCAGCCCATAAGAAGCCTTGGCTCTCTTAAATTACCAGCCTAAGGTCTCTCTTTGCAGAATCCCCCGTCTCATTTGATGAGCCCCTCATCATCATCACAATCCCCCTCCCTAGAGCTGCCTCCTAGAACCCAGGGAGTCCCTGCTATTAACTGTACTAAAGTCCCCACTAACTAACCCACTCCCCTCCAGGGAGAGCCCCTCTCAAACCTATTTGTTCTGGACAGGTCTCAAGGCCGACCCCCACACCCTTGCATAGTTTCAGTTTTACCAAACATAGAACACCCTGCCCTGCCCAGCTGGGTGATGCATCATCAAGCCCTTGTCCTCCGCAGAGAAGGCAGCTTGGAAAAAACACATTTTTTTGCTACCTCAAAAAATTAGAACTAGGCTTGTCCAGCCCTGGCAGTGTTAGCAATTGTCTGCTGGGGAAGTACATAAATTTGAGTAATAAAAGCCAACCAGCTGCATTCTCCCAATACCTAGGGCCCTAGAACTCACTCATAAAGAATAGAAATCCTTTCCTAGAATATAGAATGTGGGATTTGATGGAAAGATTTGATTTGATTTGATGGAGAGCCTTTGTTCTGGGCTCTCCCATCACCTGCCTAGAAAAGGCCTGGTTATGTATACATATTTTTTCTCCCTTCTTTTCACAGGTGTTGAAGAAGAGGCCTGGTTATAAAGGGAATGCTACATCCAGTGCTTTCTAATTTCCCCAGCAGCCTGGCACTGGCCACATGACTGGGCAGAGCTGAGAGCTCTCCCTGAGTCTCTGACAGGTATATTAAGGAATTTTTAGTTTGAGCCTCAGTCAGCTTTCTCATGAAAGAAATTTGCTATATCTCAGGGCAGGTATTGCCTGTGTCAATGTGCACGTGGACAAATCAGATGCTTGGACCCAATAGTTAATGTGTTGAATCACTTGTATTTATCACATTCTCTGGCTAAGATTCAAAATGAGGGCTGGATGCTAGCCTCATGAGTGGCTCTGGAAAAGTCCCCTCTATGCATTATTTAGATGCAGAAGATTGTTCCCTAAGGACCACACCTCTAGGGATGTGCCTTGGTCGAAGAGTTTGATCTCCAACAATAACCTGTGATTGTTAACTACAGGTTAATGTTCTAAGAGGAGCAGCATTCAAATTTCTAATCAAGGGGCCATTGTTACTGATAATAATGACTCTCTCCCTGCTTATCCTCAGCTCTGAAATATGCATTCTATGTGTGGAAAGTGATCGCTTGTTTAGGAAATGTCACTCTGTTCCACTTATTGCAGCCCCTGGGAGGTTCACTCCAATGGGATGGTAGATTGGGGACTGACAGGCAAGGCTGAGAGACAGACAGTACATTTAAAGTAGCATCTGGTTAGCAGCCGCCTGATGCAGCTTTTCTCAACTTCCCCCTAAAATACATGCAGACTCAGAGAAAGATTGAAAACTCTAAGTCATTCAGACATTTAAAAAATATTCATCTGACAAGTGCTGAGTAAACAGTCACTGCTTTCAAGGAACTTATGGTCCAGTCAGTAGACCAAACTCTGTATGAGTTAACTATTGCTGCATAACAAATTACCCCCAAATTTAGCGGCTTAAAACAACACACATTTATTATCTCAGTTTCTGTGGGACAGGAGTCCAGGCACATCTTAGGTGGGTTCCTTGACTCTGGTGTTCTCAAAAAGCCATAGGTATCTCAAAGCTCAACTAGGAAGGACACATCTTCCTCCCTCACACAGGAGATTGTTGGTAAGACTCAGGTCCACGGGGTTGTGGGACTGAGGATCCTTGTTCCGGACATATCACAACATGGCGGAATAAACCTGCAGACAAGCAGAGACACTTCCAAATTCCCTACCTATCCCCCACTCACTACTGGGATTTGATGAGTATCTTAAATGTTTATACCTACACATCTGCATTTAGACTTTCTTCTCATTCCTTCCTTCATTGATTTATCCATTCAATAAGTATTTTTGGGCTCTCTCTGTGCCAAGCACTATATTGGGTCATCGGAATACAGCAGTGAGCAAAACAAATTTCCTATACATAGGGAGTTTATGCTCCAGTAGAGAAGACAGATAATAAATTAATAAGAAATGTATAGTATAGCAAAGGGTAAGTATTATAGTAAAAAGTAAACTAAGGTAAATGGGAGAGGAAGTTGCAAATTATGTGTGCATGTGTGTGCATGCACACGCGCACAGTGGGAGGTTATAAGGTGACATTTGTGCAGAGAAGTGAAGGAGATAGAGATCTTGGTGTGGGAATGTTCTTGGCATGTTCAGGGAACAGCAGTGAAATTGGTGGGGCTGAGCAAAGTCAGGGAAACAGAGAATAGCAAGACATGTGGTCAGAGGGGCATGAGAGGGTCAGAGGGGGTTAGTGGGGAGCAGTGGCATCTACTGCATAATAAGTGGAAGGGTTTTGTGAATCGTTTAAGACTTTGGATTTTACCCTGAGATGGGACACCATCTCATGGGCAGATTTGAAGAAGGAGGGTAACATGATCTGATGTAAGATCATTTGAGTTGCTACGTTTGAGAAGTAACTTATGGTAAGGACAACGATGAAAGTCCAAGAGACTTGTTGGAAAACAGTTGAAAAAATTCAGGCAAAGGACATTGGTCTCTTATATCAGCAAGGTAGCAGTGGAGGTGGTAAGAAGTGATTGGATTCTGGGTCTATTTTAAAGGTAGAAAGATTGACTATGGGATGCGAGAGAAAAAGAGGCATTAAGGCCGACTCCAAAGTTTTTGGCCTGAGCAAGTGGTGCCACTTATAGGGGAGGAGCAAGTTGGGGAAGGTGCAGAAATCAGCAATTCAGTTTCCGATAGGTTAATTTGAGAGCCTGTTAGAATTCCAAATGGACATGTCAAGTGAGCAATTAGATAAATGATCTGGAGTTCAGGGATTGATTCTGGGCTAAAGATATGAATCTGGGACTCATCAGTTTATAGACACCACTTAAAGCCTTGGGACTCAATGAATTCACTAGGAAGTTAGGGTAGATAGAAAAGAAAAGAGGTCTCAGGGTTCAGGATTGAAGCGCAGGACACTCCAACATTGAGAGGCAACAGGAGATAATGGGAAAGCAGCAAAGAAGGGGCTGATAATGCAGGAAGAGAATCGAGAAAAAGCAACACGCAGGAAAACAAGTGGAGAAAGTATTCCAAGGTATTAGATCTTCTAATGTATATAAGAATCACTCTACAAGATATATACACAATACCTTATTTACTTCTCTCATGGGAAATAGAAAGGATGTTCAAGGTAATCTAAGTGCTGACCGAAGAATATATTTGTGGTCGCATAGGACCCCACTCTAGGTCATGGAGTGCCAGGAGGATTCCAAAGTACTGGAAGGACAGAAGTGGTGTTTAATGGGGAGTCAAGTGTTAGGGGCTTATTTCATTGAATTTGTCTATAATTGTAATTTTAAAAGCTTTTTATTACAGAGAATATCAGCTGTATGAAATTAACAGCATAGTATAGGGAGCCTCTATGTTCCCATCACCCAATTCAACAATTATCAACTCATGACCAATCTTGTTTCTTTTTTTTTTTTTTTTTTGAGACAGGGTCTTGTTCTGTCGCCCTGGCTAGAGTGCAGTGGCGTCATCATAGCTCACTGCAACCTCAAATTCCTGGGCTCAAGCACTCCTCCTGCCTCAGCCTCCCAAGTAACTGGGGCTACAGGCATGCACCACCATGCCTAGCTAATTTTTAAATTTGTTTTGTATAGACAGGGTCTCACTATGTTGCTTAGGCTGGTCTCGAACTCCTGGCCTCAAGCAATCCTCTTGCCTCAGCCTCCCAAAGTGCTAGGATTACAGGCTTGAGCTACTGTATCCAGCCCATGATTTCTTAATATGACAAGAAATTCAGTCAGTGCTCAGATTTTTCAATTGTTTGATAAATATTATAATTTTTAATAGTTTGCTTGAATCAGGATCCAAATAAGGTCCATACATTGAGAATGGGGCTATATCTTTTAAGTTTCTACACATTCTCCTTCTATCATTTTTTTCCTATAGTTTCTTTTTTCCTGGCAAATTATTTGTTGAAGAGAGCAGGTTTGTTGTCCTGTAAAGTTTCCCACAGTCTGGATTTTGATGATTGCTTCCTTATATTGGCTGGTGGTGAAATGTTTAACGTGTTCCTCTACCTCTGAATTTCCTGTAAAATGGGAGTTGAATTGAGGGGCTTGACCAGGTTTCTCAGATATTTTTTGGCAAGACTACTTTATAGGTGCTGCTGTTTTCTTCCACCAGGAGTCCCTTAATGTCTGGTTATGTCTCTTTTTGTGATTATGGTAGCTGGTGGTGATCAAAACCTAGATCCATTATTACATTATCAGTTGCAAAATGGTTCTAACTCTATCTTTCCTTCATTTATTAACTGTAATACTTCTGTAAAGAGAGACTTCCCCACAATCTGTATGTGGTTTCTCAGTGATACAGTTCATACAGGAAAGGCAACATAAATGCTTGATTTCTTAACTTTATCTACCAATTTTCAGAAAAATGAGGTGGTTTCTAACATCTTCCCACAGAAACAAATTAGGGCTTTTGTTTTGGGAGGGGTAATTATGAATGCATGGATTTAACTATTTAATGTGTTTCAATGCATTCCAGTTATCTTCACTGATGCTCAAATTATCCATCATTGGCCCTTCAGGTTGGTTCCTGAGTCTTTTTGATGCATAATCCTCCCTATCTGGTATGAGAAGATGTCCAGGTTTATCCTGTATATTTCCTACCCAGACCCAGAATCAGCCATTTCCCCTAGAAGCCCTGGTTCCTTTTAATGGAAAAGGAATTAAAGTTGTTATGTACCATGTGGGGTCACAGAATCAAAACGCCAGGCAGTAGGTGTTGAAGGAGACGTCACCTCAGTGAGCAAAGCTGTACTAGAGTCCTCTCGAACTCAGAATTTGACTGGGAACCATTCACACCAACCCCCTCTCAAGCTGTTGATCTAAGAAAAGGATGCTATTATCTCCCAAGCAGACAGTGAGGGGCCACGCTGGACAACTTTGTTTCATTCATTCCAAGTAAGTAAAAAAAGAGAAAAAAAATGGAGCCCATGAAAAAAATGCTACTGAATAAGAGAAAGGACAAATGCCTTCCTTCCTGCAGAACCAGAAAAAGGGGAAAATTCCTGAAAATACAGACTACTGAAGGATAAAGAGGAAAATGTTGGGAAATTGCTTGGCATCTTCAAAAGACTGGAAGAAGAGCTGTCTTTCATAAAACATGAGCAGTCAGCCATACGATGGAAACAAACAGAGAAGAAAAAGAGCAAATAATTAGAAGGGTAGATGAATGGGATGAGTGATTCTAAGAGCAAGAATATATAATCGAACTTGCATATACAATGCTGATGTTTTCACCTAACAATCGCTGAGAAACACCTTTCCACATGTCACTAACTACCTTTTCCTATGGTATTCCTGTGACTGACTGCATGGGCAATTCAACATACGAAAGGTCACACTTCATTTAACTTATCCCTTCATGTTAGAAAATTAGGTACTTTCTAGATTTTTTTTTTTTGTCATTATGAGCAACGTGAAAAGGGCACATCTTTTTTTTTTTTTTTTTTTTTGAGACAGAGTCTCACTCTGTTGCCCTGGCTAGAGTGCTGTGGCATCATTGTAGCTCACTGCAGCCTCAAACTCGTGAGCTCAAGAGATCCTCCTGCCTCAGCCTCCTGAGTAGCTGGGACTACAGGTGTGTGCCAACACGCCTGGCTAATTTTTCTATTTTTAGTAGAGATGGGGTCTTGCTCTCGCTCAGGCTGGTCTCGAACTCCAGAGCTCAAGCGATCCTCCCGCCTCGGCCTCCCAGAGTGCTGGGATTACAGGCGTGAGCCACCTCGCCTGGCCAAAAAGGGCACATCTTTGTACATGTGCCCATAAATTCAACAAGCATTGAGCACCTAATGATTACTGGGCACATAGCTTGGTGCTGGGGTACATGGTGGTGAAAAAATGGATACAGTTCCCATCTTTATGGACCTTGTGGTCCAAGAGGGAAATAAGAAATTAAATATGAAATTTCAATATTTTTGTGGTAAATGGGTAGAAAAAAGAAATGCATGGTATTAAGGAAGCAAGCACATGGCCAAGAAGCCTAACCTGAGAAAGTGGCATTTAATCTGAGACCTGAAAATGAGAGGAGTTAAGCTAGGAAAAGAGAGGCAAAACAGTATTTTAAGGAGAGAGAACAGTATGTTCAAAGACCTGAATGTGAGAGAGAGAGCAAGGCACACTCGAGATGAAAGAAATTCAGCGGCAGCTCACAAAGGGCCTTGCCACTGAAGAATTTTAAGCATGGGAATGTTATGGTCAAATGTTTTGCTATATAAGAAGAACTTGGGAGCACAATGGACATTGGATTGTAGCCTATCATGATTAAAGGTAAGGAGGCCATTTAGGAAGTGATTCAATAGCCCAGGCAAGAAGGGGTGGTGGGCTAGTAGAGGGTATTGGCAATGAGGATGTAAAGAAGCAAATAGACTTGAAAAGTATATTTAGGAGAGGCTGATTCATTTGATGTGGGTGGTAGGGGAGAGAGAGTCAAAGCCCTGGCTCCCTGGTTTCCAACTTTAGCAAACCAGGTGGTGCCGTTTTCTAGTAATAGGAGAAAGATATAGGAGAAATTATGAGTTCAGTTGGTTGAGTCTGAGGTTCCTACAAAATTGCTAAATGAAACTATCCATTATGTGCTTAAATATACAGATCTGGAGCTCAGGAGAAAAGTCTGGACTGGAATTCCAGATTTGGGATCCATCAGCATATGGGTTATAATAGAAACTTTGAGAGTGGTTGAGATCTTGCAGAAAGAATATATAGAGGTAGAAGAGAAAAGCACCTAGGGCAGAACCCTGAGGAAGAGCACCAACACTTAAGGGATGGGCAAAGGGCAAAGACTCTTAGAAGGAGTAGCCAGAAAGGCAGGAAGAAAACCAGAGAAAATGCAGCTTTACAGAAGCCAGGAGAAGAGCTTGTGTCAAAAGGAAGGCCTTGGCTAACAGCATCAGATATTTCCAAAAGGCTATGAAAGACAAGGGATGAAAACACTCCACTGGATTTAGTGACCACCTGTATGACCTTGGTCATGGTGACAAGAGCACTGACAGTAGTGAGTTTGGTGTGGTGACCAGATTTCATGGGGAAGAGGCAGCTAACTGAAGATGAGGAAGCATTCAGTCTCTCATTTGACTTCTGACCCAATTTGAGAATCATTGTCTTTTACTAGGCAAGTTTAACTCATCTACATTTATTTTTATTATGGCTTTATTTGCATTTGTTTCTTTCATTTTGTTTTATGCTTTCAAGTTTTTATGTTCCCTTGCTCTTTTCTATTTTATTTTTTGCTAAGTAGACTATTGTACTTGCCGTTAGCTCCTGATATGAACTGGAGGGTAGGCACCCTGCTTTTGATTCTACTCAGTAGTGGAACCAGAATTTGAACCCAAGCAGTCCAGAGCCCACACTCTCAGCCACTGTGCTATACTTACTGCCTCTCTTGCAACTCACAGCATCTTAATAGACATAGAAAATTAATTTACCCTTGAAAATAGTCACACCATATGGGCAATAATTCCACTTCTAGAAATATATCCTAAAGAACTAATCAGAAAATTATGCACATAGGTACTCACTGCAGCATTTTTTACAATAGCAAAACAATGGAAATTTATAATAGATTTTCCTTTCTTAAAAAAACATCAGTCAGCTGTTCCTCTTTAATGCTTGACTTGTCTTTGAGTCTATTAATAGTTTTTGGTCTTATATCTGAATTTTGGTTGTAAATTTAATCACATTCTTTTAAAAGTTGATTGAAAAAATATTTACATTAAGATGTATACCGTGCTTGCTTCCTGAGCTGGCTGTGTACAACACAGAACAGGACTTGACATATAGGGATGGGACAGCTCAGAGTCCAACTAAAGGTGGCAGAAGGGGCAGGCATTTTCTGGCACCAGATTTGAACATTATTAAAAGACTGGGAAATTTGGTTCTAAGATGTCTGGCAATGAAGCAGAAAGAAACACAATAAGTTACACAATTTTCATTGTCCATTAAGACAAAGAATTCTAAATTATTCTTCTGCAGAGGCAGCTTTATCTGGGATCTCAAATCAGGCAGGAATTTATTACGTGAATCCTCATGTAAAGAGTATTGAAGGACACTAAGGACTGTCTCTAAACAATTTATAAAGAAATACTGTTAACCCCATTCACCTGGATGCCTCTCTATGAACTTGCCTTAAAAGCGCACAGTGAGACATCAGCTCCTGACCAGGGGAGGTGTTTTTGCAACCCTGCTGAAAGGTGGGGTCTGGGTACCATCTTCTGGTCACGCAGTTCATCTGTGGAGCTCCACCACCCACAAGGCACTTCACATCCCGTGCTTCTCCAGCTTTGCCACGAAAGCACCCTCTCATGGTGAATACAAGCTGGGGGCGGGCAAGAAGAGGTTGTAGCCCAAAAAGGCCAGCTGTAAGCTAAAAATTTCTTTGAAAATTTGCAATTTATATTTAAATCCATGTGAATTTTACAGTCTGTTTCATAATGTGTTTATAGATAAAAATGTGTTTTCCCCCTTAAAACTTCTAACAAAATTGGTGCTCCAGGAGGATGAGCTGTATTTATCCTATTTGAGTATCTCAAGGCAAGATATCTTGGACCTCCCCACCCAATCCCCCACCTCCACAGACACACCATTATTTTAACCTGATTTTGGGCCAGTACTCCCCGAGTCTAGATGAGCTAACTGCTCCTTTCCAACGTTAGATGTCTTGGAACAGAATATCACATATTCTTCTAACATACAGAGAAGAGGGTCTACCTAAGCTTCGGTTGACAGGTGTTTTTTAAAAAGTTGACACTAGCTTGTGAACATTTATAAGTAGGACTTCCTGTACAGACAGTGGAGAAAGCCACGTGTTCTACACTGGTACAAACATCAGGGGTGACTGCACTGGGCAAGAGCTGAAGGATCAAGCAAGATCTTTTATGCTCTAGCATCCATGATTGCTCATGACTTACCTGGAGTGCCGGGAGAGCGTGTCTGGGTGGTAGACACTTGGCAGGGCTGACCTGCCAAAATAACAAGGCTCTAAAAGAGAGGTTTGAAACCCCCCACTTGGCACAGGCTCCCTGGGAGAACAAGCATGCTCTGAGAACTTCTGCACATTGAGTCATTTACCCTGTAAGCTCAGTCCTTATTCAGTTGGCCCTTTCTCTGGCTAGGACTTTTGGGTTTGAAAAGCCCAGGGTTGGTTAAAGCAGCTCTAAAGGGAGGGGTGGTGGTATGCAAATCCTCTGGCTAGATTTTAGTACTGGGCAGGGCCCTCCACAGGTGTTTGAGGTAAGATGGAAGGCCCAAGACCATCTGGGAAAAGATGTATTCTCCTGAAATTGGAGGTTATAATCTTTGTGAACAAGACTCCTTGAGTGAGTGCAGGCCCTGGGTGTGACCAAAAGGGGCTCATTGTCTGGGCATGGTGGCTCATGCCTGTAATCCCAGCACTTTGGGAGGCTGAGGAGGGAGGACTTCTTGAGGCCAGGAGTTTGAGACAGCCTGGGCAACATAGCAAGACCCCATCTCTAAAAAAAAATTTAAAAAAAAATTTTTTAAAGCAGCTCGTTATGAATAACAAAAGACACTCCTATCACTCAGGAAATTCCAAGGATTTTAGGTGCTCTGGGCAAAGACCAAATATATTTTATATTATACCACAGAACCCCATCCAGAAATCCTTCGGTTGGGGACAGAGACATCCCAACGTCTGGGACTTCCCTGAAATGATGTCATTCCTGGGACTAATCCCCGCTGGGAAGAGGAGGTCCTTCACCTAAGAAGGAGGCCTTCACTGGATCATTAAATGAGGTCCCAGGCAAGCCAGAGTGGGGACTCTACTTCTTTCTACCAGGCCCATTGTCCTGACCTTGGACTTCCTTGTTAGAGGGCACCAAGGTGGTGTCACCTGTGTATCTGGAGGTCCAGATGAGAGAGAGGGACCTCTGGACAGAGTCACAAAGTAAGCCCTGCCTTGTGAGCCAGATTGCTACTTTCCTATCACTCCTTGTGTTCATTTCTCATTTGTATGTCTTTAGCTTTTGGTGAAAACTTGCTTAAGTGGGCTAGCCTTGTCTCAAGTGTCCAGATCATAAGAGAAAGGTTCTCTATTCACCCTTGGGACAGCTGTCAAGCAAGGAAGCAGTGAGTGGGAGGCAAGGGTAGCTGAAGAGAGATTCCCAGGGAGAGGACAGGGCTCCAGCTCCAAGCTAGGGCCACATTGTCCAGCTGCCCTCTCCCTGCCAAGAGATTCTGCTCTCCTGACTAGACATGGAAATTCTGGGTTGTATTTTATTAATGTATCTGGCATTTCCTGACTACTAGCTACCCCCAATCTGCTTGACCCTGCAACCACAACCGTCAACACAGCAACCGAGGAATCCAGGCAATACTAAGATCTTGGCCTGTGGGTGCAGATGCCCAAAGACGCACCTGTGATGGGGGTGTGCCCTCATTTCCAGACCTTAGACACAAGGCAGACAAAAGTGGAAGGGTCCTTCAGGCCAGGGCCAGAGCTCCAGAGGGCCGGAGATGGTTTCTATCTGATTGACAGGAAGCCCTGCAGGGAAATGAAAATCGTTTCCACCTTTGAAGCCTTCCCCAGGATCTGGGTGAACTTTCTAGTGAGCCTTTCTCCCCCCCAGCAAAGAAAGGTCACAGGAACAAATAGCCTGCATGGCACTCAGTGTGGTGCCTGCTTCACACCAAGGCCTTTGGACGGCTGGGTGGTGGTGGCGTTCCAGTTCTGGGGAGGTGACTTGCTGGGGCGCCGTTCCTTGATTGTATCTGTGTCATGAACAAGCATGGTTTGTGACCAAATCACACTATTTTTTTGTCTCCCACTGCCCTTTTAAACTTTATTCAGGGAGAAAGCTTTTTTTCTACTGATGAAAACTCAGCAGGCTTCATGATTTTTCCTGCTCAACTTCAGGTCATAGAGATGCTTTCAGCCACTTTAAGTCAGAAAGACAGTTTCAATTCAACAGTTACATGAGTCACTCTTCAGTCTTCATATAAAACACTTGTAATTGGCACTGCTGTCTCTGTGAAAGGGGTTACAATCGGCTTCTGTCTTCAACCCAAGCTCCTTCCCTCCCCGCTCCATAGCACTGTTTCCATCAACACCAGGTGAGGAAAACAGGTGATTTGTTTTGCAGCAATAGGTAACAGAAACACTTGGCAAGCTCTCCAAGTGGCCCCATGGAAGGCTTTCCCGCTGGGTTTGAGGTGCGGTAGATAGCACCTCCCTTCCTTCCCACTTGGGCTAGGACGGGGGATGCCGCATGGCAACAGGTCTGTCCAAGGAAATCTCTTTGCACATCATCCTCCCTCCCCACATTCAACCTCCGTTCTACATTTCTGATCTGCCTGGGGAGTCCAAAAGATGTGGAACTGGTCCTTTAACATTTCCTTTTAAAATTCAAGGTATATGGAAATTCTGTCTCATGATCACTTAGATGTCAAATATCTTTCATATTAATTCCTCAGTTAAAGCTGAGGCTCAAAGAACCTCATGTTCAGCTCCTGCGACACTGAGTCTAGCATTGGCTAGACTTCAGGCAGAAGGTGTATTGTACAGAACAGTGTTTCAAATTTTTTTTAATACATAAAAATCCCAGCAGAATTTTATTTGAAGGCCAAACTCGTTAAAGAGGGGGTGGGAGGCCCAAGCTGGATGTGGGGACTCTTCCTTGCCTCCCATAGTGAGCCCTGAAATGACACAAAGGCCCTGGGTTCCACAGAACACAATTTGAACACCACCAGTATAAGGCAAAGAACCTGGGCTTTACAGCAGGTGAAACTCTCTGAACCTCAGTTTCTTCATCTGTAAAACATGGACGATGATAATAAATAATCATACCTGCCTCACAGGTTGTTACCAGAATTCAGCGAGGCAACGAGCACAAACACATCTGTACTCAGTTCATATTCCACAAACGTCTGCTCTCTTTTTCCTTTCATATTCACTGGTCTTTCAAGTCAATAGCAACACTGACTTTCCTCCCTGCGGAACATCACTGGGTGGAACAACTCGAAGTTCCTCTTCTAGAGAGTGTCCAGACCATCGCACAGCCCACCACTCCCGGGAAGGAAAGGGTTAGCACAGCCCCGCCCCCACCCCCAGGCTGAAAGGCACAGTGGATTGATCATAAAAATGCTGGCAGGAACCTGGGTCCTTTGGCAGCCCCCACCACCCAGGGATCGCCTCCCTCACAGTCGTTGTGGAGGGCTGCTGAGTGCTGTACGTGCATTATCTTATTTAATCCCCAAGCAACTGCCTGGGGTAGAGACTATTACCCCTTTTTACAGGTTAGAAAACTGAGGCTCAGAGAGGTGAAACCAGTAACCCCCGAGTTTGACTGACCATCAGCGAAACTGGGGAGCTCTTAAGACGCACATTCCCACGCCCTGTCCCCAGACCTCAGATCTGTAGGGTCCAAGGTCACACACCTCCCCAGCAGGAAGACAGAACTGGGACTAGGGCAAGGCAGGTGAGGCGTCCTTGTCACCTGCCTGCTGCCTGCTCAGCCTCCTACCCGTCAGCCCTAGGGCCTCACCCTAGACTCGCCCCCAGCTAAGCCAGAATTGGGATGCAGGTCTGTGGCAGAGTCCACACCCTCAGCCACAAAACTACTATAGCCTGGGGATGCCTCAGGGCAGAGATTCTCAGACTTGAGCCCTTATCAGAGTTTCCTGGAGCACTTGTTAGACGCAGTGCCGCTGGGCCCTGCCCTCAGAGTTCTGAGTCAGCAGGTCTGGGTGGGGCTGAGAATTTACCTTTCCAACAAGATCCCATACTTTGAGATTTGCTGCCTTAAGATGGAAGGAGGAGCCAGCACCTAGAGCAACAGCCCCCTTCTCTAGATTTCTTCTCTAAGGGTCTGTGATGAAGGGCTCTGCCTGGAGGCACTCCAGGCTGGAGTTCAGTCACCCGTCACTCACCTGCACCCAAGCACCTTGATGCCAGTTGGGCTATGCTGCTCCCGGTTTCAATAAGGAAAGAGTACCCTAGGGGGAAAGGGTCTAAGGTTTTCCAGCAGAGAGAGCTCAGGCCTTACCAAGGTCCGGACTAATAGGGACTCTGGCTTCTGACCACTCCGTGTTGACCCCATCCACCTGCATGGGGGCTCCGGGGTGGCGCTGCTGTGTTCGTGTTTGTCTTTGTGCTTTCCGCAGCTGTCTAGGAAAAGAACCTGATTTTAAAGTTGCTAAGCTCTCATTGCTCCCTCCTTGAGTAATTGTCCTGAGAGTAGTTATAGACATTTGCACTAATTAGTTAATTTAATATAATGTGCACCTACTTAGGGCCCCAAAAAGGGACTCTACAAATTAATGGCAGCTCACACGCAAATGAGTGCAATTCACAGTCCCCAGACTTTATGGCTTTGGGTTTTGTTTTTAAACAGCCCTAAACCCATGGGCCAGCACTGGGTACTTCCTTCTAATCCTCAAAAAAGGGTTTCTGATTCATTGGGCACCTAATTGCACAGCTTGTGAGGGAAGTTCCTACTAAAAATCAAAACCCAGCAGCCAGAGGGCCTGGGACCTCACTCGCCTCCGCCCTTTACCACTTGCAGACTCAGCTGCCCACACAGCTCTCCTCGGTACCCTGACTTAACCCACCAGTCTGACCCCTGGCCCGTGACCTCTTCCTCCCAATGTCCTCATTCTAACCCTGGGCCCATTACGGTTTGGGGAAAGAGCTCTAAATTGGGTGTTAGGACGTGTGGCCTCACCCACCGACTAGCTGCAAGTTCTTGGCAAAGTCACCTTTCCTCTCTCATGCTTCACTTTTCTCATCTAAATACACATGAGGGTGACAGGAGGGTGGTGTCTCCTGAAGGAAATGGGAGGCCCCACTGGGCTGAGGAATTCAGGGCAGGAAATGAGGTGGCCCTTGGGACTGGGAGAGGAAGGACTTGCTCTGGGGCTTCAGGAGCCGGACTTGAAGGCATTGGGAATGCAGCAAGCAGCCCTGGCTGTGGAGGTGAGTTGATCCTGGCCAGGTAGGGGAGGCTCAGGGCGTCACTGGGCCGCCGTTTTGTTTTTGCTGGCAGCTGCCGTGAGGGACAGCCTCCAGCTTCAAGGTGATGCCTAGAGCCCTTGGAACTTCTCCTGAGCCACAGAGAGAAATGGCCCAGGCTAACCAGAGCCGAGATTGTGACCCAATGTGTGCACATAACTTCAAAGAGCTCAGTCTCTAAAACACTGTGGCCATGGCTGCCAGGGAGGCCCTAGGCTGACTGTAACCCTGCAGAGAAGTACGGGTCCCCATTTTGAGCCCTGAGAAACGGCTGGGGCACAGGAGGCAGGGCTCAGTGGCCTGGGAGCCTCCTGGTTAGACAAGGCCCCCGCCCTCAGGGCAGTTCCTGAGTGGACATGGAACATTGCTAGGCTGCCTGCTTTGTCAGCAGCAGCCACAGTGAAGAATGGCCTTTTAGGCCTATTTTTTTGTTTCTTCTCAGGGAGGTGAAATAACCATGACTGGTCAGCAGCCAGAGGTCTCTAGATTGGCTGCGGGAGGAGTTCCAGGAAGGATATTCTATCAGGTAGTATGCTGGAAGCTTGGAGTCACTTACTTGGACCTTAAGTAATAGTTTATTTTTTTCATTTAAGCCGCTAAAGCAAGACATCTGGTTATTTGAGAGAACTAGACTATGATCTTATGGTCCCATCAGCAATAATGTTCCATGATTCTGGGAGCTTATTTAATTGAACAATAGCCAACATTATTTACTTAGCACAGTGTGCCAAGCTCACTGCACGTGCATTATTGTATCTAACACAACATTTCTACAGAGCAGGTGCTGTATTTACCCCACTTTGCCCTGAGGAATCTGCAGCTCGGCAAAGGTAAGTAATTTATATGTCACATAACTTGAAAGAGGTACAGGCAGGAGTCAAATCAGGCCTGAACTTGACTTCAGAATCCCCCGATTTGCAGCCTAGAGCTCCACTTCTGGCTACTTCTCCAAGGCCAGCCCCACCTGGAGGTCCCTAACTCTGATGACAGCCAGGAGCTCACCTTTGTGTGTGGGACAGAGACCCTCCCCTAAATGTGGGGACTGGGCCCTGGGAGGCTGTCAGCTCCCAGCCCGGGACACTGTTGGGAGTGGGTTGGAGTTAAACACTGGACCATCCAGGCAGAACCCATGTGTGGTGGAATGTTTAGAAAGTCCTTTTTATGTTCTATTTCTGTTGAAATATAATACTGTGGTTAAAACAATTCAAATGTATGTTCAAATGGTTTGAAAAAGCTTCTGCCAACCAAGAGGGGGAAATCAGCAGGCAAAGCCCTCGAGTTTGTACAGGAACGCTAAAAAAAAGGGAAAATGTTTAAAGAATAAAACCTTTTTTTTTTTTTTTTAAAGGGCAAAAAAAATCTCAAAATGTGATTGGGAGATTGGAGAAACGAGGTTGGTTTGGGGGCTGTTAGATCAGAGAGGTACGTCCTCCCTCCCGCTCTGGATAGGTGGCGGGGATTCCTCCCAAACCAGGAATGCTTGCTGGAAGGGCGTGTCCGAGTCCCCGGAGGGCCTTCACCGCCGCCAACCTGCCGGTCTCCAACTCCCTTTCCCCGGATTCTGATCCACTCTCCCAGTTGAGGATCGCCCTATAGGCTTGATTAGTGCCAGGTGTGTGCTAGCACAGGGGGCAGAAAATCAGGGAGAATCATCCAAGTGTAGGTGAGTTACAAAAAAGGGAGGTTTTCCCCTGAGGAATTATATTGATGAAATCTAGGCTAGAAAGGTCCAAGTTCAAAGGTCTGTTTGCTTTACTATCTTTTTACCCGAGGAATGTGCCTGTTGAGTTAATGTTTATTTTATTTAATAATCTCGTTTTAGCTATGTCAATAAAAGTCAGTGCTACATTTATAGGGGAAAAAATGCAATTTTGTGGCTAATTTCAGATCACAAACCAGAGGTTGCTCCTGGGCCCATTGGCTCTACTGCCACCTGGTGGTAGATTCCTATAGAGCAGGGCTGGCCATTTGGGTGACAGGCCCGAACCCGAGTCTGGGGTTGGAATCCTGGATCTGCTCACTCAGGAGCAGGGTGACCAGTTAGGCTGAGTTCCTCTCTGAATTTCAATCCCCATATCTTAAAATCGAGACCATAATACTTACTTTTTGGGGTTGTGGGGATGATCAAATGAGTTAACATATGTGTAGTGCCTAATGCTTAATAAATGTTTAATAAACCATAACTATTAGTCTTATTGGAAAAGAAGTTGATATCCTTGTGGGGTGGTTTCCGGTGTTTTGCCGTGGAGTTCTCATCATCCATCACTGACTGTGGTGGCAGAAGACGTTCCCCCCACATTGGTGCCTGACGCTGCTGAATCAGGGGCTGAGAGAGATTGACAGGTGGGAGGGATGGGTCAGATCTAACAGGTAAAATTTAACAGGAAAAACACAAGTTCAAAATTACATATAAAGTCTGCCAAGTGCACAAATACTGGGGAAGGGGGAGGCTGCCAGGGTGACAAAAAAAAGACCAAGTCAAAAGCACTGAGGGATTTTAGGAGCAGATAGCTCAACAGGAGCCCACTGGGTGACACAGGCGCTGAAAATTCTAATTTGACCAACAGCCATGAAGGAGCAACATATATGAAAAGTCTTTACGATGTTCGTACACCCTGACCTCATAATTTCATTACAAGAAATCTACTTAGAAGATGTGGTTTATAAAAGTGAAAAATTAGAAACAATAAATGTCCAATAATAGAGGGCAAATTAATTAAACTGTGGTTTATCCGTGCAGTCTTTAAAATTTTTCAAAGGAAAATGCACATAATGTAAGTTGGGGGGAAAGGTGGGAATGAGGCTATTATTAATATTGGAAATAGAGGATACATTGATGAAAGGCACAATTAAATAAAAAGATAAAAATTAAAAACCTATATATACCTAATAAGATAGCTTCAAAATATATCATGCAAAAATTAACAAAGCTGCAAGGAGAACTTGACAAGTACAACATTGACATAGGAAATTTTAATGTACCTCTCCCAGTAATTGATAGATCAAGTAGACCAAAAAAATAAAAATAAATAAGAAAAAAGATTTGAACAACACAATTGAATAGCTTAATATAATGGCCCTGCATAGTACACTGCACCCTACTGCTACAGAAGACACATTCTTTTCAAACACACATGGGACAGTTATAAAACTTAACCACACACACACACATACACACACACACTCACGCAAACCAGCAATTTCAGTACCTGGTGCTAAATTCTAAGCTAGGGCGTTTTGGGAGCCAGAGACTCTTCAATTAGAAGCTCAGAGAAGATCTCCCAGAGGAGGTTATGACTAAGAAGAGTTTGCAAGGATAAGTTATCCAGCTAAAGGAGGTGGGGCCAGGGGCTGAGTTGTCTCAGGCAGGGGAGGTGGCCGGGTCCAAGGGCCTCCAGGCAAACAAAAGAGAATGCATTCAGGGAACTGCAAATTGCTTCCCAGATTTTGCATTCCTTGCTCTCTTAGTCGGCCTGCTTCCAGGCAGTGACCCTGTCATGAATATCCAGTGGCCCCACCAAAAACCATGGTTCAGTTTCCATCTCTAATAGGAGTCAGTGGTCTTCAGTTACCACCAAGACAGGGCATATCCCCCAGAGAGGAACATGAGCTGGGCCTGAAAGGGAGCTACCCAGAGCTCAGGTATCAGGCAAGCTTGGTGAGCTCCCTGCAGGTGAGAAGGACACAGGACTCCTGAGGCTCTGCCAACTCCTAAAGAAACCCTCTCCCTGTCCTCCATGGGGACCCCTAAAAAGCCTCGAGGCCCTCCCTGCAGGCTGAGTTGAGCAAAGAGGAGTCCCTAACCTGGTCCAGCCCCTGCTCTGTGACCCAGCTCACACATAGCTTCTCTGGGACTCAGGCCACCTGTTAGCACAGCTGTCACTGGCTTCCTGCTCACCATGCCAAGGTGTCACATACACGAGCTCATGTTTAGGAGGGAACTCTAGAGGTGTTTGCAACAGTAACTGTCCAAAGTTCCTGGATAAGAAATGGAGTGTTTATCCCAAACCTTCATTTTAGCCAATTGCCTTCCAGTGTCCTCCCCAAGAGCCACTCTCAGTGTAGCCTCTGACCTGGTGTGGGGCCTTGCTTTATCCTCCTGCAAGTCCCCCTCCCTGGCTACCGAGCAGGCAGTGCGATGTGACAGCCGAGAGGCTTGGGCAAGCCACACAGACCTCTTAGCTCGGCAGATGAGGACAGAGAATGCATAAAGTAAGGAGCCGTGTCCGGAAGTCGGAAATCTTTACTCACTGGCTATGTGACCATGAGCAAGTCACCTCCCCTCTCTGGTCCTCAGTTTCTTCATTTCTAAAATGAAAGGAAATCATCTCTAAGCTCACTTCTAGCTGAAGATTCAGGATCCTATCATTTTAATAATTGGGTCTATTCCAAAGGTCAACTCAATAAGTTTGTTTTGGGGGGACTTGGGGGAAAACAGGGTCCCCCTATGTTGCCCAGGCTAGTCTCAAACTCCTGGGCTCAAGGGATCTTTCTGCCTCAGCCTACCAAGTAGCTGATACTACAGATGTAAGCCATCGCACCCAGCTAATTATTTTTTAAATTTTTTGTAGAGATGGGATCTCGATGTGTAGCCCAGGGTGGTCTCAAATTCCTGGCCTCAAGTGATCCTCCCTCCTCGGCCTCCCAAGGTGTGGGATTATAGGCGGGAGCCACTGCACCTGGCCTACCTTCAGTAAGTTCTTAATTGGAGGACTTCATCCCTTCCGTTGCTTTTCTGGGGCTGCTGCAAGGTGGAAGGAAGCGGAGATGGGCTTCTTCGAGCCACTGCTGAGCCTTGACCAGGAATTAGACCTCACAAGGAGCTGCCACTGGGACTTGGGGTAACAGGGCCAGTGTTCTGCAGTCATCCCCACCTAACACACACAGCAGCATGAGGATAACACTGGCATTAAAGAATGAGAGAGAGAGAGAGAACTGTGTTGGCTCTCCTCTGCATACACACACACACACACACACACAACGCACGTGCGCCCGTACATAAATTGTGAATCAAGGATAGGAGAATTATGTGACAAACATGGTTCTTGAGCATTTCTAGGGGTGTAAGGGAAACAAAGAAGACACCCAAGTTCCCGCAGTGGTGATCTTCAGCTTGCAGATAGGAGCCGGGTGGTGCCTACAGGCACAGGGTGTGAGCACCAGCAAGAGCAGCCGTCCTGCGCCCCGCTCATACTGGACTGACCTCTGGAGGGCCATACCTAATTCCGGCTGCTAAGTTTTGAGAGGGATCCTCCAAACCATAGGCTTCCAGGTAATATCAGCTCAGGTGGGGAAGGATCTGGAAGGCACGTGAGTGACGGTTGAAGGAACTGGGCATTCAGAGCCTGAGCAGGAGCAGAGAGGGGAGGAAGGTTGTAATGGAGCACAAAAAGGCGATGAACATACAGATTAGGATAGAAATACAGAGTTGAATTTTCACCAGAATGTAGTAGAAGGAAGGACGATTAGTTACAACGGTCACACCCACATCCACAAATATAGTTGCATCCTTGGGTGTCTTTCCATTCAGCCCGGTCCTCTCAGTGACTCTGTTCACTAGCAGGGTTTGCTTTCCAGCTGTCTGCTCATGTCTTCTGGAACCCCTTTCCAGCCAAGACTCTTCCCCAGAGCCTCAGAGTGCACACCCAGCTCCCCCCGGTCATCTCCACCTGGATGTTGTCATGCACACCAAGCTCCGCATATCTTAAAGTGAACTCATGGCCATGTCCATGACCTGGGCCCATACTGGGAAGGGTTTCAACTTTTATGAGCTGCGTTTGCATGCACCACCATGCCTAGAAGACAAGGAAAGATACGGGAGTTTATAACCAAACTCCAGAGTGGTGCTTCTTGTTTCCATCGCCTCTGTCCATAGAAGGAATGAGGTGTCTTCAATTTGGTTGTTCATCGGAAGCACCTGGGACATTTTCAAAAAATACAGATGTCCAGCCCCTGCCCAAAATTCCATGAATCAGAATCCCACTTACTTTTTTCCCGTTTTTTTTATTGTGGTAAAATGAACATAAAATTTACCATCTTAACCATTTTCAAATGTACAGTTCAGTGGTATTAAATACATTCATAATGTGCAACACCCCCATCCATCTCCAGAACTCTTTTCACTTTGTCAAACTGAAACCCAGTACCCATTAAACAACAACGACCCATTTCCCCACCCCCTCAACCCCCAGCCTTTGGCAACCACCATTCGCCTTTCTATCTCTGTGCCTTTGATTGCTCGAGGTACCTCATATAAGTGGAACCACATATTTGTCTTTTTGTGACTGGTTTATTTCATGTAGCATAATGTCTTCAAGGTTCATTATGTCCACGGAAATAGTCACAAAATTTATAAATTTAGCAAGAAGAGCTTTATTTCTTATAAAGGGTCACAGCCTGCAGGCTGGCCATCCAGTAGATGGGGAAGTGCAGCCTCTGGCAGAGACCAAAAGCAGGTACTTTGAAGGAAGGAAGGGTGGGACAGGAATTTATGCCAAACAGGTTGGCTAAACATACATATTCAGCAGGTTATAGGAGGAGTTACAAACCTTCACAATGGGGGCATGTGCTCATGTGTACTAAGAAAATATGCATGTTACATATATCCCATGTTCACTTTGGAATGGAGACTTAACTTTTTTGTTTGCTTGTTTTGTTTTGTTTTTTGTTGTTTTTTTGAGACGGAGTCTTACTTTGTTGCGCAGGTTAGAGTGCAGTGGTGTTGTGTAGCTCACTGCAACCTTAAACTCCCGGGCTCAAGCAATCTTCCTGCCTCAGCCTCCCAAGTAGCTGGGACTAGAGGTGTGCACCACCACAGTTGGCTAATTTTTTAATATTTTGTAGAGATGGGGTCTTGCTGTGTTGCTCAGGCTGGTCTCTAACTCCTGGCCTCAAGCAATCCTCCTGCCTTGGCCTCCCATAGTCCTAGGGTTGCAGGTATACCGGCCATACTTAACATTTAAATGCATTAAAATTACGCTCCATACTTAAAGAGGTCTTTTCAGGACACAAAGGTACTCAGTGGGCAGCTTCTGTAAACCAGCCAGAACCAGTCCATGCTCTGTGTTCTCTTATCAGCAGAAAGTTACTAAAACCAGTCTCTTGTTCAATCAAAGCTGTGGTTATGGCTTGAGGAACAGTGGGATCACTTAGTATCTGGCAGCTGGTGAGCTGCAATTATTTTAATTTTGTTTATCTCGAGGCTAGTGCTTGTTTAGCTGCTAGAGAAAAAGAAAAAACTTTGCAGCAGTTACTGAACATAGTTTATTCTTTAAGTGTAGGGGTTCGTGACTTAACCCTTGCCCGGCATGGCCTTAGGTCTTGCTTATAATTTGGTATCTTATTGCTAAAGAGTCCATTTTTTTCAGTCTTATGATCTCTATTTTAACAGTCCACATTGTAGCATGTAAAAAAGAAGGATTTCCTTCTTTTTTAAGGCTGAATGACATTCCATTGTGTATATATACCACATTTTTTGTCCATTCATCTGGCAATAGACACTTGAGTTGTTTACACATTTTACCTACGATGAATGCTGCTATGAACATGAGTGTAGAAATATCTTATTTATAACATTTATTACGCTCAGTAGTAAAGATCAGGTGTTGCTTTTGAGGGACTGAATGCTTTGGCCCCTGTTACCACCCTTAACCAGAAAACACACTTACTTGCTCATTCCCTGCCGCCATTCTCTTAAAATTTTGCTCCTTTGGGAAGCATTATTACCTTGATGTTCCCAGACAGAATCTTCCCTTCAAGCAGCCTCTCTGGCCATCAGGTGCTTGACTGCACAGTGTTAGTTTTTATTCTCACGATTCTGTCCTTTTAGAGAAAATCTCGATCACTTTCTCTCTTTCCAACCTGGAAGCTCAGGAGAGAAAGAAAGGGTGGGGCAGCCAGGGCAGGGGCTGACAAGAGCTAACGTCCACGTCAGCCCACAACGACTTTCAACTGGCTCACATCCTGCCCCTTGGCTTGTGTATGGCCCTGAATTTCCTGCCTAAGACTTGGTTCTCCTGACAAGAAACTGTCATTTTGAAGCCTGGAGGCTTTGCTGTACATTTGATAGCTTTTCCATTTGAATAAACAAAATACAGTTATGCTCCGCTCCTTGAAGGGGGTGCGGGGGCACGATTAAGATGTAGGCAATTCTAAATGGTAGGTCATTGCCAAAATTTTTAAACTGACATGGAAATGTAATTAGACATGCATGTGCTGGAATGCACCCATTCCCTCCCGCTTCAGCTGCTCCCTTGGTTACCTACACTGTTCCCCACGCCGTTCCCCACTCTCAACCCAGTCTTGACTGATGCTTTGGCAGGAGGCTCAGCCAGAGTCTCTACATAAAAATGCTCATGGGGGTAACCTTTTGTAAATAATCAAGAGCTTTTTCCTACGAACCACATGCTCAAACTGGAACTAAGACAACATGAAGTTCACTCTACATTATTGGAAATATACTATGTACCATTTTATGTTGGATATAAAACCTTATTTTTTAAAATTCCCACCAAACTTATCCTGCAGATATACTCTCATTTGAACACAAAAACAAAGATAATTCATTGCATCATCATTTGTAATAGCCCCAAACTGGAAATCACTCTCGTTTCCATCAGTATGAAGCTAATTAAATAAATTATGGTCTATTTATACAGTGGAATACCACACAGCCAAAAGGAGACTGAGGTATATGTACTGAGATGGACCAACCTTCAAGATATGTTAAGTGTGTACTGTGCAGGGGAGGTGTATACACTTGTATATGATAGATAATTTCTGGAAGGACACACAGGAAACTGGTAACAGTGGTTACTTCTGTGGAGAAAAAAGGGGGACTGAGGGACGGGGATGAGAGGAAGGACACAACTTTTCATGTATAGGCCTTTAGAGCCATTTGAATATTATTTTTTTTTACCATCTTCACACACAAACAAAATTTTTTAATGTAGCTGGGCACGGTGGCTCACGCCTGTGGTCCCGGCACTTTTGGAGGCCAAAGCAGGAGGATCGCTTAAGGCCTGGAGCCAGCCTGGGCAACAGTAGTGAGACCCTGGCTCTACCAAAAAAAAAAAAAAAATTAGCCAAGTGCGGTGGTGCACACCTGTAGTCCCAGCTACTCGGGAGGCTGAGGCAGGAGGATCGCCTGAGCCCAGGAGTTCAAGACTAACCTGGGCAACATAACAAGGCCCCGTCTCAAAAAAACAAAAGGTGTGTAATAAAAATGTAAATAATTATTCTTTCTCCTAATATTTATAAGAGGCAGAGAAAAAAGTAGAAAATAGTTTTAAACAATAAGTACGCAAAGGACAAAGATAGACATGGAAGTAAAATTTCAAATCAAAGACCCCATTGTATTATAAACCTATATGATAAAGAACTTATTAAGGTCTCTTTTAGACTGTGAAACTCATACTTACCATTTCAATAGAAAATTAAAAAAAAATTTTTTTGAGACAGAGTCTTGCTCTGTCACCCAGGCCATTTTGATTGGCTTTTGCCTCACATGATTTCTCCTTTCTTCACCACGTCATACATAGGAGGGCAGTGCTTGTGTCCTGAGCAGTGTTCCTAACATGCAGGCAATGTACTTCAGCGTGGTTATTAGAAACCATAATTTTACAAGATTTTGTATTAATAAGTGGAGAGGTGTGGATGTAGACACTGCCTTTTCATTCCAGTATGCTGTAGCCACATTTTGCTGATGACCTAATTCCTGATATTTATTTTTTTAATCTTCTGACTTAAGTTTCTTTAGTTAAAATTCACTTGGGAGCCACTTGTGGAGAGAAGATGTATGCTTTTGCCACTTTTATTACTGCTGTCCATAGTCATTTCCAGTGTATTCTACTGTCTAGTACATGTGCCACTTTTGATAAAGTTCCTATTGGGTCATTTTGTCTGTGGTATTATTACTATTATTTTTCTTTATGGTTGCAAAGTAGTTTGGTGTCTAGTGATATCTTTTACAAATATTCCTATCACCTGCTGGTATGGGGGTGTTCTTTTGATAGATTATCTTCTCTTCTTTGGGTAATTCTTTCTTATATACACTTGTCTAAATATTGGATTTTTATTATATAAGTAATACATAATGGCATAAAAATTTCAACAGTACTGAAATATATTGTTAAGCAAAAAAGTAAAAGGCTGCTATTCCAAACAACTGCCAACCTACATCCTAGATGTAACCATCATGAACCATTTAGTTTCTTACCAGACATTCCCCAAGCATATGCAAACACACAGACACAGACATAATCAACCCTCTTTTTAGCAAAAATATAAAAACTGGCTCATGCTATACATACTGCTCTGCAACTTGCATTATTTGCTTTCTCTATAGGGGACATGTTTTAATGTCCACTTAAAAATTTTTTTAATCCATTATATATCACATTATTAAAAAATTAAGTAGTACTTACAGGTTCATGATTTTAAACAGCAGCCCCTGACCCACTTCTATCTATTCCTCAATCCCGGTCCCTTCTGACTCTTTCAGCTGTTTCTTTTAACATTTATCTTTGTGTTTCTACACAGTGTTTCTAGTATTATGTCTTGATTTATCAAGTTGGACATTATGACCAAGTAGTAGACAGTGGAATACACTGGAACTAAATACGGACAGATTTAATATATTTAACTATGTTACATATTTACACATTTTATTACCTTCCCTCCCAACCAGCCTTCTTACTATAGCTGCTATCACCATGTCTGGATAAGATGAATGTCATGTTTCCATCATTATAACTACATAAATATTTCAAACTGCAGAGCTATGTAGTAAATTCTGGTTATGATTTTCTTCTTGCAGAACATTTCCTTTTCTCCTGAATATTATGATAGCCTTGTGTTTTTATTGCTTAGTTTTCTTTGTATCTATGGCTAAATCATCCCGCTCCAGTGGCCTCCAAATACAATGTTTCACATTTGTCTGATCTATACATAAGCCTGCAACCCCACCTTTTCCCCAGGTGTCTTCCTCTGGTGCCTCCGTCCCTGGCCCTAGCCTGCACAGTGCCTTCCTGGGACTCCACTTTGCCATACCCAGGGCGCACCTTTCATCTCTCTTGTGTTGGGTCTCCTGTTTTCTGCATCCCCTGCCTTCCTGAGGTTTGGTTTATGCTCCTATTTTGGTGAACCACATCCTCCAGTAGCTTCTTGAGAAAGGGTGCATAGGAAGAGAATTTTTTGAGACTGCATATCTAAAGATGTCTAGAGTGTGTCCTTCCTCACACTTGACTGATAGTTTGGCTGTCAGGTCAGAAATAGTTTTTCTTCAGAATTCTGAGGGCATTACTTTATTCTCTTCTGGCAGCTAAGAAATTCTGCCATTAAGAAGCCTGATGCTATTCTGATGGCAATTCTTTGTATATTAATTGTTTTTCCTGGAACCTTTTACTAATCTCCAATTTCATGGTAACATGCATATGGAGAAAGAGGAGTAGGGACCTGGACATCTAATTGTTCTTTGTACAGACATTCAATGACACAACCCCCCCTTTTTGCCCTATATCTATTCTTTTTGCCAGTATTCCTGTTTCCTCCAATTCCTGGGTTTCTGTGGGATTCCCTTGTACAAACTAGCTTGCTTCTCATCCCCAGCACTTAAGTTTCAGCTGCCAACATTTTGCTAAGTCAATTAGCACTCACCCATCTTTTTCTTTTCCAAAATTTTGTGAACCTTTTTTTATTCCACATCAGATGGGTAACATGCCAACATTGCAACAAGGTTTGAGGGAGGCATATCTCACACATGACTGTGAAAACCCAATCATCACACTTATGAATTACAAAACGATCAATTTTGTGAACATTTCTTACATATTGTCTTTTTCCCCATACCCATTGTAATGGTTTGTATCTGCCATAGTATGAATGTTTGCGTCCCTCCAAATTCATCTTGAAACCGAACAACCCTAATGCAACAGTATTAAGAGGTGGGGTCTTTAGGAGGTGATTTGGTCATAAGGGCTATACCACCACGAATAGGATTAGTGCCCTAATAGAAAGGCTTTAGGGAATCTTTTTGGCCCTTCTCCCTTCCACCATGTGAGGACACAGAGAAAGTGCCATCTATGAGGAACAGGCCCTCACTGGACACTAAATTTGCTGGAGTCTTGATCTTTGACTTCCCAGCCTCCAGAACTGTAAGAAATACATTTCTATTGTTTATAAATTACTCAATCTAAGGTATTTTGTTATAGCAGCAGGAATGGACTGAAACATTATCTTTTTATTTTATTTTTATTTTTTTGAGACAGGGTCTCACTTTGTTGCTCAGGCTAGAGTGCAGTGGCATCATAGCTCACTGCAACCTCAAACTCCCAGGCTCAAGTGATCCTCCTGCCTCAGCCTCCCAAGTAGCTGGGACTACAGACACATGCCACCACACCCAGCTAATTTTTCTATTTTCTGTAGAGACAGGGTCTTGCTTTTGCTCAGGATGGTCTCGAACTCCCGGCCTTCCAGAGTGCTAGGATTATAGGTGTGAACCACCATGGCTGGCCAGTAATTGACTTTTAATGTAAAAACCACCTCACATTCTGAGATAAAGTCTACTTGTTCATTATGTATTATGCTCTTTACATATTGCTGGATTTAATTAGCTAATAGTGTAATGATTTTTGCATCTATGTTTATGATGCATATTGGTAGTCACTTTCTTTTCTTGAAATGTCTTTGACCAGTTTTGGTATTGTGGTAATACTGTACTGTACTGGAAGTCTTTCCTTTTCAACCCTTATTTTCTGAAAGTTTGTGTAGAATTAGAATTTTTTTCCTTAAATGTTTGATAGAATTCATAGATAAAGCCACCCAGACCTGGAGTTTTCTTTGTAGAAAGATTTTTGATAATTAATTTCTGTGCTATAGGGTTACTCAGATTTTCTATTTCATCTTGTTTCATTTTGTTCTTCTATTTCAACTTGTTTTAGTAAGCTCTATTTTTCAAGAAATTCATTGATTTCTTCTAATTTATTGGTTTAAAGTTGTTCATAATATTTCCTTATTATCCTTTCAAACGTCTGTAAGACCTGTAACAATGTCCCCTATTTTATTCCTGATGGAGATAATCTGTGCTTTATATTTTTTCTTCTTACAGTTTTGCTAGGGGTTTTAACTTTATTAATCATCTCAAAGAAGCAACTTTTGGCTTTGTTAACTCTATTATAGTTTATCTGTTTTCAATATCATTGACTTTTTTGCTCTTACCTTTAATGTTTCCTTTATTACTTTAGATTTAATTTGCTTATTTTTTTCTCTAGCTTCTTTCTTTCAAATATATAAATATTTAAAGCTATATAATTTAGCTATATAATTTAAGCAAGTACAATTCTACTAATTTAAAGCCTTTTATTACTTTATTTCTCTGGGTTACTCAACTTTGAAATAAATTTCTAATTCTTTTTTTAGGAAAACTTTCTAGGAGAATCAGTAAATATTACCCATGGAGGGGAGTATGCATATGAATCTAAAGAATGATTATAAGGATATAAAAAGTCTAACATTCCTGTTACATAGCTCTTTATTTTTCATTATATTCCAAGCTGGGTATCTGTGTTTATTCTAAAGATGCTTGAATTTTAAGTACCCTGAATGCTATGTTGTAATTACCAGTGACTCACTTATCTATACTCAAGTTTTTAGATGTAAATGAAGGTTAAATATGACTTTAGTTAATTTTAGTGCTTTAACTATATCATACCAACTGCATCACTAATACATTGTCAAGATGAAATCTTCCTTCATTACTAAATATTTACATTAATTTAATGAGTTATTTTTCTTTAGTTATTGCTTATATTTTCTTTTTATATTTATCTTTGGAGAATTCCTCTACCTTTTTAATAACTCATTTTTATTTCTGATTTTTAAATACTGAAAAGAGTTATTGAATAAAGATTATTTTCTTTATACTTATTCTGGACAGTAAAAAAAAATTATTCCCATCATAAAATTCCTTTAAGAGTTTTTTTTTAAAGGAATGATCAATTTTCAAACTCAACCCTAAATATACATATAACCAAGTATATATTTGTATATTTTAGAGAAGATAATAGAATTATTTTCCTAATTCATCTTTTAAAACACAGTTAACAATGGCCTTCTCAAATTAAGTCTACTAATAGAAAAAAATCTCATACATTTTACATTTAGTCTAGAGTTAACATTTTGAGAAGATTTTTGATTTTTAAATGCCAAGTAGAAAGATGTATTATCTCATTTGTCAAGAGATGACACAATTCAGTGGAATGCAACGTGTATCCATACAGATGGTTTTTGCTTCTACCAATTTTATCTTGTATAAAACCCCAGTAAAATTTTAAAAAATCATATCTCATTTCAGCATCTTATTTTTTAAAAAACCAACATTTTGGTAGAAGACAAATTTATATAATTAAACACTTTAAAACAATATGACATGTATTATTTTCTCACAGAGCATCAGATACTAATGTGTACGAAGCATCTTGTTAAAATAACAAAAATCATCTGAAAATCAGCACACTTCATTTATTTATTGTATAAGTTTGGCAAACAGCACAAAAATCCAGCAACATTTTATACACGTAAAAAAGTCAAATGCTAAACAGTACTGGGGATTTTTTTTTTTTTTGACATCATTAGAAATAATGACTACACATTTAAGATTCTGCAAAGCTAGCAAAATGAGGGTGCCTGGCTTCTGAACATATACCACAAGAATACACATAAAAAAACAATATAATTTATCTTTACAAAAATTACAGCCAAGCAATAGAAAAGAAGGTTGTTAATGAAGATACCAACACATATGTTTACTACATATATCTTATACATTGAAATGCTACATCTTGTACCCTGAAATGCCATGTGTAGAGAGCCAAGCAGAGTAAATTTAGGCTCATCACTGAGGTTAAGAATTATTGGAGAAGAATTTGATTCTTACATGTAACATACTCAGTTAAAACTTTCTATATAGCAATTGCTAGATCATAAAAATGTATTCCACTACATTCTGCTATCTGAGAAGTTGAGTCTTCTTTGTTGAGAGTATAAAATTTCTGACCAATATCAAAATTCTGGTAAAACACAAATCAAAGGCATTTTCTAGTGTATGCAAATGTTATAAGGGGCCTCAATGAATGTGGAAGAAAATCTTAAATTTTTCACACCAAGTTTCTGCTGAGCTTTGTCAAACCAAACAGCTCAACTATAAGGCAAGAGAAAACAACCCCTATAACAGATTAATGGACCTACCAGGAAAATAAAGGAATTCAATCTTAGGGAAAAATTCCCTACATTAATAGATCTGAAACGGTTGGCACTGAAACAAACATCTAGAAATTAACTAACATCTTGACATTCAGTCATTGGTTCAGAAGCCTGACAAATAATCTGTTGGTATATATTATTAAAAAAATTAACTTTTTGGAATCAGCACCAGTCCCCAAAACCTCAAATTATAATATTTAATCTTCATTAAAATACATCCCTTTTGTGCTATATTAACACAACAACAATTAGGTTAAAGAAAGCTAAATTTATTCAACTTATTGTATATTTTTATGTATACTGGGTAGCAACTTAAATTCTTTTGTTTACTTGTGCTTCTGTTTTGGGGCACTTTGATTGAAGAGAAATTCATTTCATAGGATTACATCTTGCTAAAGCATTCTTTAGCATTGGTCCAAACTTGAATTCCCTAAAAACAAAAATAAGTTTAAAATGTGATTCTGGAAGGAATCTGAAAACCTAAATATTTGGCTTAGTGGTATGCTAAGTTTTGCTTTTTGGAATAACTAACAAGTCCAGCAAATATGACACTATTTCAGAAAATGGCTAATATAAGCAAATGTCTAATGCTTCTGAAAAGAGTACGAGAATCTCTTGTATGAGCTTATCTTCAAAATGGAGAAAGAACAGGACAATTTGTTGGAAAATTGAGTTTTCAAGGTTCATATCATAAACTCATTTACTCATGTCACATACTCATATCATTTCTATTTATAAACTAAACAAGTTTTCAGTTTTTTCAATGTAATATTTGAAACAAAAACTTCATTAGTCTAACAATTAAATATAAATTGAGTTATTAAATTATTAGTTATTATAAGTTATTAAATTTTTATCAATAACTAAAGTTTTGATAAAAAACTAATTATGTACTAAATTATCAAACCCCTCTTAGCAGGTCTGGCAGTCTGCTTAGCACAAAGCTATAGATGGCCTAATATGCTTAGACAAAAACATGTGTTTGTAAAGATGTAACACTAAAACCTAAGGAAGTGATAGAAACAAAGGTATTTTTTCAATAAACAAGATACACAGCAGGGTGGGACGAGGGCAAAAAAAACCCAAACATATTCTCCAATAATAGCTAAGTTATGAGAAAGGAAATTTTTCTTAAGCATTAAGATGTATAAATATTTATCAAGGCTTTAAACAATTATTACTCTTTTTTCTTTTTTGGGGGGGGGAAGAGGAGGGAGAAGCAGAGGAAGCTAAACAATTTTTAAAAAATCAAGAATCTTTTTAGTTTCCTTCTTCCCTGATGGGATACACAAAACAGATAAATAAAAAACAAAAATCCTTTAAAATGTCTCCAATCAGCTGGATAAAGTGGTATCTAATGGAGGATTTGCTGTTAGAAAGCATAAGGTCTTAGTACTGTCACAGTAAGATGTCCACGAGACATCAAATGAAAAAGCAAAAACTATACACTGGCACATAAAATCTGGTCCTGTTTTTGTGGGGAGGAAAAAAGTGTATATTTTCTATATTATTACATATACAAAAAAAAATCTGAAAGGATACGCATGAAGGTATAACACTGGTGAGTTTTTTTAAAAAGGGATTTTGGGGAAAGAGGGGGGGAGAATTTTAACTTAATATGGTTCTGGATTATTTGAAGTTTTTGCAGTGAGCCTATGTGTTATTTTTATAATAATAACTAATTTTTTAAATCTACAAAGATAAAGCAGCTTAAAAATCAACTGAGTATTTTTTAAAAAGCTTTGGCCTATTTGATTCAATAAATCAGACAATTCACTATCAAAAAGGTTGAACAAAAAAATACACAGAAGTGATATTTGCTTTTTAAAGTGCTGACTTAAGTTTTTTGTTTTGGTTTATTACTACTGCAATTTAGTCATCTGATTATATTCAATTAACACTTGATTTGTATTCAATTAACACTCTGAATAGCTGACATTATAACAAAGCATGATATAGTTTAAAAGATAATACACAAGTAAAATACACAAAATATAGACATCCATATTTATCGAAGAAAAACTGACATTACTCTTGACTTCTGGCACTTAATTTTAAGTATCTAAAGAAAAGCACACTGTAGATTTTCAAATAGAAAAATCTACTCCACTTAGGCAAGAAAATAAAACATGATGAAATTTTATAGTACTGTTCTTGGGAAATAAGGTGAATATACACTCTTATTAAACTCTTGTTTACTGCAGTTATTATCTTAGGGTACATGAGTAAACCTGCAGTATAACCCAACAGTATATCCAAATACATCTACAATGCTATATTTTTTAAACCAGAGATTAAATTTCTAGCACGCCTCAACCACGCCACCCTAAACAAAGTGGAGGGGAAAGTCCTTTGAGCCATAATATAAAAGGTCCTGCATGCTACTTTGGAAAAGAAGTGAAATGAGAGATCATGAGGAGCTTTTTAATGAGTCTTCCACAGGAAAAACAAAAACAAAAAACGAACTCTAAAAACCTTTCTTATCTAATCTTTCAGAATTCCTGAGCTAAAAAAGTAAGATTAGAAAAAGGACTAGAAATGTCCAGCACCCAGGAGCAGGCAAGAAGGAGGAGTTGACAGGATGACAGCAACAGGTACAGAGATACAACCAAACTACAACGTCCTCAACCTTCAGCACCTGCAGACTCACCAATCATGATTTTAACTTCTTTTAAGTGACCCCGAAGATCCACATACAATGTAACTTATAATTCACTGAGGCATAAGTATGAGTTTACCCAAGTCAAAAGGAGCACACTTAACTAGTGAGTGGGTCTGGTGTTTACATCTCAAAATATCTTTGTTCTTTACTGCTAATGTTGGTGATACAAATGAAAAGGTGAAGGAAAGTGATGGCTCTTAGCCAAAAAATAAAACTTTTGGATAAATTAAAGCACCAGAATTGTACATGTGTTTATAGGAGTATAATTTTCCCTCTAAGAAGGTCTTCATAAATATGGGAATTCATCTTATTATATGATTTACTGAGATAATGCATGTGAGATTGCTTGATAAATTACAACATGCTAGACAAATGGAAAGCACTGTTACCGGTAGTCATATCAGCAGGTCTCAAGTCATAAAAAAGAGGTTACGGAATGTTTGTTATTTTGTCCTGTTTTTTTTTTTTTCCAGAGACAGGGTCTCACTCTGTGGCCCAGGCCGGAGTGCAGTGGTGCAATCATAACTCACAGTAACTTTGAATTCCTGGGCTCAAGCAATCTTCCCACCTCAGCCTTCCAAGTAGCTAGGACTACAGACGCATGCCACCACAGCCAGCTAATTTTTTATTTTTTTGTAGAGATGGGTCTTGCTATATTGCCCAGGCTGGTCTCAAACTCTTGGCCTCAAGCAATCCTCCTGCCTCCGCCTCCCATATTCTGTTCTTAAAGCAGTATCTTAGAAAGACTTCCACCATTGTCACATCTTTTTTTTTTTTTAAACTAGAATAAGCTTTAATGTTCATATCTTTCACTACGGATATAAGCAACATGAAGGATTTACTTTACCAATAAACCACATCGTAACCACATTTTCCCCAAATAATGTTTAAGCCATTTTCCATTCAAAGCATACATTAGGGATGCTTTGTTCCTAAAAACATCACATAATCAAAATAATGTAGCTGGTATATATTGTTAAATACAAGTTATAAATGAGGGATACAAATTTGGAATGTTAGATGAATGGAGACTCAGTAACTGACATTTTGATTTAAACACTTCTTTCAAAATTAAGTAGAGAAATTGGGAAACGTTTTAGAACGGAAGAGAATGAAAATGAAAACTTTTTGGTCCAAATAAGAGAGTTCAAAGAAATTCATTAAGCACTTCTGAATATGCCTGTATCTTCACTGAAACCAAACCTACCTTTTTGCACATACTGATCTGCATGACTGCATAGCTTATGAGTGCCTCCTTTAAATCACGGTTCTTTTGTTCTTTGAAGCGTTCAATATCGGCCCACGCATTTTTCACAAATTCTCTGAAATGAAAGGTATGGTCATTATTATTCTTATTTAAATTAAATAAACTGTATATTATAAATTCAACTAAGCAGTTCTCATTTGAGTTGGTTTTTAATTGTCTATATAGAGGAAAAATCTACTGCTTGTATAAGACAGTTCTATTTTTTCTTTTCCTAAAAATTATAGTGAGGGGAAAAGCAAAGTGTCATACATTCTTCTACATTTTAATAATTGACATTTTTGCCACAAGGATTCTACCTTCAAATTATTCCCATAAAACAGATGTAGATGACTCCCTGAACCAGTTCACAAGCCTAACAGGCCATAATGAAGTGTTTTACTGGGATCATTGGAAAACACACATTCTTTTGACAAGACGGATTACAAATCACATTTAGCATGTTCTTGCTTTAAATGACAACTAGAGTTTTAAAAATTCTGAAAGGCATTTGTTTTTTTGAACTCTATTCATGAAAGTTTGCTTTGCCTTATTTGCTGCCAGCAGTTCTAAAAATTAACAAAACAACCTGAAAACCAAAAATACACTCTTGGTCCATCTGGTCTACTCACTGACTGTGGGATGAAAACAACAATAAGGAAAATGAGCCAAACAGTGATAGCAGGTCACTGAGAAATGAATTTATTAAATATTTATGGAACAATTACATTCCAAGCCCTGTGCAAGGCACTAGGTCATTAAGATGAAAAAGACAGAGTCACTGACTTTAGCCAGGGAGAGTCACAGAGAACAACCAGAACAACCAATCACCCAATACACAACTGCCATGCTATAGTGGGATGAACCGAGTGCTGTGATGGCCTGAGAGGATAAGGGGGGCTTCACAATGAAGTAACACTTGAGCTGGGTACTGAAGGATGGACAAGCTTTTGTTAAATGGGAGAGAAGAAAGAGTACAGGAAATGTGCAAAGGATAGAAATCATGAAAAGAGCAGGAAAATAATATTAGAAAGCTGAAACTCTATCTCTTCTTCCTTTCTTCCACACTAAAACAATTGTTTCTATAATATGATTTTTGATAACTCAAATCTCTTAGGATTGAAATCACTGCATTTTAGAGGAAAAGGCTATACCCAGGGATGCTAATGAAGCTGGGAATTGTTATAAATAAAAATAATTTGCCACGTAGTCTGCAAGTGTAACTTTGTTAAACATCTTAGCATTTTTACCTGCCTTCCAGATTTTTAGACTTTAGCTGTTGTTCTCCTTCATTTATTTGTTCTTCTAGCACCTTTATTCTGGCCTCTCTCTGCTCTGGAGTTTCTTGACCGAAAAGCTTAGTAGTCATTCCCTTCAAAGAAAATGTTCTCACAGTCTAAAAGGAAATATAGAAACATGAATGCATAAACAAAATGTGGCATATACATACAACGGAATATTATTCAGCCTTAAGAAGGAGGAAATTCTGGCATATGCTACAACATGGATGAACCTTGAGGACGTTATGCTGAGTGAAATAAGCCAGTCACAACAAGACAAACACTGTATGATTCCACTTATATGAGGTACCAGGAATAGTTAAAATCAGAGACAGAAAGTAGAATAGTGGTTGCCAGGAGTTGGGGAGAGGGGAGGATGGGTAGTTGTTTAACGGGAATCGAATGTGAGTTCTAGAGATTGGTCGCACAATAGTGTGAATGTATTTAATATAGTCAATCCTCCGTATCTGGGGGTTCCACATCCATGGATTCAACAAATCACAGATTGAAAATATTTGGAAAAAAATAAAAATTAACAATACAATAAATAAAAATATAAATTTTAAAAGTGCAGTATATCAACGATTAACATAGCATTTACATTGTATTAGGTACTATAAGTCTGCGGTCTCCAACCCCTGGGCCGAGGACCAGTACCAGTCCATGGCCTGTTAGGAACCGGGCTGCACAGCAGGTGAGCAGCAGGTGAGCAAGCGAACCTTCACCTGTATTTACAGCCACTCCCCATCACTTGCATCACTGCATAAACTCCGCCTCCTGTCAGATCAGTGGTGGCATTACATTCTCACGGGAGTGTGAACCCTATTGTAAACTACACATGCGAGGGATCTAGGTTGTGCGCTCCTTATGAGAATCTAATGCCTGATGACCTGAGGTGGAGCTGAGGCAGTGACGGTAGCACTGGAGAGCGGTTGCAAATACAGATTAACATTAGCAGAGAGGTTTTGACTGCACAATAAATGTAATGCACTTAAATCATCCCAACACCATCCCCCTCACCCACCATGGAAAAATTGTCTTCCATGAAACCAGTCCCTGGTGCCAAAAAGGTAGGGGACCACTGCTGTAAGTAATCTAGAGATGATTTAAAGCATGCAGGAGGATGTGTGTAGGTTATATGTAAATACTATGCCATTTTACATAAGGGACTCGAGCATCTGTGGATTTTGGTAGGCATAGAGGTCCTGGGAACAATTTCCCATGGATGTTGAGGGATGACTGTACTATAAACTGTACACTTGAAAATGGTAAATTTCATGTCATATATATTTTACCATGCACACAAAAAAAGGAAATAGAGCTCAGGCAAAACCACCATAAGCCTCACAACTAGGGGACTCCTAATATGATTCTAACACTGGAATAATATGGAATACTCAAAAAGGGAAAAATTCTAACTGAATTTCTTTTTTTCCTCTTTTTTTAATTTTTAGAGACAGGTCTCACTCTCACTGAGGCTGGTCTAGAACCCCTGAGCTCAAGCAATCCTCCCACCTCGGCCTCCCAGAGTGCTAGGATTACAGGTGTGAGCCACCGTGCCCGGCCTCTCACTGAATTTCTTAGTCAATTGGAAAACTTCCAGTTGAAGTATTAGATAAGTTATTTCTTACCTTATATGAGTGGTCATATTTTTAAAAATTACTCTATAATATAAAAAATAGATAAAATTCAACAAACAACTATGGAAATAAACCAAAGAATCATATTTAAAATCTGCAGAATTCACACTGAAACTTGGGCATCTATTAATAAAACAGGATGCCTAAACCCAACGTTGCAAGGCAGCCTCAAGTTTCACTGCTTTGACATTTCCTCACTCTCTGGAGCTTATTGAGGGAAACACTTTCCCCTTCACATGTAGGAGGAGAGAACCAAGCTCCCTGAAAATGGCCTAGGAACTTCCCCTGAATTTTAAAAATAAACCAAGGGCCTAGTCTAATCATGTCTCATGATCACAGGTTTTTCCCCACATATATCTGTGATTTTTCATAAATGTAGCAAGTGGATAATCTATGTGAAAAGCACTTTTAAAACTATAGTGTTTGTTAACTATGAAGTGACTGATAAATGGTGACATAGTCCCTGCTTTACTACTTCCAGAGTGTATCTCTTACCATGACAGCCAATTTATTCCAATGAAATAGCTGGACAGCAGTAGAAAGCTAATTATAAAAATGATCTAAGTCTAATGCAATCAGATATGGAATTTTCCTCACAAGTACTCACTAAGCATTAAAAAAGTACATAAAAAGTCCCTTGTTAGGAGAGATGCACTGATTCTAATTGGGTAAGACTTTTCTTTCTTTCTTTCTTTTTTTTTTTTTTTGAGACAGGATCTTATTCTTTTGCTGGGGCTAGAGTACAGTGACGTCATCATAGCTCACTGCAACCTCCAGCTCCTAGGCTCAAGCGATCCTCCTGCCTCAGCCTCCCAAGTAGCTGCGACTACAGGCTTGCGCTACCACACTTGGATAATTTTCTATTTTTTGCAGAGACAGGGTCTTGCTATGTTGCCCAGGCTGGTCTCAAACTCTTGGCTTCAAGCGATCCACCCGCCTCAGCCTCCCAAAGTGCTAGGATTACAGATGTGAATGAACCACCATGCCCTGCTGGCCTTTCAAAGTCAACTAAAACTTCTATAATATAACATACCTTACAAAACTAAACCTGACAAAAATCATTATTTTAATCCCAAAGAATGGTTTTTTCACTTGGACTTAGAAATTGGATGATACTTATTACACATAGCAATATCGGCAAAATTTCTTACAATATACTATATAGTATATGGTTTTAATCGCTTACATCTTTTTCCTTTTTTTTTTTTTTTTGAGACAGAGTCTCACCCTGTTGCCATGGGTAGAGTGCAGTGGCATCACTGTAGCTCGCTGCAACCTCCAACTCCTTGGCTCAAGCAATCCTCCTGCCTCAGCCTCCCGAGTAGCTGGGACTAGCTGAGACTACAGGCACATGCCACAATGCCTGGCTAATTCTTCCATTTTTAGTAGAGACGGGGGTCTCAGTCTTGCTCAGGCTGGTCTCAAACTTCTGAGCTCAAGCAATCCTCCTGCCTCAGCCTCCCAGAGTGCTAGGATTACAGGCATGTGCCACCGTGCCCCGCCTACATTTTTCTTTTTTTTTTTAAAGACAAGGTCTCACTCTTGCTCAGGCTGGTTTCGAACTTCTGAGCTCAGGTAATCCACCCACCTCGGCCTCCAGAGTGCTAGGATTACAGGCGTGAGCCACTGCGCCCAGCCCAGCCTCCATTTTTTTATATCAAGATAACAACCAAAGAATTATAAAGCCACTCACAAATTATTCCCCTGTAAAAGGAACAGACATCCTGAATATTACAACTGCAAATGATTCCACATAAGGCCTGCTACAATAATACCAGAGTCCTAAAGAAAAATACTCACCCCAGTTGCCAGTTCCTCACACTGCTGCTTCTTGGATGCTAAGTCCTGAGCAGCCATCTCCAAATCATACTGCATAAGCTCGTGTTTCCTGCACACAGCCCTAGGGATGGAAAAAATGAGCTGACATTTAACTTTTCTGCCTTCTCTTTAAACATGTCAAGACATTTTTTTCAGGGGTAGAGAGGAGGCATTGACAATGTCTTACTAGGGCCAAAACTTGTGTGCCCAGAATTTTCAAGTTTAAAATGTAGTAGCCCAATTAAATTTTTAATTTTAATTTTAATTAAAAATTAAATCTAGCAGAACCTAAGCATAAAATCTTTATATAATTAAAACAAAAAAGGTTATTTTCTACATACTTGCTACATTTCTTTCAATAAACATATTATCACATACATTAAAAATGTTTTCTAACATAAGAACTAATGCTGTAATCTTACATAGTAACTGAGTATTCTTAGAAAGGATAAATATTTCAAAGTTTACTTCTTTGTTATTTAGAAATATACATTAGTTTTTATCATAAAAGTAATCCATGTTCACTGTAAAAAAAGAAAAGATTCTAATACAGAAACATACAAAATAAAAAGAAAGTTTCAAGAACCCTCTCTTTCCACTGATTCTACTATTCAGACATAATCCATTGTCTATTTTAGCTGGGCATTTATAAGTGCACATATCCACACACCCCAAATGGTTCTACATCTTTTCTCACTTAGCTATATACCACGGACATCTTTCCATATTAACATACATTAATCTTTTTTATCATTTTTAAGAGCTGCATAGAATTCCACTGTATTCAGCAACTTCTGCTTGGTGACTTGAAAATACCCTGATGAAACTTTCTACTGCTCAAAGCTCTACAAGGAAAAAAGCTAACAATGTGCAGATGTTTTCACACCAGTTACTGGACAGCTAAAGGAATATTGCTTTTCTGTTTTCCTAAAAGAATTCTAAATTCTAATAAGGCTTTGAAAAGTGACAGAAAAACTGATCAAATGCCATCTATTCTGGGAAAATGATTCATTTTTCCAAATTCACCAGAAAAATATATACTAACTTTTTCTTAATCAAATAGGACTATTTAGCAGAGAATTCTATTTGGCTCTGTAGGAGATGCCATAAAAACAGAATACAAAGTCCTTGACATTAAGAAGTATTAATAATACAACCTACTGATAAGACATGCAGACATGGAAAAATTACAGAATAAAAATGGCAATATACAACCTACTGACAGATACTGATATACACACTAAATCTGTATTTAGCTTCCAATCTTCAAACTGGAAAAAATAGAAAGAACTGACAGACCGGATGCCTGAGACTGGCAGGTTTTATCAATATAATCTTTAAAGGACAGGCCTCATCTTAAATTTTTATGCCTACCAATCTGCAACACAGAGGAATACAATCAGACATCATTCAATATCTGTGAGAACAGATTCATTTAAAAAACACCTTACTATCTATTTTACAGTGGTATACGAAGAGAGTGGTGAGCAGCCACCTGGCTGCATCTGGAACTTTTGTCACACTTACCGCAGTGCTTCTGCATAAAAAAGATACTCCTTTAACTGATCTGCATAATGTTCTTCATCTTCCAAAATATCATCAATAGAAGATGCATACCTATTTAAAAAACACTGCATAAATAGAGTACTTTCATTGGGACACAAGTATTCTAAAGAAGTGCTATTCAAAGTATGGTCCACAGATAATTTGCTACCCAGCAGAGATGAAGTACAAAAAGTGAGAATTAGCATTTAGAATCATTTATAGCAATTTGTAATTACCATGATGATTTTATTGAATTTTACCAAAATGTTTCAGTTAGCAATGGTTTAGAAATTAAAAACAAAACAAAATATGGTCCTTCTTATAGGTAGCTTAAGAAGCATTGTAAAACTGTAACATCTTTTATTCAAAGACATTATAAAAGGGCTCCTAAATCTGAAGGATAAGTCTGGTATAATTGGTACACACATGTTCTTGGTAGCAACTATTTATAGTAATGCCAAAAAGCTACAAAGGAAAAGTAGAGTAAATAAAGATTACAGAACATTTTAGAAGCTTATTTTATACTAATTCTCAATACCAACCTCTGCTTTCAGACACCTCCTCACTGTCATGCCTGTCTCATTCCTGAATCTTCACTTGTACAGAAATGTGACAGCTCTCTACATCACTTCACCTCCATGAAATTTTCCCAGACTATTTTAGTTTTTATTCATCATCCTACTTCTGATCTCTTATCAACAATTTAGAACTTAAATTTTATCAAAACAATGTCTCGTGCTTAGGTTTTATTTCTCTGATCACATTGTAAATTCCATAAGGACATGCATATGTACTACTTCTGTATGGTATAATAGGTGTCCTCCTTTCAAATTAATTCTGATTCCTTAGCATGGAAATAAAAAAACATATACTTTACGTCTCCAAGCCTGCTTCATCCAGACAAGTAAATAAAGTTCACTGAAGTTGTAAGATCAAATGAATAAAACTATGTTAAGATTCATTTGAAAAGCAATGTGTTTTCTTACAGGATTTATAAAAGTAGTTGAAGTATACACTTTATAATTACAAACTTACATCTATTAGAGTAAAGAATTTCTTATAAGTGACTAAAAAAACAAAGTCTTGAGAATTACTCTTAAGAGAAGGAAAATCTGCCTTTAGTTCACAAGTCTGCGATTCTGAAGAGTTAATATTAAGAAAACAAGCAAAAACAGAGGAGTCACAGGGATGGTGGTCTGAAGATAAGAAACGCAGTATAGGGATAAACTGGCACATCCTTAGGTGGAGAAGTATAAATGATAAGGATTTTTATTTTTATTAGAGACAAGATCTCATTCTGTTGCCCAAGCTGGAGTGCAGTGGTGTGACCACAGCTCTCTGTAGCCTCAAAATCCTGAGCTCAAGTGATCTTCCTGCCTCAGTCTCCCGAGTAGCTGGGACTACAGACATGAGCCACCATGCATACCTAATTTTTCTCATTTTTTTTTTAGAGACAGGGGCTTGCTATGTTGCCTAGGCTGGCCTCAAACTCCTGGCTTCAAGTAATCCTCCCACCTCAGCCTCCTAAGTCACTGGGATTATAGGCGTGAGCCACCCCAACTGGCTATAATAAAGATTTTTGGATATCAGTACTGAGAATAATTTTATTTAACACTTTAATAAATCAACTGAAAGGATAATCCTAAATTCTTGCAACTACTGAAATGCTACATCAAGTGAATGCAGGAAGACTTAAGGTTAAACAAACCAGTTGAAAAAACAGCCAGTTAGCTTGAATATGGCCCAAAGAAAAGTAATATTTAGACGAAAGAAGTATTTTTTCTCCTCCCAGATTTATCAAGGTATAATTGACAAATAAAAATTGTATATATTTACAGTGTACAACATGATGTTTTGATATATGCATATATTTGAAATGCTTAAATCAAGCCAATTAACATGCCCATCACCTGACATACTTACTTTTTTTGTGGTGAGAATATTTAAGATCTATTTTTTGGGCCAGGTGTGGTGGCTCATTCCTGTAATCCTAGCACTCTGGGAGGCTGAGGCGGGAGGACTGCTTGAGCTCAGGAGTTTTGAGACCAACCTGAGTAAGAGTGAGACCCCATCTCTATTAAAAATAGAAAAAATTAGCTGGGTGTGGTGGCACACACCTGAAGTCCCAGCTATTCTGGAGGCTGAGGCAGGAGGATGGCTTGAGCCCAGGATTTTGAGGTTGCTGTGAGCTAGGGTGATGCCACAGCACTCTAGCCTAGGCAACAGAGTGAGACTCTGTCTCAAAAAAAAAAAAAAAAAGAAAGATCTATTTTTTGTCTTTTTATTATTGAGTTGTAGGAGTTTTGTATACTTATACTTTTATCTTTATATATATCTTTATATTTATACTTATACTATGGTTAGAAATGTTTGCTCCCAGTCTGTGGCTTGCCTCTTCATTATCTTAATGGTGTCTTTTTTGTTAATAGTAAAATATATATAACATAAAATTTACCTCTTTAACAATTTTTTAAAAATGTACAGTTCAGTGGCATGAAGTACATTCACAGTGTTGTGCAACCATTACCACCATCCATCTCCAGAACTTTTTCATCTTCTCCAACTGAAACTCTGTACCCCATTTAACATTAACTCCCCATTCTTCCCTCCCCAAATGGTATCTCTTTTGAGAAACAAAAATTTTAAATTTTGCTAAAGATCAATTTACCATTTAAAAAACTTTTTCCTTTTCTCTTTCCTCTTTCAGAAATCTTTGCTTATCCCAAGGTTGCAAAAATGTTCTCTTATGTTTTCTACTAAAAGCTATTAATTTTAGCTTTTACATTTATGTATATGATCTAAATTGAATTAGTTTTTGTGTAAAGCGTGAGATATAGCTTAAGGTTCATTTTTTTTTTCCATGGAGATATCCAGTTATTCCAGCACCATTTGTTGAAATTGGACTATAGAAGTGTAGGTCTATTTCTGAACTATTCTGTTCCATTGATCTTTATGCTAATACCCCTCACTATCTTTATAACTATAGCTTTATAGTAAATCTTGAAAGCAGGTAATATATTCCAGCTTTGTTCTCTGTCAAGATTGTTTTGGCTATGCGAGGTCCTTTGAATGTCCATATAAATTTAAAATCAGCTTATTCATTTCCATTAAAAAGTCAGTGGACTTTTGATTGGGACTGCAATTTGGGGAGAAGGAACATCTTAGTAATATCAAGTGTTCTAATCCATGAACATGGTTTATCTCTCCACTTATTTAGGTCTTTTTAAATTTCTTTCAGCAATGTTTCATTAGTTTTCAGTGTAGAGGTTGTTTACATCTTTTATTAAATTAATACTTAAGTATTATGCTTTGATGCTATTATAAATGGCATTGTCAACTTTTCATTTTCCAATTGTTGTTACTACTATGATATGTAAAAATAATTGGTTTTTAGATACTAATCTTGTATCCTGCATCCTCATTAAATTCAATTGTTACTTCTACAATATTTTTGCTTGATTCCTTATGATTTTCTATGTAAAAGATCTTGTCAACTGCAGATAAAGACAGTTTTGCTTCTTCCTAATATTTATGTCTCTTATTTAATTTTCTTGCCTTACTGCACTGAGTAGGACCTCCAGTACAATGTTCACTAGAAGTGGTAGGAGGCAGACAACCCTGCTTTATTCTTGACCTTAGGAGAAAGCATTAATATTTCACTATTAAGTACAATATTAGCTATAAATTTTAGGCTGGGAAAATTCCCTTTTGTTCCTAGTTTGATGAGAATTTTTATGAAAAGTGGGTGTTAAAATTCATCAAATGCTTTTTCTACATGTATTGAAATGAACATAGAGCTTTTTGCCTTTATTCTGTTAATATATGAATTAGACTGATTTTTGAATGTTAAACTAATCTTGCATTTCTAAGATAAATTTAAGTCAGATCTATATACACAAAACATAAAATAAATGCCCTAAACTTGATAAAAACAGACAAACAGAAGAGTCACTAACACTTTACCATGGGACTTCACCTCAGGCTTCACATTAAGTTCCCTAGGTACTTACACATCCATATGATGACCAGCACTCTGCAGTCCATCACCCATTTCTTTTTCTATGGCACTCCATTCACTAGGAAGAAAAAGATAAAACTAAAAGCATTATGAATTAGAGCTATGGAATATTATTATTATTTTTAGAAACAGGGTCTCACTCTGTCACCCAGGCTGGAGTACAGCGGCACGATCACAGCTCACTGCAGCCTTTAACTCCTGGGATCAAGTGAAGTGATCCTCCTGCCTTAGCAACCACACTATCTGGTTATGTTTTTTTTTCTTTTTTTCCTGTAGAGATGGGGTCTTGCTATGTTGCCCAGGCTGGTCTTGAACTCCTAGCCTCAAGTGATCCTCCTGTCTCAGCTTCCCAAAGTGCTGGGATTACAGGTGCGAGCCACAGTGCCCAGCTTGGAATATTATAAAATGGACTCTTCTCAAGATTCTTTTTTAGCTAGCTTTTAAATAATGTACCTATATTTTGAATTATTTTCTGTGACTCAAATTTGCTGTTTTCCCCTTAAGTTTAACAACTAAATGTAAGTAAAGCCTTCAAAAGTTGATACCTGTTGTTGCTAAGTGTAAGGTAAGTATCCTACAAAACAGCTTCTGCTTATAGGTAACATTCTCAGTCAGGGTACCTATTTAAATCAATTGCAGAGCTTTTAAAAAAATATGAAAGCTAGCCCTACTCTTGATCCACTTAGTCAGAATCTATGGGGATAGAGCTGAGGCATGTATATTTTTAAATGCTCTATGGATGGTTCTGATGAACACAAATGATTACACGCTGCTTTTCTAATAGCTAACAGAAAAAGACAATTGTACAGAAACAGTACAGGTGCACAGTAAAACTTTAATAATAATTTGCATGTTGCGTGAGAAAGCCTACTAGAACTACAGATCATTTTGTTGTCATTTATGTGAAATGCCTCTCACAAAAAATCCTTTTTATGGAAATTATATACGCTTATTATAGTAAACTGGGAAAATAAATCTATAATCCCAAATACCAAGACATGACATAATTTGATGTATTTCCTTCTAGTCTTTTTATTTGGTCAACTTAATGCAGCTGAGATCATATGGTATATGCAATTTTGCATCATGCCTTTTTTTTTAAACAGTATTTTCCCATATTATTAAAATAATTTGTTCTAAATATAATTTTATATGGCAACTCAATCTTTTTAACCATTTTCCTGGCCATACAGGTTGTTGCCAATTTTTCTACTATTTAAAGAATGTATAATAAACATCTTCAATTGGAAAATATCATAAGAAAAAAAATTTAAAACAGTAGTACTATTCTCTTAATATGTAATTTTTTTTTTTTTGGAGACAAAGTCTCACTCTGTTGCCCCGGGTAGAGTGCAGTGGCATCATCTTAGCTCACTGCAACCTCAAACTCCTGGGCTCAAGTGATCCTCCTGCCTCAGCCTCCTGAGTAGCTGGGACTACAGGTGTGCCCCACAGTGCCCAGCTAATTTTTCTATATTTAGTAGATACGGGGTTTCGCTCTTGCTTAGGCTGGTCTCAAACTCCCGAGCTCAAGCAATCCTCCTGCGTAAGGCCTTAATATGTGATTTTTATAAACTGTTCTTGAAATAGATCATATGCTTATAGTACTAGACAAAAAAAAGAACACCTCATGTGGTTTCTAATGTTGTCAAGTAAGCAGAACAAAAATATAAATCACCTACACAACTGTATAGTTATAATGAAAAGACAAAAATAGGTAAGGCTCCTTCCAATAATTTTCTTTCATTATATGTTTACTCTCAAAATAGTAGCAACAGTTAGCCTTTTTTTAGTGCTTTGTTGTTTACGAAATGACTTTTTAGCATCTCTAGTTCCAAAGCCACATTTCTGTACCTACAAGACAATTCTGCTTTTATGTACCTCTCTCACTTCAAATTCAACATATCTAAAGCCCAGTTCTTCACATGGGAAATAAAATCTGGGGGTTTTGGCAGATTACAAGCATAACTAGCCAAATGTGTGATGTAGTGAACACAGTTAATTTAACTGTAGATGATGTTACAGGAATTAACAGACAATCTGACCCACAGGTACTTCATTCATCTAATTTTTGAGCATCTTACTATGTGCGACCCTCTCAAGGTCAACATAACACAACTCATATTCTTACTAGCTTCTTTTTTTTTTTTTCCGGTCAAGTGAAGCAGTGGGAGTGGAGAAGGAACAAAGGAATCTGTAACTGGTTGTGATCAATTAGTTGTAAACACCACTGCACTCGGACCAGCCTCTTAGTAGCTTCTTAAATTCCTGATCCAAATTTCCAATTGCTTAATATAAATCTTTAATTCAAATGCAATCTATCTACAACAGAACCCTTTAACTCAGCCCTCAAACCTACTATTTCACCTACAATCTCTATCACAATCCTCCTACTCACTCAGCTGCCCTCAAATTAAATCTTGGTATTCTTAGGCTGGGTGCGGTGGCTCACACCTATAATCCTAGCACTTTGGGAGGCCGAGGCGGGAGCATCACTTGAGGCTGTGTTCGAGACCAGCCTGAGCAACATAGCGAAACCCTGTTTACAAAAAATGGAAAAATTAGCCAGGTGTGGTAGCACGTGCCTGTAGTCCTAGCTACGTGGGAGCCAGGAGGATGGCCTGAGCCCAGGAATTTGAAATTGGAGTGAGCTATGATGATATTACTACACTCTAGCCCAGGTGACAGAGTGAGACCCTGACTCAAAAAAAAAAAAATTCTTGGTATTCTTAGTGCCTACCATGGTAGCAAGAGCTCAGTAACTGCGTGCAGAAAGACTGAAAGAATCCATTGGTAAATCTTATCATTTATGCCTCATTATTCTTCACTGGCAATTGCTCTGGTTTGGGTCTTGATTAAATGACCTCAACCATCACTGGTCTCCCTGATTCACTTTTTGTGAAATGTTTTAGATGTAAAGTGGTTTCCTATCAATTTATTGAGCTGACAAAAAGACAAATCTGTACAATATTTATCATGTGACATTAATGCAAATAATTTTCTTTAAAATTTGATTCAACCAATTGACCTTCTGTCTACTTGCCTCTTAAATTAATACAAGTTCATTTGCTGATTACAATAAATGTGCTAACTTTGAGAGTGTTTGATTTACGCTAATTTTCCCTCTGTGTCTCCCATGGGATAATGATTTATGCTAATTTCTAAATGAGCAGTGTTCGCAAGCTTAATTGGGGTTCCAGTTTGGGTAATATCCTAAAAATCAGGACTGACTTATGTGCATAAATCTAAAAGCAATTGAGGGATAAGTCAAACAGCATGTGGCAGACTTCAAAAAGTTGAATACTGTTTGTCTTTCTTTCCATTATATTATTCCTTTATGTTTGGTCACATATTTTCATATATTCCTAATCCTAGTAATGAGTTTACATCTTTACAATAAGCTTCTCTTCATTAAAAAATGTCATATAACCCTGATCTGTCCCAACCTGCATTTAATTTTAATGTATTGATCAACCAAAGACATATTGATAACCTATTACTCTAATAAATGAATTAAATAAATTTGGGTCCATACTTCACATCTTACATTCAAATAAATTCCAGATGAATCAAAAATATATGAAACCGAGGGGAGGCGAGGATATATAAAACCACAAAAATGTAGAAGAAATGAGAAAATTTTTTTATAATCCAAGGTGGGGAAAACCTTACTAAGATACATACAAAAATCAGAGACTATTATTATTAAAAGGAGAAACACTTATCATTTATATGAATTGAATTTAATAAACAGAATATTCTATATGTGAAAGCCACCATAAGAAAAGTCAAAAGACACATGGCAAACTAAAAAAAAATTTGCAATTCATTTCACAAAGACCTAATCTTACTAAAAGATAAAGAACTCCTGCAAATCAATAAGAAACAAGCTATCAGCCCTACAGATAAAAAGGCCAAAAGATATGTACTCCAGAGAACTCGTGAGAGGAAAACGTGGCTATTAATCATAAGAAAATGTTTGACTTTATTCATAATTAGAGAAATACAAATTACAACTACAGGTACTCCTCAACTTACAAGGATTACATTCCCAATAAACCCATCATAAGTGGAACCATCGTAAATCCAGGACCATTTGTACAACGAGAAACCACTTTTCACCATAAGACTGGTAATGATAAGTTTGCTAACACATTGCTTGGCCAAGGGTGTGAGGAAACAGGTATTAATACTTTGCTGGTAGGAATTTAACATCTTCTGTACAGGGTAATATAGTTTCTATCAAAACTATAACTGTAACTATCCTTGGACTTAGTAATTCCACTTCTAGAATTTTATCCTACACATATATTCATGTATGTGTGAAATGACATGAATATATGTTGCAGCATTGAATGCAATTACAAAAGACTGGAAATAATTCACCAAGAAGAGACTGGTTAAATAAATTATGATACTTCTGCTCAGTAAAACCCAATACAGTTATTTACTGATAACACTGTATTTTTTGGAGAGCGGTTCTTTAAGTGAAAAAAGCAAGTTAAAGCAAATGAACAAAGCAATGCATACAACATGCTCCTTTTTGGGTTAAAAAAAGGAAAAATGCATTTGTTTGTATGTTAATATATTACATTTATAGTGCTACATTTCACTAGAAGGATATACTAAAACTAAGAAAGTGATATTAATTGTCTTAGAGGAGGAGACCAGGGTGGTTGGCAGACAGGGATGAGGAGACTTTTCAGTGTATAGCTTTTGTTCCTTTTGAATTTTGTTCTATTTGAATGTACTAAATTTTCAAAAATGTAAAATGAGCCATATTTTTAAATTAATTCAATCAAAAGGACTTATAATGGAACATTTGCAAGGACATTTTTCTTATAAAAAGATCTGGATAATAACTTTTAAAACATCACAACCAAAATAATGAACACATGAAAATTTACAGAAGAAAACAGTTTAAAAATAATCAAAATATGCAAGTTATATATACAAATATTCTAATTATCATTAAAATTATCCCAAGACTGAAAAATTTCATCTTGCAAAAGTCTTTATAAATTATACAACGACTGGCTGGGCGTGGTGGCTCATGCCTGTAATCCTAGCACTCTGAGAGGCCAAGGCAGGAGGATTGCTTGAGCTCAGGAGTTCGAGACCAGCCTGAGCAAGAGTGAGACGCTGTCTCTACTAAAAATAGAAAATTAGCCAGCTGTTGTGCTTAATATATTGAACTTCCTCACTACTTTTTATTTAAAGAAAGGCTTTAAAATGAAAAGCAGACATTTGAAAGCAGGAAAACCACTACTATGGGACATCATTTAAAAAAATAATCCTCTCTCCAGACTCTCAAATTTCCAAGAATTACTGCTTTTAGGCAAAGAGCTAATTAGAGCTAACTGTTGTTTATTTTAAAAGTTTGTATAATGCTTACCTGAAAACTCGCCCATAATTCCCATGCACTTTATACACACCATAGAGTCGATCAGCTACTCTCTGAAATAAACATTTAACAGAAATTGCTGTTAGGTCAAAGTTATACACAGATTACTTTAAAAAAAAAAAAATCCACCCTCATCAAAAAAACAAAAAAACCCAAAGAAACAAAATAAAAACCAAAAAAATGCTTAGTACAATTAACTTGAAAAATACGGAAAAGAAAAAAAACTTAATCTCCAAAAACCCCATCCCTCCCAAAAAAACAAAACTAGTACTCTTACCATATATATTATGTCTATGTTTCCATACTTTTTATGTATAGTTTTTAATTACTGTTTTTAAATTTCCTATAGCAAGAGTGGTAATATGTTTATCCAGCAGGTTAATATTACCTTTAATAAATATCATTTTAAAATAGTTGCATAAAATTCCACTGAGTAGTGTATAAAATACAGAAGCATTCCCTGTTGGATAACATTGTTGGATATTTAGTTATTCCTAATTTTTTAGCATTATAATGTAATAAGCATATCTAAGAGTAAGGCTTCTTCCTTATGTAAAGTCCCCAAATCAGAATTTACCGAGGGAAGGGATACAAACGTTTTCAATTCTACTGATATATAGTTTTACACATAAATGCTGAATACATGCAATATACTTCTATGCTACTTGTCAAGAGATAACTTTTTCTAACCAACAAACATATTAGATATTTTAATAACAAGAGAATTACAATTTAGATCACTGAGATGAAATGTGTACTGCCAAGCCATTCATACAAATTATACAAAAGTTACAACAGAATACCACATATGGTAATTAATTTGCTTTACTTTCCCCCAAAGTGTTATGGATATGAACTGGAAGACCAAAAGCTAATCCCACATAAAACCCTAAAAAAATTTCTGGTATACAGTTTCTAAATGTAAGCTCTGAGGATAAATTACCTCCCTGATTCCTCAAACATGAGTAACTTGAGGAATTAGGCATTAACTCTGCAACGAATCTTAACCCTTTCAAAACTTCAGCTTAAAGTGAAAGAATCACCACTGTAAATACTTGGAGCACGTTTAAGAGGATCATAAAATGTTTTCCATCTAGCTTTGGCCTACTGTGAGGGAACATATACCCACTAGACTAGGGGTCAGCACGCTATAGGTCTGCTGCTTGTTTTTGTAAATAAAGTCTTACTGGAGCACTCTCATGCTCTTTCATGTTAGTATTGTCTATCTGTCACAGCACAGCTGAATAGATGTGACGGGGACCACAGAGGCAACAAAGCTGAAACATTCACCATCTAGCCTTCAGAAAAAGTTTGCCAGACCCTGCACTGGACTCAGCTTTCAGGACAAAGCTCATAGTCCTATTTCTGCTTGAAACTCTTCAGGGTTGGATCCAGACCTCTAAACTAATTTCTCTAGGATAATTTCTAGGAAATTATAAAAATAATTTCTCAATTATTTTTTGAGCATTCTATAGAGTGTTAAATTTTCTTAAGTAGTTCCATCGTCAAGTTAGTTTGGGAAACACTGAGATATTATAATAAAGTTTAATAGGTTTTTTCCTGTAGACTTTAAGAGATGGGGGTCTTGCTATGTTGCCCAGGCTGGCCTTGAGATTCTAGGCTCAAGCGATCCTCCTGCCTCAGACTCCTGAGTACCTGGGAATAGGTGTGCATAACTGTGCCCAGCTTTCTGCAGGACTTTTTAGACCTTTTACACCACATATGAATCATGAGTGTTCAAGGGAAAGATATGGTTTGCAGTAGGGCACATCTTACAGGGCTAGCATTCCAAAGAATATATGATAGAAAATATTGTTCTAGACCACTAACTTTTCTAGATCCCAGTATTTTTAGATATCAAACCTCCTTCCTATAAGCTAAGCATGGAAGAGAGAAAGAGAACTTGTTAAATAACCACTTAAGAACAAAAACCATAAGCAATGTGAGTATACAATGCAGATCCAAAACAAACATTCAAAGAAAAATTTTGAGAATCTCAGATATCAAAAAGTTTGTTTCTTTAAAGTATATCGCTTCTGACAGCTGGTAAAAAAGGACCTTCTACCATAGCAATTAGAGCTCTGGAAAATATATCTGTCCACCGGGTATGACCAAAAGAGGCAAGAGTCTTCATACACCAAAGAGGTGAGCAGCTGCACATGTGGAGATACTCTACTCATGAACTAGGCAACAAAGAGACACTCAGCAGTTACTATTGGACCAACAACGTTTCTGGTATGAACTCTTCACAGATGGAAATAAACTGGTCCAACCAACTAAAACTAAAACATGAAGTGAATGTATCTAGATTATCAGGCTGTGAGAAAGATGATGAAGCTAAGAAAAACTATAAACTATAAATCAAAAGTTATCATTTCTAAAGAAAAGGAAAGGCAAAAATGGCAGAGAAGTAAAACATGAATGACTAAAACCTGAGACCAGACTGATTAAATGGTTGTTGGTAATCAACAATATTGGTGCCAGGGAAAAGGGGTTGTACCTAACATTTAGTCCAGACTGCTAATCAGTTTCATTTCTGTTGATAAGTCTTTCTTTTTGAAAATTCATCACCAGACAATTGACAGGGGAGAATTGACACCTAGCAAATTCTATGACAACAGAAGAAATTTGGCAGCCTCGTCCAATTATCCTTCCAGCTCCAAATCATATGGAACTAAGAATGCCTTCTCTATCTTCACTGAAGTAGTCAAGGATTAGATGCTGAGAAGGACACAATTCCAAGACATGCTATTAGATGATGTCATTTTAAAAATTTGGACACATATAACTTTTTTTTCTTAATTGTCCTAAGGAGTCAAAGATTATGAGATTCAAGACTCCTGATACTTTCTGCCAAATGGTTTCCAAAGGAGCTATATGTAATACTTTATACTGCTACCATCACTAAACATTTCACAAACACTAGATACTATCATCTTTAAAAGTGACTATATCTTTTTCAAGTGTCTTTTCTAAAAAGAAAACAAAAAAAGTTTAAAAAAAAAGTGACTACAAATGAAATGCTAAATGTATCTCAAAGATTATAATTTGCATTTTTAGAATATTAGCAGTTAAACATCCCACCCACCCTTGTAAATTTGATTTCCCATAGAGAAGCAGCATAGTGTAGGAGGAAACAAGAGCTGTGGGACCAGACAAATATGAGTTCATATTCCAACTCCTTTTTACTTCAGGGGTTGAGTTTGGAGAATTTATTAGACCCCTCCAAGCCTTACTATCATATCCTTCTTTTGGAGATGTGGAAATGCCCTTCATCATATGATTTTTGTGAGGATTAAATAATGTTTCTAAGGTTCCTGGCAACAAGCAGGGTGGCTCAATGAATATCAGTTCTCTTCTCCCTCACTCTACTTGAATTTCCATCCTTTGCCAATATATCATTTGTAGGTGGTTAAGAGCACGGGCTCTGGAAGTCAAATTTAAGGTTTAAATTCTGGCTCCAAGTATCTATTTATTGTGTGATACTAGGCAAATTACTTAACTTCATTTGCCTCTGTTTCTTAATTTGTAAAATGGGGACAGTAACAGTACCTACCTTCAAAGGGCTGCTGTGGGAATTAAGAAAGAAAAGTAAGATATGCTTGAGCATCATGGATGATACACAGTGGTAATGAATTTTAGATATCAGCATAATTTTCCTTTTGTTTTAGTTCACTAAACATAAATAATCTCATCTGAGTCTCATAACTCTGAGTAAAGCACCCATTAATATAACAAAAATTTATTCAGTACCTACTACGTGCCAGATATTATTCTCATTTTCCAGCAAATACAAACTCTGAAAGGTTATTGGATTTGTTTGAAGGACCCAGTAAATGGCAGAGACAAGTCCCAAATTCAGCTCTTGTTAGTCTACGGCCACCCAACCTTTTCTGGTTGTTCTATTTTGACTTCTTAAATAGTTAACTCTTTAACCCACCTGTAATTTATTTTTTGTCTTTTCTAGTTTCAAAAGAATTCTTAACAGAAAAGATAGTCAAATAATTCTATGTACTCTTCATCTGTTAATAATTCATTATATCTTGTGTCTAAGCCTTCTTCTAGTCTTGACACTCTGGATGTTATGAAAAAGACTCTTCCTGTGGCGCTTTCTGGGGTGTTTGCAGGCTTCAGTCAGTGTGGGGCTTTAACTTTCCATTTTTACTTCACATCACTCCTGTTACTGTCCATGACTAACTAGATGGCCTTTCTCCCAATTTTAGAATACCGTGTTTTAAAACATAAGGTAATCAGAAGTCATCGTGTGTTTTTCATTGGCATTTCTCTCATTTATACAGTCAGAACTTCAACGGGACTCACAGATCAAGTGCTGCATTTCCTCTGACGACCTCAAGCTGTCTTTTATGTCAATAAAGTTTCTGGAGCCTCTTTTCAAAAAGTTTACGATAAACATCTATATCACCCAGAATTCTCTTACTTGGCTATTACAAACTCTTTGATGACAAGGTCACTTTTTACGAAAATTTATCTATCCATCCATCTATCTATGTATTTCCCCACAACAGCAGTGGCAAAAGGGTCACCTTCTTTAAAGTTACTTGTCACATATACATTAGCAAGCAGTCCCCTCTGGTTGGTTACAATTAAATTCAAGAAACAATTTATTGCTTTTTCAGATCTTTTTAAACATAAAACTGTGAGTACACACATTTATTCATTCATTCAATAAATATTTCAGTGAGTGCCAACTATGTGTCAGGCACTATTGCAGGGCTTTATAAGTAAGAAAATACCCCATGTCTAGTTGGGGAGTTTAAAAAAAAAAAAAGAAGTAAGAAAACAAAGGACTCGCTCTTGTGGAACTCACATAAACTAGCAGGGGAGATAACTAACAAATGAGTACATAATACAATGTCAGAGTATTGCTACAAAGACAATAGCAATAATGGGAAATGACAGAAAATGGTAAACAATGACATCTTATTTTATGTAAGATGCCCAGGAAAGATCTCTCTGAAGAGGCACTTGAGCCAAAAACTGAATGACAAGCAAGAACGCCAAGAGAGGATTTTGAAGATGAGGAGTGAGTGAAAAATGGTACAGGCATGGGAAAGAGCAAATGAAAGTCCTAGGGCAAAACAAGTTTGGCATGGTTGAAAACAGTTAGAAGGATAATAGAGCTAAAGTGGAGTGGGCACAGAGTAAAAAAGAATATAAAAATATGAGTTGTATAAGAGAATCTTTTTAAAATTTTCTTTAACATCATGGTTTTGTCATAATCTTTAAAGGTTATTTAAATATTAATCACATTTTAAAATATACTTTCAGCACAAAAGCAGATATAGTCACTACCCATGCCTTGCTTTGTGATAGCTTTCTTATTTTATAAAAGCAATCATCCATATCTTCTTTCAATCTGAGTATAGCATAGTCTCACAACAATGACAATCACTTCTTCCTCCTTTTTTTCTGTTTCTTTTCTTTTTTATTTTTTTTTAAATAGAGACGGGGACTCACTATGTTGCCCAGCCTGGACTCAAACTCCTGGGCTCAAGGGATCCTCCTGCCCAAGTAGCCTCCCAAGTAGCTGGGATTACAGGTGCATGCCACCATGCCCTGTTCTTCCTCCTTTAGATCCCTAGATCTCACTTAAATTTATTCCCTTTGCTTCATGGATTTCCTGAGTGTTTGTTCAATTCTCCACTCTATCTCTGAGATTCCTGATAAATCTGATTCTGGCTGGGTATTTCTGTTTTGTCCCTCCTTTTGAGCCTGAAAAACTATTTGAGAATCTCTCAATACTTTGGGTTAGTCATGTAACTGCTTAATATTAATAATTTACCTCTGTCTACTCCTGACTCCTCAACTGCTACCTTCCTGCTAAATGAAGCATTCTATAGTGTTCCTCTTCCTTTTGGTAGAAGGCCTTTAAGAAGGAACACAGCTTTCATAATCAGCCAGATCTCCAAGTTAAACAGATTCTCCAAGTTTTCTGGCACAGAAGACAAAGCAGCGTGAATTGCTCTTCCAGCATTGTGGGGTGTCTCTGTCCCCCATCCCCACTTCCCACAAGAACTGTTGCCTAATTTGTCTGGGTAATTTCAAGGCAACCATAGGCCTAGAAATTTTACCTCATTAAACCATTGCCCTTTCCAATACCCAGATCTTGACTCTAGCCTAATAATTCTCACAGGTGCCTTTTCTTTTCCTACAAAGTATTATATCTTATAATTTATTTAAGGAGCACAATGATATTCTGAACAGTTAAACTGGACATTGGACCAATATGAGGATCTTCAGAAGGATTTTTTTCCTTTATTCTATTTTTCTATACTATTAGGGAAATCTTGAAACATACAAAAAGTATAGAGAACAGAAGGATATTACCTCCATTTCCCAATACCCAGATTCAACAATTATTATATGGCCAATCTAGTTTCATCTACAATTGCCCCCACTTTTCATTCCTTATCACTGGACTCCTTTATTAAAGCAAATCCCAGGCAACATATTCCATTTCAAGAGGATTCAAATCAGCATAAAATGTGATCTTAGACCTGGTACCCCAATCTCTTTCAAAGCCTTTAGCACAGGCAAGTTCTAAGGTTCCCTCTAGGTTACCCGAAAGGACCAGAGTGGGTTACCAACGTTTCCCAGATATGTTAATTTACTGAAAAGTACTTTTCTCCACATCTGTATGGCTAAGTACAATGATTATTCCTCAATTTCTAGTTCATTTTGCCATGGCAGACTATTACCCCAAATTAGTTTATTTAGAATTTAAGAGCACAGACACAAGATAGCCTCACATCCATAAACTATTTCATGGACCTTAAAAAAAAAAAACTGAAAGAATAAGATATTATTATATGTAGATATAAAATCCTACACTTATTTACATTTCAATACTGAAATGGCTGGCCTTTTGATAAGATTCAAAACAACTATGCTATTACAAACCATGGAGAAAACAATATGCTAAAATTCTTCAAGTTGTTTATGACAGAAAATATATCACATTTTTTAAAAATGCAGTTTGGATGACGAACATACTAAATTTGAATGTAAAAGTCAGTTATTCATCATAAATACCACCCATTACTTAAACACAAATGATTAAATGAGAAGCACTTCCTTATAAATGTACATCAAAAAGCTCTTGGGAAACACTTACAGCTCTGACTCGAAGGAGATGGGAGATGACAGACTGCAGTTCATCACTGTAGTGTTTTAGTTCAGTAAATCTCCTGAAACAGGAAATAAAACATCATTTCTCTCACGAAAACAAGCAGTTAAAAACTGAAAGACAAAACGGTTGTTCCTGAGAATAATAAAACTGATTCTATTTAACCATATGCTGGCCTTAAACATTTTCACACCAATATAAATTCAAAAAATTCTAAAATAAAATACTTTCTTCTGCTATCTTGAAAGCCAAAATGTTATACTTCATAATATACATCATGGGGCAGAGATAGAGAAAATAATCTGTTGGTATAAAAAAATTATTTTGAAAAAAAAGGAAAAAATTTATGGTGCTAAAAAAAAATCTTACAGTGCATCTGTAAACTCATAGTCTCTAACCTCAATCTTAGATCTACTCAGTAATCTTTGCTTCCCTAACCTATTAACTGCCATTCTCCAAAAAGACCAAAAACTTCTAGTACAACACCTGTCGCTCTCCAAACAACCATTCTTCTTAGATAAAATAGAAGCCATCACATGGGAACAACCCTCACCTTCACCTCCTACCAATTAATTTGCAAACTTCCCCATAGCTACATCATTTCTTCCCTCCCTCTAGGATTTCTTCCCATCCAGCTACACCCCATATTCCTACTTCTTAACTCCTTCTCTCTACAAGCTTCTTCTTACTAGCATACCAATTAACTCAGGTCTCTCTTAGATTAACACACACTCCCTTGACAACACACCCCACTATTAACACCCTCTCAATACCCACTCCCTTTCTAGCCAAGCTTTCACAAGGCATCATCTCTCTAGCAATAACCACTGCTTCCCTTCCCATTCACTGCATGGTCTATGAGAAACTAGCTTCTGCCTCCAGCACTGTGTCATATATAGAGAGAGTGGAAAAATATTCCTGACAAAGTGACCATCTATTTTCATGTTGCTAAAATCCAATGATACATTTTAGTTCTCCTCTTACTTGATCTTCCTGGCAATGTTAACTGCTAACATCACCCTGCTCAAAAATGTGTTCCCTTGCCAGTGTTATTTTCTCATGGTACTCTCTGGTCACTCCTGAAGTTTCTTTTGCAGTACTTCCTTCACCCATCTCTTATAGCTCCCAACTGTGTTGCACAAAAAATTCCTTAAATGTTTGTTAAAAACACTACCGAGGGTCTCTCAGTAGGAGAGAGGTGCAAAAAACCATGACAACTATACTTAGAGGCCCTAGTGGGCTCAGGAATCTGTATAACAAGCTCACCACAAGATGCTGGTAATCCTCAGGTTATAATTTGAAAACACCTTAAAAGTGCTAGCATTCTTCAGGCTTTGGTGCCAAATCCTTAGCAATCTTCCAATCTTTTAATCTACACATACTTTACGTGACTTGTCATTCACAAAGTTTCTTAATTATGATCTATATGCTGCTGAATTCCAAATTTCTACCATCAGCCTAAATCTCTCTCGTAAATTCCAGCTCTGTGAAGGCTGCTTATATATCCAAAGCTCAACCTACCTTCCACCACCCCTCACAATCTCTTTCCCCTGTAAGCACTAGCACTCTAAAGAATGAAACCTGAGTGCCATCTGTATACTTCCTTCTCCTCTCCTTCATCCCATACACTCTACTAATCACCCAGTCTATTGATTCTACCTCCTAAACACTGCCCACATCCATTCACTTTTCTCTGGCCTCTCTGCCAATGCCCTAAATTCAGATTAGCATCATTACTTCTCACCTGGAATTCTCACAGTGTCCTCCTGATTAGCCTCCTGGCCACTCCCACTTCACTCTAATCAACTGTCCACTCTGCTTGGATGATCTTCTTAAAGTCCAAATCTACATCACTCCCCTGGCTTTCTTTCTGCTGCAAAGGTTATCCCCTGATCCTGAGTCAAAGCCCAAACTCCTAAATGTGGCTTATAAAACTTTTCATAGACCCCATGTATGCAATAACTGTGGTTCATCTAAATAAAAAGGCAGCTAGCAAGGTTGAGGGCATCAAATCATTAGATAAAATACTTAACCTCTACCACTCTTACTCCTCTCAAGGCAGTATTTTTCAGCAAAGAAAATAATTCAGGGATAAAATGGCTGGCAAGATTGGCTTGCAATTAAGTAGAGTACAAATCCATGTTTGATCTCCCTTTTTATATCCTAGATGGAAGGTAGAAAATGTACTATTCAATTTTGCTTGCATTTTTAGGATAAAACTCTAGAGGAATATAAACCTAAAAAGTAATAAGGTGTTAATCTCCAGGGAGGGGGAATGGGAATGGACAGATAGGGACAGGAGTGAAACTTTTCACTGTATAAATTTTCTGTATCTATTAATCTACATATACTGGTTAACCATGAGAATATATTACCCAGTTAAAAATTTTTATTTAGGTACAATTAAATTTTTAAAAATGTATATTATTTCAGATACCTATGAGCTGCTTTCTTTATGAAAAGCCAATCAGAATTGAGGTAGTGTAATTTTCCCTTAGAAGTTAAGACTTAAATTTGAGTTTCAAGAGGCAAATAATTCGTTAAACTCTATCTATCCTTGATCAGATTTTCTTGTCCTGGGGGCCAGGAGCCAGAAATTATATAAGATTAGGTCTTCTGGAGTTTCTCCAGACTTGATCAGATCCCCTAAGGACCCTTCTTTTCCAGCTTCCCAACTATGCAGCTGGCATGACTATAAAATTCTTAGTTGTCATATTTGGTCATGAAAAATGTATAAGAATATAAATAGTAAGCCTTAGAACCCTTAAATTAGGCAAACCAGAGGTTTCTGGAGTTGAAGAGGTCCTGACATCTTTGGTCATAGAAAGTATAAAGCACACTATAATTTTTTATCTGATCAACAGAGGGGTACTACCTCTTCTGAAAGGCTAAGGGGTAGAGGGCGGTGACAACACAGAAAGCATCCCCAGGTGATCACACCACCAAGTCAGGGCTAAAAGATTCTAAACACCTAGGTGACCTGGACAAAATGCAGATCTTTGGAAAAAATCACAGTTACTGGGAAATCAGAAGACCTAAAGGTGAAGTTTGAAAAACCCATCAAGCTTTAGATAATAATGTGTATTTAAGAAATGAGGAATGAATTTTCTTTGCCCAAGTCAAAATCTAGCAATGTCTGCATATCAAAATGAGGAATTCAGGCCCGGCCTGGTGGCTCACACCTGTAATCCTAGCACTCTGGGAGGCCAAGGCGGGAGGATCACTTGAGGTCAGGAGTTCAAGACCAGCCTGAGCAAGAGCAAAACCCCATCTCTACTAAAAATTGAAAAAATTAGCTGGGCATGGTGGCGTGCACCTGTAGTCCCAGCTACTCTGGAGGCTGAGGCAGGAGGATTGCTTGAGCCCAGGAGTTTGAGGCTGCAGTGAGCTATGATGATGCCACTGCACTGTAGCCTGGGCAACAGAGCAAGACTCTTGTCTCCTGTCTCAAAAAAAAAAAGAAAAAAGAGGACTCCTACCCTAAATGATTAGGTATTCTCTTAGAAAGAGATTAAACACGAAAAATCATATATAATAATGTCAAAACGCTGTAGTTTCACAGAAAAGGAGAGATTTTAAAAAGACAGTATAGACTAGGAGATGGACATATAAAACTTCCCTCCCGAAATACTAAATATCTAAAATTTCTATGAGGCATGTAAAAATAAACATGCAAATGCAGATTCTGATAAGACTGTAAGTTTGAGGTTGTCTATATTTAGTACATCCCAAGGCCTCAGCCAATTTTATTTTCTATTCTCCTAAAAACATTCCTATCACCACTGTAGGCTCTATGTTTCCCTTAATTCTTCATATTCTACTTTTACTTACTTTTAGTCATCTTCCCTAAGCCTGGACAGGTGCCTCTCCTAATCAAATCCCATCAATTATTCAAGACTCATATTGAAGATAACCTCTATCAAGGCTTTTTCTGAATGCCTCTCTCCAATCTGAAAGTTCAAAGGCACAAACACAGTTTGGGGTCTAACTGTTATCTATTTCATATGGCTTTCGTATTTTCATATGGCTGTAGTTTTCTCTACCCTACAACACTGAAAGTATATCAAGCTGTACAGATTCTCTTATGCTTCTTTACAACTTGTACAACCAACTATTACCTAAGATAAAGACCTGAAAGGAAAGAAAAGAAAATGAATTCTGGTATTCTGAGTGACTGTTAGAAATAATAAATATATCAGTCCACTCCCACCCTCCTCTTCTTTCAGTTTCTACCCTTCCAGTTCTTGCCTCCCTGCCTATCTACGACAGTTCTTAATACAGAGCACCTTGAGCTCCTTGAAGAAAACTTACTATACAAACTTCTCTCTATCCATACTTCCTGACCCCAAACTCAGCATAAGAAAGTTATATATGGCCGGCCGCAGTGGCTCACGCCTGTAATCCTAGCACTTTGGGAGGCCAAGGTGGGAGGATCGCCTGAGGCCAGGAGCTAGACCAGCCTGGGCAACAGACAAAGACCTTGTCGCTACAAAAAATTAAAAAAGAAGAAGAAGAAGAAGAAGGTTATATAACCTGATAGTTTGGACACTCAAGGAATAATCCGAGCAAATCATAATCTTAACAATCTGTGTGGCCTGGCTTTCTTTTAAAAGAAGAAAACTATGATTTTATACATGAATTAACTGAAGTCATATGGACTTTTTTTTTTTAACCAAGAAAAACTGGCAACTAAAGCCACAGTAGATGAAACTTCTACTGTGCAAGGTAGCACAGCACGTGAGGGATTAGTATTATTTATTTCTACTAGAAACAGTAGATTTAAAAATAACTATGTAAATAATGTCACTTATATAAACTGGTCAGTATACCACCTAGATTTTGTCTTAGTAGGTTTAGTTTATTTGCAACAACAATATAAGGAGCTTAATAAATGGAGATAAACCTTGAGTGCATTTCTTTTAAGAAAAGTAGACAATTAATGAAATATAAAAAGCATTTACAGAGCACCTAAGGCCACATAAAAGTAGCAGACTCCAGGTCTTCCTCCTCACTGCTCTGAATAGTCTAATTTAGGGAAAGATAAACATGAACGAATCAAGTACTAGAAGAATCATTTTGGTAATCTCTGAAAAAAACCTTTCTGGTTTTCTGAATTTAGGAAATGATAGAATAAAACTGTTTTAATGATGTAAATTATTTGAATAATGGTGTGAGTAATAATCTAATGGTCCAGCTGGAATTAGAACAGAGATTCTATATATTAAGAATCTAACAATGAACAATGTACACAATTCTCTTATCTAGAATCGAAGGCAAGCAAATTCTATTATTAATTATATACTTTAGCAAGAACATAAAGGCAAAAAACTGCCTTGGTAATATTATTGGTCATATCACATTTAAAATTCTACATAGAATACTGATAGTAAATAAAATTTAGCAATTCAGAAAACCTGGTTAGGTCAGAAAAGGAAAGGAAAACATTCAAATGACAAAATATTTTTCATTAAGGTGAAAAATATTCAATAAAAAATACCGAAAAAATGTTTATATTAAAATATTAATAAAAATAGTATCTACGTGATTCTCTAATGAATGAACAACCACCAAGGTCATAAACTTAGCTTATTAAGTTTTCCACTTTGGAAAGTTTTTTTTTGGTGAGGGTGACTTACAATTTTAGTTCTTAATCTAGGGAACATCCTTATAGACCATGCATATTATCATAACACTTATAAAAACCTCAATGGAACTTTTGATTTATATTAAGTGAAAGAAGCTAATCTGAAAGGCTATATACTGTATGATATGACATTCTGAAAAAGAAAAAACTACGAAGACAGTAAAAAGATCAGTGGTTGCCAGGGCTTAGGGAAAGAGAGGGATGAAAAGTGGAGCACAAAGGATTTTTAGGACAGTAAAACTATCCTGTATGATACTATAATGGTGGATACACATCTTTATCCATTTGTCCAAACCCATAGAATGTCTAACGTCAAGAGTGAACCCTAATGTGAACGATGGAATTTGGGTAATAATGCTGTGTCAATGTGGGTTTATCAGCTGTAACAAATACAGCACTCTGGTGTGGGATGTTGACAGTGGGGAGGGATGCGTGCGTGGTGAGACAGGGGATATGGGATCACTGTGCTTTTGTACCTCCTGCTCTGTTTTGCTAAAACTGCTAAACCTAAAATTACTCTAAAAAATAAAGTATATTAAAAAAAACCAAAAACTCAATGGTTACCATCACAACTTCCTAATTGCCAAAACTTAAAAATATTCATTTATATATTCAAAATTTATATTAAAAATCAGAGGCATTATTGTTAATATGTTATGATTTATAAAGTCAGGCATGATAGGTCATCAAAATATGCAAACTTGGCCTTTGTCTGGTAAGAATTTACACTGCACAGGATTTAATGCTAAAGGACTCACTAGAGAAATTCTAACAGACCTCATAAATTTGTTCTCCCAAAATGGAAAGGCCTCATCTGCTTAAGCAATTATCTAACTGAAAAACTCCTCTAGCTGAACCAAATTGCCAGGTAAAGGTCCACATGATGAAGAGCCTGAATTATTCACCATATTTAGAGACTGAACAAAACCAAAATCTTAAATACCTAGGTCCCATCCTAAGGAAAGTCATTTCCGAATACACTGGTTTCCTTTTATATAGAAATATTCTCACAAACACCAGCTGACATTAATAAAGCATCTGCCATATAAATGTATTTCCATGAAATTATTATGCTAGTATGCATTTATCTATCAAGTTATCTTGGTACACAAAGTAGACAACATATTATTAAATATATATAATATGTAATTTTCTTATCTTGAGCTCTGTGCATATTTGACAAGCAAAGTCATACAAGGAAAACTATATAAAATTAAAATTACTTTTCTCATTTTTCTGATATCTTCAACATTTAATAAATCCTCCTAGAAAAAAGCAGTGGTTTAAATTTCTAAAACTTCAGTTACTTACAACCTTAAATCCAATTAAGTTACCAAATTTCAAGATCAGTTTCAGACTTTAAAAGGATTTCACTAAATGTTAATTACTATTTTAAATATTTAGCAAATCAAGTGCATACATTCAGAAATGAAAAATTAAATAGATTGAGAGGCACCATTCAAAACAACATTGTAACTGTTATTAAAACAAAACCTTACTTGTCTGGGTTTTTCACTCTGAATGTTGCATTAAGCGCTTTTAACCTGGAGTCTGCCTGGAAGAAATAATTTGTTCACTTAATACGATTACATTTCAGGGTATAAAATTCAAACAATTTTACTTTCCCTTTAGAATTACGATGCTCAAGTACAGTTTTCTTCATATTAATTGTTGTAAACACATTAAACATGCCTTAAAAAGCTTAGTAGTTATTTTTGAAAATACTACAAAAACATAGTACAAAGTAGACTGAATACATGGCATTCAATGATACCAAAGTAAAACAACTGTAAACATCAACCAATACACTAACAGGTATTATTAGAATTCAGAATAGGTCACTTGAAAAAAGCAGTTTACCTTTTCTCTGAGCCAAGAAAAGCAATGGTCTGTACATAGAAACTAAATAAAACTACTACTTTACAGCCTGTGCACTACTGAGGGTAGTTCTCAGATGGAATCCAAAAAAATGTATGTTGGTTTTTTCTCACTTCCATAATCCTTATTTTAGGAAAAAAAAAAAAAGAAATATGGAAATACATGTACTAAACTAATACTGTACTAAACAAAACAAGCTAGATGACCTCAATTATTTCTAGTTAGCAGAAAATGTTACAAGACAACACAACTTTTTAACTATCTTTTCTTATTCCTAGATAATTGCTCTCAAGGGAGGGACAGAGGGATAGATACTAAATAATAAATAATAATTGCATGAAATGTATACTTAACATATTCAAATCCTACCCTAAATTCTCATTAAAAAAAAAAAAAATAATTTTTCTAACCAAGGCACAAGAACTACAGGGCTCACAAAAGGGAGCTCAATCAGGAATCAATTTCAAAATGTGGTTTGACTTATAAAATCCCAATCAGCTTGAAAATTTTACATTATTGTAGCTTCTGACCCATAATTACAAATACTCTCAGTTAATAAAACAAACAAAAACAAAATTATTACTAGGGCTTCCCAGAGTACTTGGTTAAGAAAATAAAAACAAACGTCACAAATGCTATTGCACAAACTCAGCCGCCTACAACCACAGACCAACAGAGAGCCAAAGAGCTATCTAAAGAATAACCTTAAAAGCTTAATTTATCATTGATTTCAGGGAATTATCTCATTTCTAAAATCAATATTTCACCAATTCTTGACTTTTCTTACATCTCAAGAACAAATGAGCTAATACATGTTAAAGTCCTTACAAAATAAAAGCACCTATGAATTTAAGGCATATATTAAAAATCACTAAACACCAAAGGATCTCATAAGTGTTAATGACTTTAGTCACATGCAAATGTGCTTCTTTTTAAACGTACTTTTTTTTTTTTTTTTTTTGAGACAGAGTCTTGCTCTGTTGCCCCCACTAGAGTGCATTAGCAGTAGCTTCATCATAGGTCAGTGCAACCTCAAACTCCTGAGCTCAAGGGATCCTCCTGACTCAGTCTTCCGAGTAGCTGGGACTACAGACCTGCGTCACCACACCCAGCTAATTTTTCTATTTTTTGTAGAGATGGGGTCTCATTCTTGCTCAAGCTGGTCTTGAACTCCTGATCTGAAGCAATCCTATCACCTCGGCCTCCCAGAGTGCTAGGATTACAGGCGTGAGCCACCACACCTGGCCGCAAATGTGCTTATTGACACGATGATGAAATTACATAAAAACCATAAGAAGAAAACTTTCATTTGTATCTTTTCTTGAATCTCACACTTTTTAATACCACCAATTTATTTTTTACTTTTAACACCTTCAATTTACCAATTTAGAAGTCAATAAATGTAAAGGGTCACCATCCTAACCTTTGCTTACCAAACATTCTGTCAGATCAGGTCAATCACCACACCCAACTCACAAGATTCCATAAAAGGGAAGCTGCCTAAAATGTCACCAAACCAGAACTTCTCCCACAAGCTAGATCTCTGAAAACCTACCTGGACTGTTCCAAATCTGACAGGTTAGCATCCACCTAATCAAGATTCCCCATTCAACATCTAAAGATGCCCCTTAATCCTGCAGTCCCCAACCCCCAGGCTGAAGACCAGTACCGGTCCACGGCCTGTTAGGAACCTGGCCCCACAGCAGAAGGTGAGCGGCAAGCAAGAGAAGCTTCATCTGTATCTACAGCTGTTCCCCATCATTCGCATCACCACCTGAGCTCCACCTCCTGTCAGATCAGCAGCAGCATTAGATTCTCATAAGAGCACAAACCCTACTGTAAACTGCACATGCCAAGGGATCTAGGTTGCATGCTCCTGATGATCTGAGGTGGAGCTGAGGCGGTGATGCTAGCACTGGGGAGTGGCTGCAAATACAGATTATCATTAGCAGAGAGGTTTGCACAGAGACCACAATAAATCAATTGCTTGCAGACTCATATCAAAACCCTATCAGTGAGTGGTAAGTGACAATGTAATAAAAGAAATAAACTACACAATAGATGTACTGTGCTTGAATCATCCCCAAACCATACCCTCCCGCCCCCCAATCCGTGGAAGAATTGTCTTCCATGAAACTGGTCCCTGGTGCCAAAAAGGTTGGGCACTGCTCCCTTAATCCATCATTGTTTCATACTACCCTATTTTATTTCTTTTAAAACAGCATTATCAGAAATCATTTTGTTTACTTGATTCTCGGCTATCCATTAAGAATATAAGAGCCATAAAAAAGCACAATGGGAATGGTGGCCCCTGGAGTTGCACAAAGGCTGCTGTGGCAACACTTTTATCTGCTTTGTTTATGGGCCTCTCTCTCAAGGAACATTCCTCTTTCTTGGCCAGCTATGGTGACTCCACCGCAGGTTTCTTATCATTCATGTCTCAGCTCAAATATTATCTCTTCAAGGGAGGCTGACCATGTTGCCTGGTTGGCCCAGTGCAGTTCTGGTTTATGAATGTTGTCCTAGTCTTATTATTAATAGTGCCCCTTTTTCCTCTCAAAAGAGTTCCCATTTGGACAATAAACTTTATGGTCACCCAACTCAAAGTAATCCCTCAAAAATAATCCCGGCTATCATATTCCTTAAATTGATGATGCTTTATTTCCTTTATACCACTTATCACTATTTTAAAGTATCTTTTTTTAATTTAGATGCTAATTTAATTTCTCTAACCACTAAAATATAAGCCCATAAGAACATGGGACTTATGAATATTTCCAGCTCATTCACTACTGCATCCATAACACTTAGAAGAGTACCTTACACTCTGTAGGGACCCAGCATTTGGAATCTCCACATTGGTTCTCTCAGAGTTCCTGTGCAATAAAGAGCCTAGGAGCCTAGACCTTGGCTCTGGCAGTCCCTGTTCCAAGGAACAGACAGGGTTCTGGAGTCTTCTGAATCAGTCTAAATTCATTTAAGGTTTGGGTATTTGGAAAGATGTTTACTTTCATGACTGAGTTAACTAAGTTAAAGCAACATTACTTTATACTAAAGCAACTAGCTTTTAAGTTCCTTATTCTAGGATAAACACTTTGTTCTCCTTTCACTGAATTAAGTAACATGAGTATTTATATAAACATTAAAAAAAAAAGGAATGCCAATAATCAGCAATAATTAATAATTTGGTTATTCATGCTTATGTTAAATAGAATGCTGATTAAAAAAACTAAATTTGGAATTATTTTGCTGGGTGCAATAATCACTCTACAAAGATTTAAGAAAATATTAATCTAGTAGGCCAAAATTATAGATTAAATTAAACATGCCTGAGAAAAGGAAAATTAAAGTAAGCTGACATTTCAATTTGAGGAGGATAATCCAAGATCCAAGGTCAAATATTCTTATAAAATATGAAATATAAATATTTCAGCGGGGCACAGTGGCATATGCCTGCAGTCCCAGCTACTTGGGAGGATCACTTCAGCCTAGGAGTTTGAGTCCAGCCTGGGCAACACAGTGAGAGCCTATCTCCAAAAAAAATTTGTTCTGATTTAGAATGATCTTATTTTCACAGAAATATAGCTTTCAACACCTCCTTTACCAATCATCTTTGCCTACCTTAATTACATAATTAATAAGCAAAAAGAGAGGTAATATGAGATGGTAATTAGCAAGGGCTTTGAGTTAAACAGGTATAGACTTGGATTCAGCCTCCATCACTTGTAATTATGTGACCTTGGGTAAGTCACTTTCTAGAGCGCCTCATCTAAAAAATGGTAATACTGACTAACTTCAAAGGTACTGAGGTAATATCCAGCAAAATAAAATACAGTATAATTATAGTACAGTGCTTAGCACATAGTATGTATGATGATAATATTCAGGTAAGAAACTTACTGCTTTAGATCCTAAAAAAGTTTTTTTTTTTTTTAGCGTTTTTGACAATATTTCTAAAATTATCTTCCTAAAAGTAGTTTTCTCTATCACCTTATAGCAATATTTGTCAAGTTTCAGACTAATAGGAATTAGTATGTCTGGGACGAATTCAGTATTCTGAACAGACAATGCCAACAATTGAGATACATGCAGTCCACTGATCACACACTGAATTAAGAGAACACAACAAGTATAATTCCACTCTTTCTTGAGGCCTACAGGTAACTAGTATAAACAACAAATAATGAATCCATCTGTAATACAGTGAAGCCCTAGGGGCTACAAAGGTGTGTGGGGATTTGGCCTCAAGCCAAATGCACCTATACTGCAGTGTCTCTTATACCACTGCTACCTCTTTTTTTGCTATCGGGCTCAGCTGTCAATTGTCACTACTGTCACAGTGTGCCTATCTCCAGTAGAACTCAATTTTGGATCTTTTTAATTTTCTGGTAAATATGTTGTAACAGAGAGTCAAGTTTGTCTGAATAACTATAATAAAACTTAGTGGGTCTTATATGAGAAGACCAAAGTATTTCTATAAGTATAGTAGTAAGCCATGTTACATCCATTTGAACATCTCAGAAGTCAGTTTAGCTTATATCCCAGCTTTCAACTGTGATCAGGTTAGTTGTAAGTGCCAAATACATGACCTCCAGATAAGTGAAATGTGACACTATATAAAAATATATACACACATATATATGTATGTGTGTATTGTGTGGACCTCACATGTTTCTATGTATGTGTGCTTGTACATATGTATATGAAGTTGTCCAAAAAGGTCCCATTTCCTTTCCCCATTTTCCTTCCTCATGGAAGGAAGGACTTAAAACAAGAAACAGCCACAACAAAATAAGGGATACAGAGAGACACATGGCTTTCTGAATTCTCTCCATTTAATTTTATTCAGGATCCATTTCATTAAAGTCTGATGTTTTGAATTATTAATACTATATGTTAAATATTACCTTTCAAATACTTCATAAAAGTGAAACCTACAGTTTTTACCATAAGGCTACCGAAATACAAAACATAATATCTAAACACTTAAGTAGCACCTACATGTAAGATTGAAGGTACTCTGTAAACAGCATATTCTACTAGGTCATTAAATATGAAATGTCCGATTTCGAATTAAAAGTTTAGTTTATTATATCTCAAAAAAGAAGCAGTACAGTTAATCAAAGTATGCGCTGAAATTATCAACACAGTTTGCCATCTTAAAGGTAGCTTGCTTATGCCAGCAGTGAAGAAGCCTGGAGAGCCAGTGGCAATGAAATTGCGAAAGGTGTTTCCCACAGCTTGTTGAGAATTGAATTATTTTTCCTTTCAAGAAGTGGTCCAAAGCCTGGAACAAGTGGTAGTCAGTTGGTGCAAGGTCTGGTGAATATGGTGGATGACAGTGTTTCCAAGTCCAGCTTCTGTAGTTTGAGCAGAATTTTCATCTAATTGGTTACAGTAGACATCTGCTGTAATAGACTGATCAGGTTTCATGAAGCTGCAGTGGGTAATAGCAGTGCTGGATGGCCAAACGGACACCATTAGCTTTTTTTAATGAATATTCGATTTTGGACTGTGTTTCAACACTTCATCTTTATCCAACCATTGTGCCGAACACTTGCGATTGTCAAAAAGAATCCATTTTTCATCACACGTAATAATACGGTGTAGAAATGGTTCACCTCCTTTATGTTGTGACAGCAAAGAAAGGCAAGCTTCCAGATAATTTCTCTTCTGACTCTCATTTAATTCATGCAGTACCCATCTATCCAGCTTCTTTACTTTGCCCATTTGTTTCAAATGGTCCAATACTGTCGTAATAGTAATGTCAAACCTTGCTGCTAATTCATGTGTAGGTTGAGATGGATTCGCTCCCACTACAGCTTTCAGCTCATCATTATCCACCTTGGTCTCAGGTCACCCACATGGCCCATTTGCAAGATTACAATCACCAGAATGGAACTTCTCAAACTATGGATGTACTGTGTGTTCATTAGCCACATCCTTCCTGGCACTTCATTGATATTTTGAGCTGCTTGCACTATATTGATTCCATGAGGGAACTCATATTCAAAAATAACACAAATTTTTGACTTATCCATGGTTTCACAAAAATTGCCCTAAAAAAAAATTTGAAAGATAATCACAAGCCAAACCGTGCATTTGAAAGAACGAGGATGTACCTTCACAATTAAAAAAACAAACAAACAAGAAGTGTCAAAGTGAAATGTCAGAGATATCAACTGTCAACCTTAGTACTTAAGTAAATCAGACATTCCATACTTAATAACCTAATATAATAATGGAGAAACTCAAGCATTTCTCAGGGTCACCAAAATTATGGCCAAAAACTGGGTTCAAGGACAAACAACTGATAACTAGTGACTAAACTAATGACTAAAAAGTTTTTTATTTTCTATTATATAAACAGGAATATTTTAGTTTTATCTTGTCCTTATTATTTGCTTCTAACATACCTTGAACTATTTCTCAGAAAAATCCTATCAAAATATAAATCATTTTTTAAAGTTTCAAGTTGTTTCAATTCTATCCCTAAACTAAAATTCCACCATTCCCTCTGAGTACCATAAAGCAATGAATTACAGTCAAGAAAATTTTAATTTTTTTCATGTATATCTCCCAACAAAATATATATAAATTAGAATCAGTTTATGACAGAATTACTTTATTAAATTTTCTTTGCAGAAAAAAATTTTCTCTATCTAGTTTGCTTTGTGGTAAATTTCAAATACCTATACGCCAATGCATAATGCTCTAGAAGGTGTTTTTTAAATTACTGTAAAGACATTTTGTTCTTCTTGTCTAGATGTTTTATATTAAATTTTTAGCACTATATTATCATTTGAATCATTTATCAATTTATATTACATTATATTATATATCAATTAATATTATATTTGTCTACTTACCTATTCAGTTTATACCGGAGATGAAAACCTTAAAAAGTTTGCAGTAATCTGTGTTGCATTTCTTTTGGGAAAACACGGAGAGCAGAGTGGAGCTCGGGTGGCCAGCTCACTGCCACCACGCTCTTCAATTTTCAGGTAACAATCTCATGCCCAAACACTAATTCTAAAAACCAAATTTAAAACACTGTACAAAACCCAAACAAGCCGGTATCACTGACAGATGAAACGAACTACTTCAAAATGACTCTTGTGCCCATTTCGAACTGGCCACTGTGTCTCAACAGACAGAAGAAGCATAACCAAGGGTTTTTCAGTCTACTAAGGTTGGCAAACCCAAGCTTGAACATTCGGAAGTGTCCTTCATGTCTGATACAGAGTGAGCAATTGTGGGGGCAGGGGTATGAATGGAAACAGGTCAGAAGCAAGAAAAAAAGATGCAAAGTATAATATGAGTACACTGTGGAAAAAATCAACAGCTTGTATTTAAATTACTGCTTCAAAATGCTCTTTCCCAGTAGAATAAATGAATAGATTTGCTCATTATAGTCTCACTAGTAACTAAAAGTGAATTACAGTCTCACTATTAACTAAGCATTACACATATCAAAAGTTAAATGCAGTGTTTCTTTGAAAACCTTACTAATGACATTAGATGCAAAGCTAATTTTCAACATTTACTCATTCAATAAATTCCAAGTACCCACTAAGTGCATGGCACCAAGCTGGGAACTGGAAAGGGGCACAGCAAATTATTTCGCACAAATATTCTTACCTTCAGTTGAAACGTAGTTTCATTCACAGTCTCCTTCCAGTTACCTTCCTAAAAATTGAAGTTAATTTTAGAAATCATTATTGTAAAGCAAAACAATCCGTAAAGAATATTCTAAGTTAAATAAATTACATACCTACCATTTAGTTCTTATTTCAGGGAAAATGGGAGAGAGAGGTTAAAAAAAATTCTTTTCACTTCAAAATTAAACATACACTACAGATTCCAAAAGACTACTAAAAAACGGACCCAAGATTTTATAGATCTGGGTTTCAAAAAACTGAAGACTAATTCTGATATCATTTAAGTGATATCAAAAAGTACTGTCTTTAGTATCTTTAAGTATAAATATGTTAACCAAAAGAGTGATGTAATCCAATAATTTGAAATCAGGACAAAAAATACAATAAATTGCATATAAATTAACAAAAAGATCCTTAAGATAAGCATTCTATAGTTAAAAAAAAAACCAGGTCAAATGAATATTTTTAAAAGACTAAATAAAAGAAAAATACCTGTGTTAAAAACAAATAGAAGATTTTATCTCTACACAGGATAGGATGTGAAGCAATCCTCAGTAAAAAATTTTCTAAACCAATCCGTCGTCTCTCCACAAAATCTGGATCCATGTTGTCAGCAGACAGTTTATGCCAAACAAATTCTGCCTAGGAAACAAAATAACCATTAAGAATAGTTTCAATGCTAAATACGTCTAAACTACTACCATCATTTCACTTCTTACCCGTTTTTCTGGCAGAGGTGGTACAACAATATGTGGATAGTAAACTAAAAGGTAGTTTCTCAACAACTCAAATTCACTATATCGCCTCCATAGTGAGTCTGTTAGGACACTCTGACCATCAGTATGTTCAACAGACCTGAAAAGGAATAGAAGAACACTTATTTTATTTTTAAAAAATAAAAATACATACACATAAACACAACCTCCTTTAAAATTTATAACTCTATTTACTGAATGCTTATGAACTAGGTACCGAGGAAAGAACTTTTCATGTATTTTATTTAATCCTTACAACAACTCCAGGAAGCAGAGATTTATTACTACCTTTTTACAGATGAGGAAGCAAATGCACTACGATCACAAAGATCTGTGTGGAGCACTCAGATCCATCTGATTCCAAAGCCCTCACTCCTAACCACTTTCCTTCCATTATAGAAAACCTATTTCAACTCAAGAGGAATAGCTGTATTAGGAACATTCTAAAAGCCTCAATGTATAATAATTGATTTTATAATATGATAAAATCTGGCTTAGCTAGTGCTTCATTAAATAAAAAGTATTTTTAACTTCACTTCTGCCACAATGAGAGAACGACATTCATGCCAAAGACCAAGACACCACAAAACCTCAACTCCAGTTACAAATGAATCAGATTAATCCAAGTACCACAAGAGTAAAACAGTAATTAGCTCTGAAAGAGTGGGGAAGGGGGGTCATAAAAATTCATCCCTAGTTTTACTGTTAATTATAAAGAGCTGGCAGGCAATGCCACATCTCATCCATGTAAAAGTTCAACTTATGTTGGGAAAAAGTTAAGGTAAAATCATACATAAGATATTTAAAATTATTTTGACTATTTAAGATTTCTTACTAGCATAAGCACTGTTAGAAAGCATCAGTCTTCTAAACGTTAGCAGGACCTTCCTATTTTCTAATTGTTAGTTTGACAATAGTTTATTTGCCCTTCACATATAACCACAATGTGCATTTGTACATTAGGACATAAAGACACAGAAGCTAAATCAGTCTTAGAATAAAATCAAGTCTTGAGAAAGTATTTATGTCATGCCACGCTCATCACAATAGATGCTTGTTTTTATTATTTATATATTAAGTTTGCCAGTAAATTTATTCATTGCATATTAATAACAAGAAAACAAAATATGAAATACAAAATGCACAAATGGCTCCTATGGCAAAAATACAGGGATTAAATCATAATTGAATTAAATAATTCATTTTAAAGAGTTGACCTAAACATTAGCTATGACTAATACTATTCCAATCCAGACTCTCAACTTCAACTGAAAAAATATCTGTGTTAATCAAGTTTCAAATTATTCAAAATCATTACCAACAAAACTCATACCTTGCTAATTAGTAAATAAAGCAAGCCTATAAGCAGTATTCTCACAAGGCTGGTGGAAGACCTGCTTAAGTGTTTAAAAAAAAAAAGTTAAGGCAAGATGTAGTCATTAGAAACTGACTAAAAGCACACAAAAGACTTTCACTGGACCCTAAACCTACCCCATTTTCTAATTATTTAACAACTATTTAATAGCACATAATTGGTTTTACATGCAACATTTAATTTAACCCTCACAATAAAGTAAATATTATCATTAACCTTGTTTTATAAGTTAGAATAATTAAGTAATGACATCATATTGCCTCCCAAAAACCATCAAGGCATTCCTAACTATTCTAAAAAAGACATATTCTTATACATATTTTAAGAGAGTTTATAATCTATGAACAAGAACACACAAAAAATCTCTTGGGGAATTAAAAACCAATGATTTTAGCCTTATTCAATCTTAGCCTGCTAAACTATAACACTATAGAAAAGGAACATACCAAAATATTTTAATTTTAAACTTAAGAATTTATTTAGAAAGCTAGAGCTAACACTAATTTCTAAAGTATTATTTTAAAGTGGCTAATTTAATTTTAAAAACAAAAAACAGAAACAAAAACCCTCTCATGAGACCAGAGACAATTGCTAAATGGGCTTTCTACTTGTATCCAAAGGGTAAACAGGTAAGCTACATGACAAAAGTTCAACTTTTAGTTATTATGAAGGCTAAATAATATTCATATTGTCTGCAATTGTCTGCCTAACGCTGAATTACAGAAAGAATACTACATAATTAAATGAAGAAATCTGATGGTTGTGGTTGCTGAAGGTCAGTTAACCTCAGGAATAGTATACTTACAAAATTAGTATTTCTCAAATTCAATGTCTATGTGATATGGGGTAGGCAAGAATTTCTTTAGAGAAAACAAATCATAAAGAGAAAACACAGGTAAATCTGACTATCTTAAAATTTAAAGACTTTGTACTTTAAAAGATAATCAAAATCACGGTCCATGGCCCATCCATATCAAAAACACCTGGAGCTTTATATAGAAAATGGCCTAGTTCTAAAAAGAACCACCTTACCTCTCTCCTTTAAAGTTCCTATTGTATACAATTTTTCTTGTTTTTGGAAGAATCTTTTCTTTATTTCTTTTTTTTTTTTTTTTTGGTGGAAGTAGGAAAACTGTATTTATAAAGAAGGTTTTCAGAATTGTCTGAAGACAACCTTCACCAAGATTTTATCTTTCATTTTGGGTGGAACCACAGACCTGGAAAAAGCCTTGAAAAGTCACAGGGTTAAGCATTAAGGTAAGCTCAGAGACTTTTAGTAAAGCCTATGAAAATGGTGGGTTAAAAATTTTTTTTCCTAAGAGTATTCACATTAAAACATGGTTAACACTTAATCAACTTGCTTTGGTAGTTCTATTATTTTATTTTACTATCAAAAATTCTTTCATATCTATTTTAACATGGAAGCATTTTTGCCCAGTCTCTGAAGACAGAAAAGAAATAGTACATTCTTTATATAAACTGTTTATAATTGGCAACAATAAACCAAATCTTCCCTTGCCTTTCTCTAGGTAAAACAACTCTAACTCCTTTAACTTTTTCCTTATGAGGTTAAAAGACAATTTTTCTGGTGAGTTTGATTTCTTACTCCGTGATTTACTTTGTCATTTCTATTTTACCCCAAGTTCTAAAGCACCAATCTCAATTAATTTTTCTTTCTGTTAATTTCTCTGTAACTCCCAATTGTCCTAAGATGACTTAGGCCTTATTTTCCTAGAATTCTCTTTTAAGCATCTTCATCTACCTAAGTTCACTTCATACAATCCCAAGAACCTGGTATTCTCTTAAAAAATTGCACAGGGATCATAAGATCAAGAACTCCACCAAAGCATATGTCAAGTAACATTCCAGATCCCAAAAGTATTCCACTAACTTTCCCTCTCCTCTTAAAACAAATACATTAAAATATACCTAGAGCTACCAAGACGACCACAGCAAAAGACAACTGTTTACTTTACCCGTTAAAAAGTAAAGAAACAAAATCAATCCATCCCTAAAAAAGACAATGACCTATAAAAAATTCTGTTATATAACAGAGTTTGCATCAATAGCTACCAGAAAAAGCTTTCTATCTAAACCTAGCTGTAATTTTCATCACCCACCTTGTTTCAATGAGGTAAGCAGTATATGTTTCTTGCATGTTCATGGTATTTCTTCCAGTTCGCTTTTCTGCTTCTGAAACACTGATTTCTATCTTCTTCAACCAAAAATTATTTTCTGTCATCTGGACAAAAATAAATGGAACAAAAAAACCAATCTTTTATAATAGATGGTATTGAAAAAAAGCCCAGCTATTTAAATAAAACCCATTATTGGTACATATTTCAAGATAATTTTTTATATTTCTTTCTTTCTTTTTTTTGTGGAGACAGAGTCTTGCTCTGTCGCCCCTGCTAGAGTGCAGTGGCGTCATCATAGCTCATGGCGTCATCATAGCTCACTGCAACCTCCAACTCCTAGGCTCAAGCGATCCTCCTGCCTCAGCCTCCCGAGTAGCTGGGACTACAGGCACGCATCACCACACCCAGCTAATTTTTCCTATTTTTAGTAGAGGCAGGGTCTCACTCTTGCTCAAGCTGGTCCTGAACTCCTGAGCTCAAGCGATCCTCCAGACTTGGCCTCCCAGAGTGGTAGAATTACAGGCGTGAGCCACCTCACCCAGACAGTTTCTTGTATTTCTTGAGTTGCTAGGGGTTGCCAGCTGACAACAGCAACTGACAGCCACTCTTTATCAACACTAACTTTTCCAGAGTTATTTTAACAGGTACCATACATTTGATGATTAAAATTCACACTTCACATAAGTGACCAAGAATAAATCTATGTAAAAATGCATAAGAAAAAAATCTTAAAAACACATTCTACACAAAGGATTCTGGGAGGAGGGTGGAGTAATAAGCACCAGGAATCTGTCTCCCCACCTAGACAACAACTGCACTGGCAGACTCTGTCTGATGTAAATATTTGGGAGCTCTGCAGTCTAATGAAGGCTTGTAACTTCCAGGGGAAGGCTTGGATGATAAAGTGTGGTTAATTTCAACAATTTCAGCTCTCACCATAGTAGCAGTTACCTATCTCCCACCCCCAGCCACTAGCAGTCAGTTGTACAGTGTTCCTGGAGCAGCTTGCACACACCCTGCAGAAGCCAGGGTGGGCAAAAAGGACCCTGTTCTCCAAATATCAGGGATCTGTCCTCTGATCACTGATTGCTGCCTCTAACCACAGAGGCACAAAGAGGTGGTGGCCATTGTTGTTGCACCTCCCCGTGTTGTTGGAAGCCTTTCCCCCTGGTTGAAGTGACTTTCGGATTTAAACTGCCAGCACCCTGTTTTTCCCTCCCCTCGGCCCCATTTTGTAAGCCAGACATTAAAAACTTGGACATTTAGCCGGGCACAGTGGCATGCACCTGTAGTCCCAGCTACTCAGAAGGCTATGGTGGGAAGATCATTTGATCCCAGGAGTTTAAGGCCAGTCTGGGCAACATAGAGAGGCCTCGTCTCAAAAAAAAAAAAAACCAAAAAACAAAATACTTGGACATTTAAAAACAGGATATATGGCGAAAATTAGAAAGTAAGCACACATGCCTAGGACACCTCAGACTGATCTCTGGTACAGAGACAGCCAACAACAATCAAATATACAAAAATAATAACAAACAGTAAACTCAGGGGTAGGAAGAGAATCTGATTTCTAGAGTTACCACATTATTACATTCAAATGTCCAGTTTTCAACAAAAAAAAATCACATAGCATACCAAGAAACAGGGAATTATGGCCCATTCAAAGGGGAAAAAATAAATCAACAGGAAGTGTCTCTGAAGTTAAACATCATGGCATGTGCCTGTCGTCCCAGCTACTCATGAGGCTGAGGAGGGAGGATTGCTTGAGCCCAGGAGTTCAAATCCAGTCCAGGCAACATGGCAAGACCCCATCTCTTAAAAAACTATTAAAAAAAAACCACACAAAAACAAAAGAGAACAAGAAAGTGCCACTGAAAAAGACCTGATGCAGATCTACTAAACTAAGACTTTAAAACTACTATCTTAAAGATACGCAAAGAACTAAAGGGAAATGGGGAGACAGTCAAGAAAATGATGTATGAATAAAATGGAAGTATCAGTAAAGAGAGAGAAAACTTAAAAAGAAATCAAAAAGAAATTCTGGAGCTGAAAAGTATAGTAACTAAAATAAAAAATTCACTAGAAGGAGTCAAAGATAGATTTGAGCAGACACAAGAAATAATCAGCAAACTGGAAGATAGAAGAATGGAAATTAACAAGTCTGAGGACCATTAAAAAAAGATTAAAGAAAAGTAAACAGAGCCTAAGGGACAGGTGGGACACCATCAAGGTGACCAACATATGCATTGTGGGAGTCCCAGAAGGAGAAGGGAGAAAGGGGCAGGAAGAATATCTGAAGAAATAATGGCTGAAAACTCCACAAATTTGATCAAATTTGAATATAAATGTCCAAGAAGCTCAATGAATTCCAAGTAAAATGAGTTCACTGAGACACATTATAATCAAACTTTTCAAAGATAGAGAGGCTCTTGAAAGCAGCAAGAGAGAAGTAACAAATCACACACAAGCAACCCTCAATAAGTTATCAGCAGTTTTCTCACCAGAAACTCGACACTAGAACACAGTGGGCTAATATATTCAAAGTGCTAAAAAAAAAAAAAAAAAAAAAATTCAAGCAAGAATGCTATTATCTGGGAACCTTGAAGACATTATGACATGAATAAACCAGTCACAAAAAGACAAATATTGTATGATTCCACTTAAATGAGGTACTTAGAATAGTCAAAATCATACAGACAGACAGTAGAGTGGTGGCTGCCAGGGGCTGGAGGAGAGGGAAATGGGGAGTTGTTTAAGGGGTACAAAGTTTCAGTTTTGCAAGATGGAAAGTGTTCTGGAGGTTGGTTGCACAAAAATGTGAAATACTTAATATGACTGAACTATACATTTAAAAATGGCCAAGATGGCAGGTTTTACATTATGTATATTTTAACACAATAAAAAAAATTGGAAAACGTCCCACAATATGGAAAGATGATCCTCAATATTGATATCTAATTTTTGGTTTAAACAAAATCAAATCTCTCTCTCAAAACTAAGATTTTCAACAGGTAGGTTAATTAAAAAAAAAATCAGGGGTCATCTTATATTCAACTTTAAATCTGCCTAAACTTTTTGGCAGTGATTAATAAGCTCCACCCTTGAGAGAGCAGCAGGGTTTAAGAGCAGACTCCTTTCTTTTCCCTGTGACTAGAACATCCCCAGGTCTATAACAAAGGACCAAAAAGAACAATACACACACCACTGGTGGTTCACAGGCTGTATGTCTGAGAAGTGCACCACTGAGGAAAAGTCTCGAATATACCCAAAGTAATTCTAAGTCTAAACAAGGAAGAGAAAGTAAGACCATGAGATAACTGTTGTGCTTGGCTTTTTTTCTCCCTTGCTCACTGTCAAAATTCAGAGGTGGGTTTTAATTTAAAACACTGTACTTTATTATAACTGGAGAAGTTTATGAAGGAGAGATACAAGTAGAAACATGGATGTAGCAAAAAGTAAAAGAAAAAGCTACAGTAAAGCTCATGGTTATACACAGAAGATTAAACCCATGCACTAGGAGGCCAGAAGAGCTATGTGACAGTGCAAAACACTGAATCAGTGATGAGGAAAGACATTTAAGAGCTCTCCCAAAATGTACAGGAAAAATGCAGAAGGTAAAACCGCTAAAAGAAGATAAAAGACAAAGAACTAAGAGCCAACCCAATGGGATGGATTGTTATTAGCCAGGAAAAACAAATCACTCAGTTCTCAAACAAGGCATTTTTATAAAGTGTAAGTTGTTATACTTCAAGCATAAGATAAGATAGAAGGAAATCATTCAACCAAAAGAAAGCTCAAGAAATTACATAAGCCCAAACTACTTAACATGGGGATTACGAAGCCCCCATTGGTTGAGATACGTGTGTGTGTGTGTGTGTGTGTGTGTGTGTGTATAAAAGATACTTTTTGGCCCACAGCCAAGCATTTTGATTTGCCACCATCTGCTCCAGCAAAAAATTCCCTGAATTCTGAAAGCACACACTGATAAAACAAATTATCTCCTCAGCCAAAAAGGTAAGGCATATGAGTCATAAATTTACCGTCACACCATCCAGTTACAAAGAAGGAAAAAAATAAAAGCATAAAATCAGCTACCATAAAAGCTAAAGAATACAAACCTGCACACAACAATAATACCAGTAGGGTTGGTAGATGATATAAAATTGCTTATACTCAGCCGGGCGCAGTGGCTCACGCATATAACCTGAGCACTCTGGGAGGCTGAGGAGGGAGGATTGCTTGAGGCCAGAAGTTTGAGACCAGCCTGGGCAACTTAGGGAGGCCCTGTTTCTACAAAAACTTAAAAAATTATCCAGGCACAGTTGCGCACACCTGTAGTCCTAGCTACTTGGGAGGATGAGGCAGGAGGATCACTTGAGCCCAGGAGGTTGAGGCTACAGTGAGCTATGATTGCACCATTGTACTCCAGCCTGAGTAACAGAGCAAAACCCTGTCTCAAAATAATAAAAATAATAAAAGGACACATTCAACAGATTTAAAGGTGGATTAGCTTGATGACTGGCTAATGAAACCAGGGGCACGTTTTAAAGAGAGATACAATATTTTATATATATTCAAAGTGTACTTCTCATCAGAGTGAAGGATATCATTAAAGAGTAATGCTATACTCATAGCCCAAGGAATAATGTCCCAAATGTAGATGCTTGATGCTTGAATCACTGCTTTCTACATGACTTAAGACTAAATAACTACCTAACTAAAACAGATGAATGTAGAAGATGAACATATTGAAAAGGTAGATGAAATACTTTATTGCCAATTCAATGAGTGAAAATAAATGTATTTGTCTTAAGTTTTTAAAATGTTGCAAACAGTGAAGACAGAAAAAGCAAAGAGCAGATAACAGTGATAAAAGGAACAATATGAAACTATTAATTCAAAAACTAAATATTTATTGAGTATCTACAATGCCAGTCATTAGGGATGGAAGAGGACTGAGACAAGGTGCCTCAGCTCAAGTAGTTCACAATTTACATGAGAAGTTCTCAATAGTGGCAGTGCACTGCTGTCCACCTGCGATGCTCTTTAAGATTAAAACAAAACAAAGGCTAACCTGAATATATCAACTTTTAGGATTATAGATGAAAAGAGTTAGAATGTCTAATTATAGTATTCATTTAGCTAATCTTATTTAAATCAGACACTAAAGAGAATATATTAAGAAAATATATTTTATCATTACATTGAAAATTATAGGAAAAAAGATAAAATTAAAAGAAAAGAGGCAAAAACAAAACAAAACAAAACACTCAGCAGACTGAGATGTACGGCAATAATTCAGAAAAGAAAGAATACAAAGAAAGAAAAATAAAATAGCAAAAATATAATATTTTGGGCAGTAGAATTGATGTTGCAAGAAACCAAATCAGTAGAAAGGTGACATAGTAAAGGACACTCTCCCAGAACACTGAGAAAAAAGAAAATAATAATAAAAATAACGAAAGATGATAAATAAGAAAAACTAAGAACTAACCTTCAAATAATGGAAGTTCTTGAAGAAGAAAGCAGAATAACACAACAGAAATAATAATCAATATAATTAAAAAGCAAACAAACAAAAATCTTTCCTGGATTGAAAAAAATTCTAAGGTTCAAATTAAAAGGCATGTGGTCCAAGCATAATGAATTTGGAAATTTAAACATTTTCAGCATAAAGGAAAAAAGTCCTAACAAAATTCAGGCAGAAAAATAAGAAACAAGACCCCTACAAAAGAATAAAGACCAGATTTGACTTTATAGACTTCACAATAATAAATCCCAAATGACAGAGGAGCATCATGCTTAGGACAAGTTTGAAATATTATAAAACATACTAACATACGTTCCTTCAAACATCCTTACTCTCAGCAAGATTTTCTGTAGAAAGTTATAAACTGTTCCTAAAATTTATATGGAAATGTAAAGGACCTAGAATAGCCAAAGCAATTTTGAAAAATAATAAGTTGGAGGACCTATGCTATCCCATTTATAAATTTAGTAAAAAGCTAAATTAATCAAGACAGTGTGGTACTGGCATAAAGACAGACATTGAGACTGATAAACTGTGGCCTTCATCAAAGTTAAAAACAAAAACAAAAACAAAACCCTTTGCTCTTCAAAGCACACCATTAAGGAAAAGAAAACATAAGCCACAGACTGGGGAAAAAAATCTGCAAATCATATATATGATAAAAAACTTGTATCTAGAATACAAAACACTTATGACTCAATAATAAGACAAAACACCAATTAAAAACATGAACAAAAGATCTGAACAGACATTTCGCCAAAGAAGATATACAAATGGCACCTGAAAAGATGCTCACCACTAGCAGTCAATATGGAAATGCAGATTAAAACCTCTCCACACTCACTAGGATGGCTATAATCACAAAGACAGACAGTGTCAAGTGCTGACAAGGGGGTGAAGAAAAGGGACCCCTCACACAATTGCTAGTGGGAATGTTAAATGGTCCAGCCACTTTGGAAAACTGGCAGTTTCCTAAAAAGTTAAATACAGCGGCCGTGGTAGCATATCCCTACAGTCCCAGCTACTCAGGAGGCTGAGGTGGGAGGATCGCTTGAACCCAGGAGTTTGAGTCTAGCTTGGGCAATATGGCAAGACTCCATCTCTAAAAAAATTTTTTTTAAAAAGTTAAATATAAACTTACCATATGGCCCAGCAATTGCACTCCTACAAATCTACCCGAGAGAAATGAAAACACATATCCACACGAAGACTTGCATGTGCATAAATGTTCACGGCAGCACTATCACAATAGCTACAAAATGAAAACAACCCTAACGTCCATCAAATGGTGAGTAGATAAAATGTGATATATCCATACAATCAAATATTGCTCAGCAACAAAAAGGAACTACTAATAAGTGCTGTAACATAGATGAACCTCAAAAACATTATGCTAAGTATAAGAAGCCAGACTCAAATGATAACAGATTGAATGATTCCATTTATATGACATACCCAAAATGACATATTTATATAGAAAGCAGACAATGGTTGCCTAGGGCTGCAGATGGGAAGGGGGATTAACTACCAAGAGGAAGCAGGGAATTTTTTAGGATGATGGAAACGTTCTAAAACTGGATGGTAGTAATGGTCGCACAACTCTGTAAATTTACCAAAAATCATTAAATTATACATTTACAATGGGTGAATTTTATGGTATATAAATTATACCTCAATAAAGTTGTTAAAAAACAAAATAAAATCCATGAGTCCATATTAACATAAATAGAGAGTTTGATGAGGAACAAGATATTTTCACATTTTCAAAGTTATATCCCCACAAAATTCATTACCAAGGGGAAAAGAATAACTATATTCGAGAAGCCTGGCAGATACTAGTGATCAGAATACTGGAGTAGATCAAAATCATATGCGAAGGGAAAAGATGCAATTAGAACAACAACATCACGTCAGTGGCAATTTCTGCTGGAGATGCATAAGCTGAATCTAATCATGAGGAAACATCAGGCAAACACAAATCAAGGGACGTTCTACAAAATAACTGGTCTCTAATCTTCAAAAGGGTCAAGGTCACAAATGTAAAAACTGAGAAACTCTTCCAAATTGGAGGAGACTAAAGAGACAATACAATAAAGTGCCATAGTAGAGTCTGGACTGGATCCTTTTCCTCCGAAGAACACTATTGGTACAACTGGCAAAACTAAAACAGAGACTGAGGATTAGACAGTAGTCATTTATCAGTGTCATTTTCCTGATTTTGGTGGTAGTATTGTGGTAATATAGGATAATGTCCTTGCTTGTCCTCAAAATACACACTTAAAGGTTTTGGGGATGAGATAGGGCAACATCATGCTGGCGACTTATTCTCAAATAGTTCAGGGAATAGTTCTTTGAACTGTACTTATAAATTTCTATTTCTATAAATATGTGATTATTTCAATATGTTAGAAAAAGGACATAATGTTACGTAAATAATTTTTGTCTCTGTTATGTCTGGGGAAGAAAAAAGCAAAGATACATGCCTTTCCAAATCATAGAGGATACAACCCAAGAAATTATGGTCTCTAAAGGAAAACCTAAAAACAAACCAAAATAAGAAAGTATAAAATATGACACAATAAAATCAATTAAAAATGCCAGTTAAGATAATAAATGTAAATGTTTTAAATTCTCTATGGAAAATAAGAAAAAAAAACAAGGCATAAAAATTATAAAAATGGACAAGTACACAATTAAGGCAAACTGAAATTAAAAGAAACCAGTATGGCATCAGGCCAACCAGATAACTGGTAATCAGGAAAAAAAGTTTGTAATTACAAAAACCTCAGATCAATTCTCCCTCAGATTAGTAGCCAGCTTGCCAGAATGTGAATCCCATCTCTGCCACAGATTACATGTATAACTCTGGGCAAGTAATTTAACCTCTTTGTACTTCAGTTTCCTCAAATGTAAAATGAGGATAACAGTACCTGCAATGAATTGAATGTTTGTGTCCCCCCAAAATTCATATGTTAAAATCCACACTCAAGGTGATGGTATTAGGAGGTAGGGCCTTTGGAAGGTGATTAGGTCATGAGGGTGCCCTTACGAGTGGGATTAGTGCCCTTATGAAAGAGACCCCAGAGAGGTCCTTTCTTCCTTCCAGTATGTGAGGACACAGTGAAAAGACAGCCTACAATGAACCACGAAGCAGGCCTTCACCAGTCACCAAATCTACCAGTGCCTTCGTATTAGACTGCCCAGCCTCCAGGACTGTGAGCAATACATTTCTACTGTTTACAAGCCACCCAGTCTATGGTACTTGTTATAGAAGCCTCAAAGGACAGTACCTAATTGACAAAGTCATTGGGAATATTAAATAAGTTAATGTATGTAAAGAGTTTTACAAGTTGCCTGGCAGACAGCAAGAGCTCAAGTATTACTTATCCCCCATTATTTGTAGGTTTAAGTTTTTCTAATGATGAAAACACACACTTAACGTACAAAAATTGAAAAGGTAGGAAAAAAATAAATGAATACAAATCATTTGTATTCCACAACCCAGAGTTAACCACTGTTACTATAATGGTGTACTTCCTTATCTTTTTTCTAGGTGTGATGCTTCTGTGTTACTAAAACAGGTGAGAGAGCTAAAGATTAAGAACCACCTATTGAATTTACTTCCCTTTGGGGCTATGTTACACTGATCAGAGGTACCTGGTACTAGGTTAACAATGACGGCCAGGTGCAGTGGCTCATGCCTATAATCCTAGCACTCTGGGAAGTTGAGGCGGGAGGATTGCTTGAGCTCAGGAGTTCAAGACCAGCCTGCTCAAGAGTGAGACACCCCCCACCCCACCCCCCCACCCCGCCTACAAAAAGTAGAAAAATTAGCCAGGCTTGGTAGCACATGCCTGTAGTCCCAGCTACTTGGAAGTCTGAGTCAGGAGGATTATTTGAGCCCAGGAGTTTGAGGTTGCAGTAAGCTATGATGACACTACTCCACTCTAGCTGGGGCGACAGACTGAGACTCTGCCTCAAAAAAAAAAAAAAACAGATGTGTTTACTTAGGCCTAATAGTGAAGCTTATTTCAGCTGTAGATAACTGTCTTAGTCAGTACCAGCTGCTATAACAAACTGTCATAGATTGGGTGGCTTATAAACAATAGAAATTTATTGTTCACAGTCCTGGAGGCTAGAAAGCACAGGAGCAAGGCACTGACAGATGGGGTGTCTCCTGAGGGCTCACTGCCACGTTTCAATCTGTCCACACATGGCAGAAAGGGGAAAAGGAGCTCTCTGTAGTATCTTCTATAAGAACACTAATCCCACTTACGAGGGCTCTCCCTTCATGACCTAATCACCTCCCAAAAGTCCTACCACCAAACATCATCATCTTGGGGATTAGGCTTCAACATATGAATTTTGGGGGAAGAAACATTCAGTCCATAGCAATAACTAAGAAAAATAGGGTTGTAATACTTGACCTGTTCTCTTGTGGGTTTTTTCTCTATAAAAATACTTTTAAAATATCATCACAGCTATTCAGAAAACACCAATTTTTATTTAAAATAAAATAATATGTAAGTTTGAACAGGCTTCCAAACTGAGTAACACCACATTCATGGTTCATGAAATTAATTTGGTGGGTTGTGACCAACAATTCTTTTTAATGAAAAAGAATAGAAGAGAAAAGTACCAGAGGGTGTTGCATGAAGTCATGACTAAGTATTGTTTCCTGAAACAACACCTGTATATGTAAGTATACGTATGCCGATTATGATGTAAAAGCGTAAATATTTTGTACTGTGAGTCACCTTCAAAAAAAATCTGAAAGCCACTGATGTAGAAAATGATTTTTTAAAAATTCTTGAGTATGACTTTATCATCTGCTACTAAACTGATAATTCTGTAACTATGCCTATAAATTTTCTCTTCCATTTTTATGTTACCCTCACCCACAGAATGCCCCCAACCTTACAATTCTGGTCTACTCCACTTAGTTCTCTGCTGCCAATCAGTGAAAGTGCTAATTGCGCACTGGAATTTTTAACCACCAGTTGCTCAAGCACTCTTTGACCCATCAGCACTCCCAGGCCTAGAGCGTTCTCCCTAAAAAATCACTTATGAATTCCTCAGGTAATGGTTTTTGTCTGGCAAATACTGTAAGCCCCTACCCCTGTCTGTTTACTGCCAACTCAATAGAATCTTTTGGCCTAAAAAAGTATTCTTTCCTCCATTCCCTTGCTTTTCCTCTCCCTTCTGCTAGAACTAATTACTACTTTCTTAGAGACTGGATTCCCCTTTCATTTTTTCCATTTTCCCAATTATTTTAAATAAAACTGACTATAGCTTAAAAAAATGAATACACTCTTCCTTGTAGGGAGAAAGTACAAAAGGAAAAGACAAGGCTTCTAACTAGACAATGGAAAAGAAGAGGACTGAGGAATCACAGAAAGAAAAACAAGAGACTGTATAGAAAAAGAACTTAAGTGATGTTTAAAACCAGAATACTCTTGTGATTCTTAGACAGTGCTGTTTCCACTACCTCTTGGGTAGTAACTGGTACAAATTACTATCCCTTCTAAATTTTGCACAGTCAAAAATAAGGCTGATTTTGCCATGTCTGAACACTATTTGCATACATATTTTATAGTAAAAAGTTGTTTCGTAAATCAAAATGTCTTTTATACCTTTTTTTCCTCCTCAAAATTACAACTTAATCATAACTAAACTAAAAACTTTAAAATATAGAAATATAGTATTGGAACACTTAATAAGACTATCTTAAACTTTTTTTTTTTAAAATGAAGCAGAATGGCTTAATGGAAAGAACACTGATTTCAATGCCAGGTGGACCTGGACTCAAATCCCACTCAGTGCTTATAACATTGGCCAAATTACTTCTCACTGAGCCTCTGACTCCTCATCTTTACTTATCTGTTGGAAGTAATTTTGAGAATTAAATGAAAAATAGAGCCTCACTGTGCATAGCACACACAAATCTAACTTACCTTTCTGCCCAGACCACATTCCTATCAGTAACAGAAGCAATGAGGCTACAAACCTATTACAACAATTCTCAACTGGAGATGGACTGAGTGGAAGAGAGGACAGAAAGAGGCATAAGGGACTAGATGATCCTTAGTCTGGTTTTCTTTTTGAGGGGGACACCGGGGAGGAGCAGGAGTGTACTGAATGTATGTGTGTTTAAACTCCTGGTGATTCTGAAATATCTGCCCAAATGGCTTGTGTCTCTTTACAAATCACTAGATTAGGGAGTTGTTTCAGGAAACCTCATAACTTTTGGTCATTAACTGATAGCCTCTTGTAACACATATTTACAAACATTTTCCCAAAATGTCAGGTAATAGTATATAACTACAAATTTTATGTATAGATAGCACCTCTGGGTTTTTAAATATCTTAAACTAAATATATATAGGGTTTTTAGAAATTAACAACACATTATAATCACTTGTAAATTAACATAAGTGGATTTTATATTCTAGTTTCAACTTCATATTAATTAAATATCTAATGGCTCTCACAAAATTACTAAAATGTTATCATCACATTCAAAATTAAAGTTCTCGTGCTCGCTTCGGCAGCACATATACTAAAATTGGAAGAATACAGAGAAGTTAGCATGGCCCAAACAAAAAAAAAATTAAAGTCCTCATGATACAGCCAACAAAAGATGAGTCTTGCCTTTTCAAACAATCTAGAACCACTTGAACACAAAATGAGAGGCAGACCACAAGACTGGCAAATATTTTAAAGTCCGAAAATATTAAGTATTGATAAAGATACAGAATATGAGGTGCTTCTGATGAGGGTATAAACTGGTATAGCCACTTTGGAAAACAATTTGACACTATTTACTAGGGCTGGCCATGTTACTACCTTACAATCCTGTAATTCCATTCCTAAATTTATGCTAGACTCTTGGACGTATGCAGAGGAAGTTCATGGTAGTAACTTTTAAAAATAGCAAAAATGAGCTAGGCGCAGTGGCTGACACCTGTAATTCTAGCACTTTGGGAGGCCAAGGTGGGAGGACTGCTTGAAGCCAGGAGTTCCAGACCAGCCTGAACAAGAGGGAGACTCCATCTCTACAAAAAACAGAAAAAATTAGCTGGGCGTGGTGGCATGCACCTGCAGTCCCAGCTACTTGGGAGGCTGAGGCAGGAGGATCGCTTGAGCCTAAGAGTTTGAGGTTGCACTGAGCTATGTTCACGCCACTGCACTCTACCCTGGGCAACAGAGTAGGACTCTGTCTCAAAACAAAAAAAAGAATAAATGACATGGAAACTTAAAGCTAAAACTCAACAAAAGGAAACAAACAACCCAATTAAAAAAAAAGGCAAAGATCTTAACAGAGACCTGACCAAAGATACAAAAATATACAGATAGCAAATATGCATACAAAAAGATGCTCCATATCACTTGTTATCAGGGAAATACACATTAAAACAAGATACCACTACGCACAGAACACTGACAACATCAAATGCTAGTGAGGATGACGAACAACAAGAACTCTCATTTATTGTAGGTGGGAAGGCAAAATGGTGCAGCCACTTTGGAAGAGAGTCTGGCAGTTTCTTACAAAACTAAACATACTTTCACCATATGATCCAGTAATTATACTCCTTGGTATTCACCCAAAAGAGGTGAAAACTTACATCCACATGAAAATCTGTACATGGATACTTATAACAGCATTATTCATAATTGCCAAAACTCGGAAACAACCCAGATGTCCTTCAGTAGGTTAAGGGATAAACTGTGGTACATCCAGACACTGGAATATTATTGAGTGTTAAAAAGAAATGAGCTGTCAAACTGTGAAAAGAAATGGAGGACCCTCACAGCATATGACCAAGTGAAAGAAGACAATTCTCAAATGACTATATATTGTACGGTTCCAACTATATGATATTCTGGAAAAGGCGAAACTATGGAGACAGTAAAAAGATCAGTGTTGCCAAGGATTAAAGGGGAGGGAGGGATGACTAAGTAGAACACAAAGGAATTTCAGCACAGTGAAAATACTTTGTATGATATAATGGGGATATATGTCATTATACGTGTCCAACACCAAGAGTGAACCCCAATGGACTTTGGATGATAACGATGTGTCAGTGTAGGCCGACCATGTATAACAAATGTACCACTCTGGTGGGAGACGTTGATAATGCAGGAGGGCCCCAGAGTATATAGGGTATTTCTGTATCTTCCTCTCAATTTTGCTAAGAACCTAAAATTGCTCTTAAAAAATTAAGTTTCTAACTTAAAAAAAAAAAACCTTCAAAGTACACCCAAAAAAGTCTTCATTCTACCCTATCTACTTTGATATTTTCCTACATAGGAAAAACCTTCAACTCCTGAGTTGAAGTCCCTGGTTAGCTGGTCTCTAAACTCACGGTTAAGAGTCTTTCCAGTTTCATTTAGCAAAGAATCTGCACTTTTCTTTATCCATATAGTACAAGGATTGGCAAGTTAATATTAGCACTAACACCTGTTCCAGGAAAAAAAGAAGCAAAATGACTGGATGAACAATACAGACAGAAGGAGACTTTGGGCAGGGTGGTCCAACCTGGAACACTACAATGAGTTTGTGAACTGCTTCAATTTACCCTGGTCTACAAATCTTGCATTATACACGGAAACACTTTGGAATGAAAGCACTTACAAATCTAAGATGATACATTTTTCTCCTTCTCCTCAAGCAAACGAAATCACTAATTACCAAAGAGGCTTTAAGAAGCAAGGACATGGGATATAGAGAGCCTCCTATAAGAAACATGGCACTTCCCCCCAAATAAGAAAATTACAGCCAAATAAGGAGTTTTTTAAAATGTTTTTTCATTTGTACCTTTTCTTAAACCTGACACTTTCTCCAATTACCTGATGGCAGCACCAGGCCAACAACCCTACTGCCCCAGACTTGCTCCTCATTCTAGTCCCCCATTCCCTTCCTTCTCAAACACCGCTGCCCCCTCCCCCAAAGTGTCTCCTTTAAAATATCTCCCCAGCAAAACCCCTTGCTGCCAGAAACATCAACGTTCCTCTTCTGGTCCACATCTCCCGGTTACGCGACCACTGAAAACTGCCCCTCCTCCAGCCTGGCCAGTTAGGGCCCCCACCCCCACTCCCGCGGAACCGCACCCACTCTCCTGGCCGCCGCCCTCTCGACCCTTCCCTCGGCCAACCGCAGCGCCTGGCGCTCGCCCCCACCCCAGGACCCCCTTTTTTCACTGGGCCTCCACTCGCCCCCCGACAATGCACCTGCGGTCCCCGCCTTTCCTCCTCGCTTCCCCCGCGCCACTGGGCCTCCCCGGGCAAGCCCACCGGCCCCGCCAGCCAGGGCCAGCCCAGCCCGGCTCGCTAGGCCCCGACACAGGCCCCGAGGGCTCTGCTGCCACTTCTCCTCACCGTGTCGACCCCAGAGCCCGCGTGCCGGGCCCCCTCCGCTTCCTCCCCAACCGCAGCCTCCAGCCCAGAGACGGTGCGGCCCAGCGGCTCAAGGGGCGCGGGCTGCAGCTGCCGCTCAGGGTCCAGAGGTGCCTGCTCCATGGCTGCAGCTCGGCGCGGCGAACCCAGTGCGCCTGCGCCGCCGCGGCCCGCCCCGCCCCTCCGCCCAGCCCTCTGCCGTGGCTCGTTCAGTCCCTGCGCCCCGCCAGCCGCTGCCTAGTAGACCTAGGAGCCTCCGGGAGCAGGGGCTGGGGTTGGGGGAAAGGCGGGTCTGCAGAGGAACTGGAGCCCGGAGACCCAGAACCTGGGAGAACTGATGCAGGGAAAGACAGAGAGAAAGGCAAGGGGAAGGTGAACACTAGAAGTAGGTATGGGGACTATTCAGGTTGATCATCTAAAGAAAATTTGAAACTCCAAAGAAATTGTAGACTCCCTCTCAGCCTCTGCTTTGCCTGCCATTATTGGTTCCATTTTCTCCCGGAAAGATCAGAGCTGCATAAATGATTAACTTTCAGCAGGTTGAGTAGCACATTCAGCAAAAAGTAACACTTGCAAGGTTTTGAGGAAAGTGGAGCATTTGGCTGAAGCAGGGCTTGAGTTCTTTTGTAAATGTTTCATGAAGCCCTGGAGATCTCTGATAATTTTCTACAAACATCTCTTGTTTAATTTTCTAAACCTGCTTCCTTGACAAGCTTTCACCCTGGTAACCTGATGGGAAATGCTCGATGCCTATAACAGGCTGTGGTACCTTGAAGTTTTTTCTATGCAAAGTCTGGTCTCAATTTTTCAAAGACAGAAATTAATCTCTCTGCCCACTTAGCTATTTCAAACTGTGACGTAAAATTTCCTTTTCCTGGAATGCTCTGTATGGTCTGGGAGCAAATTTCCATTCATCCCTAAAACTCAACTCAATTACCATCTCCAAGTGCTAATATCACTTTGTTCATAAATCTGTTATGACCTTTCTCATATAATTTTATAATTATTTATTTATATGTCCACCTCCCCCAACTAGACTTTAGACTCCTTTATGGCAAGGACCCTTTTTTATTCTTTCTACTAAACCTAGAACATTTACTCATAACTGTTTAAAGGCATTTTATCAGTTTATCAGGGATTGTTCATGCCAGGCAAACTCTCAGAAAACATATTTTTAGATCAGAAGACTATTTTATTTTGTCACAGGAGAGATATCTTTCCAGAAACCGATTTGCATCCATTATCCTGTGCCCTTTTCCCGATTTTGAGATACACAGGATCTTAAAGCCATTAGGATAATTGCAACGGGCAGGTGACTTGAGTGTCTCACCCTGCAGGGAGTGGGAACAAGGAAAAGGGCTGGGGACTTTACAAAGCAGTTACTGAGGGGAGGCCCCAGGACTGTCAGCTGTTTCTAAAAAAAAAAAAAAAGAAAAAAACTAAAACAAACCAAGTGGGCCATCTGTTTCCTGTTCATCCACACCTCTTTTTTTGTGGGGGGGGAAATCTTTCAAGACTGCTTTTGATAGCCATTTTAAGTTGTTCAGCTGGATATAACTTTGTCCCTATATCTTCTTAAAAGATAGACTTGAAGAAACCAAATTTGAAAAATCAAAAGAGTGCTTGAAGATTTTAAAATCAAGGTAAAAATGATCAGATGATTATTTCCCCCTATTTTATATACATATAATACATGTTCATTGTGGGGAAATTAGAAAATACAGTTATGTATTAAAAAAAAAAAGCCATCCACACACTTACAATCCAAAGCACTGTTAACATTTATCATGTATCCCTTCAAATATTATGGATATATACATATATCTCATATGTACATATAATAAAATGGGATTACACTATTATGCTACTTTATAATTTATTTTATTTAAAACATCAAGAACACCTTCCTATGTGAAAAAAATATATTCCTACAGAATCTTCATAATGGCTACATAGAGTTCTATTGTAAAAAATTACTATAATTTATTTAATCCTATAATCCTGTATAGTTACAATTTAAGTTGATTCCAAGCTTTACTTTTACAAACAACTCTGCAGTAACTATCCTCCTACATGGGAAAGTTGCCAGAATCAAGATGGAATCACTTGTGTTATAAAAAAAAACAAAACAAAACAAAAACACTGACAAATAAAGCCTTCTCCAAGACTATGAAGAAGAAAGCTCTCATGCATAAATGCCTGATAAGCAATCTTACACAAACCTTGTAAGACCATCACAACCTTACAAAAAAAGTACTTCTGCGAGGATGTCTGCCCACCAACTGCCTGTCCAACCTCAGACTGTCATAATCCTTGTTATTGACCCTTGTAGCCAAGGATAATTATCTCAAAACAATTAGGCAATCGTCCTCATTTTTCCTTTAAAAACCTTTATCTTCCTTTATCTCCCTAAATAGTGCATAGTTTACCATGGCACGCATATTCCTATTGTAATGCTGTGTCCCCAAATATTTTCTTCTAGAGAGCCTCTCTCTGTTTGTAATTTAGGTTGACATACCTAAAATCTTTGTGTACACAACCAGTTATTCCCTTAGGCTAAATAGGAATTGGAAGATTTTAAGGGAAATTTCATTTGAGCTCTTATAGTGCCTGATGGACTATTTTTGCTCTATTACAAAATAATGTTTCCAGAAAATTATTATTTGTATTCACTAGATAATATGCCTTACTCTTGGGGCTGCCTATAAGGTAACAAAATTTTTTTGATAGAGACAGCAACTAGTGTTTATGTAAAAAGCCTGGAGTGGGAGGGGAGGTGGTGTCTTGACATTTTAATTTTATTTTATCTTTTTCTTTTCTCTTTTTTTTTTTTTTGAGACAAAGTTTCGCTCTGTCACCCCACTGGAGTGCAGTGGTGTCATCATAGCTCACTACAACCTCAAACTCCTGGGCTCAAGTGATCCTCCTGCCTCAGCCTCCTGAGCAGCTGGGACTACAGGTGTGTGTCACCACACCCAGCTAATTTTTTCTGTTTTTAGTAGAGAAGGGGTCCCACTCTTACTCAGGCTGGTCTTGAACTCCTGGCCTCAAGTGATCCTCCCACCTCAGCCTCCCAAAGTGCTAGAATTACAGGTGTAATTACACTGCGCCCAGCCCAGTTTCTTAAAACATTAAAAACATGTACTTACCATTCCGCTCCTAGGTAATTACCCAAGAGAAATGAAAGTATATGTCCATACAAAGACTTGTACAAGGATGTTCACAAAAGCCTTATATTAATAGCCAAAAACTGGAAATAACCTAACTGTCCATCAACAGGTGAATGGATAAACAAATTATGATCTAATCCATACAATGGATTACTATTCAGGAAAAAAAGGAATGAACTACTGATACACACAACATGGATAAACAGTAAAATAATTATGCTGAGTGAAATAAACTAGACCTCATCTCAAAAAAGACCACACTGTTTGATTCCATTTATATAAGATTCTTGAAAATGCAAACTAATCTATCTGACATAAAACAGATTGGGGTGTAGTGGACTGAATGATGGGTGACCTCTAAAAAGGTATGTCCACATCCCAGGTGGGCCTTAAATCCAATGTCAAGTGTCATAAGAGGAAGGCAGAGGAAGATTTAAGACAGGAGAGGAGAAGACCCAAAGAAGAGGAAGCAATGCCACCACAGAGGCAGAGAATGGATTGACTGGACACAAGTCAAAGAATGCCAGAAGCTGGAAGAGGCAAAAAATGGACTCTCCCCTAGATCCTCTAGAGGGAGTATGACCCTGCTGACACCTTTATTTCAGACTTCTGACCTCCAGAACTGTGAGAGAATAAATTTTTGTTGTCTTAAGCCACTCCATTTGTCATAATTTGTTATAGCAGCCTCAGAAAACTAATACAAGTGGCTCCCTGGAAATGGGACTCAGTGGAAAGAAGGGAGAGATGGGAAGAGAGATTACAAAGGGGCAAGAGTAAACTGTTAAGGATGATAAATATTTTCATTATCATGATTGTTATGATGTTTCATGGGTGAAGATGTCAAAATTTATTAAAATGTATAGCTAAAAAATGTGTAGTTTATTTTAATTCCATTATATAAAGCCATTAAAAAGAAAAAAGACATAAATGGGTCTCAACAAGACTCCACTTGCAATATTATGGGCTTTTCCAAGTAGTCCATATAACACTGGCCCATAGTACATTATCAGAAGACTGACCATGAGATGAAACCCCATCAAATGAAGAATAGCTGCATAAACTCAGGATATTAAAACTGGGAGAACTGGCATTCAAAAATATGAAGCATTGTCATGCGCAAGAAAAATTATTCTCAACTTTTGTGAACTCAGTCAGAACTGAGACCAATGACATAATACAGGTTGAACATATCAGATCCAAAAATCTGAAATCTGGAATGCTCCAAAACCTAAAACTTTTTGAGCACCAACATGACACTCAAAGGAAATGCTTATTGGAGCATTTTGGACTTCAGATTTTCAAATTTGGGATGTTCAACCTGTAAGTATAATGCAAATATTCCAAAATTCAAAAAATTCTGAAATCTGAAACACTTCTGGTCCTAAGCATTTTGGATAAGGGATACTCAACCTGTAGTAAGATTTTGCTTCAAAGAACTTTCTAACATCAGTGCAGTCTGTTAGGGTGGGGGCTCATGACGCGGATGGAGAAAGAATTCTCAACAGAAAGATTAGGATGGAAAGAAGAAAGTTTATTTACTTTTCCCAAGAAAAAAAGGGATAATGGCACAGCATGCAAGTGAAAGAATGCAGTCTGGCTGGACTGGTCTGGCAATGAAAAGGAGGATTTACACTTATTTTCTGTCTGCTCGGCTCTTTTCAAATGCTGTGAAAACAATCTCTGCAGGCAGTTAATTTTCAAAGACAGTGAGTTAAGACCCCTGCAGTTAATCTTAGAGACAGCAAGTTAGATAGTTTATTTTTCTCCCTTAGATTTTATTAGCAAGGCTGACCTATCACTGTCCACAGACAAAATAGCGGTTAGAGGAGCTAGTGGGAGACTATTTGTGGGTATTGCAGAATGGATTCCTCTCTTTGCCTCTTTCCTCTGTTGGATCCTATTTTTCTTGATTTCATACATACCTTTCCAATTCCTGCTTTCCATCCCCTCCTCCTTACATTTTGCTGGAGCATGTACTTTAATAGCTTCCAGAAAGAGAAATACTGAGATAAAAAAATTTTAAACAATTTTACATGTATGATTTGTTGTTTGGATAAGATTCTAGGCATAATTGGCGGTATTGCTCTTTTGCCTATTAGCTTTCAGTGATGTTACTGAGAAGGGTGAAGTCATTCTGTGTTTAGAATCTTCTCTTTATCATCAGTGTTATGAAATTTCACAACGAAGTGTTTTGGTTTTGGCTTTTATTTTTCCCCTATTGTGCAGGGTGTTCATGGCATTTTCTACTGGATTCATGTCATTCAGTTCTGGGAAAGTCTGTTTGTTGTTGTTTTTAAAATAATATCTTCCCTTCTTTTGTTTTTCTCTTCTTAGAACCCCCTCTAACTTTATGTAGATTTCCTGGATTGCTCCTCTAATTTTTGTATCATTTCTTTCCTATTTTCCTTATTTTGTTGTTTTGTTCTACTTGCAGAGAGCTTTTTCTTATTTATTTTCTAGAATTTCTATTGAGGGTTTAATTTGAACTCTCAATATATAATATCTGTAGGACATTTTTTCTGGAGTTGTTCTCCCCAAAAGGATCTTCTGATCTCTTGCCTGAGTGTGTAAACCTAACTGCCAATATTTTAGGAATGGGAAAGGGGAAGGGGGTTGAACAGTCTCACCTTTAAATTCGCAGAATCTAACTGGTTCCTCATTTTCAGTTTATCAACGTATCCGTGTTCCTGAATTGGAAACCTCTCTGGTTCAATCTCACCACAGTCTCTTGAAGGGTGGAACAAAGGTCAGTCAACTGGCTGCATTGTTCAGGGTTTCTTTTGCAGACTTTGAACCAATTTCCTTGTTTTTAACTCATTCCTCAATCTGTCCCTAGCTCCCATGATGCCTTTCTGGGGTTTGGAAAGGCCAATAGCCTTGCCCTCATCAACATCCCATTCTATAGGAATTTAGGTTTTAGTTTCTTCCCTCAAAGTCTGTAAGCATAGGGACCCTCTGGCTCCAAAGGGACACTCAACAAATGTTTGATGAATGAGTAAAGGTCTACTGAAGCAAGCACTACACTTTCTGAGCAATAATTTCCTAATATGTAAAGTTTGAACCTCATCCCTGACTTTCCAATTTCACAGAGTTGTTGTGAACATTAAATGAAAACATGTGAAAAGTGCTTTGTAATATGTAAAGATTTCTCATGCAGCTTGATTTTGGACGGATTGGGATTTTATGTCACTAGAATATATTTTTTATTAGAATTTTCATTTTCCTTCCTTGCTAAGCTGCAGAGTTAAAAAAAAAAAAAGAATTTTCATTTTCTTTTCTTTCCTTTTTTTTTTTGAGACAGAATCTCGCTCCCTCACCCCAGTAAAGTGCAGTGGTGTCATCACAGCTCACTGAAACCTCAAACTCCTGGGCTCAAGCGATTCTCCTGTCTCAGACTCCTGAGTAGCTGGGACTACAGGCGTGAGCCTCAACACCCGGCTAATTTTTCTATTTTTGGTAGAGACGGGGTCTCACTCTTGCTCAGGCTGGTCTTGAACTCCTGAGCTCAAGCAGTCCTCCCTCCTCGGCCTCCCAGAGTGCTAGGATTAGAATTTTCATTTTCATGTATATGAGGTTTGTCTTTTTTATCCCCACCTGGTAGAATCACCTTCTCCTCCCTTTTCTACTAACCCTGGTGAATCACCACTCAGCTTCCAGTCAATGTAGTAGCTGTGAAGAGTCCCTCCAAAGGTAGATCCTGGAGTAATCATACCAATTGGTCTTTCTCTGGGAGAATACATTGAACAAAAGTTAGCCTTCCTCTTAAGGCAATATGTTTAACAAAATTTCAGGCTTATATAATTAATGAAGTCCTTCTAATAATTAATCTGTAGAAGTTAGTTTATCAAGTATTGGATATTTATAGTAGGAGTAAAGCATAAGTCCTAAGCATAAGTGAGGGATACAATACTTTTTTCTTTTTATTATTATTGTTTTTGGTGACAACCAGGTATTAGAGATAATGGTGGCCATAACTTGCAGAGTTCAGTGAATCGATATGGCATGTATATGCCATATCTCACTGAATATATAATATAAAATTAGCTTTAGAGGCTTTAAAAACTGTCTATTCAAAATGCAATTAATTGGAACATGACAATGGGGCTTAAATACAAATATTTCACAGAATTATAGTATAGGGTGGTAAGTGTCATCACCATGGGAAAAAAAAAATAAAAGCCCAAATACACAGCTGAAACATTCTCTTTTTATTACTTCCAGTCTTGGACTTCTTAACATACAATCCTAATAGCCAGAAGGAAATGTACATTTAAAACTTTGGCCCAAAAGAAAAATATACAAATATGGAGCAACTGTCACAAAGACTTGTTTCCCTAGCCGAAATAGCACCAAGGTACAGATAAAAAACCAAAACAGAAAAAGCCTCTAAAAACAGAAAAATCCTCTAGCTCTTGTGGGGTGGATAAGCTGTAGCTTCTGGAAGTAGACAGTGCTCCATCCTCACTATCTGGGCCCTGCTTCTAGAAGAGCAGTAGGATGTCAAGAAGACAGGGACAAGGTAAAACAATTATTCTAAAGTAGTATTAATTCACTGCTGTCAAAGAGTTCAACCCAATAACATGGGGAGATTTTATTTCTCATAAATATATTGTTTTTCATAAGTTTTTTTTTTTTTTTTTGAGACAGGGTCTTATTGTGTCACCTGGGGCTAGAGTGCAGTGGCATCATCATAGCTCACTGTAACCTTAAAACTCCTGGGCTCAAGGGATCCTCCTGCCTCAGCCTCCCAAGTAGCTGGGACTACAGGTGTGTGCCACTACGCCCAGCTAATTTTTCTATTTTTTGTAGAGACAGGGTCTTGCTCGTGCTCAGGGTGGTCTTGAACTCCTGGCCTCATGTGATCCTCCTGCTTCAGCCTTCCAAAGTACTAGGATTACAGGTGTGAACCAAAACACCTGGCTTGTTTTTCATAAGAATTTAAAAACTCTTATTTCAATAATTCTTCTTTTTTTTTTTTTTTATAGAGACAAGGTCTTGCTCTGTGGCCCAAGTTGGAGAACAATGACGTGATCATAGCTCACTGCAGCCCTGAACTCCTGGGCTCAAGTAATCCTCCTGCCTCAGCCTCCCAAGTAGTGAGGACCATAGGTGAGCACCACTGTGCCTGGCTAATTTTTAGAAAAATTGTATAATATGGAAATTCTACCAGGAAATCCTAGAAAAGACTATTATTCCCACTGATAACAAGTAAATGATGAGGAAAAATAAAAGTCTTCTCTTTGTGGGATTATTTGGTTACACCTAAAATTCTGGCTGTCATTTTGGGAACATGAATAGAGCCAGCCATTAGAGAATTAGTCAACATACATGTAGGCAGATAAAAATCATAGAAAGAACATGAGTCATTATGATGCAATTTATCCACCAAGTTAACCCATCATTCTGCCTCTGATCTTCTTTTTATATGCAATATTAAATTTCTACATTGCCAAATTAAAAAGAAAAAGAAAAATTGCATAGAGGCGGGATCTTGCTATGTTGCCCAGGCTGGTCTTAAACTCCTGGCCTCAAGCAATGGTCCTGCCTCGACCTTCCAAAGTGCTGGGATTACAGGCATGAGCCACCACGCCCAGCTGTATTTCAATAATTGTTAAAATGGCTCAACAGTCTGAAGAAATAAGTGGGCACTCCAATGGTTCAAACAATGAAACAAAAATCCCTGGTTTCATTTTATATTCTTGCTCTATCTCTGGTATATTTAAAAGTTAAACATTTTGATTTTGTAGAATTCTTATTAGATTTACTCTGTCAGCTGAAGATTCCTGAAGATAAGGATTTAAAGAGAAAATCAATGTCCCTCCCATATGAACAGAGCTGTAACTCTGATTATAAACTTTCCATTCTCTCCATTCATGAAACAGACAAAGGCATCATTGTTCTCTAGTTTTATTATTTTTAATTTTCCCAACACATGAACTATAACTTGTTTCGAGATTTTTCAGTGCATTTCACAGCAAAAATGAACAAGGGAATTATTAAAACAGTTGTACACAAACCAACTCTGTTATAATTTACAATTTGTTGAAAAAATTATTGTTTTGCTGTTTTCATCCTATTAACCTCTCTACCAGAACACAATTTATCAGAGCACAAAGCTTAAACTTCTTATGATGATACAACAGACACAGCCATCTACAATGGCTGATGAATAACAGGTATATGTTATACACACTGATTGGAAGACCATATCGGAAGAAAGAGAGTAAGGCACCACTCTTGGAAAATTAAGGTAGCTTGCAGTAACAAGTGTTGAGCACCATAAGTAGGTGCTCAATAAATACTTGAATGAATGATGAAAGCCATAATTAGCACTATTCTTTTAATTGCCAGCAATTCTTCAACCTCAATAAAATATTTATTTAAAAAAAGATTTGTACCTGAATACAACTTCCTGATATCTTTTTATTTTATACTCTTTCTTCAGCATTTAAGTTTCCTTGAAAAGAAAATAAAACCATACCTTACATGCACTCAGTTACATATATAACTTCTGAATTACTGACAAATATGAATAGTCATTTGTTTTAATTTTTGAGTGAACAGAGGTAAGATAAAGCATACTTATCCAGAGGGATAGCACATAATACTGGATTTAACCTAGAAGTGAAAAAAGATAAGGAAAAAAGTAACAGTTTTATTTTTTAATATTTGCTATTTTCTTTAACGCCTTAGTTCTTGAGAAAGGCCAAAATCTCATCTTATTGACATGAATACATTTTAAAAAATTGTCTCTCAAGTGTAATATTTAACAAAACTAAGTATTGAAAAATGTTCTGAAATTTTTCAAGTCAATATTGTTTTCAAGTATATTAAAATGTTCAGAAGAAAAAATTCTCCATGGTTATAATTCTAATCAATTTATAAATATACTTTTTAAAAGAGAGTTCCAACAGAGATGGATAATGGATAAGTTCCTCAGACACAGGCACAAAGTCTTTCTGAAGAAATAGAATGCCTTGTTACCACTACCTGGTTGATTTTTTTTTTTTAAACACTGATTTCAGGCACAATGGCTGAATCCACTTCTGGGTCATCTTCCTCTTCCTCTTGGTTGGTTTATAAGAGTAGTGAATACTTCAGTTACGGACAGAAAGCAAAACACAAACTCTGAAACAGAGACTTTACTTTTCACTATAATGAAATCAAAGTCACTGAGTTCTCACTGTTGTGTATATCTGCTGCCCCTGTGCAAAAATAGGGGATTCAAACTTAGCTTTAGGAGCAAGAACTAGATAAAAGATTAATCATCTAATAATTCAGATAAAAGATTTTAAGATGGTATTGCTCACATCACATGAACAGGTTGGTGAGAGGTCCATCGTGTTTCTTTAACACTTTGGTCTTGCAGTATCACGGTGCCCTAATAGGTACATTCATGTTTAGCTAGTTTCAGTCTGCGCAATCAGGAAGCAGGTCACTCAGTGCAATGACTCCATTCTGGGAGGATTTAGGGTAAACAGAGAAGAACCTCATTTGGTTGAGTCTTAGTATGTGTCACTCTGCTGGTTGTGTTGCTGGAATTATTTTCCAAAGGGGTTTGTGTAAATCCAGAACTCCTGTAGCAGTAAAATAAATTAAGCTCTCTCTACTATTTTGCAAATTAACAAAAGAGAGCACACTTCACGAATGCTGAATCACTTGACAATTAAAAAGATTTTTTAAAATCATAACCTGTTAAGCACACCATCATGCATTGATTACTAGGATAGGTTGAGAAGGTTTTATGGAGGACACTCGTTTTGCTCAAATTATTTTAAATCATTTGTAGCATATTTGGAATTTTGCAAGATGAAGACGACCTCACTGAGTTATGGGCAGCAGGTTTATTCAAGAGCAATTATGAAGGTACATTTTCTCCTATTTATTGCTACTGAAGGATCTAGTGCTAGTTTTTGGTTCAGCGACTCACACACAATTAGTCCCGGTTCATAATGGATACCCGAGTACAAAGGAGTCTAAAGGCTGATTTTAAGTTCAGTCCAGACTTAGCACAGTAAGGTTTAAAAAAAACTGTGGTCAATGAATAGAGACAATCCTGGGGTGGAACATGGTCAGAGGTAAGCAAGGGGACAGAGGAGTCACGTAGGGTTTTATAGGACTAGGCAAAGTTAGTCAGATTTGAACCTCTGTCCTTAACTCCCATGTCTCCTTCAATTTATTTATATTTAAAAAACTTTTTAAATATATTTACTCTACCTTGTTCCAAAAGTGATTTAAAGCTAGCAGTTATTTGGCTCACTGTGACAAGGACTTTCTCTTTGACTAACCTAGTCAGGCTCCTTTGAGCTATCTTATTGAGCAGGCTTCATGGTTAAGCTGGACTACTTTTAAAAATAAAGATGTATAAGTGATAGCAATTCAACAAAGCCTAATAAGCCAAAGTTCTCACTAAGTAGATAATGAGTTTTAGCCTGAACACATGTACAACATACCTCTTTAATAAAATACTTGGTTTTCCAGGGTGTGCCTGTTTCAGCACGATGCCTCTCTTCAGCCCTCTGGCGTTCTTCCAGGGTACGTTTATGCTCTGTGGCCTTATCAATTTCAGATTCCCTTAGAGAGTCCGTCACATTTTTCCATAATCGCCTGAATTCCAAAAACCACATATTTTACGAACATTCTTTAACAAAAGATAACTAAATAGAATTGACACACTTAAAATTATAGCAATTTTTTAAAATTACATTTCCTAAGTCAGAACTATAATTTCATGCCTATGAATACAAGAACACTGATACTATGCTGCAGATATTTATGTCCAGGATGCTATTGCTTCTGCTTCTTTTTAAATTAAAACTAATTTGTATCTTTCCAAGTTATAAAATGAAGATTTTTATTTTTAGGAAACCTAGGAATTAACAGGTAAAAAGAAATATATTTTTCAAAAGCTGAAATGTAAGTGAGACCACCTGTGCTTTTGGACATGATGAAATAATAGGGACCAGATTTACTGTCCTGCCTTAATCAACTAGGAAACCAGACAAAATATAATGGAACAGTGGTTTTCAGATTTTGAGCAAAAGGCAATGGAGGACAGTGCTATTGAGAAAAGGAAACAAAACAGAGGAGTTCCATGAATGCTCTAACTCACTGCCTAGACAGCTTATAGGCCTCAGCACAGAGAGGGGGAAGCTTAATAAATCTCAAGCAAAAGAAAACTGCCAAGACAATTCTTTGGAAAGAATAGTTTGTTGGATAACTGGATATACAAACGCAAAAAGATGAATTTAGATGCTCCCCTCACACCATACCCAGAAATTAACTCAAAATGGATCATAAACTTAAATGTAAGAGCTAAAACAATAAAACTTTTAGAAGGAGATATAGGAGAAAATCTTTTGAGACTTTGGGTTAGGCCAAGATTTCTTAGATATAATACCAAAACCACAATCCACAAAAGAAAACAATGATAATCCTACCTCATCAAAATTAAAAACTTTTTATAGTACAAAAAACACCATTAAGAAAATGAAAAGAGGAAAATGGCGGTCTGATAGAGTCCTCCCACCGCACCGCTCCCACGGAAGGAGGTGAAAAACGCCAGCAGGTACATGCGAGCACGGACCGCTCACTCTGAAAACAGCATTGCGAATTACAGAGAAACAACGCCGAACGCCCAGCCCAAGAAAACAGGTACAAAATTTTCACAAAGATCGGAGGGCGCACGGAGCACAATAGAGCCCAGAGCGCGGGAAGGACACGCTCGCCAGGTCGGCACAGCGTGACCTGCCCCCCAAGCGGTTACGCGCCGCCCCATCCACTCAGTCACGGACAAGCCCAGAGTTGGGGCAGGGCGGTTGCACAAGACAACAGACACTGTGGAGTTGGAGTAATCGCGAAAGCCAAACACAACCCTCAGCTGAAGTGTACAGAGACCGCGCAGGGCTGGAGATCACACTGGGCGGAGATTCAGCTTCCCGGGACAGTGCGCTGGAACCCGCAGGCCGGCACTGCGCCACTGGAAGTCAGAGGGACTGGGCCCAGGAGTTTAACGGAGAGCGGGACACGCCCTTAGAGGTTGGTAGCAACTGCCGCCGCCGCAGCCACCAGAGAAAAGCTGCGCTCCAGGTGCGATCCGAGCCCGGCTGTGCGCCAGGCTGGCGACGGCCGCCATCTTTACAGCCGCCCGCCCGGAGCTGTGAGCCGCGTCTCTAGCTCCGCCCCGCCCCGGCCCGGGGCTCTTCTGGTGGGGCGAGACAGGCTTTGCCTTTGGTGGCCAGGATCAGCTGTATCCGTGGGTTCCAGGTGGGACGAGATCCTGGAACTGTAGCGGCAGGACCTTTGTGTATTGGAAACAGCTTGCAGCTGGTCCATCTGGTCCTGCTATCCCGGCTCTGGCCTCCGACAAATCCGCTCCGTGCTGGTCCTAGTGCCCGCCCTTCAGGTCCCAGCCCTCCTGTATCCCAGAGATCGCTCATTTTGAAGGTTGCTGGCTATAGTGACTCATTTGGTATAACTGCTGGTTCTCATGACAACCAAATACCTCAAGAGCCACAGGCTGAACCAGAGCAGCTCCCCATAATCCTGCCCACTTCAATAGGGAATTTCGTGCCATCCAAGAGTGCTTCCAGGAGCCACTACTCCCCCCTCCCCGTGGGAACATCTCCCCAGTGGAGACTGCTGGGGATAGAGATGGCCACCCGCCTCGCCTTGGGGTCTAGTGGTGGAAAAGGGGTGCACAATTGGAGATCCCCCTATCAACCAGTATCACGCGGAGACGCACATCAGAAGGGCAGACACACGTGGCTAGATGTGCAACCTCTGAGCTGTGTAGAATTTTCCCAATTCAGCTCTCACACTGCAGCCAAAAGAAATTGTGTTTCTACCTGCACATCAGGAGGAGCAGGGTCAAAGTAACCCCTAGGAGCTACAAGGCCCCTCCCAAAGCACGGGGCTATCGCATACCCCAACTGGGGGATCAGAGTCTGCCACGGACATAACAGAATACCTAGCTAATAGGGAGCAGTGGACTCATATCCTTAAGTACAATTCATTAGCTTAGAGCCCAAGCTGGGAGGTCATTCTCACCACACTCCACTGGGAAGAGAAGACCACAGGTCAGAGTTAACTCAAGATCCACCAAACTTGCTAAAATACACCTAAGGCAATACAGGCCGCTACTTCTCTCCCTGGCTTTGCCAAGGAACAAAAATTGTGGGCCTGGTGACAGGGCCTTAAACTAGCTCTAACACCCCCAGCTCTCGACCAAGAGGCCAGATGAGAAAAAACCAGCGAAAGAACTCAGGGAACATGCAAAATCAGAGTGAAAAGTCACCCCCAAAAGAAACCATCAGTTCCTCAGCAATGGATACCAACCCAAATGAAATGGGTAGAATGACAGAAGAGGAATTTCATTTATGGATTATAAGAAAGCTCAATGAAATTCAAGAGAAAATTGAATCCCAGCACAAAGAAACCACAAGAAAAATGCAAGAAATGAACGAAAAATTCTCCAAAGAAATAGAAATATTGTGGAAAAATCAAATAGAAATCCTAGAAATGAAAGAAGCATTCAAGGATCTACAAAACACAGTGGAAAGCCTTAAGAATAGGCTGGACCATGCAGAGGAAAGAATTTCAGAGCTAGAAGACAACTCCTATACTCTAAATAAATCAGCTGAAGAGAAAGAACACAAAAACAAGAGACAGGAAAAAAGCATACAAGAAATGTGGGATTATGTAAAGAGGCCAAACATAAGGATCATAGGTATCCCTGAGGGAGAGGAAGAAAATTCGCATGGGCTGGAAAATTTATTTGAAGGAATAATAGAGGAAAATTTCCATGGCTTAGCCAGAAATCTCGATATCCAAGTACAAGAAGCACACAGGACTCCTGGGAGAGTCAACGTGAAAAGGCATTCACCACGCCACATAATTATTAGACTGACCAAAGTAAACACAAAAGAGGCACTCCTCAGAGCTGTAAGACGAAAAGAGCAGGTAACCTACAAAGGGAAACCGATCAGATTAACTGCAGATTTCTCAGCTGAAACCTTACAAGCTAGAAGGGAATGGGGAGCCATCATCAGTCTCCTAAAACAAAACAAAGGCCAACCCAGAATTCTGTATCCTGCCAAACTAAGCTTCTTATACGAGGGAGAAATAAAGATGTTTCCAGATAAGCAATCACTGATAGAATTTACGAAATCCAGACCGGCCTTGCAAGAAGTGCTTAGACCTGCATTATACACTAAACAGAGCAACAGACACCCACTTATGTAAAACTACGCAAAAGCTAAAACCCCAGAAACCAGATTCCACAATGACACAAGAGGTAAAACAAAAGACACCACCCAATAGAATAATCAGAAATTTACCCCAAATATCAATTCTCTCAATAAATGTAAATGGCTTGAACTGCCCATTGAAGAGACATAGGCTGGCTGAATGGATTAAAAAATACAAGCCAAGTATCTGTTGTCTTCAGGAAACACACCTTACACACAAAGACGCATTCAGACTCAAGGTGAAAGGACGGAATACAATTTTCCAGGCTAATGGAAACCAAAAGAAATCTGGAGTAGCCATCCTCATTTCAGATGACATAAACTTTAAAGCAACAAAAGTAAAGAAGGACAAAAATGGACACTATATAGTGGTGAAGGGAAAAATCTCACAAGAGGATTTAACAATCCTAAACATTTATGCACCCAACACAGGAGCGCCCAGGTACATAAAGCAAATACTGCTAGATCTAGACAACATAATAACCAGCAATGCCATAATAGCAGGGGACTTCAACACCCCACTGACGGAACTGGACAGATCCTCCAAACAAAAAACAAATAGAGAAATAAAAGACCTAAACAGGACTATAGAATATTTGGGCCGAACAGATATCTACAGAACACTCCACCCAAATAACACTGAATATACATTCTTCTCATCAGCTCATGGAACTTTCTCTTAAATTGACCACATCCTAGGCCACAAAACAGATCTAAAGAAATTCAAAAAAATAGAAATCATATCATGTATCTTTTCAGACCACAGTGGAGTAAAATTAGAAATCAATTCCAACAGAAACTCACATCTTCATCCAAAAACTTGGAAACTAAACAACCTGTTGCTGAAAGACTATTGGGTGAAGGAGGAGATTCAAATGGAAATCAAAAGATTCTTCGAATTAAACGATAATGGGGACACAAGTTATCAAAATCTGTGGGATACAGCAAAAGCAGTCCTGAGAGGAAAACTTATCGCCTTAAATTCCCACATCCAAAAGACAGAAAGGTCACAAATCAGTAAACTAACGAATCATCTTAAGGAAATGGAAAAGGAAGAGCTAAGTAATCCTAAAGCCAGCAGAAGAAAAGAAATAACCAAAATCAGAGCAGAATTAAATGAAATCGAGAACAGAAGAACAATACAGAAGATTAATGAAACGAAAAGTTGGTTCTTTGAAAAGATAAACAAAATAGACAGGCCACTTGCCAGGTTGACCAGAAGCAGAAAGGAAAGGACTCTAATAAGCTCAATTAGAAATGAAAAAGGAGAAGTCACAACTGATAACATGGAAATACAAAACATCATCTTCAAATACTACAAAAATCTCTATGCCCACAAACACGAAAACGTGGAGGAAATGGACAAATTCTCAGAAACATACTACCTCCCTAGGCTCAACCAGGAAGAAACAGAATTTCTAAACAGACCAATATCAAGCACCGAAATTGAAGCAGTAATAAAAAATCTACCCACAAAAAAAAGTCCTGGATCAGATGGGTTCACACCTGAATTCTACCAAGCCTACAAAGAAGAACTGGTGCCTATACTGCAAAAATTATTTGAAAATATCCAGAAGGATGGAATCCTCCCAAACTCATTCTACGAAGCCAATATCACCTTGATACCAAAGCCAGGAAAGGACACAACAAAAAAAGAAAACTACAGACCAATGTCCCTTATGAATATAGATGCAAAAATTCTCAATAAAATCCTTGCAAATCGAATTCAAATGTACATCAAAAAAAAATTCATCATGATCAGGTGGGCTTTATTCCTGAGATGCAGGGATGGTTCAACATACGCAAATCTATAAATGTAATTCACCATATAAACAAAAGCAAGAACAAAGATTATATGATCCTTTCAATAGATGCAGAAAAGGCTTTTGACAAAATCCAGCATCCTTTTATGATAAGAACTCTTAACAATATAGGCATAGATGGCTCATTCCTAGAAACTACTAAAGCCATATACGATAAACCCACAGCCAATATCATACTGAATGGGGAAAAATTGAAGGCATTCCCCCTTAAAACTGGCACCAGACAAGGGTGCCCATTATCTCCACTTCTTTTCAACATAGTGCTGGAAGTCCTGGCCACAGCAATTAGACAAGACAGAGGAATTAGGGGAGTCCAGATGGGGGCAGAAGAGGTCAAACTTTCACTATTTGCAGATGATATGATATTATACATAGAAAACCCCAAAGATTCAACCAAGAGATTACTGGAATTGATAAATGAATTCAGCAAAGTCTCAGGATACAAAATTAATACACACAAATCCATAGCCTTCATATATGTTAATAACAATCAAGCCAAGAAACAAATTAAAGATGCAATACCTTTCACAATAGCAACAAAGAAAATTAAATATTTAGGAACATATCTAACTAAGGAGGTCAAAGACCTATATAGACAGAATTATGAAACACTGAGAAAAGAAATTGCAGAGGATGTAAATAGATGGAAAGCCCTACCATGCTCTTGGATAGGCAGAGTCAACATAGTAAAAATGGCTTTGCTACCTAAATTAATTTACAGAATCAATGCAATCCCTATCAAAATACCAACATCATTTTTTGCTGATCTAGAAAAAATAATTCTACGCTTCATGTGGAACCAGAGAAGACCCCGTCTAGCCAAAGCAATCTTAAGCAAAAAGAACAAATTGGGAGGCATCTATCTACCAGATTTCAAACTATACTACAAGGCTATAGTAACCAAAAGTGCATGGTATTGGCACAAGAACAGAAACGCAGACCAATGGAACAGGATTGAGAACCCAAATATAAAACCAACCTAATACAATCACCTGATCTTTGACAAATTCCAGAAAAACGTACACTGGGGAAAAGATTCCCTATTTAACAAATGGTGCTGGGAAAACTGCATGGCCATATGTAGAAGACTGAAACTGGACCCACACCTCTCACCTCTCACAAAAATCAACTCACAATGGATAACAGATCTAAACCTAAGACACAAAACCATAAGAATTCTCGAAGAAAATGTTGGAAAAACTCTTACGGACATTGGCCTAGGCAAAGAATTTATGAAGAAGACCCCCAAAGCAATCACAGCAGCAACAAAAATAAATACATGGGACCTGATCAAATTGAAAAGCTTCTGCACAGCCAAGGAAACTATCACTAGAGTGAACAGACAACCTACAGAATGGGAGAAAATATTTGCATGCTACACCTCTGATAAAGGGCTGATAACCAGAATCTATACAGAACTTAGGAAAATCAACAAGAAAAAAATCAAACAACCCTATTAAAAAATGGGCAAAGGACATGAACAGAACCTTTTCAAAAGAAGATAGAATAATGGCCAGCAAACATATAAAAAAGTGCTCAACGTCTCTAATCATCAGGGAAATGCAAATCAAAACCACAATGAGATATCACTTAACTCCAGTGAGATTGGCTCTTATCAAAAAATCCCCAAACAACAAATGTTGGCGGGGATGTGGGCAGATAGGAACACTCATACACTGCTGGTGTGACTGCAAATTAGTACAACCTCTATGGAAAAGAATATGGAGATACCTCAAAGAATGAAAGTAGAATTACCATTTGACTCAGCAATCCCACTACTGGGTATTTATCCAAAGGAAACAAAGACATTTTATAATAAAGACATCTGCTCACGAACGTTCATAGCAGCACAATTCACAATTGCAAAGATGTGGAAACAACCCAGGTGCCCATCAATACACGAGTGGATCAATAAAATGTGGTATATGTATACCATGGAGTATTACTCAGCAATAAGGAACAACAGTGAATTAACACATCTGGTATTATCCTTGTTGGAGCTAGAACCCATTCTTCGAAGCGAAGTGTCACAGGATTGGAAAAACAAGCACCACTGGTACTCACCATCAAACTGGTACTAACTGATGAACACTTACATCACACAGGGAAATAATATTCATCTGAGGGCGGGTGGGCGGGAGGGGGGTGGAAGGGATGGGAAAAACTCCCACTGAATGGATGCAGGGAGCAGTTTGGGGGATGACCACGATTGTGGCTCTGACACGGGCAGAACAGGGGCAATGTGTATGGCCATAGTGTTGTACCCCCATGATATTCTGAAAGTAAAAAAACAAATTAAAAAAAAAAAAGAAAATGAAAAGAGGAGCAACAGACTAGGAGAAAATATTTGCAGAACACACACCCAATAAAAGATTTGTGTCCAGAATTTACAAAGAACTTTTATAAACCAATAAGATAAACAATGCAATCAAAAAATTGGGTAAAAGATATAAAAACACAGTTCACCAAAGAAGATAGACAAATAGCTAATAAGCACATGAACACATGCTCAACATCATTAATCATTAGGGAAATGTATCAAAACCACAAGGAGATACTATTTCATACCAACTAGAATGAGTATAGTAAGTAAGACAGAATAGCAAACATTGAGGATGTAGAGAAACTGGAACACTAATACATTGCTGGTGGGAATATAAAATGGTGCAGCCATTATGCAAAATAGTTTGGCCAATTTTCAAAAAGCTAAACATAAAACCACCACACAACCCAGCAATTCCATTCCTAGGTATTTATCCAAGAAAAATGAAAACATATATCCACACAAAGATGTGAAGGAGAATGTTCACAGCAGTATTATTCATCATAGCCCAAAACTGGAAATGTCCATCAACTGGTGAATGGATAGTCAAAATGTGATATATTCATACAATGCAATACTATTGAGCAATAAAAATGAATGAACTGATACATGCTACTTTGGATGAACCTCAAAAACATTATGCTAAGGAAAGAAGACAGGCATAAGAGATCACCTACTGTATGATTCTATTTATATGAAATGTCCAGAAATGGCAAATTTATAGAGACAGAAAGTAGATTAACGGTTTCCTGGGTCTGGGATGGGAATGAGAATCAACCGTAAATGGGCAGGAGGGATTTTATGGTAGAATGAAAAGATTCTAAAACTGATTTATGATAATGACTGCACCACTCAGGAAAGTTACTAAAAATCTTTGAATTGTACACTTTTCAGGTGAATTTTATGATATGTAAAATATACCTTGATGAAAGTTTTTTTAAAGTGGCAATTTTAATATCAAAGTAGAATTTAAAGCAAGGACTACTACCAGGGATAAAGAGGAGCATTTCATAATGATCAAAGGTCAATACATCAAGAAGACATAACAATCCTAAATGTATATGCTCCTAATAACAGAGCTTTAATAAAATGAAGTAAAAACTTATGAAACTGCAAGGTGAAATATTCAATTATAATTGGTAATTTTAATAACTAATCTCAATAAGTGAACTCAATTGATAGATTATACTATATAGATTACATATACAGAAAATCAGTAAGGATACAGAGGACTAGAAAAATACTGTCAATTCACTTGATCTAATTGACATTTATAGAACACTCTTGTCTAACATCAACAGAATTTGCTTTTTTTTTTTAGAGACAAGGTCTCGCTCTGTCACCCAGGCTAGAACACAGTGGCCAGATTGTAGCTTACTGCAACCTCAAACTCCTGGGCTCAAGTGATTTTCCTGTCTCAGCCTCCTGAGGAGCTGGGATCATAGGTGCCTGCCACCACAACTGGCTAATTTTTCTATTTTTTGTAGAGACGGGATCTCACTATGTTGCCCAGGCTGGTCTCAAACTCCTGGGTTCCAGAGATCCTCCCGCCTCGGCCTCCCAAAGTGCTGGGATTACAGGTGTGAGCCACTGTACCTGGACCAACAGAATATACATTCTTGTCAAGTGCACAGGAAACATTTACCAAGACAGAACATAATCAGGGCCATAAAAGAAATTTAAATAAATTTAAAGGATTAATACCATACAATGTACATTCTTTGACCAAAATGAAATTAAGTTAGAAACGAACAATGGAAAGCTATCTGGAAAACCTCCAAATATTTGGAAATTATCAACACATTTCTAAATAAATTCATGAGTTAAAACCAAAAACCAATCACAAGGGAAATTAGAAAATATTGTGAAATGAGAACACATCAAAAGTTGTGGGATATTAAGAAAACAGTCCTCAAAGGGAAATACATAGCATTAAACATTTAGGAGGCTGGGTACAGTAGCTCACACCTGTAATCTCAACACATTGGGAGGCCAAGGTGGGAAGACTATCTGAGGCCTGAAGTTCAAGACCAGCCTAGGCAACACAGTGAGACCCCATCTCTACAAAAAATTAAAAACTCAGCTGGGCGTGGTGGTGTGCGCCTGTAGTCCCAACTACTTGGGAGGCTGAGGCAGGAAGATTGCTTGAGCCCAGCAATTCGAGGCTACAGTGAAGTATGATCGGGTCACTGTATTCCAGCTGGGTGACAGAGTGAGACCCTGTCTCTTTAAAAAATAAATAAATAAATAAAGTATATAAAGAAAATCTGGCCTCACACAGACATAGTAAGAAAAGAGAAGAATATTTAATAGATTTTTCAAATAATTCAATTCTTTCATACTGTATCAAAACTTGGCAAGTGGTAGTTTTTTAAAGGTTAGCTGCAATGTAGCAAACTTTTCAATTAATTTACATGGAAATCCATTGTTCTAACTTCAACCCTGAATGGATTATTTACACACGCATGATTTTGTAATCTCATGCATTAGTCATTTGAAAAATACTGGTTCGCTGAGTTATGCAAATCTTCCAGATGTTGACAAATTTCAATTTATAATATTTTTTAAAATCACATTCATTAATATTACCACCATTTCATCAGAAAGCTCTTTTATTGGGAAGCTTTCAAGTTCATGGTGGTGGTTACAAGTTTTTCAAAATTCTGATTTGTCTTGCAGCTCAAATTTTATTATTAGTAACAAATATTGTCAATTGTTTTTCTTGAAGTACCACATTCACCTTTCATTGACAAGAAAAATGTCTGCCCAATATTGAAATTAGAATGTCCATAATTTGTTTGTCAGTAATTCTTTTAAGTAAAAAGAGTTTTTCACAAAAAGAGTGATTAGTTCCACCTATGACTCAAACAATTGCACAGATGCTTTTCCTCCAGATAATCACTATATTTCTTTAGCATCCAGCACAAGCGCTTTACTTATGTGCCCAATCTGTCATACACAATACTAAACAGACATGTCCTCAGAGGTCCCTATTTAATAAAACTAATAATTTGTACTGCTTTTTAAAGGGCACTTTAAAAAATGTGAGTACATGGCAGTGAAGAATATAATGATTACTAGTACAGTTTGGTGTCACTGCCTAGATTAGTCCTAAGGCCCACCAGTGCTACCCACCATTGCTTCTGCACCATCAATGTAAGTGCCAACAGAATGAGAAAAGGTAAACATTTTAGTATTATTATGAAAAAATTTTAACCCTGCAGACCCCTTGAAAGGGTTTCATGGATCCCCAGGAGTCTTCAAAGTAAACTTTGAGAACCTCTCCTTTAGGATAAATCCCTAGAAGAATTTTTTAAAAAATCATTACTTTTGTATTTTTTGACCCAATCTGAATCTTTGATTGGTGGATATTTATTCCCTTTACACATCTAGTTATAAATTGTTTGATTCTATTTATGTGATCTCAATTTAAGATGTTTAATGGTTCCTTGTATTTCCTTTTACTTTTTTTTTAAATTGATACAGTAATATTTTCACATGATATAAAATTTAAATAAAAAGGGATATTTTGTAAATAGTGTCTTTCCTATCCCAGACCCCAGTACTCTTTTCCAGAAGCAACCACTGTCAACACATTTTAGAGACTGAACCTTATCAACACATATAGATTTATTTTATTTATTTTTAAAGGCCTATGACACATATTGCCAAAATACCCTCTAGGAAGGTTGTACTGCTTTAACTTTTAACCAGCAGTATGAAAATGCCCATTTGTTCATACCTTTTCCCCAAAGAGGTATTATTTTAAAAACTAATTTGTCTTATTATTTAATTTGTATCTCTTTGAATTCTAATTACACTGAACAATTTTTCATTTTCTTGGTGGACATTTAAGATTTTCTATTTTTGTGAACTATCTCTTTATGTCCTTTGCCCATTTTTCTATCAGGGTGCCTGTCTTTTGTTAATAATTGTTAAGAGCTTTCATGATAAGGATAGTAATCCTTTGACTGCTAAATGTTTTTACTATTTTTGCTCAATTTACAATGTTTGATTTTTACTAAAATGTGACTATAGATTATGTAATCTCATAGCTAATAAGGGGTTTAAGGGTATCAGATCAGACCAACCCTTTCAATTTACAGATGAGGGATCTGATACAAACTGGTGAAGTGACTTGTCCAACATCACTAGTTAGTGAAAAGGCTTAGATTAAGATCCAGAGCTTCTGACTCTTTCCTGGATTCATGGAAGGATGACATACCTGGATTCAAATGGATCCTGCTTCTCCAGAGGTCTTACTCTTTTCTTTGTCACTGCCAATTTAGTCAAATCCACATACTTTGTCTCTCCATTGCTGTAAGTGAACTCAAGAACACTATTCCATTCCCCTTGCACTCTGCATACCACAGTGTTGGTGATGTTGTGCTTTACTTCAGCTGTAACCCTAGAAGCACATGAAAAATAAAGATACGCTCTAATAAGTGATATCAGGTTTGTTTCTTAGGATCCAAAACCCAAGAACATACCCTGTGAATCCTGTTTAAATTAGTTATACAGCTCACTTCAATTTGTCAGTGCCATAGTCATATTCTTTGTAAATCCCATGATAGCTTGCTTGAAAATTTTTTCAAATAATATCAATTTTAATCTTTAGAAAGAATGCTAGGAATCAAATTAGAGACTTCATTACCACAAATGATCAAAGTGTGATTTTTAAAATGCTGGCTACCAATGAAACTATCATAATATCAGAAATATGAAAAATATTAACATTTCCTTTTTTATTATAGTCTAAAAATGTTACATTACAATCTATTTAACTTGGTTTTTACCAGGTAGTTCTATTTATTGCAAAATTTGGAGTCCTTATATTTTAAGGATATACAACGGATATGTCAATTCTCTATTAAACTACATAAGCCTAATTTAAAATTAAATATAGAAACCAGACAAACTAATGAGAGGTAGAAAAATACAAAAGACTGCATTGAAAAATTTTAAATTCCCTTGCCAAAATAGAAAAATATAAAAATTATCATTATCACCACAGAGCTCAGAGAGACCACAAACACTACTGTTACTGAAGTTTAATGAAGAGTTATCTGGCTCTTTATCAACCGACAGCTGCATTGATGCAGCTCAAATGCACCAATAGGAACAGGCTAGAAATAGGAAAAGGCCTAATTGTTTTTAATGAAGTATTTTATGCTCATCATAGGACACAATAACAACAGGGTCAGATTAGATAGAGGTTCAGAACTCAGGGAATGGTGAGCAAGGGTTAGGGTCTAATCAGTGTGCCAGAAATTATGGCACAGAGGTTCAGGTGACAGTTCAGGAATCCTAAGTAGCATTTGTGAGGTATAAGCTAAGGGAATGAGAAGAATAAAGTAGAATTCAGGGAGTCCACAGTTTTTAGTCAGGAAAGTAAAAGGTTTGCAAACTCAGGGCTCAAGGCAGAGATGTAAGGAGCCCAATAAGCAAATGATTTATAAGCCAGATCTTAGAGAAGAGGGTGTACACGGTTTGGAATCCAAAAGCAAACCACACAGTCCAAATCAAAAGTTAGGAGTAATTGTAGCTCACTTGACATAACACCATGACTATAATCAGCTTGATTATAGTAGGGGTGAGAACTCTGGGTTATACTTCAAAGCATATAAACTTAAATACTTGCTCTGCTAAGGGTCTCTGGCCAGAATGAATGTTTCTCATGATGTCATTCTACGTTTCCTCTCTGATTCCACTTGCCAACATCTTTCCTTTCCTTAAAAATTTATCTCTACCAAACAGGACATGAGGAGATGACACTGAACACTTACCTCATCCTTTCTCCATCCACATGCACCCAGAACTATATTCTGAGAACTCAGGAATGATAATATGCTCCTCACTTGATCTTTCTTTTACTGCCACAGGATAATCTGTAAAGTTATCATTATCTCCCACAAATCTTTCCACTCAACAAAGGACAAACCTAGGGCCCTGCTCATGATTGCTGGTTATACAGGGTCCCTACTGCTTAGAGCAGCTGCACAGCAAGAGCAGCATGAAGAGAACTGGGGCAAGAGACAGGAATCACCCATACAAGAGGTGAGCCATGAGGAACTCACAAAGGAGCACAAGGAGGAAGAAGGGCCTTGCCTCACTTTGCTTATAACAATTATTCATGACAGTCTACTGAGGAGCTGGCAAACTTCTTCTATAAAGGACCAGAAAGTCAGTATCAGGATTCTCAGGCCAGACTGTCTCTGTTGCAACTACTTAACTTTGTCACTGGAGCACGAAAGCAGCCAGAGACAACAAGTAAATGAATGGACATGGCTGTGTTCTAAAAAAATTCATTTACAAAAACATGTGTTGCTAATGGCCTGAGCTACATGCTTCCATTGTATGTACTCAGGGCACTGATCACATGGTAATGTCATTACTAGCTTTCCATCTCCCCCACTAAGCATGGAATAGGTCTCATCTCTACATCCCCAGTTAGTACTTAGGAGAGTGACTGATAAATTGCAGGAGCTTAATAAATGTTGCTTGAATTGATGAATGAGAAAACTAAGCTTCAAAGAGCGTAAATAATATGCTTAAATTAATATCACTACCTAGAATGAATAAGTGTGAGCAAAAGCAAACACAAGAAAATGCCAGTGTGTGTATGGAGGGAGAGTTAACATTTGTTGAACACTTAAAATATACATAATTTTACATAAATTAACTTTGTCAAGCCTTTTGACTATCCCATTTCTACAGATGAAGAAATGGAGACTCAAAAATTTAGTAGCGGCACACGCTTGTAGTCTCAGCTACTTGGGAGGCTAAGGCAGGAGTATCGCTTGAGCCCAGGAGTTTGAGGTTGCAGTGAGCTATGATGACACCACCACACTTTAACTGGGGTGACACAGCACAACTCCGACTCAAAAAAAAAAAAAAATTTAGATAAAGTGCCCCAAATCACATACCTCGCAAATAGCACAGTCAGGATCTGAACACAAATCTAATGGACTCCAAAGTCCAAGTTCTTTGCAATACTTCTAGGTACAAATATCCTTAAAACAACTTGACCTCAGGTCTGACAGTACCATCGTTTTTTTCCCCCACAAAAAACAGTCATTCAGGGAGATGACATTACCATCAATTTGTAGCTATGGCATACAGATAAAAATTAGGTACTTTAGAGAAGTATTTTACAGGACAGAGGGAAACTGGGGAAATAACCCAAAGAAATGAAGTTCTGCCCAGAGCCAACTCTGTCATTCTGTTTCCATGCAGCAGCACAGGCTTCGTGACCAAACAGAAAGTACAAAGGTTGGGTTTAGGAATTAGGAAGTAAAAGCTGTACCAAATATTAAAGCTATCAAAGCTGTACTTTGAAAACCACTCTAGGAAAGGTATATTAAAAAGTTATGCCAATGATTAACATGAGGCAAAAGAAGTTATGGTAAGTGACTCCTAATCTTAGAGCAATTCTTATATACTTGATAATTCTTTAAAAGTAGTCTGGTAAAAGTAGAAAGAGAATGGTTTTTAAATCAGATAGACCAGTTCTGCTGAGGGCCTTAAAGAGCCTCAATTTCCTCATCTATAAAACTAATACCTCTCCCTCATAGGGCTGCTGAGAGATTTTAAATAATGTTTATAAAAACACTTCCTTACTTGTTTGAAGTAAATTTTTCTATGTGGCCACCCATAGAAGACAAAAAGTTAAAGCTGTGATCAAAGTGATAGGTCCTCTTTCCCTAAGTGCTGTGTCCCAGAGCAACTATTTCCTCATTTCTCGACTGACAATAATTGGGTTATTAGTTTGTCTTTCAATTTTGTAAACATATTTGGGACTATCATCGATTGAGATGATGAAAACACTTCAAACAAATTGTACTCATCATCTAACCGTTGCTTTTGATGGGTATCCTTATGAACCAGGAATGGTTTTAAGAAGCAGTTTTACCAAATAATTACATTCTATAAAAAAGTTACAAAAACTCTGCCAAAACCAAAGTTAGATGTTCAAATATAAGATATTAAATAATTCCCTCTAACAGGTTAAGAAAGACATTGGCCATGGTTGCTACATAGATGCTAATAGCTTAACACTCACTATGAGGCAAGTTCTCAAAATTCAAGTTAAATTCTAGATCCTTTATGGCTGAGGCAATTGAAAGACCTTAAAATTATAAAGATTAAAAATATTTCTAACATAGATTTCAACAAAGCACTTCCCTAGGCATTTGAGCAGATCAGAATTTTCTCTTTGACAAAAATTCTGCCCCTCTCTACAACTCAGGCTTATGGAACAAGATAGCACTATACCTGGGTGAGAATATAAGTTAAAATTTTATTTTCAAAGGACAAAAAAAAAAAGGTTTCTTGACCAAACTCACAATACCCAAAGCATGTAGATCTTTCATCAATAAATGACACAGAATATAGAATATGCTGCCCTAAACATACTTAACAAAGAGACAAATCTTAAATTTGCTGTCCCACTCATCTCTCAAGTGAAAATAATTGATCATTGATAAAACATTTGCTTTCTCACTTTCTAAAAACTTGACAAGTCAGCCCTTTAAATTTTCTACATCCTGTCTCTATAGTTATTTGTGATACCAGAAAACCACTGGATATGTTAACTTAGCTTCAAATAGAAAAGATTTTATTGATTGAAAGTTAAGAATTTAGTTTTGAGTTTCATTGATGGTATATATAAGAAATACATGAAGGGTAATTATATTTTATGTAGAACTACTGAAGAAGACACTGTCTATTATGTTACTCAATGTCTCTATGTAAGGATACACGCAAAAAATCCCTTTAGAATTTAGTGCCAGGAAAATAGTTTGTCTCTCTTGAAAAAGTGATACGCTTCTTTATCAGACAAAGGCAAGGAAGTATGCAGAACACCATGTTTCTTTTTTCACTTCAGTAGATGAGTCAGAACTATTTTTTTCAGTTACAGCAATCATCTAATCCTAGCTTCACAGCATCATTTTCCTTTTCCATCTTTGCAGTTATTATAACAGACTTTATTTTTAACTATCTATTATTATACAAGAGTTTTTCCTAAAAGTCTTACTAAATGCTTTCCAAAAGTGGTAACCCGGATCCTAATACTAGACTGAAAGCTTCCTGAAGACTTATATAGTCTTTATTTTTATTTCTCTGTATCTCCAGTATGCAGGAAAGTATGATACACACACACACATACACACATAATGATCCTAAAATCTTGATGGTATTGTACCACACATACACTATATACATAAACACCCTAAAGTGAGTGGGGAAAATGGGACCAGGAGAAGGACAAAGGAATGGAGAATAGTTAAGTAGGCTCATTTGGCTGCATCAGAAATAGATGTGGAAAATGAGGAAGTAAGGGAAGACAGGTGGAATATAATATATTTATACCAAAGGCAGACAGCAGATAATGTGTCTGCTCCAATTGCAGATAGCGGTAAAAAAAAAAAAACTAGGCTATGTCTGAGGAAGGAGGCATGGCCATTAAATTATGGCATGCAAGAAGACCTTAGTTATAATATTCTATAAAATCAAAGAAGAAAAGGTATTGAGAATAGGAAGTCTGTTTCTAATATCAATCTCCTAAATGAGAAATTAGGTGGAACCACTGGTTTTAAGGGAGATCAGAATGGAAAAAATGAGGAAACTTTCGAGTCAGCCAAAATGACCCCTCAAGAGTTATGGAAAGAGTATGTATATGAATGCACAGGGGCAGGGAGAGGGAGGGGAAGAGAGACAGAGAGAGAGAGAGAAAGACACACATACTATGTTAGAGAAAAGTGTTATACCTCCAAGTGACAAGAAAACCCAGTGAGTGTGGACTTGCAGAAGGTAAAGAGTAGGAAGTGGTAAAGAAATAAATTTAAGTAAGAAATGTAAAGAAATGAGGTGGCAAATATAATTACTGATCATTAACAAAAATGGGGATATCTACCTGAAATTATTAGGAGTGATAAAAAATATGAAAACCAGGTATCAAAAGCCAGTAAGGCTTTGGAACGCTTGCTTTTGGATGGTGCCACTAGATACCCAACTGCCGAGATGGAAGAAACCCAAATCACGTGGGAAGGCTATAAGTAGGTCCTCTGGATGACAGCCCCACCTGACCTCTGGCCAACAGCCAAATCAACTGCCTCCCATGTGAGTGAGCTATCTTGGCTGTCCAGCCAGGTTGAGCCCCTAGAGGAATGAAGTCCCAGTCAGTATCTGCTACAGACACATGAAAGATGCCAAGTGAGAATTACCCAGCGGAGCCTAGCCAATCCACAGAACTGTGAGAGATAATTGTTGTTTTAAGCACTAAGTTTTAGAGAGGCTTATTACCAGTAGTAGATAACCAGGACATCAACCAAAGTTATCTTGGATGCCCCTTCACTCCTCCACATTCTGTCAGTTACTCCTTTAAGGGGGGGAAAAAGAGAGGGGGAGGGCTTCGCTATGTTGCCCAGACTGGTCTTGAACTCCTGGGCTCAAGCAATCCTCCCACCTCAGTCTCCCAAGGAGCTGGGATTACAGCTGAAGCCCCACCTGCGTCCCAGCTGTTCGAGTGTGTAACTAAAATACCTAACTAGTCTCCCAACTCCTAATCTAACCTCACCACACACCCCATCCCATTCTTTACCTGCCACTGAAGAGGGACTTGAAAACCAAGAGAAAATTTCTATGCAAGATATTTGCAGGAAGGAACTATCTAATGTCATGGCAATGGTAAGGTTTGGGGGGATGAATTATGATTCTCCACATTTAGGTAGTTCTAGAAATATGATAAATCAAATTCTTATAATTTATATTTATTATAATTTAAAGCAGGATAAAGCACGGGCTCAAGAATAAGGTTTGGGTATTTTGCATTTGGTGAAAAAATTAACCTGAGCTCAAAAGTATAACCTGAGTTCTTATAAAGGGATATTTGCATAAATGTAATTAATTTATCAAGTGTTTGAAACATAATTAGGACTTAAAAATTAATAAGAATAGCTATGTTGTTCAGCTGTTACAAAACAAGAAAATTCTGAACATGCAAGAGAGGTAACACTATGTGTATTAAATGTGGAATAAGGTTTTAACTGAAGAATATCAGAAAACCCATATGTACAAATACAAATGAATGTATGTGGGCAAGGCTTTAATAGCCTCTTATTTCTTTCTTAGCAGAGATTTAATATTGGAAAGGAAATCTTTGAATTGTAATGAATAAAGGCGTTTCCACTCATAGCTCAACATTTGCTCAACATGTGATAATGCATATGGATGGAATAAATGTGGGAAACCCTTAAAAAAGCTCTTCTCTCTTCATTAACCCAAGAAAGTTCACAGAGGAGAGAAACCTTATAATGAACAATAATGATTATGAAAAATTCTACAGTCTTTATTTACCCCTTATACACGGGAGAACTCACACTGGAGAAAACCCTGTGGAAAAGCCTTTATTAATCACTCATACCTTAAACAACATAAGAGAAAACATATTGGAGAAAAGCTGTATGAAGGCAAACACATGAGGCAACTCTCCATAATCATTCATTCCTTAAACAACAATGAAAAAATTCATACTGGACAGAAACTATATAAATGTGACCTATGTGGCTGTTAGTCAATATTTGACCCTTAGATAACACAAGAGAATTCACACTAGGGGAAAAAAACCTATAAATGTAGTAAGTGTGAACAAGCCTTCAACCAGATCTTTCTTTTATAATATCCAAGAATTCATACTGGAAAAAAAACCCATGTTTTATCAACGTGGGAGAGTATCAGACCAGAGTTTTAGTTTGCTGCTAAAACAGTAAAATTCACATAGTAGAGAAACCCTAAAAATGCAGTAAGTGTGGTCAAGGCTTCAGCCAGAGCTATACCTTAATTGACATTAGAAAACTCAGAGGGAAATGCTATATCTTTATAATCACTGTGGAAAAGCCTTCAGCAGGGACTCTGGCCTTAGTGTAAACAAGATGATTCACACTGGGGAGAAATCCCATATACATAATGAACCAGGAGAAGGGTTTAACAGGAGAAAGTCTCTTGGTGGGCACCAGAGACAACCAGACACAGTTGAATGAAATGAATGGGTGAAATCCATTATTCACAGAGTCACACTTGCCAAATGTGAGAATTCACACTGGAGATAGCACTCTGAATATAATGAATGAAGGAAAAGTCTTCAGTAACTAGTCATTAAAGACCTTGCATCAGGCTGGGAAGAGTAATCCCAGCACTTGGGAGAGGCCGAGAAAGGAGAATTGCCTGAGGCCAGGAGTTTAAGACCAGCCTGGGCAACATAGCAAGACCTCATCTCTACTAAAAAATAAAGAAATTCGCTGGGCATGGTGGCACGTGCCCGTAGTCCCAGCTACTCAGGAGGTTGAGTCGGGAGGATCGCTTGAGCCTAGAAGTTAGAGGTTTCAGTGAGCTGTGATTGCTCCACAGCATTCCAGTGTGGGTGACAGAGAAAGACCCTGTTGCCCAGGGTCAAAAAAAAAAAAAAACAAAAGACTTTATATCATTAAAGGTCTTTCCTTGGAGAGATATCAATTAATAGAATCAATGTGGAAAAACCTTTAGGTGGAACTCTCAGTTCATTAAACATCAGATAACTCATATTAGAAAAAACTTTATAAAGACCCCTTTAGTACATAATTGAGCAAATAATTCAGACATCAGCCATGATATATTTATGAAGAGAGAAAGATTAGATCAGGAAATAAAAATAGGTATACAGTAAATATTATTGATGAAAAATCCAAATCATTGTTATTTGTGTGTTCAATAAGCTTGGACTATTTTACTAAATAAAAAGACCATTATTTCCTTTAATATTTCATCACTGTTCATCAGTTAGTTTCTATTTCTTCTATTTTTACAGGTTTATTGTGATATAATTTACATAAAATAAAATACACCTATTTTAAGAGGACAGCTTGATTAGAGTTGATAAATGTATATAGTGGTGATATTACCACCAATATCTAGTTTTAGAATACTTCCACCACCTCTCAGGCTACTTTACTTTCCATTTTCTATTTTCACAAAGACTGGCACCAAGAAGAAAATACCTTTGAATGACAGCTGGCACAAAATAATATGTTGTATTCTTGCATCAGGATTAAAAGATATATCTAAATGGCAAGGACTTAATAAGAATATGGCTAAACATACTTAATTTGAAAGTAAAAAAAATTATCATAAACTGGTGTTGGGTTTTTATAGTTTAGATACAATTAAATATTCCAACACAAACTTTCCATGTACGTTGGTGTTTACAAGCCTTAATATCTCTCTATAGGGTGATCTCCACTGCACTAGCAGCTGGTACCAATGCTGCTAACATCTACTGATTTGCTCCCAACTGTGGCTCTAGGATTTTCATTTCACTTACTGTCAACTATTTGGCATTGACATGCTAATACTAAAAGCACCATTTTAGTTCTTCATGTCACTAACAGTGATTGTTGAACAAAATAAAGATATTAAACTCAGAGAAGAGGAAAATGAGGAGATCTCACAGCAGCTGTATTCAAACCTCTGAAGGGCTATCCTGAAGAAGAAAGGAATTATCAATTGTGTGCAGCTCTGAAAAATCAAATCCAAGGATTCATACCTAAGAATTTAACCAGTAGTAATCAAAGCATCATTGGGAATAGCTACAATTGAATTGTGTCATAGTTGTGTGCATAGTTGTACAATGGAATACAGTCCTCAGGAGAATGAACTACAAGTATACATGGATGAATCTCAAAAATATAATGCTGAGCAAAAAGAAGTTAGACATGAAAGAGAACACAGTGTATGATTTCATTTATATAGAGTTCAAAAACAGGCAAAACTAATCTGGTGTTAGAAATCAGGATAGTGGCTACCCAAAAATGAGGAGTGTGAGTGAGTCAATGAGTCAGTGCATGGGGTGCATGAGTGCGCGAGTGAGTGTGTACATGGCGGGGAGGGGGAGGGGGGAAGAGAGAGAAACTATAACAGAGCATGAGGGCCTCTGGGATGATGCTAACGTTCCACATTTAGATGAAGGTCCTCAAATTTTCACTTTCTGAAAATTCATCAATTTTTATATTTTTGTTAGTATGCTATTTTTCAATGAAAGAATCCTAATAGGCCAGGTGTGGTGGCTTGCGCCTGTAATCCCAGCACTTTGGGAGGCTGAGGCAGGAGTATCGCTTGAGCCCAGGAGCTCATGGCTGAAGTGAGCTATGATTGTGCCACTGCACTCCAGCCTGGGTAACAGAGCAAGACCCTGTTTCTTTAAAAAAAAAAAAAAAGTTTATAGGAAAAGAAAACTACCACAACACTTCAGGGACAGTCAGACTAGACATCAAGGGTTTAAGAAAAGAGTCAGTATCCTCTTGAGGATACTATTAGAAAACTTGTCTTCATGCAGTTTAGGTGATCTGGACTAGTCCTGAAGAGACTAACAAGCCAAGAAAGGAGTATGATAACTGGCCAATTCATAGATGAAATTAGAACAAAGCTACCATTTGATATCGGTACCTAAAGACACCTAAAGGCTTCAATTGTTGTGCTTCTTGAAGTTTCTTAGATATAGAATTAGATATATTTCCACCCTAACCTGTAGCAATAGCTGCCTTCACTGAGGTCTGGATCCAAATCTGAATCCCTTATAGGCAGAACTGGGCAGAGATTGTGTCTTCATTTGTTAGAAATTCTATTCTATATCTCATTAACTACTTCATCGGGGAAATTTTTATGAGAGTAGATATTTTTATAATGTTACTATTGTTAAAAACAGATCATAATTTTCAGAATGCCTTGAAAGATGAAATACAATAAACAAAAAATAAACAGGAATAAAAATCCAACTTCAACCACATATAACAAAGCAGAAAAAGAGTAAGGAGTTACAATATGAGATCAAAGTGGAAGAATAAGAGCCAGATATCATTAAAATGTTCTTACCGGTGCAGTTTGCCACCATAAAATGGCTTAGTATGAAAAGTGATGCTGGCTGAATATCCAGTTTTTGCACAGTTAACGTTGACTTTGCCACCCAGTTCTACCCAAGGAACAGTCAAAATTGACCGGGCATATGCACAAGGTAGAGAAAATGTATACTCTTCTCCGTGTTCCAACAGACTGAGGATACCTGAATGTGAAAACATGAGGGTGGTTAACATCTTTTTAAAGAAATAGACAGTTACAAAATAATCCATATGTTTTTTCCTGTCTAGTAAATAAGTATCATTATTTTGCCTAATCTTCGTTTAACTTTGGATGAAACTGACTTCATTTACAATTATATTTGACATTTCCTGATAATAGTGAATCAGGGTTACTTTCACTATGATCTTACTGTCCCTTTGTGGTTCATGGGTCCAGTAAACGTTACAGGGGAAACAGTTCAAGAGTTCCCTCTAATGTTCCTAAAAATAAAATAAAGCCCTTAGACAGAGTTTAAGGCCATGCTATACTGCATCATGTTTGATCATTAGTTAGTAGTAGTAACTTTTTCAGAAGTTTGGGAATAACTAGATGTCCAGTGTTATAAAGTCAGACATTAATCTCAGACAGTATGATGGGGGAAAAAGTATTCTACATACTATTCTATTCTATGTATATTAAGGAAAAGAAAAAGTAATACTGTTATAAAAACTTGGTCATAATAATAATTTTGTTTGCCAAATTCTGAATTATTTAGGTTGAAGCTACAGGAGATATTATTGTTGGTTTTCAAACATATATTATTCTAATGGGGCTTACTGCATATTAAGTGATGCTATATTAAAGATTTAAAAACATATGTTTAAAACATGTTTTATATGTGTTTAAAAACATATATAAAAAGGGAATTACATTAATGAATAATTGCTGTATACTAGATAATTAAAATACACTAAAGATACTTGAGCTACATCACTAACCTTCTAAGCTCATTACCTGTGTCACCATCAGACTAAATACTGAACTGATTATGTACTACCAGTCTGAACTCTTATGGCATCTCTTTCTTAATAAATGCTCATTAAGAACTCTGTTCTTAATGTTCACAAATATGAACAAGAGTTATCATAAATATATTTAATACAGTTAATTTTCAGAATAAGCGAATAGACAAAATGAGATTCTAAAGTAGTCAACACAAAGGAACATCAACTATTTTCTGTATCGTCCTTAATAGTCTTCATGAAGGGCAAAAGTAAAACAAGAATTACTGAGCCTCTGGATTCACAAAAGGTCATGGAAAAAAAAATTACTGAGCCATTTCATAAGGGACACGGTTCTGACTATAATATATTTATATATAATGGGAGCTCTCAGAACACAGACAACATACTTGGATATATTTTAAGTGATAATAATAACTGTTGATTGATTGATTCTAAGTTAGAAAAGATACCATATTTTTATTACTTTTGTAAAAACATGTGCTTTTTTTTTTTTTTCTTGGAGACAGGGTCTCACTCTGTTGTCCAGGTTAGAATGCAATGGCATCATCATAGGTCACTGCAGCCTCCAACTCCCGGGCTCAAGCATTCCTCCCGCCTCAGCCCCAGTAGCTAGGACTATAGGTACATGCCACCATGCTAATTTTTTTTGGAGAGGTACAGATGAGTTCTCACTAGGTTGCCCAGGCTGGTCTTGAACTCCTGGCCTCAAGCAATCTTCCTGCCTCCACCTCCTAAAGCACTGGGATTACAGGCGTGACCCACCATGCCCAGCCAAAATACATTATCTTATAAATTGGGTTTATGACCTTTGATTTCTAAGAACATATTCTACATAAATAGCATACATTGTGGAATTTAAAATCCGAAGAAATATAGAACCAGCTTTGAATATGTGTGATGACAGACTAGTTAGGATAACTGAGATTCATAGAATTCTAAAATCTTATTTATCTAATAATTAAACAGAATCTCCCCCTACTATTAAAAACATGGCTAATAGGAGCAAAATGGAATTGTCATAAATTCCATTCCCTGATTTTATTTACTTTCTGTTGAGGGTACCAATAGCAACTTAATTTCTAAAAGGCAATCCATGAACATATAATAGCATTTAATTAATCAAAAATTAGCTATTATATACCTCTTTCACGATTAAAGCATGGTTAAGATATTAAGGCTTTTCCTTATTTCTTGAGGTATTTCCTTTCTTGGAGTGTGAGAGGCTGCCATTACCAGAGTCTTTCTGTTATATGAACTGATAAGAGTAATTGTCCTTGAGTAGAGAGTATCAAAGAATAAGGTTCTAAATCTGGCTATGCCTTAACCTTTATGAACCTAGACACATGTCCCATCACCTCTAGACATCAGTTTTTTCATCAATAAAATAAATAAATTGGTCTATGAAGAGCCTAAGGCTAATGTTATGAAGCTTATCACTGAAGGTGACAAACTTTTTTTTTAACTAATAAAATATGTGTACTTTCTAATGTTATAAAAATCTGAATTAGTTTGAAATATTATTTGGAAATTGGTAAGATATATCACGACAGAACTTAAAAATGGGGAAAGCTGAAAAAGGGGATAAAATATTTTCTTCATAGCTACAATAACACAATCTCAAATTATTAGAGTCATACACTTAATTATGCCACACTTACATTGTAAGTTTAAATTCAGAACAAATTATTCTTTGCACAAGAGTTTTCCTTTAACATTAAAATAGTAGGGTTTTTTTTCTGTTGTTATTTTTCATTAACTCTTCAATGATTTCTGTGGAGGTTTTTGCTTTTGTTTTGTATTCTTGGCAAAAAACACTGTATTTCCTCAAATTATTTTTTCATAACCTTCTGATGAAGTAGCATTAAAGTTTGGCAGTATATATTTAAAATATTCTATGAATAGCTCCTAAGAAAATATAAGAGATGTAGATAAAGATTTACCTAGAAAATACTTGTGATTTTTATAATAATAAAAATTTGGAAATGACCTCAATGTCCAAATGGTTAAATAAAAGATGGAAAATGCATTTCATAGAATATTATGCAGTCATTAAAATATTTTATAAATAACATGGGAAAATGAATATATTTAGTGGGAAAAAAAGCAGGACACACAAAAAATATATATATAATTAATCCCAATTTTATAAAACTAAAAGTATGAACATATACACACAGAAAAGACATAAAATACGAACAAAAATGATCTATCTCTGGATAGAGAGATTAGAGATGCTTTCATTTTCTCCTTCATACCTTTCTAGTTTTCCAAATTTTCCACAATAAATACTTAAAATCAGAAAAAAAATAATGTAAAAAGAGAATTTACATTAATCCATAAATATGCTCCCCCACTCCCAAAAAGCATTCTGGAACACACAGGGAATTGGAACAAAAAAGTAGTACTCATATTTCAAACTTATAATTAGTATTTGTCTAGGTTCCCAAAATTTAAGATTATAGTTTGATATTAAAAATTGGAGAACAATTTTTCTACTTACCTTCTCCAACCATTGTCACGCCTATCGACATGCCTAAGAACTTGCTCTTAGTCCAGACATGCGCATTTACACACATCTTCCTCTCTGCACATTCTGCATAAAATCCTGAGACTGGAGGATGATGGGAAACCTGCTCAGCAACAAATCTGACTGTATAACAGTCTGATCCCACCTGGCTCAAAGACTCCTCTGATAGAGGAGCATGATTTGTGACCACCAGGGTGGAAGAGCTGCTAATAACATTGGATGCTACCTCACTTTTTGGCATCCTCCAAGAACAGTGAAATGTTTCTCCAATGATTGGATTGTATGGTTTCTTAGCAATGGCTCCCTTACGGCCTTCATGAAATGAGGTAAGGTAGTACTCAACAAAGCGAATCATTCTGTCCTCAGCTGTGGTTCCATTAGTGATAGCTACAAATAGGTCCGGATGAGACATAAAATCTGCATACATTTCCAGCAAGGAACGCTTCTCTAGGATAAATGTAGGAAGCACCACCTAAAACAACAACAACAATTATCAATCAACCAAAGAGGGAAAATTTAATCCACATATACGTCTGTAGACAACTATTCTTATCTCTCTGAAAACATTTCATTCTTGATGGGTATTAAAAACAAAGTCACAAAAAAAAGTATTTGATCTCATTAAAAAATAAGCGTGCTTAAAAGGAAATGAAAGCCTGCCCAAGTGGTTAAGATTAAACACAAATTCATTAGGGTCAGGTAGAAGGAATTCTTTTTAAAAATCCTCAAACTTCTAGACTGGATAAAAGTATCATCAGGGAAATGGTGTCAAAAGTCAAAGTAAGGCTCATGCCTGTAATCCCAGCATTCTGGGAGGCCAAGGTGGGAGGATCACTTGAGCTTAGGAGTTCGATACCAGCCTGAGCAAGAGCCAGAAACATCTCTACTGAAAATAGAAAAAATTAGCCGAGTGCAGTCGTGGCCGCCCGTAGTCCATGCCACTCAGGAGGTGGAGGCAGAAGGATCGCTTGAGCCCAGGAGTTTGAGTTTGCAGTGAGCTATGATGATGCCACTGCCCCCTCTAGCCTAGGCGACACAGCAAGACTCTGTCTCGAAAAAAATAAAATACAATAAAAAAGTAAAAATAAAAATAAAAGTAAATGTTAGCCATGCCTATTCTCCTTTCCTAAGTTAAAAATAAATTGTGGATGAGTGATCAAAATATGAGACTCTTCTGAGAACAGACTGAAGAGATCACAGACCAAAGGAAAAACTGTAACATATATTTAATTTTAAGTACAAGACAACTATTTCCAAGAAGAGAACTTTTGATACCTAAAATCAGGTAAGCATAAGGAAGATTAAATATTTTACTTAAAGCAGAGCTAGAGAGACACTGCAAAACGGTCCAACTGTTTGAGAAAGCAAATTGGCAATATTTTTCAAGAGCCTTAAGGTGTTCATACCCATTAGCCTAGTACTTTTATCCAGGAACCTAGTCTTAGGATAATAAATAATATGAATGCAGGAAAAGGAATGTGAAAAAATAATTAAAACAACCTACATTTTAAACTATGGTTCTACCTAACTTAAATATGGAAATTTCACTTAATGGACTGTTATAGTCATTTAAAGAGATGGTTCTGAAGATGATACAAGTAATATAAAAGACAATGGATGTTGCGGGTTCAGATGGTGACTTGAACACACACATCTTAATTCACTTTCTACTGAAATTCCATTAAAATTACAATAAATTTCAAATAAAGACAAACCCAGAGATACCAGGAATGTAGACAAAAAGCAACAAAATTTTGGGAGCTGTTAACTAGAAAGCTGAATCTTAAGCACTAGTTTACATTATATACAGAGTCCTGAAAAGGCTGAGGATGTAGGGTTTTAGAGGAATGCTAAAATAAAAACAACTGACTGAAATCTGTATGCAAAGCAATTAGATGCCTAAATCCCCTCCTCAACTTCACATTGTTGTAACTGGCCCTCTTGCACCTCAAAGTCTAGAGGTTTAGTCTCTGGAGAGAGAAACAAAGTGGTTTATTCTCCAGATTGGAGAACATCTGGGACTTCTAAGAGAATGGATGCCATAATGATAAAAAGGGTATTAAGGAACCCTGTATAAATTAAATGTTCCCTACCGACACCCTCTCCCACCCAATCCTCTTCTCTTCAACTCTTAGTTTCTTTACTCACCAAGCAGAGATGAGAAAAATTTTCTTCTGGGAAATCTGACTAACCCTAGAAGAAAAATCTAATGATTTGGACACCAAGTTGCCCAACAAATGTGCCCAACCAGATTACTAGACAATAAAAGACATAGGCCCCACCCACATGTTCAAAACTTAAAACAAGTTTTTAGTTTCTCTAAACTTAATTGTGAGCAAAAATCCAAGAAATACCGTATCTCTGAGAAAACCTCTAATTAGGAATATAAAGATTTAAAAAAAAAAAAAAGAAATAGACTTAGAGGAAACAAACCTCACAGGAGGAAAAAAAAAAATCTTAAAAATAAAAAACAATATCTTTGGAAAGTTGAGAAGATACTATGTACATGAAACATGGATGCTTTTTAAAAAAAATCAGAAAATTAAAAAACATGATAGCAAAAATTAAAACTCAAGGGAAGAGTTAGAAAATAAAGGTGAAAAAATCTTCCAAAACATAGGAGAGAGAAAGAAAAGGAAAGAAAACAGAAACATAGAAGACAAGACCAGAAGTCCAATGGCTATCTAAGGGTTTCAGAGAAAACAGAAAAAAATGGAACAGAGAAAAGCATCAATGAAATAATTCAAGAAATTTTCAGAGAACTGAAAAACACGAGTTATGACACTGAAAAGGCCCACCAAATGCGTGGATACAACGGACAAAAAGAAACCTATACTAAGATATGTCATAATACGAAGATATGACAAAGACGATTCCAAACTAATTTCAGAGAGAAAAACAAACAAAACAGGTCACAAACACAAGATCAGGAATTGGAATGACTTCAGTCTTTTCACCAGAATCCTGTAGCAAAGGGGCAATATCCTAAAGGAAAATTATTTACAAGTTACATATTCTATCCAAACTAGCAATCAAACATGAGGGCACAATAAAGACATTTCAGACACACATTTTTATATTTGCTTCCCACAGATCTTTCTCAGAAATTACAGGATGTGCTCCAACAAAATGAGAGGCAACCAAGAAAGAATGGAATACAGTAAATAGATCTAGCACAGAAGAAAGGTGAAGGAAATCCTGGTCCAGGTTAGAGTGGTATGACTTAAAAGACAGACATATTGAAGACTGTCATCTACATGCTTCATGCTGCCATTGTGTCATCTTCTCAAATCTAAGGATAGAAAGCCCTAGTGAAACTGTTCCCAATATATCTGTATTTGGCTTGTGTGTTGTCCCCAGCTCCTGATGAATTTCTTAGTTTGCTTAGAAGCAAAAAATGCTGAGCAGCTAGCTCCCCCTTCCCCACATTCCTGCTGGATGTCCACTGGCTGGTTCACACCAAATGCTGTAACTCTGAGAGATATATATCTCACAGGACTCACTCACAACTTTGCCTTCTGATTTCTTCAGAAAGGGCTCCTCTAAACTTTCTCAATAATTTATAAACAGCCAGACAGGCACTGTGGCTCACACCTGTAATCCCAGTACTTTGGGAGGCTGAGGCGGGAGGATCGTTTGAGGACAGAAGTTCAAGACTAGCCTGCAAAATATAGTGAGACCAAGTCTCTACAAAAAATTTTTTAGAAATCGGCTGGGCACGATGGTGTGTACCTGTAGTCTCAGCTACTCAGGAGGCTAAGGCAAAAAAAAAAAAAAAAAAAAAAAGCAGCAGCAGCAGCTGAAGCCAGAGACTCAAATGTTTAGTTTAGTTTATCTTCTGGGAGATGCCTTTTATGAATGGCAATACAGTCCTTTTCTTATGTTACGTTTCCATTGGCTATTCACTTTTTCCTAGAGTAAACAACACTGTTATGGGGTACAAATATAGGTAGTAAAACTATAAAGAAAAGTAGGGGGATGATTAATACAAAAGTCAAGTAAGTTGTTACATCTAGGAAAAAGAAGGGGACTACAATGGGAGGGGCACTCAGAGCTTCCAAGTTGTGCAGTGTTCTACAACTCAACGTCAGAGGTGGGTACATGGGTATTCATTGATTTTTGCTCTTTGAATATTTGTATGTATTCTATTTAGCACAGTGTCTGGAATAAAACAGGGGCTCAGTAAATCAGTTGTTAAGCCAGTGTTATTGTCAGACAAGAGGTAGTTGTGACTGCAGTTCAGTCACCAGGTTCTTTAATATTGCTTGAAAAGTATCAACCCTCTAAAAGTGTGAATGTTCAAATTTGTAGTTGGTTAATACTAATGTTGTATATGTACATAAAACATAGATTTTTAATTAACAAGGCACAAAAATGGGAAAAGTATATTATATACAGTTATTCATGCCGAAAGAGAACTTTACCATGTGGATTACTACTACAGCACATTCTTTTCAAATGTTCTTATGCCTCATAAACCTCCACACTATTCTTAGGCCTTATAAACCTAATCTATTAAGGGACTACAGACACCATCCAATAGCAAACAGCCCCTCCTAAGACTACTCATTTTAACCAATTTCAGAACTAATAAAGTCTTTTCTGAACCACTAATATGAAAATATTTCTAAAAATAGAAATGATTCCCAGTTGAAGTACTGAAGTTAGATGAAAGAGGAAAGGTTAATGGTTTCTTTATTAATCCTAAAATGTCTGCTTCTTAGTTAGCTTTTAATTCAATCCATTTACTATTAAAACCTACTATAAAACATAGTAAGTTCAAGTAAAGAAAGAAATGTGGTTTTGATTTTTAAACACTTCAAAGTAAATGCTAAAGGCAAAATGCTTTCTATTTAAACTACATTATCAGTGAACAATTCACTGGAAACAATCTTTTAATCTATACTTTCACTACCTTCAATGGCATCAAACATCTCAATTTGAAATCTACCTTCTAAAGTCAATTTTGAAATTCCATACTAATGCAAAATTGTGTCAGTAGTAATTCAAAATAAATAATCTCACAGTAATAAATATTTGACATATACAGGTCTGAACCTGATTTGCTTTTTAAATTGTCATGGATTAATTGTTAAAACAAATTAAGGCACACTAGTTCAATAAATTGGGAACAAAGAAGACTGGCCTAAAATTTAAAACTATAGATCAATGTTTCCCAAACTCTAATGTAAATATGAATCACTTGGGGACCTTATTAAAATGCAGATTCTGGTCCACTAAGTCTGGGATTGGGGTTTAAGATTCTACATTTCTAAAAAGTCCCCAGGTGATGGTGATGCTACTGGTCTTCAGAACATATTTAAAGTAGCAAAGCTATAGGCCAGGGGTCTGCAGACTATAGTCTTTGGGCCAAATCTGGCCTCCTGTTTTTGTAAATGAAGTTTTGTTGGAACATAGCCATGTCCAACCCAGCTATTGTCTATGGCTGCTTTCATACTACAAAGGCAGAGTTGAGTAGCTGCAACAGAGACTTATGCCCCCCAGATGGAAATATTTACTATCTGGCCCTTTACAGAAAAAGTCTGCTGACTCCTGTTATAGATAATATACCAATTGTACTATCCACACATGGGAAGTAAGAGTAAAGTGGAAGTGTCAATGCCTTTCATAGTTTTGTAGGATTATGTCCTTTTCTTTACATTTTTCTTTATGTTTTCTAGTACGGTATACCAATGAATCCCTTTTATTTTGTTCAGAAACATGAAAACTGTAGGTCTTTATTTGCCAGGCAACTTTATGCTGCACAAGTAAACCATTATATTTTTTATGAAAATAAGAAATGCTCATCGAGAGACTAAGAAACCAAATCATAAAGAATAAAAAGCCCTGACATTAACAAATACAGGTATAGTTTTGACCTAACAATCTCCATAGCCAGATTATCCCATTACTTACTCTCGTTAAATCCATGCCCAGCTTGAGCTGTGACAAGAGATGTAGGATAACACTGCGTTGCTCTTCTACTGCTCCCAGGTCATCCTCCTTGTTGTCACATGTGTCCTCTATCTCATCATCTGCATTTATTTCTTCAGGTTCCTTGATGTAGTAAATCAAAGCAAAAATCTAGTGTTATAACTACTTATTAATATCCATTGAGAATAAAAGTATAATCATCAGATTTAAAGACATTTATATTGGACCTAAATGAATCTGAGTATGGGCAACAATCTTTCTGAAAATATAACTTCCATCATTTGGCCATGGAATAAATTTCCTTCAAAGAGTCAGTTATTGCTGATGTTGAACATATTGTGGTTTTGCCATACGTATCACATATAAAATACATTTTTTTGGAGAAACGGGATTTTTCAAAAAGAGTGAAGAATGTCTCATCTGAATCTTAGGCCTTACAGGCTTGGACTGCCCTGCCTGGAGATATCACCTATAATTAAAGTACAAGATATTTTGAGGAATAAATATTTGCCTTTTTTTAAGCTAAAACTATAAAAGTAAAATTTCAAATTTATTGAGTATGTCAAGTCTAACTGTTGTAACCTACATATTGATATTTACTCATTCTTGAAATTGCCAGGAAGAAAACTTGGGGTTGAAGAGAATGCTAGGTACAGGTATGGAAACCTTGTAGTTGCTCATGCAGTCATACCACAAAAAGTTCCCTGCATAGCTCTTCAGTCAATCAACCAATAAAACAACCCTATGAAAAACTAAAAATGTTTACTTTCATCTCAATAGGCTCCTAGCTCCTAATAACTAGTTAAGAAAAACTTAATTTCATATTTATCCCTATTTAAACAACACATAACAGTTTCAAATCCCAAGATTCTAAAGAACCTTATCAGCTGTCACTTTAAATAATGTTCTCCAATCCACTGAAAAGGTACCACACTACATCTGAAGTCAGAACCTAAGACACAGACCAATAATGCAAATATAGCTTTTAAATTATTATAGGCACATAATAGTTGTAGCAAATATAGCTTTTATTTTGGAGACAGGGTCTCACTCTGTTGTCTGGGATAGAGTACAGCGGCATCACAATAGCTCACTGCAAACAAGTGGTTTGTCTCAGCCTCAGGCTCCTGTCTCAGCCTCCCAAGTAGCTGGAACTACAGGCGCACACCACCACACTCAGCTAATTTTTCTATTTTTTGTAGAGATGGGGTCTTGCTCTTGCTCAGGCTGGTCTTGAACTCCTGACCTCAAGTGATCCTCTCACCTCGGCCACCCAAAGTGCTAGGATTACCGCACCTGGCTGCAAGTATAGCTTTAACACTATAGTTTATAGTTTGGAATTTCTTCCAGTGAAAATAATATTAAAGAATAAAACTTAACCTGGTAGAAAAGCTATTTAAAAGAATACAGTTTTTGTTTTTATAAAAATAGTTAAATCCCTTATTATTAATAGAATTGAAAGAGAAATTATATTAACAATTAAATACTAACTCTAAATCTTGGTGTGAATGAAAGGATTTAGAAGCTCTGCTTTCTTTTTGAAACACTTCTTTTTAGTGATCTTGCCTTTCTTAAAGAAAAGCTTACGGTAAAAATATATTATTTAAATTCAAATAAACATGCTCAAATATATAAAATACTTACAAACCCAGAATGGTTAGCAAATACAGCAGCAAGTGCTGATGAGTTTCTAGGAATTCATACTATTTGAAGATTGCATGGTAAAGGGAAACTATAATATTCTACAAAACTCATACTAACCCCGCTTTTGTCTTTCTGATTTCTGACTTGGGGCATGAAGGAACTATGGGCTTCCTTAAATGTCCACTACTATAACAGAAGTCTGTGGCTTGCATTAAGACATATTTCAAGGAAGGCATCTAAGAAATTTTGGAACATTCATGTCTATTCTGGTGTGCTTGAGTGGAGTCCAATGTCTTAAAATTTTAAAGAATATCTATGTGCTTATTTGTTTTCCACTTACAACTAGGTGAGGAACTTGGTCTACTCATCATTTCAAAAGATTTGGAAATACAGCAATCTTCTCTCTAACCCTTTGCCCTATCTCTAGCATATGCCTCTATCCTGACCTCCCACATACTTTGTGTTCTCATTTAGAAGAGTGAAGATGTTGGAGTATCTGACTTTTAGTTTATCATTTTTCCCTTACAAATTATATTTCTAGCCCTGATTTTTCTCCAAAGCTTTGGCACCATTATCTTAATTGCTTTTTATAGACATTATAATCACATATCCCTCTCATGTGAAATTTAACATGAACCATGCTAAACCTTTTCTCTCAAAAGGTTCTTTCTTCCTAATTTTCCTAGCTTTGTGAATGCCACCACAATTTTATCTAGTCATTTAGGCTCAAAAGCTTGGGAATCACCTTTGATCCAAACCTATAACCAGTCAGTCACAAGTCCAATTGATTTTTCATTTGTTTTTTTTTTTCTTGTGTTGTACTACTAAACTATTTTTCATTTGACAAGCACTTACCTATTCATTTGTCTTCATTTCTACTTCCATAGCCTTCTATTCACAGTTTTGGGGTTTTTTGAGACAGGGTCTCACTCTGTCACTCAGGTTAGAGAGCCAGTGGCATTATCATAGCTCACTGCAACCTCAAACCCCTGGGCTCAAGTGATCCTCCTGCCTCAGCCTCTTGAATAGCTGGGACGCCAGGCATGCACCACCATGCCCAGCTAATTTTTCTGTTTTTTATAGAGATGGAGGTCTTGCTATGTTGCTCAGGTTGTTCTCAAACTCCTGGGCTCAAGCAATCCTCCCATCTCTGCCTCCCAAAGTGCTGGGATTACAGGCGTGAGGCACCATGCCCAGCCCTAGTCACATTTTAATTCCAAGTCATCTCGTGTACCAATCTCCTTAAACATATCACATCCTTCCCCATGCTCATGGTGCTACTGTCATTAAGACTAAATCTGGGCCAGGCGCGGGGGCTCACGCCTGTAATCCTAGCACTCTGGGAGGCCGAGGTGGGAGGATCACTTCAGGTCAGGAGTTCGAGACTAGCCTGGGCAAGAGCGAGACCCCCGTCTCTTAAAAGAAAAAAAAAGAAAAAAAAAAGAAAAAGAAGACTAAATCTTCTGCAAAGTTTTTATGTTCTTCAGGGGCACAATTTACACAGTATTCTATGGAGTAGTGCTCCAGGGAGTATCTATGGAATACATAGAGTGCAACATGAATAGTGCCAGATGCTCTGCTACATTCATTTTAGCATAACATAATCAGCTTACAAAGTATTATCTGACCTAATTTACAGATGAAGAAATTGAAGTGGAGAGTGGTTAATTGGCTGACATGTTGGTGAATGGCATATCCTAGGTTCCGAACTACCAGACAAGCTTTCTCCTCAATAAAATACATGCCTCAGTATCCCTGCTCATGTTACTCCTCTGTCTTGAGACCCAATTACTCTTCCTCCTCTCTTCAAATCCTATCTCCTGTCAAAGCCCAATTCCAATCCCACTTTCTCTCCAAAGCATTTCTCACCCATTCAATTCAGTCTCCCTCTTTTCTCTGAATGTACATATACCAATAGCCTAAACCGTATCAATACAGAAAAAATATATTGCTTTATGTTATTATTTTACTGTTTCAGTACGTATGTTGTGACTCCAAGCAGATTATAAGTCTCTTCAGTGGAAGCACTATGTCTTCTATTTTTTGCTTCTCTTCCAATTCCTAACATTGTACTTGTCACATACTAGATAACTTAATAAATACTTGCTAACTGCCTGACTCTAAAAATGAGCTAGTCAAAAAGCTACAGAGAAAAAAGGATTTCATACACTACCTTTTTTTCTTCTCCCCTGCCAACCCTGCCTCTACCTACTGCCCCATCAAGCCAATGCCTTTGCCAGCTTTGAAAGATCCTGTGTCATATATTTCTTTTAAGAAGTAATTTACTAGTATATAAGTAACTATAAACTGTGCATTACTCTTGACTCAGTGATTCTACTTGAGAATATAACCTAAAGAAATAATCCAAAGAAAAGGGAGAAAAAAACAGTAAACAAGATAATAAAGTGCTATTTATAGTATTAAAAAATAACAAAAAACCAAGATATTCAACAATAGAGACATTAACTCAATAGCCTATTTTAACCTTTAGAACTTTAATTACATAGGCCAGAACAACCTAGAAAAATGCTTATGGGAGTATCAAGTAAAAATAGCTTAAAATAAAACTATTTATGTAATTATGACCATAAAATTAACAGGCATTAACACAAAGGGCAAAAAACCAGTATGAATTGTCACAGTGGCAGATCTATAATACTCTTTAGCTTCTAAGAAATTTGGAATGAATAATAGTTTATAACAATATTAAACCCTGAGATCATGTGCTATTTTAAATAGAGTAATACTTAAAACAACTGGTTTGGTAAAGTGCTTACTATCAAAAAGACTTAATAGTAAACTTTTAAGCTTATAAACTTAACGGTAAGCAATGTTAAATTAAGATAATGGGGTAAGACATGTAAAAGAGAAACATTGTGCAAATAATCTTATTAGATAAGTTATTTTCTAGAACAAGAAAAACATGCAAATGTCAATTTTTAAAATATATTTTTATCAAGCAAAAGTAAACCAAAACTAAAAAAGGCACATCATTTAACCTGGAAAATACCACATGTACAAGAGACAACTTCCAAAACAAATGCAGTTTAAAGTAGAACAACCAAGTTTAGAATCTGCAAGACTGTAGCTTTGGTGTTAACTTGCATGCCCTGACAATGAAAAGAGAACTGACCCTTTTCAGTGATTCCTGACTTTTTACATCAAAACCATATTTTCATATTACCTTACCCTTGCTAATAGTCCAGATTCTGCAACAGACTGCTCTTCTGGGACTGCCACTGGCTTACTCTGCTCAGCTGCAAAGGGCTGGTCAGCTCCATTTTTATAGTGATTTGATAAAGGTATCTTTGGTTCTAACCACTCGATTGTCGTTCCTGATGAAGTAAGAGAAAACTTTTGCTGAAACTTGCTCATAATCTGGAAAGTTCAGCAGATGTGGATCTCACTAAACAATTTTATTTTCAGTCTACAAGACTAAAAGCAATTCAACCTGTTAAGAGACCCTGCAAGACAGCCACTTGTATCTCATTAGCATGAGCACAATGATTGGACATTTTATAACAGAGCAACTCGCAACTTGAAATCAGATACTATTTAAAAGAAATCAACCCTTATTAGGACTGAATTCACTTCTTGGGCAAGTCTGTGAATCACGAAGTGTATTCTCAACCTAATAGTTGATTTGCTGTCCTCTCTGTATGAACCCTGCCCCTCTAATGATTAAAAAGTATGCAAATTAGCTTTAGAGGGTCACAACTACATGAGGAGTCTGAGACTATAAAACAGTAAAATTTGCTTCAATTTGGGATTGAAGCTTATTCTCAGCAGCAATTTTCTAACCAATCAAAATAACCCCCTGGATCTATCAAGAACTGCAAATACATGTGTTCCTTTTTTGCAATCATAAAAAAGCCCCATATAACTTTAAAACTGAAAGACTCTTCTATTGAATAAATAATAACTGACCTAGTGAAGACAGTGGTCACATTTGGAGACCTGTCATCTTCTCAGTTAATGATTCAAATGTCTCCTGTTACCCTCAACTAGTTTAACAAAGTGGATTCTATGCCTAATCAATAATGGAAAATGTTCCATTTGATTTCAGAGGCTGATCTAGGTTTCACAGAAGCTTGGTTATAAAGTGCTTTAATTAAGGATGCTCAGACTACTACAGTAAAAATTTAAAAGAGTAAGGAATTTACTCAGTCTATAACAAAATCCCAGATTTCACTACATGAATAAATTAACAAGTGTCTGCCAGGCTACCAGAGGACCTTCCCTTGTTCAGTCTTACTTGGTACTGGGGAAATTCCTGATTGGGAGAATACCCTGGATAATTTCATGGGACTGTTTTAAAATTCCAAAGAAATGAAAACACTTTGCTCCTACATCAAAATGTTTATTTTTAATATCAATACCCAGATTTCGGCCTGGCGTGGTGGCTCACCCCTGTAATCCTAGCACTCTGGGAGGCTGAGGCAGCAGGATTGCTTGAGGCCAGCAGTTTGAGGTTGCAGTGAGCTATGATGACACCACTGCACTCTAGCACGGGTGACAGAGCGAGACTCTGTCTCAAAAAAAACCCCACAAAAATTCATATTTCCTTACTCCCAAAAATAAAATGCACACAAACAGTAAATTTAACAGATCTGTTTTAAGTGATTGCTCATCTGACTGGAAATCGTAACAAAACTCTTTTGAAAACAATCATGAGTCTCAGGTCCCCTCTAAATCGGTGATCTCTAGTGAGCATTTGGAAAACAGACATTAAGACCTTATTAAATACTAATTTGAATTTAGATTTCATTTTTTTGGTCATCTCAAAATTTGAGATAGTAATTCAGTTTTTCTTTCCACAGTTATATTTTCATTCTCAAGTGACTTAAGAATAAATTTCTACAGACCTAATATAGGAAACAAGGCAATTTACAGTAAGAAATACCAATGACAGTTAATCAGTTCCCCCAAACACCCACAAATCTGTGCTCCAAAAAATAATGATATGAGAGAACAACTTGCACTTTAAACACTTATATAAACTTTACAATGTGCTTCACTTTTGTAATTAAAAAATGCAAATTTATACTATGCACGCTTCCTTAATCATGAAGCAAACATTTAAGACTGTATATTAATTTAAATCAAATGAAATTTCTAAGAATTTTTAAAATTACATAGTATTTAATCAAGTACTTATTGAGCATCTAATATCTAGCACTATGCTACTTGATGTACTTTTAAAAAATTAAGTAGTATAAACTGGAAACAAACTCTCTCTGTTTCATTTTACTAACAAAACTATTATTACTAACACTAGAATTAACCCAAATTTCATAGCTCAGGGTAACTCATCCAATGTTTAACACAGGAATATAATAAAGTAAACCAAAGTACATTGTCTCCTCAAAGGAATATAATGCAACCAATAAAAATTGTGTTTAAATTGTCCATGTAATAAATAAGAAAATATTTTTTATATTAAGCGAAAAAAGATACAAACATATATATTTTCTAACAACACTAGGGTAAAATAAACAAAAACTAAGAATAAAAAAGAGAAAAAATTGGGAGGGGGAGCATACTAATAACATATTAACAGCGGTCTGGTTGGTAAGACAATGCATGTTTTTGTTTCTTCTTTCAACTCTATGGTATTTCCTAAATTTTCTATAATGGGTGTGTTGCCTTATAAACAGGAGAAAATTTATATTGGACTACTTACAATTCCCACAAGGCACCAATGCAAGTTCATAACTCACAATTTAGGCTCTTCTATCTCTTTGGAATACCCTCTCCTCTACCTCTCACTCCTAAACTAATTGGTCTTCATAGCTTCTCTAGAAAGCTTTCCCAGACCTTTTTCTATCCAGTCATATATTCTCCCACAGTACTTTGCTCCTATTGTTAGTAACACCTTACATATTATTTTATAATTATTATTTACATGTTTCCTCCCCAACTGAGCTATGAGTTCTTTAAGGGGAACATTCATAACTTATTGGCCTCTTTCAATAGTGTCCTGACCTACATCTATAATTGCCAATGAAAATAGTTTGTTGGCTTGAAATGTTGAATTTAGGCACACATGAGGATGAGATCCATACCATATCCATCTAAGGGAAACTCGTCCCTGAGCAGAGACTCACATATCTTGCTAAAATATCTTTCTTTTATAAGTAAGGGGAGTTAGTTGGATAAGAGAAAAATGAGTTGTAAAATACTCTTACTACTATTAATATAACGTGATACACTTATTCATCTCATTTACAGAAAGACTTAATTTTTGTACTCCCATACAATAACATTCTTTTCCCCAGTATAAGTAATTTCAACAAATAGGTGTTCTCAAATACTAGACATACACATTATTTTTTAAACTGAAAGGTGACTGATAGACTTATATGTATGTGTGTGTGTGTACATATTTATATATACACACATACATATATATGGAAATAATGATGAATAGTGGACTAAACCAAAACTCAAAAAATAATCCCAACATTTCTACTTTGGTCAATTGGATGGATAGAGGGATAGTGATACCACTAATTTTAACAGAAATACAAGAGATCTGGGTTTTGAGTTCAGTTTTTGACATGTTAAGTTTGAGGTCTCTAAGGGAATATTCAATGATATTAGATATTAGTCCTAAAATCATTTTAGATTCAAAAAAGGACACAATTAGAACAAATTTGTACATTAGTGTGACAGTTAAAAACCAAGAGGCACATTGGTTTTCTATTTTTTTTAATTAAGATTTCCTGAAGTTAGAATTACAACAAATGCAGTCCTTTCCATGTTCTGGCCCTTATGTTAAGTCCTACGGTTAATCTATGACTCACCTGAAGGCAATGAGCCCTTCTGATGTGATGCATGCTGCAACTGGAGAATATGAAAGCAGTCATTTAAGCAGTTCATAGTTGCCATGGAAGTAGCTTTGAGCATTAAGAGATCCTGGTCCAAGGAACTAAGATGGCCAGAAGTAGGAAGGCATTCAATTCGTCTAATTAAATCTCTTTGTTGTCCTTCAGCATGAGACATCATCTAAGAAAAACAACAATTCTGTGGGTCCCACTCAAGACTTCTGTATAACATGTAAACATACAGTTGCCATTTTAATTACCATATTCAGCTTCTGAGGCATTTTTAAGACATCTTAGGCTTAGAAATCTATCTTAAGTTTGGCTATTTTCAATTAGTGAGCATTTAATGGTGCTTATCAACTGAGCAAAAGACTGTGACCTTAGGCAGCTATAATTTTTCTCTGGAAGCAACAAAGCTCAAAAGGTTTGCCACTTTTTATTAACAGTATTAAACAATATTGAATTTACATAAATCATCAGAAAGAAACATTCTGAAACATCTTTTAACAGCAGCATTAAATATTTCATTCTAAAGTAAAATTAATTTCCAGTCTGGGCTCTCAACAACTTCATTCTCACACCTTTCATCAGGCTCAATTTGAACCTACATTGAGAACAGGATGGTTTACCTGCTTCCTCTTTCCTAATGTAACTTTCTGGTCCTGTCAGGCTGATTTTGGATCAAGTACTGGATATAAGCTTTTCAGGTTAAGAGAGTTTCATACACTCTGCTTTGTTTAGGAGCCCTGTCTACTTTTCCTAACAGAGCCAATGGAATAACAATCATTGATGAGCCATCTAATTTTTTAGATGAAAACTGTATTTATGATGCTTAAGTACTTTCAGTTGTGAGCAGAAGGCTCTTAGATTGCCCATCCTCTGAACACTAGTTTAAGTCACACAGAAACTCTATAATGGACAGACTCTTTTAGCTTTCAGAGGCTCTGTTCCAGGTGATTTTTAATACAGTTCATCAGAGGACTAGTGAAAGAGAGATGCAAAATGATCCCACCAAGCAAATCAAGTGCGTCATACATGAAACAGCCCCTGAAAACATGCACCATAGGTGAGGATTAAACATTTACCCTTCCCAGAAAAAAAAGGTTTTGAAACAGAAGTGTGGCTATAAAGGTATCTATATTACACACTTACACATATGTGTGCTTTGTGTGTGTGTAAATTTTTTTGTATATAAATTTGGGGATTAACTTCCAATAATCCAAACTTATGAACAGGTACAATCACTTTGGAATACAGTTTGGCAATTCCTACTAGATCTAAATAAATATAATTTTTGATCCAACAATTACACTCTCAGCTATATAACCAACAGACATACATACATCTGTTCATCAACTCAAATGTCCATCAACACTAGAATGGATAAAAAATATTATGGCATATTCATACAAGGAATATTATATAGCAATGAAAAGAAAGGAACAGCTACATTCAACATCATAAGTATATCTCAAACATATAGTGTGGTCTGAAAAGAAGCCATACCCAAAGGAGTACATACTATATGATTCTAGTTTTAGAAATATCAAAAATAGGCAAAACAAATCTATTGGGTTAGAAGTCAGGATAGGGAGGAAGGATGTTACGATGGAGAGGCATGGAAGTATCTTCCAGGGTGTTGGTAACATGTAATTTCTTGATCCAGGAGATGGTTACATGGAAATTACATGAACAGGCACACTTAGGATTTTTGTACTTTTTAATAATATGTTATAAGCCAATAAAAGTTTAATAAAGGAAAAAAAATCTTACCTAAGATAGTCATAGGATAATCAGAAGTCACAATATAACAACACTTGAAAGGATAAAAAGTGTGTTTCTTTGTGCAAATGGCCCAAAAAAGCCACCTGCTAGTACTGATGCTAGAAATGAAGAGGTCTAAGAAAGTGATATTCCTGGCCAGGGAAAACAAACTTTAAAACATAATTATATTATAAATGTTAAAATTTGGTAATGGCTTTCTCCAAAACAAACAAATGAGTTGATCACATACATTTAAAGAAATGGAAAAGTGACTAGTGAAACTGTTTTAGTGATTGTTCCTGACACTGTAAATCCAGTTCCTCAAGAAAAAGAAAACTTCAGGAAAGCTGAAAACTTGGTTAACCTATGTTTTGTAGCTAGATATGGTAAATATGGTGATAGTAGTATATCATTCAGGTAACATCTCATCTGTTTGAAAATCAGATTAGAACCATGATTTTAATCACTTGTGTTTTAATTGTCTGTCTCACTTACTAGACTGGTCATTTGAGCCCAGGAGCCCAGGCTACGTATAGCACAATACCAGCATAAAGCATGCACTGAAAATGGAGTGAAGTGATAAACACCACTAGTAATAAACAGTAAATACTAAAATAGATCATTTTAATCAGGTAAAGCTTTTGTAATATGTTTTCAAGCACAATATGACACTGTTTCCAAAAGTCAATTGCTTTTGCCAACCGTTACTTAATCTAACACAAGATTTACCCATGGGCTTTGACTAAAATGTTCCTTTCAAACTCACTCAGAATTATATGTTTGCATCGCAGCCTCCTAGAGCCAGGTAATTCTAGAACAGTAACTCTCAAAGTGTGCTCTACAGACTCCTGTAGGACTCCTTTCAGAGGGTCTTTGAAGTCAAACTACTTTCATAATAATTCTAAAAGTTTTTGTTTTTTTCACTGTGGTGACATTTGCATTGATGGTACAAAAGCAATAGTGGGTAAAATTCCTAGAATGTTAGTGAGAACAACCCTACTAGTGGTCACTATATTCTTCACCTGCCATGCACTCACAGAGAAAAAAGCCAGTTTTACTTAAGAATGTCCTTAGAAAAGCAGTAAGAATAATTAGGTTTACTGTATCTTGACCCTCGAGTACACGTTTTTTATTAAAATTCTCTATGTGAAAAATGGGAAGTACATACAAAGCACTTCTGTTGCATACATAAGCACAGAGGTTGCCTAGAGGAAAAGAACTTGTGTGACTGAGTTGCAAGCTGAACTGCCCCGTTTTTTTCACAGATTACCATTCTGATGGGAAAGAATGACTGACAGAAACTATGCATATTCAGGCTTGGGAATATGTGGTAGACATTTTCTAAAAACTGAACAAAATGAGCCTGTCACTTCAAAGAAAAAAAAAAAACAACTGACAGTATTTGTTCCCAACATAAAAATTGAGCTTTAACTTTGGGAGGCTGAGGCAGGAGGATCACTTGAGGCCAGGGTTTGAGACCAATTTGGGCAACACAGCAAAACCCCATCTCTACAAAGAAAAAAAAATTAGCTGGGCATGGTGGTGTACACCTGTATAGCCCAAGTTAGTCCTAGCCACTTGGGAGGCTGAGGCAAGAGGATCACTTGAGCCCAGGAATTTGAAGCTACAGTGAATGAGCTATGATTGCACCACTGCACTCCAGCCTGAGTGAGAGAGTAAGACCTGGTCTCAAAAAAAAAAAGCTTTAAAATTAAAGATACAATTTCTGGCACCATAGGTTTGACAGCTTTCCAATACTGAAAGCCTTTTCTGATGACACTGGTGCGGATGTTAATAAACATGAATTTTAGATACTGTATAATAAAATGAATCAATATTTATAAGACCTGCATGACACTATGAACTAATATCTCTCAAATAACTAATGAATGAATGCATGATGTTACAAAATCATGCATAGATTAAAGATAAATTTAAAGTGCAGGACCGACCAATGGATTTTCACGTACAAAATACAAAATACAAAAATACAAAAGTTCACTGATACGTATTTAGATCTCACATTGCATCTAACATTTAAGAAACTATGAGTTGTCAAGTTTTGGTGCAGTACCAAAGAACAGCCACAATTATCTGACAAGGCTATTAAAATGTTCCTCTTTTTTCTGACTACATATCTGTGTGAGGCCAAATTTTCATCATGCATTTCAACCAAAACAACATATTGTAATAGATGAGTACACAGAAGCAGATATGAGCAACATGCTGTTTTCTATTAAGCCTGACATTGAAGAGATTGCAAAAATGTAAAAACAATCCATTCTTTTCAATATTTATTTTATTTTGGAAAAGATAATTATATGATATAAAAATATGTTATTTATGTTAACATGTAATAGGTTTATTAATTTTTATTTTAAAATAAAATAAACAAGTTATTTTAATTCTGTTTTCATTTATAATAAGGTAAATATCAATAAATTTAACCCATATAAAACAAAAGCTCTCTGAAGTCCTCACTAATTTCTAAGGATGAAAGGGGTTCCGAGACCAGAAATTTTGAGAACTGCCACCTAGAACCATAAGTCAGCTTGGTACCAAAAGTTTTCTCAATTTCTTGGAAGAGAAACAGGATTTGTATAGTCTCAAAGTATCTCCCCAAGATATACATTAACTGCAAAGGAAAATATAGCAACTTTACAGTGGAGAAATTCAGTAGAAAGCACCTTAACTACCTTACTAGGCCAGCATTACTAGTAATAAGACATAGTGACATCATAAACTCCTTGATATGATGTACTGACGATACAATGCCTTCCCCAAAACGTATAATCTCTCAAATCATGAGAAAACATCAGACAAGCCCAAATTTAGGAGCATTAAAAAAAATAAATGATCAATAATTTTCATAAATGTCGAGTCATGAAAGACAAGGAAAGACTGAAGAACAATTATAGACTGGAAGAGACTAACTAGAAATAATAACTAAATGCAATGTAGGTTCTTGAACAGGATCCAAAACCAGAAAAAGAACATTAATGGAAAAACTGCTAAAATTTGAATAAGGACTGTAGTTAACAGTATTTTATCAATACAATTTCCTGATTTTGATAATTATATACTCTGGTTATGTAAGATAGTAACATCACAGAAAATTGGGTGAGGGACACACAGAAACCCTGTACTATTTTTCCAACTTTTCTATAAATTTAAAATTAGCTCAAAATAAGAAGCTTTTTAAGTTCTCAGCTTATGAAAACTGTTAATTATGGTTTTAGCTTAACACAAATCTTTTCAGTCATTGGCTTCAATAAAAACTGCTTTGGAGAGGCTTAGAAATTTTCCAAAGGCTTTTACTTTTTCATAAAGTGCTTATAGCTCCCACAATGAAATATATCTAAGGCACAAATTGAAACCAGATTCTTAAACAGATGGCATCATAAACAAGACTAGGAAACACTATGCCTCCAGAGACTAGATTATTATTTTAAAGGATCAGCAATAAGCTAAATTTTAAAGGGAAAAAGTGGTTCTGAAGGTATTTTTTAATATTTGTCCGGACAACAAAAAATGGTATAAACATTCCAAAAGGATTCTCAGAAATAGAATTATTCCATTGGAACACAGAAATGTTCCTAATATGGTCATAATCTTATAGTTTAACTTATTATGTTCTTAATGCAGAAATACCAACCTACTAAGACATAGACACAGAGCTAAGACTTTTTTTTTTTAATGTGTAAGGGTGAGGGGTGGCAGTAGTACAGGGATTGCTAAACAATGGTCACCACCCAAACATTAGAGTTATTACAAGAGCCATAATTCAAGGACAGACTGCCATTAACTGGTCAATTCTGTAAGTTAATACCTGTCCTTCCCAAAGAGCTAGTTGTGAAACTTTGGGGACATACTCGCCCTACACACAAAAGCCAGACTTACATTAAATATCAATATGCTATCGTAATGATATGAAAAGTATATTTAAAGACACAGAACACAAGAGTATTGTAAGAAATTACCACTGGGCCAGTGAGAACACCAAAACAGTCATTAGAGATGGAAAGAAAAGAAAAGGTTGATCAAAGCCTTCACAACTGAAGAGAAGCTTACAGAGATATGACAATGGTCTCAGTACACCAGGTCACAAAGACTCAAGTACAGCCAAGCAGAAGGCCTCTACAGAGGCTAGAATCTCAAACACAAAAAGGTCCCTTTTCCCTGAAAATGTGTTGTAATACCTGACAACTTCAACTATACACTTTTTGCTTGTTTTTAACATTTTACTGAAGTATACCGACATACAGTGTACAGACATACATATTACAAGTATATGGGCTTAATGAATTTTCATAAACCAAACACAGCATGTAACCAACATCCAGACCTAAAAACAGAACATTACCAGCATCCCAGAAACCACCCTTGAGTTCCCATCACTAGCCATGATTGAAGAGTTCCAAGAATTTCATGGCTGCCTAGTTTTTAAGGGTTAAGAAACACATTAAGACATAAGGCTGTCCCTAAATGTTTTTATTTATTCTATCCCTTGTATCTTAACCATTTTTAATGTTTCCTTTTCCTCCACCCTAGATTATGATATAAGCACCTTGGTTTCCTTAAAAGACAAACACTGACATTCATCTACAAATTGAATACCATTGTCATGAACACTAAAAATACACTGTTTTATGAATAGGGTCTTTTGTAACTATAACTTGTTTATAAACAGGACTAGAACGTGAATCAAGAGCTATTGTCTGTGTATCTCAAGCATGCTTACTTCATCTCACTAAACATCAATTTCTTCATCCATAAACACAACCCAAAATAACTTGATAGAAGGTACATTCTCCTTAGCCTCATGCCTTCGATCATTTGGGTGTGATTTTTGATATTATTTTCACCAATCCACTACATAGATTTCTATAAGTTCTACCAAATTTAACTCAGTAAACAATACCTGGAATATTTAGAATTTAACAAACAATATCCTTTGTTAACTAGCATTATTTGGTACACATTAAAACAGAAAGACAGAAACGGTGATATAAGGCAACATCAAGGATTTAACTATTCTATTTTTGTGTAGGTTCAAAATTTTCTATACATCAATTTTTTAAAAAATGACTTGTTTGGTTATATAGCTTTCCTACTAGGCTTAATAACCCTTTTGATCATGAATTTTACATCAAAGGAATCTGTCCTTTTACTTGAGAACTGAAAGATAGATACAGACTTTTGAAAACTAACGGTGTACCTAGTTGACAGACATAACGAAACTTAGGAAACTATATATAGTCAGTAAATCTTCATGACTTACAAAAATTACCTCAGTACACTAGATGGGAAACAATGAAGGCCCCCAAAGACACAAACGATACTTAAAAAATTTCTGTGACAAAACCAAGCATGTAAGATATCATTTTGTGCATTTTAACTTGACTTCAATTCATACTTACTTCTCTGACTTCCACAAGATGGTCTGGAGGTAAGTGAGCTCTTTTGCTCACTGATTGTAGTTTGGAATGTCCAACATTAAAAAAAGAAATAGCATTCTGACTTGGTCTCCTCTGGGATATGGGAGAATTACCACTAGATGCAAGTGAGAAGCTTCGTGACTTCAGAGGAGGATTATTCTGTTCGACAAAGAAAATCATTCTTTTTTTAAAATTTAGGTTCCCTAACCATCAAACTGTCATATGCTGAGGCTTACACACAGTTTTTAAAATTAAATTAACTTCAGAATTGACTACAAGAGCATTTCTGATAATAACATTTGAGACACTCAAAGTTTAAGCATTCACACATCCCAAAGTAAATTGATAATTTATTTAGAAAATTAATTTCCAGTTTTGTGCTGTCATTAAAATATTTCACACTTTAGAAATATTAGAATAACAAAAAAATTGTAATTTCAGTTTCTTAAATACCATGACTAATGCAAAAAATGTACTCAGCAATATGCAATATAATACATTTCCTAATGTAACATGCAAGCATTTGTTGGGACAAACTAGTACTTTCTGATCACTGCCATTGACTAAAATCTTGCAGTATGAGAGAAGCTACTGTGCTGGATTTCTGAAGACTAGGTTATAGGCCTAAATTACGAACACTTTTTAGAAATTTACTTGGGAAAAACCATCAGGAAGAATCAAAAAATAGTAAAAGTCAAGTTAGCACCTATGTAAGAAATCCTTTAAATATGCTGCCCACATATTACTTTTTAGACATCTCTAACCTCAGATTTCAAGTACTAAGATTCTCCTTTTCACCTTAAAAAATAAAAAACAGTCCAAAGAAGACATATAAATGACTGACCAATAAGTATATGAAAAGATGCTTCACATGACTAGTCATTAGGGAAATGAAATCAAAACCACAGTAAGACTCTGCTTTACATCCACTAGGATGGTCATAACAATTTTTTTAATAGGACGATAACAAGTGTTGGCAAGGATGTAGAGAAACTGGAACCCTCATACATTGTTGGCAGGAATGTAAAATGGTGTGGCCACTTTGGAAAACAGTTTGGCAATTCCTCAAAAAGGTAAACATAGAACTATCATATGACCCAGCAATTTGACTCCTAGATACACACTGTAGAGAAGTGAAATCATATGTTCACACAAAAAATATTAAACACAAACGTTCATAGCAGCATTATTCATAATATCTATAAAATGGAAACAACCCAAATATCCATCAACTAATGAATGGATAAAAAAATGTGGTATGTTCATATAACAGAATATTATTCAGCCTTAAAAAAGGAATAAAGTCCTGATACATGCAACAACATGGATGAACCCTGAAAAAATTATGCTAAATCAAAGAAGCCAGACACGAGAAACCACATGGTTTCGTTTATATGCCATATTAAATGCTCAGAATAGACAAATTCATGGAAACAGAAAATAGATTAGTGTTTGCCAGGGACTTGGGAAGGGGAGAGAACAGGGAATGACTGCTGGTGGGTATAGGTTTTGGGGGTAGGGGTTAATGAAAATGTTCTGGAATTAAATAGTTGCAATGGTTGCACAACCTTGTAAATATATTAAAAACCATGGAATTATATACTTTTCAAAAGGTGAATTTTATGGTATGTGAATAGTTTCTCAATTTTAAAATGTAACAAGACAAAATAAATTTAAAAACCCCTTTCTCACTTTGGTATATTAACATCATATACAAATCCACATACCTTTCCAATAGCTTCGGTGTGATGTTGTGTACATATCTGCAGTCTGCTAACCCAATGTTGTCGCTCTTTCGCATCTGTGGCTGATAAAAAGAATGTTAAAGTTATTTTATATTTATTTATTTTGGAATATAAATAATCGTCTACAGCATGAAGAGTAGATCACTAGTCCTACTCTCACTAGAGCAAACATCCCTGGCTGGAAGAAGGCCGGAAAGAGGACAAAGCTTCAACTTTGTCAGGAATACAGTAGTCGGATGTGGATCTTTCTAAAAAGGATAAATTACATGCAGTGAGGTGAGGATACGAGACTGACATGTCTTATGTTTCTCATAAAAATATGTTCTTATTTAAAGAAATAACTGTTAATAATTGACACATAATCAATACTTTCAGATCTGTAGGAGCACGCTCAGTTAGGATTAATATTATACTCTGTGTATTTATTAATAAAAAACAAAAACTTCTACACAAATTAAATTTATCTAAACAGAAGTTAGGCTTGACTTTAATGAATATGGACATTTTAACAAACTGCAACAATGTATATTAGTCACTGAAAACTGCAAAGAGGGCATACAAACCAAACCAAGTAAAGGGGAAAAAATACATCTCCATGGCAGGCATAAAAAGTATCATTTAAAGAAGTCTGTGTTTTTAGATTTTCAGTAACCAGGGTTTCATCTACACAAATTTTTTAGAGGGCCAATCCTAAACAGACTTGTTCATTGCCCCTTTTGAAAAAAGTTATTTATTAAAACAAAACAGATTTCATAAATTCTCAAAACAGCCCCAAGATTTAGGATATTGTATCTACACCACCGATGACAGTAGTTTCTATTTCCAAAGCCCAAATAAAAGCAGGTAAGTATACCAACTTCTCAAGGGGAGAAGAAAATCACAGTATTAATTCTCATATCGCCATCGTACCTCTGAGTTTATACTGTTCCCCACTGGCAGCATTTACAGTGAAGGTGTGAGAGTCCTCATCACTGGGTGATATCACAGCTCCTGCAAGCTGCAAAGTACCTCTAGGTTTTTGATTTCTAGACTGTTCATTCACAAAGTACTCCAATAGCCCAGCTTCATTGTTTAAAACAAAAAACCTGTAATGATTTAAAAAAAAAAAAAAGGGTGATTTTTAAACATTTTCCCCAGGCAAACTAAAGCTAAGCAAATTTTACTCACATATACACTTCAGGTTTTTGCTATTAAAAAAATAAAGCTAAAAAACATTTCAAAAGTACTTGGAAACACTGGACTGAATTTCCTGGCAGTAATGATTATGGAAAAATTGAACAAGTTTAATAAAAGACACAAAATCTTCAGGTGAGGCATTTAATAGGGAAGAGGCATACCAGTTAATGCACAAAAGGAAGCAAAGATACAGTATCCTTTCAGAGGAAGATTTATCTACAGAATTCATTAACAGAGAGGGTAAACTGCCCAAAGAAAAATGGTAGTGAGAACTTTTATTAAAAATTCACTGGAAATAAATTAAAACATGAGCTCTGAGGTTAACTAAACGCTAGGTAATATATGAATCTGATTTAAGATTTAATTAGTGAAATATACAATGAGAACAACAGGATAGAAAGATTTTCTGAATGCATCATTAAATAGGTCACAACTAAACATTACTTGTCCTGTTTAAAAATGAAAAAGCTACAATTGGATATGCAGAAACATAAGGAACTTGAAACTAAATGATGAAATACTGATATACTTTTGGAAAACAATTTGATGAAATACTAATACACTTTGGAAAAGAATTTGATGAAATACTGACGCCTTTTGGAAAAGAATTCAATGTTCTGATTTAGTTCTAGATTAACTACTTTAGGAAATACATTAATTCAGATCCCAATTTAAGTAGTGTAATAATAATTCTAAAAAGTTTCAATTTTTTAAAATTCATGTTTGGTTTTGGAGAAGTTTGGCATTCTACATGTTAGCCTGTTCTATAAATAGAACCTGGTAGACAACTGGACATTGTCATTGTCTCAAGTAATAACAATGACATTGACATCATGTCAAGCAACGTGGCAACCATGTCAAACTGCATCAGCAAGAGAATGGAATTAGCCTTTTAGTCACAGAAAGAAAAAGAACTGATGAGAAGAAAGCTAAAGAAGTTGAAAGCAGTTACCTAAGAGGAAGATAGAAAAGCAAAAGACTATTGTTTTTCTCATAAGTCTTTTAGCATGCTTCTGATTTTTAAAATTATGTTCACATATTTTCATAAAAATATAAATTAATTTAAATATTTTTTCAGAGCTTTTAAACTTACATTTTATTAATTGTTAGTGAGGTTAAACTTTTTTATGGTTTATTGACCATCTGTAGGTCCACTTAGTGAACTGAACATCATATTTTTGCCCATTTTTAATAGAGTTGCTTATCTTTATTTTATTTCTCCACATATTTAACGGGATTATTTGAATTAACAAAAGATAGCCATTGACATCAACTTAATTTCTAAAATATATGGCCTGTCCTTAGTAAAATGCCCATGTGGGCCAGGCACAGTGGCTCATGCCTGTAGTCCCAGCTACTCAGGAGGCTGAGGGAGGAGGATCACTTGAGCCCAGGAGTTCAAGTCCAGCCTGGGCAATATAGCGAGACTTCTATCTCTAGAAACAATCAATTAAATTCAATAAAATGCCCATATGAATCTTCTACCAAAAAATCCATCAAAAAACCTGAAGAGCTCTGTTAGTGAGAAAACAATATCTTGAATATACTAAAAACCAATGAATACACTTTAAATGGGTGAATTGTATGGTATGTGAATCCTATCTCAATAAAGGTGTTAATAAACGAAGGAAGGAAAGAAAGAAATCTCTTCCCACTGTTCTAAGTAATAAGTACAATTCATTTGGAACAGGAAAAGGAAAATGACTAGTCTCTTCTCTTAAAGGTAGTTAATTCAGAGATAATTTATTAAGTACAACATGTTTGGAAATCTCAAGTTTGCTGTGAATATATATTTCTTATCCCAAAAGCATTACCACAAATTTATACCATGGGAGGCACTCACCTAGATACACAGAAAGTAATGCTGAGAAGAGATTGGTAAAATTATAGAAATAAGCCAATAACTGATTATCTTTCCACCACTAAGATGATGCTATGGACCCACTAGCAATAATATAGCACTTTGGGCTGTCTTTCATTATACATGGATTAATCCAAATGTTCTCCCTGGATATTTTACAAGACAAGTACAGATATTTTACAAGACATGTAGATTAGGGATAGAGAGACAATTCACATTGGAACAACAAAGCTATTTTGCCCAGAAGTTGGCCTAACCAATAAGCTAAAGAAATATAGAAACAAAGGCTAGGTATGACAGGGAAACTTAAGATTCAGCATAAACTTTTACATGTAGAAAATTTGCCTAAGTTGTTAAAAGAAAATTTTGTTAAGATTAACATAATTGTTTAATTTTTTTGCAATTTCAAAATAACAAAGACTGGCAGTTTGGGGAAATAACTAATCTTTGGGACAACCCACACCTTAAGTGAAGTATCATTAAATGCAACTTTAATCTAAAAAATCTTCTGACTTGGAAATATATATCATGATGACAAAAATAAACTTTAGTGACAATTTTGGATGGAAAGGCAACCATATACTTTGTTCTGATCATCCCAGGGCTTTAATGCTCAGTGTGCATAGAATGCCTAAGCCCACAGGAAACAATCTCACTTTCAGGAATTAAGAGTTGAACGTGGAAGGTAATGGGTCCAGGAGAGGGTCTTGTGTAGTTTCCTAGGACACAACATTCCAGAGCAAGGAATTCTTTTTTTTTTTTTCTTTTTAGAGACAGCCTCTCCCTCTGTCATCCGGGCTGAAGTGCAATGGCACAATTATAGCTCATTGCAACCTCCAAGTCCTGGGCTCAAGCAATCCTCCCACCTCAGCCTCCCAAGTAGTTGAAACTATAGGCATGAGCCCAGCTAAGCAATTCTTTATAGAGTATATCCATGCTGGATTTCTCCAAACTGCTCTAAGTTGCCCTTAGACAAAACAGAAATGGATTGCAGGGAAATTGCCTTGAATATGTGGCATAGATGAAGTGCTTCTGTTAGTTAAGCTTGACCTGCAGCACCTGGACAAAAGTGGCCAGGTGAGCCAAAGAAATTAAGCTAATAGGCCTACAGCTCTCAACACACTCTTAACCTTTCTGCTCCCCTCTCCTCATTCAATCTACATGTTCCATGTTGAGGACCCAGTATATCTGTGCTGTGCCACAACACCTCCAGCCCAGTTGACAGAAAATAGAAGATGAAGTTTTTTCTAAGGTGGGCCTACAGCAGTTGAGCTGACAAGCTGAGACTTCTCTGATGGGGCAAGTTGGTTAAGCGCTCCGTGTTCTCAGTTGCAAACAGAGATGGGTTGTCATCATCCCCACACTTTTTGGTGCTGCTAAAACTGGCCTCTTGGAACAAGTCAGCAGAGGCAATATTCTCTTGGATCTGCTAACTCCCTAGGCAAACAGTGGCTCAATGAATCTTTTCAGGAGCCTCCCTCATAAAATAATACAAACATCTGCCCCTTCCTCCCATGGTCTAACATTGCTATTGATCTGAAATTCCACCTAAACATAATACATAGTCTTTTCGGATTTTTTTTTGAGACAGGTTCTCATTCTGTCACCCAGGCTGGGGTGCAGTGGCATGATCATAGCTCACCGCAGCCCTGAACTCCTGGGCTCAAGAGATCCTCCTGCCTCAGCCTCCCAAGTAGCTGGGACTATAGGCATATGCCACCATGCCCCGTTAATATTTTTCATTTTTTTAGAGATGGGGTCTTGCTGTGTTACCCAGGCTGGGATACTAAATCTTATATGCTTGGTTCTGTTTTGGGGCTTTCTTATTCTATTCTACTTATGAGGCTGTCTCAATAATATTCAATAATATTATATGAGTGAAAGTTTTAAGGAAGAGAACAAAGAATAGTACTATGAACAAAATGACACAATATTTTTAAAAATGAATATCGTGTATTTCAATTGAACGTACAAGTTTTCAAAAACTGACATAAAAACCGAGGTGAAAAAATGCAAAATTAAAAGACTCCCTTGACATTGCCTCTTTTTTTTTTAGTAAAAAATGAGAACCCTACAGAACTGCCCTTTTCACTTCAACAACAATGACTCCTTTCTAAGTTTTCATATCCAGCTCTGGCCTCTTCATATGACCTGCAACTTGCTTGCACTATCATATATTATGTACCGTTTTCTAGTTGTTTAAGGGAGGAGGGCAAATTCAGCTCCTGTATTCCATCATGGCCAAAAGCAGAAGTCTCCAAATAACATGTGAACTAAAAACAGCAAGATAAAACATACATAGACTTTGCAAACATAATTTTGTCTATAAACACAGACTTTGCAGTCAGAATTATTTGGGTTCAAATTCTACTTTTATCACTTTAAAAAAAACTTACAAACCACAAAGAAAAAAAACCACAAACAGATACAACTTCACATCCATTAGCATGGCTATTATTAAAACAAAACAAACAAAAAAAAACCAGGCCAAGTGTGGTAGCTCACACCTGTACCCCTAGCACTTTGGGAGGCCAAGGCAGGAGGACTGCTTGAGGCCAGGAGTTTGAGACTCCCGGGCAACACAGCAAAACCTCACTTCTACAAAAAAATTTAAAAATTAGCCAGGTACAGTGGTGCGTGCCTGTAGTCCCAGCTACTCAAGAGGCTGAGGCAGGAGGATCCTTTGAGCCCAGGAGTTAGAGGCAGCAATGAGCCATGATTATGCCACTGCACTCCAGCCTCTGGGTAACAGAGCAAGACTCTGTCTCAAAAAAAAAAAATATATAGCACAGTTTGAATGTTCCCAACATAAAGAAATGACTGATAAATGTTTGAGGTGATGGATATGGAATTACCCTGATTTTTTAACATTACACATTATATAAACGTATCAAATACCACATTGCATTGTACCCCATAAATATGTACAATTATTACGTGTCAATTAAAAAGAATAATAAAAGCAGGCCAGGCACGGTGGCTCACCCTGTAATTCTAAGCACTTTGGGAGGCCAAGGCGGGAGGACTGCTTGAGGCCAGGAGTTCAAGACTACTAGCCTGAGCAAGGGTGTGACCCCCTCTCTACAAAAAAATAGAAAAATTAGCTGGGCATGGTGGTGCACACCTGTAGTCCCAGCTACTTGGGAGGCTGAGGCAGGAGGATTGCTTGAGCCCAGGAGTTTGAGGTTGCAGTAAGCTATGATGACACCACTGTACTCAAAAACAAAATGAAACAAAAATAATAATAAAAGAAAAAAAACAGAAAATTATAAATGTTGGCAAGGATGTGAGGAAATTGAAGCCTTTGTATATTGCTGGTGGGAATGTAAAATGGTGCAACTGCTGTGGAAAACAGTGTGAAATTTCCCCCCAAAATTAAACAAAGATTGCCACATGATCCAACAGTTCTACTTCTGGGTATAGACACAAGAGAAGTGAAAGCAGGGATTCGAACAATATTGATACACCAATATTCTTAGCAGCATTATTCACAATAACCAAAAGGTAGAAGAAACCCAAATGTCCATCAATATGAATGTATATACAAAATGGAGGGGGGGGTGTGTGTATACATAACCAGCCTTAAAAAGGAAGGAAATTTTGACACATGCTACCACATGGATGAACCTTGCTTAAAGACATCATGCTAAGTGAAATAAGCTAGTTACATAAGGACAAATGTATGATTCCACTTATATGAGGTACCTGGAGTAGTCAAATTCATAAAGACAGAGGTAAAACAGTAGTTGCCAGGGCTAAGGGAGTTATTGTATAATGTGTCCAGAGTTTCAGTTTGAGAAAATAAAAAAAGTTCTAGAGATGGATGGTAGGGATGGTTGTACAAAAATGTGATAATGTATTTGATGCCACTGAACTGTACAGTTAGAAAAGGTTAAAATGGTAAATTTTATGTTATGTATATTTTACCATAATAAAAAAATAAAGTTTACTACCCCTGTCTTGCAACTACCAATTCCACAAAGTATTTGAGATAGCTGATTTTCCTGCTTACTGACTGCTTGTGTGACCTCAGGCTGGTTATTTAACCTCTCCAAGATCCCAGAGAAGCTGCGAATCTGGCACAAAACAGGCACTTGTCTGCTGTCTCCAAACCCGTATTTCTCTTCCCCTAAGAGCCCAACCTCTGCAAATATAAAACGCCCAAGGCAGGGGAACAAGTGATTTTAATCCTAATTAAAATTTTTGGCTGCCACTTGGATAGATGTCAACTCTTCCCACCCTCTAAGAAGAAAGGCACCAAACTTTTAGAAAATGTGGCAAATACTTCTCTAAAAGGTTTCCCAGCCATGTTTGTCTGAAGTAATATCAGAATATAAAATTATCAGCCCCGTTTTTCTGATGTCTTAGCAGAGACAGATGTGGTATAATCACACTTACCTGTACTGCCACCCAGTGACAAGGTTGGTGTACTTCATTAAATAACCATACACATTTTCCATGTGATCACTGTTTCAAAAAGAACAGAAAGAGCCAAAGTCAGTGAAAATCGGAAGAAATCCCAGGAAGATAACCATACAATTTTCAAAATAGATGTAGATGCATATATTTTCTATAAATGCCTCAAATTTCTTCAGAAGTAAAACTTATAGGTTAACAGAGGCATTCAATCCCCAAAATTTCATATCTACAGGACTTTATTTTGTCAGATTTTCTCAAAACAAGTATAATATACCATAAATTATTATATAGTATAAACTCCAAATATAAAATCATTATGCAAATATAAAATCACATAAATATATAACAAATGTGCTATAAGTATAAATATTATACCATAAATAAAAGTATATTATTTTTAACTTTTTCAATACTGAAACAATAGAATCCAGTTTTATGATGTGAGAATAAACCAAAAAAGGCCTCTAGATCAAATAGTACCTCCTCACTGGGACACATAAGAAGCCAATCTATGTGTCTCTGATTCCTTGGTTTCTAAAATGAATATCCTACTATTGATGAGAGTGTGGCGGCTCACTCCCCCTCCCCCATCCCAAATAGGATGAGGCAAAGTGCTCTCTACAAGTCTTGCCATTGGAAAGATTTTATTCGGGACCTGTATCATTAGCCTTCCTACAATTGAGTTTCTTTACTTCTTGCCCCCTTTTTCCTTTATTACAGGTATGTTCTGTTACAGTGGTTCACAGGAAATGCAGTATCTCATTGATATTTCTTTTCTAATATTTTAAGTTCCTTCTACTCATGAAAAGACAACAAAGCTAAACCTACACTGCTGTATCTTGACACGTGGGCTTCATTTTTCATTTGGTAACTTTTATTAAGAATTCCTTTCACACTCATATTCTACTCTGATCTTTTAACTTTACATTATAAAATGCAATGGGAATGAAACATATTTTCTCTACTATCCCTGAATCACATAGCATAGTTGGTAAAATTTCAGCCAACCAGCATCCAGGAAATTGAAAGTGCCAGGCAACTGGCAATCTTTAAAATGTGCATATCAAAGGCAAAGCAAGGAAGAACTGACAACCAAACAGAACAATGTTCAAACAAGATTTAGATTGACCTTAAGGAGAAATGAAAAGAGCTGAAGACGAAGACTTTCTCAGGCAAACAAAATGACCAATTTACTGTATGATCATAGTAGCTATTACTGGAGTGCAAGTATGGTGATGCCTCAAAAATAAACTCAATGTTTGGTGCCTTTTTAATCTCATTTGAAAATAAAGATCAAATCTGAAAATAAAGAATTGATCCCAGCCAGGCGTGGTGGCTCAGGCCTATAATCCCAGCACTACAGGAATCGCTTGAGCTCAGAAGTTTAAGACCAGCCTGGGCAAGAGCGAGACCCTGTCTCTACTAAAAATAGAAAAATGAGCCAGGCATCGTGGTGCGCACCTGGCTCCTTGAGTAGGTCCCAGCTACTCAAGGAGGCTGAGGCAGAAGGATCGCTTGAGCCCAGGAGTTTGAGGTTGCAGTGAGCTATGATAACACCACTGCACTCTATCCGGGGTGACAGAGCAAGACTCTGTCTCAAAAAAAAAAGAATTAATCCCATGACTGAGTATATGTCTTTTAATTTTTTTCTGCATTTTTCTTTTATTCCATGGTCAGCAAACTGTTTATTAATATTAAATGAAGCTGCTCAAGTCCTTTTGGTTTCATTAGGCCACTAATCTCAGGAAGATAAAGGCTGTCAACTTCTAAAATTGCCAACCCAAAGTTCTGATAATTAAATACATATTCTGTCATGGTAAAACTACAGCACCAGTTAAATTCTCATTTCACTATTTCCTAAAGCCCACAACAAGAGGAAAGGATTCTTCTCTAGAAACAAAGCCTCTGGAGTTTTTGCTACAGTTCCTACACTCCCAGCCCCAAATTACAACCAAGCTATTTCTTTTCAGTTCCTTTGGTACTTGGAAAAACAGAGAGGGACTTTTCTTGTCTGTCTCTTACATCTTTCCCAGGCTTAAGGCTTAACAGCCCATTGGGACCATAGAAATCCCAATGCCCCTGGACTCTGCCACCCTAAAAATCCCCAAGAATGCCTCCTCTGTTTTAGGTATTTAACATACAGCTCAGCTTCCCTGAACTGTTACTGCCTACAAAACTTATTCCTTTGTCCACTCTGTCCTATAGCTCTATAACCAGAATATTTATTTACATATTTTGCATCAATCCACAAAAGGTCTGAGGTAGCATATAACCTAAATTACTCTCTCAAAGTGCCAGGATATTTCATAATTCACCATTTTGAGAATTCTTTCTTAATTAGGTTCTCTATACCAAGCCTTATTACTATTAATAGATAAGTGTCAATTCATAGCAATTAACATGTAATAAAAACATCACTACTCAATTATAGTTCAATCCTCTGGTTCTAAAAATATATACACTCTTCAAATGCATGTGAATTGTGACAAAAAACTTTCTTAAAATCTTAAACATACTATTTATATACCTGACAAAAACAACAAAATTTTCATTTCAAAGCAATCAAATGCATCATCTCCTTTACCTTTATTCAGTCACTATTCTAGTATTACTAAAGGAATTTCTCATTTTGTTCATATCTAAGTTATTTATATCAGTCATTTAATAGCTACCAATGAATTTTTTAAAGCATACTATTTTAGTAGCATCATTCACTAAAAAAATCCAAAGTGGACCAGACACGTGCCATAGTAATCTAGCATTGGAGGCAAGCAGGAGCCTGAGCAAGAGTTTGAGCAATATAGTGAGACCCTCTCTCTACAAAAAATAGAAAAAAATTAGCCAGGCATGGTAGCACACGCCTGTAGTCCCAGCTGCTCAAGAGGCTGAAGGCAGGAGGACTACTTGAGCCCAGGAGTTTGAGGTTGCAGTGAGTTATGATGACACCACTGCACTCTAGCCCAGGCAACAGAGAAAGACCCCGCCCCCCGCAAAAACCCAAAGTATATCTTCATATTTCATAATATTGTAATATTTTGTGTTCCAATTTTCTAATGTTATTAATATTTTGTTGACTTGCATATCTAAAAAGAGTTAACTTTCTAAAAAAAATTACAAGAGGGATAATGACATGGATTTATTTGATAGTATAATAGCCTAAAGCCAGTCTCAAAAAAACTAGAAATTCAAATAAGCAAGTATAGACTGCTGGCCTGTTTTTACTATAAAAAACAGCTGTCTCCAGGTTATAACAAACCAATTTAAGAACATCCTATTCTTTGGAACAGCTAGTTGCACTGTCCGTCCCTCACCCTTCCCCTTTTCCACATATCCCAAGAATTAGCCACTACTCAATGTAACCAGCTGATGTGGAACAACTGTGCCATCTGGTGGTCAGCATAAAAAAAGAGCTTTGAGACTGAACATCTTTTGTTCACATTTTTTCTTCTCTCTATTTCCTTATAATTGAGTGACCATGTGGTACCTCTAATCCTCATGCTTTATACTTCCATTTACATGGAAATATGAATAAATACATGTTAATATGAATAAAATCTAACTGTTAAAGGGAAACACACCACATATCTGATTATATTATACTATTTTACGTTCTATGAATTAGCAGTGAAGGTCCAAAAAAGATTAATATATTGAAAAATAATCGATGGCTTTCTGCAACTGCAAAGCCTGGAAGGTCTCGGCCCAGCCGAGGACGTTGGATCTCATCATCCTCAGTGCTTCTCTGCCGCCCCCACTTCCCCTCAATAAAGTGGTTTGACCCCCCCCAAAGAAGAAAAGAAAAATAACCTATGAAAAAGTTAATTTCTCCTTCAGTCCTTCAGCAATTACACTGCTCAACAAATTGGGTATATTTCTGATCTTTTAAACTTGTTAACATTTCATTGCGATTAGTACTGGAAGCTGACAGTCTATATAAAAATAGCTGATTAACTGAACTATGCCAATTGGCATTATTATATTTTGTTTGACACTCATCTCCTCCTAAATAGCTTAACAATGACTATTTAACTTCTTAAATCTCCATTACTATAACACACATTTCTTAACTCTTCTCTATCAAATTTAAGATATATAGAAGCTTTTAAATTAAGCTACTTTTTGAACAGTCTCAAATCCTTTCACTTCAATTCAACAAATTACTCAATACCTACTAAATGCAAAGCACTCTGAAAACCCACTGAAAAGGATGGGAAAATCAAAAAGGCAATACCTCTCCATCCCAAATATATAATCTAATCTATGAGAAATATATCTCCTTGAAGATAGAAAATAAAAAGGGCTCTTGCTACTGGAAAAGAAACATGATGGGATTGTGTTTTTAGCTGCCATACAAATAAATAAAGATAAACACAGGATTCAGTAGTGACTGAGGAGGTTGAAATGACTGGAGCTGACAACTGATTAGATGTGAAGTGAGAAAGAGATAGACAGAGAGAGAGAACAAAATTAAGAGAAAAGGGACAAGGGCAACATCCAGATTTCCAGCTGGAACAACTGGGTGGATAACTAATGTCGTCACTGAAATAGGGAGCATAGAGGAAGTGTTGGATTTGTTCCAATTTCACATGTTGAATTTAAGGGACCTGCAGGACATATACAGGGAGATATCCAATAGGGCAGGTATGATTTGGGCTCGAGAAATAGAGTGGTAGTCATCAGTATACAAGCAAATAACTGGTATTTGAAGCCATCCTGGGGTGGGGAACCTGCGGCCTTAAGAATAATTGAACTCCTCAATAAAATAAAATAGATTTTAGCCCTTACATTCTGGTGCTTAATTAATCCTTTTGATAAAAGGTTTTGTTCTGTGAAATTTGGATTCAGTCAAAAGGCCACAGTTAAAGACCTAGATGGCCACATGTTCCCCACCCCTGCCTGGTGGGCTTAAGGCATGACAGTTCTAAGTGCCTAATGCAAAGGAGTTAGTAAAAAGAGAAAGAGGCTCGATATTCAGGAGAAAGATAGAAGGAAATGAGGGAGAGGTGAAGAATTAGACACTGTGATGGTTAATTTTATGTGCCAACTTGACTGGGCCACGATGGATTAAAAAGAGCAGAAGGGAGGATACAGTCCCTTCTTGCTTGCCAGCTTGAGCTGGGACACTGGTCCTCTCCTGCCCTTGGACTGGGATTTAAACCATTGGCTCCCCTGGGTCTCAGGCGTTCAGACTCAGTCTGGAATTACACCACCAGTTTTCTTTCATCTCCAGCTTGCAGACAGCAGGGCTGTGAGAGTTCTTAGCCTCTATAATCACATGAGCCAATTCTTCACAATCTCTCTCTCTATATATATTAATATCTACCTATTGGTTCTATTTTCCTGGAGAACCCTAACTAGTACAGCTAACTTAAGGTATTTAACTACAGGGAGCAATCTGTGTAAGATGCAGTCAGTAAAAATGAGGTGCCAGTCAAACACAGGTTAAAACCCCTACTTCATATTTGGCAAAAAGAGTCCTCCAAAAAGGCTTACCTTTGGATGACAAATAGTATGATGAAGGGAGGGAGTGGCTTGCTTAGCTGAGGAAAAAGTAACTTACACAAAAAGATAGGAGTGGCCGGGTGCAGTGGCCCATGCCTGTAATTCACTTTGGGAGGCCTAGGCAGGAGGACTGCTGGAGGCTAGGAGTTCAAGACGAGCTTGGGCCACATAGTGAGACTCTGTCTCTACAAAAAATAAAAAATTTAGCTGGACAAGGTAGCAGGTACCTGTAGTCCCAGCTACTTGGGAGGCTGAGGTGGGAAGATTGCTCGAGCCCAAGAGTTTGAGGCTGTCAAATAAGCTCTGATCACGCCAGACAGGGTGAGACCCTGTCTCTTAAAAAAAAAAAAAAAACAGTAAATAACAAGTGTTGGTGAGGAAGTGGGGAAATAGAAACCCCTGTGCACTGATGGTAGGAACGTGAAATGGTGCTGCTACTGTAGAAAACAGTATGGCAGTTCCTCAAAAAATCAGACATAGAATTACCATATGATCCAGCAACTCCACTTCTGTTTACACAAAAGTACTAAAAGCAGGAACTCGAACAGAGATATCTGTACACCAATATTTACAGCAGCATTATTCACAATAGCCAAAAGGTGTAAACAACTCAAATATCCATGTGGTATACAATACAATTTAATATTATTCAGCCTTCAAAAAGAAGGAAATTTTGACAAAAGCACAACACAGTTAACCTTGAAAGCATCATGCTAAGTGAAATAAGCTAGACGTAAAATGACAAATATTGTATGAGTCCATTTACATGACATACTTAGAATAATCAAATTCATAGAAACAGAAGGTAAAATAGTAGTTGCCAGGGGCTAGGAGGAGGAGGAGCAGGGGAAGTTATTATTTAATAAATAACAGAGTTTCATTTGGGGATGATAAAAAATTCTGCAGATGAATAGTGGTGATGGTTCCACAATGTGAATGTACTTAATGCCACTGAACTACACACTCAAAAATGGTTAAAATGGTAAATTTTGTTATGTATATTTTACCACAATTTAAAAAACTAACAATTTGATTGTATCCTGTCTGATATTTGTGTCCTCTCTCTCAACTGGTCCTCAACTTAGGGTATTATTTATTAACCTCTTGAAAACCCAGTAACATATATTACAGAGTAGAATATAAAATTCTTTTGAATTTTGATGATGATACAGAAAGCTTCCAAGAATGATATGAGCCATGGGCTGCTTTAAACCACAAACTAGATCTCCTGAGAGTATTGTCTTATGCTTTTAGAGATATTTCACAAAGTTTGAGAAGCAGAACTATGAAATGGTTGCCTATGCCAATCAAAAAAAAAAAAGAAAGAAAGAAAAAATAACCCTACACAGAACCTGATTTTCACAGACAACTAGCCCACCACTTGACCACAGAGCCTGCAGGAAGATAGGATGGAAGAAACTCCTACACGGAAAAGTAGAAAGTCACCTCTAACATCTCCACAAGTTAGGAAGCTGTAACTCTAATGAAAATAGCATGGGCTTAACAGCAGATAGATAAAGGTTTGAATTCCATGGGTGACCTTAAAACACTTGAACCTAAATTTCCTCATCTGTAAATGGGGCTAAGAACATCTATCTTGCACATTAATAATGGAGAAAGAATAAGAGATAATATATTCCAACCCCTATATATTTAAAGGATATTTCAACATGGTAAGCGCTCAACAAATATTGGTTCTCTCCCACTCCAGGAAGTCAATTCCTCTGCAGGCAAAGGGCCTGCATAGATCAGTGGTCTCTCTTTACCTTGTTAGCCTGACACTTTCAAATGAGAACAAAAGTCCAGAGATTTCCACTACTTTTATTTAAAAAAAAAACTATTGTATTTTTTCCAGTAGGTATTTGTCAGCAACTATAAAGGATCTGAGATTTACCCTACAAATTAGCCTGCCACAGTTTCATGGATGCTGGCAGAAGACATGAAACTACTGAGTCAGAGGCAAAGACTCACAGCAATAGCAGTAGACAGATCATCAGCCCAATCACACAGGGCAACACAGAGGAGCAGGTGATGCCTACATATGTAGTGTGTCGTGTTATAGGAAAGGAACTTCAAGCTTAGGGAACCCAAATATTTTAATAAACACTTAGTCTGCCTGGCCTCTGCTAGAGGGAGACATTATCTTTATCATACCAAGGCAGTAAATAAACCTGACCTTGGCTCAGGAGGGAGATACTATCTCTATCTTCCAAGGCTGTCTGCTATACAAACATTCTTGAAAAAATAGTATGGAACAAAGAGCAGCCAGTACCTCTGCTAACAAAACATGCAGGAATATGAGAGAGCCATGAAGAACTGTCTCCCAACAAGTATGACATGCATATTCCAGTGTAAAGTCTCTTATCCAACCCTGTCCTCCAGCCATCAGTTCTCCTCTTCAGAGGTAAGACCTGCAGAACTCTTGGCACATAACAACTCCATCCAAACCCCTGCACTAAGAGACTTGACCAAAACTCCTGAACAGCTTCCAGCAGCATAAGGCCGTGTCCCTGGGAGGACCCCAGCCTCTCACTAAAATGCCTACCTGAGAAAGCTCAATGCTGCCAGGAAAATTTACTCTGTGCTCTAGCCAACACCTGACCGTAGGCCCCCGACGTCCCTTAGAGCTGCGGTCCCCAATCCCTGGGCCTCGGACTTGTCCATGGCTGGGCTGTACAGCAGGAGGTGAGCAGCAGGTGAGCAAGTGAAGCTTCATCTGGATTTACAGCCACTCCCCATTGCTCGCATCACCACCTGAACTCCGCCTCCTGTCAGATCAGTGGCAGCATTAGATTCTCATAGGAGCGTGAACCCTACTGCACACTGCACATACGAGGGATCTAGGTTGCACGTTCCTTATGAGAATCTAATGCCTGATGATCTGAGGCAGAGCTGAAGCGGTGATGCTAGTGCTGGGGAGCGGCTGCAAATACAGATTATCATTAGCAGAGAGGTTTGACTGCACAATAAATGTAATTGGCTTGAATCATCCCAAAAGCATCCCCACCCCACCCTCCCACCCCCAGTCCATGGAAAAATTGTCTTCCATGAAACCGGTTCCTGATGCCAAAAAGGTTGGGGACCCCTGCCTTAAAGCGCTTACTAAAAAGGGCTTACAATGTGAACATGTATCTCTTAAAACTCAGAAGTATCTTTCTCAAGGATCTGCAAACTATTCTTTTGAAATATAATCATCAGGAAGGGTAGGGCCTCTATTTCCCAGTCTCTGTGGGAAGACAGAATCCTAACTTCAGTAACCACCAGCCAGCAAACATAGCTGGGCTAATCACATTTACACTGACCAACCCTTTGTAATTTTCACTTCTCTGACTCTGTGGAGGCTCGTTCTCTCTCCTCCCTCATACTCCCTTCAAAACACCCAATCATCTCTGCACAAATTGGAATGGAGCTCAGCTTTTTCACCTACCGTCAGTGATTACTGAATAAAATCTGTTTTCACCACTTTACCTAATGTCTGGCTGAGTTTTATATAAGACAGAGGCAAGGACTTCCCTCAAGTTCTTGTGTATCTCTTCAAAGATACTCTATGTACCACAAGCATATAAAACACACACACACACTTTGATTTTTAAACAAATGGTTCCAATTATACACACTATTCTATACCTTGTTCTTAAGGTTTCTTAAGTAACAGTTTTCTTAAGGATGGTTTCATTTCAACACATAAGGATCTAACTCATCTTTAACATCTGCACAGCAATCCACTCTATGGCAGTTATATATTTAACCAGTCCCCCTAGTGATGGACATTTGTTTCCGAGCTTTTATTATTACAAACAATGCTGTAACAAACTGAGTTGTACAGATCTTTGTGTACATTTGCTAAAAGTGAAATTGCTAGGTGAAAGGTACATGCATTTTTTAGTTTTTACAGATGTTGCTAACCTACTTTCCACAGAGGTTGCACTAATTTAACTCTCACCCTTCAATTTAAAAGAGGCCTGTTTCCTCACACCAGCATTGTTTGCCAACAAAAACAGGGTGTAGCTTTCACGTATCAACAAGACCTTTAGACATTACTAGTAAGATTTTCAACATGTTCAAAATTAAGTTTCTAAAACTTAAGTGTGAGGCAGTATTACACTGTGGAATGAGTACCTAAGGGGGACAGAGGATCTAGCTCTAACTTTCCCACTGACTGGCTCTGTGAGTGACCCTGGCCAAATCATTTAATATTTCTGGGCCTCGGTTTTCTCCTGTGTTAGTTAGATGCCCCTTTCAGCCTACAATGTGTGTAAAAAGCTCTCAAAATTCTAAAGGTTTTTTTAATAGAAAACTGTTATTTCAAAAGTTAAGTCTGAAAATAAGAACAACACATTTCACATTAAAAATTTTTACAGAAAAGTAGAAAATTTTTCTGGTACAATATTTTAATGGCATAATAATATTTACTTATGCCCCACATCCTTCTAAAACATCCTCCCAGTAGCCATTTCAATGAGACCAAGACACCACAGACCAAGAGATCACTAAAACACCCACTGCCACCTTCCTCATCTGAATGTCTATTCTACCTTGTATATACCTCTCCGGCTTTAAACCATACTTAGTTCCAAAATATACTTACAGTAACACTTAATTTTTGTCTATAATAGCATAATCCAAAAACTGAGTACAAAGAATATCTTATTCCTTTGGACTAAATCTTTCTAAATTGAAAGTAAAAAGAAAAAGCAGAAAAGCACTTCCCTTCCTCCATATTTGAACAAACAGAAAAAAAAAGATGAAGACCACATAAGAAGTCCCAGGCAATGTTGATTTTCATACATTTATTACCTGACTAAAGAGTCAATTCATTGAAAATTTCATATTTATGATCTAAGTAACAACAAATTCCAACATACAAGTTTTTTCTTAAAATACCTATAAATATTAATTATTGAAAAAGCAACACAGAAAATACAAAAGGCTCATTTTATTATTTAAATAAAAGAAAAAATCTCAGAAGTTTTTTTTTTTTTTTTTAAGAGACAGGGTCTTAGGGTCTTACTACGTTTCCCAGGCTGCACTCAAACTCCTAGGCTCAAGTGATCCTCCCACCTCAGCCTCTCAAGTTGGACTTTTTAATAATAGTTTTCACCATAATTTTTGCTTTCAAAGCATATACCTTCAAACTCTCCATTGACTATTGAAGCTCCCTATTGAAGTCGATCATCTCCTAATTATAAATACAAATATCTGCATAATCAAATGCTTCCTGATCTTGTGGAGCCATAAAATCATCTGAAAATTTTAAAATAAAATATCACTTTAAAATATACAATCTATACTCTACAATGAAACCATATCTCTGAGCTACCAAGAATCAAACAGTAAAAAAATTACTTTTCAAAAGGCACATAGAAGTCCTATATTTCATATATAGAATCTTCCCAATTGCTGATTTTAATTAAATCACTACTTACCATGATAGCAAAACAGGATAAAATCCCACTCAAAGTTTTAGGCTAAAATCTCATTCATAATGAGAAGTAAATTATTTATTTATTTATTTTTTTGAGACAGGACCTTAACTCTGTTGCTTAGGCTACAGTAGAGTGGCATCAACACAGCTCACTGCAACCTCAAACTCCTGGGCTCAAGCAATCCTCTTATCTCAGCCTCCCAAGGAGCTGGGACTACAGGTACATGCCACTGTGCCTGGCTAATTTTTTTTTTCTATTTTTTGTAGAGACAGGGTCTCGCTGTTGCTCAGGCTGGTCTCGAACTCATGGCCTCAAGCCATCCTCCCACCTCGGCCTCCCAAAGTACTAGGATTACAGGAGTAAACCACCATGCCCAGGCCCAAAAGTCTATTCTGATGAACAATTTCCCCTAGGGCCTAAATTATGTGATTGATCTGAAAAGGACTAAAAAGCCTAATTGGCATGTTCTAACATTAACCTGTTTGTACAGTTTTGATATAGTAGAACTTCTATGGGAAATATGAACTTAAATAAGCTGTGTTTAGCTATGCAGTGCAAAAATGTAAGGAAATTAAGAAATCAGGGAATACCACAATAAATCAAATCTTGCTCCTTAAGGCTTAGTAGAGTTCTCACTAGATTTTGGAACAATACTTTACAGTTTTCAGTTACATGCCTATAAATTGTCTTTCCCTTGTTTTTATCAGCATCTACAACAGATTTCAGACAGTAAAAACAAAAACTAGGGTACAGAAATATATATTCAACTTTTCTTTAACCCCTGCAGGGGAAAAAAGCAAACACTGGTGACTTTTTGTTCAAATCAACCTCAAGAGAAGCGATGAAAACCTCTGAGACAGTAAACATCAGGTTTTATTTAGGCTAATCTCCCTTTCCCATTTGCAAACAGGTACTTTTTCTTGTAACAGAGTATTTACAGTGGAAGATACCAGGTCTGACCACAAAAATTATTTCTATACTACCCATTTATAGACTTCTACCCATTTCTTGAAAACATAACTATTTGCTAATAAGGAAAAGAGATCTGCCTGTTTGTTAATAATGGTTAACCAGTGTAGAGCTCAAAACAAGAAAAAGCAGACCTATCATATACCCTGGTTTGTCTTTCAGTTCCTCCTTTGTATAGTTCTCTTGTGCCCATTTTAATAAACAGGTGGCATATTTGCAGATTTATAAATTTCCCTGGAAGCTGACATGAAGAATATAAAAATAATGGAAACATGCACATCTTATAAACTGTGAACATTCACTGTGAAAAAGGAAGGAAAGGTCCAGAATTAAGAAATCTATCTTCCCTATTAATGGTAAAGAAAGCCCACATCACATGAATATAAATTATTCCAGAAAGAAGAAAATTTAAGGCTAATCTAATAAACTCAATTCTTGACTTTAATTTTTAAAAAGGTAATCATGAGATATTTTGCAAATACAGCTGAGGCTCTTCCTTTTCCTGATTCTTTTGATAATCCTCCCAAAATAAGCCTTGGAGTTCCTACTTTCATGGTTCTGGGGGTGCACACTGACTTGGAATTAACTAATAGACTGCTTCACACATAGTAGAGGATCAAAAATTTACAGCATGAGTTAGAATACTATGAAACCAACCATGTACTAAAGTATTACAGTTATCAATAATTATTCATTCCTTTAGAGAGCTTATCTACTTTTAATACCGCTATGCAAACAACTACCTAGGAATAAAAAAGTTCTTCCACATACTAGCTATTTAACCTTAGCCAACTCATTTCGACTTAGGTTTTCTTCAACTGCAAAATAGGGATAACGATGCCCTACCTTCTTCCAAGAGTTATGAGGATTAAATATGATAACAGAAGCAAAAACACTCTGGATACTATAAAGACAATTATCTACATTTCCAATGTGTGTATCTCTGAGGGATGACTAGGTATGACACTTAAATATTCTGGCAACTTAAGCTGGAAATACCTAAAACCAAATGCATAATTCGATTCTCAAAATGTGTTTCTGCTCTAGACTTTTCAGAATTTCAAATCTGGATGACCGGTGTCAATTTTTACTTGCTTTTCTCACTACCACCCTCCATCCAATCACTCACCAAGTTCTGTCAATCCTCCTTTAATGGTTTCCTTCTTTTCTCTTTATTATCCCATCTCTAGGTCATTGCAACTGATCTCCTAGTAGCTGACTCTTATTTCCTAACAATCAAATCAAATTTGTTTGACTGGAGCCACGCATGGTAATTTGAATCTGTAATCCCAGCTACTCGGGAGGCTGCGGTGGGAGGATTGCTTAGGGCCAGGAGTTCAAGATCAGCCTGGGCAAAATAGCAAGACTCCATCTCAAAAAAAATTTTTGTTTGATCACATCAAACAAGTCTCAACCTCTCCACTTTACAAACAAATTTCCAATTGCCTACTAGTTAAATCTATCTCAATAGCAGATGACAATCTTGAGTCCATTATATTAACAACTTCTAAGCACTTTCTGGAATGGCTCCCAATGATCCCCAACCTGGTATTCACACCCTTGTGTGGGACTTGCTTAATGAATAGTGAAAAGTGATGTGACTTCACTTCGGTGCTTAGGTTACAAAAGACTGTGACTTCTCTCTAGCTAGCCCTCTCTTCTTACTTCCTCACTCTGATGAAACAAACTGGCAAGTTATAAGATGCTGTGTGGAGAAGCCCATGTGACCAGGAACCAAAGGAGGCCTCCAGCCATCAGTTCGGGAGCAACTGAAGTCTTTGTCCAACGGGCCAAAAAGAACTGAATTGTGCCAAGAGTCTCATGAATGAGCTAAGAAGTGGATCCTTCCCAGTCAAGCCTTGAGAAAGACCCACAGCCAGAAGACCCAGTTAAGCTGTACTGAGATTCCTGACCCACAGTCACTGTGAAATAATAAATGTCGCTGTTTCAATACATTAAATTTGGGGATAATTTGTAATGTAGTAATAGATAACACACTATCTCACATTGTATTTCAAAATAAATTCCAGGCTGGGCACAGTGGCTCACACCTGTAATCCTAGCACTCTGGGAGGCAGAGGCGGGAGGCGGGAGGATCACTTGAGCTCAGGAGCAGCCTGAGAAAGAGTGAGACCCCATCTCTACAAAAAATAGACAAATTAGCCAGGCAGCCTCCCAGCTACTTGGGAGGCTGAGGCAGAAGGATCGCTTGAGCCCAGGAGTTTGAGGTTGCAGTGAGCTATGATGACACCACTGCATTCTAGCCCAGGTGACAAAGTGAGGCTCTGTCTCAAAAAAATAAATAAATAAATAAATAAATTCCAGTTAGATTAAAAAATTAAATACAAAACTACCAAATCATTTTAAAGCTGCATGAAAAGAAGGATTTAGAAAAATAACTATAATTTGAAGGGAAATGAAAAACAAAAGTAAGAGTTCTGACATAAAATTTTTCTATATGTCAGAAAAAAATGTACTAAATTAAAATACAAAGACTAGGAAAATCTTTGCAGCAAGTATAGCAAAGAATTTAACTATACAAAATTAAGATATATTATATGTAGTTATATATTTATTAAAGAACTAATACAAACTTTTCTGGAACTATAGTCAAAAAAAACAGTAACTGTGCCTCCAGGGAGGGAAAATGAGTGGCTGGGAAAAGAATGTAAGAGAAATATTTCACTGTACATATGTACACTTTTTACCTATTCAAAAAAAAAAATCAAAAAAAATTTTTTAAGTAATATCAGATAATATTTTAAAATGTTTATATTTTAAAAAGAGACCTCAAGCATTTTAACAAGAAAAATATTAAGATCTAATGGGAAAACAAATAAAACACATAAGCAAATATTTCACAAAAGAAAAAAAAATACAGCTAATCATAAAGAAAAATGAACTCAAAATGAATCAGAGACCTAAATGTAAGCACTAAAATATAAAACTCTTGGAGAAAAACATTGACATAAATCTCTGTCACCTTGAACCTGGCAAAGATTTCTTAGATGAGACACAAAAGTATAAGCAACAGAAGAAAAAAATTGATTGGACTTCATGAAAATTAAAAACTTCTGTGTTGCAAACAAAAGCATCCAGAAAGTGAAAAGACAACCCACAGTATGGGAGAAAATATTTGCAAATCATATATTTGATAAGGGAATTATATCCAAAATATATAAAGAACTCTTAAAAGTCAATAATAAAAAGATAAATAACCTAATTCAAAAATGAGCAAAGGAGCCAGGCAAGGTGGCTCACTCCTGTAATCCTAGCACTTTGGGAGGCCAAGGTGGCAGGATTGCTTGAGGCCAGGAGTTCGAGACCAGCCTGAGCAAGAGTGAAACTTCACCTCTACAAAAAAACATAAAAATTAGCTGGGTGTGGTAAGGCTAAGGCAGGAGGATCGCTTGAGCCCAGGAGTTTGAGGTTGCAGTGAGCTATGATGATGCCACTGCACTATAGCCCGAGCAACAGAGCAAGACCCTGTCTCAAAAAAAAAAAAGCAAAGGATTGAATAGACATTTCTCCAAAGAGATGATATATAAATGGCCAGTAAGCAGTAAGCAGTAAGTACATGAAAAGATTCTCAACATCATTAGTCATGAGAGAAATGCAAATCAAAAACCACAAGGAGATAATACTTCACACCCAATAGGACGGCTAAAACCAAAAAGATGGACAATAACAAGTGATGGTGAGGATGTGGAGAAACTGCAACCCTTCAACATTGCTGGTGAAAATGTAAAACGTTGCAGCCATTTTGGAAAACAGTCTGACAGTTCCTCAAAAAGTTAAACATAAAGTTACTATATGACCCAGCAATTCCACTTCTAAGTATATATCCAAGAGAAATGAAAACATACGTCCATACAAAAACTTGAATACAAATGTTCATAGCAGCATTATTCATGATAGCCACAAAATGAAAACAACCCAAATGTCCACCAACCAAGGAATGGACAAATAAAATGTGGTACATTCATATAATAGAACATTATTTGGCCATAAAAAGTAACAAAGTAATGATATATACAGTATTAATGAACCTTGAAAACATTATATTAATTAAATTTCTATTTGCAAAGCCAAAGCCAAGGTGCTGAACCACAGGATTTTCACTAAATTTCAACCACTCTCTAAGACATAACCTGAAATCTCCATTTAAAAAATGGAGATAGTAGCAAATTACAGTAGAGATTAGAATTAAAGGTACTGATGGGATATCTAACAGAAATGTTCAGATGGGCATTTGGATATATGGCTCTGGAGTTCCAGAAAGAGGTTTCCTGACTGTAGAACCTATTAGCTGAGACTAGAGAAGAGAATGAGACAAAAGCACAGACCATAAAAAGATAGTGAAGTATCACACCAGCCTTTAAAGAAAAGAGCCAACCACTGAAACTGAGAAGAGAACAGTAGAAGGAGTAAAGGGGAAACCAAGAGAAAGCAGTGTCAAAAAAAAGTTGAGAAAAGAATTCTAACAGCATATACTTATAGAGAAGTCAATTGGATTAAGAATCTATCAATACCCATTGTTTTTCACTCATATCCTTGGTGAGGACAGAGCCAACTGCCATGGGTTGGGCAATAATGAGAAGCAAGGAAATGGAGGCAATGTGTGTAAACTGCTTTCAAGAGGAAAGGATTGGTTTTTGTTTTTACTGTTGTTTTGTTTTTAAAGATCTAGAGACTTTAGCTGGTATGATGGCTCACACCTGTAATCCCAGAACTTTGGGAGGGCAAGGCAAGAGGATTGCTTGAGGCCAGGAGTTCAAGACCAGCCTGGGCAACATAGTGAGGACCTATCTCTACAAAAAAATTTTTTTTATTTAGCCGGGTGCCGTGTCGCATGCCTGTAGGGAGGCTATGGCAGGAGTATTGCTTGAGCCCATCAGTTTGAGGCTGCAGTGAGCTGTGATCGTGCCACTGCACTCCAGCCTAGGCAACAGAGTGAGACCCTGTCTCTAGGTAAAAAAAAATCTAGAGACTTTGAGCCTCAGGGGAAGAAGCCAAAAAGAAGGAGCTGCACAGGTCAATGGGGAAATAGGCCTGATCGAGGGGATAAATTAGATTGAGAACTAGGTTGAAGGATTAGCCTTGGACAAGCCACATTAAAATCAAAATACATGTCAGGATATAAATGTAGTAATGCCTTATTTATCTTCATCATTGGGGAAGAGTTCTACATAACTGAATTTTCCAGACACTTGAGCTTTTTTCCTTTTTAATTTTAGCTAGCCCCTTCGAAATTGTTCACCACTGTAATCACACAGTTCTCTGCCTTTCTAAACAGAGTGTGCTTTCCTGGATTACTTAGTCATTGTGGCTATGCTCACTGTACTAGGAAGTAATATAGCTGAGTCTGCACGTTAATTTTTCAAATCTCTTTGAATGCCCTACGTTGTCAGCTGCCATTTCCTCTGTTACATTTCCCCTTATAATCTTTTTCATCTGTGTTTGGAACAGACTCCAGTTTGAAAATTACATAACCATTAAATAATACCCTAAATAAGGGATAATGGGGCTCTGAATGAAAGTATGGAAGTGCATGCTTTATGACAACTCTCCCCAGTGCTAAGAAGTCTGTTTTCACTTTTCAATTTGACACTAGGTTTCAAAGAGTTGAGGATATCAGAAGACCGACCTCTATCTGGAATTTTACTTTATTTTGCTTCTGTAAATTGTATCAAAATATCCTTGATTATCTTATATGGTTAATCTCAAACCACAGAAGAAAAAAAAAAAGATCATGCTGATTCCAAAAGCAAACCTAGACATCTCACAGTAACTAAATATACTTTCCTGTCCTATAGGAACACTACCAATAAAAAGTTATCGTGGCCAGGTGCTCACGCCTGTAATCCTAGCATTCTGGGAGGCCAAGGCGGGTGGATTGCTTGAGCTCAGGAGTTCGAAACCAGCCTGAGTAAGAGTGAGACCCCATCTCTACCAAAAATAGGAAAAACACTTTGTTTCTGTATGTTAATATAATCATCATGCATATTTCACATATATCAATATTATTCATGATAAATATATATCCTTCACAAAATCTTGGCTGTAATCCCTTCCAAATTACATGTAAATTTCACAAGTACAAACAGTGCAAAAGCTCAAAAGGACTACAGTTAGGCACACAGTCAGTTAACCAAAACTTAAAAACTCATCCCTTTAGTTCCAATACCATGAGATGTCCTGACTTCATTCATTCCTAAGATTCTGGATAGTTCTTACTTCTCCTATACTTTACATATCAAATAAAAACAAAACTTCTGTTGCTTCTCCAGGACTGCCTTCTTGTTCCTTAAGTTTTTCATTCATATTCATGGAAATTAACAAATGTAGAATTTCTCAAGACAGAGAGCATTGCAGTGGCCTCATCAACTCACACTGAAACATCTCCAGACTCAGGTTTAGAGTATCAGAGGCACTAGTATCTGTACCTTTACCCTGCTATTCAAATTATTTACATCCCCCTTTCTAAGTCAAACACCCTGAGGGCAAGGATCTTTCCTGATTCTATTTCTCCAATCTCTCCACGAACGAGCACCTCGTGTGGGCTAGCTTCTGGAGACAGCTAAGTTAAACAGTTCCTGCCCTCACAGTCTATCAGAGAAGGCAGGCTTGTAAACAAATTACCAAATTACAACACAGGCAAAACCAGAAGTAAGTACAGAATTAAATCAGAGGAAGAACCAACTCTCCGGTTGCAGAGGAAGTTCAGGGATACATTTCTTGTATTCCCTAAAAGGCCCTCAATAAATACCTGTTGAATGAACGAATGAATGAATTAAATCTTGGGTGAGGTCCCAGGTTCAAGTGAGATGTATCAGTTGCTTCTCTGCAAGTCAGTGGATAAACTTTACCTTTCAACAACTGCAGGAATGCAGACTCCACAGACTCACCCCTACCTCAACCCCAGGAAATCACCCTGGAGAAAATACCTTACCTGTACTGCCAGCCTTTTGCACTGCCACCGCGGCTACTGCCGCTGCTGCTGTTGCTGATTCCACCCCTACAGCTGCTGTTGCTGCTGTTCTTGTTCGGGGTCACCGCTGTGGCCAGGCTCTCCAGCTTTCCTTCGCTTTCGGAGACTTTCATTGTTGATACTGGTTCACCCCCCTGCATCTTAACTCCACAGTCCATTTGCCTATCTTGGGCGGGAAAGGACAACTCTGTAGCTTTTGTAGGTAATTTTTTTTTTCTAAGATTTAATTTGAATGTGATCCCAGTTGCTAAATCAGACGGAGGCTGGAGTGGGAACCGTCAAATGGTCCAAGAAAGGAGGATACGCATTCGCTCTGAAGTAAAACTTTGAAGAGGGCAGGGGTAGCGACGAGGACAGATATCCTTTAGATATATATATCGCCTTCCTGGCAAAAGCAAAGAGGAAAAATCATCCGGCTAGAGAGCTTGCTGACATAGTCAAAGGAGAAGCAGAAGGAGCGTGGGGAGGTCGCAGAATCTCTAGCCAGGAGGGCTGGGCGAAGGACGGAGGACCACGGATAGAGAACCCGCGGCCTGACCTCTGGGCCGAGGTGCTGACCCGCTGCGCTCCCTCTTCTTTTCCTCCAGCCGGTGCTCAGGGGGAGGGTCCCGTCCAGCCCGCTCGGCGGTTCCCGCCGCAGCCCCCGAGACAGAGCCAGGGCCGGCGCGCGCAACCCGGGAGGAGGATCGGGGAAGGAGGCCGCCGGGGGCGGAACGCCGGCTCCCAGGGCAGCCTCTCCTTGGGCCAGAGGCGAGCTGCTCGGGGCGACTTCCTGCAGCGCCCCCGGCCCTGCGCCTTCGACTAGGTTCCCAGGAGCTGGCTCTCTCCCTCTCTCCCTCTCCCAAGCGTGAATGCCAGGCCCGCGGCCGCCGCCCCACCCACAGCTCCACAGCGGGTCACCCACCCGCTTGTTCTCTCCCCGCCTTCCCTTCCGGAGTAGCGTGAGCTCACTTCCCCCAGAGCCGAGGCACCTGGCGCCATCTTGGATTGGGGCAGGTGGGCCCTGAAGGGGGCGGAGCCTGCGGGGCGCTGGTAACCGGGTAGTCAGCGCGCGGCGGGTGGGATAGCGAGAGCGAGGGCGCCCCAGTGGAATGAGGAACAGGGACGGTGCTGGAGGGAGAGACAAAGGAGCGAGCCGACCGAGACAGTGCTCTCGGGGTGTGTGCCTTCCTAACTAGGTCCTGTCCTTCCATTTGAGGGCCCATTCCATGCATTTTACGAAGAAAGCTTAAAAAATAGGAAACTGTAAAAACAGAACAAAACACACCTCTTCGTTTTAGTCATTTTACAAAAAAATACATGACATTGGAGTAAGGCAAATCATTGTTATAAATGAAAAAGAAGCTGTCATGGAATTTAGAGAGCTCTCAAAATCAGAGCTAGGTACTCTTCCTAACCCCAGACACACTTTCACCCTTCTTTAGACCTTGGCTTTGCATTTGTAAAATAAGTGTGGTCCTCCAGGAGATTTCTAAAGTCCCTTCAAGTTGTAAATTCTAGTTTCTAACAATATGACATGTGAATTGAATGCATATTTATATGCAAAACATTAAGACATGATGAAGAAATATTACTCAAAGCTGAGAAAATAAAGTAATGAAATAAATACAGATACACATATAATTAAGGCTATGAAGAAAATAAAAGAGGATGACATAGAAAATAAATGGGATGGGTGGAGAACCTACTTTTGGAGAACAATCTAGAAAAGCCATCTATGAGGAGATGACATTTAAAGTGAGACATGAAGAAAGATGAAGAAGCTAAGGAAAAGCAATTTTTACTTATTGTAGTGTTGGGGTTCAGAAAACAATTCCCAAAGTGTGGTGCTTTGGCATGCTGAGTAGTTTGAACTAAAGGACCTAGGAAGACCTCAGAAGGAGCCTCAGAAACTCCTGCCCTCCTGCCCTCCTGCCTCTCACCCCTCATTCTCCCCTGAAGCAAGCCATAGAAACCTGAATTCCTCTTCCCCAAGGTGGGTCATAGAAACCCCTTTTTCCCAAAGCCAGGTATAAAAACTAGAATTATTACTCTAACTTTTCCCTGCCTTTCCATCTAGGAGCTGGCTATAAAGAAATCCTCTGACCTGCTCTTGTCCAATATTAGGTCATAAGAGCCTCATTCCAGAGGGGCCTTGCCTCATACTGGGAGTAAGGAATGCTTCAGGAGTCTAAGAATGAAAAGACAGGCCTTCTGGGGTCTACCTCAGTCTACTAGCATGAGATCATACCCTTTGTTTTTGGAAATAGGGTCTTTGCAAAAAAAAAGAAAGAAAGAAAGAAAGAAAAGATAAAAGAAAAGAAAAAGATCATACCCTTTTTGTCCAATCATATTTCTACATGGCTGTCCATTTTTCATTGACCCTAAGTATAAAAGTGGATAGTTTTCCCTGTATCTTTGGGTCTTCAATCTGAAGGTTCTCATGTCATGTAAAACTTTGATTAAAAAAAATTGTTATGCTTTTCTCTTATTAACCTGTCTTCTGCTATAGAAGAGTCAGCTGTGACCCTTACGATGGGTGAGAAAAGGTATCACACTTTTCCACACCTACACTGGGAAATGAAAGACCTGGGAGACTGTACCCAGCCTGCAGCATAACAGGGAGAATGGTGTGAAATGAGAGTGAAGAGAGAGGGAGAGAAATTTGGATTTTACTGTAAATGCAATGGAAAGTTGTTGAACGTTGTAATCAGAGGAGGGTTGTGATCTGATTTATGTTTTTAAAAGATCCTTCTAGTCTGGTGCTGGAACAAGTGGATATCCACATGCAAAAGATTGAAGTTGTACCTCTACTTCATGCCACACACAAAAATTAACTCAAAGTGGATCAAAGACGTAAATGTAAGAGCTAAAACAATAAAACTCTTAGAAGAAAAACAGGAGTAAATCTCTATGGCCTGGGGTTAGGCAAAGCTTTCTTAAACATGACATCAAAACACAAGCAACTAAAGAAAAAAATAGATAAATTGGGCTTCATGAAAATTAAAAACTTTTGTATTGTAAACAATAGCATTAAGAAAATGAAAAGACAACCCATATAATGGGGAGAAAATATTGGCAAATCATATATTGGATAAGGGACTAATATCCAGAATATGGAAAGAACTCTTACAAAAATAAAAACATGAATAACCCAATTTAAAAATGGGCAAAGAATCCAAATAGACATTTGGTCAAAGAATATACACAAAAGGTACGTAATTACAGTAAGAGATTCTTGACATCATTAGTCATCAAGGAAATACAAATCAAAACCATAATGAGATACTACTTCATACTCACTAGGATGGCTGTAAAAAAGATGGATAACCAATATTGATGAGAAAGTGAAAAAACTCAAACCCTCATACACTGCTGGTAGAAATGTAAAATATGGTATATCCATACAATGGAATATTATTTGGTCATAAAAAGGAACCAAGTGTCTTGGTCTCCCAAAGTACTGGGATTACAGGCATGAGCCACCACACCAAGCCTGAAAGCATTATTCTAAGTGAAAGACACAAGACACAAAAAAAGTCACATGTTGTATGCTTCCATTTATATGAAATGCCCAGAATAGGCAAATCCATAGAGATAGAAAGTAAATTAGTGGTTGCTAGGGACTAGGAGAAAGGGGGAGTGGGGAATGACTGCTAATGTGTATGGGTCTTGGGGGGCAGGGGGGTAATGAAAAAAAATTTTTTAAAGTAACCCATTCCAAACCTAATGAAAATGTTTTAAAATTAGATAATGGTGATGGTTGTACAATCTTATAAATATGCCAAAATCTACTTAATTGTATACTTTAAATGGGTGAATTTATGGTAGGTGAATTATATTATAATAAAGCTATTTTTTAAAAACAAGTTGTCTAGCTGCCACATAGAGATTCGATTTTAGTGGGAGAAAAAGAAGAAGCAGGGAGACTAGTTAGGAGGCTATTATAGGAAATGAGGTCAGAAATGATAGTGGCTTGGACTAGAGGGATGGCAGTAGGGACAGAGAGAAGTAAATGGATCCAAGCTGTGTCTGGGGTGGGGCTACACTACTGCAAATGGACTGGATTTGCAATCGTGCAGTAATGTTCTTACGGGGCTCTCCACTGCCAATCTGTGCTATGCGTGTCACAGATCACAAGTCTGATTGTGCCCCTGTGAAACTCAGAATTGTCCAAAGACTTTCATTATTTATGGAATAAATCCAGACTCCTCTGTCCAAGAAAAAATGGTATGGAGGCTGTTGTAATAGCCAACTGTGATATGTAGAGACTATAGGATTTGGAGTTATCCTTTTATAGTCCAATGCTGAGTTAGATGAAGATCTATGTATGTAAAATCAATGAGGTCAGCCAGCCATAGAATAACTCACCCTAATGCATGATCATCCACACTCCAATCAAGGAAGTCTGAGTGTATGTCTTCATTGGAATGATGGCAGTTCTGACAGAGAAACATGCCAACCCAAGAAATGAGGGACACCATGGAGTCCTCAGCTCTAGAGGCTCAGAAACCATGTTGTCATTATTCTGGGTGGTGATGAGGCTCGGGGAATGACTCACGCTAACTAAACTCACAACAGACTTATGGAGCAATTGGAAAGACAGGTGTCAATCAACAGTGAAAAATACAGTCCAGGTTGGGCACAGTGACTCACACCTGTAACCCCAGCACTTTGGGAGGCCGAGGTGGGAGGATGGCTTGAGACCAGGAGGTCAAGACCAGCCTGGACAACATAATGAGACCCTGTCTCTAAAAAAAAATTATCCTGTAGTCCCAGCTACTCGGGAGGCTGAGGTGGGAGGATCGCTTGAGCCTGGGAGTTCAAGGCTGCAGTAAGCTATGATCATATCACTGTGCTCTAGAGTGGATGATAGAGAGAGACTCTGTCCCCACCCCCCAAAAAATAAATACAGTCCAGAATACTCAAGTTTGAGTGTCAGCACACTCTGTGTAAGAAACACAAGATAAACTAAATTATTACCGGAAGTTTACATGATGCTAGAGTCACAGCCAAGGGAGTTGGTTGGATAGATGTTTTGTTTTGTTTTGTTTTTTAAAGCAAAAACCTTTCCAAAGCTATTTTGCTTGGACTAAAATAATAATGTAAAGCCAAAACCTTTTTTTTGTTGTTGTTGTACAATAGAATCTGAGTCTGACTTGAAATCGGAAGATAAAGAAATGCACATTTCTGAAAGCCTTCAAAGAAGAACACGCCCCTCATCTTTGTGCAGAGTTTCAGGTGCCTTCCCTAGCAGTCCAGCTGGGTGACAGATCAGTGTATCCTTCCCCATGCAGAGAAGTTGCATAGTATGGTGGTCAATATCATGGGTTCTAGTGTCAGACTGACATGCAGATTCCACTCTATGTGACTTTGGGCAAGTTACCTAACCTCTTTGTGCCTATGTTTCCTCACCTATAAAATGGGAGTAATTGTGTTCCCCCCAAAATTTCATGTGATGAAGTCCTAACCCCCAATGTGATGGTATTTGGAGATGGGGCCTTTGGAGATAATTAGGTGTAGATGAGGGCCTGATGATTGGATTAGTGGCCTTATGAGAAGAGACATAAGAGAGCTAGCATGCAGTCCCCTACCCACCTCTCTCTGCCATGTGAGGACACATTGAGAAAGTGGTTATCTGCAACCTAGGAAGAGAGGCCTCACCAGAAATTTATCATGCTGGCATCTTCATCTTGGACTTCTAGCCTCCAGAACTGTGAGAAAATAAATTGCTGTTATTTAAGCCACCCAGTCTATGGCATTTTTTTATGGCAGCCAGAGCTAAGACAATCTCCCTCTTTGAGTGGTTGTTAGCATTAAATGAATTGACTCATGTCATTTAAAGCACTTAGTCTCGTGCCTGACACGTGACATGGTAAGTGCTTAGCAACTGTTAGCCATTGTTGTTAGAAGGGTAGGGTTTAGGCTGGGCGTGGTGGCTCAAGCCTGTAATCCTAGCACTCTGGGAGGCCAAGTCAGGAGGATTGCTTGAGACCAGGAGTTGGAGACCAGCCTGAGCAAGAGTGAGACCCCCTCTCTACAAAAAATAGAAAAATTAGCTGGGTGTGGTGGTGCGCGCCTGTAGTCCCACTACTAGGGAGGCTGAGGCAGGAGGATCACTTGAGCCCAGGAGCTTGAGGTTGCAGTGAGCTATGATGACGGCACTCTAGCCTGGGCAACAGAGTGAAACTGTCTCAAAAAAAAGAGAAAGAAAAAAAAAAAAAGAAGGATAGAGTTTACCTGCAAAGTAAAATGAATGTGTTTGGTGAGGGCACCCTTCTGCAGGTCAGCTCCGAAGACAAACCAACCAACATATTTCCGAAGACATTCAACATATTTCTGCGGAAGAATGCCAGCTTTGTCTCCCAAATGAAATGGAGTATTCTAGCCGTATCCTGATCAAAAGAGACCTGTCAGGGTATCTATGTGAATGTAGAATCCTAAGAACATTACTTGGAATCACCAGCTTGTGGGTGTCAGTCAATGCAGGTGCCTAGGGCCATCTCTTCTTCAATGTCATCTCCTCCTAGAGGCCTTCCCTGACCACTTGAGACAGAGTAGCAGTCCCTCCCCGCCCCCTCTCTCTCTCTCTCTCCCTTTACCCTGCTTTAGTTTTCTTCATAGCACGTGACATCAGATGCTTTGTTGTACACTGCAAGCTCCCTGAGGAAAGAGTTGACTCTTTTTTTTCCACTCCTGTGTCCTCAATATTTGAACATTGCTTGATACATTTGTTAAATGAGTGAATGAATTTACTACAGTGGTTAAGAATATGAACTTTGGAATCAGCCTTCAAATCCTGTCTCTGCCACTTAGTGTGTAGGCAAGTTATTTACCTTGGTGAGCCTCAGTTTTCTCATCTGTAAGATGGAAACAGGATGAAATAACAAAACACATAGAAAGTGTTTAGCACAGTGCCTGGCGTCTAGTAAGCACTGAACAAACGCTGGCTGTTTTTATTTTCTCTTTCTAACCCTGACGCGCGGGGAAGGGTGATTTGTTTCCCTGAAGCACAAGAGATCTGCTTTCTCTGTGAGACTGCAGCGACGGCAGCTGGAATGAAGAGAAGGACAGACCACAGAGAAACTGGGGACAGACAGGGGTGTGGGGAATAGTACTGATCCATGAGAAAGCAACATAGGAAGGAATGTAAACAGGAAAAACAAGATAGCAAAAAAATATATTTCTAAAATATATTTCTAAAAAATATTCCCACTGTCTGTGAGAATAAGGCTGTGAACCCACAACTGAAAAAAAAAAAAAAAAAAGGAAAGGAAAGGGAAAATTGTGAGAAGACAAAATGTTCACATTCACGATAGATGTTGCGACTTTGGTGAAACAGAGTTTCAATTAATCCGGAGTCCCTCTACCCACCTCTTCCAGCCCTGCCTGCCGGTTAGGCAGAAATCCTTTAGCAATTTTGCACTGTAAAGGGGTGATTCAGATAAAGGGCTCCAAGAGAGCAGCATTTTGCTGGAAACACTCCCCTGCCAAGCTCAAAGCTTGTTGTTGTGGGAGTAAAAAAATAGGCACAGTTGGTGCTTTTATTTGAGAGGAGGAATGAAGGATGGGGAAGGAATAAAAGGAGCAGTAGTTGTGCTCAGATTTTGATAAAATGAAATTTTTTCCTCGCATTGTTTGCTTCTCCCAACACCTTTTCCCTAAATCCCTCCTGAACTTAAAAATACTTCACTTAAGGCTGGGTGCGGTGGCTCATGCCTGTAATCCTAGCACTCTGGGAGGCCAAGGTGGGAGGATTTCTTAAGGCCAGGAGTTCCAGACCAGCCTGAGCAAGAGTGAGACGCCATCTCCACAAAACATACAAACATTAGCTGGGCATGATTGCGTGGGCCTGTAGTCCCAGTTACATGGGAGGCTAAGAGGCAGGAGGATCCCTTGAGCCCAGGCCTTTGAGGTTGCAGTAAGCTAGGATGATGCCACTGCACTCCAGCATTCTACCCCAGGTGAGAGAGCTCTTAAAACTGCATTTTAAAATGAGAACACATGTTCCTTCAATGTGATGTGTCCATCTTGTCCATTTTTAGACTCGTTTGGCTAGTGCAGGTAGTATTTTGCTCACAGAAGCCCATAAAAATGCACATTCAACAGGAGTCACATGACCTTTCCAGCATTAAGTGGCAAATGCCAGGGGGTTACCATGAGAAAGTAGAGAAAGAAAAGGCAACTAATGCTTATTAGCATAAAATCTCATGGGTATGAATTCTGTGGAGCAGTCCTGTGGATCAGTTTCCAAAATTGCATATGAATGTATTGTTCCCATGAGTCCAGGGAAGTAGCCCAAGGGTTAGATGCCAGGCCAAGAAATTGGACTTTTTTTCTAAGTGCAGGAGAAGCCATTGAATGATTCTAAGTAAATTCTAATTCTTCTATATTAAACAGCCCTAATCTCATCATGGGAATTAATTACATTACAAGATTTGGGTTGTTTAACATAGAAGGATATTATTCCCAGACCCAGCTTCTACCTGGGCCTATGTACACCCTTGCCCTGAATTAGTTTCTTGGGAAGACTTATTTTTCTTTTCACATTGCTGAATTTCAGGTAGAAAGATGACACCTGGCTCCACTGCCAGGTGTTGCAAATCATAAGGCGCAAACAGAAAGTTCCAGTAAGAAAAGTCCCCTTCTCTGGATCACTGTAAGAGAGCTAAGTGATGGATCTGTTCAGGGCCTGTTTTCTCAATTTCCTGACTCTTCCTCTGACCAGAAAGGAGCATGTGGATTCTCTCCTAGTTGCTTCTTTCTTCTCCTAAAATTGCTACAGCCTTTGAAGTGGAATTAGACAACAGTACTGCCTTGTGAAAAGTTGCTCAATACAATGGACACGGCACAAAGGAACATTCTGCTCCTTCCTTCTATCTTTTGAGGCAATTTTGGCTTCCTTATAAGCTCCTAAATTCCTTTTACGGCAATTATGGTTGTTCATGTCTCACGAAGCATAGCCCTTTCACCTGCAACAAAGCCTATTTTAGCTCTTCTGAGCCATTCCTAATGTTTTAGAATTTAATTCATCAGATCTTAAACAAATTTTTTTTTTTTTTTGAGTCAGAGTCCTGCTCTGTCACCCCAGTTAGAGTGGTGTGGCATCATCATAGCTCACAGCAACCTCAAACTCCTGAGCTCAAGCGATCCTCCCTCCTTGGCCTCCCAGAGTGCTAGGATTACATGTGCATGAGCCACTGCACCTGGCCTTAAGTCAATTTTTTGTGTGTTCTAGAAAGAGAATAGATGAAGGCATTTCACGCAGACCACAGCCTAATAGTATCAGTTCATCTCAGAGAAGCATGAAAGAGAACAGTGTTCTTGGCCATGCACTATATCTGATTTTACTGCTTTCAATCCTGGAGAACTTGAGGCAACATTTCCTTGTTGGTTTTGGCAATTTAAATTATCCTTTGCAAATGCAGTACTTGCATGCCAAGCTGCTAATTGCTTGGAACCTCTGGTCAGGCTGCCAGAGGCCAGGTTCAGCTAGTCCTCCGATTTCCAGTCTTCAGTCTTCCCTAAGCCTCAGCTCTCTGTGCTTTGATGACCCTTTCTTATGGTATCGCACTCCCAGTTTTGTGTTCAGCTTTTAATCAAGATCCAAAAATCAAATGTAGTATAGGCATTGTTAGTTGAACAAAATAGGAGGAAATATCACAATCACAATTGCTATATCTCTTGCTATTAAGGCATTCTGTGATGACCTTCTAAAGTGTGGAGGAGAACATATTTTTGGACTTTTTAGTTGACAAGAGTCACAGATGCAAATACTGAACAGGGTCAGGTAAACAAATGCAGTGGGCAAGGTGGGGACTATAGGCTAGGGGTGAGTGCAGGCCCCTTTTGAGGACAGGACCATTGCTTCATTCCCACAGACTATTGCCAGGAAGGCCTAGTGAAGACAGATCTTATTTTCTAAGAGGAGCCAGAAATCTGGGTGTTAATGTGAAAGTTTCTCAAGTTTTAAATGTTCACCACTATTTCAAAAAAATTTTAAGTATTTGTGGGGACCAAAAAAAAAAAAAATGTTTGTGAACCAAAATTTGCAACCAGAGAAAAAGCATCATATTTCTGAGAGGGACTGATGACATCTAAGCATAAACCTTAGAAGTGTCTTTATAGTTGGGCACTTTTAGAAGAGGGTTTCATGATCAAAACCTTCCCATTTCTATTCTCCCAAACATATGTAGGGGCAAAGAAGAGGTAAAAATAGCAGGTGTATTTTGCTAGGGCTGTTATAAAAAAGTACAACAGATTGGGAGGCTCAAGCAAGAGAAATTTATTTCTCACAATTCTGGAGCTAGAAGTCTGAGATCAAGGTGTCGGCAGGGTTGGTTTCTTCTGAGGCCTCTCTCCTTGGCTTGTAAATGGCCATCTTCTCCCTGTGTCTTCACGTGGTCTTCCCCTCTGTTCCTGCCTCTGCCCTAATTTCCTCTTCTTGTAAGGTGCCAAAAGACAAAATTATAACAAATTTAGTTATAGATATAATGGCTTTTATTCACAATTCATAAATCAGGGCAGCCTCCATTTCACAAAATAGAATGAGAGCTACCACTGGGCAGTGTCAGAACAGCAGGTTTTGTAAGGTGGGAACAAGGTAACGGAACTGATTGGTTAACATCAGATTACTGCAGGTTACTTTTTTGTAAGGGTTAAAGCAAAGGGGACTTCCTTATGATGCTGACTCAGACAGACTGGAATCTCCTGTTTTTAGGAAAAACTGGACCATTTTGAGATCTATCTGTTTCCTTAAAGTTTCAGTTTGATTATGTGGCATTTAGCATGACTGAGTCAGTCCATTTTGGTTTAATCTGTCTGTTGAGGCCTAGTGCAGGGGCTCAGTTCAAAACAATGCCCCTCCACACAATTTTTGTTTAACAAAGGTTACCACTCATATTGGATTAGGGCCCACCCTAATGAGCTATTTTAACTTAATTACTTCTTTAAAGACTCTGTCCAAATAAAGTCACATTCTGAAGTACGGGAGGGTAAGGATTTCAATATATGAATTTTGGAGGGCCACAATTTGACCCATTACAGGCTATCCATCTTCATACAGCCTCTCCTACAGCAGCATATACTCTTTCCGTTCCTCTCATTTAATGGAACTAGGTAACCTGGCAACAAGTATTTACTAATGTCTGTATGTACCCAACCCTGTGGAAGAATCCAAAGAAAAAGATATACCAAAACAGATTGTCAGAGCAGAAAAAGGGCTTTGAGATCAGAGTTCTGCTTAGAGGTCATTTTATAATAAGGAAACTAGGACACAGAGGGTCCCTGTGACAAGCCAGAGGGTAAGTCCAGCCTCTGAGCCGGAAGGGGCCTCAGCCATCTAGTCTAGCATTCTGCAAAGGATGCCTTCCCTCTGTAATGTTCCTGCCAAATGGCACAACTTCATTCCATGTCTGCAGGTCAGAGCTGTTTCAAGAAAGAGATAATGTTCCCATAAATATTTTTGTCTTCTAATCTTCAATTCTAGGTAAAATCCTCAATTCCTTCAACTATTCCTTTTAAAACATGATTTCAAGTCCCTTCACTGTCCTGTACACACCTCTATGTCTTTTCTTTCTCTTTCTTTCTTTTTTTTTTTTTTAGGCAGGGTCTCACTCTGTCACCCAGGCTGGAGTGCAGTGGCACAATCACAGCTCACTACAGCCTCAAACTCCTAGACTCAAACAATCCTCCTGGCTCAGTCTCCTGAGTCGCTAGGACTACAGGTACAGGCCATCAATCATACCCGGCTAATTTTTCTTTTTCTTTTTCTTTTCTTTCTTTCTTTCTTTCTTTTTTTTTTTTAGAGACAGGGTCTCACATGTTGCCCAGGCTGGTCTTGAACTCCTGGCCTCAAGTGATCCTCCTGCCTTAGTCTCCTAAGTGCTGAGATTACAGGCATGAGCTGTGCCCAGCCATATGTTTGCTCTCCTAATGGTGTGCCTAGCATAGGAAACAAATTTTCAGATGTGGCCAGACTAGTGTAAAGAGGATCAGATCAATCAATCACCTCCCTTACTCTTGACATTATCATGCTTCTGTAAATACAGCCTATAATCATCTCAGCACATCTCTCTGTCCTCACACATTAACCTAGTCTTAAATCCTTTACATGTGTGCTATGAAAAGCCCACCTAGTGCCTGCATACATACTTGCCTTTTATTTCCTCTTAACTTTTATCTTGCTGGATTCTCCCCATTGCTCCAGCCTGTTGAGCTCTCTTTGGATTCTGATTCTGACATCTTCTCTCTTTACTGTCTCCTTTGGCTTCATGTCAGCTGCAGGTTGTCATTGTACTCAGCCAAGTCATGGGCAAAATTTTGACCAAGATCCTGAGTAGAGTCTTCCCTCTGGGTTCCCATGGATCCAATCAATCAGAATACTTAGGTGTGGTGGATTGTCTCCATTCTCACCCAGCTGATATTTCTCCACCTAATTTGAAAGGATGTCATAAGAGATTTGGCTGAACTCCTGTTGCTGCAGCATTTCCCTACCATCCAGTGGCCTAGATTTTAAAAGATCACCCCAAAAGTTAGTGGCTGAGCTGAATCAGTGTGGTCTCTGCTGTCCAAAATCTCCCAATCTATTTGGAGACATGAGAAACATCCAAGTGATACACAGTCAAGAGGACTGAGCTCTGCTCTTCTCCATCAGTGGAGAGAACACAGGATACGAGAAGGGAGGGCTTTAGAGTGACCTGTATGTGATCCAAACTTAGGAACAGAGCTGCAGGTGGATTAGAACCTCTTTAGCTGAATCTGCTTAGAGTATGCCGTCTCCTTTCCATGCAAATTGGAAAGTGTATTTTCTCTTCCGCAAATTGGAGAAAGTGTATTTTCTTTAAGTATGGGCTGTTAACCATTTCAAAGAGTTTTACTCAGACCCTGTGAAATCTCCTTCCCAGAATGGTTGTTATAGTTGGCATGGACTGGCTTTAAGGCAGATCTGGCAAGAGACTGGACCAGATGGCTATTATCGTTCCCATGGCCACATTCCTTTAGCAGTGAGGGCCAAGAAGGATGGCATTTGTTTCATGTGTCCGTGAAGAAGAAGAGGTTTCTTACCTAAGTGCTGCTTGGTTTCAGGTAAGGGAGGTTCCAGCCATATCTCCCCCACCTGTGCCTCTGACATGCTTTCATATTACTTGTGTATAGCCCAAGAAGGGAAGAAAAGAGAAGTCAAAAATGGATCTACCCCTATAGTTTTAAGACACTTCTACAAAACCTCTGTTCTCTCAAGTAAAGGGATTTTTTCTTTTTATGTGACTGGTTAAAAGTATTAAAAATCTTGTTAGCCATGCCAAAAAGATGGTCATCTAGCTTTTTAAAGACCATTTTAAGAAGTCATCTTTTAGTCCCAGGTACTTGGAAGGCTGAGGCAGGAGTATTGCTTGAGGCCAGGAGTTCAAAGCTGCAGTGAGCTATGATCATGCCTGTAAATAGCCACTGCACTCCAGCCTGAGCAACATAGCGAGACCCCATTGCTAAAAAAATAAAATAATAACAAAGAAGTCATCTTTTTAAGAAGCAATTTATTGAGCACCTGTATAAGCATGTTCATAGTTTATAATAAGAAAAAAACTAGAAACAACCTAAATATTCATTCGTATCCTAATGCGTTATTTCTGGAATAGCTGCTGTACTATTTAAATTTTTGATAACAAAAACTTGTTCATATTGCTTGTGCCAAGTTACTGCTGTGGCTTTCTAAGTAGTCTCCCACTGTTGTTCTTGCCCTTTATAATTGTTCTCACTGCTTTCTCAGTGATCTATTAAAATGCAAATATGACCGTGGCATTTTTAGGCCTAAAGCTTTTTAATGGTTTGTTCCTTATTGTTTATTCATCATGTTCCAAGCTCCTCAGTGCATGCAATAGCCCTTCACGATCTGTCCCTGCTCTCCTCTGCAGCCTCATCTCCCACACCCCCATGATCTGCTTTCCAACCACACATTACTTTCTCCATCCTCAACCTGTCGGCTTCTTACACAGCTACATGGCTTTGCACTTGCCTTGCTGTCTGCTTTCAGTACCTTCTTCCTCCGCCTCCAATCAAACTCAAGCATTACTGTCCCTCTCCACCCCCAGAAAAGTTAAGCTCACCCTAATATATTCCAACAGCCCCTCTGGGCTCTGCACACCTGCACGCAGCGGTCTGTATTCATGCCTAATCCGCCTGTCTCCCCACTAGAATGCATGTTCATCATTCTCAAGTGCTGAGAGGTGTATTCATCTCTGTATTCCCTACTGAAGCACAGACCCTATTAGATGTTAAATGTTGAAGGAATAAATAAAGTAATAAATGAATATATGTACAATTCTTCTAATGCTTATATCTACTAGTTCCTTCTATTTGCTTTAGCCTGTACTCAATCCTTTAAACCATATTTCACACATATAAAAATGTTGGACTGGCAGAACAGAAGGCCCATGCAAAATGTTCAGTCTCAGGTTCAAACCCTCCTAGGGATGGCCTGGCCCTGCTCACAGTAATAAAGCCCATCTATGGTCCTCAGCTCCATGAGGTCTTCCGCCTTGGAGGATTTCAGCTGGGATCTCCTATGTCTTTGGGGGATCAGAACTATCTCAGGATTCAATCCCATACTCTGTTCACCTCACTCTTCTCATCTGGTTTTGCCCCAGGCTGGCATAGGTATGGGGTCTCTATTGTATAAATCTGTTGCCAAAACAATTTTGAAATATGAATATATTCCAAATGGTGAATGAATTCCTCTAGGATGCTTTATCTACATATGTATGTGAACTTGCCTCAGGAGTAATTGCGCAAGCTAACCAAAGCACTGACCCCTCTGTGACCCCCAATACTTCTCATACAGTCCCCTATAGTGCACTTCCAATTAGTCCTCTATGGCCCCGCTGGAAAGTAAGCCCCATGGCAGGTAGGCTTCTCTTGTCTATAATAATTGATACATAGAAAATAATATCTATAACACACATGTAAGTTATGGAACACAGCACTATTTCTTGTCTTTCTATCCCTACCACCTAGAAAAATTCATAGTACAATAAATATAATATATGTGAATAAACGAATGATTCTTCTATGAATAAATGAGCCAGAAAGACCAGCACCTCCCAGATAAAATGTCCATCAGTTGTCAGACAGCTAAAGGTATCGTTCCCAGGTGAACTGAACTTCCCTTCTAAATGTGTGAGAACCAAACATTATTCTACTTTCCAAAGTGACTCTTTCTCTTCTTATCTACCTTTTGGAAGTTTAGCAGTATGGCTCTTTCATAGGGGCATATTGTGGAGAAAACATGGTGTGGTTGAAAGACCACGGACTAGAGTCAAATGACTCTAAAATGGCTTCACCATTTTATAGTTGCATGAACTTGGGCAAACTACACAACATCCCAAAGACTCAGTTCTCTTATCTATTAAATGGGGATAATAATACCCACCTGCTGGAGTTACAGGAAATGAAAATGAAATAACATCTGATGTTAGTTACTTTCTCACATTATTTCAAGAAACTTGGTCTAAATATTGATAGAATTAATCTGACCCCTGCTATTGATGGCATATTGGAAGGTTGCTTGAAACCTGTATTTACAAAGGGGTTGCCATCTGCCTGCAGGTTTCTGGTCTCCTCTTGAACTCATGTTCCATGTGAAAACCTCCTCATAATCTTTCAGTTGTGTCTCTCCTTGACGGCTTTATAATGCTTTTTACCTTGCGTGGCAGCTAATTCCTACACATGGCTTCATGGAGTTTTGTCTTTCACATGTATTTGCTGAGTCACTTTCATTTTCTGCCTTGATTTAATCCTAGAGAAAAATCAATAATTTAACTATGACTCTCTCCCGAAAAGTAAAAAACAAAAAGGTGAAAAGAAAAAGGAATTCTTTGCCGGTAGTTCTAGCAGTTCTATTTGGTCTGTACAAGCAGTCCTGACTTCTGGAATAGCCTCCGTATTCTGAAGTGTATTTACAAAGCCAGGCATTTAAAAGTCATAATGCCAGTTCCCACAGAAATGAGGTTACCTCCGGTCACCAGGTTCTCAGGGCAGTCCATGAAAGTGTATCTAATCCAGAATGTTGCCGATCGGGTGCCTCAGGTGTACTGTTCTGCTACTGCCAATAACGGTACAACCTTGATTCTAAAAGAGAGGGAGAGGGACTTTGTGTTCCAACTCCAGGTGCCAGGGACATAGCTCTCGCCTACTCCCTACTTGGCTGGGCCAGTAGCTAGGGTTATGGCCGTGCCAGGAAGGGCGCTGGGGAGAAGGGCAGATAATTCTGGGCAGCAGAACCAGAAGTTCAATTCTCTGCCTCAGGGTATGTCTCCAGTCCTTTCGCTCCCTGGCATTCCCAATAAGGATTACTAGGAATAGTAATGACGTTTTTCATCCCTAATATCTCACTAGTCTCATTTGGTACTCACAACAAAACACTCAGGTTAGTTATTGTTATAATTTTCATTTAACAGGCAAGAAAACTGAGGCTCAGAAATGAATAATTTTTCTAAGGCCAGTTGGGGGAAGGGGTGTGAAAATATACTCTACTGCCACCAGCAAATGGGTGCACTTCATGAGGTTGCCTCCCACATTTGCTTCTCTATACGTTTCAAGACAATATAACTTTGCTAAAAAAGGAAAGAAAGAAAGACAGAGTCATCCCTCAGCATCTATAGGGGATTGGTTTGAGGACCTCCCTCCCTGGCAGATACCCAAATCCATGCATGTGCAAGTTCCTAATATAAAATGGCATAGTATTTGCATATAACCTACGCACATCCTCCCACATTCTTTAACTCATCTCTAGATTACTTATAATATCTTTTTTATTTTTATTTTTTTGAGACAGGGTCTTACTCTGTCTCCTGAGCTAGAGTGCAGTGGTGTCGTCATAGTTCACTGCAACTTCAAACTCCTGGGCTCAAGCGATCCTCCAGCCTCAACATCCCAAGTAGCTGGGACTACAGGTGCACACCACTATGCCTGGCTAATTTTTCTATTTTATGCCGAGATGGGGTCTTGCTTTTGCTTAGGCAGGTCTCGAACTCCTGGCCTCAACAGGCCAGGCCTCCCACCTTGGCTTTCCAAAGTGCTGGGATTATAGGTGTGAGCCACCCTGCCTGGCCTTACTTATAATATCTAATACGATGTAAATAGTTGTTATACTGTATTGTTTTTAAAAATTGTATTATTTTTTATTGTTGTATTGTTATTTTTATTGTTTGGCTTTTATTTTTTTGAATACTGTATTTTCGATCTGCAGTTGTTTGAATTGGTGGCTGCATATAGCGGGCCAACAGTGTTTTGTTTATTTAACGAACACTTCACAGTGCTTACTAGGTGCCAGGCACTGTTCTAAGAGTGTTACTAATGCTAGCCCATTTAATATGGCTCGTTCATAAATTAAGATTTGATTTCTTTTCTTTTTAAATTTTAAACCTGTGCCTCAATCTCTGTGGAATATTCTTGGAAATGGACAATGACTTTAATAATGTTCCCTACGGTACTTGTTTAGTCAGATAGACTTGAGCTACTTAGTCAAGTTATCTCTGACTCTTGTATTTCTGGTATCTGATGAGTCACTTTCAAGAGTCAGATTCTTTGCCAAATAGTTTAAATGTGATGTCAGCCTTTATATTTGCAAACCCAGCAGGTCTTTCCACCATAGCCTTTCTTGTGTTAAGACAAAAATACAAACTATCTCTAGCCAAACCTAAAGTCTGAGCCAGTGGAATCTGTCTCTGAATGAACCCTCTATTCTGAGTCCAGCAATTTTGTGCTTGTTAGTGCCTAGAGAGAATTTGACCAGCCTCTCTACGAGGCAGAGTAGCCTAGTGGTTACCAGGTTGGGCTCTCAATGTAGACCTCTCCTCCTGGCTTTGAATCCTGGCTCTCCCTCTTTCTACTTTGTGATCTTTGGCAAGTCACTTACCTGTCTGTGCCTCAGTTTTCTCATCTGTTAAATGAGGATAGTAGTAGAGCAGACACAATGTCTTACTGGTATTGGTCTCCCTAGCTCTTAGCACAGTGCCTGGCCCAAAGTAGGCAGAAAATGTGTGTTGAGCTATATTGAACGAGCTTTCCAGAGATATGCCTCTTGAGGATGGGCCCTCCGTGCTCTGGGTTTGGGCAGTTTCCTTTGGTTTACAAACCTCACGTCTTAAATGAGACTTTTCTTTTTTTGAGCTGACAGGCAGTCTCAATAGCCCAAGACTTGAGGAGGCTTAGATGCCCAGATGTTAAAGCCTTCTATGGCTTAGATTTAGGGTAACAAAGATACTAATATGATATGTTGATTTTATTTTACTTGAGTCATTACAATGAAACGACAGCCAGTTTATCCAGCCTATCCTCTTTCATTCTGCTCTGCCTAATTACCCTTCCTCCGCGCCCAATTACAAAGGCAAATGGATATTATCTCGAGGGTGGAAAGTAAAAAGGATTGATGGGTGAGAATTTAGAAATAACATCCTATCTTTGGAACATAATCAGTCTGGGACCATTGATTCCATTTCATTTTTATTTCCTGATTTAGAGAGTAGTGGAAGTCTGGGGTGTTTATTGTTTCAGGAGAGTCTGGGTAAAAGGATCATTTGACTTGGTTTTATATGCTAACTCTGCTCACCTACTTGAGTGTGGCCCAGGCACAACGCCTTCTGGAGACCTTGCCCTTGAGAGAGTCGTTCTTTGGACTGAAACCCAATCTAATCCACAGCCCTAAAGGGAGGCACCTTGTGGTTACCACCTTCTTCCTTTAATTTAAAGAGGTATCTAGAGCTTGGACCACCAAGGAGACTGTTTTGGAGCTTTCTATTTTTTATGATGATAAAAGCAGGAGGCTGGAACAGATAACCTCTTGAATCCTCTTTTAGCTCTTAAAAAAGTTATCAGTCACCTTCTATTAGCCAAGTGCAAAGCTAAATGCTTTTATGTACATGATCTCATTTAGGTCTCATAACAGTCTTAGGGAGGAGGCATTATTACCTTATTGTGCATGTAAGGAAAGCTTAGACTCCAGAAGGTTAAGTGATTTGCCAAGGTTACCTAGTTCCCAAGCAGTTAAACTTCAGTCATTCAATAAACATTTATGGGCCAGGCATGGTAGCTCATGCCTGCAATCCCAACACTTTGGGAGGTTGAGGCAGGAGGATCGCTGAGCCCAGGAGTTTGAAGTTACAGCGAGCTATGATTGTGCCACTGCACTCTAGCCCAGGTGACAGAGCGAGACCTTGTATCCAAAAAAAAAAAGCATTTATTTAGCCCCTAGTATGTGCCAGGCACTGGAATAAGCTCTGGAAATACTGAAATGAATTAGAAGTAGCCCTGCACTCAAGAGTTCACAGTCTAAAGACAAAGATGCACCTCTAAACAGATTCCATAATCTGATGTGGCCACTGTGAGGAAAGGACAGCCAGAGAGCACAGAGTGAGAGCACCCTGGAGGTCAGGACCCCCTAAATGAATCTCAGATGACCAGCGAGCACTAAGCTGGTGGCGAGGGTTGGAGAAGGGCTGGGGAGTGCATCCCAGCAGTGGGGACCGATCAGCACAAGCACAGGCCTGGACATGAAGCAGCACTGTGAGTGTAGCTCTATCATCTGCAAGCGTCAGGATGCAAAATCAGCACAGGTGGGAGACAAGGCTGGCCTGGTAGGCAGGGGTCACATTGTGACAGACCTTGTGGTCACGCTTTTCCTAAGACCCACGTTCTTCCCCTTGAAGCCTGTGCTCTATCAAGAAGAGAGTCATTGATGACAATCCAGAGATTACATGGAATAGTTACTCTTACGTGAAAGTTTAAAATAGGTAATCTTCTAGGGAGGGAAGAGGACATGTTGCAATCCAAAGAGTTATTTTCCCTCTAATAGGCCCCTGGGCCATCTCCTAGTGGAGCAAGTATTTACCTAGATAAGCAGTTGAAGAGCTGGAACAATATAGTCAGTGTGTGATCCCTGGTGATCCCTCTGAAGTGCCCCCCCCCCCCGTGGTGCGGCTGTGACGCAGCAGTTACCTTCAGCCTCCCAGGGCCTCCTCCACTTCCACTCTGGCTCTCTCTCTGCCTCTATCCTCCCCCAGCTACCTGTGCAGCTCTGCCCTGTTCTTCTGTTTGTCTTTGCTGTTCCTTCTCAAAGTTTGCCTGGCATGCCTGTGTGTCTTTTTTAAATTTTTTTTTTAAGAGACAGGGTCTCGTTCTGTCTCCTGGACTGGAGTACTGTGGCACAATCATAGCTCACTGTAACCTTGAACTCCTGGGCTCAAGCGACACTCCCTCCTTGGCCTCCCAAAGTGCTGAGAGTACAGGCATGAGCCACCGTGCCCAGCTGAATATGTGAGTCTTGGCCTCCAGAACAATGTGTCCTAATGGAACTATAGTGCCCTTAAATCAGCTGTGTTGCACTAACTCCTTGTGTCACACACAGAGTCCAAATTCCTCAGCATGGGGCAGAAGGCTCTTCACGCTCAAGTCCCTGCCTGTTAACCCCAGGATGCTTTCCCCTTCCCTCCAACAAGACTCAGTCACCTATGCTATCCCTAAACGCCACGTTGTTTCCCCACCTCTGCCTTTTTTTTTTTTTGAGACAGAGTCATACTCTGTCACCCCGGGTAGAGTACAGTGGCATCATCATAGTTCACTGCAACCTCCAGCTCCTGGGCTCAAGCGATCCTCCTGCCTTGGCCTCCCGAGTAGCTGGGACTATAGGTGTGTGCCACCATGCCTGGCTAATTTTTCTGTTTTTAGTAGAGATGGGGTCTCACTCTTGCTCAGGCTGGTCTCGAACTCGTGGCCTGAAGGAATCCTCCCGCCTCGGCCTCCCAGAGTGCTGGGATTATAGGCATGAGCTACCTCGCCCGGCTCCACATCTGACTTTGTACATACTGTTCCCTCTTCCTCACCCCATTCAGCCATCTGTTAAAGTCCTACTTAGCCTTTAATACCAGATGGAAGAGGCCCCTCTGGGAAGTCGCTCTATCCCTCCCTTGCCCCTCTCCTCCAGAGCTAACTTTCACCCTCTGCCACTGCAGTACCTCTACCTTGCCTTGTACCTGTCACTGTCATCACATCTACCACAGAGCATTGCTCCCCTACTTGCCTGGCTACTCTACTAGGCTGATCTCCTTGAGGGCAGAGGTCTGGGACGTATCATGGCAGCACAGTAAGTGCATGTTGAGTGAAGGTTGACCAGCCTTAAACTATAGCCCATGCAGAGATGACCGCATGTCAGAGAAGAGCTGACCGTGACCCTTGTTCTTCCATGTTCCCCTCCCCCATCACCTAAACTTCCGCATTTTGAGACACAGAGTTCCTTGCTGCATCAAGGCAGCATCAGTTACCTTTTGGGAGGCTGGAATATGCTTTCCCATTGCCCGAGTATCCTATATGTCTCAGCGTCAGTGCTGCAGAACATGAATTGTAGGGATTGTGTGTAAGTAATTTATTTGTGCAGCACTTAACAATAACAGCCTAAACTGTTAAAAGGAATCCTTTAATTCTCTTCTAGGAAATGTAAATAGACACAGTATATAAAAAAGAATCTGGTCAAAGAAGTTTGGGAAAGTCTGAAAACGATATGCTCCTCTTAGAAAGACGTGTGTATTAGCATATTGAAGGCCCAGAAGTCTGGCGATAGGGAAACTTCGTTTCACCCAGTGCTTCCAAAGCACAGTTGGATGCTGTTTGGGACATACTAGCGTTAAGGATCTAACAGTGAATTAGAAGTCAAAAGACCTGAGTTCTCATTTCCCCTCTGCCACTTATGCAGATGTATGATCTTGCACCAGACACTTCCCCTTTTGAAGCCTCAGATTCCTCATTTGTAAATTAAAGGAATTGAAAATAAAAATCTAAAATGAAATGGCTGCATTAGATTATTTCTAATGGCCCTTCTAATCTCCACTTTCTATCCTTCTGGAACAGATGAACAGCTCTGGCTTTCATGCCTTTACTGGGGCTAAAAGGCTCCCACAATGGGTGCTTAGCGTGGTCTCCACTCTGCCCTACCCATTCTGGGAGCAGCTGGGCAGGAGCTTAGATGTTCTCTTAATGCAGCTGTTTTCCTCACATGGCTAGGCCAGAAGGGGAATTATCTGGCAATCTGAGCTGATTGTGCCAACTCCAGGACAACCTTTAACATAAAAATCAGCCATTCACTTTGTTCTCCTTCTTTGCAAGAGATGCACCATTGCAAGAATCATTGCCCAAAATGTCCAAAGAAATGATAGATTTGACAGTAAAATGAAACTCTGGGTTAAGGAAGACTGGTAGGTAGGAGAAATTTGACAGTGACATCAACCAGAACCATGAAAACCCCAAGGACCTGCCAAGAGACCAGATACCCAAGAATGTAGTAAGGAAAGTGAGGCCCAAAGTCCCCCTGGTCCTGAGAGAAAAGACAGCCAGGCCCATTCCCTTTAAAGTGCATCTGTGGAAAAGAAAGTTCATCTGGCTCAACTCAGATTTTGAAATCACGAAATTCACATGGACAAGGGTCAGGCAACTGGTATTTCCCACTGATGGAGGCCCTTATTAGCGTGACACCAAGTTCAGAACAGAAAGTCTGCACTTTCTACTCCACAGTGTAGCCCCCAAGTGACCACTGTTTAAGACCCACATCACACTTAAACAGAGTCGTTGTTCCCTCTGAATATCAGCTCAGTAAAGTCAGAAATAGCATTATTCAGATCAATCTGTAGCCAGAATTTTTATTCCACCCACTCCAGGATCCTTCCTTCTTTCCTCTCCTCTGTCCTGAAATGCTACAGAGCGTCTTTATGTTTCAGGCCTTGCACTGGGCTCCATGGTATGTCGTGGCCCCCAGGTGGATGTATACAGTGGAACTCTTATAGGGATTGGGTTAAAAAGTGTTAAGGCAAAAGTCAAGTACTATCAGAGTTACCCTTGAAAGTATTTTAAATCATCCCTGAGGGTGGCGAAATGGTTACACTCTGAGAAAAGGAGGAGAGCTGAGCACCCTGTGTCCGCCCTGTGTCTCACCTGTGGGACTATGCCACTCATCCCAGCTTCTCCAGGCCAGCAAGCAACTCTGTGCAGAATAGCACTATTTAAGTTGCTATTTCTCTCTCAGGGTTGGTTTGTTTTGTTGTGTTTGGGCTAAAATTGAATTTGTGTAAGCCAAATAAATATGTATATGATACTCATTCAGTGAATAGATAGAAAAACACCTCCACTCTTCCTGCTAATGGAGGTCACCTCCAGGGTGAGGACAGAGATCGGGGGTGCTGGAACAGAAAGACAAGCAAAGAGGAGGTTGGCCTTCTCGTCAATGTTTTTATTTTTATTTTTTTTTAACAAGGAAAATGCATTCACACTTTTCTTGTGTAACATGAAAAGATCCCTAACTACAAGTTGCTCACAAGCTATCGGGGGAGACAGGCATGAAAAGAAACAGCAGTAAGATAGGATCACAGATGCTGAGACAGTAGTGTGCTATGGGAGGCCACAAGGAGGGGGAACAATTCATTTTTCCCTGCAACTTAATCTTATCCCTGTCCTTTTATCCTGTGCTCAGGGAAACACAGCTGGTTGAAGCCTTGCTTGTCCTGGCTCAAGGAGACCCAGATAAAACTAGGCAGGTTGGTTTGTCTTGCCAGGTCCCTCCACTGCCCAGGGAAGGGCACCTCTTCTGGTATGTAGAATAGATGAGGGGCATAGATACCTCAGAGGCGGCATCTGCATAGTTTCCCAATCTGTCACATTTCCTCTGCCATTGCAGGGATCTTGGTAAGGGTGAGCAGGGACCTTGGACCCCTGCATTGTGCTGGCTTGCCAGTGGACCACACCTTTGGCAGTGCCTTTCCCTCCTCTTGTCCTTTGTGAGGTGGTGGAATGGACAAGAATTATTATTTCCACATTATGGACTGGGAAACAGAGGCACAGAAGTGAGAAGTAGAGATGGGAGCCCCACACTAGGGTTCCCCTCCAGCCCAAGGCCTTGTCCATCTAACTGCCTCTTCTCTTCTCACTGGCCACCTCAGAAGGTGCTGATGAATGAACTCTGAGTGCAGAACCATGAATTCAGAGCAACAGATCCACAGGAATCCCATTATTTGAATTTCAGATCATTTGTCTGACACAAGCTACAGTGTGAGTTTTATAACCTGGTGGGAAAATCCCACAACTTTTTTCTGGGAATGGGATCCTTCTCAATTGAAGGTTGTACCTGCTGTGGTTAAAAAAAATTGCAAGCTCTCGAATGAGAAGGAATCCACCACACTTTACCTATGAGATATTGGACAGATTACTTGACCTCTCTGAACCTCAGCTCTTCAGCTGTCAAATGGGAAAAACACCACCTGCCTCACTGGATGACTGTGAGGAAGAACAGAAGACAGATGCCTGGCCAACGTGGGCACTCGGCACACATTAATTCCCATCCCAATTCACTGGTCCTTTCCTATTGGCTGTGCAACGTCTGGTAGGTTTAGTGGGTTGGCCCAGTGGGAACAAGAAGAACTCACAAGTCATTTGCAACATTAATGTCTTTACCCGTTGGGGGGGATCTTCACTCAAAACTGTCTCTTTTTGGGCTAATTGCACCCTGTGAAAACATGGGGGGTGGAAAAAAGAAGGAAAAAAACCCTTGAGGACACCACTTCTATTGCTTTTCCCCACACACACGGTTTGGCCAGGGTTGTGGACATCCTGAACTCATCTTTTCTTTGGACACATTTGAAGAAAAGACATGATGCTTTGGTCAGTGCCTGATGTTGGCAGTGGCCGCGTTGCCTGGTTTTCCACAGATCACCTCCTGGGTGAAAGCATTTGATGATGGAGGACATTGGTTATCAAAGTCTTCAGGCCTCTGGCTCAGCAATAAGAAGAGATGAGGGTACTGGCACAAGAACAGAGACATAGACCAATGGAACAGGACTGAGAACCCAAATATAAAACCAGCCTCATACTGGTTCTGATCTTTGACAAATTCCACAAAAACATACACTGGGGAAAAGATTCCCTATTCAATAAATGGTGCTGGGAAAACTGGATGGCCATATGTAGAAGACTGAAACTAGACCCACACCTCTCACCTCTCACAAAAATCAACTCACAATGGATAACAGATTTAAACCTAAGACGTGAAACCATAAGAATTCTCGAAGAAAACATTGGAAAAACTCTTATGGACATTGGCCTAGGCAAAGAATTTATGAAGAAGACCCCCAAAGCAATCACAGCAGCAACAAAAATAAATAAATGGGACCTGATCAAATTAAAAAGCTTCTGCACAGCCAAGGAAACTATCACTACAGTGAACAGACAACCCACAGAATGGGAGAAAATATTTGCATGCTACACATCTGATAAAGGGCTGATAACCAGAATCTATACAGAACTTAGGAAAATCAACAAGAAAAAATCAAACAACCCCATTAGAAAATGGGCAAAGGACATGAACAGAAACTTTTCAAAAGAAGACAGAATAATGGCCAGCAAACATATAAAAAATTGCTCAACTTCTGTAATCATCAGGGAAATGCAAGTCAAAATTACAATGAGATATCACTTAACTCCAGTGAGATTGGCTCATATCAAAAATTCCCAAAACAACAAAAGTTGGTGAGGATAGGGACAGATAGGAACACTCATACACTGCTGATGGGACTGCAAATTAGTACAACCTCTATGGAAAGTAATATGGAGATACCTCAAAGAATTAAAAGTAGAACTACCATTTGATCCAGGAATCCCGCTAATGGGTATTTACCCAAAGGAAAAAAAGACATTCTATAATAAAGACATCTGCATGTGAATATTTATAGCAGCACAATTCACAATTGCAAAGATGTGGAAACAACCCAGGTGCCCATCAATACACGAGTGGATTAATAAAATGTGGTATATGTATACCATGGAGTATGACTCAGCAATAAAAAACAATGGTGAATTAACACATCTGGTATTATTCTGGATGGAGCTAGAGCCCATTCTTCGAAGCGAAGCGTCACAAGAATGGAAAAACAAGCACCACTGGTACTCACCATCAAATTGGTACTAACTGATCAACACTTACATCACACAGGGCAATAATATTCATCAGGGGGCGGGCAGGCGGGAGGGGGTTGGAGGGGATGGGAAAAACTCTCACTGAATGGATGCGGGGAGCACAGTTTGGGGGATGTCCACAATTGTAGCTCTGACACGGGCAGTGCATGGGCAATATATATAGCCAAAGTGTTGTACCCCCATAATATTCTGAAATAAAATAAATAAATAAATAAATAAAAGAAGAGATGAGGGTGCACAACAGCATTCATATTAAATGTTTTTTCTCTGGTGTTCATTTTGGAGCCTGCTATCCCCAAAGATCTTTATTTTTAAATAGGCTGAATCTTCACACCAGAATTCAGTTTAAGTTGGCTGAAGAGAAAATTGAGAATTTTGTGAGGATATGTATGGGGCTATCTCATGGAATCCACAGATAGGAATACAGTAAAGCTGCAGAAGGGGCCAAACAGGGAACCACAAACCACTGAGCCGTCTCCCTGCGTGCCTGCTGGTTCTTGTCCGCTCCCTCTCCCTGACCTGACAGAATGTGGCGGTTGAACTCTCCTGAGAGAGTGATGGTTATGGTTCCAACCAGTTCTGAGTCAGGGCTGTGTAGGTCACAAACCCCAGTTCCTGCAGCCAGGGGAAAGGAGACACACGGTGTGGACGTGGCTGCTGGAGCCCGTCCCGTGGTGAGCAAAGACACACTCACTGCGATTTGTGACCAAGAACTGAAGACCAATCTAGACTGGGTATCTGTGCTGCATAAGGAAAGCAAAAATGACCGCATATGAGCAAACATAACCGAAGAGAATTCCTGAGTATGGTAGCCGGAGGTTGAGGAGCCTGACAGTAGCACTGCAAGAGAGGGAGAAAGGAGAGACCAACACCGGAGAATGGAACCTCTCTAGTGAATCCTAGGTGGCATTTTGGAATCCCTTCCCCTTCCTACATCCTGATTATACATGATGTCCTTCTCTGTTGTCTCCCATCTTCTTGCCTAATCAAAGGAAAGCATTTTTAAAAACAAGTAAATAAGTAGTGATGACAAAGATAATAGTAATCAGAGCTTTCACTTACTAAGACTCTACTATCTCCCCACCATTTTACATAATTTATCTCTAATTCTCAAAATGACTGTTGTGAGGCAAACATTGCTGTCCCCGTTCTATAGACACGGAAAACGAGTCTCAGCATGGTAAAGTGTGTTGCCCCAGGTCACACAGCTACTGAGTAGCAGCACAAAGTCAGCCCCGCTGGCAGGTGCTGATGCTGCCTGCCAAACTGCAGTGTCCTTTACAAAGGGGATAAGGAACTGTAGTCGTTTCCAATTGCTGGTGTAATAAAACACCACAATTTAGTACTTAAAACAATGCAAATTTATTAACTTGAAGTTCTAGAAGTCAGAAGTCCTAAAGTTAAGGGGTTGGCAGGATTGTGTTCCTTCTGGAGACTCTAGGGTAGAACTTGATTCCTTGCCTTTTCCAGCTTCGATAGGTCACTTGCACTCTTTGGGTCATGGCTCCTTCCTCCATCTCAAAGCCAGCAGCGTAGCATTTTCAAATGTCTCTCTGACTCTGTTTCCACCCTCACGCCTCCTCCTGTCAGCATGGCCCTCCTGCCTCCCTCTTACAAAGACCCCATGATTACCTTGGATCCACCCAGATAATCCAGGATAATCTCCCATCTCAAGATCTTTAAACTGATCACATCTGTAAAATCCATTTTACCATGTAAAATAACATATTCAAGTATCCAGGATTAGGATGTGAACATTTTTGGAACCATTAGTTTGCCTGCCACAGGAACCACGTCTGTCTCATTTACTGCCGTATCCCCACACCTAGCATAGTGCTTGTTGCAGATAAAGTGCTTAAGAAACATTTGTTAAATTGAAGAGTGAGGAATAGTAAACTAAATTTACTGAAACTCTTATCCTCTGCTTTTATTTGTTTTTATTTTAGTTTTTGGTTGCTTTATCTTAAGATATGATAGTACCAGAGGGACTAGCTCTATGGTTGAGCAAACTGCTCCTCTCATCGGCCCTGAATTTAAAAATGGACAGCCCTTGACACCAGAGTCTGTTATCTAAGGTTAAGTGGAACTCTAGGTTGTAAACAAATTCTTAAAAGTGCAGACTGACTACCTGCAACATATAGTGGTGAGGTCTTCAAAACTCTAAGTTAAAAATAAACCACAAGCAACCCAAATAAAAAATGGGCAAAGGACTTGAATAGATATTTCTCCAAAGAAGATAGACAAATGACCTATAAGCACATGAAAAGATGCTCAGTGTCATTAGTCGTTAGGAGAAACAAGTCAAAACCACAATATGATACCACTTCACACCTACTAGGATGGCTATAATTTTTAAAAAGTAACAAGTGTTGGTGAGGATGTGGACACATTGGAACCCTCATATTTTGCTGATGGGAATGTAAAACGGTGCAACTGCTGTGGAAAACAGTTTGGCAGTTTCTAAAAAAGTTAAATATAAGCCAGGTGTGGTGGCTCACGCCTGTAATCCTAGCACTCCGGGAGGCCGAGGTGGGAGGATCGCTTGAGATCAGGAGTTTGAGACCAACCTGAGCAAGAGCAAGACCCTGTCTCTACTAAAAAGAGAAAAAATTAGCCGGGCATGGTGGTGCGCACCTGTGTTCCCAGCTACTCAGGAGGCTGAGGCAGGAGGATCACTGGAGCCCGGGAGTTTGAGGTTGCTGTGAGCTAGGCTGACACCATGGCACTCTAGCCCAGGCGACAGAGCAAGTCTCCGTCTCAAAAAAAAAAGTTAAACATAGAGTTGCCATATGACCCAGCAATTCCACTCCTAGGTATATACCTTAAAGAATTGAAATCCGGTATTTGTACCCCAATTTTTATAGCAGCATTATTCACAACAGCCAAAAGGTAGATACAACTCATGTGCCCATCAATAGATAAATGGATAAACAAAATGTGATATATAATACAATAGAATATTATACAGTCATAAAAAGAAATGAAGTTCTGACACATGCTACATCAGATGAATTTTGAAAACATTAAGTGAAAGAAGTCAGACACAAAATAACAAATGTATGAGTCCACTTACATGAAATATCTAGAATAGGCAAATTTATAGAGAGAAAAAGTAGAGTAGAGGTTACCAGGGCATTCAAGGAGGGGAGAATGGGGAGTTGTTGCTTAATGGATACAGAGTTTCTGGTTGGGGTGATGAAAAGGTTTGGAAATAGTGGTGATGGTTGTACAACATGGTGAATGTAATTAATGCCACTAAATTATACACTTAGAAATGGTTGAAGTGGCAAATTTTATGTTATGTATATTTTATAACAATTTTTTAAAATAGTAAAAAAAAATAAATGAATTAACCGTGAACCTTTTGCCAAGTAGAGCTTTCAGTGAATCAACATTGCCACAAGGTGAAAACATAGGTCCTGTTAATCCCAAGATTTATGAAGGACAAATGTTTAATTATAGGGGCCTGGTGGAGACACATACTATGAGGCCTTTGTAGTATAACATAGGGAGCAGCTAAACTAGCTTTATTAAATCTTATCAGCCTTGGGGAAGACCTGGGACCGATACATGTAAAATTGTTTCACAAGCTACTAATTTTAGGGTTTAATGAAACAAAGCAGGAAAGAAAAACATTGAGAGACATTCTATCTCCCATCTGCCTGGGATTTGAGACAAGCAGGAACAGAGTGTCCTTGTAATGGTAAGACATATTAGAGAGCTCAAAGGGAAAAACAAACTCTGAGCTGAATTCAGAATCCACTGCTTGCTGAATTGTGGCAAATAGTAAAATTTAGTATTTCCAGGAGGAATTTTTGGTTATGTGGAGGAAAAGGTATATAAATAAGTAAAATGATTCCGTCAGTTTGTATGCTATATAAAATGTCTTTTGTAGTAAAATAAAAATTACTCTGGTAATGGAAATGTGTAAGTGTCTCTCTTGGGTCATCTAGCAGTGAACCGCCAGGAGGCAAGAGGCTGGATGGAATGAGCTTTGAATGGACTCTGATGAGGGACCTTATATAGAGAACCTGAGGCAGAAGCTGGTCAACTGAGCACAGTGCACCCGTAGCCCTGGCACTTCGGTAGCTAGGGTCCTAATCCCTAATCTAGCAACAGGCTACCATGTGGAGGGGTGGTGGGGGTGACTTGACAGAAGACATAGGTAAAGGCTGCTTTTTCTGATTCTAGGAAATAGGTCCAGACGCCTGTGAGGTCATAGCCAGTGGCAATATCCTGGTGTTCATCATGCCTCTGAATTGCATCTGGGCTGTATGCATGAAGCTGATGGCTCATGTGCAGCCTGCAGCCTTTGACATCTTCCTCACCAAGGTACAGTTGATTTGCTCTTGCTGTGCTAAGCCGTGTGATAACTGTCATTGCACAGTTTGATGAGGTGTGTTTTGTGAGGATCAGGGAGAGAGTGCTGCTTTGTCAATCCTAAATCAACACTGACTTTTTTCCAAGTACTGTTAAGTAAATCTCTAAGCCAGTTTTTATGTACTGGGTAAGTACACATCTTTTGAGCTTCTCCATGGGATTAGGGGGAAAATTCCATTGAGAAATAAAAGCAATGGCTCTCAGTGAGGTGAAAGCATTCCTGGAATCAGCTGGAGTGAAACTCTTCCTGCCCTGATGCTGACGTCCCTGTGCCCATGCCCAGACAGTTTATCGAGTCCTGAGCTACTGCTGCAGGCCTCACAACCTGGCCTCCTTGGCTAAGAAAGAATTAAGGAGCGGCCTTGAAGGTTAAGGCCTTGGGCGCCTGGCTCAGATGTGTGTTTTGGTCATAGATAGGATCCTGGGCTCATGTGGAATCTTTTCTAGAATCCAGCATGCCCCAAAAGACTGGACTAAGGGAGCAGATCAATTCTAGAGGGTATTGTCCTTTTGCAGCAGGCATCATAAAGCAAGGGTATCTTGCTCATTTTTCTTCAAACATCCAAGAAATATTTATTGAACACCTACTACCTGGCAGGAAATGTTCTTGGCTCTTGGGATATACCAATGGACTAAATCATTCTAGCAGGGATGAATGAGTCCCATAAAAATTCTCACAGATTCTTTGTTTCTGCCTGCCCTGCTCCTGTTGTCTCCTCTAGTAGTAATCTGGGGACAACCAGGAGGTGACGCTCATCACATACTCACTTTGAGCTACCTTGAGGAGAAGTCACATGACAGACATGTGCTGCTGTGGGGCAGAGACTAGCCACAGGCTCCAGTGTACCAGCATCTTTCTCTTTTGCTTGCCACTCACACTGACTGTTTGAATAGCTCATTTTGACGGATGTGCTCAGGTTTGGGGCTTAAAATGGCCAACATCATACAGCCTATGGGCCGACCAACACTCCCAGACTTCTCTGATCACTCACCCTGCATTTGCAATGCTGAGTCAAACACCTAGCTCTATATGGGGTCTTCCTTTCCACACCCGCCAGCTCCCTCTTTGAGAGTCTGGCTGATCAGTGCAGAGTGAAGGCATAGACCCTAGGGAGCAAGTTTGGTTAATTTCTAAATTCTTACTTGAACAATTGTTTATGAAGCGCTCCCTCTGTGCCAAACACATTCTAGGTAGTAGGGATGTAGGGGTGAACATAAAGGGGTAAAATGCCTGTCCTCATAGAACTAATAATGCTATTCAGGATGGGGGGAGGGAGAAAAAGTAAACAATGATGCTCATCACTGTCTTCTACAAATGGCATTTTTCAAATTTTAATATGCTTAGAGAGCTTATTAAAACAGATTGTTAGGCTTGAAGCCCAGAAACTGATTCAATAAGTCTGAGGTCAGCTAGAGAACTTGTATTTCTAACAAACTCTCAGAGGATGCTACTCAAAGTGTAGCTTGCATAAATCATAGAACTTCAAGGTCCCAACTACCTGTGAGGTAAAAGATTTAGTACCTTCCTCACCCTTCAAAGTGTGGTTCCTAGGACTCCCAGGCGATTCTTAGGAAAAGCACTGCTAAAAGCACAGAGAGAAGGGAATTCTTGATTCCTCCCCCGAAAGGGGAGTTTCCCAGATAATGAGAGTGAAAAGATATTAACCAATAGAAAATTGATAAAAACATAAAATGACCTTTACTTAAATATGGAGAAACTACCTACCATGGGTTGCTATTTTTAAACTTTTAGGGAATTAAATAATCATGAGAAATAATTTTTGCAGATTTAATGAAGAGGTTTTTTTTTTTTCCCCAGAGATTTTTTTTCAGAGATTTTTTCTGTTTTTAGTAGAGACGGGGTCTCACTCTTGCTTACGTTGGTCTTGAACTCCTGACCTCAAGCGATCCTCCTGTCTCGGCTCCCAAAGTGCTGGGATTACAGGCGTGAGCACTGTGCCAGGCCTGAAGAGGTATTTTTAATGGCGTTTGGTGGAGTTCTTACACTATGGGCAGGAGGATAAATAGTAAATCTTTTTTGGAGTTTAATATGTATCAGAAGCTTTTAAAATAATGCTTTAAGTTCAATAATTCCACTTTTAAAAATGTATCTAATCATTGATGTGCATACATTTTTTCACTTTTGGAAAATTAAGCCTTCTGTCTGCTGCTCACACTGACTGTTTGAATAGCTCATTTGAGATAATTGTAGATTCACATGCAATTGTAAGAAATAATACAGAGAGATCCTGTGTACCGTTTAACTTGTGTCAAAGGACAAAATTACAACAAATCTAAAGATCTTAATTGGTTTTATTTGTGATTCTAGAATCGGGCAACGCTTCATTCTACAAAATAGAATGAGTGTTCTGATGGGCTGAGCAGAAGAGGTTGGCCCTATAGACAGAAAAGGGCTGAGGAAAGTGGAAACAGAAAACAAAATGCAGATTAGTGGCCTCGAAGCTACCTTCCCTGCAAAGGTCAAAGAAGAGAGGACCTCCCCACCACACTGGCCAAAATTAGCCTGTTTGTGGTCCCGGCACTCTCTCTCCTGACCTCTCAGAAGGCCAAACAACCTAAGTTTCAGCTTGGCGAGGTGGAACACAGCATGAGCAACTCTGCTCTGGTCTGGTCTGCTGGGCCCAGTGCAGGAGCTCAGTCCAAACCAATGGCCTCTTATCAATTCTGTCCAACATTAGTTTCCCCCACCAGTACCATCTTACAAATTTATAGTACAATATCGCAACCAGGATATGACATTGATATAACCCACCAATCTTATTCAGATTTCCCATTTTACTTGTCCTCATTTGTGTGTGTTTGTGTGTATATGGGCCTGTGTGTATCTAGTTCTCTGTAATTTTATCACATGTGTAGGTTTGTTTATCCTTCACCACAATCAAGATATGGAGTAACTCCATCACCATAAGGACATGTCATTTTGCCCTTTTACAACCACACCTAACTCCTGATGTCATAAATATTTGGCTATAAGGATGTTTCTTGTGTTAATCTTTTTAATAATTAAAAAAGAAATAACCTCAATATTCACTAATAGGATTTAATTGCATAAATTATGTCATATCCATAAAATAAAATAAATACCATTCAACCATTAAGTAAGTTTTGTAGCAGGCTATCAGGGACCAGTGACTTGGAAAGGTTATTATAATATATTAAGAGGAAATAACATTTCAAGTGTGTTTTTATTTTCTTCTTTTTCCTTGTTTATATTTTCTGAAAATTCTATAATTACCATGTATTACTTTTAACTTTTTTATTGTGGTAAAATATACAGAATATAAAATTTACCATTTTTAAGGGTACAGTTCGGTGACATTCACTGAAGTACATTCACATTGTTGTGCAACCATCACTACTATCCATCTCCAGAATTCATACTGATGTCCATTCTCCCCCATCCCCTGGTAACCACTGTTCTACCTTCTGTCTCTATGAATTTGACTATTCTAGGTACCTTATATAAGTGGAATCACACACAATTTGTCCTTTGTGTCTGGCTTATTCTACCTAACATAATGTCTTCAAGGTTCAACCATGTTGTAGCACGTATGTGATGGCACTTTGATTATTAATCCATAGGCTACCACTAAATGCAAATCACTACCACAAGTTTTATATTTGCGAGACATTTGCACCTTTGCAACCATGAATTGCAAAGCCAAAGGTGAGCCTGGAGTACCAAGGCTGAGACTTCTTTTAGGCTGTGTTTGGAGGGGATGGCACAGCATAGCAGAGGATGGATTAGTTCAGGCTGGGACCATGGCTCATGTAAGCACAGAAAAGTGGGGATACACGCATCACCTGTGGTGATAAGACGCGACCTGCCAAGCTATCCTCAGGAGCCTGAGCAGGGCATTAATGAGAAAAACATAGTCAGGTGATGAGGGCAAAGACTGAGAGGTGAAAAGTACATATTAATAACTTCAATTTAATGAGAGATGCAGACTCAAGCCAGAGGGGAATTGAAGCTGAGATGGGACATGTTCAAACTGAAGTTTAGAAAAAGAGGCACTTGCTGATTTGTGTAGTTTGGATGGCAGGAAGCCAGGGCAGGATGCAGGGGAGGCATAATCTTTCAAGTTTGGACTCAGACCTGCTAGAACTTGCCCCGTGGGGCCGGCAATGCACCCACACTCTATCATGCCAGTCAGGATTCACTGTGTAAACGGAGTGACAACTTGAGAGAAGGAAACCAAATGCAAAAAAAGGAAACTGTCCAGAGAACAGGGAGCAGGAGGCTAGGTGTACTCATCCTAACTGGTCAGGGGAGGTTAGGACAAAGCCTAGTTTTGGGGACCTGACCTGGAGGCAGGGTAGAGAGACCCCTTCCTTAGGATGTCAGTCTGGAGTTCAGGGCCTCCTGGTTTTCAGTCTGCTCTGAACCAGAAGGTAAGGTCCTGGAAGACCCAGATAGGAGACACTTGTTTCCTGGCGGCCAGGCTGCAGGGAGTGGGATCAAAGGCAAACCCAGGACAGAAGCGGCAGCACTGCAGCCTAACTGGTGAGTTGTGCTGTGAGCAACCAAGTGGAGTCAGAGGGCTGGGGATGGGACCTTTCCTGCCTTATCTTGTTTTGGTTCCTTGGTATTTTCTTGACTGTTGTGAGGAAACACACAGTGTGGGAGTTGAAGGAGATGAAGGGTGACTTCAAGAGGAAGGCTGCAGACATGGGGTGTTTGCGAGACCCCCTGTGGGGGGCAATGGGAAGCTCTCCTTTCATTTCTTCCCAACGAGCATAAGGATGTCATCATCCTGGGCAGGGGGATAGCTATGGAAATGGATGGGAAAAGGCAGACTCAGGAAGTGAGATGAGAGGGAAAAAACCCCACAAGTTTATCAAAAACATCTCAGAGGGTGAAGGACTTTGGCAGTTATCTAAGGCCAACTTCCCATCTAAAGAAAGTAATAATTGCTAACATTTTGGAGGGCTTTCTTCATGCTAGGCTATTCCGATGGTTTTAAACTTCTTAAGTCATTTAATCCCCTCATGAGCCCCATGGACATTATCAGCCCCAGTTTACGAATGAGGCAACAGAGGTTAAGCAACCTGCCTGAGGTCCCAGTAGTGAGTGGTGCAGTCCATCTGCCCTTCATGTTCATATCTAAGACCTCTAAGTCCCTTTGCCCTGGTCCTCACATTTTTAAGAGCAGAAGGGCCATTTAAAAGGTGAGGCTAATATTACAAATGTTACTTTGGTTAGAAGGAAAATAAATACAGACCATTGTTATGGGCTGAATGTTTGTGCCCCCCTCATTAATATGTTGAAGCTCTGAGCCCCAACATGATTGTTTTTGGAGATGAGACCTTTGGGAGATAATTAGGATTGGATGAAGTCATGAGGTTTAGGATGAGGTCCTTATGATGGGATTAGTGCCCTTTTAATAAGAGACATCAGACAGCTTGCTCGTGCCAGGTCTCTCTCACTCTCCTTCTGCCATGTGAGGACACAGCAAGAAGGCAATTGTCTGCAAGCCAGGAAGAGAGCCCCCAGCAGGAACCAAATTGGCTAGCACCTTGATCTTGGACTTCCCAGCCTCTAGAACTGTGAGAAATAATTTCTGTTGTTTAAGCCACCCCGTCTATGGTATTTTGCCATGGCGGCCTGATAATATAACCACCATTAACAATCTGAGGCTCTCCAAGCTGAAAATTGAAAGTGCTAGCTACACTAAAAATGTACGCTATTTATTATTTAAGGCAATTTTATTAGTTTGGAGGGGAACTGTAAACTCTTTGTCATTGGTAGCCTTCGGGTTTCATATCACTGGTGCTGGCAAGGCTGATTTCAAACAGATTCAAAATGGGTTCCATGTTATTCTAATGGATTTGGGGTCACTTAATAAAGGTGCGGCTATGCACATGCTTGAAGCTTGATGAGTTGTTTCTTTAAAACCCTCATAGCAGAAGGTGAATACGTGTCTGCTGGTATCCTCCTCCTCGTCTATGGATCTGAATGAGGGGAGCAAGTGGGAGAGGGAGACAGGGAAGCCCACATAGTAGCACCCACCTCACTGACGGGGACTCCAATCCTCAAAATTTCCTTATGTTGGGCAGAAACTCACTTCCTGTGGATAAGGTCTGCACTTTGAAGGCCACAGGGCAGAGGACCTTCTCTTTCCAATGATAACCCTTAGACTTCTGTCCTTAAGGAAAAAAAGTCCCTATTTCCTTTACGCAAATGTTCCTTCAAGGCCAGGCTGGGTGGCTCACGCCTGTAATCCTAGCACTCTGGGAGGCCGAGGCAGGAGAATCACTTGAGACCAGGAATTGGAGGAGACCAGCCTGAGCAAGAGTGAGACCTCATCTCTGCGAAAAATAGAAAAAGTAGCCAGGGGTGGTGGTGTGCGCCTGCAGTCCCAGTTACTCGGGAGGCTGAGGCAGGAGGATCGCTTGAGCCCAGGAGTTGAAGGTTGCAGTGAGCTAGGGTGATGCCACTGCACTCCAACCAGGGCGACAGAGCGAGACTCTGTCTCAAAAAAAAAGAAAAAAAAAGGTTCATTCTAGTATGCCAGTTTCCAGGCTCCCGTTATCCTGATCATTTTGCTCTGATTTGCCAACATCCTTTTTAAAATATGGCACTAGGAATTGAACGTTCTTTTCTCCTGTGGCTCAGAAAAAGATAATTATGCTGCATGCATTACATCTGAGCAAGGCAGAGGGAGAAGGAAATGGAAATGATTTTAAGGAAGTGAGCTGGAGGA